>JAPDVR010000005.1:41289062-42701562 GCA_026230005.1 Gila orcuttii
CTGATCTTCAAATGTTTAAAATATAAAGTCTCATGAAAACAGTTTGTTCTTAATGACATCCCCAGGACTAGGATTGAAATCCACTTGTTTAGATTGATACATGTAATACATTTATTAGCAATCTATAGTTAAAACACTTATTATTTATTTTAAACTGCTACATTTATGTTCACAGATATGTTGGCAACATTTTACATACAGTACAACTTGATCTAACTTCAAAGGATAGTTACTCAGCAGAAGCATGCACCACCATCTTCTTATTGTTAGCATGTCACTCTGTAAAACAGAGCACTGATTAACTATTGCTAACTAAGGATTTCAAAGAATAAAATAAAAGGCTTACTTCATTGAAATCAAAATGCCCCTCCATTACAATGTAGAGTGCATACTACATTATGAATTAAAACACATAAGAGCAGACATTAAAGAAATGTACAACAGTATACTAAAATGTTTGTTTAGTATTGATCAATACAATCAACAAAAAAACACATGCAAACTCTTTCAGATGTAGGGCATTTATAAAACTTTCTGGTGTAACTTGGGTTACAATGACTTACCATCAATACAAACACTCCGCAGTTATTGGAATTTCGTTGTCTGGGAATATCCTGAGAATTAAATAACAATAATAATAATAATAATGATGATGATGTTAATACATCAAAAGCTGGTAGGCCTGTAATGCTTATGGTTGCTGCTTACTGTAATGTCGTCACAGCTGTACTCCCTCCGTGGCCCAGGATTTACATGTTCTGCAAGTTATCTGTGAAGTGTAATAAAAAAAAATAAAAAAAGGACAGAAAGTTAAGATAAATGAAGTTCCTAAACGTAAGTTAGGGAGGAGCGAGCCAATCTAATCTTTCAATCAACAGCCTGAGTATATAAGCAGCCGCTTACCTCTCCCTAGCATCAGCTGTTCCAGTATGCATTACTGCCGCACGGAATAATGTCCGACATCCCGGAAATCCAGCTCTTCCCGTCAGACGACGAACTGACAAGCCTTCCTGGGACACAGCCAGTCACACCCTGCGTGAGATCGGATCTTATGGATCATCTTCATGAGCGTTCTGATCGAGAAATCCAGCGCTCATATAAACCACGTTCCAAAGGCAACGCTCTCCTCCATCTTCAAGATCGCCAGTTTTAACCGAGCCTCGTCCGTCTTCTTCTCTCCATTCATCCGCTGCTAATACACCGATTCCACCCATTTCAAAATGTTCAGTTAACAGCCTACGTCAAGTCCTCCAGCTCCGGAATCCATTTCTCCTGCAGATCATCTAAAGCTCAACTCTACGATCTTTTCATCAGTTCTTACAGTTCCAGCATTCCATCGAACACTTCAACATCTTATAAAGGCAAGACTCGCACCTATTCTACCTCCGTTTCTCTCCCGGTTCGGCGTTCTGAACCCACACAATCCCAACGCGCCGATTCAAAGGCCGCCGGCGCGGCTCGCACTTCCTTGTCCGCCGGTATTTCCACCCGGCCAGCAACAGTGGCCGCAAAAACAGTTCCGCTTCTTCTCCAGCTCTCACAAACTTCATGCAGTCAGCCCCACTCCCCAGGCAAGAACCAAACTCACAAACACATTCCTCCGCACTTCCCTCTGCTTCTCCAGTTCTCTCTAAACTTCTTTATAATAACCCTTGTGCCAGGTCACCCTCGCACACAGTTACATTTCTCTCACCCTCAAACCAACCTACTCAAAGAGCGGATCCTAGCGCGAGGTCGCCTTCCCTTGCCATCTTCCCTCTTTCCTTCCATTCCAATTCGCCTCATTCCTTTTTTCCCCTTCTATCTTCCAATTGTCTCCTAATATTCTTTCCAGTTCACATCAGAGCGTGAGGTTGCCTCAGCAAAGGATTTCTACACTTTTTTTTTTCTCTTTCCCACAAACCCTCCTCTTCCTCTCACTTCAGGCCATGCCAGCCATCTTGGACACCAGCAGTGTTGGGGAGTAACGCTATACATGTACCGGCGTTACGTTTTCAGAATACAAAATATGAGTAGGCCCATCTGTATTCCGTTAGTTACAATTTAAATAGTTGGTATTTAGAATACAGTTACATTGTTGAAATCAATGGATTACATTACGATACTTCTGTTTCACGAGTTTAGTCACTTTCTAAACAATTCAAAACGAAACAAAACAAACTGCTTTCTGCTTAAGTAATCCATATGAAATGCGCATTTCTCTCTGGCGCGTTCACTAGCATACTGCAAAGATCGCGAGTCAGCATCGTCAACTTCATCTTTGCAGGCTACAGTGTCACAGACAGAAGACACTTGTTTATTAATAAACAATTAAAATATATACTTGCTATATTTGACATATTCATAATCAATTCTTTTGCAGATTCTTTGTGACAGCTTTTAGGTGCTTTATTGGCAGCACCATCCCTACAACGCGTCACCACCGCATCACCATTCCGCATTCCTACACTTATAAAAAGCAGTTCAATGCGGAAGTAATCCAAGTATTCAGAATACGTTACTCAGATTGATTAACTTAACGGAATAGGTTACAAATTACATTTTGGGGCATGTATTCTGTAACGAAATACGTTTTGAAAGTATCCTTTCCAACACTGGACACCAGTCAGTAATGGGACCCTCCGATCAACATTCATTTACTTTTCTCAACACTAACACTTGCTCCTCAGGTACAATCCGCTTGCCAGCCCATTCACTCTCAACAGCAGTCAATCTTCCAGCTCCTAACAATGCAGTCGCCATGGAACCACCTCCAGTCCCAGCCCATCTCCGTTCCCTAATTCTATCAGGTGCAACTATCAATCCTCCTTTTCTACTGACTTCCGTCCCACTCAATGAATCCCACCGCTCGTTTGACTTAAATCGTTGATCTTACAAATTCCGTACAGCCTTCAAAACGGGTTCTCACACATGCAGAATTCTGCGTTGCTTTTGCCAGATACATAGAAGTAATTTGCACTTCATTTGCAGCCAGACGCAAGGAATTAAATGACTACCTCTCTATCATAGCAGAGCCCAGTCTCTCTTTCGGAGGTAGTCATTTTTATACATACCATAAGCTTTTCAGCTAAATGCGGCGCCCACGTCATACACTGGAACAAGTGTCCTTACTGGGGAGCCTTGGACCTCGAACTAACAGAGTCTTCTTAGGCGTTCTAAGCCCTTCTTGCGCCATCTGCAGGTCTATCATTCATTCTACTTCAGAATGTCCCCAAACCAACCCAGATCTTCCAACCCATCCAGCTCCTTTTCAAGAAAAATCCACTTCATATGTCTCTCAATCAAGGAATGCCTGTAACCAGATTTTTCCTCAGTTTCAGGCAGACAAGTGTGCAACAGCTTTAATTCATCACGTTGCAACAGACAACGATGCCACTTCCCCCATTTCTGTCATTTCTGTGGCGGAGATCACGCCCGTTCTATTTGCCATGTGCGCCGCTCCTCAGCTAACTTTAACCATCGACATTCTTAACGTCTGCCTAACCACTCTCCGCTCATGTCTTTTTCTCCTAACAAGACAAGAACCCTAGACGCTATGTTCAATTTGGCTTTCTTCCGATCATCAAATCAAAATGCTAGGTCGATGGTTGTCCCTCGCCTTCGAAACATATGTTCGTTCAGATCCGCATAACATTAGACAAGCTCAGCAAACACTAGCATTCCTCTGAGTCTGGACCGCTTCTCCCTACTATTTTGCATCTCCCCGCTTACCTAGCCCCGCAGGGCGTGTATTCATCTGGATGCAGTGAGAGCTCTCCCTTTTCAGATGTGCGTGACCTACCACTCCTGGAGTGGGGTCTCCCATCTGAATCGCTGTGTGGGCTCTTCCGTTCAGATGCATCATAGGCTCTCCCGTTCGACTTGCTGTGTGGGCTCTCCCGTTTTGATCGCCGAGTGAACTCCCTATTTATACATATGGGGGGGCTCTCTCCTTCTCCTTCTCCTTCTCTCTCTCCTGGTCGAATCGCAGTATCAGCTTTCCGTTTGGGCGCCGTGGGGGCTCTCCCTTTCCGAATCGCTGTGTGATCCTTCATGCTTTTAACCATGGAGGCTCTCCCGTTCGGATCGCAGTGTGGGCCCTCCTATCCGAAAACAGGACTGGAGGTATCAAGGATCGTACGTCCCTCGAATGCGACGGGCCATTATGTCTTTATGTGATCGCCGCCCCCTGCGTCAGAAGGATGGTAGTTCTGCATTTCCTATGTATACCGTAGGCTCCCCTTGCTGCGTAGGGAGTTTCACTTCAGATATTGGTGGCCCGTTTGCCTCTAGGGACGAGGACCTCCTTCCCCGTTTGTGACATCTGGAAGCCCTATGTTCTCTAACTCCATGGAGCTCCATGTCATGGATGTGGCAGGGCGTTCTCCAACCTCGTACTCAAACCTCCAATCCCAAGATACTCCCGCAGGAGTAATATCTGAAAGTCACTGCCGCAGCAGTGCAGCGGTGAGATGTACCCCAGTCAAATTTCCACAAGCCCATATCGTTTCACTCCACAACGAACGCAGGCACACCCTTTAAAACACAGCTCCCGCCGGAGCTCCACTCATAGCCCCACATGGTGGGCATAGTAGGGAGACGCAGTTCCAGCCAGGAGCCCCATTAATCATATAACTGCCGCAGCAGCGTCCATCCATGCTCCATACAGCTTTCAATTTCCACTCTTTTTGGGGGGTAACATGCTTTAAGCTCTTAGGCATCCTGTATTTGATCACGTAATTCTAACTTGCTGTCCCAAATATTTATTCAACACTTTTGGGGGGTATATCAGAGCTCGAGTTGAAGCTGCTTCATCGAGCCCCTCTCCAGTGGACAGCAAGCCAAATAAGTTTAACCTAATATCTTAAAGATTCTATGGGCAAACAAACTCGTTAAATGAAGTTCCTAAACGTAAGTTAGGGAGGAGCGAGCCAATCTAATCTTTCAATCAACAGCCTGAGTATATAAGCAGCCGCTTACCTCTCCCTAGCATCAGCTGTTCCAGTATCCCTCCACCTCCCCAAACTCCACCTTCATCTTAGGTACCTTGCCCTTTTTATTTATCAGGTCCTACATTTAGCCACTGGGGGGGGGGGTATATCAGAGCTCGAGTTGAAGCTGCTTCATCGAGCCCCTCTCCAGTGGACAGCAAGCCAAATAAGTTTAACCTAATATCTTAAAGATTCTATGGGCAAACGAACTCGTTAAACTTATATGGGTGCTTGACAAAGCTTGATCTGAAAGTGTAAACCAATTTTAAAAGCTCTGATATTATTACAGAGCCTACAGTCAGACAGAACATTGAATACACACACAAAATAACAGAATGAATCCATTAAGCAAGAAAAAGAAACCTAAAAGCAACACAAAATGGGGATATATGGTTTAAAACAGAACTACCATAACCCCAAACTCATGAACTCTGAACATTTCATTCGTAAAACCTGTAACTGTTCATGAAACGGCAATCACTGAAGCTATGTCCGTAGAGGGAATCAAGCCAAAAGGTCTCCCTCTTTTTTGGCTTCATGATCTAAAACAGTGTAACTTTGACATCAACTGTCAAGTGCTAACACTTTGCTTTACATTTTCAATGTATGAAAAAACTAAGCAGAACATGTAAAATTCTTCTGATTATTTGAACATTAAAAATAATTATTTTGAGACCTACACAGATCATCCAATGATTTCCCGTCCAGGAAGGCAGCAGAATGAAGTCATGACTTGCTAGATTTTCCTTAATAAAACAAAACAAAATTAGATATAATATTTAGAATTAAAATTTTTTTAAGATGGCTTCATACTGCCTCAGTTACAAAACCTTAGAATGATACTCAAAGGAACACTAGACATTGGGTCAGCACACAAGGGTGGCAACCAGGTCACGGTCACATACGAATTAAAGACATGGACCATTATGCCCTGTTAAGTAAAAGTGCAACAATTAAATAAGGAACCACATTACCCAGGGGGCAAAACACCTGTTCCCTTACGAAGGGAACTCAACGATGCGTCCAACGACGCCATGGGAACGCCCCTAGCGTGACTGCGTCTGAAGCATCTATGTCAACTAGTCCAATGGAAAGAATGAGCGTCACAGGCGGGTGACGTCATGACCAGGATATGATAAAAGCACATCCGGTGCAAACCGGCATTAGCTTCTGTTGCCTCAGCAAGCGATCTGTGTTATACTGTCTCTGTCTATTTATTGTTGTCTGTTGCAATTTATTCGGAAACGTTATGGCGAAACAAATGTACAAGCAGTGTGTTCCTCCCTGCCCGCGTTATTTAACGGGTGGGGACACACACGAGCTTTGTGTCATTTGTTTGGGAGTGGAGCATGCGGTCTCAGCCTTCGAGGAGGCTGAGTGTCAACACTGTTAAATGCTACCGCTCCGCATGCTCCGCTCTCGCCTGTCACTCTTTGATATAAAGAGTGGGCAGGCTCGCAATCCTCAGGGATCAGGACCCGCGTCTGCCGAGGCGGCGCGGAGAATGCATTCCTGGGGATCGCAGAAGGATCTTTCGGAGGGGTTGGAGACGGGTCCCTTGGCCTTTTCTCCTTCCTTACCCGGAAGATCCAGCGCTCTCCCACCGGTGTCGGAAGCACGCTCTGCGGTTTCTTCCGCCCGGGGAGAGAGCACTCCATTACTTCAATGCTCTTCCTCCGAGGAGGTCGATGTTATGAGTATGGAGAGTGAAAGCACACACATGGGGGAAAAAGATTCACAATTTATTTCCCCAGCATATGATGAGCTGGTAGATGTTATGTCACGGGCTGTAGAAAAATTAAATATTGTATGGCCATCTGAGAATAAAAGCGCTCGTCCTAAAAGTAAATTAGATGAGCGCTTTTTATCGTCCACGACATTATCTCCACCACGAGAGCTTCCCTTTTTTCCCGATCTCCACAATGAAATATCGAAATCGTGGAATAAACCGTACTCTTCACGACTTTTTAGCCCTCAAGTTAAAACTTATTCGAGAATAAGAGGGCTAAACGAGTATGGTTATGAGGCGATGCCCCAGGCGGAACAGAATTTAGCTAGCTATCTTTCGCCTGGTCCCGCATCATCCCTGAAAGCCTCGGCTTTGCCCACTAGACCGCTTAAAGCCACCTCGGTTTTAGTGGGCAAAGCTTATACGGCAGCAGGTCAAGCTGGAGCATGTCTGCATACAATGGCAGTGCTACAGGCGTATCAAGCTGACCTGCTGGGGGATCTGGATAGTAGTGAGGGAATTACTCATGACGATATTCAAGAACTTCGTCGTGCTACCGATTTTTCTCTCAGGGCTACTAAGGAGACCGCCGGAGCAATTGGGCGGTCTATGGCAGCCTTGGTAGCTACTGAGAGACATTTATGGTTAAATCTGTCAGAGATTAATGAAAAAGATCGAGCTTTTTTATTAGATGCTCCGCTTGAACCTTCTGGTCTCTTTGGCGACGCAGTCCACGCGGTCGTCGAGCGATTTCAGGAGTCTAAGAAGCAAGCTGACGCTTTTAAAAAGTTTATCCCTCGCCGTGTCCAGCCCCCTGGGGCTGCTGGGCGTGAGCAGCCCCAGCCGTCGAGCTCATCATATCATGTGCAACAGAAAGAGAGTGTTGCGTCTCGTGCACCTCCACGTAGACACTGGAGACAGACGCAACCCTCTCAGCCAAAGTCTTCTAAGTCGAAGCCGGATCTGAGGACCGTTCTTCAGGCGAAGAAGACTTCGGCTCAGAAAAAAAAAAGGTCCTGATGTTCATGCGTCAGGCCTGTGAGGACAGCCCCGACCGAAGTAGAGCGGTGTACACCTCATTATACGGTGCCCGTTCCATTTCGGGGTCCTCACGAGACCGTTCTGCCAACCCTGCCACCCTTGGTGCTTCAGGGCGCAGCGGTCTCCAGCGAGTCGCTGATGCTATGCTGTGGCACAGCATCGGTTCCGCGCCCTCTGAGGGGGGCGTTAGAGCAGCCAGTTCAGGTAGTTCCTGCCATGATGTTTCAGGCTCCAGAATTAGCTGTCTCAGTAACACCAGAGACCAGCCTCGAGAGGCTGGTTCCCTTAGTAAATTTTCTGGCAGCGTGGAAGCTTCTGCCGAATATTTCTCGTTGGGTCCTGCAGATTGTAGAGAAAGGATACAGAATCCAGTTTGGTTCTCGTCCTCCTCGTTACAACGGGGTGTTGCCCACAGTGGTGCATCCCGAGCAGGCTCTGGTAATGGAGCAAGAGGTAAAGGCCCTGTTAGCGAAAGAAGCTATAGAACAGGTGTACTCACCCGACCGAGAGTCGGGTTTTTACAGCCGTTATTTCATTGTTCCAAAAAAGGATGGAGGGTTGCGTCCTATTTTAGATCTTCGTTTGTTAAATCGGTCAGTTCAGAAACTAAAGTTCAAAATGCTGACACTCAAACAGATCGTGACTCAAATCAGATCCGAGGACTGGTTTGTCACGATAGATCTGAAGGACGCCTACTTCCATATCTCCATCCTCCCTCAGCACAGGAAGTTCCTAAGGTTTTCTTTCGGGGGCAAAGAATACCAATATCGGGTTCTTCCGTTCGGTCTAGCTTTATCACCCCGCACGTTCACGAAATGCGTGGATGCAGCGTTAGCCCCTCTCAGGCTTCAGGGCATACGTATTCTGAACTACATCGACGACTGGCTGATTCTAGCGGAATCAGAGCAGTTGGCGGTTCGGCACCGAGGTGTCGTTCTCGCTCATATGCAGATGTTGGGGTTGAGGCTCAATGCCAAGAAGAGTGTGCTTTCTCCAGTACAGAGAACCACTTTCCTTGGTGTGGTATGGGATTCAGTGACAATGCGGGCCATCCTATCGCCCGTTCGTGTAGCTGCTATCCTGTCAGCCACAAAAGAGCTGAAGCTAGGCCAGTCACGCACTGTAAAACAGTTCGAGAAACTGTTGGGTCTTTTGGCAGCAGCGTCCAACGTGATACCTTTTGGCCTGCTGTACATGAGGCCTTTACAGTGGTGGCTCAGGACCAGAGGGTTCTCCCCGAGGGGAAACCCACTTCTTATGATCAAGGTCACGCGGCGTTGCCTTCGTGCCTTAGTTATATGGAGGGAGCACTGGTTCTTAACCCAAGGTCCGGTGTTGGGAGCTCTTTGCCATCGAGTTACTATCTCGACAGATGCTTCCCTCACCGGCTGGGGAGCGGTAATGGAAGGCCGCTCGGTTCAGGGTCTGTGGAAGAGTCATCATCTCTCGTGGCACATAAATTGCCTGGAGATGATGGCTGTCTTCAATGCGTTGAGGCAGTTCCTCCCAGACCTGAGGGGCCATCATGTGCTCGTACGAACAGACAACACATCAGTGGTCTCTTATCTGAACCGTCAGGGGGGCCTGCGTTCGCGTCCGCTTTGCAAACTGGCGCACCAGATCCTCCTGTGGTCTCTGGGGAAGGTACTCTCTCTGAGGGCAGTGTATATTCCTGGGGTCCAGAATATAGGAGCAGACATCCTGTCGAGGCAGGAGCTGAGGCCAGGGGACTGGAGACTCCACCCCGAGGTGGTGGAGAAAATCTGGGAGTTTTACGGCCAAGCACAAGTGGATCTGTTTGCGTCTCAGAATACGACGCACTGTCCTCTGTGGTTCTCCCTTACTCACCCAGCCCCTCTGGGGCTGGATGCTATGGTGCAGACGTGGCCGAGGCTACGTCTGTACGCCTTTCCCCCTGTTGCTCTGCTCCCAGGAGTTCTGGAGCGAGTCCGCCGGTATGGAATAAGCCTACTGCTAGTAGCACCACGCTGGCCAAGTCGGATCTGGTTTTCGGACCTGATCCATCTCCTAGACGGTCCTCCCTTCGAGATCCCGATCAGGAGAGACCTTCTGTCTCAGGCCGGGGGCACAATATTTCACCCTCGACCAGAGATTTGGAACCTGTGGGTTTGGCCTCTGAGGGGGCCCAACTCATAGAGAGTGGTCTTTCAGCCGAGGCTGCTGAGACCATTCTAAGCTCCAGAGCCCCAGCTACTAGGAAACTATATGCGCTTAAATGGAGAGTTTTCTCTTTATGGTGTTACCAACATCAGTGGGATCCAGTTAACTGTTCTGTGAACACAGTACTCGAGTTCCTGCAGGAGCGCTTTACGTCAGGCCTATGTCCTTCCACGCTCAAAGTCTACGTGGCGGCCATTGCGGCTTACCACGCCCTGGTGGGGGGTACATCGTTGGGTCGAGACCCCCTGGTTACACGTTTCCTTCGTGGCACTTTAAGGCTGAGGCCTGCAACTCGCACTAGGGTGCCAGCTTGGGATCTTGCTATAGTACTAGAAGGCCTTTCTAGGGCTCCATTTGAGCCCTTAGATTCGGTTTCAGATAAGTTTCTTACCTTTAAGACTATCTTTCTGCTAGCTATTTCGTCCCTTAAGAGAGTTGGAGACCTTCAGGCCCTTTCGGTTTCCCCCACTTGCCTTGAGTTTGCACCGGGGATGGTCAAGGCATTCTTATATCCAAAACAGGGGTACGTCCCTAAGGTGCCGACCTCGACTCCGAGGCCTATTGTGCTGCAGGCTTTCTGTCCTCCTCCTTTTGCATCTGCAGACCAGGAAAGACTGAACCTCTTGTGTCCAGTGCGAGCACTGGACACTTATGTAAATCGGACTTCTTCATTTAGGAAGTCCGACCAATTACTGATTTGCTTCGGATCACCTAAGAAGGGTCTTCCTGCTTCTAAACAGACGGTCAGTAGGTGGATAGTTGAGGCTATTTCACTTGCATACGAGTACTCGGACCAGCCATGTCCTTTGGTGGTCCGAGCTCACTCTACTAGGAGTATGGCGGCTTCTAAAGCCTTACTATATGGGGTTTCTCTTCGGGACGTCTGTGATGCGGCGGGCTGGTCCTCCCCGCTCACATTCGTTAGATTTTACAGTTTAGACCTGGATGCTGCCCCAGGTTCTCAGGTGCTTAGTGCTTAGTTACAACAGACTGACACTCAGGTACTTGGACTTCTGGCGCTTTGGGTATTCTCGTTCCCATGGCGTCGTTGGACGCATCGTTGAGTTCCCTTCGTAAGGGAACGTCTCAGGTTACTATTGTAACCATAGTTCCCTGAGAACAGGGAACGAGACGATGCGTCACCCTGCCATACTTCCTGCATCCCTGCGATCGGCTTGCTTCGGCAATTTTCGAAGCTAATGCCGGTTTGCACCGGATGTGCTTTTATCATATCCTGGTCATGACGTCACCCGCCCGTGACGCTCATTTTTTCCATTGGACTAGTTGACATAGATGCTTCAGACGCAGTCACGCTAGGGGCGTTCCCATGGCGTCGTTGGACGCATCGTCTCGTTCCCTGTTCTCAGGGAACTATGGTTACAATAGTAACCTGAGACGTTTTTTAGGAAATCAAACATGGGCTGCTGTAAAAGGTTGTCATATAAAAATGAAATCTATGATGTCTGAGGATCCAGGGGCGGATCTACCGGGGTGGCATAGGGTGGCAAATCCCTGCTGCCACCCCAGTTGGCAGCAACAAATTAAAAGTTGTGGCCAATTTGACAATTTACGAGCGCGAATCTCCAATGTCCGACTGCAGTGAATGCAGCACGAGATGACGTCAGAGCGGCAAGAGACTGATTTGTTTTGAAAACTGTTTGCTTCCCCTCTCACACATCTGCCACTCATCACCTGTGTCTTGCCTTAATGTCTTTCCTGTGATAATGTCCCTTATTTCTATCATACTTCTATCTCCTATTACGTGAGATGACATTGTATGGTCACTTATTCCCAGTGGTTAAATTGGGCCAGGGCTTAATCTCGTTGTCGATCGCGCACCGCTCGTGCACGCGCATCTAGGTGACACAGATAAATGTACGCAGCAATATGTAATGAATGTTCCTGGGAGATCCGTTGCGCGGGATGTGGAATCGCGCAAAAGTTTCAGAAATGTACAAAAAGCGTCCTGGTCTTGAATGACAAGGTAAGGAAAGTATGATTAAATTAAATAACCAAGACTAGGTTGACCATGTGATTTATCTCAGGAGATGTTTTGAGCATTTTACTTCAGACACCGGATTATCAGCAAACTGACAAGAGAACTGCTAACTTAGTTGGCTACTCAAAATAAACTAGCAATCTATTCAGTCAGTATATTTGTATTTGATCTGTGTGAATTACAGAAATATAAGACTTGATAGACCTACTTTTAGCTACCAAGCAACCTTTCCACAAGGATAGATTGATCTTAATTTTTGTGACTTGTGCATACCTTGATGTGAAATGACGCAGAGTAGGCTTTGTGTGTGTATGTGTGTGTGTGTGTGTTGTAGTTGTAAAGAGAGAGAATGGGAGAGGAAGTGTGTGTGAGGTGGACCTGGTCACCACAGACCCAAATCTTCTCAGCTGTTGCTACTGTCATATGCTGCACTGTCTCTTCATGTGGCACATTATGTTTGGCACATTGTATGGGCCACTATATCATAACAGGGTAATACAATGTGTAATCAAGTGATGATTGATTAACAGTAATGCAAATGCTAAATGTCCTAATACCTGTTGATACTACAACAATGCAAAGTATATGCTTTTAACCTGGCAGTTTATCACATATCATGTAATACTCAATTTCTCCATTTCTTTGCACAAAACTCTCCAGAAAGTGCCATTTAATGGTTTATTTTTCAAAAAAAAATCCCAGGGGGGCATACCCCCGGACCCCCCAAGGGAGAGCAGCCCCACATAATAATTCCCAATTTAACCCCTGCTTATTCATAATATGAACTGTTTCACATGAAACCTCAAATGCAAGACATGATTCCATGAAATTAAGTTTGTCTGTACGAGTTTGTAAATGGCAGCGTGTGCCCTTTTGTAGTGTGTACATACCATTTCTCATCAAATAGTGATAACTATGATTAAATTCAGTATATACGTCTGTCATATGTTGCCACCCCTCAAAAATTACTGCCTCCCTCTCGCCACCCCATAAATGTTTTTCTAGATCCGCCCCTGTGAGGATCACAACCTGGGTGGACAACCCGGTCAACAAGCTGCTGGAAACTTGTAATTAGGGTCAAAACAATGCTACCTCAAATTCTGCTCCCCGGAATCACCCAATAGTCCAGTCATTTTATTAAAAAAGGTTGAACAAATTGCAACTGAAGCAAACTCAACTGATTTTGTATTCTCAATATGTCCTGAGTAAGGAAAGAAAAGCCCCGAAGAATCCCATTAGGGGAAAGTTTCGAAAAAGACCCAAATATAGTCTATTCATTCGCCTATTCATTCTTTTTCTCACGTGAATAGGGTAAAAATTTTAACCTTTAAATATCACCATGAAAATTACTGAGTTGATTACTTACATCTAGACAAACAAAAAATGTATTACAAGTTTTTAGAATTTTTTTTAAAAATGAAAGTGAAGACTACAATATGCATCTTTCTTTTTTTTTGTCTTAAAACAATAATAGAAACCTAACCGTAATAAAAAAACGAACTAACCTGGTTCAGCTGGACTGTACTGGGTGACTGTTTCCAGCATACCTTGTTTGGTTGCACATGTCGCAAAGCAGTAATACCCACCGTGGAACACTTAAGGACTGAGGAGCACATAAAAGTGGGAATAAATATATATAAAAAAAACATCTGATTTAACATCAAATTACACATTTTTTAAAAAGTACATGCTTACACTGGTCGTCTTTTTGTGTTTTGTCTCCTGAGGGTTTCTCATCAATTTGAACAGGTTCTGGAGGTGTGCCTTTAGATGGAATAAAAGTTGATGCATTATATACTTTTATATAAGGACTGAGGAGCACATAAAAGTGGGAATTGATAAAAAACAAAAAAACAAAAAAAAAAACCATCTGGTTTCACATCAAATTAAACTTTTTGTTAAAAAGTACATGCTTACATTGGTCGTCTTTTTGTGTTTTGTCTCCTGAGGGTTTCTCATCAATTTGATCAGGTTTTGGAGGTGTGCCTTTAGATGGAATAAAAATTGATGCATTATATATATGAAGTAATGCTCTCTGAATAACACAAAACATAGTAATAAGAGAAATCTTACCTACAATAACCTGACCATTACCATTCAAGGTCAGCTGTTCATTTGGTGACACGATTTTTCTGAGGTTTTCTTTCACACTTTCATTTTATGATTTGTTGTAGTGGTGGATTATGTTGCGCATTAAGAACACATTTGCTGAAGGTGTGAGCATGTTCATAAAGTAATTATTTTTCCGCATGCCAGCAAAGAGTTGTTCAACAGTTTGGGTATGTGTTTGCGGTCACAAAGCTTTGGGTGTCTACAATGTTTGTTTCCACTAGATGGCGCTTGTGTACTTCAACACTCATTTATTTCAGCAACTTTTAATCAGTTTAATCTGTACATTTTTATATTTCAACTATTTTATAATGCTTATTGTGATTTATATACTCAACTGTTGTATATTTGAGCAATAATAATCTCTTCCTAAGAGTTTTTTGGGTACATTTTATTTTGTTCCCATTGTGTCTTTGTATGTCACTTCCTGTTTTTGCCACGGAAAAATGAGTCAGAGCTGCGGTCGGAGATTTACAATTCTGCTGATCATATACAACGATGTAATCATTGCAAAGTTTAAAGTATTTATTTTTATGATCATAAGTCATGCAAAAAGAAGCTTCAAGATGTAACCCCCTCTCTTAGCTCACAAGCAGGCAAAAGTGGTATGTATTTTCTGTTTATGTACGAGTTTAAAGTCATGTGTGTTTTCCATGTAACTGACTGTATGACATGTTTTTGTTGTATATTCATCCTTTTAGTTCTACGGTGTTGATGTTGATGTCTGAGTCCAGAGCGCATTAAACATCAGTTAAAAGAACCTCAGCCTTCGTGTTGTGACTAAGAGCGATACAGTATAACACTTACTGCGGGTGAAGGCCAACAGCATCTGATCGTAAAGCTGCACGAGGAAGACGGCCATCAAGAGGTGCCACGTGTTGAATGAGGGAAGTACAACATGAAAATATCGCAATTGACTGACTGAAGCAGCCAGTGGACAAGTGAAGGCTGAACAAGCAAGCACTATTAAAGTTAGTGACTTGGAAGCAGCAAAAGGTCTTGTGAACTGTCGCTGGAGTTTCAATTGTTCTGGTATTTACGTCATCCTCATTCTAAGATAAAGTTGGACATTTTTCTATTATCATTTGACTTATTAAGAAACTAAAGGGACTAAGTAGATGGGCAATTGTGCTACTATTGAATAAGACTAAAATTTGAATTTTCTGTTATATTCAAGTGTTTTGCATACCTTATAATTTAAGCATGTTGATATTCACATTTTACAAGTTCATACCTTTGCTACTTGACAGTTCTGCAATTTTTATCATTTACATGATTCAATCACATAAGTCTAGCTGAGATAATTGCTTTACACTAAACTTTAGATTTATTTTGAGCTCTTTGAATATTCACATTATAGTGCAACACAGGTCTAGCATGTCATACACAAGAGAAAAAACATTGCTGCCTACTAAAGAAGTCAGCTCTACATACCCTACTGAACAAGACGTAGACAATGCAGAGCAGGTAATCCCACCACATGCACAAGTACAACAACCTCAGGTTGACGCAGATAATACACAGCTCCCAGATATTAGAAGAAGTCAGCGAGCATGCACGCTTACCGAGAAGGGTAAAACACTGCAAGACGCTAGACTAAATGATCTGTAAAGAAGCTTTGAGCAGAAGTATAGAAGGTGGAAATATCACATCAATGGTTTGAAAAGAGCCATTAAGAACAATGATGATGCAGAAATGATTTGTGAAGTTGTGAGCACCATTAATGCCATTCAGTCTGAGGTCGACCATATTTATGGCGATATAAGAAGCATCAAAGCCCGGAACCTGAAATCCGAAGGAAAAATGACACTTGTCTTGCCATTACTAGTGTCACAGAGTGACGAAAAGGCAAGGCGGGGCCTTCCTTCGAGCAAGGACGTTCCCCCATCGGAGCACTTTCGGTGAAACACCGGGCCGGTTCCGGTTTCACACGCGATGACCGATCGCAGGATAATGGATTGAGAAATGAGTGTCAGCTGTGAGAAGTGAGGGAGGCGATCAGCGATCGGAACACGTGTCTCAATAGGGGATATAAAAAGGCATTTTGGTAGAGGGGAGAGGGAGAAAAAGAAAACGAAGAGAAGACTGGAGAAGGGAAAGAAGTGGCCGAGATAGAGTGGGAACAGGACGGATGATTGCAGTCTTGGCGGATGCTATGAAGGAGAACATTCATGGACTGAAGAACTGATGTGCACCGATCACCCCGGGACAGTTAAGTACCACGATCACGCTGATGACAATTCTAAAAGCCTCCTGATATTACCTGTGTGCCTTAGCCTGAAAGTTAATCCCAGGGTTGTTGTGATCTCCCGAGGCTCGTGTTTCTGCCGACATTTCTCTTTTATACTGCTCTTAAAGTCATAGTTCCATGGGATAGGAGGAAACTGGATGAATACTGGATTGAAGGCCTTAATTCGTTGTACGTGTGAAGATTGCAGTGTCTGTGGTGACGTAAGCACGTTTAAAGTCTTGAGAGTTTGATTTGAATACACGAGTGTGGGAAGAACAGTTCTGTCTTTAACCATAACTTCGACCAGTTGACTTGTTATCCCCGTGGTACACTGGGCTGTAGTAACTGTGATGTGTGGAGTGTGTACCAAGCAGGAAAGAGCCATTATTCTTCCCGACGTGCTGGTGTGATTTGAAGAGGAGTCTACATCCGTGGGGTGCTTTGCCTGTTCGGGAGAGGGCTTCGCACCAGCATGTGGAACGTTGTTTGATCTGAAGAGGAGTTCCTATCCATGTGGTATGCTTTGTCTGTTCTGAGGAGGGTGTACCGGTACGCTGACTGTTGTCTGTTCTGCAGATTCACTGGGAAGTTCGCTGCTTGAGTGCTGGTCACCGTCTGCCCTGCAGCTTCGCTGTGAAGTTACTCACCTGAGTACTGTCCACCTTCTGTTCTGCAGGTTCACTGAGAAGGTCTTTATCCGCCTGCTGTTCATCGCTGTGAAGTTACTCACCCGAGCGCTGTCCACCTTCTGTTCTGCAGGTTCACTGAGAAGGTCTTTACCTGACTGCTGTTCATCGCTGTGAAGTCACTCACCCAAGCGCTGTCCATCGTCTGTTCTGCAGGTTCACTGAGAAGGTCTTTACCTGACTGCTGTTCATCGCTGTGAAGTCACTCACCCGAGCGCTATCCATCGTCTGTTCTGCAGGTTCACTGAGAAGGTCCTTACATGATTGCTGTTCACCACTGCGAAGTTCCTACCTAAGTGCTACCTACCGTTTGTCTTGAGGATCCGCTATGGAGCTCCTTATCCGCCTGCTGTTCACCGCTGTGAAGTTCTCACCGAGTGCTGTGCACCAACTGTCTGGAGGACTGCTGTGGGATCCCTCACCGCTGCTCGTGTCAAAGAGTGCCTCCTATTTCCCTGCCATCATAACCTGTCTTGAGGATTCGCTGTGAAGTTCCCACCTGAGTGCTACCCACCATTTGAGAAGTTCCCACCTGAGTGCTACCCACCGTTTGTCTTGAAGGTCCGCTGTGGAGCTCCTTATCTGTCTGCTGTTCACCGCTGTGAAGTTCTCACCTGAGTGCTGTGCACCGTCTGTCTGGAGGACTGCTGTGGGATCCCTCACCGCTGCCCGCGTCAAAGAGTGCCTCTTACTTCTCTGCCATCGCAAACTATCTTGGAAATCCGCTGTGGGGCTCCTTACCTGCTTGCTGTTCACCGTTGTGAAGTTCTCATCGGAGTGCTGTACACCGTCTGTCTCGAGGATCTGTTGTGGAGTCCCTACCTGAGTGCTACCTACCGCCTGTCTTTGAGATCCGTTGTGGAGTCTCTCACTTGGGCGCCGCTTGTTGTTCGTCCTGCAGATTCATTGGGAAGTTCCTTACCTGAGTGCTGGTCACGGCCTGTCTGGAAGATCCGATGAGGGATGCCTTACCATTGTCAACGCCAGTGAGAGCTTTCCCTTCCGCAGCCGTTAAAACCCTCGAGACCTTGGGAGACAAAGAAGAGAACGAACAGTTGATGCCCTGTTTTAAGAGACTATCTTAATCTAATAAAGTAACACAGCTTTGAATCTTATTACGTTGTCCTGTCTGTGGTGTTCCTCTGGTCGGGCTCCTCGGGGTGGTACACTTGAAAGGGTGATCCTAAGGAGATTCTCTGGCCTGATTCAGATTCAGTGTTTGAAGCCACAGTGTCCAGCATCATCTTAGCAACCTCCAGTAAGTCAAAGTCTGTTTCCAAGAGGTCCAGTCGATCTTACAGTGATTCTCTGCAGAAAAGACAAGAAGCAGCAGCTGAAGTAGCGGCTACACAAGAAATGATTAAAATAATGAAGACACAACATCAACATGAAGAGGAAATTAGGAAACTGGAGGCAGAGGTTGAAAGGTTAACGGCAGAAAGAGAAGCTCAAGAAAGAGAAACCGAAGCGGAGAATGGAAGGAAAAGGGCTCAATTTATTTCGGAAAGCACTGTTAGGAAAATAAAGCTGGAAGAAAAGAAAAAGGAAGTGGAATGGTTGGAGGAACTAAAAAGACATAACGCAGCACAAGCAAGGCTGCAGGTTTATGCTGAAAGCATCACAGGTGATGAGGGAGAACTTTGTCTTCAACAAAGACAAGAAGATTATATTTTTCAATCAAGCATTCCTTTTTCTCTCTCTAACCCGTTCATGCTCGCACAAGACACTGCTCCTTTCAACCAACCTTCTTGTTCCTCTCAAAGGTTACCAATTCCCCAAGCTCATATCTCTCAGTCACCTTCATTGCCTGCTCCCAACGAAGCTTCTAATGACCTTGTGAAGGCACTCGCTGAAGCGATTACAGCCAACAGGATCCCAATCCCAGAACCTGCTGTTTTCTCTGGAGATCCCCTAAAGTATAATGACTGGAAGCTGTCTTTCCAGACATTAATTGATCACAAGAACTTGCCACCTCAAGAAAAGCTCTACTTTCTACGCAAGTATGTAGTTGGTCCGGCCAAGAGAGCTATTGAAGGACATTTTGTGGCTGGAACAGAAATAGCTTACATGGCAGCCTGGAACATCCTCGATGACCGGTTCGGCAATCCGTTCGTTGTTGGCTAATCTTATCGTGACAAAATACAGTCTTGGCACAAGATTGCTACCAAAGATAGCAAAGATCTCCAGGAATTTGTAGATTTCCTAAGCAGTGTTGAGTCAGCCATGCCTTATGTTCAAGGTTTACGAGCTCTGAATGACTGTGTTGAAAATCAGAGAATATCAGCCAAATTGCCAGACTGGTTAAGTTCACGTTGGAATAGAGCAGTCACCAAGTTTCAAGACGAACACAAAGGGTTCCCAGATTTCAAATACTTTGTTGAATTTCTCAACAAGGAAGCTCGAATTGCATGCAATCCTATCACGTCACTGCAAGCAATAAAGCCAGCAGAGCAAGAAAGGTACAAGCAAACAGATCAAAATCATAAGTTTCAGCGGAATCGCAACTCGACTGCCAAGACATTCACCACTAGTTCCAACGAGGAAAGGACTAGCTTTATATGTGTCTTTTGTAAGAGATATGGCCACACTCTTCATAAGTGTCGTAAGATTATGGAAAGACCGATTGAGGAAAGATTGAAGTTTGTACATTCTGAGAAGTTGTGCTTTGGCTGTCTTAAGACTGGTCATAACTCCAGAAGCTGCTCCTCTAGGAGCGTGTTTGAAAAATGTGAGAAGCGTCACCCAACAAGCCTACATCAGGACCGTGTAAATAAATCCCCAGTACAAAGATCTAAAACCAGTCAAGATCAGTTCAAGGTTAATCACGGATCTGCAGATAGAACAGCCGAATCACATAAGGTACAAGAGTCTAAGCCTGTGACTTCGAACAGAGTAGTTCAAGAAAGGAACGGCACTCATACCTCATCGATCATTCTAGTTTATGTCTCAACAACAGCTGAACCAAGGAAGGAGATTTTAGTGTATGCCTTGCTTGATACTCAGAGCGACACTACTTTCATTCTAAAGGACACAGCTGAGACACTTGATATCAGGAAAGAGCCTGTCAAACTCAAGATTTCTACGATAACATCCAAAACGAAAGTTGTGTCCAGTCACAAATTGAATGGACTACAAGTAAGAGGGTTCCAGTCCGAAGTAAAAATAAAACTTCCAACAACTTACACTAGAGACTATATACCTGCAAATAGATCTCATATACCCACATGTGAAACCGATGTAGATGTAATGGATGTAATGGCTCCTGCACTTGACTGTGAAGTAGGTTTGTTAATAGGATATAACTGTCCTCAAGCCTTACTTCCCAGAGATGTTCTCAGTGGCAATGAGAATCAGCCATTTGCACAAAGATCTGTGCTGGGTTGGAGTATCGTTGGATACAACCATGACGGCAGTTATCAAGATGAAATCGGTGTGAGTCACAGGATTATTATGAAGCAAGTTCTACCAGCTGGTGATCCATCTCACAAACTCAAGTCTGAAGTCTGCTTTGTACATAGGAACAAGGTAAAAGAGATGATCACTCTAGCAGAGATAATGAAGGTTTTTGAGTCAGACTTTGTTGAAAGGGATAATGAGGAAGTCTCAACGTCACAAGACGACTTAAGGTTTTTGGCTAAATTGAAAGAAGACATTAAGCAAACGCAAGATAGACACTATGAAATGCCATTGCCTTTTAAGGGTGAGAGGCCAGAGTTGCCAAACAACAAAGCATGTGCAGAGCATCGACTCAGATCTCTAGAGAAGCTTTTAAGGAGAGATGAGCAGTACCAAAGGGATTACCTGGCTTTCATGAAGGACATAATGGCAAGAGGCGATGCTGAAAAGGTCCCAGAGATGGAGTTAAGTAATCAACCAGCATGGTATATACCCCACCATGGGGTATATAACCCGCAGAAGCCAGGCAAGATTCGCATAGTCTTTGATTGCTCTGCAAGATTTCAGAATACTTCTCTGAATGAGCATCTACTGACTGGGCCTGACCTCACAAATACCCTTGTTGGAGTCTTGTCGTTTCCGGAAAGGGCAAGTAGCCATCATGTGTGATGTGGAGCGTATGTTCCACCAGTTTCATGTTGCTCCAAAGGATCGGGACTACCTCAGGTTCCTATGGTGGGAAGATGGAAACATGAAAGCCCCACCATCAGTTTTTCGAATGAAGGTTCACTTGTTCGGAGCGGCCTCCTCGCCTGGATGTGCAAACTTCGGCCTCAAATACCTTGCCATACAAGGTGAAGGCAAGTTTAATCAAGCCACAGTGAAGTTCATACAACGTAATTTGTATGTTGACGATGGCTTAGCAAGTGTAGACACTGAAGCAGAAGCAATCCAGCTTGTAAAGGAAGCCAGGGGTCTCTGCAATACCGGGAAGCTTCGCTTGCACAAATTCATCACCAACAGCAAGACTGTGATTGCCACAATTCCAAGGGAGGAATGTACTGAAGGGGCGACTGACTTTGACTTGTCTCTAGGAGAGCCTAAAGTAGAGAGGGCGCTTGGAATCCAATGGTGCGTAGCTGCAGACGAGTTCCATTTCAGAGTGCTAGTAAAGGAAAATCCTTTTACTAGAAGAGGAGTGTTGTCTACAGTTGCTTCTATTTTTGATCCTCTTGGATTCGTCGCTCCCTTCATTTTAATTGGGAAAAGAACCCTACAAAAGATGTGTCAAGATAAGATTGGCTGGGACAAACCACTTCCTGATGACCTCAAGCCGCACTGGGAAGCTTGGCTGCGAGACCTCCATAACCTGTCTTTGGTAAAGATACCACGTTGTTATGTGCCATCAACATTCAAGGATGTTCAGCAATATGAGCTACACCATTTCTCAGATGCCAGTGTGTCAGGCTATGGAGTATGTTCATACCTCAGAGCTGTAACCATGTCTGGAGAAGTCTACTGCACTCTTGTTATGGGTAAAGCTAGGGTTGCTCCATCAAAGGTGGTAACAATTCCCAGACTAGAGCTCTCAGCTGCAGTGGTTGACACAAGAATTGGTGATTTGCTAAAAAGAGAACTAGAATTGGATGACATCTGTGAATACTACTGGACCGACTCCAAGGTTGTCCTTGGTTATATTAACAACGATGCACGACGTTTCCATGTATTTGTAGCCAATCGAGTTCAGCAAATTAGAACAAGCACTGAGACTAGTCAATGGCGATATGTGGCTTCAGAACAAAATCCAACTGACCACACCTCTCGTGGGCTCACCGTAAAGGAACTCATGGGATCGAACTGGTTTACTGGTCCAAGTTTCCTATGGCAAAGAGAACTCCCTAAGGAAGACATTAATGTGGGAGAGATTAATGATGGCGATCCGGAGCTCAAAAGGGCACAAGTTCTTACGACCAAGGCAAGAGAAGAGTGGTGTCTGTCAGATCGCCTGCAAAGGTTTTCAGATTGGAAGAGGGCAGTGAAAGCCATAGCGAGACTCAAACGTTATGCAAGGAGTACAAAAGGTTTGGTAGAAAGATCTAACAATTTCACAACACTCGAAGAAATAAAGGATGCTGAACAATTCATTATTCGTATCGTTCAAGAAGAAGTGATCAGTGACGAAATCAAGCATCTAAGACAAGGCAAGGAAGTTAATTCATGTCAGTTCAACAAGCTGTACAAGTTAAGTCCGTTTATCGACGACCATGATGTCCTACGGGTGGGAGGACGATTGACACAGGCAGAACTTCACCCTCATGTAAAGCATCCAGCCATTCTTCCTAAAGGGCATCATATATCTCGTTTACTCATAAAACACTTCCATGAAAAGGTGCAACATCAAGGTCGTGGCATGACCATCAATGAAATCCACTCCAGTGGTATTTGGATTCTGGGATGCAGTAGTGAAGTTTCATCTCTCATCTACAAATGCATTAAGTGTAGGAAGCTGAGGGAATGCAATCAGGAGCAAAGGATAGCTGACCTGCCACTAGAAAGAATGGAAGCTACTCCTCCGTTCACCTATAGTGGCATGGACTGCTTCGGACCGTTCTATGTTAAAGAGGGAAGGAAAGAGTTGAAGAGATACGGACTACTTTTCACCTGCATGTGTTCGCGAGCTGTTCATCTTGAGGTGCTGGATGATCTTA
Organism: Gila orcuttii; assembly: GCA_026230005.1. Classification (NCBI taxonomy): domain Eukaryota; kingdom Metazoa; phylum Chordata; class Actinopteri; order Cypriniformes; family Leuciscidae; genus Gila; species Gila orcuttii. The sequence goes on from JAPDVR010000005.1 coordinate 41,312,112, forward strand.
GCACTGATGCCTTTCTTAATGCACTGCGTTGTCTTATTGCTATACGTGGCAATGTAAGTCAACTGCATAGTGATCAAGGTACCAACTTCATGGGGGCAAAGGGAGAGTTCCTGAAGTTGATGAAGGGAATGGATCAAGAACATTTGAAAGAGTTAGGCTGTACCTTTGTCATGAACCCACCTGCTTCCAGTCATATGGGTGGTGTCTGGGAGAGACAGATTCGGACTGTAAGGAGTGTGCTAACGTCCATCCTAGACAAGTCTGTAGCAAGACTAGACAGTTCTTCTTTAAGAACATTCATGTATGAAGTAATGGCGATCGTGAATAGTCGACCATTGACCTCAGAACACATCAATGATCCTGTGGGACCAGAACCATTAACGCCGAATCATATACTAACAATGAAGTCCACCATCGTTGCACCACCTCCTCGGGAGTTTGTAAGGGAGGATATTTATCTTCAGAAGAGATGGAAAAGAGTTCAGTTTCTGGTGAATGAGTTTTGGACCAGGTGGAGGAAGGAATATTTGTTGAGTTTGCAGCAGAGAAGTAAGTGGAATAAGAGCAGGAGAAACACCAAGATAAATGATATTGTTCTGCTTCAAGATGACTTGGCTCCACGAAATCAGTGGAAGCTAGCTAAAGTGGTAGACATTTTCCCTGGATCTGATGGAATGGTGAGAAGACTTAAACTTCTGGTTAGTGATGCAACACTAGATAGCAAGGGTGCACGCACAAACAAGTCAGTTTACTTAGAAAGACCCATACACAAAACAGTGTTACTACTTGAAGCTGATTAAAGGGTTAGCTTTGATTAGTGTCTAACTGTGTATGTTAAACGTGTACAAATACTTAACCTCTGAATGTTTATAAGTTCATGCTGAGTTACTGAACTTCTATTAAGAATCACACATTGTGTGATGGTGGGAGTGTGTTTGCTGTCACAAAGCTTTGGGTGTCTACAATGTTTATTTCCACTAGATGGCGCTTGTGTACTTCAACACTCATTTACTTCAGCAACTTTTAATCAGTTTAATCTGTACATTTTTACATGTCAACTATTTTATAATGCTTGTTGTGATTTATATAATCAACTGTTGTATATTTGAGCAAGAATTATTCTTTCTAAGAGATTTTTGGGTACATTTTATTTTGTTCCCATCGTGTCTTTGAATGTCAGTTCCTGTTTTTGCCACGGAACAATGAGTCAGAGCTGCGGTCGGAGTTTTACAATTCTGCTGATCATATAAAACGATGTAATCATTGCAAAGTTTAAAGTATTTATTTTTATGATCATAAGTCATGCAATCAAGAAGCTTCAAGATGTAACCCCCTCTCTTAGCTCACAAGCAGGCAAAAGTGGTATGTATTTTCTGTTTATGTACGAGTTTAAAGTCGTGTGTGTTTTCCATGTAACTGACTGTATGACATGTTTTTGTTTTATATTCATCCTTTTAGTTCTACGGTGTTGATGTTGATGTCTGAGTCCAGAGCGCATTAAACATCAGTTAAAAGAACCTCAGCCTTCGTGTTGTGACTAAGAGCGGTACAGGGTATTTAACCATCCACTTAGTTCTGGGACTAAGTCGACTCTTCTGAGGACATCTTGTGTCGGCCTTTCGATGCCGGCCGTGGATTCCAGGAACTGTGATTAATTGTTTTGCACGCACTCCACTCCAAACGCAGTCTTCATTTCAACAGCTTTATTTTCCTCACATTTCTAAATCAAGTTCATAATTTCAATAAACGAAAAATCCAAACAAAGTTAGCGAAGTGGTCAAAAAACTGTGAGTAACCACATTCCCAAATCCAAACATTTGTTCTTTCCATAGTCACTTCCTACTCCGCCCACACGCGGTGACATATATTCCTAACCCGCACAGGTGCATGATAATTAACTAAATAAGTACATAAATACAAATACGCACATATTAAAATAATAATAATAATAATAAAACAAATACATAATTTATAATAAATAAACTCCAATACAACACTTATTATAGACAAACGGCTACAACATTCCAGCCCCTAATTCTTGGCTTCCAAGAATTACAACAAATATTTCAGTAGCCGTACCAGACATGAAGAAAATTCTCATTTCAAGACCATATTGATAGGTTTAAATCCAAAATAAAAAAAATGTCCTTTAAATGTTCAAAATTGTTCAAAAAAAGTTATTTCAAAAAAGTCTTCACAAAACAAAACAGATGCTATGCACGTGTATGGCATGTATGTAGATTTATCAGTATATATAAGTGTACAGACAAAAGTTGGAGTCAAATACTTGACTCTAAAGTTCAGCATGCTGCTTCCATTAACAGACAAAGCTTAGTGATAGGCCTTTCTAGTTCACTTGTTTGAGTCTTCAAGCGCACACGACGAACAAATCCTTTGGAACCAGCCAACGTTTTTATAATGCGCCCCATGGGCCAAGAGTTTCTTGGTGCCGTTTCATTAACTACAAGTACGAGATATCCGATGCTGAAGTTTTGGCATGGTTTATTCCATTTCTGGCGTTGCTGCATTAAAGATGTAATTATAGAATTGCTGTATTCTTTCACCCACCTTTTCCAAAATAAGTCAGCTAAGTATTGAACTTGTCTCCAGCGTCTTCGAATATACAAGTCTTCTTTCTTAAACAGACCAGATGGTAAAACCGGTTTTGTTTTAAGCTGTATTATGTGATTGGGTGTCAACGCTTGAAGGTCTTCTAGATCATCTGAAGATGGAGTGATCGGACGGTCGTTCAGTATTGCTTCTATTTCGCATAAAACAGTATGCAATGCTTCATCGTCCAGCATCTGCTGTTCCACTACAGAGTGAAGCACTTTCTTGACTTGCTGGATTAAGCGTTCCCAAACACCGCCATGATGGGCACCATGAGGTGGGTTGAAGGTCCATTTTATGCCGCTGTTGCTAAGGGATTTTTGAAACTTACTTTGATTTAACTCTTTCAAAGCATTTTTTAATTCCAGATTAGCGCTGACAAAATTGGTGCCATTGTCTGAGCGAATTTCCTTCACTTGCCCTCGTCGACATAAGAATCTTCTGATCGCATTGATACAAGAGTCTGTATCCATAGTATGGGCCAGTAGTTAATAGCGTATGGCAACTGTCAAAATGATTGATTGACAGGTGGGCGTGGCTTTCCTTTGATCTTTCCCCGCCCCTTCCGGTTCCTCCCCTTCCTGTCCACCCCTTGTCCCGCCCCTTCTGGTTCCGCCCCTTCCTGTTACCTTTGACCTAGTTTCCGCCCCTTCCTGTTACCTTTGACCTAGTTCCGCCCCTTCCGGTTACAGCTTCTTTCAAAATGATGGATGATGACCTTTGATCTAGTTCCGCCCCTTGCGGTTACAGCTCCTGTCAAAATGATGGATGTGTGACAGTTAGTTTGAAGTTCATTTGATAAAGAAAAGGGAGGTATTGGCCTTTGATGTTAACATAAGCTTTGATGTTACAGTTACAAAGTGATGTGACAGTTAGTTTGAGATGTATTGGCTTTGAAGCTGGTGTTTTGTCACCGCATCCCCTAAATATCCCTGAGCTTTATTAAGGGGCAGCTGTGAAAGTGATAAGAAAAAATGGTGAAAGTTTATCTGTTCTGTAAAAGAATATAAAATAAAATCTCACACAAAAAAGTTAAAATAAATGTATAACTATTCACTGAACCAAGCATTTCAGTTTAAATAAAATGGTGAAAGATTATCTGTTCTTTAAAAGAATATAAAATAAAATCTCACACAAAAAAGTTTGAATAAAATGTAGAACTATTCACTGAACCAAGTCTTTCAGTTTTAAATCAAATGGTGAAAGTTTATCTGTTCTTCAAAAGAATATAAAATAAAATCTCACACAAAAAGTTTGAATAAAATGGAGCCACAAACATATTGCAAACAATCCAATGTATGAATGATATCACACTGTCTCAAAAACATAGAGAGCGAGCGTCTATGTGTGTGTGTCTTTGTCAAAGCAGGAATTCCCCTCCCTCCGCATTGCTGAGGACCTTGGAAGTTTATCTCACACAGAAGTTGAAAAAGTATTATGTTCATTTAAATGAAATGGTTATAAAATTTACATTTAGTCATTCACAAATATTTTACACTGACTCAAGTTGAAAAAACCATGCTGTTCAATTAAAAGTATATAAATTAAACAAAAATAAAATCATCTTACTGTTTCACCATGGTTGAAAAAAAACCCACAAGTGTTTCCCCTGAAGTTTTTTCTCTCTGTCACACCAGCGTGTGGCTGGCCTGGTATCTGTTTTTGTGACACGTTCCTGGGCCCATTGAAAAGCATTGTGTTCCTTTAAAAGTGTATAAATTAAAATATATCATATATAAAATAAATAGTTTACTAATTGTTGTTCATTTAAAATTTTACTAATTTAACTAAAGTTGAAAAGCATGTTGTTCATTTAAAATCGTACTAAATTACTGAAGTTGAAAAGCATTCTGTTCATTTAAAATAAATATTTTACAAATTTACTGTACCAATTATTTTAGAAAAAAATAAGAAAAAAATCACACAGGTAGTGCATGTCAGCATGGACAGTGTGCGTGACAAATAAGTGATATCATCGCTGTTTTCGTACCACCGGTAATAAATTACTTTTAATTCATAAGACTTATTTTCAGGAGTGACAGTTATCAGTGAAATATGGCGCTCGTGTAATCAAAAGGTCTGCCTAAATGCTGGGAATGTGAATTGGCCTTGAACCTAAACAGTTCCATTCATAGAGTACTGAAAGCATATAGTGGACACACAGCTCCGCCGTTTTCCCATAGTTTTCCACAGGCTCTTACTGTAAAAGATACATGGACGTGTGCCATACCCCATGTCTGGACCAAAAACTTTTGCACCCTCTCTTCTATGACCACCTCATCAAAAATGCAAAACAGTGAGTACTTTCTCTATAATTAATTAATGCTACGGTGCTGTTTATCTGCATTATGCTATGATGTTTAATTTGAAAAATTGTTTATACATAAGGAAAAGACGGTATAATTAATTAGTGTTTTAAATAGCCCCGGCTACGTATTTGTTTTATCCACATTATGCTATTAGTATTTTTATCTGCTGTAACTGGTGCTACAGATATTAAAATGTATCTACTATATTAATTTATCAAAGTATGGGTTTAAAAATATGGAGCATTGTATTATGATATCGATGTGATACAGATATTAACATGTATCTACTATATTAATTTATCAAAGTATGATTTTTTTTTTAAATATGGAGCATTGTATTATGATATTGATGTGATACAGATATTAACATGTATCTACTATATTAATTTATAATAAAGTATGATTTTAAAAATGTACAAAATTTTTTATGTTCAATATGCTATGTTTTTTTTTAAACCATATCACAAAAGTATCAGTTTAACATGACTGTTTTACAGCAATGTTTATTTTGCGTTATGCTATGTTGTTTTAACTGTTGTATTTTTTACCTGATGTAACTAAAATCTGCAGCATCGTTGATTTAAGCTGCGGGGTTTCCATAAAGGACCTTAAAATAAATGTTTTGGATTTATTCAGTTTTAAATCTTATTTAGAGATTATTTTAGTCAGACATGCTTATATGTGCATAGGCCTATTTTATTCCTCTTCAGTTACTTACTTTTTAAATTTTGGTAGGTTACTTTTTAATTCTTCTTTTACTCTGTCTTTGATTTAACTTTTAGCAATTTGCATGATAAATTGTTTAACATGTAAGCTATATGAATGACACTGTCACAAAGTGATAAGCAAAACATATAAGAGTCAAGTCAAAGCTATTTATATAGGCTAGCGCTTTTCATTGCCATTTAAAATAACATGGCTTTTCCTTCTCTCTCTCTCTCTAGAGACAGCAAACACTGCAGGACAATCAGGCATCCAAGTAACATGTTAGTATGGTTTATATTTTATTTTTAATGAGAAAACATTATAGAGTGCAACAGGCGGTTTCTGGAAGTAAAAACATTTACTTTCTCCATACGGAAATTAATTTTAAAGACAGACCTACTGTGAGCTAAGAGGTTGTTAATACATGGTATTTGCTTCTGATAAAGCCTTCAGCTTATTTTTTTGTAAATAATCGTGTTTCACAGTTGAACTCCTGGTGAAAACTACATTACCCATGAGCCATGATGCTGTAGTGAAAATTATGTCAAACATAGTTTTTTTTTAAAAAGCAACACACTCCAAAATAGCTCTGCCCACTCCCATGAAGCACTGCGAATGACATAATCTCCCTACCCTCTCAAAATACTGAAATGTTTGTATAAGCTATATATGCATATTTTGCATATTTATATATATATATAAATATATATTTTTTGAAATCACTATGGGAAATAAGAATGAAAAAGGGGGGGAAGCACTGTTGCACTCTATGTATAATGAACAATTGACAGATGAACTGACAGATATTTTATGTAAACAGGCAACATCTCTACATCTGATGATAGCCATGTGTTTTCGCCGATCATAACTGGTTTAACTCTTGGCTCCTTTGAGATCAATATGACTTCTGCCAAATCAAATTGTAAGTGTAATAAAACAGTTTCGACTATGTATTAAATTAATCTTAATTAAGCAGTCCGAGTTAACTATTTGGGACCAATTGGAAATTTACATTCTGATCTAACAGCGTCATGTACAAATTTGTCATGCTCCTGGATTATTTTACTATACTACATTACTATAGCCTTTTATTTACTGCTGATTTTATCAAAGCAACGAATTAACTCAATTCATGGTTGCAATAATAAAATAAATGAACAATTGACAGATGAACTGACAGATATTTTATGTAAACAGGCAAAATCTCTTCATCTGATGGTGGCCATGTGTTTTCGCCTATAATAACTGGTTTAACTCATGGCTCCCCCTTTGAGATCAACATGACTTCTGCCAAATCAAATGTACCGGCAAATTGTAAGTGTGATACATGAGAAACTATTAAAACAGTTTTTCGCCTATGTAATGTATAAAATTAATCTTAATTAAGCAGTCGGAGTTAACTATTTGGGACCAATTTTAAGGAAAGTTACATTCTGATCTAACAGCGTCATGTACAAATTTGCAATACAGAATTGTTTTGTGTTTTTGGTACTATTGGATCGAGTTTTGTAGAATTTATTTTATGTGCTGTAATGCTCCTGGATTATTCAGACTCAGAATTGTAACTATTACTACAGCCTTTATTAGCCATTTATTTTACTGCAGACTTATTTATTTACTGCAGATTTTATCAAAGGCACAAATTAACTCAATTCATGGCAGCAATAATAAAAGAAGAAAAAAACATGAACAATTGACAATTGAACTGACAGATATTTTATGTAAACAGGCTAAATCTCTGCATCTGATGATGTCCATGTGTTTTCGCCGATCATAACTGGTTCAAGCTCCTTTGAGATCAATATGACTTCTGCCAAATTAAATGTGCCGGCAAATTGTAAGTGTAATACACGAGAAACTATTAAAACAGTTTTCGCCTATGTAATGTATAAAATTAATCTTAATTAAGCAGTCGTAGTTAACTATTTGGGGCCAATTTTAAGGAAGGTTACATTCTGGTCTAACATTGGCATGTGCACATTTGCAATACAGATTTTTTTTATGTTTTTGGTACTATTGGATCGAGTTTTGTAGAATAAGCCAAGATTAATTTATTTTATGCGGTGTCATGCTCCTGGATTATTCAGACTCAGAATTGTAACTATTACTACAGCCTTCATCAGCCATTTATTTTACTGCAGACTTATCAAACTTATTTATTTACTGCAGATTTGATCAAAGCCAAATACTGCCCAAACGGGGATACTGGGAAAGAAGAGAAACAGGATAATACAAGGTTAGATTCAATCTTTATATTCTTCCCCATTTTGCCTTCATTTTCCTTTTTCCTGTTATTGTTTTAATTTTTATATTCTCAGATCATCAAAGGTTTCTGAAAGCAAACACCAGTCAGTTGGTTGAAAAAGTGAAGAACATTGATCCAATAATTGACCATCTTGATTGCTCAACGAATCAGTTACAAATGTGCGAGCGAATCCAACACACCAGATGAAGACGAGGGAACCGCTGGACTATGTGAATTGTGAAAGCATTGCCAATGACCTGGTCAACGCTTTGTTCAAGCATGAAGAATCTCTCATGAAGAAACTGCAATAACAACTGTTGTAGCCTATTGTTTGGCATTATGTACTAAAACTGTTTTTTTTTTTAAATAAAATGTTTTTAATAATTGATTGGTGATAGAGTTTTAATTTTTGTATTTAGAACCAAGTATATTGTACAAGTAAGAAGAAACCAAACTGGCCATATAATGATATATTGCACATAATAAACAATGGCAAAGTTTGTATTCCTTAAAAAACAGGCAATGTTTGAGAACCCTAATATTGGTGTAATCTCTGCGAGGTCTCAACCACAAACGCAAAACTTTGTGGTGGGTGATACGGGCATAGCTTTACTAAAGGAAAATATTATGGAAGTAATTTTCAAACTATATTTTATATTATGGTTTTTATGTTGATTTAAAGTTTTTGTTATTAACTAATACCTTTATTTTTTACATCCAGCACAAAATTTTGTTTCAAAAATCGTTCTCTGATCCCAAATAATCAGATAATGTTGTGTTCACAATCTACAATTAGATATTATCCTGCTTAGTATGTGTGTAAATAGTAGTGCTTAAATCTTTGGCTCTATTTTGTCACACCGTAGCGATGCAAAGTACCATACTCTAGCCCATGGACTAACTTTATACGGTAATGCAAAAGACCAAATCACTAAGAAAGGAGGGTTGAAAAGCACTGTTTATAATAAATAGACAAAAGTTTGCAAATGATGGTTTTATTACTATTCAGATAGCTAGCCGATGTCGCTGTTTCACATGTTGGACCGTATGTGTTTTAGGTGAAGACTTTTCTTTGAGAGCCGTCAACATTCAGTGTTTATAGGAATAAATGACCGTTAATAATTTAAGTGATACTATTTCTGTTTGAGAACTAAATTGATACTTTGTTTAGTGCAACCTTCCCTCTATCTATGTTGTGGAATCACACAAAGTATTAACATTCTGCAAGTATTACTTACTTAAGTATTAACGCGAAAAGTAAGCGCATGCTGTTTTACACTTAAACTATTACAACAGAATCACACCTGACTATTGCACTGAGAGACGCATATTCATTAAAGCTCAAGGCTGTTAAACAAAGTTCGGTAAAACCTGCAGATAACATTGCACAAAGTAAATTCTAGTGATCAACTTGCTAAAAAGTAAATACAACATGAGCCATACAGAAAAGCCACTTGTGATCAGTTTTGTAATTAACATTTTATATACTAGTCAATTAGGCCGTTTACATCTTGCTTCTTTTTGTTTTTGTACAGTTTGCAAAAACTATAGTCTCCAAGCGTGGTCAAACATATAGGAATTTATGAAAAACATGAACAGATATTTCTACATGAGATATTTCTTTTAGAACATCTTTCAGCTATGTCTACGAAACAAAGACATGAAAGATGAGTATTGCTGTTTTTCTGGTCTTCAGGAATTCTATTAATTTCACCAATATATATATTTTTTAAACATATGGATGAGTGAATCTTCGCAACAAGTTCCGTAAAAAGCGTTTAGAAAGTAAGGCTTTAAGTTAACTTTTACCAAATATGAAGACGTTAAAGTTCAGTTATAGACCTTTAGCGCATTGAGTTGAAATTAAAACGTGATATCAATATCGCATCATTACCGAATTGAGGGTTGTTTAATAGTTATCAAGCACCGGCTGATTAAAATGTTTCTTCAAACAAAGCGACAAAAGTAATTTTCTGATCAATCATCGTACACGGATGAACTGTGTTTTGTTGTATGCCCAGATTTTGAGGGTCGCTGGTAGAAAGATGTCTTTGTATTTTTAAAAACATAGATAGATCTACATAGATGTTTTACACGAAAAAAATATTTCAGAGATCCTTGTGCAGTAGGCCTGTTCTATATTCACATAAAGGGTTAAAATATAAAATATACATTTAAGCGCTATTTAAAAATGGTATAATAAAATAATGTGGTTTAAACCATAATTTTATTAAATCAAGCCAATTCATGTGAACACTGTCGTATATGAACAAAGAGAAGACCTAGAGTTCACTACAGCTAACTGTAGGAAACAGATATCCATGGGGTGAAAGTGTAAAGAAGACACCATACAAAACATTACAATCACACCCGGCAATACGATAAGTGTTGCGATAGTGTTGTTAAAAATGAAACCGCGGTAAACAATTTAAGAACACTAGCACTGTTAAACATGCGGTTCAATACCAAATTTCAATATAAACAAGAATCTGACTCTAATGCGACTGAGCGTGTTTCACATATAACTGCTGATAGTTGGATATAATTTATCTAACAATTGAAATTTACGATATGTTAAAACATTTCGTCTGCTGATAAGGCCAAAACTGCTTATCACATGTTTTCATAACTTACTGCTTACCGTCTGTTTTCTGGATCAGGCCTAAAACTCTTGTGTCAAAGTATCGGTGTAGACGGATTAAAAAATGAATCATCCCGACATTCACGTAAAAATATAGCCGGTAATTCATTAGCTTAACCGTAGTTTAGCCACGTAGAAAAAAATAACCGACTGTGCTGTGAAATGAGCAATAGCTAGACGAGTTTGAAGTATAATAGTTTTATAGGTAGCAGAAAAACAGCAATACTCATCTTTCATGTCTTTGTTTCGTAGACATAGCTGAAAGATGTTCTAAAAGAAATATCTCATGTAGAAATATCTGTTCATGTTTTTCATAAATTCCTATTTGTTTGACCACGCTTGGAGACTATAGTTTTTGCAAACTGTAAACGGCCTAATTGACTAGTATATAAAATGTCAATTACAAAACTGATCACAAGTGGCTTTTCTGTATGGCTCATGTTGTATTTACTTTTTAGCAAGTTGATCACTAGAATTTACTTTGTGCAATGTTATCTGCAGGTTTTACCGAACTTTGTTTAACAGCCTCGAGCTTTAATGAATATGCGTCTCTCAGTGCAATAGTCAGGTGTGATTCTGTTGTAATAGTTTAAGTGTAAAACAGCATGCGCTTACTTTTCGCGTTAATACTTAAGTAAGTAATACTTGCAGCATGTTAATACTTTGTGTGATTCCACAACATAGATAGAGGGAAGGTTGCACTAAACAAAGTATCAATTTAGTTCTCAAACAGAAATAGTATCACTTAAATTATTAACGGTCATTTATTCCTATAAACACTGAATGTTGACGGCTCTCAAAGAAAAGTCTTCACCTAAAACACATACGGTCCAACATGTGAAACAGCGACATCGGCTAGCTATCTGAATAGTAATAAAACCATCATTTGCAAACTTTTGTCTATTTATTATAAACAGTGCTTTTCAACCCTCCTTTCTTAGTGATTTGGTCTTTTGCATTACCGTATAAAGTTAGTCCATGGGCTAGAGTATGGTACTTTGCATCGCTACGGTGTGACAAAATAGAGCCAAAGATTTAAGCACTACTATTTACACACATACTAAGCAGGATAATATCTAATTGTAGATTGTGAACACAACATTATCTGATTATTTGGGATCAGAGAACGATTTTTGAAACAAAATTTTGTGCTGGATGTAAAAAATAAAGGTATTAGTTAATAACAAAAACTTTAAATCAACATGAAAACCATAATATAAAATATAGTTTGAAAATTACTTCCATAATATTTTCCTTTAGTAAAGCTATGCCCGTATCACCCACCACAAAGTTTTGCGTTTGTGGTTGAGACCTCGCAGAGATTACACCAATATTAGGGTTCTCAAACATTGCCTGTTTTTTAAGGAATACAAACTTTGCCATTGTTTATTATGTGCAATATATCATTATATGGCCAGTTTGGTTTCTTCTTACTTGTACAATATACTTGGTTCTAAATACAAAAATTAAAACTCTATCACCAATCAATTATTAAAAACATTTTATTTAAAAAAAAAACAGTTTTAGTACATAATGCCAAACAATAGGCTACAACAGTTGTTATTGCAGTTTCTTCATGAGAGATTCTTCATGCTTGAACAAAGCGTTGACCAGGTCATTGGCAATGCTTTCACAATTCACATAGTCCAGCGGTTCCCTCGTCTTCATCTGGTGTGTTGGATTCGCTCGCACATTTGTAACTGATTCGTTGAGCAATCAAGATGGTCAATTATTGGATCAATGTTCTTCACTTTTTCAACCAACTGACTGGTGTTTGCTTTCAGAAACCTTTGATGATCTGAGAATATAAAAATTAAAACAATAACAGGAAAAAGGAAAATGAAGGCAAAATGGGGAAGAATATAAAGATTGAATCTAACCTTGTATTATCCTGTTTCTCTTCTTTCCCAGTATCCCCGTTTGGGCAGTATTTGGCTTTGATCAAATCTGCAGTAAATAAATAAGTTTGATAAGTCTGCAGTAAAATAAATGGCTGATGAAGGCTGTAGTAATAGTTACAATTCTGAGTCTGAATAATCCAGGAGCATGACACCGCATAAAATAAATTAATCTTGGCTTATTCTACAAAAATTGCAAATGTGCACATGCCAATGTTAGACCAGAATGTAACCTTCCTTAAAATTGGCCCCAAATAGTTAACTACGACTGCTTAATTAAGATTAATTTTATACATTACATAGGCGAAAACTGTTTTAATAGTTTCTCGTGTATTACACTTACAATTTGCCGGCACATTTGATTTGGCAGAAGTCATATTGATCTCAAAGGAGCTTGAACCAGTTATGATCGGCGAAAACACATGGACATCATCAGATGCAGAGATTTAGCCTGTTTACATAAAATATCTGTCAGTTCATCTGTCAATTGTTCATTTTTTTTTCTTCTTTTATTATTGCTGCCATGAATTGAGTTAATTCGTGCCTTTGATAAAATCTGCAGTAAATAAATAAGTCTGCATTAAAATAAATGGCTGATAAAGGCTGTAGTAATAGTTACAATTCTGAGTCTGAATAATCCAGGAGCATTACAGCACATAAAATAAATTCTACAAAACTCGATCCAATAGTACCAAAAACACAAAACAATTCTGTATTGCAAATTTGTACATGACGCTGTTAGATCAGAATGTAACTTTCCTTAAAATTGGTCCCAAATAGTTAACTCCGACTGCTTAATTAAGATTAATTTTATACATTACATAGGCGAAAAACTGTTTTAATAGTTCCCTTTCGTTGTCACTCCGAGTTACGTCGGATGACGACGAATGGGGTTTCGCTTAGAAAGCCTATCAGCTTCGAGTATTACAAAACGAGCCTATGGCAAAGAAATGCCATGGGTCTGCGGAATTTGCATGACGTAACTCCGCCCCACCTCGTGGGTATAAAAGGAGGAAGTCCGCAACAGCAGTTTATGTTTTCGCTTCGGAGCCAAGTTTATTCTTCTCTCCACAAGCCATCTCTGAATTGTCAGCTTCACGAACGAGTGCCTCGAGTGTTGGTGTGACGGCGATCTACGGCGAGAGCGTGCTTCCTGCTGATCTGCTGCAGTGATTTGCCAGTCGGCGCGTTTCTCCCCGGGCGCTTTAACACTTGAGTTTTCTCACTAAAAGAGCTTACACGCGGCACGTCTTTTTAAAGATGCCTCGCCCGTGTACTTCTGGTTGCGGCAGATTGGTATCGGACTCTGATGGGCACGAGCGTTGCATAGAATGTTTGGGCATTGATCATGCTAGAGCAGCGCTCGTGGATGACTCATGTTTTCTGTGTGGGAACATGACCATCGCGTCATTACGGTCGAGACTCGGTGAACTCGCAAGAGTGAGAGTCCCCTCATCCACCCCCCGCCCTGCGGCTGGTGGCCAGGGTGACCTGAGGGTGACGGTCTGGAACAAGGCGCCGACTATGTGTCTGCGACCCCAGCCCCCCTCTTCAATGACGGTGCCCGCTAGTGAACTGCCGATTCCCGCGGGTCTACCCTCTGGTGGCCCGCGTGTTTCGGTTGAAGCTACAGAGGATAATGCCATGTCTGTTGCTGCATCACTAGGTGGGTTTGATTCTTCTGGAAGTGAGGGCTCGTCACAGCTGCCACCTTCCGGTGTGCATACAGCTGTGCTCGAGTCTGATCCGGAGATGACGGCCATGCTTTCCCGGGCAGCCGCGAGCTCCACCCTGTCCTGAGCGCTCGCGGCTGGACGATTGGTTTTTGGGTAAGGCCGCCGACCCTCGTCCTCGGCAAACCCCAATACCTTTCTTCCCGGATGTGCATGATGAGATCTCGAAGTCCTGGAAGACCCCGTTGTCTTCCCGTGACCGCTCGTTGGTCTCATCCGCCTTTCCTCCCCTCGATGATGCAGCCGCCCGTGGGTACACTGGGCTCCCCCCGGTTGAACGCTCTGTTGCCATGCAACTATGTACTCAGAGTGCTTCTTCTCGTGGCGAGCCTAAGCACCCATCCAAAGCCTGTAGATTTTCGTCGACCTTGGTGGCGAAGTCTTACAGAGCGGCGGGACAGGCGGCTGCGTCACTGCATGCTATGGCCACTCTGCAGGTCTACCAGGCCCAGATGCTCAGAGACATGCACGAGGGTAGGACAGACCCAGGGCTCTTCAATGAGCTGCGCGCCGCGACCGACCTTGCTCCCTGGGCGACGAAGGTTACCGCGCACTCCCTGGGTCTGGTGATGTCCACAGCCGTGGTCCAGGAGAGACATCTCTGGCTGAACCTGGCTGACATGCGGGACGCGGAGCGGACCCGTCTGCTTAACGCCCCCTTGTCCCAGGCCGGCCTCTTCGGCGGTGCGGTTGAAGACTTTGCCCAACAGTTTTCAACCGCCCAGAAACAGACCGAGGCCATGAAACACATTCTGCCCCGCCGGCCAGCTGCTGCCTCCACCCAGCCGACCGGGCAGACGCCTCGTCCTGTTTCCCGCTGAGGGCGCCCTCCTGCGGCTCCCGCCCCTCCCGCCCGGCCCACGCAACAGCCTCCACCCCGGGCCGGTCGCGGAGGAAGCCGTAAGAAGGCGCCACAGCCCTCTCCCGTCCCGCCCCCCGCTAAACGCCGGGCCAAGCGGCGCTCCTGAGACGGGCTGCTCAGGGAAGATGGTCGTTTTTCAGGAGATGGTAGCAGGACCACTCCTTCCCCCGGTGGAGGGCCGGGGGAGAATCTTTTGTTCTCCGCTCCCCGCTGCTCACCCACGGGTGGGCAGCACCCTAAAGTGGTTAAAGACAGAAACGACCCTCTCTTCCCTGAGCTCACAGAGTTCTCGGGCGACACAGAGCGCCGCCCACAAGCAGTGCTCTCCTCGCCCCCCTCTGTCCCAGAGGCGGTTGACAAGGCGTGCCGTCCACGGACCGCGTCGACCCTGTCCCCCTCTGTCGCCAGACCCCTGGCAGAGCAGGCCCCCACGGGACGACCAGCATGGTCCTCCCCTGGCCCCCTCTGTCAGGGCGCGGTTGCTAACTGTGCCCCCACACCGGGCCGCTATGCCGTCCACGTCTGGGCCAGTTACTCCGCTTCGCTGCCCCTCCGGGGGGACGCCTGTCGTCCGCTTGATCCCGCTGGTTCAGTTCCTGGGAGCCTGGTTAGAGCTTCCCCCGTCTGTCCCGCTGGATCGCGCGCAACATCAGGCTCGGCTATGCGATTCAGTTCGCACGGTCTCCTCCCCGCTTCAGGGGAGTCCGCTCCACTTTGGTCGGTGGCAATGCCCCTATCATGAGAGCAGAGATTGCCACCCTGCTGGCGAAGGGTGCAATCGAGACTGTCCCTCCAGCCGAGATGAGGTCCGAGTTCTACAGCCCCTACTTCATTGTCCCCAAGAAAACCGGTGGGTTACAGCCAATCCTGGACTTGCGCGTGCTGAACCGCTCCCTTCACAGGCTGCCGTTCAAGATGCTCTCCGCCAAACGCGTTCTCGAATGCGTGCGGCCCCAGGATTGGTTTGCAGCGATCGACCTGAAGGACGCCTACTTTCATGTCTCCATTCTTCCTCGACACAGACCGTTCCTACGGTTTGCTTTCGAGGGGCAGGCATACCAGTACGCGGTTCTCCCTTTCGGGCTAGCCCTGTCTCCTCGCACCTTCACGAAGGTCGTCGAGGCTGCCCTTGTTCCCCTTCGGGAACACGGGGTTCGCATCCTGAGTTATATCGACGACTGGCTGATCCTAGCTCACTCTCGAGATCAGGTTTGCGAACACAGGGACCTAGTGCTCCGGCACCTAGCTCGTCTGGGCCTTCGGGTCAACTGGGAGAAGAGCAAACTTTGCCCCGTGCAGAGGATCTCTTTTCTCGGTATGGACATCGACTCGGTCGCCATGTCCGCGCAGCTTACCAGCGAGCGCGCGCAGTCACTGCTGACTTGCCTGAGACATCTCAGGAGCAAGAATGCGGTTCCACTGAAACATTTTCAGAGGCTCCTGGGGCATATGGCATCTGCAGCCACGGTCTCGCCGCTCGGGTTGCTTCATATGAGACCGCTTCAGCTTTGGCTTCGCGACCGAGTCCCGAGGTGGGCATGGCATCAAGGCACGCTTCGGCTACCAGTTACTCCGACCTGCCGTCAGTTCCTCACCCCGTGGTCGAACCTCAGTTTTCTCAGGGCGGGTGTCCCCCTGGAACGAGCTTCCCGGCATGTTGTGGTCTCCACGGATGCCTCCACCACGGGCTGGGGCGCCATGTGCAATGGACATGCTGCTGCGGGCTCCTGGACAGGACCCCAGCGGCTATGGCATGTCAATTGCCTCGAGTTGTTGGCAGTACGCCTTGCCCTGCACTGCTTCCGGGCGTTGCTCAGGGGTCAACACGTACTAGTCCGCTCAGACAATACCGCTACTGTAGCGTACGTCAACCATCAAGGTGGTCTACGCTCCCGCCGTATGTCACAACTCGCCCGCCACCTCCTTCTATGGAGTCAGAAGCATCTGAGGTCGCTTCGAGCCATTTTCATTCCCGGAGCCCTGAACTGTGCAGCCGACGAGCTCTCATGGCTTCAGCCCCTCCCTGGAGAATGGCGACTCCATCCCCAGTCGGTTCAGCTGATTTGGGACCAGTTCGGGGACGCACAGATAGATCTGTTTGCCTCTCACGACTCGACCCATTGCGCCCTGTATTTTTCCCTGACCGAGGGCACGCTCGGCACGGATGCACTGGCGCACAGCTGGCCGCCGGGCCTCAAATATGCGTTTCCCCCAGTGAGCCTTCTTGCGCAGACCTTGCGCAAGGTCAGGGAGGACGAGGAGCAGGTCATTTTGGTCGCGCCGTATTGGCCCGGCCGGACCTGGTTCCCCGAACTTGCACTCCTCGCGACAGCACCTCCCTGGCCCATTCCTCTGAGGAAGGACCTTCTTTCTCAGGGACGGGGCACCCTGTGGCACCCTCGCCCCGATCTCTGGAGCCTCCACGTGTGGCTCCTGGACGGCTCGAGGTAGGTTTGAGTACCCTTCCACCAGCGGTGGCGGCTACCATCACTTCCGCTAGAGCGTCGTCCACAAGACACGTCTACGCGTTGAAGTGGAACCTCTTCATCGTCTGGTGCTCTTCTCACCGAGAAGACCCCCGGAGATGCTCGATCAGCGTTGTGCTTTCCTTCCTTCAGCAGGGGTTGGAGCGAAGGCTGTCTCCCTCCACCCTTAAGGTCTATGTTGCCGCCATTGCCGCACACCATGACCTAGTCGAAGGTAAGTCGGTAGGGAAGCACGACCTGGTCATCAGGTTCCTGAGAGGAGCGAGGAGACTAAATCCTCCTCGCCCTCCTCTCGTTCCCTCTTGGGACCTCTCAGTGGTTCTAACTGCCCTGAAGAGTGCTCCCTTTGAGCCCCTGCAGTCAGTCGAGCTTAAGTTCCTGTCTATGAACACAGCGCTCCTGGTTGCACTGGCCTCCATCAAGAGGGTAGGGGACCTGCACGCATTCTCCGTCGACAAAGCGTGCCTGGAATTCGGACCGGCTTTCTCTCACGTGATCCTGAGACCCCGGCCCGGATATGTGCCCAAGGTTCCTACCACTCCCTTTCAGGACCAGGTGGTGAACCTGCAAGCGCTGCCCCCGGAGGAGGCAGACCCAGCCTTGGCACTGCTCTGTCCAGTACGCGCTCTTCGCGCCTATGTAGACAGGACGCGGTGTTTCAGGACCTCAGACCAGCTCTTTGTCTGTTATGGTGGGAAGCTGAAGGGAAAGGCTCTCTCCAAGCAAAGGTTGTCTCACTGGATAGTGGACGCCATTGCCTTGGCTTACCAGCAGCAAGGTCGACCGTGCCCCCTTGGTGTGACAGCCCACTCCACCCGGAGTGTGGCATCCTCTTGGGCTCTAGCGCATGGCGCCTCGCTAACAGACATCTGCAGAGCTGCAGGCTGGGCGACACCTAACACATTCGCCAGATTCTATAATCTCCGAGTGGAGCCAGTGTCCTCTCATGTACTCACTTCAACTAGCTAGTACCGGACCCGCTCAGGTGTCTTCGCTTGCTCGCCATTCCACTCCTCGGACTGGATACGTGCGATATTCTCCTCAGGTGAGCTTTTCCGAAAGCCCTGAGTTCCTCCAGCACTCCTGACGTCGGCGCCAGTGTCTCTTGCCTGCGCGTCGGCTAGGTGCCTCCCGTGTGCATGGTCCCTCCCCTGAGCGACCCCCACATGTGTATTTCCACTGTAAGCCTCTCTGAGCATGTGTCTTTCCCTTGGCAAGCCACCTTGCCACCCCTGGGGTTGAAATATTCCACCTGCGGCTGGACACCCCAGTGTTCTCTATATGTTTCCTTCAGGTCATATGTGTATTCTCTAAACCCCCCCCCCCCCCCCCCCCCCCCTCTGGGTTGGCTTTAATTGCATACTTCCCCTAGCTTGGGATATGCTTCCCAGTGTACCTTGGTATTCCTGTGTTAAATGGAGTCCTTCGTCCAGTCTATGACAGGGATCTCGATTTACGCAGGGCACTGGAAGACAGCTGAGAAGGTGGCGTGATTAGACTGGTAACCCCATTCGTCGTCATCCGACGTAACTCGGAGTGACAACGAAAGGGAACGTCTCGGTTACGTATGTAACCCTCGTTCCCTGAGTAGGGAACGGAGACGTTACGTCTGCCTGCCACTTTCCGCTGTACCGCGGGGATCGCCTGAGCTCAGTCTTGGCTCCTCAGCGAAGAAACATAAACTGCTGTTGCGGACTTCCTCCTTTTATACCCACGAGGTGGGGCGGAGTTACGTCATGCAAATTCCGCAGACCCATGGCATTTCTTTGCCATAGGCTCGTTTTGTAATACTCGAAGCTGATAGGCTTTCTAAGCGAAACCCCATTCGTCGTCATCCGACGTAACGTCTCCGTTCCCTACTCAGGGAACGAGGGTTACATACGTAACCGAGACGTTTCTCATGTATCACACTTACAATTTGCCGGTACATTTGATTTGGCAGAAGTCATGTTGATCTCAAAGGGGGAGCCATGAGTTAAACCAGTTATTATAGGCGAAAACACATGGCCACCATCCGATGAAGAGATTTTGCCTGTTTACATAAAATATCTGTCAGTTCATCTGTCAATTGTTCATTTATTTTATTATTGCAACCATGAATTGAGTTATTTCGTTGCTTTGATAAAATCAGCAGTAAATAAGGCAGACCTTTTGATTACACAAGCGCCATATTTCACTGATAACTGTCACTCCTGAAAATAAGTCTTATGAATTAAAGGTAATTTATTACCGGTGGTACGAAAACAGCGATGATATCACTTATTTGTCACGCACACTGTCCATGCTGGCAGGCACTACCTATGTGATTTTTTTCTTCAACCCTGGTGAAAATGTAAGATGATTTTATTTTTATCTAAATCTAACATAATTGGTACAGTAAATTTGTAAAATATTTATTTTAAATGAACAGAATGCTTTTCATCTTCAGTAATTTAGTACGCTTTTAAATGAACAACATGCTTTTCAACTTTAGTTAACTTAGTAAACTATTTATTTTATATATGATATATTTTAATTTATACACTTTTAAAGGAACACAATGCTTTTCAATGGGCCCAGGAACGTGTCACAAAAACAGATACCAGGCCAGCCACACGCTGGTGTGACAGAGAGAAAAAACTTCAGGGGAAACACTTGTGGGTTTTTTTTTCAACCATGGTGAAACAGTAAGATGATTTTATTTTTGTTTAATTTATATACTTTTAATTGAACAGCATGGTTTTTTCAACTTGAGTCAGTGTAAAATATTTGTGAATGACTAAATGTAAATTTTATAACCATTTCATTTAAATGAACATAATACTTTTTCAACTTCTGTGTGAGATAAACTTCCAAGGTCCTCAGCAATGCGGAGGGAGGGGAATTCCTGCTTTGACAAAGACACACACACACACACACACACACATAGACGCTCGCTCGCTATGTTTTTAAAACAGTGCAAGGTCATTCATACATTGGATTGTTTGCAATATGTTTGTGGCTCCATTTTATTAAAACTTTTTGTGTGAGATTTTATTTTATATTCTTTTAAAGAACAGATAAACTTTCACCATTTTTTCTTATCACTTTCACACCTGCCATGCTGCTGCTCAGGAATGCAGGGGCGGTGACAAAACACCAACTTCAAACATTTAAACTAACTGTCACCATCAAAGCCAATACATCTCAAACTAACTGTCACATCACTTTGTAACTGTAACATCAAAGCTTATGTTAACATCAAAGGCCAATACCTCCCTTTTCTTTATCAAATGAACTTCAAACTAACTGTCACACATCCATCATTTTGACAGAAGCTGTAACCGCAAGGGGCGGAACTAGATCAAAGGTCATCATCCATCATTTTGACAGAAGCTGTAACCGGAAGGGGCGGAACTAGGTCAAAGGTAACAGGAAGGGGCGGAAACTAGGTCAAAGGTAACAGAAAGGGGCGGAACCGTAAGGGGCGGGACAATGGGCGGGACAGGAAGGGGATGAACCGGAAGGGGCGGGGAAATATCAAAGGAAAGCCACGCCCACCTGTCAATCAATCATTTTGACAGTTGCCATAGGCTATTAACCACTTGGGCCATTTCAATATGAACTGCTCGACATGTCAAACATGTAAATATAACACCATACCTTTTAACAGTGCTCCTTCCTCCCTTAGTTTCGATGGGGCCGAAATAAACCATACCAACGTATGTAAATGGAGGATAGTCCACAGAAACTCTGTCAGCAGGTAGATCGGACATTTTTTGTTCACCTGGCTTTTGTCCCTTTCACTGACAAATCACACATTCTTTGATAATTTTCCTAGAAGCTGAGTTAGCATGAGGAATCCAGTAGTGCCGACGAAGAGTTGAAAGCATGTGGTTTCTTCCTCTATGCCCTATTTTTTCGTGCACATGTCGGAGAAGGAGTTTTGAAACATGACTCGATTTTGGTAAAATGACAGGATGTTTTACCTCTTCTGGCAAAGCTGACTTGCTTAACCTGCCACCCACTCTCAACAGCCCTTCATCAATCTCTGGGTCCAGTTTATACAAATGACTGTATCTTTTTTGAATGCCTCTTTTTAAAGCAGACATTTCTTCGCTGAAATGTTCTTTTTGCACAAAAGATACAATGGCTTTTTCTGCCAAAATCAAATCTTCAACACAGAGCATCGGACTCAGATTCTCAGGTAACTGTGACTTTGTTTTCTTCTTACAACTTTGCTCACTGAGTTAGTTCTGCATTTTTTTCTTCTTCACTTTCCATTTCAGCACTTCCAGAAACTTACGAATCCATGCTACCGCTCTTTTCAGATGAGTCCAGTCCGAGAAGTAATTCAAAAGCTGACTTGTTGGAGGTTCCTTTTGATCAGTCACAGTAATACAAGCACAGATCTTTTCTTTCACTTCTGGATCTTTATCCAAAAGCAAGCTCACCTCTTCCTTTGTTTCAGGCCATTGCGATGGTGACTTTAAGAGGAAGTCAGGTCCGTTGATCCAAACTTGAGATCGAAGGAATTCTTCAGTTTTCATCCCTCTTGAAGCTGCATCTGCAGGATTTAGTTTAGAGCAGATGTACTTCCACTGTGAGGTCTTTGAATGGGTGTGAATAATGGAAATTATGTTTGCTACGTACGTTTTGAATCTTTTCGTTGTGTTAGCTATGTATTTCAGTACAGTAGTACTGTCTGACCAAAAGAAAGATTCATCCAGATGAAACTGAAACTGCAACTCCGCTTTCAACATTCTGTCTAAGCGTACAGCTAGGACGGCTGCTGCCAACTCCAGTCTTGGTATTGTTGTTTAAGCGGCGCTACTTTGGCCTTTCCTATGGCAAATGCTACATTAACTTCTCCTTTGTCACCCAGCTTCACTTGCATCCGAAAAGCTGTGCAACTGTACGGATGCTATGCTGGCGAAATCTTTGCATGTGAAGCATCTGTTCACACTAAAGGTGTTTAAAGGAATCAACTCATCAAGCCATCTTTGCCACCTTAGAGCAATATTCAAAGGGACCTTTTCATCCCAAGGAAGTTTGATCATGCACAGATTTTGCAGAATTTGCTTAGAAGAAAGAATAATGGGTGACAAAAACCCTAAAGGGTCATAAATTGAACTCACAATGGATAAAATACCACGTCTTGTTGTTGAATGTTGTTTGATTGCCATATTGAAAGTGAACGCATCTTTTTCTACGTCCCATTGAACACCCAAAGCTCGCTCCATGGGAAGCTGGTCTTTACTGAGGTCCAGCGTCTTCACTGCCTTGGCTCGGTTTTCCTGAGGAATAACACTGAGGACGGAACGGTCATTGCAGACCCATTTGTTAAGTCGAAACCCTCCCTTGCCACACACCTCTGTTAGTTGGTGATACAGAGATAAAGCTTGGTCAACTGTATTTACTGCTTTTAAACAGTCATCGACATAGAAATTCTGCCTGATGGTGTTAATTACATTGTCTGCATAATCATTTTGGTTATCATCAGCTGTTTTTAGCAAGGCAAAGCTCGCCTTGAAAAAAAAAATCAATCTCCTTTCATATTTATTATTTTTTTACCAACGTTTTGATAATTTTTTTTTTTTTCAGCTCGGTGATGATACTGCACCAAATATATGGACAACCATTCGGTGCTCTTCGAGGTCCTTTGTAATGTCTCCATCTGGCCACCAAAGAAAACGCTGGAAATTCACATCTTCCTTGGCCACTCTAACCTGGTGGAACATCCCTTCAATATCAGTCATAAGGGCAATAGGACCTTGACGAAATCTAAGTAGAACTCCTACCAAATTATTTGTCAAGTCTGGGCCTTGCAACAGCTCTTTATTCAAGGAAGTCCCACCAAATGTTGACGCACAGTCGAACACCACACGCAGCTTCTTTTTGCGTGGGTGCCTAACTCCATGATGTGGTATATACCACAGCTTTCCATTTGCTAACTCCAGTTGATCACTTGGTATGATCTCTGCATACCCCTTTGCAATCACATCGTCCATAAACTCCTTGTATTCAGCAAAGAACGTCACGTCTCTTTTGAAACTTTTTAACAAGTGCTGTGCTCGTTGTTGTGCCATGCTCCTATTGTTTGGCATTTTTACATTGGACTCACGAAAAGGCAAGTTTAAATAGTAATGTCCGTCTTTGATTTCTGCAGTCTTTGAGATCGTGTCCATGAATTGTCGATCTTCTACTGACATTTCTGTCTTCTCATCATACTGCTGTTCAATAAAATCTTGATTATACTGTTTGATCAAAAGTTCCTCCAAATTTTCAATGGACACTCTATTTACTTGCATTTCAGGGGCAAGATCCTCAATATCAGCCATACCATGATTAAGCGGACCATTAATGACCGAACCAAGGAGAGTTTCCACAGCATACGGTCCACTACCTTCACTGTTGACTACTCTCCATGGTTCCAGCGCCTTTGGAACATTGACACCTATAAGCAGCCCGATGCTAGCATTTATTGGCGTCAAATTAACATCCTTCAGGTAAGACCACTTTCTTAGGTCCTTTTCTTTAGGAATGTTGTCTTTTGTGACTGGGATTGATTTCTGAGTGTATACATCAGGTAACTCTAGGAATTCATTTTCCTTTAGCGCAGCCACCTCCAATCCAGAAACTCTGTAACTGTTAACAAGTTTTTCCTGACCCATAGTTTTTAGAATTATTTTCATTTTTCTTCCTGCTGCATTCAATTGAACCATCAATTCTTCTGTGCAAAACGTTGCAGAACTGCCAGGATCAAGGAACGCATACGTCTGCACAACTTTGGTTCCCTTACTCAATTTCACGTTAACAGGAACTATAGACAGAGCACAATCATTTGAACCAGCCCCAATATACATCCCCTCTTTCAAGGAAACCAATGCACTTGACATTTGATCTTTTGAAAAGACTTTAGGAAATTGGTCTTTTCTTTGATTTTCCTTACTCTCAATATGTAGAATGGTTGGGTGAAGTTGGTGACAAATCTGACAATTCTTGCGGTTTTGGCAGGTTTTGCTCATATGCCCATGTCCCAAACATCCAAAGCACAAACCTTTGGCCTTTATGTATTCCACCTTTTCTTTGTTAGGTTTACATTTGAATGCATCACAAACTTCCATTGCGTGGTCTTTGCCACAAAACATGCATGGCTTTTCCACTGCATTTAAGGCAGTATGTCTCACTTTCGGCTTGTCGTTCATCTTTTCTGCTACTGTAGTAACTGTGGTAGCAAAACTGCTGCCTCTGCTGGCAGACTTGATACTGGGCTTTGCCATAGCGATTACTTTAGAGATTCCTCTTCTGTCTGATGGGCTTTGTATGTCTCCAAATGCAGGATCCAACGCAGCTCGTGTCTCTTTTTCAATGAATTCAAGAAGATCTTTAAACTTGACTTTTTTCTTGTGACTATCCTGTATACTGCAAGCAATTGTTCTCCATTTGTCGCGAAGCTTGAAAGGCAGCTTGGAAACAATTGTTCTCAAGTTGGCTGAATTTTCCAGCTCATCCACAAAATTAACTTCTTGCATTGTATTGAAACAGTCACGAAGAAAGAGTGCATATGAGCGTAGCGCTGGTCCATCCTCTGCTCTTAAAACAGTCCAATTCAAAGCCTTTTCCATGAAAGCAGATGCTATCTTTATACTGTTACCAAAATTCCATTCAAGTTGCTGCTTTGCTTCCTTATATCCTCTTACAGGATCCATGTGCATGTAACTGCGAACCAAATTTTTGGGTTGTCCAACTGTAAATTGTTCTAAATAATAGAGTCTGTCTTGCATACTCTCAGTCTTGTTTTCAATACCCTGTTCGAATGCTTTAATGAAGGATCTGAACTGCAGAGGATCTCCTCCGAACACAGGAATTTCCCTCGTTGGAAGAAGGGATGATTGCTGTTGCTTTATCAACAAAGAAGTTAATTCATTTTGTTTCTTCAAAACATCTGAAAGAGCTGTATTGCTTAAAGTAGACAAGTCCCTTTTATGTTTCTGAATTTTTTCATGGCTTTGATGTTTCTTAACAGTTGGAGTAGACGTACACCTTTTTGCTTTATCTTGACTTGTTTGAACCTTTGGTGTTCTTGCAGGTACAATATATTCAGTTGATGGATAAGTACTGCTTGTGTCAGACTTTGCATTTCTTTTTGTGCTTTTCAAGCTAATTTTTTTTGAGAAGTGATTCAGATTTTAAGAAAACATTTACCTTTGCATCTGCTGCAGCCATTTCAGATTCTAAAGCAAGCTTTTCTTTTTTAGCTTTTAATTTAGCCTCCTCCAAATCTAAAATATGCTTTTGCTCTAAAGTTTGGGCTTTAGCTTTTAGTGCAGCACGTTCCGCTTCAGCTTGTAGAAAAGCAGCAGAGGCACTCGTTTTGCTTTTAGAAGAAACTCTAGATGATTTTTGGGAAGTACTTTTAGAGGACTTGCCAGTGGCCTGAGATACACTATCATTAGGCCCAACAGCACCTTCCACGACATCCTCAATTGTACCTTTTGGATCTTCACCCATCCATGTTTCAATTCCATTCAGAAATTCCCTGAAGAGAATTAATTTCAGCTCATACCAGTCTACGTGGTCAGCCTCCCTTTCATCATCATTCAACAAACTTTGCACAGACACTTGCAATTCCATAAAATCCGCCAACACGGTGTTAAAGGTTCCCTTTCAAGGTAACTCGAGCTGCGTCAAGCTGTGGGAACGCCTCTGTGTGTGTGCGTCATGAAGCACGTATGGAATCAGTCCAATGGAGAGACGGAACGTCATAGGCGGGTGACGTCATCGACCAGGAAACTATAAAGCACCCCCAAAAAACAAGCGCGACAGCTTCTATGCCTTCAGTAAGCGCTATATGTGGATCTGTCTCAAGTGTTTTTGTCTGTCACTAAGCAGGAGTTTCACTATTTCAAAAAACTATATATATATATATATATTATATTGAGAGACAATGGCGAGCGAACAGCAATTTAAGAAGTGTGTTCCTCCCTGCTCGCGCTATTTAACGGGCGGGGATACACACAGCTTATGTGTTGTTTGTTTGGGAGTGCAGCATGCCCAGTCAGCTCTCGAGGGGGCTGATTGTGAGCATTGCGAGCGTTTGCCTCTTTGAACGCTCCGCTCCCGCCGATCACTCTTTGAGGAGAGTGGTTCGGTTCGCGATCCCCGCGGATCGGGTCCCGCTCATGCCGAGGCTGAGCGCCGACGTCATTCGTGGGGATCGCAGATGGATCTAACAGCGGGGCTTGAGACGGGCTTTGCCCTATCTCAGCCCTTACCTGTTAGATCCAGTGCCTCAGTCTCGGGTTCGGAAGCACGCTCTGCGGTTTCTTCCCCCCGAACTGAGGCCCCAGTACTGCAACTATCCAGTTCTGAGGATCTGGATGTTGTTAGTCTGGATGCGGGAGATGTCGATGATTCGCCATCTCGCTCTCCCGAAAGTGAGGAGCTTATGGAGGTGCTCACTCGTGCTGTTTCTAAATTAAGCTTCGAGTGGCCAGCTGTTAGGCAGGAGTCTAGAGAAAAATCTAAACTAGATGAGAGATTTTTGCCTTCCCGTTCCCAACCTTCACGCCGGTGCTTGCCCTTTTTTCCTGATTTACACACAGAGGTTTCGAGATCGTGGAAAAAGCCGGTCTCTTATCGTGTTTTTAGCCCTCAAACGTCCACTTATTCGAATATCGTGGGGGCTAAATCTCACGGTTATGGGGCGATGCCTAAAGCAGAAGAGGCGCTTGCTAGTCACCTTTCTGCTGAAGCTGCATCTTCTTTTAAAGCACCACTTTTACCCTCTAAACCCCTCAGAAGTACGTCTGCTTTAGTGGGTAAGGCGTATTCGGCGGCCGGTCAAGCCTCGGCGTGCCTGCATACTATGTCCATCTTGCAGGCATACCAGGCTGACCTATTAAAGGACGTGAGTGATTCTCAAGAGGTCAGCACTGATGTAGTTCGCGACCTGCGTCAGGCTGCAGATTTAAAATTCATGTCCCCGGTACTGCTGGGCGGGAGCAGTCCAGGCCGTCAGTCAGCTCCTCACATAGGGCGCAACAGAAGCAGAGTGTCGCGTCTCGCGCTCCCCCTTCCAAACAGTGGGACCAGACGCGGCACTCTCAGCCGAAGTCTTCTGGCAAAACTGATCTGAGGACAGTTATTATGGCCAAGAAGCCTTCGGCAAAGAAGAAGTCCTGACGCCACTGGCGGTCCCAGCGAGCGCTTTCCCGAGGGACGCTCGCCCCCTCTGAGGAGGGTCTCAGAGCAGTTAAGCCAGTCGTTCCCTGCCGGTGCGCCGTTACAGGGCGCTGCGTTTGCTGCTCAAGTTACACCAGAGGCCAGTCTCGAGAGACTGGTACCCTTAGTAGTATTTCTGGCAGAGTGGAAAAACCTTCCAAAAATATCTCAGTGGGTTCTGCACATAGTAGAAAAAGGTTATGCTATCCAATTCAGGTGTCGTCCACCAAAATTCAGAGGGGTTCTGCCCACAGTGGTGGGCCCCGAGCAGGCTCTGGTAATGGAACGAGAGGTGAAAGTGCTCCTTCAGAAGGAGGCTATAGAACGGGTTCCTCCTCCCAGTTTGGAGTCGGGTTTTTACAGCCGATATTTCATCATTCCAAAGAAGGATGGGGGGTTGCGTCCAATTTTAGATCTGCGCCTGTTGAATCGCGCGGTAGGGAAGCTAAAATTCAAGATGCTCACTATCAAGCAGATTGTGGCACAAATCAGATCCGAGGACTGGTTTGTCACGATAGATCTGAAGGACGCGTACTTCCATATTTCCATCCTTCCACAGCACAGGAAGTTCCTGAGGTTCGCCTTCGGGGGCGAGGCGTACCAGTACAAGGTTCTTCAATTTGGCCTAGCTTTATCTTCCCGCACTTTCACGAAATGCATGGATGCAGCTCTAGTGCCCCTGAGGCTTCAGGGCATTCGTATCCTCAATTACATCGACGATTGGTTGATTTTAGCTCAGACGGAGCAGATGGCGGTTCGGCATCGAGATGTCGTTCTCGCTCATATAAGAAAGTTGGGGTTAAGGCTGAACGCGAAGAAAAGTGTGCTATCTCCTTCTCAGAAGACCGCTTTTCTGGGCGTCGTTTGGGATTCGGTCTCGATGCGGGCGCGGCTCTCCCCGACCCGCATCGCTTCGATTCTCGCAGCCGTGAAACAAGTAAAGCTAGGCCAGCTACTCACTGTAAAACAGTTTCAGAGACTGTTGGGTCTGATGGCAGCAGCGTCCAACGTTATACCTTGCGGCCTGCTGTACATGAGACCACTGCAGTGGTGGCTCCGGACCAGGCGATTCTCCCTGATGGGAAATCCCCTCCGCACGATCAAAGTCACGCGGCGCTGCCTTCGTGCTCTGGTCATGTGGAAAGAAACCTGGTTCCTATCCAAGGGGCCTGTGTTGGGGGCTCTTTGTCGTCGCGTAACGCTAACGACGGATGCTTCCCTCACAGGGTGGGGGGCGGTCATGAGTGGTCGTCCAGCCCAAGGTCTGTGGCAGGACCATCATCTATTATGGCATATAAATTGTCTAGAGATGTTGGCGGTGTTCCAAGCTTTGAAACACTTCCTAGCAGACCTCAGAGGTCATCACGTGCTAGTTCAGTCAGACAACATGTCGGTGGTCTCGTATATAAATCATCAGGGGGGCCTGCGGTCGCGTCCACTTTACAAGTTGGCCCGTCAGATCCTCCTGTGGTCCCAGGGGAGATTACAGTCTCTGAGAGCTATGTATCTTCCTGGTTATCTGAATGTGGTAGCAGACTCCCTGTCGAGGCAGGGGCCGAGGCCGGGGGAATGGAGGCTCCACCCCGAGGTGGTGGAGCTCCTTTGGTTGAGTTTCGGTCGCGCCGAGGTGGACCTATTCGCTTCCAAGGAGACAACGCACTGTCATCTGTGGTTCTCCATCAGTCAGCCAGCCCCTCTGGGGTTGGACGCTCTGGTACAGCCGTGGCCGAGGTCACGTCTGTATGCTTTTCCCCCGATTGCTCTGCTACCAGGAGTTCTGGAGAGGGTTCGCCGGGACGGGGTCAGCCTACTTCTAGTAGCCCCGTTCTGGCCGGCCCGAGTATGGTTCACGGACCTAATATCTCTTCTGGACGGCTCTCCCTTGGAGATTCCGATCAGGAGGGATCTACTCTCTCAGGAGGGCGGTACGATATTTCACCCCCGCCCAGAGTTGTGGAAACTGTGGGCTTGGCCTCTGACAGGGCCCAGCTCATAGAAACTGGTCTCTCAACTGAGGTTGTTGAGACCATCCTTCACTCCAGAGCTCCGTCCACGAGGAAGTTATATGCCCTGAAGTGGAAACTTTTCACTTCTTGGTGTGCAGAACACCGGCAGGACCCAGTTAACGGCCCAGTGGGTGCAGTGCTGGAGTTCCTGCAGGAGCGTTTCTCTGCAGGGTTATCCCCCTCCACACTAAAGGTGTATGTGGCGGCACTAGCTGCTTACCATGTCCCTTTCAGTGGAGTTTCTCTTGGGAGACACCCACTTATAACTCGCTTCCTTCGTGGTACTTTGAGGCTGAGGCCTGCAGTTCGCATGAGGGTGCCGACTTGGGATTTGTCCATTGTATTAGAGGGCCTCTCTTTGGCCCCCTTTGAACCTATTGAGGAAGTTTCTGAGAAATTCCTCACATATAAGACTCTCTTTCTGCTTGCAATATCCTCAGTTAAAAGAATCGGAGATTTGCAGGCTCTGTCGGTTGCACCCTCGTGCCTGGAGTTTTCGCCTGGTATGGTTAAGGCTTTTCTATACCCTAGACCAGGTTATGTCCCTAAGGTCCCTACTAATGCTGTTAGACCTACAGTGCTGCAGGCTTTCTATCCTCCTCCTTTCGTGTCATCAGATCAGGAGAAACTTAACCTTCTCTGCCCTGTTAGGGCGTTAGACGCTTATGTCCACAGAGCTGCCCTGTGGAGGAAATCAGAACAGTTATTTGTGTGCTTTGGGCCACCCAGGAAGGGGTGTCCCGCGTCTAAACAGAGAATGAGCAACTGGGTGGTTGAGGCCATCTCACTTGCTTATGAGTCGGCTGGTCAGCCTTCACCTTTGGCTGTACGAGCCCACTCTACTAGGAGTATGGCTGCCTCTAAGGCATTATTGTCAGGAGTATCGCTGAGTGATGTTTGTGATGCGGCTGGGTGGTCCTCACCGCATACATTTGTTAAGTTCTACGAATTGGACTTGAGTTCCACTCCTGGGGCGCAGGTGCTCTTGTCCTCTGTGCGCTAGTTCCCACATGACGGTCATTTGCTCCTATGGCGACGTGGGTATGGGGGTTCCCACAGCTTGACGCAGCTCGAGTTCCCTTGAAAGGGAACGTCTCGGTTACGTATGTAACCCTAGTTCCCTGATAGGGAACGAGACGCTGCGTCGTTCTGCCATACTCCCAGCATGCCCGTTAGCGCTTCCTTCAGGCCTATCAGAAGTTGTCGCGCTTGTGTTTTGGGGGTGCTTTATAGTTTCCTGGTCGATGACGTCACCCGCCTATGACGTTCCGTCTCTCCATTGGACTGATTCCATACGTGCTTCATGACGCACACACGCAGAGGCGTTCCCACAGCTTGACGCAGCGTCTCGTTCCCTATCAGGGAACTAGGGTTACATACGTAACCGAGACGTTTCCACATGTTTAGCAACAGTTTCTTTATTTTCGCCAGCTTCAATCGCGGCATTTATTTCGTTTCGTTTTCTCGTCAAAACCCCAAGCTTTCCTCTGCGAGATGCAAGCAACTTACACAATTCCTTTTCTTCCACAATCGCTTTTTCAGCCACATCTTCCATTATCCATCAAGCATAAACTTAATTTCATAAAATCATGCTTGTGCGATGACTCAACAACATTCCGTTGCCAAGATACATAAGCGCGGCGGCTTTACGAATTTAACTGTTCACCATGTACTCACGAAAATCCACAATCCACGTTCTCCTTTCGCTCATGGTGCAAACTCCAAATTCCTTCAAGTTTTTTGACTTTAGTGTGTCGGCCTTTCGATGCCGGCCGTGGATTCCTGGAACTGTGATTAATTGTTTTGCACGCACTCCACTCCAAACGCAGTCTTCATTTCAACAGCTTTATTTTCCTCACATTTCTAAATCAAGTTCATAATTTCAATAAACGAAAAATCCAAACAAAGTTAGCGAAGTGGTCAAAAAACTGTGAGTAACCACATTCCCAAATCCAAACATTTGTTCTTTCCATAGTCACTTCCTACTCCGCCCACAGGCGGTGACATATATTCCTAACCCGCACAGGTGCATGATAATTAACTAAATAAGTACATAAATACAAATACGCACATACTAAAATAATAATAATAATAATAATAATAAAACAAATACATAATTTATAATAAATAAACTCCAATACAACACTTATTATAGACAAACGGCTACAACACATCTTTTGTGTCTTTTGTGTTACACTCGTGAAAGCGGTCGTAAAGAACATAATGCTCAGAAGAACCAGTTAAAGGATGGCAGGTGGGATCCTTTTGCCCCTGTTTGACTTTTAACCAGGGCAAATTCACTGTGAACTTGCTATCTTTAGCCAGCTGAATATTTTCAGCGCTTGGCTCTGCAAGTCTGCCTTCATGAGGGCTAAAAGGTAAAGTCTCTGGGTCCCGAAGGTTAATGTGTGTTGCTAGTCCTCTGGCAAAATCATATATCGACACATTAGGGAAGTGCTTCCATAACAAGAGCAAATCAGCAAAGTCTCTTGGAGACTCTGCTCTAATGTTGAATTTAATTGAGTAGCCCGCGATGCAGCTTCTTCTGCCCGTGACGAGTGCCCGGTGCTCAAGCTATCTGTTTCTGAGGAAGTAGATGTGCTCAGCATCGGGAGCGAGCAACATGAGTCACACTCGCCGGCTCATGTTTCTGCTTATGTAGAGCTCGTGGAGGTTGTGATGCGTGCTGTGGCCAGACTCAAAAAAAAAAAAAAAAAATTATATATATACAGGTCCTTCTAAAAAAATTAGCATATTGTGATAAAGTTCATTATTTTCCATAATGTAATGATAAAAATTAAACTTTCATATATTTTAGATTCATTGCACACCAACTGAAATATTTCAGGTCTTTTATTGTTTTAATACTGATGATTTTGGCATACAGCTCATGAAAACCCAAAATTCCTATCTCAAAAAATTAGCATATTTCATCCGACCAATAAAAGAAGTGTTTTTAATACAAAAAAGTCAACCTTCAAATAATTATGTTCAGTTATGCACTCAATACATGGTCGGGAATCCTTTTGCAGAAATGACTGCTTCAATCAATGCGGCGTGGCATGGAGGCAATCAGCCTGTGGCACTGCTGAGGTGTTATGGAGGCCCAGGATGCTTCGATAGCGGCCTTAAGCTCATCCAGAGTGTTGGGTCTTGCGTCTCTCAACTTTCTCTTCACAATATCCCACAGATTCTCTATGGGGTTCAGGTCAGGAGAGTTGGCAGGCCAATTGAGCACAGTAATACCATGGTCAGTAAACCATTTACCTGTGGTTTTGGCACTGTGGGCAGGTGCCAGGTCGTGCTGAAAAATGAAATCAGATGGAAGCATGAAGTGCTCCAAAATATCCTGATAGCTAGCTGCATTGACCCTGCCCTTGATAAAACACAGTGGACCAACACCAGCAGCTGACATGGCACCCCAGATCATCACTGACTGTGGGTACTTGACACTAGACTTCAGGCATTTTGGCATTTCCTTCTCCCCAGTCTTCCTCCAGACTCTGGCACCTTGATTTCCGAATGACATGCAAAATTTGCTTTCATCCGAAAAAAGTACTTTGGACCACTGAGCAACAGTCCAGTGCTGCTTCTATGTAGCCCAGGTCAGGCGCTTCTGCTGCTGTTTCTGGTTCAAAAGTGGCTTGACCTGGGGAATGCGGCACCTGTAGCCCATTTCCTGCACACGCCTGTGCACGGTGGCTCTGGATGTTTCTACTCCAGACTCAGTCCACTGCTTCCGCAGGTCCCCCAAGGTCTGGAATCGGTCCTTCTCCACAATCTTCCTCAGGGTCCGGTCACCTCTTCTCGTTGTGCAGCGTTTTTTGCCACACTTTTTCCTTCCCACAGACTTCCCACTGAGGTGCCTTGATACAGCACTCTGGGAACAGCCTATTTGTTCAGAAATTTCTTTCTGTGTCTTACCCTCTTGCTTGAGGGTGTCAATGATGGCCTTCTGGACAGCAGTCAGGTCGGCAGTCTTACCCATGATTGCGGTTTTGAGTAATGAAACAGGCTGGGAGTTTTTAAAAGCCTCAGGAATCTTTTGCAGGTGTTTAGAGTTAATTAGTTGATTCAGATGATTAGGTTAATAGCTCGTTTAGAGACCCTTTTCATGATATGCTAATTTTTTTAGATAGGAATTTTGGGTTTTTATCATTACATTATGGAAAATAATGAACTTTATCACAATATGCTAATTTTTTGAGAAGGACCTGTATATATGTATATATCAGCTGGCCACAAAATAAGCAGGTTGATCCCCCTAGACGAGAGATTCCTGCAGCACCGTTCACAACCTCAGCGCCGGGGCTTACCGTTTTTCCCAGATCTTCATAAAGAGATCTCTAGATCCTGGGAAAAACCCCACTCTTTACGTATCTCATCACATTCATTATATGATTATTCGAATGTGGTGGGTGCGAGAGAGGCGGGTTATGGCAAGATGCCGCAGATGGAGGAAGCTTTAGCGAGCTATCTTTCTCCTGATTCGGCATCTTCGCTTAAAGCCCCGGCGCTGCCCAACAACCGTGCAGGGACACCTCTGCACTGGTTGGCCGGGCTTATATGGCGGCTGGTCAGGCTAGTGCGTGCCTGCACTCTATGACGATTTTGCAGGTGTACCAGGCCGATCTTCTTAAAGATCTAAATTAGGGCGAGGGACCAACCCCTGCTGACCGCGGAGTTGAGAAGAGCCACATATTTGTCTCTCTGGGCCACTAAAGAGACGGCACGTGCCATAGGCCGCTCTATATCAGCTATGGTGACTACGGAGAGACATCTGTGGCTGAATTTGTCCGGTATAAAAGAGAAAGACAAATATTTTCTGTTGGATGCCCCGCTATCACCTTCTGGCCTGTTCTCCGACGCTGTCACTACAGTCGTCGACAGGTTTCAGGAAGCGAAAGAACAGTCAGCGGCGTTCCAACAGTATCTCCCTCGCCGCTCTAAATCTGGATCTAGGAGGGCTGGTCTAAGTGGCCAGCCTCAGCCGTCAACCAGCTCCTCCCATCGGCAAGAGCAAAAAGAGAGCATTGCCTCTAGAGCCCCTCCTGCGGGAGCCTGGCAACAGAGGAAACGCTCTCAACCGAAGTCCTCCAGCCAGAAGGGCGACCTGAGGGCCATCCTTCAGGCGAAGACGGCTTCGGGGAAGAGGTCTTAATTGTAGTGTAGGACCTCTGAGGGCTGGCCACAGTCAGAACCGGGGGTTGAGACTCAACACTAGGAAAAATGTTTTACACCCAGCTCAGA
This sequence comes from Gila orcuttii, assembly GCA_026230005.1. NCBI lineage: Eukaryota > Metazoa > Chordata > Actinopteri > Cypriniformes > Leuciscidae > Gila > Gila orcuttii. Next base: position 41,347,042 of record JAPDVR010000005.1, read on the forward strand.
AGACTACTTTTCTGGGCATGGTATGGAATTCGGTTACGATGCGGGTACGTATGTCTCCCGCGCGTATCGAATCCATCCTGGCCATGGTGTCCGGGATAAAGCTAGGCCATCACTGTAAAGCAATTTCAAAGACTGCTGGGCCTCATGACAGCAGCATCCAACATAATTCTTTTGGGCCTGCTTCACATGTGGCCCCTTCAGTGGTGGCTCAAAGCCAAGGGGTTTTTCCCCCAAGGGGAATCCATACCATATAATAAAGGTTACGCACAGATGCCTTCATTCCCTATTAATATGGAAGAAACCTTGGTTCTTGTCCCAAGGGCCAGTGTTAGGGGCGTCATGTCGCCGGAAAACTGTTTCGACAGATGCTTCCCTCACTGGCTGGGGTGCAGTCTTGGTCGGCCGCTTGGCCAGGGGTCTGGGGCAGGACCATCATCATTCTTGGCATATAAATTGCCTAGAGATGTTGGCTGTATTCAGGGCTCTGAGGAGCTTCCTCCCAGACATCAAAGGTTACCACGTCTTTTGATACGTTCGGACAATACATCAGTGGTAGCTTATCTGAACCGACAAGGGGGACTCAGATCGCGCCCTCTATCCAGATCAGATACATCAGATCATTTTATGGTCCCAAGGGAAAATATTATCTATAAGAGCAATATATGTCCCGGGGGCTCTGAATCAGGGAGCAGACATCCTGTCGAGGCAGGGGCTGAGGCCCGGGGAATGGAGACTCCATCCAGAGGTGGTGGAGTTGATATGGCACAGGTTTGGACCAATGGAAGTGGATCTGTTTGCGTCTCGAGGGACGTCCCACTGTCCACTTTAGTTCTCCCTCACTCATCCAGCCCCGCTGGGGTTGGATGCCATGGTACAGGCCTGGCCGAGGCTTCGCCTGTACGCTTTTCCCCTGATCGCTCTGCTCCCGGGAGACCTGGAGAGGGTCCGTCAGGAGGGCATCAGTCTTCTTCTGCTAGCCCTGTTTTGGCCAGCCCGAGTATGGTTTTCAGACTTAATTTCACTCCTGATAGCTCCGCCATGGCAGATTCCTCTGAGGAGGGATCTGTTGTCTCAGGCGGAGGGCACTATATTCCATCCTCGTCCGGAGCTGTAGAAATTGTGGGTCTGGCCTCTGAGGGGGCTCAGTACCTAGATGCTGGTCTATCATCTGGGGTGGTCGAAACCATACTTATCTCTAGGGCTCCGTCTACTAGGAGATTATATGGCCTCAAGTGGAATGTTTTTCCACTTGGTGTAGAGAACTTGAGTTAGGCCCAGTTAACTGCCCAATTGGCTTCAGTTCTGGAGTTTCTTCAAGATCGTTTCTCTGCATATCTCTCCCCGTCCACACGTAGGGTGTACGTGGCTGCCATTGCGGCGTTCCATGCACCACTAAATGGTGGGCCTTTGGGGAGGCACCAACTGGTGATATTATTTCTCCATGGTATTTGGAGGATGAGACCGACAGTCAGGTCCAGGGTTCCTTCCTGGGACCTGGCGGTGGTTCTCGAAGGGCTATCCCTGGCTCCCTTCGAATACCTCCAGTCGGCTTCGCCTAGGACCTCACGTTCAAGATAGTCTTTCTCTTAGTTATTTCTTTAAAGAGACTGGGAGATCTCCAAGCCCTGGCATTATCGCCAGCTTGCTTGGGGTTTGCCCCCGGCGGAGTTAAGGCCATCTTGCATCCGAGACCCAGCTATGTGCCTTGAGTGCAATCTAACATGGCTAGGTCCATGGTCCTGCAAGTACTTCATCCTCCACCTCATGTGTCGGCAGAAAAGGAGAGGTTCCTTGCTCTGCCAGTCAGAGTTCCGAGTATTTACCTTGAGATGTCCTCTTTTTGGAGGAGGTCGGACCTACTGTAGTGTGTTTTGGGTCACCTATTAGGGGCTCCCGGCTATACAAACCATAAATAGGTTTACAAGGCGCGCAATGTGCCTTCAACTTTAGCCGTAAGGGCTCATTCTACTAGAGGCATGGCGTCCTCTAGGGCCCTCCTCTCGGGAGTGCCCCTCCATGAGATCTGTGAGGCAGCCGGTTGGGCTACCCCGCACACTTTTTTTCTGCACCTCCCTAGTACGTCTGGCGCACGTGTGCTCTCATCCTAGCTGAGTGCCTGAGATCAGTTTCACTCTAGGGCAGACCTTTTTCGGTGCATGGCCTAGTGGGCATTCGTTCCCCAAAGAGTCGTTTTCAACGACGCAGTGCGAATTCCCTCGAAAGGGAACGTCTCTGGTTATGACTATAACCCTTGTTCCCTGAGAAGGGAACGAGACACTGCGTCATCTTGCCACGCCCCTCTATGCCTTAGAGCAGCTTGCTTCATCGCGAGGCTAATGTGTGTGTGTGCCGGCGTCACTTTTATGTGCCGTCACATGTTACGTCATGACGCAACACCAATCAGGATTGGATTAGTTTCATTCATACTTCAGAGGCGCACGCTAAGGGAGCGTCCCCAATGAGTCGTTTTCAACGACGCAGTGTCTCGTTCCCTTCTCAGGGAACAAGGGTTATAGCAAAGTCCTTTTAGGCAAGTCATGCCACTCGGCCGCCATCTTGGCAACGCCTCCGGGCAGCTATTTCGGACTAACAAGACCAGGCTCCTATCTAAATGAATGGGCAGAGAGTCAGAACTGCACTTTCACTGGTCACCGGGACATAAAAACTGCATGTATAGAAACAGCAGTAAAATATGATAAAAATCGCTGAAAAAGTTTGATGACTTTGCCCCAAAATAAGGTTTAAGGCGAGACACGGCAGGCAAAAACATCGTTTTTTTTTCACTGGTCAATTTTGAGATTTTTGGATATTTGTCTTCAATAACATGTCTTCTTTCAGACTTGTGGTGAAAAAAAGTCCGAAATACACATTTAGGTCTTTATTTTACTAAACTTTGTCTGTTTGCGTCTGTAGATTTCTCATAAATTCATCAAAAGTTGTCGTTATAAATCATCCCTCTGCTCCGCGATCGCGATCTGCACCCTGTCATCACACACACCGTTAGAAAGCTCTCTCTCTCCTGAACAAGACTGCCGGATCCAAATATGGTCATTTCCTTTTTATCAGCAACCAATCGCGAAAGTAAAAGGGGGGATTTTACTCTAAATGCGCAATCTCATTGGCTGATGCTAAATCTTTAAAGCACGTTTTCTCAAAATGTCTTTTCTCTCATACTCCAAGTCCGAAATCTCCAGTTCAGTAGCACCTATATACACCAAACTTTCCAGTCTTGTACTTAGTTATATTATGAAGACATTTACAGAGGGATTTGTAAATATATTATTCCTAGCTGGATTTATATAACATTTTATTCCCAAAAACATGGCGAAAATCATTTTTTTAAGGCTATTGGCAGTATATTCTGATTTACAGGATAACAAAAGTAGATATCCATAAATCCCTCTGTAATTTTTTCCCCATCTAATATGTGAACACAATGAAAAAATAATTTTGAACCTGGCTTTGTCCAATACTCAGATTTCATTTTTTTAAATATATGCAAAATAGCGCATATTTAATGAGACAATGCCTCATTTGCATATTTAAACATTAAATTACAGAAAACTTGTAATACATTTTTTTCTCATCTTAATGTAGGTAATCAATTGGCAAAGTTTCATGGTGATATCTGATAGTTAAAAAAATTACCATATTCACCTGTAGTGTCTCGCCTTAAAACGCCTTTTTCTCCACAGGTTATACTTTTACTACGCATGCGCAAGGGTTCTCTCTCCCTCTCTGACGTGCACGTGCTACACGGCTTGAAGCACAGTATTTGCGCGCTCTTGCTCGCTCGCTCTAGATTCCGGGAGATTTGAACTAATTTGCGGGCATCAGGGAGCCGCTATCAATATGCGGTAGACACTTGGGATGTCTGATATTTACACAACGCACACATACACAGCATATCAAATCTGACGCCTTTTCAAACAGTAACGTATTTTCCCCTGTCGCAAACCTCAACTATGCGCATGCGTCAGTGGAACCAGACGATAGGCTTAAATGTTTCCTGGCTTGACTGTTAAAAGCAGACGATTGGCTTTCCAGCGGGAGGGACGGGACATGTGCATACAACCACCATCTTTGGTGTTATGGGTTTTCCCTATATAGTTGTATTGAGGATTGTAAGTGGCATGTATCTATATAAATTGTCTCTGGTTATAGTCATAACCCGAGACGATTTCCTTGTGTTGACACCAATCCATGGGGCCCAACAATCGTAACTTGGAGGAACTACGAAGGGGTTATTCCTGCCACCTTGCATTTATAAAGTGTCTCCATATTAACAACCACATTGTGCAGCCCACAAGTTAACAAGCAATACTATTACTACTAACAACAAAAACAATGAATCCACCATAATAATAATACTACTACTACTACTACTACTAATAATAATAAAAATAACAACTTACTTCGAAGAAATCCCCGACCAACCATCTCTTGGGTCACTAGCTCCCAGAAGGACACAATGTTGGTGTGTCCCTCAAAGTCATCAGGGGGAGATTTTATTTCACTGACTAAAAAGACACAAATGGAATTCATAGTAAAAAACTAGCATAAAGATATAATTTCTAGGTACTGTACAATGAAGTAACTTACAAGGCACACTAAATGCTCCTTTTTTGTGGAGGTCCATGATTACCACTTTAGGGAATATCCACAGCTGATGCATGAGTACATGTAATCATGGTTTGTCAGTGCTTCGAAGTCAATGTAAGCATGAAGCACAGTGTCATGGCTGGGAAATTTTGCATTTTCAGTGGCTTCAAGCAGGCTCAGGACTGTGCTAACTGCAGTGTGATTCTACAAGAACAAATCAAACATTTGAAAGGCAAATTGGAATCTTGAGGTTAAAGGACTTCAAATGCAATACATTTAATGTTTCTAATTTCAATAATTTATTTCAGCAGCAATATCCAGTACTATAATGGGTAACATACCTGAATAGCATTGCGAAGAATCATGCATAAATGCAAAGAAATCAGCAGGCAGTCATTAAAATTATGGATCCCATCTGTGAACTCTTGATAACGAAACATCATTCTGCAATAGATGCAGACTTTGTAGTAGGTGGAAATCCCTTAAAAGAGAGGGTTTTGGTTTTCAAACTGCAGTAACTACCAACATTGTTATTTAAAAAAATTAGATTTTACTTACCTTCAACAACTCCTGTGAAGGTCAAAATCTTCGTTCTGGATGTTATGAGAATCGGCTCGCTTAGCAACTGATTCCCCTTGCATTGTGAGCAGAAAGTCTCCTGTGGAATTAGGCTGCAGGCCATTGATCAGTTCCTTTGATAGGTCTGCAGGAAGTCTTTTTTCTTTTAATAAATAGAACACCATTTTCTTTAGGCTTGCATCATTTGGTGGGTATTGTTGATCTTGTAGATCTTCTGTTTGGTGCTGACAACTCGGGATAGGATCAGTTCTTTCTGTGGTCCTTACTTTTCTAAAAAGGGACTTCTGAGTTTGAAATAAGTGCCACTTAGCAATCGATTTGTGCACACATGACTGTTTTGTCTTGTTACATGGGCAACTCCATGTGATTTTTTTGGAGTCATACACAACAATCACTCTTCCAAGCCAGCTATAATAGGATGTTTTGGGTTCATACACTGAAATATATTTCTTGGAAGAGGGTCCAGCAATTGTCACCTCCACTGAGAGTGGCACACCTATAATACCTGCTGCCTGCTGCCTTTCAATACACTTCTTCTTTCTGTCTTCCCCAAACCACTTTTGTTGCACCATCTCCATCAATTCTTCTTTATTTAGAGTGATAGTGTCATGAGTGCTCCGAGGACAGAAAGCCAAGGATTTAGTATGGTTGCATTCAAATGCCTTCAAACCTCAAATGCATTCAAATGCCTAGGGGTGGTGATGGCGCAGTGGATAAGACACATGCCTTTGGTGTGAGAGACCCGGGTTCGAATCCACTGTGAGACACCAATGTGTCCCTGAGCAAGACACTTAACCCCTAGTTGCTCCAGAGGCGTGCGACCTCTGACATATAGCAATTGTAAGTCGCTTTGGATAAAAGCGTCAGCTAAATGAGTAAAATGTAAAATGTAAACCACTTCGGAATGCAAAGTCAGTGTTTGTGTTACAGTGGTCTACCTCACACATGATTCTGTGGTTTGCCCCACATGCCCTCTTCTGCACATGTATTGGCAGTGAAGGACCAAAGAAAGATTTTTGAACAGCAAAAATACCATTCTCACTGTCAATGCACTGGCTAAGAAAGTGTCGTTCATTTGTAATTGTTTGTTTCACATTTGTATGTCTTCTTTGAATGTGGAGGCGTAGGTTCTTCTTGTTAAGTTCAATTCCACAGTGAATACATTTCACTCTGGTTCGTTTTGAACCACTTGGGATATGCTCTTTAGGAGAGACAGACGTGTGTGGTCCACTTGGTGAAGGCTGAGGTTGCAGTTGAAGTAGGGGTGCTGTCTGAGCAGAGCCTGAGGGTTGAGGTGTATGAACACTCAGAGGAAATGGAAGTGATGGTCACTTAAATACTTGAGGTTGAGAAAGTGGAGTAAATGGTGTGGAAGAGACAGACGTGTGTGGTCCACTTAGTGAAGGCTGAGGTTGCAGTTGAAGTAGGGGTGCTGTCTGAGCAGAGCCTGAGGGTTGAGGTGTATTACCAATCAGAACCTTTGGTGCTGCAGTTTTTTGCAGAGATTGAATCTTTTGTTTCTAAATTGAGAGATGAATTTTTAATTGTGCTTTACGTAAAACAGTGGCAGAACAGTATAAGCAATGAAAATGTGAATTATCTCTGCATTTTAAGTTGCAGCTGATGATAATGAAATCTGAAAATGTAAGAAAAACCATTGTAAGATGCATATCGTCGCTGTCCGATGAAAACCGCATATGTCCATTTTGCCGATTTTTTAGATTTTTCGACGGCTAGAATGTCCAGGTTCATTTCCGTATACAGTATGCTTCACATATCTAAATGACCAATGAAAAGTTGTGAAATCATGTCATCTGATTTTCACATATATCCATTTGGTGTCAAAGCTGTCAAAAACGCCGCGTATCTCCACCCTGTGGAGGCATCTCGCCGATCTCGTGACTGTTACAGCGACATCATGTGGCGTATTCAAATGAGTACAAATATTCTCTTTACTAAGATCACACTTTATATCCTTTATTGGAAATGTTGTTTATTGCCGAGATATAAAGCTGTAAATATGTTTTAAAATATCTGTTTTAAATCTTCATAGACCCCTCAGTGAAAACCTTAATATAGAATAATCAAAATATAGGAGAATATACTTTATTGATTACTTCACCAAATGCCTTAAAGATTGCATCACAATATGTATAGACAGGGCTTCATTTGAGCCGGAACACGACGGAACATCTGACGTTGGATCCGGGACCTTTTTTATTGGATCCGGCACCTCCTATGAAAAATGTATCGCCTAAATTAAAAACATAAAATTACTATTTGTGTAGTGTTCAATGTTGTTATCGATAGAGATGCGCGGATGGGGTATTATTTCATCCTCAACCGCATCACAAAACTCATCATCAGCACAAACGTTTTTTGAACAAATTTCAAAGCAGCGCCCGCCCGCCATCCGCTGATTGTTTTGCGGTCTATGGACGATGCTGAAGAGATCAGCGAGGCTAGAAAGAGACCTTTCTAGACCTCCTTTCTAGAACAGAAAAGGATGCAGCAAAGATATTTAATGCTAATAAATGAATCATAGGCCTATGATTCACAATGCAAGTGAACGAAGGGCGCCGGCGCCTCCATGTTACGGTTATTATATTGTCTGCTATAGCCTATTTGCTTTTTATTTATTAAATACATGCAATTGGTTGATGAAACATTTATTAAAATTAAGATACAATTTATACAAAACGAAATTCACTTTAAAGAAAGGCTTTCTACAAAGCAAAACTTAATTAAGTGGTAAAAATCATGTCTGAAGATTTACAAAACAAAACTTAATTAGGCTAAGTGGTAAAAACCATGTCTCATATTGCGCATCTTATGATCCTATATTTTATTAAAATTGTTTTTGAGCTAAAATGTCATACACATCATATAGCCTGTACCTACACACTGTATTATGATTCTTTTATCAAACATGTTTGAGGCCAGTCAAGGGGTAATTAAACTGCACGATCAGTTATCGGTAATGATACATTGTTTATTATTGTAAATGTTTACTATTGCAAATGTTTATTATTACAAATGTTTTTCATTTGTTTAATAAATCTCATAATGATGGCACGTCACTATATCACAGTCAGCTTTTATTTCTATCTCAAATGATTGGCGGTCGGTCAGGGGGTACTTGGCTGAGAAAAAAAATGATAGGGGGTACGTTATTGAAAAAAGATTGAGAAGCACTGCTATAGGTAGTGTAATTTTTTTTTGTTCCGTTACCTCCAAGCCGCGTTTTGAGTTGCCGGATAGGCAGTGTAATAGGCAGTGTAATTTTATTGTATATTTTACAAAATTACGGTAGGACTGTGCAAACAAAGTATCTGTCTAGCATTGCCATGTCAGTGTATTGATTCATTGTCCCTTCATAGTTTGCAAGAGACATTTAATAAACTGAGCGTATTTAATAAACTGAGACGTAGGCTATTTAATAAACTGAGCGTAGCCTATTCATCTGTCAATATAAAACGCGACTTGGTCATTCTAATTAATGATCGGAAGAACGCGTATCGACCACCGTTACTGTAAAATATGCACGTATGTCCATTTAAACTCGATTTTGGTCAAATGTGGATTATATAATTACAATGGCAAGAATATGGTTACATTTAAAGATGCCGTACCAAGTATGACAACGCTACGTTCAACTGCTTTTGAAATTACGGTGTTTTTTCACTTCCTGAAAAGTAACCGTTTTGGACATACGTGAGTTTCATCAGGCAGCGACGATATATAATAACAAAATAATATGTTTTATGGATGTTTAAGCACTACACACACCATCTTCCTGTATAGCTGTCTGCAGATGATGCTCCACATGTTTGACAACACTGTTAAAATCCCTTGGTTTGTAGACACAGGTCTCATAGAATGGACAGTGATATTTATCACAGCATGAGCTGCATTGATTTATTTGAATGCTTTCACCTTTTTTAAGGAAACTAACATGCATCTAGAAAAGAACATCAACAATTAAGTTAAGTTTTGCTTTATTCTATATCTGACATTTACAGGGTTTCTGCCAGTCACATGAAGGTCAATTTAAGATTTCCTTTCACACCTTTTTAAGAGTAAAGAAAATGTCTTGAATAAATTAAGGGGAACTCAATACATTAATATGCTCTCTAAATGATAAAAAACTAAGGAGAATCACAATGAGTTTTATTAGCAAAATACAATGTTCAACTCAATTACTTTTTAATTCATTTTACCACAAATTTATTTAACATAACTTACAGTACATACGCTACATTCAGAAATGTAACTTTTACAGTACGATCTGATACTGAGGAACAATAAAAAAAAAAAAATCCAATGCATGCAACAATCAACTACATGACTTCCTTAATTTAAGTCTTTCTGCTCTATTTGAAAACATCTTTCAAGCCTTAATTTGTTTAAAGGCGAATTAAGACTTTTACATATCATTTTAAGACTCGCTGAAACCCTGCCATTTTGAATGCTAACATATATCAAAAAACATGTCATAACTTTTTTTAAATCTAAAACATTTATGACGCGCTCTACAGTATGGCATATCTTACAATTAAAAGCCGTTAACACAAAAGCACAATTGTTAAAACAGCATAAATAATGCTTATTGACTTACTGCCATCAAATCCATCGCCGGAAATGGTTGAAATTAACTGCGCGTGTGCACATGCGCATTATAAACAGATGATACGTCATACTTTGCGCATGCGTGATAACACATACGTGACGTACATACTTGACGTCACCGCGCTACAGTCCGCAGCGAGGGGTATCTCGATTCGGCGGATGGCGGATTATGATTGGTCAGATCGCCTGTCAATCAAACTCCCTGCGAAGGGTCAATTATGTGCAATTTCAATTGTATCTTAAAAGGTACCAAACAGTATATATCGTCAGAGGTCTTTCCTGTACCATTAAAGGTACTATTATTGAAAAGGTACAAAACTGTTCTATAAGGAACATTATTTGTACCATCGTGTACATTTTCTTTTTTGAGAGTGAATTTTCAAAAAATTAAAATTACTACAGTAATAACCATGGTTAATTTTGTAGTACTATGGCTTTACTACTGAAACCATGATTCATTTGTAGTTACTATGGTTTTACTGCAAAACCCATAGTTAAACTATGGTTCATTTTGTAGTTACTATGGTTTTACTACAAAAACCATAGTTAAACCATGGTTACTACAAAAAAAAAAAAACATGGTTAAACCAAGGTTATCATAGTAAAACCATGGTTCATTTGTAGTTACTATGGTTTTGCTGCAAAACCTGGCTCCTCTCAGGACTGGCTCCCTGGCGTGATCCCATTTCAGTCGACGTCGACTATGTCTGACGTTCTCGACTGAAAGGGGAGCACGCCAGGGAGCCAGTCATCTTCGAGTACTATTGAACGAGCCAATGGAATTGGCGTGCGTGATTTACATCACACACTCCGTCCCCGCGGCGCGGGTATAAATACGGAAGTGGATGCACGACTAGTTGCCTTTCGCTTCGGAGCCGATCATTTGATGTCTCTGAAGAGTGCTGTTGTTTGCGTCTCTTTCAAGATGTCATTCCACCTGTGCGTTTCTGGATCTCTGGATCTCTGGTATGTTGGGGCGCGCCGCGCTGGTTCTCAGCTTGCTGCCCCAGTGCCTTTCTTTCCCGAAGTGCATGGAGAGCTTACCAGGTTGTGGATGGCACCTTTCTCTGCCAGAAACTGCCTGAATAGATTTTATAGGCTGCCTGAATAGCGGTGAAGGGTTGCGAGGCTGTCCCTCCAGTGGAGCGGTCTGTCACGACACAGGTGCACCTGTGTTCGGCGGCCGCTGCCTTTTGGAGGGATCCTCGTCCCCCCCTAAGGCCTGCGAGTTCTTGTCCGTTCCGACGGGCACAGTTTACAAGGCCTGTGGGCAAGCCGCCTCCCTTGCGTGCCATGGTGCTGCTACAGGTCTGTAAGGCCAGAGCACCCATTGACATGCACGAGGGTAGCCCAGACCGTGCGCTCATAGGTGAGCACCGCACTGCCTCGAACTCGCCTCGGACAAGGTTTGGTTCCTGGTCTCCCCAATTTCCCAGGTTGGGCTGGTCGGCGATGCGGCAGGAACTGCATCCAAAAGTTCTCTGGTGCCCAAGCGCAGACGGAAGCCATCCGGCACATCCTGCCCCGGCAGCCCGCTGCTGCCTCCACCCTGCCGCCGGTGGCAGTTCCTCCGCCTGCTCGTCGCCGAGGGCGTTCCCCGGCCGCCGCTCCCGCTGGGCTTCCGCAGCAGCCTCCAGCCAGGCCTCAGCTTGGAGCCAGCCGCAGTGGGGATGCCCAGCCCGCTCCAGGCGCTGCCAAGCCAGGTGACAAGCAACAGCAAAAGCATTCCGGAGCGGGCCGCTCAGGGATGGAGGAGGATGCTCTTCGAGTTGATCACCGATCCACCCTGTCTTGTGCGTGCATGTCGCTTGCACCTACTGAGCTAGGTCAGGAGGGAGCAGGTCTTGATAGTTGCCCCTTATTGGCCCAACCAGACCTAGCTCCCCTCGACAGCCCTCCTGACTTCCTCTGAATACATTTCAGGGACGGGGCATGATGGCACCCGTGTTCAGACCCCTGGAGAGATTCCAGGCCGGTCCTAAAAAGCCGGACGCCAAACCCTCAGCCCTTTCGTTTCTCCAGGTTCAGGTGGCTACCGCAAGAATATGTGGTAGTTACCATCACTTCTGCGAGACACCCTAAAAAGAGGAAGTTGTGTTTACGCCAATTAGAAGTGGAACCTATTCGTTGAGTGAGTCTTCTCTCCGTGAGGAGATCCTGAGAGCGTTCGGTCATTTTGTGCTCTCTTTCCTGCAAGATGGGTTGGAGTAGGGTGTTTTCCTCCACCCTCAAAATGATGTTGCCTCTGTTTTCTTGACGCACATCATGATGCAAAAGCAGGGGAATCATGTCCTGATCGTCAGGCTCCTGAGGGAGCAAGGGAATCTGACTTGCGCCCCTCTTTATCCTTTTGGGCCTTATCTCTGGTCCTACTGCACTGCAGAGACCGCCCCTGAGCCACTGCACGCAGTGAGTTAAAAATTCTGTTTTTAAACAGTTCTCCTGCTCGCGTGGTCTCTACTAGAGGGTAGAGACTTGCTCACTTTCGGTCAACGAGTTGTGCCTGGAATTCGGGCCGGCTACTCTCACGAGCTGAGACCCAAGCCTGGATATGTGCCCAAAGTTCCTACCTCTCCCTTTGTGGGACCAGGTGGTGAGCCTGCAAGCGCTGCCCCGGAGGAGGCAGACCCAGCCCTGGCTTTCTCTGTCCGTCCGCTTCATTGCGGGTTACGTGCACAGAACTCAAGCCTTAGGACCTCAGACCAGCTCTTATCTGTTAAGGAAATCAGCAGAGAGGGAAGGCTGTTTCCAAGCGAGGTTGGCCCACTGAATAGTGGCTGCCTTCATCTTGGTGAAGATCCGAGATGTTCATGTCCACTTAGGTGGTGAGCTCCTCTTTAATGAGTGTTTGCTCCCGCCTAGGCATTGACACAGAGAGCTTCGCTGACAGATATTCTAGAGTTGGGGGCTGGGCGACTCCTATAGTCGAACCGCTGCTTCCCGTGGGCTCCCTTCTCATGAAGCCAGTTTCACCGTGAGCCCGGTTCGAAGTGTCGGCTTGCTGCGCCATTACCCTCCTACGGACTGGATATGTGCGCCATTTCTGCTCCAGTTAAGTTCTCTTTAACCAAACCCTGTTAAGTTCCTCTACAAGACATCGGACCTGGCGGAACGCCCGGTGTTAGGCCTACCACTCGTAAGCTTGTGGAACCTGTATTAGGCTGGGTCCATATGTTGCGATCCCTATGGTGATCCCATATGTGTATTCTTCCACGGTACGGCGAGCCCTGTCTTCCCTCAGAAGAGTCCGATCTGCTGTCACTGTCCGGTTGAGCTCCCCCCTGTCATAGGCTGGAGCCACCCCAGTGACATTCCATATGTTGTACTGCCCGGTCTCGGCCCAGTTTATATGTGTATTCTCCACGTTACCTCCCTTCGGGTAGGATGTGGCTTCCGCAGCGTCCCTTTCTTCCATGTACAGGGAACGCTTTCCCAGTGGTTCTGTTGGAACAGCAGTGACTTCCCTGGCCTAAGCCCTGTCCTTCCCCGCCTTAAAGTGCGGGGGCATCAGGAGGCTTTTGTCTAGGCACTGGAAGGTGGCAGCTTTAGTGCCGTTTTCAATGGTTGATCCCATTTCAGTCGACGTCGACTACATCTGACGTTCTCGACTAAAAGGGAACGTCCTGGTTGCGTATTCAACCCACTGTTCCCTGAAGGAGGGAACGGAGGACGTAGTCCCCTTGGCACTACCGCTGGACCACCGCTGACTCAGAGTTACGCTCGGCTCCTCAGCGAAAAAGCAACTAGTGCGTGCATCCACTTCCGTTTTTATACCCGTGCCGCGGGGGCAGAGTGTGTGATGTAAATCACGCACACCAATTCCATTGGCTAGTTCAATAGTACTCGAAGATGACTGGCTCCCTGGCGTGATCCCATTTCAGTCAACTGATACTATTTTACCAATCGCATTTATAGACATTTAAAATTATACCAAACATGAAAGGGAAAAAAACAATAGATTCACAGGATACATATAACTTTCAGTGACTTGAAGAAGAAGGCTTCGGCTCAGAAAAGGTCATGACGATATGTACGTCAGACCATTGAGGACAGCCCCAGCCGGAGTGGAACGGTGTTCACCTCATTATACGGTGCCCGCTCCACTTCGGGGTCCTCAGGGGACCGTCCTGCCAACCCCCGCCACCCTTGGTGCCTCGGGGCGCTGCGGTCTCCAGCGAGCTCCTGGCTCAATAACAACTCGACATTGCGTCGGACTCGCGCCCTCTGAGGGGGGTTCAAAAACAGTCGGTTCGGTTGTTTCCTACCAGTATGCTTCAGGTCGCCGAAGTGGCTGTTTCTCTAACACCAGAGGCCAGTCTCGAGAGACTGGTAACCTTAGTAGATTTTCTGACAGAGTGGAAAAATCTGACGAATATATCTCCATGGGTCCTGCAGATAATAGAGAAAGGTTACAGAATCCAGTTTGGTTCTCCTCCACCTCGTTACAATGGGGTGTTACTCACGTTAGTACATCCTGAGCAGGCTCTGGTAATGGAGTAAGAAGTAGATTCTCTCTTAGCGAAAGGAGCTATAGAGCAGGTGTACTCGCCCGACAGAGAATCAGGGTTTTACAGCCGCTACTTTATTGTTCCAAAAAAGGATGGGGGTTGCGTCCCATTTTAGATCTTCATCTGTTGAACCGTGCAGTCATGAAACTAAAGTTCAAGATGCTCACACTCAAACAGATCGTGACTCAAATCAGATCCGAGGACTGGTTTGTCACAATAGATTTAAAGGACGCTTACTTACATGTCTCCATCCTCCCTCAACACAGGAAGTTCCTGAGGTTTTCTTTCGGGGGCAAAGAATACCAATATCGGGGTACTTTCGTTCGGTCTAGCACTATCACCCCGCACGTTCATGAAGTGCGTAGATGCAGCTCTAGCCCCGCTCAGGCTGCAGGGCATATGCATTCTGAAGTACATCGACGACTGGCTGATTCTGGCGGAATCAGAACAGTTAGCGGTTCGGCATCGAGATGTCGTCCTCGCTCATATGAAGAGATTGGGCTTGAGACTCAATACCAAGAAGAGTGTGCTTTCTCCACTACAGAGAACCACTTTCCTTGGTGTGGTATGGGATTCAGTCACGATGCGGGCCACATTATCGCCCGTTCGTGTAGCTGCTATCATTACAGCCACGAAAGAGTTGAAGCTAGGCCAGTCACGCACTGTGAGACAGTTCGAGAGACTGTTGGGTCTCATGGCAGCAGCGTCCAATGTGATCCCCTTTGGCCTGCTGTACATGAGACCCCTGCAGTGGTGGCTCAGAACCAGAGGGTTCTACCCGAGGGGAAACCCACTTCGTATGATCAAGATCACACTGCGGTGCCTCCGTGCCTTGGTTATATGGAGGAAACACTGGTTCCTGTCCCAGGGTCCGGTGTTGGGAGCTCTTTGCCATCGAGTTGCTATCTCGACAGATGCTTCTCTCACCGGCTGGGGAGCGGTAATGGGAGGCCGCTCAGCTCAGGGTCTGTGGCGGAGTCATCATGTCTCTTGGCACATAAATTGCCTGGAGATGATGGCAGTCTTCAATGCATTGAAACATTTCCTTCCAGACCTGAGGGGCCATCATGTGCTCGTCCGCACAGACAACACATCGGTGGTCTCTTGGTCTCTTACTCTGCAAACTGGCGCACCAGATCCTCTTGTGGTCCCTAAGGAAGATACTCTCTCTGAGGACAGTGTATATCCCAGGGTGCCAGAATATAGGAGCAGACACCCTGTTGAGACAGGGGCTGAGGCCAGGGGATTGGAGACTCCACCCCGAGGCGGTGGAGCTCATATGGGACTTCTACGACCAAGCGGAAGTGGATCTGTTTGCGTCTCAGCATACGACGCACTGTCCATTTTGGTTCTCCCTTACTCATCCAGCCCCCCTGAGTTCTGGAGAGAGTCCGCCAGGACGGAATAAGTCTACTGCTAGTAGCTCCACGCTGGCCGAGTCGAATTTGGTTTGCAGACCTCATTCATCTCCTCGACGGCCCTCCCTTGGAGATCCCGATCAGGAGAGACCATCTGTCTCAGGCAGGGGGCACGATATTTCACCCCCGGCCAGAGATTTGGAAACTGTGGGGGGGCTCTGAGGGGGCCCAACTTATAGAGAGTGGTCTCTCAACTGAGGTTGTTGAGACCATTCTTAGCTCCAGAGCTCCAGCTACGAGGAAATTATATACACTTAAGTGGAGAGTTTTCACTTCTTGGTGTCACCAGCATCAGCGAGATCCAGCCAACTGTTCAGTTAACACAGTGCTTGAGTTTCTCCAGTGTCGCTTTTCATCAGGTTCATGTCATTCTACTCTAAAGGTCTACGTGGCTGCCATTGCGGCTTTCCACGCCCCGGTGGGTAGTGCATCTTTGGGTCGAGACCCCCTGATTATATGTTTCCTTCGTGGCACCTTGAGGCTGAGGCCTGCAACACGTACTAGGGTGCCGGCTTGGGATCTGGCAATAGTCTTGGAAGGCCTTTCAGGGGCTCCCTTCAAACCCCTAGAGTCGGTTTCTGAGAAATTTCTGACTATCGAGGCTATCTCTCTTGCGTATGTGTCCTCTGGCCAGCCATGCCCTTTGGTGGTCAGAGCTCACTCTACTAGGAGGGGTTTCCCTTCAGGAGGTTTGTGATGCAGCAGGCTGGTCCTCACCGCTCACATTTGTGAGGTTCTATAGCCTGGACCTGGACACTGCCCCAGGTTCCCAGTTGCTTCTTACTTAGTTTGCCGACAGTTTTGTCATCTGGCATTTTGTAACTACGGCGTATTGGGTATTCTCGTTCCCAAAGCGTCGACGCATCGCGAGTTCCCTCGAAAGGGAACGTCTCAGGTTACGACTGTAACCCTAGTTCCCTGAGAAGGGAACAAGATGATGCGTCGCCCTGCCATACTTCCTGCATCCCTGCGATTGACTTTGCTTCGGCTCTAGAAGCTAACGCGAGTAACGCACCGGATTTGCTTTTATCCTTTCCTGGTCATCACGTCACCCGCCCGTGGCATTTGTTCATTCATTCCATTGGACTAGTTGACATACGTGCTTCAGACGTAATCACGCTAAGGCATTCCCAAAGTGTCATCGACGCATCGTCTCGTTCCCTTCTCAGGGAACTAGGGTTACAGTCGTAACCTGAGACGTTTTGTTTGCTGATGATGAAAGGTGTAGGCTACACACTTCAGTTTTAATGTTAGTGTGTGTTACTGCAGGAGTTCGAGTTATAATCAGAGCTTCGTGGGGGTCTCTAATAGCCTACTAACATTACCGGTGGAGATAAATAAATAAATAAATAGGGGCTCAGATTGTGACGACACACTTGGAGCATGAGAACAAGACGAAAATATAGTTTAAAGGGTAACTAAACCCCTGGTCAGAGCCTGACTCCACCCACTGGCAATATTTGAAAAATGCTGGAAAAGTCGGCAGAGCCCAGCGGAGGGGGGGCGTGCACCTGAGACGCATCTCTCTGTAGGCAAGGGCGTGGTTAGCTGGTATCCTCTGACGTCAGAGGGTACCACAACTTACAATAGGAAAATTCAACTGCAGTAGCCACCGTTCAACCTGAAGAGGGCAGCACTCAGACGTTTTTACACCATATATTGTAGAATTAAAACACTTTAAACCGAAATGTCAAAAAATGTACTCGAATCAATGAACAGCATTTATGAAGCTCCATTCTTACAGATCATTAACTAAAAAAAGAAAACTCTGAGCATTAGACACTTAATTTCCTGCTTTCTGGAGACTTTTTCTGCACCAATTTAATGGTGGAAATGTCTGTATTTACTATATGAAGTGTAACAAAATTAAGGTGGCAGGTGACAATTCAAAATATAAAAATATAACAGAATATAATGCAGTAGCCTAATCAGCAGCTCGTTGTTTTAGCTTAAGTTACTTTTTTTTGGACAATGCACATTTGTGTCTTCTATATTTCAGTTGATTGGTCGGTTCACGAAAACTGACATTGACAAGCTACTTTCGGCACAAGGCTACTTGAAAGGCACCCGAGCCTCTCTTCTCCCTTCTCTCTCTCTGCCGACAGAGTTTAGCAGGCAGGCGAGAACGGGAACAGGTGAGCATCACATAGTGCCCAGAGAACCTGATTTGGAGAGGGCAGAGGAGAGTACCGGCAGCTTGGGAGAAGTGCCATATGGCAAGAAAAGAGTAAAATGTCGAGGTGCTGGTACTGCCTATGGGTGCAAGCACTGAATACAACTGAATTCATTGCTTTCGCGGTCTCAATCTGTTCCATCAAAACTGTGGCCTACCATAGTGGCTGATGGCGGAGAAGTGCAGCCTTCCTGTCAGTCATGCGATGCGCAGCATGGTTCATTAGGAAAACATGTTAATTTAAGTCTGTTCATCGTTTTTATGTAGCCTAAATAATAGCAGCCTACTAATTACAATGAAAAATACAGTATTTGCGATACTACAAAATAATGGTTGTTGATAAATAAATTAGTGACCCCCACAGATGCATGATTTTAGTGCTTCCATGGGAGCTCAGACCCTCCTTATGGGAGCTTAGCTCCCACTGGCCCTCATGTAACTGGAACCCTGGTTACTGGGTTCCACAATGTTGAGACCATGTTCAAATTGACTGTTCCCCAGTGCATGCTTAAAACAGGGACTTAACAAATCCCAAATAGACCTATAGCCTATTTGCAATTCAATAATAATTTTAGACTGATATTAGGCTATCATTTGTTGCCAAAAATGTGGTCAATTCCATATAGTAAAATAAGCAATCTTAATAATCTATAGGCCCTTGTTTGTCATTTATAGGCTAGCTAGGCTATCTAGAGCCAAATTCACGGATGGCGGGTGAATTGTTGCGAACAATGGATTCCAGTGTTGAATTATTTGAAGTAATGTTTTTGTTTGCTTTGGTAATATTGTTTTACATTCATGCCAATAAAGCTAGACTGAATACTGAATAATTGTCATATTAGCAGACACTTTATCACAACTCACAGGTCTGTGTCTTTTGTTGTTGAAAACATCTGCTTTAAAAAAATAGACAAACGGAGGGCACCTGCTCTGGCATTGTTTGAGGGTGAGTCTACAAACACGCAGGAGACACGGAAATGGAGATCGTGTGGGTAGCCTACATGAGACCATCAGAAAGGGGAGACACCGCTGGTAGTAGCCTACCACCAGTTGGTCCAGGGGCTTCGTCTTAATGATGGTCGGTTCAAGGCTTATTTTAGGATGAGTCAGGGACAGTTGCAGTCTCTGGACAATCCAAGCAACTGTGAACCTCCGTCAGCACAACTGAGGGCCCGTCTCTCCATTCATTCGATTGGACAATGGAAAAAAAACGCGAATGATGTCGGGCGCTTTTCTGCCCAAAAGTTGAATTTTTTTCAACTCCGTGCCCTCAGAGCGCTCCTTCAAAAATGCAAGGCGCAGCAGGCGGCCAAAACGCAAGGCACACAGGACGCTTAAACAGCGCGCACAAGCTCACTGCAAAAAACGCGTTCTGTCTGATCCGGGCCAAATGAACCAAGCTATAGATGTGAAAGCACAAGCCTCTATGGACTCTAACCGAACCAGCGCAGGATGATACAAAGTCTGGAAATGGAAATGTCCTTTGATTTTTAGGTGGGGACAACAAACATCCTAATACCTACCTGTAGCCTATCATCATGGAGCTCCGTCGGGTTCATGTTGGTGGTGGGCCTATTCCCTGTATTCATACTAAAATCAATATCAAGCCAGTGTTCTGCTCCACGAGAGGTTTTTGTCCTCCCTTAGATACGGTATGACACCTGCGTTACCGTCTGAAAGGTGAAGCTATTGTCCCAGTCAAACTCCCAACCTTCTGTTCCTGACATAATTTATAATTAATTTATTATCTTTGACAGTGATATTTATACTCCATATAATACTCTGGAAATGGCTAACTGTCATGCATAATTAGTCAAACAATGTATAAACTATGATTTTGTATACTAAATTATAAAAAATATCATACTTTTTTACATGTAGCCTTCTTAGACTTAAAATTACAAAAAAAAATACTATGAAGGTAAGCTACTTGACTTGTATGTTTAATAGAATATTGTTTGTATCACGTCTTTGTGTAGGCAAACATGCACGTTGTGAACGGGGACTATACTGCTTCGACAAAATAAAATACAAGTAGACTCATTGACTAGTGGTCTCACACTTGATGACCCCACTGTATGTGTGTGTATTACATGTCTCTCCTAAATAGAAATTGAATCAACCATCTTTTCTCTTTTCTTCACCTTAAGACTGGTCCTACCTATGGTAGAAAAATGATGACGGGCTATCTTGCAGCGGCAGGAGTCCATGCATCCGAAGATTGTGTGGGAGATGTCTTGCGCAACATTCACTTGCCTTATCACAGGGGACGATGTCAGGTAGGTTTGATCTAATGTCAATAAGGCCAGTCAGTAAGGCCGGATTTACTAAAGGCTTATTAAATGTATTAATTATTTGGATTTTTAAGGTTGGGATTTCTTGGCATTGAGGTAAATGTGACAGTTTAATTGGTTAAACCCCAAATCAGAGATTTTCTGTTAAAAGAACATATTTTCTACCCGGTCTTTTCAATAGTATTTGGCAACCATGCACGCGCTCTCTCTACACTGCTGAAAAAGCGCAGATGATCTGAAAACACAGACAAGCTGGAGTTCATTAGCACGGGGGTGTGGCCGTGGACTAACTTTACTATAATTTCATTGATGCAACTGCTTTATTTACACTTTATGCAGGTTGAGGAGAAGTTTAAAAGACGAACACAGGACGACATTTTTCACCCGAAGTGGCAGTTTTTATTGTTAATAACTGCTGTAAAAACGTACTCGGTTACTAACGTAACCTCGGTTCTCTCTAGAGAGGGAACGAGTACTGCGTAATATCTTACGCTATGGGGAAAACCTCTTTTCCACGAGATATTGAAGCCAAAAAATTATCCTTAATTTTGTATTAATGTAAAACGCTGTGCAGCAGCATGCAGACATAGGCAAGGCGGCTTGCGCGCCTATTGGCTGCCCTGCGGCAACAGCAGCAGCCTATAGAGAGAGGCGCTGCGTGACACCACATCCAATGGGGGCGATTCGCGCCCATTTCGTCACGTCCCGCCAGAAAGGGCGTGATCTCGCCCTATAAATATAGCTCGATTAGGCTGGTACAACTGGTTTTCATCGCCGAAGCGAACCAGAGCTGTGTATGCACGGCAAGATACACAGTACTCGTTCCCTCTCTAGAGAGAACCGAGGTTACGTTAGTAACCGAGTACGTTCTCTTACGAGAGTACTCTCGTACTGTGTAATATCTTGCGCTATGGGGAACACTATGCAAAATGCCGTGCGTACTGGGATCCAACACCAAAGTCCCAAGGGCAGCAGCCCGGGGCTCATATAGTGCATAATCACCATAGACTCACAGAGAGTCGGAGAAGAGAGGCTGCAAGCCTCATTCCCCATGAAATAGCATCCCAAAGGAGCTAGTTATGCAACAGTGTTCCGCGCAGAAAGGGTGAACGTATTCAGCCTGAACTGGGCAATAGAAAGGGTTATTCAACACCCCTGGGCTGTTCTATCGCTCGGTGAGCGATGCACAGGCAAGACTCAGTATCTGGGCCAACACAGTGGGGCAGATAGCACTGAATTCTATATCGACAGGAGCTTGGCTTGTAAAGAGGGAACCTCCAGGTTGTAAAACCTTATAAATGTAGACGGCGAGGCCCAGCCCGCGACCGTACAGATATCTTGCAAGGTAACCCCACTATACCACGCCCACGATGAGGCCACACCTCTTGTGGAGTGCGCTCTGACACCTAAAGGACACTGCAGGCCCTTAGAAGTGTAAGCCAGTCCTATGGCGTCGACTATCCATCTGGATAAGCTCTGTTTTGATGCAGCCAGTCCCTTGGAGCGTCCGCCAAACAAAATGAAGAGCTGCTCGGTCTGTCTGAAGACAGACGAGCGGGACACATAAGCTCTCAGTGCCCTGACAGGGCAAAGGAGACTCGCATCCACCTCCTCAGCATGAACCGGGAGGGCGCACAGGGAAATGACCTGGGCCCTGAACGGTGTGTTGAGGGATTTCGGCACGTAACTGTGCCTTGGTTTGAGTATGACTTTTGAGTCATTAGGCCCAAACTCCATACATGACGCGCTTACTGAAAGCGCTTGTAAGTCCCCTATGCGCTTCACTGAAGCGAGAGCCAAAAGAAACACCGTTTTGAAAGACAGATGCTTCATGTCTGACAAATGGATTGGCTCGAACGGGGCACCTTTCATGGCTTCCAGAACCGTAGAAAGGTCCCACACCGGGACTGAAGGAGGTCTAGGAGGGCTCAGCCTCCGAGCTCCCTTGAGGAATCGCACGACCAGGTCGTTTTTCCCCAGTGACTGGCCAGACACAGGTTTTGCAAACGCTGTTATGGCCGCCACGTACACTTTGAGCGTGGATGGGGTCCTGCCCTTATCCAGCAGCTCTTGAAGGAAGGAAAGTACTTCAGTGACCCCGCAGTCTATGGGTGAAAAGCCCTGAGCTTGACACCAGGTAGAGAACACAGACCATTTCGCGGAGTAAAGCCGTCTAGTAGACGGGCTCTCGCCTGTGTGATCGTGCTTAACACTCCCTCCGGGAGGTTAGCGGGTACCCGTTGATGGCCCATGCATGTAGGGACCATAGCTGCGGGCGAGGATGCCAAATCGAGCCCTTGGCCTGAGAGAGGAGGTCTTTCCTCAATGGTATTGGCCAAGGGGCAGTGCTGGTCAGCCACATCAGGACTGGGAACCAAGCCTGGTTCGGCCAGAGCGGAGCCACAAGCAGCACTGGGCATCTGCTTTCCCTGATTCGTTCCAGCACTTGAGGCAGGAGCGAGACAGGGGGAAAAGGATAGAGGGGACAGCGGGGCCAGACGTGGGCCAGCGCGTCCTCGCTCTTGGAGAAATATTTCGGGCAGTGAGCGTTCTCGTGGGACGCGAACAGGTCCACCTGCGCTTTGCCGAATGTCTCCCACAGCAGTTGGATCGTCTGCGGGTGCAGCGACCATTCCCCTGCTGGGACATTGTTTCTGGACAGTCTGTCTGGTCCCAGATTCAGGTGACCAGGCACATGCGCCGCTCTCAGTGAAAGCAGATTGTGCTGAGCCCAGATCAGGAGGCATTCCGTTAGCCTGTAAAGGTTTCGGGACTTGATGCCGCCCTGGCGATTTATGTATGCCACCACTGACATGTTGTCCGAACGGACCAAGACGTGGTGACCTTTTATCTGGGGACAGAAGTGCCGTAGCGCATTGTCGACTACCATCATTTCCAGACAGTTTATATGTAGGAGTTTTTCCCGTTCTGACCACTGGCCAAAAGAACGGTCTGCCCTCGAGCAGCGCTCCCCATCCCAAGGTGGAGGCGTCCGTGGACACCTCCTTCACACTCGAGGGAGTCCCCAGACTCACACCTGACTGATACCAGTCGGTTACTTTCCATGGTTCCAGAGCTGAAACGCATTCCAGATCGACCCGGAGGCGAAACCGGCCAGCGGTCCATGCCCGGGGAGGAACTCGTGCTTTCAGCCACAGCTGCAGTGGGCGCATGCGAAGCAGACCCAGCTGGAGCACTGAAGCTGCTGAGGCCATGAGGCCCAGCATTTTCTGAAACCTTTTGAGCTGGACTATCGAGCCGCGGCGGAAGGATTTCACGGCGCGCTGAATGTCCAGCTCGCGCTCTGGCGACAGGCGTGCTGTCATGGATAGCGAGTCCAGCACTGTTCCCAGAAAAGAGATTTTCTGGCTGGGAGACAGCGAACTTTTCGCCCAATTGACTGTGAGACCCAGATTCTCGAGATGCTCGAGTAATGCGGTCCTGTGTTCTATGAGCTCTGATCGTGATCGAGCTAGAATCAGCCAATCGTCCAAGTAGTTCAAAATTCGCATGCCCTGGAGTTTCAGGGGTGCGAGAGCCGCGTCCATGCACTTCGTAAATGTACGGGGTGCCAAGGACAGGCCGAACGGCAGGACTTTGTTTTGGTATGCCTGGCCCTCGAAGGCGAATCTCAAGAATCGCCTGTGACGCGACGCTATTTGTATTTGAAAATATGCGTCTTTCAGATCTATTGACGTAACCAGTCGTCCTGGCGAACTTGCGCGAGGATTTTCCTGGTTGTAATCCTTTTGAACTGGCGCTTCGCGAGCGCGCTGTTCAGCTGTCGCAGATCTAGAATGGGTCTGAGACCCCCGTCTTTTTTCGGTACCAGAAAATACCTGCTGTAAAGACCCCCTTTGCTCTGAGCCTGAGATAAAGGTTCTATAGCCCCTTTGCTCAGTAGTTTGGCTATCTCGGCTCGAAGTAGATGAGATACTTCGTCTTTCACCGTTGTTTCGACTTGCGCCACGCAGCGGCGGGGGCGACGAGCGAACTGTAGCGAATAGCCTCTTATTATAGTCTTCAGCACCCATTTTGATACCCCGGGAAGCTTTGCCCACGCAGCTGCATGAATAGCTAGAGGTAGAATGAATTCTGGGCTCTGGCCGCGGCATAAATGAGCTCCGGTGTGCTGGGAAATAAACACTGTGTTTACAGTGTGCGAGGCGGGGGGTGTGCTGATCACAGCGGGCAGCCCGGCCGCGCTCAGCTTCTCTCTGACATGTTATGGAGAGAATGCAAGCGGGACGAGCCCCGTAGGGTTCGGCATGTCTGTGAGGGAATGTGGGTGCGGGATAGCGGGCACACTCACTGCACTGATAACACTGTCGGCTCGCGCCGACTGAGAATGTGTTGGTTTCGTTTTTACAGAAACCGTGGGACATGCTTTGTGTAGTGTTTGTGGGCACTGTGTTGTGGGCACATACATTTATTGCACAACCGACATGAGTCGATTTTATTTGTGCTAGCCCTGTATTGTGGTGGGCTGTGTCTGTGTGTGGGAATGGGCACTGAGACGTGGGCATTCTTACAACACTCATAACACCATCGGCTATGACCGGGACACCAGAAAATACACTCTTTATTGGATTTATCTGGGTAGCCGTAAAAACGGCTTTTGTGTGCAGGCAAGCAGGTTGTGGAACGGGCTTGTTTACTGCGAAGTACACTGGAACAGTCGCATTGTCTGGAACTGAGCGAGCGAGAAGTTTTGTTGAAAATCCAGCCGCAGCGTGATTTGAACACCGACGCTTTCCTAGAGTGGCTAGGAAGGCTTTGAGACCTCGGGCTTGATTTCGATTCTCGGCCGGGGCCCGCGCTGAGGGGGGCAGCGTCCAGCAGAGCGAGAGCGCGGTCTTTGGTCTCGGGCCTGGCGGCGCTGAGAAGCGGTGGCGGCTGGTGGTGCAGGCTGCGGCTGAGAGCCCCGGGCAGACGGCTGTTTAGAGCGGCCTGCTGCGGAACTAGAGCGCTTCGGCAGGAAGTGCTTCATAGCCTGTGAAGTTTTCTGCACCTCGGCGAATCTGTCCGTAAAGTCTTTGACGGCAGATCCGAAAAGGCCATCCGTGGAAATGGGCGCGTCGAGGAACACAGAGCGCTCAGCATCCGTCATCTCAGACAGCGTTAGCCACAGATGTCTCTCAGCCACGGTGAGAGAGGCCATGTTGCACCCAACGGCTTGTGCGGCGGCTTTTGCAGCGCGTAGAGCGAGGTCCGTAGCGCTTCTTAGGTCTGCCACGCAGATAGCTTCCGGTCCTTCCTCGTCCATTTTACGGAGAAGGTCGGCTTGGAATATCTGCAGTATCGCCATTGAATGTAGCGCTGACACAGCTTGCCCAGCAGCGGTGTAAGCGCGGCCATGCATGGCTGACGTCACTCGGCAGACTTTAGAGGGTAGCGCCGTCAAAGCACGCCGTCCAGCGGAGGGCGAACAAAGATGGGACGCTACCGCTGCTTCCACTGGAGGAAGAGAGAGGTATCCTTTCTCTTTCGCACCGTCCACAGAGGAGAATGCTGCAGAGACAGAGGTACGCATTCTGGCCGAGAAGGGGGCGTTCCACGACTTCGCGACTTCTTCGTGAAGCTCAGGAAGAAAAGGCGCAGGTCTTGACTGTGATGGGGCGGAGTCCTTCTGGAGGAAGCAACCATCCAGCCGGTTGTGCGCAGGCTGCGCGGGCGCCTCCCAGTCGAGGCCGAGGTTGTCGACGGCTTGAGAGAGCAGACGCATCAGCTCAGCTTCAATGCTGGCTCGTTTCCCAGGCTGCTGGCGGGTAGCGGGGGGGGGTCTACAGAACTCACCCAGTCCTCGCTGTCTGATGCCAGGATGGAACAGGCCTCGGCTGGTTCATCACACTCAATGGCGGAAGCGGTGGCAGACGGCGGCCGCTGTCCATCTGTGAGCGATTCGAGCGATGCCGGCGAAGCTGGCGGGCGAACTGGCGAGCTTTGGCGGGCAGGAGAGAGCTCGGGGGCGCGCTGTGCACGGCGCTTCTTGCGGCGCGGTACCACAGCGGGCAGAAGTGCAGGCTCTGAGAATTATGCCAGGCGAGTCCTCAGAGTCACCATAGGCAGAAGCTCGCAGTGAGGGCATCCGCCGTCAGTGAGCGCGAGAGCCGCGTGATCCTCACCCAGGCAGGAAACGCATATAACGTGGCGGTCCCCGTCGCTGAGTTGGGCTCGGCACGAGCCACAGGAAGAAGGCATCTTTAAAAAGACGCTAGCTCTTTTAGAGGTATAGAGAAGTGTAAGTTGCAGCGGCGAACGAACAGTCTCAGCAGAGGTAAAAGGATATATACGCCGGAAAGCGCAGCAGGTACGGCGACTGAAGGCGGCGAGGTGAAGGCCAGCGGCTTCAGGTTCAAGGCTCGTCCCGCAGAAGGCTTATGTCGATGGCGCGGCTTTCTCACTCTGGATCCAGCGATGCGTGTGCTTCGCTGAAGAGATGAAAATCAGTTGTACCAGCCTAATCGAGCTATATTTATAGGGCGAGACCACGCCCTTTCTGGCGGGACGTGACGAAATGGGCGCGAATCGCCCCCATTGGATGTGGTGTCACGCAGCGCCTCTCTCGATAGGCTGCTGCTGTTGCCGCAGGGCAGTCAATAGGCGCGCAAGCCGCCTTGCCTATGTCTGCATGCTGCTGCACAGCGTTTTACATTAATACAAAATTAAGGATAATTTTTTGGATTCAATATCTCGTGGAACAGAGGTTTTCCCCATAGCGTAAGATATTACGCAGTACGAGAGTACTCTCGTAAGAGAACTCGAGTTTTACCCTTGCTGTAAAAAAAAGCCAAATTCTGACAATATCATACCATTTTGCATTAAAACAGTGTTGCCAGTATTTTACTGTAAAAAAAAAAAAAAAACCTGGTAAGGTCTAGCAGTGTGTGCTAAATGTAGAATTCAGGTCTGGTCATCGGGAGCAGCGGGCGAAAACGGTGGCCTGGTATTTCGCCCGCTGCCCCGCTGGTTTATATCTAGGCTAGCCTAGTTATTTGTTATTACTTTATTATATTGATGCTTGCCTCGATGCCCCCGAATGATTTAACAACTCGCCATTTGATAATTAACAGAAACAAATTATGAATCCTCAACTCTTGAGTCTTGACATGCAGCATGAGATATGCATATAAACATGCATATCAAATTCTCGGCTAACAGCTTCTATTGTACTGAAAGAGTTAATAACTGCTAAATTTAAAGGTATGAGAAGCTGTGAGAAGCACTGAAGTTCAATGTTGCCGTGGAAACGAACAATGATGTCCTCGAGTGAAAACATCTGCATCTGAGGAGTTTACTATATAGGCCTAATTATTTTGTATGTTTGCATGTAGGCTAAATGAGATGTGAATAAAAGCTAACAACATCAACAAACATTTGCTAAACCTTATTAATGTAACAAAATTATGAAGAAAGGAAAAGTGAAAAGACAGCTAGGGGATCAGTTCAGACAGATTTTAAACATTTTGCCTTATGTAAACATATACTGTTATTTATTACAATTTTTTTTTATTTAATTACTATTGCTATTTATTCTTTTTTTCTTTTCATTTTGGGCTAGTAGTCCTATTGAAGGTTTCATATTAGGTCTACTCAAAAATAATGAAAAATAAAAAATAAATAAATAGCAATAGTAATTAATTTTTTTTTTTTTTATAAATAACAGTCTATGTTTACATAAGGCAAAATGTTTATAATCTGTCTGAACTGATCCCCTAGCTGTCTTTTCACTTTTCCTTTCTTCATAATTTTGTTACATTAATAAGGTTTAGCAAATGTTTGTTGATTTTGTTAGCTTTTATTCACATCTCATTTAGCCTGCATGCAAACATACTACAAAATATTTAGGCCTACATAGTAAACTCCTCAGATGCAGATGTTTTCTCTCGAGGGCATCATTGTTTGTTTCCACAGCAACATTGAACTTCAGTGCTTCTCACAGCTTCTCATATACCCTTAAATTTAGCAGTTATTAACTGGGTTCATTACAATAGAAGCCGTTAGCCTAGAATTTGATATGCATGTAGGCCTATATATGTGCATATCTCATGATATGCTGCATGTTAAGAGTAGCGGATTCATAATTTGTTTCGGTTAATTATCAAATGGCGAGTTCTTAAATCATTCGGGGGCATCGAGGCATGCATCAATATAATAAAGTAAAAACGAATAAGTAGGTAGGCTAGCCTAGATAAATACAAACCAGATAAATACAGCCAGGCCACCGTTTCGCCCGCTGCTCCCGAATTCTAGCACACACTGTTAGACCTTGCCAGGTTTTTTTACAGTAAAATACTGGAAGCATTGTTTTAATGGAAAATGGTATGATATTGTCAGAATTTGGCCTTACAGCAAGGGTTGACAGTGCATTTATTAACAATAAAAACTGTCACTTCGGGTGAAAAATGTTGTCCTGTGTTCCTCTATTAAACTTATCCTCAACGTGCATGCAGTGTAAATAAAGCAGTTGGATCAATGAAATGATAGTAAAGTTAGTCCACGGCCACACCCCCGTGCTAATGGTACCACCCACGGCGCAAATAAGACGAAAAATAGAAAAATAGAAAATCGGTTAGATTGTGCCTTTAGTTACCTAAAGGCACCAGGGTGGCGGTGCCGCCGGCTTTGGCCCTTCATCGCTGCTCGCAGCTATATTTATATATATATATAAATAAAAGAATCCGGTGGCACCGCCACCCTGGTGCCTTTAGGGTAACAGTGCACGATGTGCAAAAAAGTAACCCTGCTTTGACTGTCGAAAAGAAGTGTGCTGTAGAGCTTGCATCAGTGTGGACTCTGCAAAAGTGCGCATCGAGGGCACATATCAACCACACAGTATGCGTGAGCAACCTTCTGAAACCTAAAATGAAAAATGAGACACTGTACGGTCTCATGGATTTAACGGACACATGAAATAAGTACACAAGACTGAAAATTCATATGAAGTGTGCCATTTGGGACAGGGCCTATGATCGTGAACCACAATAGCCAATTATATGGATTTTGCCCGGCCATCATTTCCCATGTTTGATTTCTGTATTTGACCGATTGTTTACCGTTGCTGACTACTTTCTGCCTGCCCCGATCTGGATTGTTTATTGGACTCTGATTCTTGCTGCTTGCCTCGGCCCTTTGCCTGTCAACCTGGTTTGTCTCTGCCTTTTCTGTTCTGCCCTGTTTGCCATTGCTCACCCTTCCTGTCTTGACCATTCTTAATAAAAAGCTGCAAATGGATCCCCCTGGCCTGACCCTGCCTCGATACAACACATATGCTGCATCTGCTCGCTATCTGCCGAACAGCTCTGGTAGTTCCGCTTCAGCACTGATGATGTTGTAGGAATAGTGCACTCTGGTTGGTCTGGATTATTCGGGATTTTTTATTTTATACAGAAATAAGTTATTTATAATTCAGATGAGAATAAAGTTAGTGTTGATTAAAATTAAGGAAAGCAAATATATTGATCTGAAATATAGCACATTAATTTTAAATTCATTTAGGTTCAATTACCAAACATACAATCTTAACCCTCCTATTATCCTTGTTTAACCCCATTCAATGTTTAACGTCTGTAAATACATACTTTTTTTTTTTTTTTTGCTTCAGATTTAATGACTTTTCCTAATTTAATGGGGACAACTCTGTAAACATAAAATTAACCTGCTGATATTTTTTCAATGTCCTGTACACATTTTGTAGCATCGGTGTTCCTTGGGGTCAATTTGACCCCAGGTCCTTTTAGCTTTATAAAACATAAGAAATATTAAAATTGCACACACATTTGTTTTGGTTGTTTTATTGAGGTCACTATAACATGTTATAATTATATAATGTTCATTATAATTTTACATAAATTTATTCCCCCGTGCCGTGGGTGAGGGGAAAACATAATTGTCATGCTACCAGGATGGAAGACAGGAAGCAAATGCAAGTCGACAATATTTATTGTGATCCAGAAAGCACAAAGTCACAAGACAACGGGTGTGGAATGATGGCGCAGGGACTTCGATGGCCAGGACCAGAACCGGATGAGATGGTGCGGTGAATGAAGGTGAAATAATCCAATGTGAAGACGGTGAACGACGAAACTCCAAAACACGGCAAACGCTGATCACAGGACACGAATAGGAGGCAGACAGGAACGTAACACCGACAGGGAAGACATCAAACAACGATCTGACAAAAGGGATGAGACAGCGGTAAGTATATATAGAGTGGTGAGATGGGCTGCAGCTGGTGAATGAGATGATGATCAGCTGGAGTGGATTAGGCAATGACACACAATCACACCCACAACGCACGTGCATTCATACAACAACAAAAACACGCGACGAGAAGGAAACAGTGAATTTGTATACCGTGACAGTACCCCTCCTCCTAAGAACGCCTCCTGGCGCTCTCAGACTCCTTTACCTGTCGATTGAAATCATCGATGAGGGAGTGATCCAGAATGTCTCTAGCAGGTACCCAACTTCTCTCCTCCGGACCGTAACCTTCCCAGTCCACCAAGTACTGAAACCCGCGTCCCCTCCGCCTAGAGTCCAGAATGCGATTGACCGAATATGTGGTCTCCCCATCTACGAGTCGCGGTGGGGGAGGGACCGGGACTGGCGGGTTAATACGAGAATGAAACACAGGCTTAATTTTGGAGACATGAAAAACGGGATGAACCCTCCTGTACGCTGGAGGTAAATTGAGGCGGACTGCCACTGGACTAATGATCTTGGCGACAGTGAACGGGCCAATGAATTTAGGAGCCAGTTTATTAGAAACGGAGCGGAGCGGAATGTTTCTTGTAGAAAGCCACACCTTTTTACCAACGACGTATACGGGAGGCTTCGACCGGTGGCGATCAGCCTTAGCCTTGGTGTGCGCCCCCACCAGGAGTAGAGTCTCACGGGCTCTAGTCCAGGTGCGGTGACACCTCTGGACGAAGGCGTGAGCGGGGGGGACCGCAACCTCGGAGTCCAGACTGGGAAAAATTGGTGGCTGGTAACCTAAACTACACTCAAACGGAGATAGGCCCGTGGCCGACACTGGTAAAGTGTTGTGGGCGTACTCCACCATGGAGAGTTGTTGGCTCCATGAGGAAGGATTCTTGGAAACCAGACATCGTAACACCCTCTCCAGATCCTGGTTGGCTCTCTCGGTTTGGCCATTGCTCTGGGGATGAAACCCTGAGGACAGACTAACCGTCGCTCCCAGTAATCTACAAAACCCTCGCCAAAATTTGGACACAAACTGGGGTCCCCTGTCGGAAACCACGTCCATCGGGAGGCCATGAAGGCGAAAGACGTGGTCCACGACTGTCAACGCTGTCTCCTTAGCTGAGGGTAATTTGGGTAAGGGAATAAAATGAGCCGCCTTCGAGAACCGGTCCACCACGGTCAAAACGACTGTGTTACCCTGGGAGGGTGGGAGGGCGGTAATAAAATCTAGAGCGATATGGGACCAGGGTCTCGAAGGGACTGGCAGCGGTTGAAGTAGCCCATCTGGGGGTCGATTGGAAGTCTTACCAATGGCACAAACCGAGCAAGCCAAAACAAAACTGTGAATGTCACGAGCCATAAGTGGCCACCAGAATCGTTGCTTGACTAAAAAACTAGTGCGATTAACTCCTGGATGGCAAGCCACGTTGGAACAATGACCCCACTGAATAACGTCAGACTGTAATCCCTCCGGCACAAATAAACGATTCGGTGGGAAAACGGGCGGAGGCGTTACACCTTCTAAGGCCGTCTTGACCTTCGATTCGACCTCCCATGTGAGTGTGGAAACAAATAGGGTTTCGGGGTAAAATGCACTCGGGAGTAACCGGGCGTTCGGAACGATCAAAAATGCGAGATAAAGAGTCGGGTTTGATGTTCTTAGAACCCGGGCAGTACGAGAGAAGAAAATCAAAACGACCGAAAAAAAGTGCCCACCGAGCCTGCCTGGAGTTCAATCTTTTAGCAGTTCTGATATACTCTAGGTTCTTGTGGTCAGTCCAGACGATAAAAGGTACCCCCGACCCTTCTAACCAGTGGCGCCATTCCTCCAATGCTAACTTGACTGCCAACAACTCCCTGTTACCAATGCCGTAATTACGTTCGGCTGGGGATAAGCGATGAGAAAAAAACGCGCAAGGATGCATCTTATCATCTGCAGGAGAGCGTTGGGACAGCACTGGCCCTACCCCCACCTCTGACGCATCGACCTCCACCACAAACTGACGTGAAGAATCAGGGGCGATAAGGATGGGGGCTGAAACAAAGCGGCCTTTAAGTTTGGCAAACACAGCTTCAGCTGTGTCTGACCACCTGAACGTCGTTCTGGGGGAGGTCAAGGCGGTCAGAGGCGCGGCTAGTTGGCTGAAGTTGCGAATGAAACGCCGGTAGAAATTGGCGAACCCCAGAAACCTCTGTAGGGCCTTACGGGAATCTGGACTTGGCCACTCTACCACAGCCTTAACCTTCGCAGGGTCCATACGCACTCCCTCAGACGAAATGATGTACCCTAGGAAAGGAACAGACTGTGCATGAAAATCGCATTTCTCCGCCTTGACAAAAAGCCCATTCTCTAGCAACCTCTGAAGCACTCGTCGGACGTGTTGCACGTGTTCCTGGAGAGAAGCAGAAAAAATCAATATGTCATCCAGGTAGACATATATGAACTGATCTATCATGTCTCGCAACACGTCATTGACCAATGCCTGGAAGACTGCTGGGGAGTTGGACAGCCCGAACGGCATGAGCAAATATTCAAAGTGCCCCTTGGGGGTGTTAAAAGCAGTCTTCCACTCATCCCCCTCCCTAATGCGAACCAAATGATAAGCGTTACGTAAATCCAGTTTTGTGAAGGCGGACGCTCCCTGCAACCTCTCGAAGGCAGAAGACATCAATGGCAAAGGATAAGTATTCTTTACCGTGATGTTGTTCAACCCCCGGTAATCAATACAAGGTCGTAAAGACCCGTCCTTCTTCCCCACAAAAAAGAACCCCGCCCCCGCTGGAGAAGAGGAAGGTCGGATGAACTTGGTTGCTAGAGAATCAGAAATATATTTCTCCATAGCCTCCCTCTCTGGGACAGAAAGCGAATATAACTTGCCTTTGGGCGGAGACTTACCTGGTACTAAATCTATAGCACAGTCATAGGGACGGTGCGGAGGAAGAGAAGCAGCACGAGACTTACTGAACACCTCCTTCAGGTCATGGTACTCCGTGGGCACGTTTGACAAATCCCCTGCTTCCTCCTGAAACATAGGAACAGAAACAGACGGACAGGCAGACACAAGACAAGACTTATGACATTCCTTGCTCCACTCCAGCACGACGTTATGATGCCAGTCTATGCGGGGGTTGTGACGGAGGAGCCAGGGGTGACCAAGGACGATGGGTGTCAGGGGTGAATCCAGTCAAAAAAAAGAGATAGTCTCGGAGTGGTTGCCAGAAGTGATGAGTGTGATGTCCTCAGTGATGAATGAAATGGTGGGGAGATTCTGACCGTTCAGTGCATGTACAGCGATTTTGTGAGTGAGGGGCTTGAAGGGGATCTGAAGCTTGTGTGCGAATGTATAGTCCATGAAATTACCTTCAGCCCCGGAGTCCAGAAGTGCCTTGCAGTTGTTCTGGTGCACTGACCATCTTAGTCTAACCGGGAGGAGCGTAGATGTTGATGAGATCTTTTCGGCGGAGATCCCACCCGATAGTAGCCTCATGCTTACTATCGGGCTTGGCCTTTTAACGGGCAGTTGTAGGCAAAATGTCCCGTACCTCCGCAGTAAAGACAGAGGCCCTGGGACCTCCGCCTCTCCTTCTCCTCCCGGGAAAGCCGAGCTCGCCCTACCTGAATGGGTTCGTGATCGTAGACGGGGCTGACCGCGTCCCCGCCGCTGAACCGTGGACCCTCGGCTCCCCCAGGCGTGCGGGTGGACAAAGCTCGTCGTTCGACTCTGGATAGTCGAGCGTCCACCCGCAACGCTAACTCAATGAGTCCATTTAATGAAGTGGGGAGGTCCAGGGCGTAGATCTCCTTCTGAACGCGGTCAGCCAACCCATGCAGGAACATGTCCCACTGCGCCTCCTCGTTCCATTGACACTCTGCCGCCAGGGTCCGAAATTCGATTGAGAAATCTAAGACCGACCTGTCCCCCTGCCGCAGGTCGGCCAGAACTCTAGCCGCCTCTCTTCCCGCGACCGCCCGGTCAAATACCAGTCTCATCTCGGCGGAGAGTGTCTGGAACGAGGCGCAGCATGGATCTTGGTTCTCCCACACCGCCGTTCCCCATAGCGCCGCTCTTCCAGTCAAGAGGGTCAAAACGAAGGCCACCTTGGCCTGTTCCGTTGAAAAAGTTCTGGGTTGGAGTGCAAAGTGCATAGAACATCTCGTCAAAAATGATCTACAATGTGTAGACTCACCCGAATACGACTCTGGTACTGGCAGGCGGGGCTCCAACTGGAGAGGGCTCTCAGGTGGTGTGGGGGGAACAGCTGGTGTGGGCGGCGCAGTGGGAGCTCGTAGAAGTTGGATCTGCTGGGTGAGCTCGGACACCTGCGCCACCAAGGATTGAATAGCACGACCCGTATCGTTGATATTCCTCTCTTGTGAATCCATCCTTCTAATACTGTGGTGGATGAAGTCCTCGAATGACGCGGCTGACGCACTCGCTGCTTCCATTGTATGGTCAGATCGTTCTGTCATGCTACCAGGATGGAAGACAGGAAGCAAATGCAAGTCGACAATATTTATTGTGATCCAGAAAGCACAAAGTCACAAGACAACGGGTGTGGAATGATGGCGCAGAACCGGATGAGATGGTGCGGTGAATGAAGGTGAAATAACCCAATGTGAAGATGGTGAACTACGAAACTCCAAAACACGGCAAACGCTGATCACAGGACACGAACAGGAGGCAGACAGGAACGTAACACCGACAGGGAAGACATCAAACAACGATCTGACAAAAGGGATGAGACAGCGGTAAGTATATATAGAGTGGTGAGATGGGCTGCAGCTGGTGAATGAGATGATGATCAGCTGGAGTGGATTAGGCAATGACACACAATCACACCCACAACGCACGTGCATTCATACAACAACAAAAACACGCGACGAGAAGGAAACAGTGAATTTGTATACCGTGACAATAATTCTCATGGTTTACCAAACAAAGGGGAGGAGCAAACATTATAAAAGCATGAACAGAAGCCTTCTAAACCATTTCTCTTTGTGCTCTGTGTGGTCTCTATGTTCTCCATCTCTCTCATTTGAAAATGACATCTAAACACGCTTGGCACCCTCGTCCTGATCTTTGGAACCTCCACGTGCTGCTCCTGGACGGGATGAGGCAGGTTGAGTATCCTACTACCAGCGGTGGTGGTTACCATCACTTCCGCTTAGCATCGTCCACGAGACATGTCTACGCGTTGAAGTGGAACCTCTTCGTCAACTGGGCTCTTCTCACCAAGAAGACCCCCGGAGATGTTCGATCAGTGTCGTGCTTTCCTTCCTTCAAGAAGGGTTGGAGCGAAGGCTGTCTCCCTGCACCCTAAAAGTACACGTTGCCGCTATTGCCGCACACCATGTTACAGTGGAAGGTAAGTCCGTAGGAAAGCACGACCTGATCGTCAGGTTCCTGAGGGGAGCGAGGAGACTGAATCCTCCTCGCCCTCCTCTTGTTCCCTCTTGGGACCTCTCTGTGGTTCTAAATGCCCTGCAGAGTGCTCCCTTTGAGCCTTTGCAATCAGTGGAGCTTAAGTTCCTGTCAATAAAGACAGCACTCCTGGTTGCATTGGCCTCCATCAAGAGGGTAGGGGACCTGCACACATTCTCCATTGACGAAGCGTGCCTGAAATTCGGGCCGGCTTACTCTCACGTGATCCTGAGACCCCGGCCTGGATATGTGCCCAAGGTTCCTACCATTCCCTTCCGGGACCAGGTGGTGAACCTGCAAGCGCTGCCCCTGGAGGAGGCAGACCCAGCCTTGGCACTGCTCTGTCCAGTACGTGCTCTCCGCTCTGTCCAGTACGTGCTCAGTACGTGTTTCAGGACCTCAGACCAGCTTTTTGTCTGTTATGGTGGGAAGCTGAAGGGAAAGGCTCTCTCACTGGAAAAGATAGTGGACGCCTTTGCTTTGGCATACCAGCAGCAAGGTCGACCGTGCCCCCTTGGTGTGACTGCCCACTCCCCGGAGTGTGGCATCCTCTTGGGCTCTAGCGCATGCCGCCTCGCTAACAGACATCTGCAGAGCTGCAGGCTGGGCGACACCTAACACATTCGCCAGATTCTACTATCTCCGAGTGAAGCCAGTGTCCTCTCATGTACTCGCTTCAACCAGCTAGTACTGGACCCACTCAGGTGTCTTCGCTTGCTCGCCATTCCACTCCACGGACTGGAAATGTGCGATATTCTCCTCAGGTGAGCTTCCCCCGAAAGCCCTGAGTTCCTCCAGCACTCCTGACGTCTGACGTCGGCGCCAGTGTCTATTGCCTGCGCGTCAACTAGGTGCCTCCCGTGTGCATGGTCCCTCCTCTGAGTGACCCCCACATGTGTATTTCCACTGTAAGCCTCTCTGAGCATGTGTCTTTCCCTTGGCACGGTCTTTCCCTTGGCCACCTGCGGCTGGACACCCCAGTGTTCTCCATATGCATCCCTCCGGGTCATATGTGTATTTTCTAAGTCCCCCCCCCCCCCCTCTGGGTTGGCAATAATTCATATTTCCTATAAAGCTATGGGATATGCTCCCCAGTGTACCTTGGTATTCCTGTGCTAAATAGCAGTCCTTCGTCCGTGCCAGTCTCACGACAGGGATCTCAGATTTACGCAGGGCACTGGAAGTCAGCTGAGAGGGTGGCGTGATTAGACTGGTAACCCCATTCGTCATTATCCGACGTAACTCGGAGTGACAACGGAAGGGAACGTCTCGGTTACGTATGTAACCCTCGTTTACCCCCTGCGTAGGGAACTGAGACGTTACGTCTTCCTGCCACTTCCACTGTACCGCGGGGATCGCCTGAGTTCAGTCTCGGATCTTTAGCGAAGAAACATATCTGCATGTTGCCGGCGTCCTCCTTTTATAACCACGAGGTAAGGCGGAGATACGCAATGCAAATTCCGCAGACCCATGGCATTTCTTTGGCTCGTTATGTATACTCGATGTCAACTTAAAAGGTTATTTAAGTAGTCAACAAAGATATAAATTACCTGAGACACAAACCTTTGTAAAAAAAAAAAATCATATTCTGGAGGTTTAAATTACTGGGGTCAAATTGACCCCAGTGGGTAAAAGATGTTATCGGATTTGAGGGTAACAGGAGGGTTAATTTAATTTAAAGCAAACAATACATTTAAAATATATGGGTTATATGAATATTTTGGAGAAAAAAAAAATTATATATACAGGGCCGTTTGAAGGAATTTTTGGGCCCCAAGCAAAATGGACAACCCTCGCTCTGCTCCGAAGCATTATCAATGTCCGTGCGGATGTGAGTATTTTAATTTCATATTAGCGATTTAAAAGCCCTCGCCAGAGTCACACATCGATTAACCGGTGAGAAAATATCCTCAGTCACACACCTAATATATTTAACGTAGACTAACCATGTTAGTTAGGAAGATGATCAGGGTTAACGATGTTCTGTACAGGCTTATAATGGTGTTCCGTACAGAGAGCATAATTTGCTTTCAACAGCGAAAATGGACATTTAACTGATCAACTGATCAAGAAAACATCATTTAAATGAATAAGAAAGGTGAGTGCCTTTTTATTTGATTAAAATGGAAGTTAATTGCTGCTTTAATAATCTAGAGGACCATGCAAGTTAGGTATGATTGTGTCGTGATATTAATTATGGCATGTGAGTTAAGCATGAACCACGTGAAACAATAGTGAATAACCATATCTTTCTGAAGACAAAGAAGGACAACAATTTGCATTGATTTAAAAAAATGTTTATGATTAACTTAACAACATAAATGATCAGGGTGCTTGTGTGTGTGTTTAACATTAGACCTATTTATATTTAACAATAGACTGATTAAAAAATACGAGAACTAGACATTAAACCTTTTTTGTGTGCACTATTTACATTGTGTGTGTGTGTGGGTGTGTGTATAACGTGTCTTTTGGACAGATGTGGACAGACAA
This sequence comes from Gila orcuttii, assembly GCA_026230005.1. NCBI lineage: Eukaryota > Metazoa > Chordata > Actinopteri > Cypriniformes > Leuciscidae > Gila > Gila orcuttii. The sequence goes on from JAPDVR010000005.1 coordinate 41,385,367, forward strand.
CATTTATGGCAAAGCCAGGCAGTGTCTGGCACTTCCTCCACTCCTGCGCAATCCAGGTGGAACCACAAATGGAACAGATCACACTGGACCCATTCATCTATGGTGTCATCTTCTGAGCCAGGTGGGACCACAAGAGCGCAATGTTCTCCATCCTCTTCAATCTGAGGAGGTGTTTGCTTTTTCAGCCTTTTGGCCTCCTGGGCTCTACTTTTTTCCTCCTTCTTCTTTGCCATCTCTTCCTTCCGTTTTCTTTTCTTTTCTTCCTTTTCTTTCTCCTCAGTTTCTTTTTCTACCAGCAGGTCGAAATACTGGTCGCTGGTGATGACACCAGCAGCGGAATGCGTCGCCTCACTTTGTCCTTCCTCTCCAGGGCGGGGCTCATGAGGACATTAGCCAGACTCTCGGGGATTACACCTGCTGCCACCAGGTAATTTTTAGGGGTCACTCTTTTGCAGGTGGACCAAGGTGTTTGAGTGGTGGAGGGAGTGGCTGAAGTAGTGGCATGAGTGCTGGATGGTGTGTCGTGAGTGCTGGATGGTGTGGCTGTAGGAGTGGCGTGAGTGCTGGATGGTGTGGCGTGAGTGCTGGATGGTGTGTCGTGAGTGCTTGATGGTGTGGCTGTAAGAGTGTTGTGAATGCTGGATGGTGTGTCGTGAGTGCTGGATGGTGTGGCTGTAGGAGTGGCGTGAGTGCTGGATGGTGTGTCGTGAGTGCTGGATGGTGTGGCTGTAGGAGTGGCGTGAGTGCTGGATGGATCTGCAGATGGGAGCAGTCTCACCACCTAAGAAAGTAAAACATTTGTAAGACTCATTAGCAAACTTAAAAAGAAAAGCATGTAGCTTAGAGGATGAATTATCATTGTATTAATGTTAAAATTACCTGGGTTGTGTCCACAGCAGCCGTGGACAAAGGAAAGATCCCAGCCTTCAGAACCCAGCCTTGATGGTTTGGGCTGTCACAGCAGTGGGGTAAACCGTTTTGAGGAGAGAAGAGAACTGCTTCTTCCCTACCACAAGATCCCCTCGTACCAGACCCAGCCTGGAAGCCATGGTGGAGAAGGCAGTCTTCAGTGGGTTGAAGACCGCAATATCCAGGGGCTGAAGGATGTGTGTGGTGTGGGCAGGTAGGCAGAGAATTTCAACCTTATTTTCCCTACAGTACATGATGACATTTTTTGAAACATGCATCTCGTGTTGGTCCATGATTAACACTAGTGGTCTCTCCTTGGTGCATACTTGATAAAATGGCGTAGCCAGCACGGCGTTCGTGGTTCGATTGGTCGAGACTGTTTTCCAAAGATGGCTCCTGCCTATATACGCGAAGTGAACTGTCTTTATAAAGTATCTCCTTATTAAACTGTCTGTACACTTACAAAGTTCTCAATGCTTTGGTTTGCAGTTAGAGACCCTAATTATGCTACCGTGTTAGTGCGGGGCTATTTTGAGCCTTGTTAGTGGTATTAACTAGCGATTTTTATTTTACTTATTCTATGCCCTATATACTAGCGTTATAAATTAATCTGTGGTAAAACTAAAACTAACGATAAAACTGGGTACATTCGATTATCTCACCTCATCCCCATAGTAGTTAAACGTGCATCCAGGCATTGCCATTATTTCAGATGAGTGGAGAGCCTACCGGGGGGTTTTGGCCAATATGGGCTACAAACATTTTACAGTGAACCATTCCCAGTGGTTTGTAGACCCACACAGTGGAGCTCATTCACAACACATTGAAAGAGCTTGGCTGACATGCAAAACAAGCATATGGAGACTTAGAGGAAATAGGACAGAGAAGATGCTTAAAGAACACCTCTCACTCATAGAGTGGACTGACTGGCTTCGTGAAAAACATAAACAGGGACCCCTTGGGCGCCTAATAAAAGACATTCGCCATACATTTCCTGTTTAGAGGACAACATACTGAACATTTGGGGGGCACATTATTACTAACTCATCATTAATTACTTATAAAGTAACATGAATTCATGACTTGTTAATGTATCATTATGTAATTTCTTGTCTTGGCCCTCCAAGAGTTCATCTTTAAAAAGTTATCAATTACACATGTTCTATACATATTCAGCTCTTCTAAATCAGATCATTTGGTGCTTTTCGGTGGTTTGTAAAGAAGTGGAAGAAGAGAGGTGCTGTGCCCAAATTTTGATGGAGAAGGAACTGAACGGTAGGAGGAAAGTGGACACATTTTGAAGGGGCAATAGTGGCCCCAAAGAAGAGCAAGAAAACAAGACTAACAACTATGATATAAAGACAGTAAGCCAATCCACAAAATAACCACAGAAATAATCATCTGTGCTAACACTGATTTTAATTTTGAAAATTGCATCTGTTTAATGGATGTGTTAGTGTAGGTATTTCATTCTTGATGGCAGCAGTGGAATCACTTAAAACGGAATGAGATTAAATTGTTTTTAATGATGAATGCATCGTGTGTTCAATGAGTAAGGTTAAATGTAAATATTGCAAGACATCTAGGGCCATTCAATGATGTTTGTGACAGTTGCTGGTGGCAAATTTATGAACAATTTTACATTGTGCCCTTTTAATACATCTTTCTTGTAATCTAGAACATGTTTGATTTTGACCCCAAAGTGTTAATTAATACATTAATTAACAAGCATGTACTAACGTGTAGTTAAGATGGTATATTCATGCAGGAATTCATATGACTCATGTCGTAGTTAAGGTTAGTTCTTCATTAGTACATGACTTAACTCATCATTAATTCATAGTAAAGTAATTAATTCAGGTATTAGTACATGATTATTCATGTACTGTTATTGTAAAGTGTTACCCTTTTTTAGTCTAGTATTTTCGTCTAGTTTTAGTCGACGAAAACTGATGACATATAGTCAAGTATTTTATTCTTTATTATTTACTTTATTATTTATATATTTAAGTCTCTTTTTAGTAATGCAATTCTATTTAACCCAGTCAATATAGTATAAGTACCTAGTAGTAGGCTATAGACGAAACCAACATTTTCTTTTAGCCAAACCCAATTCAAACAAGGTTATCTTATTATATTATTGTTACCTTAAAGACTCAAGAAAACACCACGGGAGACACTCTGATTTGAATTTACAACATATTTATTTTACCAAACAAACATGTTAGAAGTACACACATGATGAAATGAAAGTTTTTCCAAATGTCATTTCTTCTTTTTCTCCCATAGACGAACCCCGGCTGGCCGGCTGGCCATCGGTCCCTTTCTCTGTGTCAGACTTAACTTTGTTTGTTGTCGTTTATGCGAACGCCCGTTTCACACATACTCCGTTTGCAGTGCGTATGTGGTGCGTATATTTTCCCGTACCCATGTTAACAGGTTAGCTTTCACACTGCACGCGGATGCGGTCCGGCAATGCGTTCCAGGTGCGGTGTGAATACAGCAGTGCAGAGATCGTTTCTGCACCGAGTCTATTTTTGCTGTGCTGCACGCGCTGAATTAAAGTGACTGCGCATGGTTCATGGTCAGAATGAACATGGATTGACATGAAATGAACATGGATTGACATGAAAATATAGTAATCTCACCATAAATGCATTTAATTAAATTATACTACTATTTTTCACAGTTATTTTCTTTTTAACTTTAAGCCCGGGGTAATTAAAGCAAGGAAAACTACACAGTACCTCAACAACGCGACATAATGGATGTAGTAGGCTACTCGTCTCTTCATGGAGGTGGAAAAACGAGTTCTCTTACGAGAGGTTCTCTCGTAGTGCGTAATATCTTACGCTAGGGGAAAAACTCTTTTCCACGAGATATTGAAGCCAAAAAATAATCCTTAATTTTGAATTAATGTAAAACGCATTGCAGCAGCATGCAGACATAGGCAAGACGGCTCGCGTGCCTATTGGCTGCCCTGCGGCAACTGCAGCAGCCTATAGAGAGAGGCCCCATGTGACGTCAGATCCAATGGGGGCGCTTCGTGCCCACTACGTCACGTCCCGCCGAAATGGCAGTCCTGCCATTTGGCCTGTCCCTGGCACCCCGTACCTTTACGATGTGCATGGACACGGCTCTCGCGCCCTTGAAACTTCGGGGCATGCGAGTATTGAACTACTTGGATGATTGGCTGATTCTAGCTCGATCACACTCAGAGCTCATAGAACACAGGACCATATTACTTGAACACCTCAAGAATCTAGGTCTCACAGTCAATTGGGCGAAAAGTTCGCTGTCTCCCAGTCAGAGAATATCTTTTCTGGGCACAGAACTGGACTCGCTGTCTATGACAGCGCGCCTGTCGCTGGAGCGCAGACTGAACATTCAGCGCGTCACGAAATCCTTCCGCTGCAACAATATAGTCCCGCTCAAAAGGTTTCAGAAAATGCTGGGTCTCGTGGCCTCAGCATCTTCAGTACTGCAGTTGGGTCTGCTTCGCATGCGCCCGCTGCAGTTGTGGCTAAGAGCGCGAGTACCGCCTCGGGCGTGGGCCTCCAGTCTGCTTCGCCTCAAGGTTGATCAGAAATGCGTCTCAGCTCTGAAACCTTGGAGAGCAATCGACTGGTATCAGTCAGGTGTAAACCTGGGAACTCCCTCGAGTGTGAAGGTGGTGTCCACGGACGCCTCCACCTCGGGATGGGAAGCGCTGCTCGAGGGCAGACCTTTCTTTGGCCAGTGGTCAGAACGAGAGAAGCTCCAACACATAAACTGTCTGGAAATAATGGCAGTGGACAACGCGCTGAAGCGTTTTTGTCCCCAGATAAAGGGTCACCACGTCTTGGTCCGTTCGGACAACGTCAGTGGTGGCCTATATAAATCGCCAGGGTGGCATCAGGTCCCGAAACCTTTACAGGCTGACGAAACGCCTCCTGATCTGGGCTCAGCACAATCTGCTCTCACTAAGAGCAGCACATGTGCCTGGTTACCTGAATTTGGGACCAGACAGACTGTCCAGAAACAATGTTCCAGCAGGAGAATGGTCTCTGCACCCGCAGACGGTCCTACTGCTGTGGGAGACATTCGGCAGAGCGCAGGTAGACCTGTTTGCGTCCCAAGAAAACGCTCATTGTCCGAAGTTTTTCTCCAAGATAAGAGATGCTCTAGCCCACGTCTGGCCCCGCTGCCCACTCTATGTGTAGGAGACTCAGAAGTGAAGAACCAGGAGACGTTGGTAGTATCTTCAGCAGGATTCTTTATTGAGAACACGAGCTGTCGGTAGCTGTAGTCACCAAGTCTAACTAAGGGAACTTTACATTGTAGTTTATATACATTTCAAGGGGGAGGGATTACATTGTGATGAACAAAGCATGTAAATGAGCTGAGACATGAGAACAGAATGGTGCAGGACTTCTCGCACTGAGACAAGAACTCCAAGACAAACGGTCTCAGTAATAAAATAGCAGGTGTTCAAACTTGCTCAGCATGACTCTTCACCCGGTAAACAACGAGAACAGGAAAAGCCTAGCCTTCTCGTATTGAGATGGGACAGTCAGGAATATCCCGCTGGGAACCCCTACCGTTTGCAGAGATTTCCTGGTCTCATCATTTATAAACTTTCTCAATATAAAATACTATAGTATTGGAAGTCTAAATTAAAATTTAAATAAAATTTGTAATCCTACATTTCCCCCTTTGAGAGTTCTAAATAACTCTCACAAAATACAAATTTAAACACTTAAACGTTCATTCTTGTAACTTGTGATCGTTACAGGCACATAATGCACTCTGTGTTTGCTTTTCTGTAATTGCATGCTGACACAGAAAACAAACATGCAATCAGGGTTGGAACTGTGATTTTCTCGTGATCAATCAAGTTTCTGAACCATGAAGAATTATCTTAAGTCATCTTGGTGTAATTTTGCTGAAAGATCAAGAATGTCTTGTTGGACCACCATGTTTGTGCACAAGTGAGTCCTGGAATGCAGTCATCTTCGGATGTGACATGCACACTTTCTTTCCAGCAAACAAGGCATTTGTTACATATTCATCAGCTCTAAGAATATGTTGTTTCTGGAGTCCGGACTTTGTGCGATCTTCATGATTTGTAGTAGTAGGACAAATCTTGATCATGTCGATGGATGACTGAAGGTTACGTAGTCTCTGCGTTGTGTATTTTTTTTTTCTTTTTCTTTATCCTTTTGTGATAGTTGGCTCGGAAGTGGGTCTAGTTGTTTCTTGAGGTTATGTCTTCATACGCAGACGAGGAGGTCGGTGCATATGGATCTCGGGTCAGCCATCAAGTGTTATCTGCACAAAGGAAGAGAGAAAACAAAAGACAGGAGGGCAGTATTTGTTCAAACACTAGGGTTGTAAACTTTTTCCCGTGTCTGCTATTTTTGTTCCTTCTTTCCCTATTCTCTGAATTATTTTGACACCTAAATAGAACCAGTGAGGTAAGGATGGGCTAGTGGATGGGGAAGGCTATGAGGGAGTCTTCACCGCAAGGGTTGGCCCCCGACGCCTGTTGCAATCGGTACTTCCCTGGGCTCCTCACTGTTCCGTGTCCTGTCATTTCCCTGTGGGAGGGGGAGCAACTTTTACAGTGTGACACAATGAGTCCAGGTTTTCCTTCCCTGACACAATACTGCAGCTGCTGTAATCAACATCACTTGATGTGGCCCATGCCACTTTGGTTCTAATGGAGGAACGTCTTTGTACAGATCAATTATTGATTCAGGAGTAGTGCTGCACGATTAATCATATCGCAATCGTAATCGCGATGTCAAGCCTATGCGATTATATGACGCAAAATGCTGCGATTTTATGTAAAATAAACAAATTAGGGATGTTAACGCAATTAACGCAGCATCTGTTATTTTTTGTCATCCTTTGGCTAGTGTTACATGATCCCGCTCTTATTCGTGCGAATGCTTTAAAGTTCAAACCATTAATGCGCGACAAGTCAAAAGAGAGCGCGCAGCCTGTGAATGTCCGACTGTGACTCACAGAACAGAAAGACGCGCGCCCATGCGCATGCACAGACCGGAATAGTTATCTTTCTGCTTGAACGAACAATAACTCACACAATTATGCCAAAATGTCGTTTGTCGAGTATCTTCATAACATAAGAGCAGTCTTATGATGGACGTAAAGAGTTGTGAGAGAATGAGGCGCGTGTGAGATCCGCGTCTCTACAACGGCTGCTCTTAAAGGGCCAGCAGCCAAAGCTTTCTGTCAGTAAAGTTAATCAAAGAACAAAGAAAATTACTCACTGCTCTTGACTAAAGAACTTGTGTAGCTTTAATAAGGATTAGTCTATGTATAATTTATAATTTATGCAGTGCAGACTGTTTGATAACTTAAATTTATGTATATGTCCTACATGACAGGAAGGGCACAGGTAAATAATACTTTTTTATGGGTTTATGTGAGTATTATTAAGTTCACTTAAATTAAAAGCTGTTATATTTTTTTAAGCCTAATAAATGTTTTTGAAAAAATTATAGCTTTCAATTGTGGAATCACTGTAATGGTGGATGGCTATAATTAATGTTTTAAATGGGGGTGGATTCATTTTTATCCAGACCTCAATGGCTTATTGATCATTATAGATGTTATCAATTATTTAGTTGTTGTTGCTAGTTTGAGTTGAGAAATACACATTTCAGAATTATCACTAATCTGTTTGTGCATTTTGCTTTAGAATCAAGCAAGTTGACTCATGAAACCATTTGTTTATTAAATCGCAATCGCATATCGCAATCGCAATATTGACCTCAATAATCGCAATATGACATTTTCCCCAAATCGTGCAGCCCTATTCAGGAGGCATAATTTTCTTCTGTGCTGCACTACCTGAACACACTTGTACAGTTGCATAGAAACAAGCCTGTTTAGCTGCCATATCAGCAAGAGCATTACCTTTATCTTCCGTAGTATTAGTTGTGAGATGTGCTTTCACTTTAATCACTGCTAATTTCTTTGGAAGTTTCATGGAAAACATTAGATCTTTCACTAATTCAGCATGCTTAATGGGGGATCCAGCAGAAGTTAGAAACTGTCTGGTTTGCCAAATGACACCAAAATCATGAATTACCCCAAAAGCATATCTGGAATCTGTGTAGATATTAGCAACTGATCCTGAAGCTAGCATGCATGCTCTTGTTAGGGCTACTAGTTCTGCAGCTTGAGCTGAAAAATTATCTGGAAGACGTCCTGAAGCTAACACTTCCGTGGTGGACGTTACTGCATAAACATTACTGGAAATGTCTATTCTGACTAAACCCAACTGTGATACTTTTATTCTCATATATTTATATTTTTATTTTTTATTCTTATAATTTGTAGTATTATGTTTCTTGTTGTATTTGTATCTGTATATGTCCACTGGAGGCCTCAGTACCAAAAACAAATTCCTTGTGTGTGCAAGCACACTTGGCAATAAAGCTCTTTCTGATTCTGATTCTGATTCTGATAACCTGCTCGTCTGTTACCTTCAATTACTTGAGCTGAACCGTCAACAAACAACTCAAATTCTGAATTCTCAATGGCAGTTTCTTTTACTTCACTCATAGGTGTATATGTAAGCGTAACACAATCGTGTGTCCTTTCTCCTTCATCCTCTAACAAAACTTCAGTCATAGCAGACATCATACATGAGGACGGATTCGTGACAGGTGCACGCTGTAAGACAATATTCAGGGCTGTGGGGGTAGTTAACCAATTTCCCCAGCGAGAGGAAGTGACAGAAGTGACTTTTGCTTGATTCATTAATGCGGACATTACATTGAGGGCATTTTAAGTTTACAGCCTGACCCAGCTCATTACTAATGAAGGGCCTGTGCTGTAGACAACATTTAAGGCTGTGAGTCTACTTAACCATTGTCCCCACAAAGGAAAACTGAGACAGTCACTTTTCCTTTTGTTGTTTTAAAAAATAAGAATAAGTCTTTTATCTCTGTTGTAAGTTACTGGGGAAATTAAGCGCTCACAGCCCAAATGGTTAACACCTCAACAAGCTGCCCCACCCGTTTAATGACGTGGGGAATGGCTGCTTCAGAGTAGCAAGCAGACTGAGTAGGAGCTGAGCAACATTGTTAACTTCTCTAAAGTTCTTTTTGCTTTTCCTACATTCTTTTCTCCAATGTCCAGGCTTACCACAGTAATAACAACTGCCCTCTCTCTTAGGACATTTACGTTTCTGTGGGTTCTCTGTGTTGACCTTAAACAATGCTGCTGCAATTTTCACTCTTGCCTTGACATCAGAATCTCTTTCCCAAGTAGCTAACCTGTCTAGGTTGCTTTGCAGGGTCCTAGTGGACCATGTGATTTCTAAGAAAGGCAATGCATTTCTATGTTCTGACAAAAGACCATCAAACCATGTGCGAACGAGGGCACCATTGTCCTCTAGCACCTTCTCTGAAGTGTCAACAATCCCACTGTAAGCTGCAGCGGTCTGGCAAAATCTTTCTGTGTACTGACTAACAGTTTCATTTTTCTTCTGTACACAACTAGTTATCTTTGACCCGTCCACTTTTGGTCCAACAATGCTTTTTAACACTCTCATAACTCCCTCTCTCAAGTCATCTTTTCTGGCATTTTGAAACTCAAAATAGTTTACAGCATTTTCAAAATCACTGAATTCTGTCTCAATCAAGATCTGTGATATTAGCTGGGTGACTTCAGCTAGAGACATATCGTAGAGCCGCATCTTTCTGGACAATTCTCTCCTAAACTCAGAAAAATTTCTTTGCACTGATGGCAAATTTTCAGCGATTCTCTCGATTTCTTTAGGACCTAAAGATAATTTGACTGCTTGTAGCTGCAGTATGGGGGTTACAGATTGATCAGAGTCAATCCCTTTTGCCCTAGTCTGAGCCTTTTGTCTTGCTCCACACACTTCAAATGCATTTACATCTTTATCTATCAAACCAGAATTTCTAGTGTTTTCTAGTCTACAGAAAGACTGTAAATCAGGATAGCTTTCATCTGACTGTTGGTCTTCAGAGTCACATTTGGTTGAGGCCTGATTATGGCTCTCCTTTGTCTTGAAACAGGACACTTGAGTCTGCAATTGTTTGTTTTGTTCATTTAACTTATCAATACACCTAGTTTGTTCTTGTGCAATGGATAAGCTATATTCTATATGGCAACAGATTATGCCTTTCATGTTTTTCTTTCTGATACATGCACCTAACACCTTCTTGCATTCTTCAATAGACCAAACTTTGTCTGGATCAATACCAAATTTCTTTGTCAAATCCAATCTAACTGACTCAGTCACTATGGAATCAATTTTCTCTCCTAACAATGACTTGAACTCACTGTCTGTCCATAAAGGGCTAGCTAGTCCATTTTTCTCAGTTGATGGAACTAGCCTAGCATTTCTTCTAAACATTGTTGTGAGTTTTCTTTGTTGCCAACGCAAACAGACACTAAAACTTCTCTGATCCACAGAGGGTACACTCGTTAACAGATTAAATCTTGTTAATGCTAACCTTCTCTGCCTAAAGCAAAGGATACACAAATTACTAGCAATTTATGCTAAAATCTTCCCTGCCTGAAAAAAAAAAACTTTTGCCACTTCCCTGGCAAAGCAGAGGATAAAACAATATTAACATGTACGTTAATCTTCCCTGCCTGAAAACAGAGAGTACAATATATTAGCACTTGATGCTAATCTTCCCTAACTTTATAGAGGATAAAACACTTCCCTGGCAAAGCAGAGGGTAAACAGTATTAACATGTACGTTAATCTTCCCTGCCTTAAAAACAGAGGATGCATTTCATCTCTAAAAGCAACTTTAGAGGATAACTTTAGTTAACAAACCCTACAACTGTCTGTTAACTTCTTCTCTGATGGCGCAGAGGAATAACTGTATAATAATTTACTGGTTTTTCAACGGTTCTTTGAATGGAGTGAAACTCACCAAATTTTTGTTGTATAGAAAGATTCCGCCTGGAAATCTTGGTTCAGCTTGAAGTTTTCAATCTGGAGGAAGCTGGAAAGATTCAGTCTGGCAATCTTTGTTTAGCTGGATGTTTCAAAATTCAGTCTGGAGACTCAGTCAGCTTTGTTGAGATCTTTCAGCTTTGAAGTTTCAAAAGTTTATTCTTTGTTGAGTTTCAGTTTCTCCATCCGGGTCACAGGGCACAATCTGTTGTAAACCTTTTTTCTTCTTAAGTGTAGGAGACTCAGAAGTGAAGAACCAGGAGACATTGGTAGTATCTTCAGCAGGATTCTTTATTGAGAACACGAGCTGTCGGTAGCTGTAGTCACCAAGTCTAACTAAGGGAACTTTACATTGTAGTTTATATACATTTCAAGGGGGAGGGATTACATTGTGATGAACAAAGCATGTAAATGAGCTGAGACATGAGAACAGAATGGTGCAGGACTTCTCGCACTGAGACAAGAACTCCAAGACAAACGGTCTCAGTAATAAAATAGCAGGTGTTCAAACTTGCTCAGCATGACTCTTCACCCGGTAAACAACGAGAACAGGAAAAGCCTAGCCTTCTCGTATTGAGATGGGACAGTCAGGAATATCCCGCTGGGCACCCCTACCGTTTGCAGAGATTTCCTGGTCTCATCATTTATAAACTTTCTCAATATAAAATACTATAGTATTGGAAGTCTAAATTAAAATTTAAATAAAATTTGTAATCCTACACTCCGCTCTGGAAAAACCAGGCTTGGTTTCCAGTTCTGATGCAGCTGACCAGCACTGCCCCATGGCCAATACCAATGAGGAAAGACCTCCTCTCTCAGGCCAAGGGCTCAATTTGGCATCCTCGCCCGGAGCTGTGGTCCCTACATGCATGGGCCATCAATGAGGAAGTGACGTCGCCTGCGTCTGCGCAGTGCGACCTGATGCAGCCCCTGAAGTGAGACACAGGAAACAAAAATACTGCAAAATAATAATAATAACGCGACTAAATGAGACGAACTAATGTTATAACATTTAGTCTCGTCTCGTTTTGGTCAACGAAAATAAAGAGACATTTTAGTGAACCACATTTAGTCTAATTTTTTTTCGTCAACAATATTGCATTATACATTTATAGTCATCGTCACATGACCAGCATTTATGCTGCGTCTCGTCTCGTTTTCATCGCGTGATAAAGGTTCGTTGACGACGATATTTAGTCATATTTTTTGTTGACGAAAGCAACACTAATCACAAATCAAATCTGTTTCAGGCATGGACTGCAAACACACCTGTCCCGGGCTTGTCTCTGCCTGCGTTACAGCGGGAACATGACTCGGGCCGCCGCCTCCTCAACAGCAGGCCGTCTCCAGAGGCCCCCAGCACCGGTCTCCCCACCGGGGAGTCACCGGGCGCAGAAAGTGCTCCGTCCGGCTGCGGTTCTGACACCACAGCGGTCGCAGCAACATCCGTGCCCGCCGCCCTCTCGCTGTTCTCCGCACCTGCAGCTGGAGCTGGCCTGTCTCACCTCGGGCAAGTTTGTCTGACATGTCCGAAAGACTCACCACAAACAAAACATTTAATTGATTCTGAACTAATAAAAACAGTGTAATCTTTGCCATCGATGCTTAATTTCACCGACAGATTTAACGGATCACTCTGAGAGTTAAGAATCATTAAAGCCTGATGCCAAAAAGACATTGTGTCTAATCTCGGGATTTGTACATCCAAGAGGAATCATTTTAATAGGACTCACTATTTTACCATACCTGTGGAGTATTTGTTCTAATTTTTCGTTTTTAACAAACGGCGGTATATTTGATAAAATAACCTTCTTGGCCGGGCTTGACAAAGGCAATACAGGCACAAAAATATCTTTGATTACCAACCCAGTTTCAATCAAGCCATCCACCATTTGGCTTTCATTGAGAAAGAACACAATGGCTTTGTTCATACGGGAGGCGGATCTGATATTTGCTCCACCGATCGCTGCACTCACAGCTATCAGACAATCCTCCACTGACACCGCGGCCTCAGGCATGCATTTGCAACCATGTTTGAGTGTTAACCGTGAGAAATCCCCTGTTTCTGACCCCATTATCCCCACTCACTGACCGAAGTCAGGAAAAAAACCTTAACTAAACCTATAATTAACAACAACAAAAAATAAATATGAAAATCAAAGAGAAAGTAAAGAAATCTCACTCAAAGAGAGATATACTCTCACTCCCAACAACCGGCTCCTTCCACACTCACTCCGCACATGCGCACAGAGAGAGAGAGAGAGAGAGAGAGAGAGAGAGAGAGAGAGAAGAAAGAAACAGTTTATTGGGCATTTCAAAACTCATTTATGTGGACAAATCAGCAGAAGTTTTCAGCACACTGAAAAAAACTATATACAGACAGAAAAAAAAATTGTGCCAGAAAAAAATTGTATAAAATCAAGAAACCCAAATTAAGCCTTCAAGGTGATATTTCAGCATTTTAACTACCTAGAAAAGACAAATAATAATAATAATAAATATAGCTGCAAGCAGCAATTGCCGGGACCAAGCACAATCAGACGACAAGACATGCCAACATTGCTGAAAGTGTCAGACCAACTGCAACAATGAGCAATTAAAGACATTTAAAGACAATTGTAGGTGAAATGGCTGAAAAATCATAGAAACTGTAAATAAAAATATGATTTAATGGATTATCACTTTTGACCAATAGGTGGCGCAGTTACAAAACTGATGTGATGTGGTCAGAGTGAAGTGACAATGACACATATAAAGTTTGATATCAATATGTCAAGGCATTGCAGAGATAAAGCCTGAATAGTGCTTTTAGCATCATGCCTCAACTTTGCTGCTGCGCTATACGAAAACGGTTTCATCTATCGACACGAAATCTATAACTTTTAGTCGGCACGATCTGGAGATGATATGATTCGATTTTGGTGAAAATCGAACAAACGGTGTAGGAGGAGTTCGAAAAAGTAGGTTTTGACTGAAAATCAAGATGGTGGACAGGAAGTTCGGCCAAAAAAGAAAAACCTGGTATCTATGTTCTCAGCTTGACCCGAGGAATCTATGAAGACCAGTGGCATTTCAACAGGCAGATTTATTCAAAAGTTATTAGCATTTTTGGAAATTTAATTATAACTTTTGACCAACAGGTGGCGCTATCTCGAAATCTTTTGAGTACCTTCAGAGGATGGTGTTGTTGGCAAATTCTGAGTTTCATAATGTTACACCAATGCATTTGTTTAGTATAGCATTTTATTTCACAAAACTGTATTGAAGTCAATGGGAATTTCATGTTTTGTTCTATTATAGCGCCACCAAGAGGCTCAGTCCCACAATTTTTTGTATGTGTCCTCAGACTGAGCCCATACATATGTGTGTCAATTTTGGTGAAAATATCTCAATTCACTTCAGAGTTATAGACATTTATATGAAAAAACACGTAAAAAATGACTGACACATGACTTTGTTTGAATTTTACTACCCCTTACTATCAATATTTTCGCATTTGGGCATAATTGAATAGTTAAGAATCTATGGTTTCAAACTTGTGATGGTGGTTTCGTCTCGATCGGACAAGCGGTTTCGAAGATATAGCCAAATGTTTTTTTCGTGCTAAATCGCAACGCTACACAAACCGTAAGACGAAACCCAGCATGTTTGGTATCGTTGGATTTGGCAACGATTCAGGAACTCAAAAAGATGACTCCCGTGAAAATAAGTCGACCACACCCAAAGTTATAAGCATTTGAAAAAAAAAATCACCACTAGGTGGCGCTGTTTCGAAACTTCTCAGGCTCCTTCAGGGCATCGTACTGATGACCCATACCGAGTTTCATAACAATTCGTTAATGCATTCAGAAAATACAGCATTTTTGCACATAATTCAAAATGGCTGACAGCCAAAATGGCCGATCTGGGAAAATTGGATATCAGTCGACTCGGCATGACGCCCTGAATCTAACGAGACCAATTTTTGATTTTTGGACAAACCGTTCAGAAGTTATGATCAAAAATAGCCATTTTTCATATCTCCGGACCAGTAGGTGGTGATGCGCCGAAACGCAGCATGTAGCCTCAGGTCATGCTTGTGATGACATGTACCAAGTTTGGTCTGAATACGATTAAGCGTTGCAGAGATACAGCCGTATGTTTTCGCAAGCGCTACGTAAAATTAGTTTGTGCGTTTATCGTAAACGGTTTGACGAATTGACTTGAATTCCATAAATTTTTGTCGGCACTGCCTGGAGATGATCTGGTGCAATTTTGGTGAAAATAGGACTAACTGTCTAGGACGAGTTCGCAAAAGTACGTTTTTTGGACAATTCAAAATGGCGGCCATATTTTTATAACGGAAAATTACGTCATAGGGTGTGATCGAATCGTCACGAGCTCAAGAATCAGAGGAAAAAAAGAATTTTGTTGATAGGCCTTATGGTTCAAAAGTTATTAGCATAAATATTTTGAAACTTTGGACAGGTGGTGGCGCTAGAGGCAATGAGTTAGAGACACCAAAATTGGAGCAATTACTGTTGGGACTGTCCTCTATCAGAATGTCAAACCGGAACAGCTTTCCCGGACACGGTTCTATGGGCTGCCATAGACGCCCAGTCGGAAGAAGAAGAAGAAGAAGAAGAAGAAGAAGAAGAAGAAACGGAAGAATAATAATAAGAACTGGAACAGATACAATAGGTGCCTCCGCACCTTCGGTGCTTGGCCCCTAATAATAATAATAATTTCTGATGTTTTTTTTTTGTTTTTTTTTTTCAGAGTCCATGTTCAGTCTTTTCCAGCATATCCAGATGATACACTGAATTATAAAATCTGGGCTTCTCCTAGTTGTTAATACTGAGATTCAAGCAGCAGGGTGGAGTTACTACAGTGCTGGCATTTGATAGTGTTAGTAGCGCAGCATTGTTTGGCTAAGATTGGTTGAATTGAAGAAGCAGTGAATCAGCTCTTTGACCCAACTTGCTCAAGTCTGTTTGAGTCTCTGGCCAGGATAGGGCTGATGCCCCTGAAGCTTGCGTAAGGCTGCTTTGATGTCCCGCTAAGGACTGGTGGGGTCCCTGTTTCCATGGGGCAGATGTAATCTGCAGATTCGTCCATCCTGAACTTTCTCAGTTGTCTGAAGTGAGTAAAGCCAAGCTTCTTTGGCTAAGACAGAAAAATTAATAAAATACAACATGTCAAAAAACATGAACATGATTAACTTACAACTGCATAAACGTTGCATATCATTGATGACTTAAATGATTGTGTTTGTAATATCATACCCTGACTTTGGCAGTGGTGTTTAGGGGTGTGTGCCCACTGGCGTTGGCAAACTCTCGCTTCTCCTGTTGGGCCTGAAGCCCCACCAGTGTGCTGAAGTTGGTGGTGAGGTGGCGTCTGAGGAGGGTCTTCTGAGGAGGGATGTTGAGCAGCATGGCCAATGTCTCTGAGTAAAAGCGAGGCTCTAGGATCTGATAAGCAGAAACAGACAATTTAAAGGGGTCATGAATTGAGAAATCAAATTTTCCTTGAGCTTTTCACATATAAGAGGTCATCATACTATAAGAATATCCTGTAAGTTTCAGAACTGAACACGTTCTTGTTAGTCCAAAAACAGATTTTATTGAAACCAAGGTCTGAAAATGACTCGTTTTGGAATGTGCTGATTTATGACGTCATAGATATTTGAAAGAATGCCTCTGCAGAAGAGAAGAGTGATACAGAATCACAGGACTAAAAATAACTTTACCTTCCAAAGGATCCTAATGCTAGGAATGTGGTTATATATTTTCATTAATGTGAATATTTCAGTTGAGCATTATTTATTTGTATTAGGTACATTTCACTGTGGATTCTTTGGTAAATCAGTCGCAATTTTGGCGCAGGCTTTACAAACAGACTTTTACGATATGGACTCAACAGTAATGCCACAACATGTAAGTAACCATACTCATTATAATGCCTGATCTGTGACCAGTCATTTCTAACATGTAATGATTCATGTACAGTCAGATGTTCTTTGTCTCAATATCGTTTCTTGATGTTTATGTGTCAGTAAATCAAAACAGTGACTAAAGGTTTTTTGTTGTTTTTGTGCCCTGGAGTTTAGATTCATACTTATTAGAATAAGGTTTAAAAAAATCATCCTGAGATTTGAATACACATCTTTGAGGGAAAACCATTTTCTATTCAGTTGAAAACTACCCTCAAATTGCAGTATTGTAAAGCAGATTTTGAGCTCTCATATATATATATATATATATATATATATATACAGGGCCGTCATAAAGGGGGATAAAGGGGAACGTTTTCTGGGGCCCAGCCGCTAGGGGGGGGGGGGCCATGCAGTCAAGCAATAATTATGTTCATCCTAAATATAAGCAAAGGTTACCATATTTTATTTTGAACCAAAATATAGCACCATTAATTATTGAAAGTGAGAAAAAATATGTATTTTATTTAATGTTGCTTGAGTAAAATGTAGCCTGTGTCATAATGAAACACCCCACTCCTGAAAATGGTCTGAGTAGGCTATTTTGTGCTGTACGTAAATCAACGTCAAAACGCCAGTGATTCGCGCCAGTTCGCGGTCAGCAGCGCAAGTGAGTAACACACGATGGAGTGCGCAAATTGATGCGGTAAGACCTATTGCTCACCACCTACCCAGTGTGATTGAAGCAATCGATTGCCTAATATCGTGCTGTAAATTATCTAATGAGGCCTTATCAGATGCGCGAGGACTGAGAGAATATTTAATTTACAGCAGTTGTCATGTGCACTGTCTGGCTAAAAATACTACAACATATCGAAGATAGCAATTTGCTTCTGCAGAGTGGCAGCCTTAGATGTTGGACAGGTCGCGGGAATGGGGTTGTTTCATGACAATTTAAAAAAAAAAAAATTCATTGGTTTCTTACCCATATACAATAGTGCTATTTTCTGATTGGCTTTTGTGTAGCTCGACTAACAACACAGGGGAGACGCGCTTGATTCCTGTCAGGTCCAAAGTGAGAGCGCCGCGGCCAGAGAAATTTTGGGCACTGTGGCATATTAAATATATTATAAATAGTTTTTCCGCGTGAGAAATTCAATGTGTGGCGGGAGTGCGTGACAAAAGACCGAAATGAGTGACTGTCACGCTCAATGCGTGACACTTGAGAGCCCTGGGTGTGTGTACCTATGTAGACCCCATCACTGAGTAAGTTTCTCTCAGTTAAATGTATGTGTTAATGTAGGAAAGAGAGAGAGAGAGAGAGAGAGAGAGAGAGAGAGAGAGAGAGAGAGAGCACACGCATGATATTAGTAGCCTATAGCAGATTTGGGGAGGGCCCATTCACTGGACCTTTTCAGGGGCCCAGTCATTTCTGTGGGCGGGCCTGTATATATATATTAGGGCTGGGTATTGACACAAATTTCACAATTCGATTCGATTTCGTTTCACAAGCTTGCAATTCAATTGGATTTCGATTGGATTCAATATTGATTATTTTGGATATCAGGTACAATACATGGCAAATTTTCTCAAGGAAAACAAATCTCTTAACCAATGCTGTAAACTATGGGAGTCAGTTGTATCATTAAAATTGTTTCATTAGCCTACTATAGCCTAATATTGAAGGTAAAGATTTACTGATTTGTATATGAACACTAAAATTACACTTTTATTTATTTTTCTAATAATAAAGTTATATGAAATATAAACATTTAAATGGTGGCTGTCATAAAAACTTGCCAGATTTATTCAAACATGCATTAAATATTGAAGAACATAAAAAAAATATAATGAATATGTAATATGGTGCATATATTTAGCAAAATGCTCCTCTCTAGAGTTAATTTTTCTAGCTGACTAACAAGTTCATGGTCACTGGATATGTTTTTTCTGTTTACAAGCTGTTTCACTGACGTCTTTTCACGGTTGAAACACTGATTGAGCGATTCCATGTGACAATAAGGATTTCGATAAGTTGTACTCTATCTTTTAACACACTTTCAGATGCTCATTCTAGTTGATTTCACGCTGTAACTGGTATTATTAAGGTGGAAGAGAAGATCATGTGCGCTCAGCGCTGCTGCTTCTCTTGTTGAGCTGCGCTAGAGAGATCTCACGCCACAGCACTAAAACGGTTATGTTTTTGAATTTCGTAAGAAAATGGACGTAATTTGACATTTTTTCATATCAATAGTAACAAAGCACAAAGGTTATTGCGTTTATTGGATGGGATGCGCGTTACAATGTTCCATTCATTCATCAACTGAAAACAGGATGACTAGCCTAATTGATTCTTGGGATTTAAGAATCGATATCGGTTCGTAAAAATGAGAATTGATTAAAATCGAGAAATCGATATTTTTTACCCAGCCCTAATATATATATAATATTAATACAATCATGGTTGAACCAAGTTTATCAGTCTCTTATTTACTGGGAAGGACAATTCTGCTATCCATATGATGCATATGCCCTATCTCATGTACTGGCATATTTAGGCATCATTAGCAGTAGTGCTTTAGCAACCAGTGCCAACTCACAATTAGGCCTCCATGAACGCCGCTGCCTCTTAGGTTTGGAGCATATTCAGCCAAATCCACTGACCTCAACCACTCCATCACTCGATGGTTAGACCACTGCACCACCTCAGAGGGCGATATCTTATTCTGTTTGTATAAAAAAAAAAAAATACACTCTTTCAGTGTTAGAGCACAGATAATTAACTGAAGCTTTTTGCATGCTTTTTAATCTGCGATTTGTCTTACCTCATCCCCTGGCCTGCGTCTCAAGCAGTTTGGATTAAACTTGTTGACGTGGAGGACATGGATGGCACATTTAATGCTCAGATGATGGAGTTGACTGGTGACTTTCAGGAACAAGAGATCGTTCTGAGAAAAAAAATAACATCAGTTCCAGTTAAAATATGTGCATCTGGAAAAGCACTGAACCATGGCATTTTTGACAGAGGGAACGTTTGGTCATACCACTGTTAGATACTGTAGCATGCGGCCATCAACCTTGCTTTCGTAGAACTGATCTTTGTACTGTGGTAAACCAATGTCATCAAGCCAACCTACAGAAAATTAGGAAGTGGAAACGCATAGGCAGAATGGACTTATTTAAACTGGCATACAGAAAACACATGAAACTAGATAAACGCTGGATCTAATCATAAGCATAAGTTCATTTGATGAAAACAAACTCAAACACTTCTCAGGATACAAAATATTAGCAAACCGCTGAAAAACTAACTCAAAGTCCAAATCAAGCACAGACCGAACGTGACAGTAATTCATTCAAAATATGAATCATAAATCAATAATTTTAAAATGCAGCTTTTAAATTGGATTAAAAAAATGATAGTTCCAGTCCTATCATTGATCAGCTGAGTCATGGTCGAAGCTCTGTGTTGCCATGCCTAACAACGCCCCTTAGCTGTTTTAAAATCAAACCGATGGCATATTGATTTATTTTAAAATGACATTTACCATTTCTTAATCATTTTAATCATGTTCTTAAAGTATTTGTACAAATTCAGCTAATTTATTAATATTAGTACATACGTGTAACCCAGATGTGATCCAGTTCTGAAGATTTCTCCATTGTCTTGTTACTAAAAGCTCTTAGAGCGAGTTGCAGCTTCTTTCTGTGCAGAGGATGTTTAATACAAATCTCCTGTTTAAAAGAGCACAAGAGTCATCATAACTGTTGTACTGTTTCAGTGAGTCTTTTACACCAGTCTATCTTTGTGGTTGATATTATAATTTATTGTGATGTAAGAAACAAACTGTGGTTGGTTATTTTACATCATGTTCCATCAAGTTGTTGACATTTTTGTTATGACCGCTTTGCTGATAATATTGGGAGCATTTGAGATTTGTTAATTGTCACTTGCTTGCAAACATTCAACAAAATCATCTGCATATTACTGTTACTAATATAATCCACAGTGACAGGCCTACATAGATCTCAACAGCTAAATAACCACAATATAAAATTATACACAATAATAATAATAATATAATAAAAATAAACCTTCTCAAGCTCCTGTGGGGTGGCAGAGAGGAGGGTTTGTCCACTATCAACCCAATGACGGGCCAAACTGACATACTGACCCAAACCACAGTCTTCCAGCCAACCACACACCTGCTCTGTCGACCACTTAGAGAAGGGTGAGTGGGAACTGATGAAGACCAGATAATAACATGATAAGATCAATAACAGTTCTTTATCTGTTATAAAGGAGATCATGTCCCTCCAATGTCTATTGCAGCTCTGGCCTGCCTGTTCATTAAGGGAACTTTACCGAGATGAGTGTCCAGAATCAGGGGTCCGTGTTAGCCGTGGCCCAGCTGTAGCCCTGAAGCCTCCTCTCCTGAACTGAGTGGGCTCCAAGTCATCTGACAGAACAACCGTCTTCTTCATCCTCAATACAAACACATATTCTCAGATGCATGGATGATCTCAGATTTTTTGTCTCAGATTGCTCCTGGTCATAATCAACTTACTTTCCCCAAAGTTTGCGAATGCTGGTATTTTTTATGTTTTCCTGTAACACAGGAGACTGCTGGCCAGAGTCGGCTCTACAACACACTGGAGAAAGATCAGATGTGGTTGTGTCCTTCATTGTCTCTGTAATTCCTGAGGGGGACAAAATTAAATGAAATAAATAATTGTACTTATTGACTGGGTGGCAATAACAATAAAGCAGCAACAGAATGCTATTTTGGTGCTATTAACCCTTGAAATCATATCTCGGGTCTTTAGTGACCTGGGACGTCATTCACAACCCTCATCCTCATTATTTTTTTTTAAGTTAGACATCAAACTTCTTAGTATTCCTATTCCTCAATAAATTAATTGTACACAATATAATTATAATAATTAAAAAAAAGATAAAATAATTCCTGTTTTCCCATTTACTTTTTGTAAAAAATGTATAGGGTCGCTAACGACTCGAGGTGTGTAACAGTGTAAATATACTTTTTCTGCACAACAATAATTCAATCTTTAATGACTGAATAAGTACAATTCACCTTTATTCCATAAGGTGACAATGTCTTATACACAATGATGAAGTGAAGTTTCTCTAATAGTTACGGCAGGCAGAAAACAAAAGAATGGGAAGTATCATCAGCAAAAACCTAAGCGATTTACTGCAGAGCAAGTACTGAATGCAACCAAATATTAGTGTCACTGTCACTTGATGGTGGATCAGGTGAAGAAGCTGTCAGCGATCAAAATATTGATTTTGAAGATGAAAATAATATTTTTAATGTATGTGTCATGGATCAGAAGGACACAAACAGGTTTCAGTGAAAATGGTTTATTGAAAGCACTCAGGGACAGTCACGGATGATAGCAGGATGCAGTGTAACACGAAGAATGATTCTATGGAGGAATTGGAGATAGCTGATACTCTTATCTTGCGAAGTTTGAAGTTGAGAATGGTGACACACGGGTGGATGACCGGGCACTCAGATCCGGCGAACAGGAAACAGGCTGGTATGCAGATCAGGTAAGCAGACGAATCTTGCTTGGGAGTCAGGAAGTCGATGGTACTTCGACGAGACCAGACAACTGAGTGAGGGAACTGGTGGTGTTTTTAAGGTGTAAAGGAAGTGAGTGCAGATTGCCGGCAGGTGGTGAGAGCAGGTGAAGATGATTAGTACTCTGGTGATGCTGAACGAGTGGGCGGAGTGTAGAGGTCTGGCGCTGATGTATCCGTGACAGTAGTTCTGCCTCTGTATGGCGAACGGACCGATGTACCTGGGACTCAGTTTGCGACAGGGCTGCCGGAGACGGATATCCCTGGTGGAGAGCCAGACCATTTGACCAGGTTGATATAATGGTGTTGCAGATCTTCTTGCGTCGGCCTGGCTCTTGTGCCTCCGTACAGCCCTTTGCAGATGGACGTGTGCTGAGTCCCAGACCCTCTCGCTCTCCTGGAACCAGTAATGAACTGCTGAAACGTCTGATGGCTCACCTGACCAGGGAAACAGGGGTGGCTGGAAGCCGAGTATGCACTGGAAGGGTGTGAGACCGGTGGTGGATTGTTGCAGGGAGTTCTGTGCATACTCGGCCCAGGGAAGGTAACGGCTCCAGCAGTCCTGCTGGTCGTGGCAATATGACCGCAGGTATCTCCCGATCTCCTGTATCTTCTGCTCAGTCTGGCCGTTGGACTGCGGGTGGTAACCAGAGGTTAAACTGACGGACACGCCCAAGAGGTTAAAGGCTTTCCAGACTCGGGATATGAATTGCGGTCCGATGTCTGACACTATGTCTTCAGGTATTCCAAAGTGATGGAAGATTTGGTTGAATAACATTTCAGCAGTCTCGAAGGCAGTGGGTAAACCAGGCAGAGGGATTAGTTTACAGGCTTTAGAAAAGCGATCGACAACAACCAGGATGCAAGTATGGGAGTCAGAGGATGGTAAGTCGGTGATGAAGTCTACTCCGAAATGAGACCAAGGTCTTGTGGGTACTGGAAGTGGCACTAGTTTTCCTTCTGGGAGACGTCGAGGAACCTTGGCCATGGCACAGACTGAGCAGCTCTTCACAAACCGGGAGACATCCTAGGTCATATTGGGCCACCAGTAACGCTGTTGGACGAGCGAGAGGGTTTGTTGGCTGCCTGGGTGTCCAGAGCCCGGAGATGTGTGGACTGAGTCCATGAGGGACAGACGCAGGCGGGTTGGAACGTAGGTCTGTCCCTCAGGACCTCCCGGCGGAGCACGTTCTGACCGAGTAGCATCGGCGATGTGGTCGTCTAAGCTCCATTGGATGGGACTGACAATCACGGCTGGAGGGAGAATGGATTCTGGTTGGGATATGGCAGAGTCGGGTTGGTGCAGATGGAATAGGGAGGCAGCCTTGATGTTTTTATCTCCAGAGTGATAAGTGACCTTGAAGTTGAATCGAGTGAAGTAGAGGGACCAGTGGGCTTGTCGGGTGTTGAGTCTTTTGGCGTCTCGGAGGTATTCAAGGTTTCTGTGATCGGTTATGACGTCAAAAGTGTGTTTTGCTCCCTCCAGCCAGTGTCTCCATTCTTCCAGGGCGAGCTTGATTGTCAGTAACTCCCGGTTACCGATGTTATAGTTCTGCTCCGCCGGGGACAGCTTCTTGGAGAAGAAGGCACATGGATGGAGTCGAGGAGGTGTCCCCTGCCGCTGTGAGAGGACCGCTCCTACCCCCGTAGTTGAAGCGTCCACCTCGACGAGAAACGGAAGATCAGGGTTAGGATGGACGAGGGTAGGAGCGGAACAGAATGAGGCTTTGAGCCTTTTGAAGGCATTGGTGGCTTCGGTGGTCCAGGACAGAGACTTGGCCCCTTTTCTCAGAAGTGAGGTGATGGGAGAACTGATTTGGCTGAAACCCTTGATGAAGCGGCGGAAAAAGTTAGCAAATCCCAGGAAACATTGAAGTTCTTTGATGTTGGTTGGTTGGGTCCATAGCAATTCCGTTTGGCGAGATCACATAGCCCAGAAAGTAAATAGTCATGTGGTGGAACTCGCATTTCTCCAACTTTAGATATAGCTGATGGTCGCGCAACCTTTGAAGGACGGACTTGACATGAAGTTGATGCTCTGACAGGTTTAAGGAGTATATAAGGATATCATCGATGTAGATGATGACAAACTGGTGTAGGAAGTCTCTGAAGATTATTCATAAACCCCTGGAAGACGGCGGGAGCGTTGGACAGACCGAAGGGCATGACCCTATATTCATAATGGCCTGCAGGTGTGATGAAGGCGGTCTTCCATTCATCTCCCTTCTTGATCCGTACCAAGTTATAGGCGCTGCGAAGGTCCAGTTTGGAGAAAATGCGAGCTCCACGGAGTTGTTCCAAGGCAGCAGGGACCAGAGGAAGGGGATATCTGTATTTAACCGTGGAGTTGCTGAGAGTCCAGTAGTCGATACAGGGGCGCAAGCCTCCGTACTCCTTGCCAACAAAAAAGAAGCTGGAAGCGGCAGGAGACGTTGATGGACGGATGTAATCTTGACGGAGAGCCTCCACGATATACTCCTCCATGGCCTTCTGTTCCGGGATGGACAAGGGGTAGATCTTACCATGAGGTAATACAGCCCCAGGCAGCAGGTCGATCACACAGTCCAATGGCCGATGTGGTGGTAGTTTGGTAGCCAGATGTTTATTAAATACGTCCTGGAACGCCCGGTAGGATGCTGGAACCTCAGGGTGCTTGTCGGTGGGAGGACTTTCGACGGAGGTGGAGGCTATGGAGACTTCACGAACCGGAGATGGTAAAGGACGATGAATCTTTTTGACAGTGTCTTTACAGAATCTTTACAGACAGTGCGTGAAGCAGTCGTTTCCCCATTGTAGGATCTCACCTGAGGACCAGCAAACGTGGGGAGAATGGAGTTCCAACCACGGGCGTCCCAGAATGATGTCAGCTGTGGAACCCTCCAGCACCAGAAACGGAAGCTCCTCTTCATGAAGGCAGCCGATCCTCATGGAAATAATTGGACTGCTGTGGCCGATCCGCCCATGACCGAGCGGTTTCCCCAAGATGGAATGCACGTGAAGAGTCTGTGAAATTGGTCTTTGCCGGGTTTGAAGTCTTCGCAGAGTGGATAGAGATATAAAGTTGCCAGCGGAACCAGAGTCAATTAGCGCTTGAGCTGAAAGTGAACGTTGCAGATAGGTTAGTTGAACTCGTGTATATTTCATTTGAGAGATGGGAAAGTGAATATGGACTGTACTCACCGCCGGTCGTGGGGGACGAATTGGACAGGACATAAGTTGATGACCAGCAGAACCGCAGTAGAGGCATAGCCCTCTGGAGATGCGACGTTGACGTTCTTCGGCGGTTAAATGAGTGGAATTGATATCCATGGGTTCCGGTGCTGGTTGAATGAGGATGATGGGCGAGGAGGAGGCAGTGCAGGGCAGTCAAGCTGGCAAGCTGTGCGGCGTTGATCCACGCGAATGGAGCGCTGTATGAGACTTTCGAGCCCAATGACAACAATCGTAAATGGCTAGTTGTAAACGAATCTCATTATTAAGGCACACTAATTCCACCCACTGGAAGCCGCCAGGGTGCGAAAACGCAGGGCATATGAAGACACAGACGATTTATCTTGACGTAAACGAAATAGCTGGTCCTGCACAGAGATCGTGTTGGTGGCTTGAGCAAACACTTCGCGGAAGTGACCAATGAAGGCGGAGAAAGACTGGGTGACCGGGCCATGACTGGGCCATGATCGTCCCACAGCGCTTGCGCCCAAAGAAGGGCTCGTCCGGTGAGGAGAGAGATAACGAATGCAACCTTGGCTCTCTCTGAGGGAAACTGTGAGGTATTCATCTCCATATACAGTTCGCACTGCAGTAGGAAGCCGCTGCACTCCCCCTCCTCGCCAGAGAAGGCCGCTGGTTGGGCCATGGGACTTACAGAGGCAGATGGTGTGGAAGAAGTAATGGAGGGTGGTGGTATGGCGCGATGGATGTCCCGCAAAACATCAGCGACCATGGGCGGGGGCGAAGCATCCTCTTCGCCGTGACCTGTCGGTTTGTGCATATGGGTCTGGCCTTCTGTCATGGATCAGAAGGACACAAACAGGTTTCAGTGAAAATGGTTTATTGAAAGCACTCAGGGACAGTCACGGATGATAGCAGGATGCAGTGTGACACAGAGAATGATTCAATGGAGGAATTGGAGATAGTTGATACTCTTATCTGCTGAAGTTTGAAGGTGAGAAGAGGCTGAGCCGGCGGGGAACTGAAGACTGGATGATCGGGCACTCAGATCAGGCGAACAGGAAACAGGTTGGTATGCAGATCAGGTAAGATCAGATCAGACGAATCTTGCTTGGGAGTCAGGAAGTCGATGGTACTTCGACGAGACCAGACAACTGAGTGAGGGAACTGGTGGTGTTTTTAAGGTGTAGAGGAAGTGAGTGCAGATTGCCGGCAGGTGGTGAGAGCAGGTGAAGTTGATTAGTACTCTGGTGATGCTGAACGAGTGGGCGGAGTGTAGAGGTCTGGTGCTGATGTATCCGTGACAGTATGTTTCAGATCACAAATATGAGCCAGATGCTAAAAGTAGGCTACTGGTAAACGAGATCTGATGAGGACAGTGATGATGGAATAAAACATACTCTAACCATTCCAAGCTCCAAAAGGCGACAAAATATACTTTATTTTATTCTTCTGTAATTGTTACTCTAATATCGGGAGAGTTTTAGGTCCGGGTTGCTAAAGCCCCGAAAATGTAATAATGATTGGCGAAACATTCATGCATTTAAAGGTTAAGGAATTATCACGAGGAACTCAACATATCAGATAAACACAGCCTCATAAGATCTACTAGAAATGTTCAACAATCTTATTCTGCCAATATTATTCTTATTCTGATTTTCTTTGTATTAGGGTCTTAGTTTCTGAGTTTTTTAGTTGCTTTGTGTTGTTTTGTATTTTCTTATAAATCTTCATCTGCACTTGGATCCAGCTCTCCCTCGTCTCTAAATATAGTCTTATTTCAAATGGCATGTTGTTGTTTACCACATATTATTTTGACTTGTCCCTCAGTTCAAAAATGTTCACAAAAATAGACCTACAATGAAAATAAAGAGGGGAAAATATTCAGGGGGAAGAGCAGAAATGTTGATCTTGTGTTGATCTTTCTGTTGATATGAATGAGTATGTGCATTTAGCAATATAGCGGGTGAATTATATGTATATTACGATTTTATGATGGACATTATGCCTTTCTCCACTGATGTTCTAAGTTGTTCAAAGTGCTTCTAAGGATACTGATTTTTAGAAGGCAGACTGAGATGGCAAAAGGCAACGGGAACATGGTTTGTGTAACATTAGCAACACATTACTAGCTGTTTGATAACAGTCACGCAAAAGGCTAATCATATTAATTACTGTTGTGTGTCCAACGTTGTAAAGAGCGATACCATTGTGCTGCATTTACCTCAGTAAAGTTGACAGACCGAGTGGATCTCTGAGCTCGTGTGAGTGAGTGGAGGCAGGGATAATTTGCCTATTCATGGTTCCACATATACAAAATGAAGAAATGGTGTAGAAATACATTGAAGCTATTTTAAGGCATGAATATTTTTTTTTAATAAAATTAAATCAGAATAAAAATAAAACATTTTTCACTGGAAAATATTTAAATATGTCATTTTGGTGATCAAAGTTTTAAGATATAAAATGATTGACTACAGGGGGACAAGTATATCAGTGGCATTGTTTTGACCCAAGATGCTCACCAGCAGTAATGTTTTTTTTTTTTTTTTTTTTTTAAAGGCACATTTATAAAAGCTATTTAAATATCCTAATTAAACTAAGGCCTAATCCTGGCTTAATCTAAGCCCTGTCTGTGAAACCAGGCTGTAACGGTTTAGTGTTATTGTTTTTCTTTTGAAACAGTGTAATAATATAATATTTTAAATGTTTCATTGAAGTACTGCCTGCTAGGCTTTCATCTGAAGAACATTATAGTCGATATTTTTTTTTTTTTTACTACAGGCATGGTCCTTAGCTAGAAATAGACTGGAAAATTCCTTTAAATACAGTCAAAATGTGCTTTTAAAATTTCAAAACAGTGAACGAAAGGGAGAAACGGAGATGGAGCGATCTCTCTTGATTGTGGAATTAGCTTTATTACAGTGTTTTAATTAGGTGTTCAAGCACGAAGTGCTGAAAACCTATTGTATTTGTACTGATTTTTAGGTGTTCAAGCACGAAGTGCTGAAAACCTATTGTATTTGTACTGATTTTTATT
Source organism: Gila orcuttii (assembly GCA_026230005.1). Lineage (NCBI taxonomy): Eukaryota > Metazoa > Chordata > Actinopteri > Cypriniformes > Leuciscidae > Gila > Gila orcuttii. The sequence continues at coordinate 41,413,964 of JAPDVR010000005.1, forward strand.
ATTATTATTCTCCGCTAAAACGCATCGTGCAGACCAAACCGTAAGTGCTAGAGACTTGAAACTTTGTCAGATGGTAGTACAAAAATCGAGGAGAGGTTATCAAATTATGAGCCCGATTGGCCCATAGGTGGCGCTATAGCAACCAATTGCGCAAAACTGCTCATAACTCCTAGACCGTATGTCGTAGACTCAAGTGTCTTATATCTCTGGAAAGCTGGAAACCTGAAGTAAAAAACGTATATCTCCGATTTCATTTCCGCCATGATAGATTTTCCGCCATTTTGAATTTTGTCGAAAAACTACTTTTGCGAACTAGTCCCTGGTTTTTCGCCCGATCGGAACCAAACCAGTGCCAAAATGTTCTCTGGAGTCTGAATATCAATAATTATCGAAAAAAAGTTGAAATTTTGATTCATGGTCGCTAGGGGGCGCAAAATGAACGTTGTGGGCGGAGCCTATTTTACTAAAATGGCTATAACTCAAGAAGTAAATGAGATAGCTTCACCAAACTCGGTACACATGTGAATAAGTTCATTCTGAGGTCACAGTAAAAAAATCGCGACGATTGGGCACTAGGTGGCGCTATAACATTAAAAAAACATAAATAGGGCTATGACCACCTGACCGTTGGTCCGATTGACTTGAAAATTGGTATGCAGTGTCTTGGTCCAAGGCCCCATGTATGTATAAAAGGACATTGGCGTATCTCAAAAAACATGGCCGCCATCGGCCAATGAAGTTTGAGCACCTGTGAGACGAGGTTAACGGAGGCCGATCGGAACGAAACTCGATGGGCATGTTCGACTCATGGCCCAAGAGGTCTGTAAGAGTTTTGAAAGAAATCGGCCACTAGTTGGCGCTAACAAGTTTTACGGCTCTGTAATCACGTGGTGTGGCACACATCCCCACAAAATGCATATCATTTGATAGATCTCCTCATGCTGAACAACTTTGCCTCTAGAACCATTGCTGTCAATCAAATCGTTCATTAAATATTCACAAATATGTTTAAAACCTACTTTTGCGAACTAGTCCTAGGATTTTCGCCCGATCGGAACCAGACCAGTCTAGGACAATTCTCTGGACTCTCTAGATCAATAATTATCAAAAAAAAGTTGAAATTTGGCATTTGGTTGGCTATAACAGGGTCATTTATAAAATGGGCGTGGCAAAATATAGTCAAAAGCCTATAAATCCTATACGAAAACTCAGAACTTCACAAAAATTGGTGAGCATATGTGACATAACATCCTTAAAAAGCATGCCAAATTTTATGGAGATCGGACCATAGGTGGCGCTATAACTGTTAAAAAGCTTTGAAACAATGTATTTCCTATGGTAAATTGCCTGTATTTGCTGTAAATGGTGTTTTGCATTTATTATCATGTAATGTTCATATCATAATGTTCAAAACCAGTGCAGTACAATTCTCTGGACTCTCTAGATCAATAATTATCAGAAAAAGTTGAACAACTTCATTTGGATGGCTATAATAGGGTCACTTCACAATGTAGCCATGACCTAGTGTCCCCAAAAGCTTATATCTCTTCAATGAATGCTCAGATCTTCTTAAAAACAAGTCAGAACATGTGCCATATGACTCCAAACAATCATGAAAAATTTCAGACAGATCGGACAAAATTTGCCTCTATAACAGTTAAAAATGGGAAAATTAAATGAATATAATGGCATATTAAGCCAATAAGTAGTATTTTACTGCCCCCTGCTGTTTAAAATATGAATTATACTTGAGTAGTGTGACAAAATTACTATTTAGACTTTATAAAATTACTATTTTAACATTTACAATCACATTAAGTCAAATTTCATCTATTGAAGTATCACTATTGACAATTCTGTCACATTGACAAATGTGAATCCTGAATGAGACATAGTTCAAATCTCTGTATCTACAACAGAATGTGTGTGTAGTCCTATGTTTCTGAATAAATTCTGAATAATCTGATTAATAGTTTGCAAAGACATGTATGAAATAACATTCAAATATATTTTCATAATGATTTTGTGTGTGTGTGTGTGTGTGTGTGTGTGTAAGCTTGCATAAAGGAGTTAAAATGGAAAAACTGTCAAAATGAAAGTGGCCAGCAGAGGGCAGTAGAAGACCACTTATTGGCTCATTCTACTTATTAATGAAGTCTTTTAACAGGTGCATTCATATTTAGACACTATAAAATCACTTGTATAACAATTACTATTATAACACAATCATATTTTCTCAGAGTTTATCACTTCATTTGTTCTGACACTTCACATCAATGCTAGCAATGTGGTAAATCATGATAAACTATGGTAAATCATGCTAGAATCACAGTACTCTATGGCAGTGTTGGGAACCCTAATCAAACACACCTGATTCAACTCATCAGCTCATAATCACATAGGTTAATGAGCTGATGAGTTGAATCAGGTGTGATTGATTAGAGAGACAGAGAAAACGGGTCCTTCAGGACAGGTTTGGGAACCACTGCTCTATGGTAAATCATCCTAGAACGTAGTAAATCATACTAGAACTTGGTAAATCATGGTAAATCATGCTAGATTCATGGTAAATCATACTGGAACATGGTAAATCATGAAAAATCACACTAAAATGTGGTATATCATGGTAAATCATGCTAAAACATGGTCTATTCCATCTATGATATCAGTGGTTAAATGCTTGCTACATAAAACGTAATGTCTTTTGATGCTTGTGTGGTTAAAAATCTTAAATGCCTTAACTGCTTGAACACCGCTAAATGCTGCTTGCAGCTTTAATTATTATTATTATTCTCCGCTAAAACGCATCGTGCAGACCAAACCGTAAGTGCTAGAGACTTGAAACTTTGTCAGATGGTAGTACAAAAATCGAGGAGAGGTTATCAAATTATGAGCCCGATTGGCCCATAGGTGGCGCTATAGCAACCAATTGCGCAAAACTGCTCATAACTCCTAGACCGTATGTCGTAGACTCAAGTGTCTTATATCTCTGGAAAGCTGGAAACCTGAAGTAAAAAACGTATATCTCCGATTTAATTTCCGCCATGATAGAATTTCCGCCATTTTGAATTTTGTCGAAAAACTACTTTTGCGAACTAGTCCCTGGTTTTTCGCCCGATCGGAACCAAACCAGTGCCAAAATGTTCTATGGAGTCTGAATATCAATAATTATCGAAAAAAAGTTGAAATTTTGATTCATGGTCGCTAGGGGGCGCAAAATGAACGTTGTGGGCGGAGCCTATTTTACTAAAATGGCTATAACTCAAGAAGTAAATGAGATAGCTTCACCAAACTCGGTACACAGAATAAGTTCATTCTGAGGTCACAGTAAAAAAATCGCGACGATTGGGCACTAGGTGGCGCTATAACATTAAAAAAACATAAATAGGGCTATGACCACCTGACCGTTGGTCCGATTGACTTGAAAATTGGTATGCAGTGTCTTGGTCCAAGGCCCCATGTATGTATAAAAGGACATTGGCGTATCTCAAAAAACATGGCCGCCATCGGCCAATGAAGTTTGAGCACCTGTGAGACGAGGTTAACGGAGGCCGATCGGAACGAAACTCGATGGGCATGTTCGACTCATGGCCCAAGAGGTCTGTAAGAGTTTTGAAAGAAATCGGCCACTAGTTGGCGCTAACGAGTTTTACGGCTCTGTAATCACGTGGTGTGGCACACATCCCCACAAAATGCATATCATTTGATAGATCTCCTCATGCTGAACAACTTTGCCTCTAGAACCATTGCTGTCAATCAAATCGTTCATTAAATATTCACAAATATGTTTAAAACCTACTTTTGCGAACTAGTCCTAGGATTTTCGCCCGATCGGAACCAGACCAGTCTAGGACAATTCTCTGGACTCTCTAGATCAATAATTATCAAAAAAAAGTTGAAATTTGGCATTTGGTTGGCTATAACAGGGTCATTTATAAAATGGGCGTGGCAAAATATAGTCAAAAGCCTATAAATCCTATACGAAAACTCAGAACTTCACAAAAATTGGTGAGCATATGTGACATAACATCCTTAAAAAGCATGCCAAATTTTATGGAGATCGGACCATAGGTGGTGCTATAACTGTTAAAAAGCTTTGAAACAATGTATTTCCTATGGTAAATTGCCTGTATTTGCTGTAAATGGTGTTTTCCATTTATTATCATGTAATGTTCATATCATAATGTTCAAAACAAGTGCAGTACAATTCTCTGGACTCTCTAGATCAATAATTATCAGAAAAAGTTGAACAACTTCATTTGGATGGCTGTAATAGGGTCACTTCACAATGTAGCCTTGACCTAGTGTCCCCAAAAGCCTATATCTCTTCAATGAATGCTCAGATCTTCTTAAAAACAAGTCAGAACATGTGCCATATGACTCCAAACAATCATGAAAAATTTCAAACAGATCGGAAAAAATTTGCCTCTATAACAGTTAAAAATGAGAAAATTAAATGAATATAATGGCATATTAAGCCAATAAGTAGTATTTTACTGCCCCCTGCTGTTTAAAATATGAATTATACTTGAGTAGTGTGACAAAATTACTATTTAGACTTTATAAAGTCACTATTTTAACATTTACAATCACATTAAGTCAAATTTCATCTATTGAAGTATCACTATTGACAATTCTGTCACATTGACAAATGTGAATCCTGAATTAGACATAGTTCAAATCTCTGTATCTACAACAGAATGTGTGTGTAGTCCTATGTTTCTGAATAAATTCTGAATAATCTGATTAATAGTTTGCAAAGACATGTATGAAATACCATTCAAATACATTTTCATAATGATTTTGTGTGTGTGTGTGTGTGTGTGTGTGTGTGTGTGTGTGTGTGTGTGTGTGTGTGTGTGTGTGTGTGTGTAAGCTTGCATAAAGGAGTTAAAATGGAAAAAACTGGTTTGCAGAATACTGGTGAAAATTAAGCCTGTCAAAATGAAAGTGGCCAGCAGAGGGCAGTAGAAGACCACTTATTGGCTCATTCTACTTATTAATGAAGTCTTTTAACAGGTGCATTCATATTTAGACACTATAAAATCACTTGTATAACAATTACTATTATAACAATCATATTTTGTCAGAGTTTATCACTTCATTTGTACTGACACTTCACATCAATGCTAGCAATGTGGTAAATCATGCTAGAATCACGGTACTCTATGGCAGTGTTGGGAACACTAATCAAACAAAAGCCAGGCTTAATAATGAGAAACACTATTTAGCTGTCTAACCCAGTCACAAAAGGGTTAACTTATTTTCGTATCTTTGATGGACTTGTAAGTGAGCAAATGGGTGAGCTCTGTGAGACAGTGAGCTGACCAATCAGCTGCCAGCTAGGCTCCGTTACAGTTACGCCTCTAGTTTTGCGTCACTGCACGTTCTTTTGGCGCCTGCACTTGAGAATAGGAGGCTGTGTTATCTACTTGGTAAGACGATAAAAACTACATGGAGAGAATTAAACAAGTTCTGTAAAAATTATTGCTTATGCTGACTATACCTTGTTGTAATATAGAGTGTTAAAGCGAGCTGTACCTGAATCCACTGTTGTCACGGAGCTAAAGGCAGTGAATTCCGCTGAAATGGTGAGTTGTTTATCTAGCGCTAGGCCTCTGAGATCGCTAGCATTTAGGTTAATCTAAATTTAGGTATTTAGCCACAATAGGATAGCGAAATACTGGTTAATGCCTGTGAAACCAACTACTTATTTTGTTTGTGGGTTATAAAAATAAATGTTACCTTTCCATACTGTTGCTAAATAGTTAGTTTGTTAAATAATGATGTTAAAAATTGTGGATTCAATTGTGTTTACTGGAGGTTAGAGAGGTACATTTTTAGTGCATTCTTTCCACTGTTACCGGTGCAGAGGGGGATAAATAAGCACGCTAATGCCTTAATGCAGTGTTTCTCAACCTCTCCTGCAGGGACCCCCTGACAGGACATGTTTTTGTTTTAACCCTGAAATGGCACACCTGATTCAATTAATTAAAGGCTTAATGTGCAGCTGACTAATTGAATCAGGTGTGCCATTTCAGGGTTAAAACAAAAACATGTCCTGTCAGGGGGTCCCTGCAGGAGAGGTTGAGAAACACTGCCTTAATGCATCTAATTTCAAGTAATACAAGTTGATCAATGTTTACATGCAATTCATGCAGTTTTATTCTTCATACTGCTAATGTTACTAAGGTTTCATAAAACTTGAATTAGAAATGTGTTTTTATGAAGGATGTAATTTCTGATGTAAATGTACTTTTGATACTGGAGATAAATTCATATAGTTTTGATACCTGAGAAGAAACATAAGAGCTGTTGTACAACGAGAGAGAGATTTTGAAATTGTGTTATCGGTGTACTGAAATATTATCTCATTTTATTTTATAGTAGCCTGTAGCAGTCCATTTATTCACTGAATGGTAATTGAGAGAAATGATTTGGCCTTATTTATAGGTCAGGTTTTGGTAAAGAGTTGGAAACATCGTGCAGAGATCCTTTCCACGGAGTGATACAGATCCAGACGTTCCAGGCGTTCTCCCAGAGATTCAAAGATTCCCAGTCCGGGTGGCTGGGTGGCGAGCCAGACGTGTTTGTGACTTTGACTTTAGACAGATTACCAGGATCATCTTCATCTTCGTGGTGGTAGGACAAACACTAACACAACTGGAAAAAAAGGGCCCCAACGGTGAAAACTGAACTCTTGTCAATAAAGGCAAGTGGAACCGAGGACAAACTGAGCTCAAAGAAACTGAAAAAAAGGTTTTTGTTTTTGTGCGCACTTTATTATTTTAGTTTGTTATTTTTCATAAATGTGTTCTTATATGTATGTGCCAGCCCTGTATAATTAATACAGGTTTTGTAAACTGTCATTCTGGTGTGGTATTCCTTTTATTCGCATTCAATTCTCAGGCTCTTAACAATTTAGCGTTTTCTGATTCTGGTCCAAATTCATATTAAACATAACCTCTAGGACTACTTTAGACTACTACACCTATGTACATTATTACTACCCCGTAATAAGGGTTACATGTATGAAATACCATTCAAATATATTTTCATAATGATTTTGTGTGTGTGTGTGTGTGTGTGTGTGTGTGTGTGTGTGTGTGTGTGTGTGTAAGCTTGCATAAGGGAGTTAAAATGGAAAAACTGGTTTGCAGAATACTGGTGAAAATCAAGCCTGTCAAAATGAAAGTGGCCAGCAGAGGGCAGTAGAAGACCACTTATTGGCTCATTCTACTTATTAATGAAGTCTTTTAACAGGTGCATATTTAGACACTATAAAATCACTTGTATAACAATTACTGTTATAACACAATCATATTTTGACAGAGTTTATCACTTCATTTGTACTGACACTTCACATCAATGCTAGCAATGTGGTAAATCATGATAAACTATGGTAAATCATGCTAGAATCACGGTACTCTATGACAGTGTTGGGAACCCTAATCAAACACACCTGATTCAACTCATCAGCTCATAATCACATAGGTTAATGAGCTGATGAGTTGAATCAGGTGTGATTGATTAGAGAGACAGAGAAAACGGGTCCTTCAGGACAGGTTTGGGAACCACTGCTCTATGGTAAATCATCCTAGGACGTAGTAAATCATACTGGAACATGGTAAATCATGAAAAATCACACTAAAATGTGGTATATCATGCTAAAACATGGTCTATTCCATCTATGATGTCAGTGGTTAAATGCTTGCTACATAAAACTTAATGTCTTTTGATGCTTGTGTGGTTAAAAATCTTAAATGCCTTAACTGCTTGAACACCGCTAAATGCTGCTTGCAGCTTTAATTAGCTATGATTTTGTGTAAATTTGCATGCAATTACACTTTTCAGAATCAGAATCAGAAAGAGCTTTATTGCCAAGTGTGCTTGCACACACAAGGAATTTGTTTTGGTACTGAGGCTTCCAGTGGACATATACAAATACAACAAGAAACATAATACTACAAATTATAAGAATAAAAAATATAAATATAAATATATGAGAATAAAAGTATCACAGTTGGGTTTAGTCAGAATAGACATTTTCAGATTTACAGATTATGAACATATTTACAGTGTTTTGAATATTATAAATAAATAAATCTACATATAAGTATCACCTCAGTTGTAGGGTATTGCACTAAACAGTGGGAGTATTGCACTTAAGGCATATGCCTTAGGAGGAGTGTTAACTGTTCAGGAGGGAAATGGCCTGTAGGAAAAAACTGTTCCTGTGCCGAGATGTTCTTGTGGCCGGTGATCTGAGTCGCCGTCTTGACGGTAACAGTTCAAACAGGTGGTGTCCAGGGTGAGTGGAGTCTGTGATGATTTTACCTGCTCTCTTCCTCACTCTGGAAGAGTACAGGTCCTGGAGGTTTGGCAGGAGGGCACCAATGATCCTCTCCGCAGTCCGGACTGTCCGTTGTAGTCTCCTGATGTCTGATTTGGTAGCTGAACCAAACCAGACAGTGAGGGAAGTGCATAAGACAGACTTAATGACGGCTGAGTAGAACTGAATCAGCAGCTCCTGTGGCAAGTTGAACTTCCTCAGCTGGCGAAGGAAGTACAGTCTCTGCTGGGCTTTTTTCACAATGGAGTCAATGTGATTGTCCCACTTCAGGTCCTGAGAGATGGAAGTGCCCAGGAACCTGAATGACTCCACTGCTTCCACAGTGCTGTTCATGATGGTGATTGCTGGGCTGTTCCTCCTGAAGTCCACGATCATCTCCACTGTTTTGAGCGCGTTCAGCTCAAGGTTGTTATAACTGCACCAGACAGCCAGCTGTTCAACCTCCAGTCTGTAAGCAGACTCTTCACCGTTTCGGATGAGACCGATGACAGTCGTGTCGTCGGCAAATTTCAGGAGCTTGACAGTGGGGTCTTTAGAAGTGCAGTCATTAGTGTACAGGGAGAAGAGCAGTGGGGAGAGAACGCACCCTTGGGGGGCACCAGTGCTGGTGGTGAGAGTCCTGGATGTGAGTTTCCCCAGTCTCACTCGCTGCTGCCGGTCCGTCAGGAAGCTGGTGATCCACTGACAGATCGAGGATGGTATGGAGAGCTGGGTCAGTTTGGCTGTGAGAAGACCAGGCATTATGGTATTGAAGGCCAAACTGAAGTCCACAAAGAGGATCCTTGCATTAGTCCCTGGTCTGTCGAGATGTTGCAGGATATAATGCAGTCCCATGTTGACTGCATCATCCACAGACCTGTTTGCTCTGTAAGCAAACTGAAAGGGATCCAGCAGGGGTCCAGTGATGTCCTTCAGGTGGGCCAACACCAGTCTTTCAAACGACTTCATGACCACAGACGTGAGAGCGACAGGTCTGTAGTCATTAAGTCCAGTGATTTGGGGTTTTTTGGGGACAGGAATGATAGTGGAGCGTTTGAAGCAGCAGGGAACTTCACACTGCTCCAATGATCTATTGAAGATCTGCGTGAAGACCGGGGCCAGTTGGTCAGCGCAGGCTTTTAAACAAGCAGATGAGATGCCGTCTGGGCCTGAGGCTTTCCTAGTCTTCTGTTTTTTGAAGACTCGGCTCACGTCCTCCACACAGACCTTAAGCTCAGGTTGGATGGCAGGAGGGGGGAGTAATGGGAGTGCAGGAGGTGATGGTGAATGTGTGAAGTGCAGGTCAGAGCTGGTGTGTGGTGTGAATGAGGGCTTTTCAAACCTGCAATAAAATTAGTTTAAATCATCAGCCAGGTGTTGATTGTCCACAGATCGGGGGGGTGGTGACTTGTAGTTGGTGATGTTCCTCAGGCCATTCCAGACTGATGATGGGTCGTTGGATGAAAACTGTTTTTTCAGCTTTTCAGAGTAGCTTCTTTTAGCAACTCTGATCTCATTTGTCAGTCTGTTTCTGGCCTGGTTATACAAGATTTTATCCCCACTTCTGTAGGCATCCTCTTTGGCATGACGAAGGTGTTTGAGTTTCCCAGTAAACCATGGTTTATCATTAGTAAATGATAAGAATGTCCTGGTAGGAATGCATGTATCCTCACAGAAACTTATATATGATGTTACAGTATCTGTGAGCTCATCCAGATCGTTGGTAGCAGCTTCAAAAACAGTCCAATCAGTGCAATCAAAGCAGGCCTGTAGATTCTGCTCTGCTTCATTAGTCCATCTTTTTACAGTCCTTATTACAGGTTTAGCTGATTTCAGTTTCTGCCTGTAGGTCGGTATGAGATGAACCAAACAGTGATCAGAGAGCCCCAAAGCTGCTCGTGAGACGGAGTGATACGCATTTTTTATTGTGGTGTAACAGTGGTCCAGTATATTACTGTCTCTGGTGGGACATGTAACGTGCTGTCTGTATTTTGGTAGTTCACGGGAAAGATTTGCTTTGTTAAATTCCCCAAGAATGATTAAAAGAGAGTCAGGAAACCTTTGTTCTGTTTCAGCTATATGTTCAGCCAGCTGTTGTAGCACCGCGCTCACACACGCGTCTGGAGGGATGTATACATTCACGAGAATGAAAGAGGAAAACTCCCGAGGCGAGTAGAAAGGTTTACATTTTATGAAATGTGCCTCTAAATTAGGAGAGCACATCTTCTTCAGTGTTGTTACATCTGAACACCAACTTTCGTTAATGTAGAAACACAATCCACCACCTCTTGTTTTCCCTGTTAGCTCCGCGATGCGATCCGCTCGGAACAGCTGGAAGCCCGGCAGATGTATTGCGTTGTCCGGTATGGCTTCACTCAGCCAGGTTTCAGTGAAGCACAGAGCAGCAGAGTTTAAAAAATCCTTGTTAGTGCGGGTGAGGAGAAGAAGTTTGTCCGTTTTGTTAGGAAGGGATCGGAGATTCGCGAGATGAATACTGGGGAGTGCAGTGTGCAGGCCGCGCTCGCGGAGTTTAACCAGCGCGCCGGCTCGCTTCCCGCGTTTGCGTCTGACCGAGCGTTTGAACAACAACGCTGCCCCTCCGACGAGAATGTCCTGCAAGACGTCCGAATAATCAAAAACTGTAGAAAAGTTATCTGGTGTGTTTCCTAATGTCCAGTAGTTCGTCTTTGGTGAAACTGATAGGAAAAGAATGACTAAACGCAGAACAAACGAACAAAAACAACACAATAGCTGGAGAGCAACACACCGAGGCAGCCATCCGCGGCGCCATCTTGGATCTCTTCAGTTAAGCTTTTAACTAACAACTAACTAAAAACTTTTTACTAACAAAGTAAAAAGTGGAGCAGGAGAGACTAACTGAGCAGGTTTGCATAGGCCAGTTTCCAGTCTTCCTGCCTATCAAAACATGTTTGGGCATCTGGCAGTGATTTGCCTTCAGTCAAGCTTCAGTCACAGGGTGGGTCCTGAACAGGTGGGGCCCATATGATAGTTGCTCTGGCCTCTGGTAGAGACCCCTTCATTACAGCCCATCAAAGGCACAGGGTTTTAAGGATGGTAGAAGTGGTTTTGCTTCAGAATAGGGGTGGAGGAAAGGCTAGAAATATACAGTACACCAGAGTCACAAAAAAGTATTTTTACCAAAAACGAGAGGGCAGCTATACCTAAAATGGGCGTCAAGACATGATCAAACACAAACATACACAAAAAAAAAGCAGGACCGGGAATTGAGAACCTGTTTCCAATAAAATATAGAAATATAACACTGGAAATAGCAACAGAGTCATGATTTCAGTTGTAAATATTAAGGTTTGTGTATGTATACCTGCTCTGATACGTTGGGTAAAAAGTTAATAAACTGGTTGGTCACTTTACATGTCAGTCATATGGACTTTTCGAAGTCAGTTATTGGCCAGAACAAGCTCCAATACATGTATTGTGTAAGCTTGCGTATTGACTATCAGCATAAGTTGTCATACATACTGTACCACACTTCATGCTGATATTCAATATGCAAGCTTAACTGTTATTTGATAATCACTATCATCTTCAACAGGAAAGTACAAAGATATTGCATGATAAATCCCCCTAGGCATAAAAGCATTAGCAGTTACTTTTTTACATTAGCACTACTTTGAAAGTGTCTCATACTAAGGTTGATGTCTTCATTTTTGTTCTCTTGAGTCCTCTGGTCGGATGTGTCACTCGTCTCACTGTCTCTATTCTCTGGGTGACTCAAAACAGCTGGGAGTGTCTGATGTCTTTTATCAGCTGGTCGAATCTATAAGAATGGTTAAGAAGTGAAGTGAAGGTTAATAGTGTCTGCTGCAGGCAGGTTTAATCCATCTTCAAAGGCCATATCATTATACCACAGCCAATGTAAAATGACCATAATTTCAGTTATACGGTCTTAATTAGTTTATGTATTATTATATAAATGAATTAAAACTGTATAACTGAAATTATGCCCATGTTACATTGGCAGTGGTATAATGCTAATATATAATGATGACAGATTAATAACTATATACCTCCTCTGATAAAACAGGCTCTACTAGTTTCCCATCCACAGCCTAAAAAATAGAGTGAATCATTGGAAATAACTTTGGCATGTCAACCACACACACACACACACACACACACACACACACACACACACACACACACACACACACACACACACACACACACACACACACACCAAACAAAAATAAATCTGTGTCAACAGCTAAATAACTAAATAATTTAAAGTGATTATTTTTTCAAACCTTTTGTGCTGAGCTGCCTTTGTCCTCCATACTGATGGACCTATGTGAAAGCAACATTATGTATATGTGACATGCTATTTTTTTTTTTTTTTTATATATTTGAAATGAGAATATTTTGATGCACAGACTCATTTACCTGGAGTTTGCATCTTTCTGATAAGAAAATGAAGACAGCTGTAGAGGAGATGAGCTACTGAAGGTCAACTTTACCAGAGGCAAAGAAAAACAATCAGAAACTGTTCAGGAAGTGATGTATCACAGAGTAAACAGCCACCAATACTCATGAACCTACACACACACACACACACACACACACACACACACACACACACACACACACACACACACACACACACACACACACACACACACCTCAGTGTGACCTGTATGTGTTAAAGTCTTCATCTTTACAGTCCCATTCTGCTTTTCATTTTCGCTGCTGTTCTGTACTGATTTGTCTCCGGGGCCTATGGAAGATATCAGTAATATGTCATAAGTTTGTTCAACTCCTGATATTATCATGACTCACTATGTGTATGATACACTTTAAATCTCATTACCATGTGCAACTTACAAACAAATCATTATTAATTTAATGATTTGTTCAAATCTTGTCAGCAAAATGTCACTTGACTTTGACAGAAAAATTAGCTAATCAGCAAAACTCTGTTATGCGGATTTCTTTATCACTTTAATGATGCAATGCCATTTTTGTCTTATAAATATTTTCTGGCAAATCTATCTCAAAATGATGTGGTGGGTATGAACTCTAACTGTCTGATAAAACAAGGCAGAGCATGTTTGAAGAGTTTACCTTGAACTAAAGTAATGATTTCATTCATCTCTCTAAACTGCCTGAGGAGGAGAGAGAGCTCTTCTATTCGACGGTCCTGGAACAAATTTGAACAATATATATAACATTTAGTAAATAATAATAATAAAAATACATTACTTCTAAGCATTACATTATTGAGGGTATAAACTGTGACGAGCAGAAATTTAATTATACATTTTTTAGTTCAAATGGCACACAAGGCAGTATCTGCCACAGGTATCCTGTAAGTCCAAGTATTTGGTATGTCTGGGGTATTTGGTATGACTGGTTCTGGCTTCAGTTTCACAGACATTCTACACACTTAAGTCCGTAAACAAAGGGTAGTGTGACGAACAAAGGACCCAGTGTGCTCAGACCGAGTCTTGTTCACCTTGTGATCATGGTGAGATGGTGAGAAGTGTGTTGACAAAGTGAGCTATATTTTGGAATTTCTGTTAGTGGCCATAACAGTTTTGGACTTTAGTGTTTAAATATTTAATATTCAAAATAGTGTTTAAATAGTAAAAAGTAATAACAAAAAAACTGATTTTAAATTTCAAAATTTAAAATCAAAAATGATAAAATAAAATAAACTATATACCTTTTCATTATTGGCAGTAATAAGTGACTCCATTCCTGTCTTTAACCTTTGTAGCTCCTGATCTGTTGACAGGGACAATGAAAGAGACCAACATTTTAAAACAATGCAATAACAGTGAAATATGGTACAGTCATGCACAATGCTATATGTGTAAGATATGCAAGATGATCTAAAGTGTTGAAGATCTACTACCCTGAAAATAATTAAAGTTTACAGACATTGAAAACAGGAATAACACTGGTCTTAAACTTTTTCAAGGAAAGCTGTAAAAAAGTGGAGCAATAAATGGTTATGACTTTGTTTTATAGTCACCAGCTTACAAAACACTCACACAGCCATGAGTTTAGGGTCACATAAAACAATAAGACAAGTGAGAACTCACACAATCAAATCCAGAAATTAGCTGTATGTGCACATATGAATTCTGCATTTATCTTTTGAGCATTTTGTGTGAGGTTGTGTAATAGAAAGCAAGCTTACGTTTGGTATTGAGTCTCCTTCTGTATATCTCCTCTAATGGTGAGTGAATGGTAGTAAGAAAAAAAAATTAGCTACGACAACACACAGCAAACACAAATGGCAATTATTAAAACTTGCCGTTATTATTAGTTATTGACTGATAGGTATTTTTTAAAGGTCAAAATCTAAAGAGCAGGGCAGCCAATGGCCAGTGTAATGCAGATTAAATAAAGGTTAAGGGCGTAATTTATGTACCACTATAACGGCACCAAATGGAATTGAAGGAATAATGAATAGCTGTGCCTAAAATTGTGTACTTTCAGGGTATGTACCGCATTTAATGAAGACCTTACTTCTTGACCATACATAAAGTTTGGGTCCCACTTTATATTAGGTGTCTTGAATTACTATGTACTAGCATTTAAATTAATCATTTGATACAATCCACTTGCATACATACATGTTTTTACATAGTGCAGTTACACTTACTTTAATGTCATAGTTACAGTGTAATTATGTATTGAGTAATACTAATTAACTACATGCACTTACTATAGGGTTAGGGTATGATTAGGGTTTGGTTGAGGGTTAGTTGCATGTAATTATGCCTAATTTACTGGTATTACTATGGTACATATGTACATGAGTACATGTAACATATGTAACAATGACACTGCAAAATAAAGTGTTACCCATAGTACTTATATTTTTAAAATATCTGAATGTAATTACATATGTAATTAATTTATGTAATTGCATCTATAATTACACTGTTGACTATTCCCTTACCTGTTAACCCACCCTTAAACCTACCACTAAACCTTATCTTACCCTTATCCCACCTTAATTGCAGCAAAAGTGTTCACAATACAACATGAACACAATAAGTACATTTAATTTTTTTTTAATGCAAGTACATAGTAGTTAAAGAGACACATAATATAAAGTGTGACCAAAGTTTGTTCTATAAAGTGTGAATTTGTACATACTACTTCCATCATTTTCATGTGACCTACAACATCAGGCTCACACCCGGCAGAAGTAGTAGGTCATCTGGGTTATTTGTTTACTCTTTTATAAATACCCAGAAACCCTTACTGCCTGCCATTGGTCAGACAAACATCTGATTTAGAACAACTGTTATTTCTGGTAATTAGCCAATTGTACACATGTATAAGACAAATATCTCAAATGGCCAAATATCAGCTAATCTTTCAATTAATCACTAATTAGCATGCACAGAGGTTTTAGACAGCTGTGAAAAATGTAAAGAGCTAAATTGCCCTCAACATTAGTCTTGACTGCATCAGGACAGGTGTTTAGTGAGATCTGAGGGAGAAAGCAGTACCTCTATCTGCACTGTCCACATACACTGGAGTGCTGGAGAGCAGCTGAGCCTGTAGATTCTCTATTTCAGAGTTCTTACAGCTTAACAGCTGCTGTAAACTCATGATCTCTGCCTGAGAGAGGAGAATGATTTCTGTTATTATAATATTGGTAAAAATGTACAAATTAATTCATTAAAATAATTTACATGATTAAGATGTCATACTAAATGTTTAGGGGAGTACTGAAATGATATCCATAATATTATGGAAGGTAGGATTTTTCTTTTTTCATAAAGGATTTGGATGTACTATGTGTCACGATTATGTTCAGTTTAGTTTTGTTTTCATGGACTTTCAGATTGTTTTCATTTGTCATGTGTCTTTGGTCAGATTCCCACCACTCATCTGTCTCATTGGTCACAGTCATTATTAGTTCATCCATGTCATCTGTGTTCAATTAATTATCCTCGATTGTGTTTGCTTTATAAGTTCATCCCTCACATTCATTCTCTGTTCGGTCTATGTTACCTTTAGTGTGTTGCCCAGCCTGTCTTTTTGTTATTTGTATTACCCTTATTAAACTTAATACTGGAACTATAATTTACTCCCTGAAGGAGGGAACGGAGATGTTACATCAGTGACTGACGAACTGGGATTTCGCCTAAAAGCCCTATCACCTTCGAGTGTTAATAGAAAGAGCCAATGGACATTGGCGAGTGAGATATGCATTGTAAACCACACCCCATGCTGCGGGTATATAGGAAGGGTGCAGAGAAACACTCAATACGTTTTCACTGAAGAACCGAGCAGTTCCTGGTCACTCAGTGTTGAGCACAGGGATTGTGGCGACAGGACTTAATGTCTCCATTCCCTCCTTTATGACATGTTACGTCAGTGACTTACGAATTGGGATCCCTAAGAAAAACGCCACAATCGATGCGCCTTCTGGTGCCCCGCGTAAGCCGTCTGATCCCCCTGCACCCATGGGGCGGAAAAAGGACAGGGCTTACACAGATAAGTCAATCACTGCTGTTCCTACTTGTCCCACACACTGAGCATATTGGATAACACTGGGAAAGCGTACATATTCCAACCAGAAAGGGAGACCACATCCTGCCTGTAGGGAGGTAGTATGTGGAGTTTCACATATGGACTGGCCAGAGGGCAGTGCAACATCTGTAAGGTCCTTGCGGAGGATCGAACCTAGCCAGAGTGGAAACAACGCTGATAGGAAGGGAAACACATGGGCTCGCCAACCGTGTGCCCAGGAGGAAACACTCAGAGTGGAGTGAGCTCTCACCCAATGGGGGCACGGCTCGCCTTGGGACTGATACGCCAAGATGATAGCATCCACTATTCAATGGGCCAACCTCTGCTTAGAGACACCCTTTCCCTTCTGTTGGCCTCCACAACAAAGAGCTGATCTGAGGTACTAAAACTCTGTGTACAGTCTACACAGAGACGTAGAACGTGCACAGGGATGCTAGGGCTGGGTCTGCCTCCTCCGGGAAGTTCACCACCTGGTTCCTGAAAAGAGTGGTGGGGACTTTGGGCACATATCTAGGCCGGGGTCTCAGGATAACTTAAGAGTAGGCCGGCCCGAACTCCAGCCATGTTTCGTTGACCAAAAATGCTTGCAGGTCCCCGACCCTTGTAATGGAAGGGAGCGCAGTCAGGAGCGCTGTCTTAAGAGACAGGATCTTAATCTCAACTGACTGCAAGGGCTCAAAGGAAGCTCGCTTTATGGCCTTTAAGACCAGAGAGATGTCCCAAGAGGGAATAAGGCAAGGTCGAGGAGGGTTCAACCTCCTTGCACCTCTCAGGAACCTGATGACCAGGTTGTGCTTCCCCACGGACTTACCTTCTACTGTGTCGTGATGTGCTGCGATAGCGGCAACATACACTTTCAGGGTGGAGGGAGACAGCCTTCACTCCAACCGTTCTTGCAGAAAGGAAAGAATGACTCTGATCTGGCATTTCCGGAGGTCTTCCTGGTGAGAAGAGCACCATTCAACGAAGAGTTTCCACTTCCAAGCATAAGCGCGCCTTGTGGAGGGGGCTCTAGCTGAAATGATAGTGTTTACTACCGTTGAGGCTAGGTCACTAAAAACCTATGCGTATGATGCCCCATCCCTGGGAAAGCAGGGATGTTGCGAGGAGCATAAGTTTGGGTATCAGATGGTATGTGCAAGGATTTCCAGTCAGGATTTAGACCGTACCATAGTACTGAGACTGCTCTCATTAGAGTTACAAATGATTTGCTCTTATCATCCGATCGTGGTTGTATCTCTCTATTAGTGTTACTTGATCTTAGAGCTGCATTTGATACCATTTACCACAACATTGTATTAAGGCGAGACACTACAGGTGAATAGGGTATTTTTTTTAACTAGCAGATATCACCATGAAACTTTGCCAGTTGATTACCTACATTAAGATGAGAAAAAAATGTATTACAAGTTTTCTGTAATTTAATGTTTAAATATGCAAATGAGGCATTATCTAATTAAATATGCGCTACTTTGCATATATTTTAAAAAACTAAATCTGAGTATTGGATAAAGCCAGGTTCAAAATTATTTTTTCATTGTGTTCACATATTAGATGGGGAAAAAATTACAGAGGGATTTATGGATATCTACTTTTGTTATCCTGTAAATCAGAATATACTGCCAATAGCCTTAAAAAAATGATTTTCGCCATGTTTTTTGGAATAAAATGTTATATAAATCAGGCTAGGAATAATATAATTATAAATAGCTCTTTAAATGTCTTCATAATATAACTAGGTACAAGACTGGAAAGTTTGGTGTATATAGGTGCTACTGAAGAAGAGATTTCGGACTTGGAGCATGAGAGAAAAGTCATTTTGAGAAAACGGGCTTTAAAGATTTAGCATCAGCCAATGAGCCAAATTTTGATGAATTTATGAGAAATCTACACACGCAAACAAAGTGTAGTAAAATACAGACCTAAATGTGTATTTCTGACTTTTTTTTCACCACAAGTCTGAAAGAAGACATGTTATTGAAGACAAATATCCCAAAATCTCAAAATTGATCAGTGAAAAAAAAAACGATGTTTTTGCCTGCCGTGTCTTGCCTTAAATAGACTAGAAAATTTTGTTGCATTAGTGGAATTGCATTAGCATGGTTTAAATCAGAGGTCTTCAATCCTACTCCTGGAGGGCCGTTGTCCTGCAGAGTTTAGTTCCAACCCTAATCAAACACACCTGAATCAGCTCATCAAGCTCTTCAGGATTGCTTGAATATACAAAGGCCGGTGTGCTGAAGCAGGTTGGAGCTAAACTCTGCAGGACAGTGGCCCTCCAGGAGCAGGATTGAAGACCTCTGGTTTAAATCATACTTATCTGACCGTTATCAGTTTGAAGCAGTAAATTAAGAAATTTCTTATCGATCACAAGTTCAGTATGGAGTACCACAAGGCTCAGTACTAGGACCGTTGCTGTTCACTCTGTACATGCTACCCTTGGGAGATATCATTAGGAATCATGGGATTAGTTTTCACTGTTTTCCCGATGATACTCAGCTCTATATCTCTTCGGGCCACAACAAAATTTGCCAATTCAAGAAATTAACGGAATGCATAGCTGATGTAAAAATTTGGATGACTAGTAATTTCCTATTACTTAATTCTGAAAAAACTGAGTTTCTAATGATTGGACCTCTGCACGTACTAACCTAGAATACTGTCTAACATTTGATTTCTGCTCAGTCAAGTCTTTGTCGCCGGTTAGGGAACCTAGGTGTGCCCTTTGATACCAATCTTTCATTTGAAAACCACATTTCTAGCATCTGTAAAACCACATTCTTCCATCTTAAAAATATATCTAAATTACGACATATGCTTTCAACGAAAAATGCGGAACAGTTAGTTCATGCGTTCAAGACCTCAAGGCTAGATTATTGTAATGCTCTTATGGGTGGTTGCCCTGCACGCATAATAAACAAACTACAGCTGGTACAAAATGCAGCAGCTAGAGTTCTTACTAGAACCAGGAAGTATGCCCATATTAGCCCGGCTCTGTCAACACTGCATTGGCTCCCTATTTAAACATCGTATACATTTTAAAATATTGCTGATTACTTACAAAGTACTAAATGGTTTAGCTCCCCAGAACTTGAGCGAGCTCTTAACGCATTATAGTCCTTCACGTCTATTGCGATCTCAAAACTCTAGCCAGTTGATAATATCTAGACTATCAACATCGACTGCTGGCAGTAGATCCTTTTCCTATTTAGCACATAAACTCTGCAACAGTCTTCCTAACATTGTCCGGGAAGCAGACACACTCTGTCAGTTTAAATCTAGACTAAAACCACATCTCTTTAACCTGGCATACACATAGAAAATTATACATTCCTATTATTCAAATCAGTTAAATGATTAATAAGCTGCATAAATTAGGTCAGCCAGAACCAGGAACACTTCCTATAACACCCGATGTACTCCTGACATCATAAGAAGAATGGCATCTACGCTAATATTAGTCTTTCTGCTTATTCCAAGGTTTACTGTAATCAGCTGGATCCAGGCCGTATACAGATCAGATGGTGAACCTGAGGCTAGACACGTCCACAACGCATGATTTAGTCAGACGGATCCGGGCCATATCCAGATCAGATGGTGGACCTGTGCCTAGACACGACCACAACGCATGTTATAGTCAGCCGGATCCGGGCCGTATCCAGACCAGATGGAGGACCTGCACCTGGACACGACGACAACGCATCCCTGAAGTGTCAGCAGAGATTCTGTCAACTAGACTCTCCCCTGTGAAGGCCTCATCGACACCACAGCCATCGGCACTGATCCTCAACAAACCCATTTCCATACCAACGTGACCCCGATCTTCAACCAGAGGGAACTGGATAGTATTCTGATTGTTCCAAACCAATTTGACTTATGACCTATAATGCTGCCTGAATCATAATCATACACTGTTCGTTCATTGGCCAGAGGAGAACTAACCAGGAGAACTAACCTGAGCCTGGGTTCTCCCAAGGTTTTTTTTCTCCATTATGCCACCTGATGGAGTTTTGGTTCCTTGCCACTGTCAACTTTTTCCACCTTTGTTGCCATTGGCTTGCTTAGTTGGGG
Organism: Gila orcuttii; assembly: GCA_026230005.1. Taxonomy (NCBI): domain Eukaryota; kingdom Metazoa; phylum Chordata; class Actinopteri; order Cypriniformes; family Leuciscidae; genus Gila; species Gila orcuttii. The sequence continues at coordinate 41,434,905 of JAPDVR010000005.1, forward strand.
ACATTAAATTTAATATTTAATTTAATATTCAACAATAATATTGATCTGCCTGCATTGACACTATTATACAAGAACTGAGCTGGACGATGACATCACGGTTTACTCCAGACCGGCTATATATATATATAAATGAACTAAATTAATAACCTTTTTTTAAAAACATGAAACATCACTGAACTTACTTAAGCTGGACTGTGACGCTATTTTCTTCTTAAAACAAACTTTTTTTTGCATTATTTTCTTGTTATCTCTGTAAAGCTGCTTTGTACAAAAGATTGTACAAAACAATCTGTATTGTAAAAAGTGCTTTATAAATAAATGTGACTTGACTTGGGGAACAAGGTCTGCATGGGTCAATACGGCGCAACCAGCAACCTGATCCTCATCCTCCCTGACCTTGCACATGTTCTGTGCTTATAGGCTCACTGGGGGGAATGCATACTTGCAAAGGCCCCGGGGCTAGCTGTGTGCCAGTGCATCCGTGCCAAGGGTCTCCTCAGTCAGGGAGTAAAATAACTGGCAGTGCTATGTGTCCAGAGAGGCAAACAGGTCTACCTGAGCGGCTCCAAAGCGTCGCCAAATCAGCTGGCCTACCTGGGGGTGGAGTCTCCACTCTCCCAGGAGTGTAATCTGTCATTAGAGCATGTCGGCTACACGATTGAGCTCGTCCAGAATATGTATGGCATGAAGCGACCTGAGTATCCCTGGGGATTAGCCCAGTGGGAAAGCCCCCACTGTGATCCTCAGATCACCCTGCATATCAACCAAAGTAGTCTTCTGCTGGGCAGAAGAACTAGATTAGAGGGGATAGCGGAGGGGACACCACCTCTTACTAGGTATTGGAGTCTCAATCTCAGCATTGAGATGGAAATCTTCCCACAGTGGGTACATGACTCATCCACGAATGCTACCTCAGCGTGCTTACAACCCAGACACGAAATGCGGTGATTGTGACTATCAACCGAGGCTAAGAAACGACCGCATCCAGAAAAACACGGGTGGAATGACATCTTGAAAAGGACGCAAACACACCCGTGTTACTCTTTCAGAGGAAAAGCTATTTTTTTCTGTGCAGAGATTCTCTCGAAGGCGATCTCTGCTGACGCACCATCACACCAACACAGGGAACTCTTCCGGGTTCTGAAGACCACTGATAGATGAAAGCAGAGCTGAATCAGTGCAGAAATGGTCGTCTCTGAAGCAACAGCTTACTGAGTGTGTCTGCACGCCATACCCGCAGCATGGGGCGTGGTTCGCGGTGTAAATCTCACTCACCAATGTCCATTGGCTGTGTCTGTTAAAAATCGAAGGGGATAGGGCTCTCAGGCGCGATCCCAATTTGTCAGTCACTGAAGTAACTCGTAGTGACTGACTGGGATCTCAGGGAAAACAGCACAGGGAACAGAATGAAAATGAAACCAAAACAGAACGAGGTTGTTACAATATCAACATCCATTCAGTATTTAGCAACCATCAATATGACAGGTTCATGTGATACTGTCAATGAAATAAAATTTAAGTTATTATTAATTGATAATCTGCTGCAGCTCTTCTGTCTTTTGATCACAAGTTTGAATATATGGAAGTACAAATTAGATTACAGAGCTACATTGGAAGATTGTCAGTGAATAACAACTTACATTTGGGCCTGTTCCTCTAACAGGACACAAAACTTATGAGTCATATTTGTGTGGCAGTACCTGTGTCACCTTGAGTTTCTGCTTATACTGCATCTTCTCTTGTTCCAACTCATCAACTCGATGCTTGAGCATCTTGAGCTCCTGGAGCAAGTTCTAATTGCACAAAATAATATATATATATATATATATATAATAACATTTCAGCAAACATTGCAATGTATATCATTTCAAAATCCCCCCACTGAATGGTCTAATTATTCTGACAAAAATGTGCCATGGTAAAAATGCTTTCTGCAGAAATACCATTGATACCAGAGTTGTGATACATTATTGTAATGCATTGTGGTTGCCATGGTAAATTTAGTCAGAAATCCTGTTCTTGGAGAGCTACCTTCCTGCAGATTTGTGGTCCAACCCTGCTCTAATACACCTGTCTTAATTAGCTGGTTCAGATGTGTTTGATTACAAGAGTGTTGGAGGGAGCTGAACTTTTCAGGAAGGTACATTTCCAGGAAAAGGACTGGGCTCCCTTCTGTAAGGGTTAAACCATAGAAACTATTTTTCTAGCAATTTAAACATAACCACAGCCCCAAAACTACAACTGTCAGGTAATAGACTACAACAGTAAGGCTCCGGAAGTAAAAGTCACAATTATATGCTGCTGTAGAAGTCACCATCTCCATGGCAACAGGAACGGCAGCCAGCAGGATAGTTTTTGCAGGCTAGCTAGATTATATTAGCTACCACTAATGTTATAGGTGGCATGGTATTTTTTTAGGGTTAGAACATAAAACACAAATACGTTTAAGTGCAAAAAAAAAATATAATGGCAGCAATCACAGAATATGAGATACAAGGGGTGCCTACACTTATTCCACAGTGTTTGAGTTTGTCTAAATGTCCAGATCTCAGACCTACCACTGGCTTTGGCTCAGTCAGAAAGGCTTGCACTGGGTCACTGCCACAACCTTTCTCTGGGACCATCTCCGCTGGCTTCTCTGGGATTTTACTAGAGATCTCTTGCCGAATCCTACACATCTGCTCCTGAAGCTCGCTAATCAAATTCACTACGCTCTGTCAGAGAGGCATTGGGATAGTAAAGAGAGGAAGAACCAAAGGAAATAAGGAAAGAGAGAGTGGAAAGAATTGATTATGGGAAACAGACATGCAGTCCTTCCTATCTGTGCTCTGCAGGTTCCTTGATCAACTAGATTATAAAATCTCTCATCATCTTTGCTTGATGTAAGTCCTAACATATCCTTTCATGGAGTCCTTGTATTTTCCAAGCCATTAGCAATCATGCATAGCACCATAAGATGATGTGATTATCTATCATTCAGTGTCATTACACATAGACACAGATCAGTAGTATTACAAACACTAGGTCTAGTTCAAATATGAGATTATTTAAGATTTATTACAACATGTAACTCTAGATGTGTCTATGTGCACCATGTAATTCTACGGCATCTATTTCTAGTGTGTGTTAGATGAACTCATCAAACTATTGCAAGGGGAACCTGACAGAAGTAACATTCTAGTGTAAAATAATGTTACATAAATTTCCCTTAATGTCCCATAAAAACAAAAACTGGTTAGTGTTTTTACATGCACATTTTAAATATAATTTTTAATTTTTTATTGTTTTATTTTTTAGCAAGGTGAGTACCAAAACTACCAAAAATTTAAGAATAATCACAAGACCATGTCAGCTTTTTACAAATTGTTGTTTGTTTCTTTCTGCTTTTCCAGGTCACTCGCGTATTTAGGGTGGAACATTTCAGGACATTCAAGAACATTATTTAACAGCACATCTACTAGTCAAACAAACCACAATGAAAAAACATGCTGTCTGCTCTCATCAGCCTGGGCTTTCTGAAATCAACTTCTTTAGATGAGTACATTTCTCACCGACCCATTTCACACAAGCCAAGGTCTCAAATATAAGAGCCTTTGTTAAAGAGCCAAGTGACTAAATGTCTTTTCCAGGATATACTGTGTGGGTAATCATGATTTGAACACAGACCAGCTTCCAATGTAGCATTTGAAATAACTTCATCGTCTGGGTACTAATCTTTAAAAACATATCAAGTTAACTCATAATTTAATTCATAAAGATGTCATTAGCTGAGGAACTTGGCTTTCCTGTGTGAACCATAATAGCTTAATGACTTAAAAAACAACAACGTTTAGTATGTCAGGCACCAAAAGCAGTCACAAAAATAACTGTAAATTTCAAAAGCAAAGACAGCAGTAAAGTTAAAAAAATTGTCAAACATAGCTTCCTGGTAGCATCTTTCACACTAAAGGGAGCTGTGTTCTAATAAAAGTTAACAGTTGTCTACTGTGTCCAGCACGTGGATGATAGAACTTTCATGTGAGACGCCATTGGACACCAACAGTGTGGTAAACTAGATGGTAAACTGGCCTATCTATAGCAGGTAGAAGACCGAGACCTCATGTGTGAGAGAGAGATAGAGAGAGAGAATGGCATGCTACTGGAATGATCATGGGTGGATTGGTGCCATTCTTTCACTTTATGAAGTCAAGCAGTTGTCAGACGTCACATTGAGGTCATTCTTAACACTCTCCCTATGCTAAAAACATTCTGGCTATTTGTCAGTTAGACTCAGCTTCGATACCTCTCTAGTTAATTATACTGAAATTTGTTCTGCTTGTGTTGAATGCAGCCCATTATGTTTAAATGAAAGGTACACAACTGCACAAACACATACAGCTCATGCCAGCACATTGTAATGCCAGAGGAAAGGTATATTTTAAATCTATACCACAGTAGTCACTATAAATATAGTAATTACATGAAAATAGCACAAAGTAAATTAAAAGAAACATTTGTTGACATAAGCCCAAACACTAACTTACAAGCACTCATTTCAAATCACCACTTTTGTGCCAACAGTTTTTTGTTTAACACTTTTAATTTTTCCCTGAACAACACACAGTACAGTTTATAAGACTTTGTTCGCAATATTCAGATTCAAAACACTTCAGTTCTCTTATGAGAGGTTCTCTCGTATTGCGTAAGTTGCTTACGCTACGGGTAAAGTAATCTTTTCTCGAGATATGAAGCCAAAAATTATCCTTAATTTTGTATTTATTGTCAACGCAGTGCAGCAGCTAGCAGACCTAGAGCAGGCTATCTAGCGTGCTCATTGGCTACACTGCGGCTACTGCAGCAGCCTACCACTGAGCCTGGCGTGACGTCACGCCCAATGAGTGCGTTTTGCGCCCTCTACGCGTCACAGCCCGCCAGAATGGGGGTGGCTTAGCGTATAAAAGTCAGGCTCAGAGGCTGCTTCTCTGATTTTCATCTCTTCAGCGAAGCTCTTCGCATCGCTTGATCCTGAGAGAAGCCGCCGCCGTTGAATCCAGCGACTGCAAGCAGAGGAAAGCGTCTGAGGAAGCCGGTCGACTTCGCCGCCTTCAGCCATCCGTGCCGGCTACGCTATCCGGCGACAATATCCTTTGCTCTACTGTGCGTATTCGCCGCTGCGACACCCTTTATCTAAAAGAGCATCGAGACGTTTTTCTAATGTCTCGCACTTCCTGTGGCTCATGCCGAGCTTCGCTCAGCGCCGGAGACCGCCATGTGATCTGCGCTCTCTGCCTGGTCCCGGAACACGCAGCCCTCGCGCTCTCTTTGCTGCCGCTTCAGGGGACGAGGCGGAAGGCGACGCCGCAGGTGACAGCTGCTCTCTCCTGGCCTCGGACAGCGAGGATTGGTCGGGTTCTCACCACTCCACCTCTTCCTCGGCCCAGGAATCCGGCCGCACGCGTGCTGGCGTGGACGTGGAGCTTATGCGCCTTCTCTCCATGGCCGTCGACCAGCTCGGCCTCGAGTGGTCACCGCCGAAAGAGCCTGCGCCCAACAGACTGGACGGCTGTTTCTTACATCGCCGCCCCCAAACGCCCGCATCCAGGCCTGCACCTTTTCTGCCAGAGCTCCACACGGAGCTTGCTAAATCGTGGAATGCACCATTCTCCGCGAGGCTCCACTCTCACGTCTCCTCGGCGCTCTCTCAAGTGGACGGCGCCGCCGAGAAGGGGTACAACTCTATTCCCCCAGTGGAGGAGGCGGTAGCAGCGCATCTTTGTCCGCCCTCTGCGGGATGGCGTTCAAAGTCTAACCTCCCGTCTAAAGCCTGCAGGACCATGTCAGCTCTCATCGGCCACGCGTTTTCAGCCGCCGGACAAGCTGCCTCCGCCCTGCACTCCATGGCTGTGCTTCAGATCCTTCAAGCCGATCTCCTCAGTGAATGGGACGAGAAAGGCAGGAACCCAGCCGCCGTCACGGATTTAAGAAGCGCGACGGACCTTTCCCTTCGTGCTACGAAATCCGCAGCACAGGCGATCGGAAGATGCATGGCTTCGCTCACCGTCACAGAGAGACACCTCTGGCTGACGCTCGCTGACATGAGGGAATCTAAGCGCGCCTTATTTCTTAACGTGCCACTCTCCCCTACAGGTCTCTTTGGCCCAGCGGTTAACGGGATCGTCGACCGGTTCTCCGAAGTTCAAAAGACCTCGCAGGCCATGAACCTCTTCCTGCCTCGACGCGCTAGCTCAGCTGCAGGCCGCTCGCATGACCAGCCTCCTGCGCGAAGCACTAGCCAGCGTCCAGCCCAGCCTCCTCCTTCTTCGCAGCGACGACAGGGCGGCCGCCCTAGGTCGCGCTCGTCTAGCCGTCACAGGCCGCCGCCCCCACGAGGGCCTCGGCCTAGAATATCGCTGAAACCCGAGCGTGCGAAGTCTTCCTAGCGGCAACACGGAGGAAAAGACGGCTGAGTCCCGCTGCGGCCGGACCACCGTCAAAGTATCTCGCCCTGTCAGTCCCCTCAGAGAAGGCTACTGCAGCAGTGTACTTAGCAGCCAACGAGCCGGCATAACAGCCCTTTCGCCTGCACACAACTGCCGTTTTTACGGCGACCCAGAGAAATCTCAAAAAGAGTATAATGTCTGGTTATCCGGCTCATGCCGTTGGTGTATTAAGTGTAGGAAATGTGCCCACATCTCAGTGTTCACCCCTGTCAGCGAGCCGCCATATTCAAGCACAGAGGGCGCGCGCGCCGCACCCACACCTCCGGTTCAGTTTCCCGAGCCCACGAAATGCGGCGATCGGGACCCGGAGTCCATTCTGCCCCTAGCTATACATGTGAAAGCATGGGAAGCTATTCCAGGGGTATCAGAATGGGTGCTAAGCACAATAAGACAGGGCTATTCGCTACAGTTTGCTCGCCGGCCCCCGCGCTTTCAAGCACAGACCGCGACAAAAGTGAAAGCGGAAGTAGCACATCTACTCCACGCAGAAATAGCCATACTGCTGTGATAAAGGGGCTATAGAACCAGTACCTCCTTCTCTGAGCGAGTCAGGCTTTTACAGCCGCTATTTTCTCGTACCCAAGAAGGACGGAGCTCTAAGACCTATCTTAGATCTGAGATATTTGAACAAAGCTCTCATGAGAAGACCGTTCAAAATGCTCACGACCAGACAAATACTCGCGCAAAAAAACTGAAGCACTTTCTCCCGCTCATACGAGACCACCACGTTTTAGTCTGATCGGACAACATGTCTGTGGTGTCATATGTGAACCGTCAGGGCGGTGTCAGATCCAGGAATCTCTGCGATCTGACGGAACGCCTCCTAGTATGGTCCCAGCACTTTCTGCGCTTGCTGAGAGCCGTGCATGTGCCAGGCCACCTGAACGACGGACCAGACAAACTGTCCAGGGGAATGGTCCCTGCACCCCCAGACAGTCCAGTTACTGTGGCGCCTTTTCGGCAAAGTGGAAGTCGACCTGTTTGCGTCAAAAGACAACGCTCACTGCCCGATGTTCTTTTCAAAGAACGAGGATGCGCTGGCCCAAATCTAGCCCAGCCTCCCACTCTATGCTTTCCCTCCGGTCTCTCTGTTGCCACAGGTAATCAACAGGATCAGGGAAACGCGCCACTCGGTGCTCCTTATAGCCCCGCGATGGGAGAACCAAAACTGGTTCCCGGAGCTGACGCGGCTGTCACACACAGCCCCTTGGCCGATTCCGGTGAGGAAAGATCTCCTCTCTCAAGCCCGCGGCTCAATCTGGCATCCCCATCCAGAGCGCTGGTCTCTGCACGTATGGTTAATCAACGGATACCCGTTGTCTTGCCAGAAGGGGTTATGAACATGATTACGCAATACAGAGCTCCCTCTACGAGGCGGCTCTACGCGTCTAAATGGTCTGTGTTCTCCAAATGGTGTGCCGATAGAAATCTGGACCCATGGACATGTAGGGTATCGTGGTTGCTTAGTTTCCTTCAAGAGCTGTTGGACAGGGGCAGGTCCCCCTCCAAGCTTAAAGTTTATGTGGCGGCCGTTGCAGCATTCGCTGAATCGACGCACAGCCAGTCAATAGGAAGAAACGAGCTGGTCATCCGCTTCCTTAGGGGAGCCAGGAGGATGAACCCCCCACGACCCCCGTCGGTTCCTATATGGGATCTTTCTTTGGTCCTAGAGGCCCTGATTTTTTTTACATCCAAGATGGCGCCGCAGACTCTGAAATCAGCTAAACCTGTAATAAGGACTGTAAAAAGATGGACTAATGAAGCAGAGCAGAATCTACAGGCCTGCTTTGATTGCACTGATTGGACTGTTTTTGAAGCTGCTACCAACGATCTGGATGAGCTCACAGATACTGTAACATCATATATAAGTTTCTGTGAGGATACATGCATTCCTACCAGGACATTCTTATCATTTACTAATGATAAACCATGGTTTACTGGGAAACTCAAACACCTTCGTCATGCCAAAGAGGATGCCTACAGAAGTGGGGATAAAATCTTGTATAACCAGGCCAGAAACAGACTGACAAATGAGATCAGAGTTGCTAAAAGAAGCTACTCTGAAAAGCTGAAAAAACAGTTTTCATCCAACGACCCATCATCAGTCTGGAATGGCCTGAGGAACATCACCAACTACAAGTCACCACCCCCCCGATCTGAGGACAATCAACACCTGGCTGATGATTTAAACTAATTTTATTGCAGGTTTGAAAAGGCCTCATTCACACCACACACAGGCTCTGACCTGCACTTCACACATTCACCATCACCTCCTGCACTCCCATTACTCCCCCCTCCTGTCATCCAACCTGAGCTTAAGGTCTGTGTGGAGGACGTGAGCCGAGTCTTCAAAAAACAGAAGACTAGGAAAGCCTCAGGCCCAGACGGCATCTCATCTGCTTGTTTAAAAGCCTGCGCTGACCAACTGGCCCCGGTCTTCACGCAGATCTTCAATAGATCATTGGAGCAGTGTGAAGTTCCCTGCTGCTTCAAACGCTCCACTATCATTCCTGTCCCCAAAAAAAAACAAAATCACTGGACTTAATGACTACAGACCTGTCGCTCTCACGTCTGTGGTCATGAAGTCGTTTGAAAGACTGGTACTGGCCCACCTGAAGGACATCACTGGACCCCTGCCGGATCCCTTTCAGTTTGCTTACAGAGCAAACAGGTCTGTGGATGATGCAGTCAACATGGGACTGCATTATATCCTGCAACATCTCGACAGACCAGGGACTTATGCAAGGATCCTCTTTGTGGACTTCAGTTCGGCCTTCAATACCATCATGCCTGGTCTTCTCACAGCCAAACTGACCCAGCTCTCCATACCATCCTCGATCTGTCAATGGATCACCAGCTTCCTGACGGACCGGCAGCAGCGAGTGAGACTGGGGAAACTCACATCCAGGACTCTCACCACCAGCACTGGCGCCCCTCAAGGGTGCGTTCTCTCCCCACTGCTCTTCTCCCTGTACACTAATGACTGCACTTCTAAAGACCCCACTGTCAAGCTCCTGAAATTTGCAGACGACACCACTGTCATCGGTCTCATCCGAAACGGTGACAAGTCTGCTTACAGACTGGAGGTTGAACAGCTGGCTGTCTGGTGCAGTTATAACAACCTTGAGCTGAACACGCTCAAAACAGTGTAGATGATCGTGGACTTCAGGAGGAACAGCCCAGCACTCTCCCCACTCACCATCATGAACAGCACTGTGGAAGTAGTGGAGTCATTCAGGTTCCTGGGCACTTCCATCTCTCAGGACCTGAAGTGGGACAATCATATTGACTCCATTGTGAAAAAGGCCCATCAGAGAATGTACTTCCTTCGCCAGCTGAGGAAGTTCAACTTGCCACAGGAGCTGCTGATTCAGTTCTACTCAACCGTCATTGAGTCTGTCTTATGCAGTTCCATCACTGTCTGGTTTGGTTCAGCTACCAAATCAGACATCAGGAGACTACAACGGACAGTCCGGACTGCGGAGAGGATCATTGGTGCCCCCCTGCCAACCCTCCAGGACCTGTACTCTTCCAGAGTGAGGAAGAGAGCAGGTAAAATCATCACAGACTCCACTCACCCTGGACACCTCCTGTTTGACATGTTACCGTCAAGACGGCGACTCAGATCACTGGCCACAAGAACATCTCGGCACAGGAACAGTTTCTTCCCACAGGCCATTTCCCTCCTGAACAGTTAACACTCCTCCCAAGGCATATGCCTTAATTGCAATACTCCCACTGTTTAGTGCAATACCCTAAAACTCAGGTGATACTTATATGTAGATTTATTTATTTATAATATTCAAAACACTGTAAATATGTTCATAATCTGTAAATCTGAAAATGTCTATTCTGACAAAACCCAACTGTGATACTTTTATTCTCATATATTTATATTTTTATTTTTTATTATTATAATTTGTAGTATTATGTTTCTTGTTGTATTTGTATTTGTATATGTCCACTGGAAGCCTCAGTACCAAAAACAAATTCCTTGTGTGTGCAAGCACACTTGGCAATAAAGCTCTTTCTGATTCTGATTCTGATTCTGAAAGCATACCCCTTCGAACCGCTAGATTCCGTGGACCTAAAGTACCTCTCGCTCAAAACCGTTTTTCTGACAGCTCTGTCATCAGTTAAACGCATGGGGGATTTACACGCACTATCCATTAGCTCTGCGTGTCTTGAGTTTGGACCGAATGACTCCAAAGTCATCCTCAAACCAAGACATGGCTATGTCCCTAAGGTGTTGGGCACTCCCTTCAGAGCGCAGGTCATTTCTCTATCGGCTCTGCCTGCATCCGATAGTGAGAGTGATGTTAGTCTCCTCTGCCCTGTTAGGGCGGTGAGGGCTTACATTATGCGCTCCGCCCCCTTCAGGCGCTCGGAGAAGCTCTTTGTTTCGTTTGGTGGGCGCACCAAGGGTCTCGCCTCGAAACAGAGCCTATCCAGATGGATAGTGGACGCTATAGCGAATACTTATGTGTCTAAAGGTCTGCAATGCCCTTTGGACATCAGGGCTCATTCCACTAGAGGTGTGGCCTCATCGTGGGCTTGGTCCAGCGGGATTTCCATTCATGACATTTGTGAGGCAGCGGGCTGGGCCTCCCCGTCCACATTTGTTAGGTTTTATAACCTGGAAGTTCCCACTTTGCAGGCTAGACTTCTGTCAGTATGAGTGGGATGTACGTTCTCCCTGGGACTCATGAAGTGGATGCTTGGCGCGCACGGCGTTGACAAGGGGTTCCCGTAGCGTAAGCAACTTACGCAATACGAGAGAACCTCTCGTAAGAGAACGTACTCGGTTAGGTACGTAACCTCGGTTCTCTCTAGAAGAGGGAACGAGTATTGCGTAACCTGCCGTGCTTGCGCCACCAGCGATTTTCGCTTCAGTCGATGAAAACCAGAGAAGCAGCCTCTGAGCCTGACTTTTATATGCTAAGCCACCCCCATTCTGGCGGGCTGTGCAAACAGCCCGCAAAGCGCCCTCATTGGGTGTGACGTCACGCAAGGCTCAGTGGTAGGCTGCTGCAGTAGCCGCAGAGCAGCCAATGAGCACGCTAGATAGCCTGCTCTAGGTCTGCTAGCTGCTGCACTGCGTTGACAATAAATACAAAATTAAGGATAATTTTTGGCTTCATATCTCGAGAAAAGATGACTTTAACCGTAGCGTAAGCAACTTACGCAATACTCGTTCCCTCTTCTAGAGAGAACCGAGGTTACGTACGTAACCGAGTACGTTTTAGTACAAACATTGTTGTCCGGATGGATTCACTTTGCTTTTTTGCAATTTTAAATAAGTAAATCTCATCATTACCGCCCATTACCCCCTGCTCTCTAGATCAGTATCAGCTCTGAGAATTGAAATACCCATTTCGGTGACAAAAGATTCAACTTCTATATAGCACAGATGCGTGATTTTTAGTCTGAATAAGAAGGCTTGGGGGATATGAGACCATGGGTCTTAATTCAGTGACTGAAAATAGCTATGAAATGATAATATCTACATTATAACCAGACTATGTTTAGTCTTCAATCTGCATCTTTTAATCTACTTTGTGTGCAAACTGAATATTATAAGGTTCTTATTAAATTTCATCAGAGTTGTACCTCAGCTTTATGTTGTCTCTCAGCAATGTTGATGTGTTTGTCCTCCATGTTCCCCAGTTTTAGTTTTAGAAAGGACACTTCCTCCATCAACCCCAGCTTATGTGACTCAAGAGAAGTCATGTCCAGAAGTTCCTATTAGAGTCCACACACAAACATACTTGTAAATGTGAAACTAAGAAACCGTCCACTGAAGAAGTCCGTTCAAAATCTCTGTACTTTGCTGTTCCACAATGGCTAAATATACACAGGTTATGAGGGCTAAATTTATCCACTTCTCTTGCACTGACTGACACAGAGAGAGAGAGAGAGAGAGAGAGAGAGAGAGAGAGAGAGAGAGAGAGAGAGAGAGAGAGAGAGAGAGAGAGAGAGAGTATTACAGTTACAGGGTAAGTACAATAAAAATACATACACAAAATCTTATATCACTGACTCGGAAACCTTTATTTGAAAAACAAAACAGATTTACAACACTTCTTTTTCGTTTAAAACTGTTCTTTTTATAAAAAAATTATCAAAAAGTCTTGACAGAAAGTAGCACGTTTTGTCCCCCCTTTTTTCGCTTACTTGTTCCTCTTCTTTTTATTTCTTTCCACTGATAATTCTTAAGAAGAAATCGCATCTCTTGCTATTCTGTATTATGTATTAAAAGAAAATGCAGTACACCCAGAAAAATGTTCTCACCAGTTACTCATCTTTTACCCTCATGCCATCCAAGATGTATTTGACTTTCCTTCTTCAGATTAACACAAATGAAGGTTTTTAGAAAAACATAACGCAAGCTCATGTGTTCCTAAAAGTTAAAGCATCAAACAGCACATACTGCAATAACTACAGTAATCCATACGACCCCAATGGATGGATCAATATCTTCTGAAGTGAAACGATAGGTGTTTCTAAGAAAAATTACAATATTTTAAACTTTTTAAACTGTAGACTATTGATTCAAACCAACTGCAATAAGTTGTTTTTCAAATAAAGGTTTTCGAGTAAGTGATATAAGATTGTGTGTATGTATTTTTATTGTACTTACCCTGTAACTACATGGAACAAGAGGGTAGCAAGAACCACTTTAATTTACGTCCAGTAATGTCACACTTACCCTGTAACTACATGAAACAAGAGGGTAACAAACACGATTTACCCTGTAACTACAAGGAACAAGAGTATATTTCCTAGTATTTTTTTAAAAAAAGCAATACTTTTAACTTTACTTGCCTTAAAACATGTAAGCCCAAACTTAAACATCTGCACTTTTGCTATAAAAAAAAAAAAAAAAACTGTATAAATGCATAGATGTACCCTGTCATTTTTAAAAAGCCTATACAATATGTATTGGTACACCATTATTTCAAAAAGATACCTAAAGTGCTCCCAAATGTTGTATCATAATAGTATAATAAGTACCCATTAGATCTATTATACTTACAGTAATAATGTTTAATTCTCCTGGTTGTTACCCCTTTATTCCCAAAACTTTACATGTTGTTCCCTTATACTTACATGCAAGTGCTTTATACTGTAGGTACACTATAATTACCAAAAGTTACGCTGTAAATTTGTCTTAATTACGCAGTACTTTCCGGACTGTAATTTAAAGCATTACCAAAAATATTTTACAGATATTCTGATAAGATATTTCAACATCAGAAAGTGTGCATTTGACATGAAAGGCTGAACATGTGAAATTGCGTAAATTAACTGTGAAAAAGTATTTCCCATATGAAGACAATCAAATTCAAATTCAGATCAATCCTAACTGATGATCACCTGAATGCCTGCATGCCACCAGCAGCTACAGCCCTGATATCAATCGATTGCGGGATTTGTTTTAATGCAAGTCAACTGAATAAGTGGTTGATCTGAACTCTTGGCATAAAAGTTTGAGCACCCCTGGTGTAAAACATAAAAGCACCATCTTGCCTTCTTTGATCTCGATGGTTAAACTCAGACACTGAACAGGAATCTATTTTACAATACAGAAGCCCAAAAAACCTGTTTAAAATGTCTGTAGCTTGTGCTGAGGGGTTTTATGTGAGCTTTGAGACTTTCAAAGACAGCATATGGAAAATATTAGGCCCGTGTCACTGGAATTGGATTTGCCTTTGAAGGCCAAAACCTCAATGACCACAGGCACATGCCCTAAAAAACTTCCAATCTGAAGGCTGGAGATTTAATCAGCCATAGAGCTTTCAAAGCAAAGGCGAGTTAAACAGAAATATGCAATTAGCTTACAAGGAAAATTAGATTTAGAAGCAGAGGAATGTGAATTTAGTCTTTGAAAATGGTATGGATAAGTGCAGGAGTCTTACCATGTCTTGAAAGAGTTTATATTTATAAATGGTCCTAATGACTCTAGCAGGTCTACTAAAATGTCAAAGCTTTAAGACCACTCTTTGCTTTTCTCACTTCTCACTTATTTTCACACTACACTCTTCACAGTACTACAGTTTTTTTTTTTTTTTCGTTTTTTTTTCTGCTGGACACATTAATATTTATTTCCCCTTCCCCTCTTCTTTCCATGACTTGCTGATTACAGAAGAAAAAACAGGTTACCTGCTGTCAACTAATTCCCGAGCTAATTAAAATGTCCAAATCAACCCAGGCCTTGTAATACTGCCACCACTTAAATATGTGGGTTGCCAAGGTGATGTGATGACCAGACTCCTGGACTCCCACCCAAGAATTTCCTAACAGATGCCAAAGTTCCTTTTCAGGCACACCAGGTGCAGATTATTATATTAATGTAAGCTGGTGCCTTAGAAAAGCTATTAGAATTAAAATAAAAGCAGTTTAAAGGGCAAATCTAGAGCAACTATATTTTTATATTTTCTGAATCACAAATCTAGGAAGAATCCTTAGTTCAAGTCTTAATGCTATTCTGATTTCTAGATATGGCTCAGGTCCCTGCAAATAGAATAAAAAAACACATGAACAAATCAACTAAGAAACGAGAAACCCAAGCTGATTATGCATGACTGTTCATTTGAACATCTACCAAGCCTATTAAGAAACTTGGCCTGCCCAGTCAGGGTGAAGCAATGTAAGCAGTGTTAGTCATAAACAGCAGAACTAATGATGTAGAGTAAATGTGTAAAGGGTGATCTTCGCATTTTGCACAGCACATATCAGTATCGTTAGCTTTGTAAATCTGACACATAAATGCAGACTTGGCAAAAAGGCTGTTATTAAATTATGGGCCAGTTAAAATCTTTAATTTAAATAATAGTAAAAGCGCTGGTGGGAAGTGCTAATGACTAATGAATGTATTACTATATAGACCTATATACTGTATGTGTTTATATATATATATATATATATATATATATATATATATATATATATATATATATATAAATTAATTCCATTTATTAAGTGATAATACTGCTTTGTAATGTAATGATTTCAAATAATCTTTTCATGTAGACTAAAATCTCTCTGAAAGCTTGTGATGGATTCACAACAATTATTAAGTGTTTGAAATTATTTCTATGAAAAATATGCAAATTAAAATAATCTTCTATTTTAATAAAAATGACCAATACCTGTTGAAGCATCTGCTCAGTGCAGTTGAGTTTGTGCTGATATTCCCCAAGATAATTATCTAGGTCTCTGATCTTCTGTCCCTGAGCCTCCACCTGATCCGTCAAAACACTCACCTGAGAAACAAGTTTAAAGGTTTGTTCATGTGAGGTGCATCATCTTTGTCCATTGTCCTACTAAAGTTGTTTTCAGGTCTATAATAAAAATAATAATTTCAGTCTACTCATTACTGTATTCAGAGTCATACTAAATCCATATGTAAAAAAATATTATATCATCCAGATTTTCAAACAAATTACAGCAATTTAGCATATTCTCGTCAACCCAGTTGATCAGGAATACGCAGTGCAAGCACCTACTCTGCACATGTACTTACTGTAAAAAACCCAACAAGCCAGAACAGGACTAATCCTTAAGCCTTGTCTGTTCCCATGAAACACCACGAGTGCACTGGCTGTTTTTCCCCAAGTGTTATTTGTACACTTGTAGTACAATGGCTTCAATTATTTTATCCAACAACTAAACAGGTTTTGCTGAATGTATTTATAAAACAGACATTTACTATTGAATGTACTTTTAGTACATTGATATTAGTATACTTACTACATAAAATATACTTAAAAATATACTTGAACTTTACTAAAGTACACTTAATAAAATTAACTTGAAGTATACTTTTTTCCGTAAGGGTGGTCATCAAATGATTCACAATATGTCTAAAAGGTTTACCTTTTTCTGTCAGTGCTGATTATGCACAGTATTGAGCACCCCACAAAACATACAAAAATGTTGAATTGCATACAATACTGATATCTAAACTATTTGTTGCAACGTCATACTGTCTAGATGGACATTAGGAAATTATTTGTAACAGACTGCCCTATGTTTTACCTGTAAAACAAGAGACTCTTTATCCCCTTCTAGACGAGACAGACGCTCCTGGTAGCTCCCGCCATTGCCTGGGCCTTGCACGTTGACCTGCAGTTCACAGGTGTTTAGAGTTATGTTTACAATCAGCAGAGAAGAAAGCTAAATCTTATAAACTATGCAGCATGAAGGCCACAGCTACCTTTACAGATGTGAACAGTAAATGGCTTTTATAGATTGTGTAGGGTATGGACCAATCAGACACACACTAATTATTAATTATATACAAAGGTTTATGAAACTCCAAAACTAACAGCCCAAATGAACGAACACAAGGGCAGAAACAGTGTCATGTTACAGGGCTGATAAGGAGATTTTACGACCTCCGAGGAATGTGGCCACATGCACAAGAGAGAGAGACAATGGGAAGACAGAAACCCTCTTTAAAACAGACTTTGCTGCATTAATCATAGACTAACTGATCTATAAATGAACATGCATAAAACTGTGAAAGAAACAGTATAAATGGTTTACTGTCTTGTGTACTATTATGTATATATTATGGTATGTACCCTGGTATACAACCAACTAACGATCAATGTAACCTCACCTGTATCATGCCTCCTACCTAATTAATCCTCATTTAATGACTCACACTTTGATGTACATCACCTTCTTCTAGAATGCAGTGTGGATGTGTTATAGCTATCTGAGCATTAATTAAGGTATAACCACGCTTGGGACAAAGACTCGTAAATCAACTAAGAGCCACTTTCCCTCTCAGACATGTCACCTTTCTTATTGGTCGAGTTCAACCCTTAGGGGTGGATCTTTTCCAGGCTTTATTAGAGACAGTCCACATGTGACCTCTCTCTCTCAGTTCTTTCATCCAGCCGCAACACTGTTTCTGGTGATACTGGGGAACCCCCTCCCCCTCCACGGGGGCCCCAGGGCCCAGCAGGCCTCGATCCAACCAGATATGGGCTCATGCAGGAGAGAGAAGACTCTCTCACAAAGAACCAAGGACAATATCAGGAGTTTTGGAACAAAGACTCCAACCAACAACGACTCCAATCACCCACTCTTCCGACTTCCTCACTTCTCCTGGGTGCTCGGCGTGGCCTCAACAGGGCCCCAGGCCTTGACCAAACCAGCCATGTGTTCCTGGAGAAAGAGAACTCTCAACCAACTTCCACTTGACACTGCCGGAACCATCAACGACTTCAAATTTTCAACAACTTCAAGAATTGTTCCCACTACAAATGCAAGTATTCAATTCAATGAAATGTGAAAATAAAATTATGATGGTTCTTCTCATAGTCCCTCTTCCGGTTTCCAATTTCATCCTATCACTAACCTATTTCTGTAGTTATGTATATATGTTGGTTTAGTTTATTTATGTTTATGATTTAGTTAATAAAACTTATGCACTTTATGTATCTGGTTCTGATTTGCTTGCAATACGAAGTCCCTTTACGGTTTTTGATCTTGCTACATGCTCAAAACGCTGTACATGCTAAGAAATGATTATTCTTCTGTAGCCAGGGAAGATACCCTTTTCTTAGAATAAATTAATATTCAAAAGAGTTTGTTGGATGAACTGATTAATTGATTGTAATATTAATTTAGCCATGTCAAGTTAATCCAATTAACTGACCCAAATATTCATAATTAATCATAACAAGTTATTATTGATTATTAATATTTCATATAGCTAAGTTCCTTACAATTTTCACAATCCTGATTCAGTTTCTATTGAATATGTCACAGCAAGTTTGCAAAACTTCACATTACCCAACCCACCTACGGTTTAAAAAAGGAATTTCTTAAGAGGTGCATTTTTTCTGATCAGGTTTTCGTGCTCAAGCTCCATGCAGTAAAGCTGTGGGACTTGGAATATGTCAATGATGTGTGCAATACTGTGAATGTACACAAAAGATTTAAGTTTGAATTTATGATCTATGCTACAATGTGAAACACAGTGAATGGTCTGCATTATGCCAGAGAAAACTTAAGAGAACATAAATGGTTGTTCTGATGTTTTATTAAATGTTTGTTGTATGCATGTGCACAAAATGTAATTAAATAAACTGCATGTTTGTAATTTAGGAGTATAAAGGCAAAAAAATCTGTAAAAAATATTATGCATTATACAGGGCAGAAAATTGACTTCAGTTTAAGCAATTACACTACTGTCTTCTAATCGGATTCTGTTCCAAGATTCCTGATATTTAACAACACTGGTAAAAGTCACTGTTTATGTCACTACACTTGTCTTTAGTGTGAAGTTAAAGCAGAGTAGGTAGTTCTGTGATTTTACCTCGAGTACCTGGAGTTTTTTCTGAAAGTCTGAGCACATTGGTTCCCTTTCGGAGTGGAACAAAACACTGCGTCTTGGATTGACGCTATGGAACACACCATCAGCGTGACAGGTTTCGTAAGCATTTGTGCAAACATAACAATTTGAATTGGCCGACGACAGTCTATGATGTCATTAACTGAACACCTGCGAGTATAAGAGGGCGCCTGCAATGTACGTCATCAGCTTTTTTTGTCTTCTGGGGCTGTTTATTTGTAGTAATGTGTGGTAAAGACGATTTACCATAGAAAACGTTTCGGGTTATGACTTTAACCCTTGTTCCCTGAGAAGGGAATGAGACACTGCGTCGTTGAAAACGACTCTTTGGGGACGCTCCCTTAGCGTGCGCCTCTGAAGTATGAATGAAACTAATCCAATCCTGATTGGTGTTGCGTCGTGACGTAACATGTGACGGCATTACCGGAAGCATAAAAGAGACGCTGACACACACACACTAGCCTCGCGATGAAGCAAGACGCTCTAAGGCCTCTAGGGGCGTGGCAGGATGACGCAGTGTCTCGTTCCCTTCTCAGGGAACAAGGGTTATAGTCATAACCCGAGACGTTCCCTTTCGAGGGAACTCGCACTGTGTCGTTGAAAACGACTTTTTGGGGAACGAATGCCCACTAGGCCACGCACCGAAATAGGCCTGCCCTGGAGTGAAACTGTTTCAGGCACTCAGCTAGGACGAGAGCACATGTGCGCCAGGCGTACTAGGGAGGTGTAGACTATAGAACCTAAAGAAAGTGTGCGGGATAGCCCAACCGGCTGCCTCACAGATCTCCTGGAGGGGAACTCCCGAGAGGAGGGCCCTAGAGGATGCCATGCCTCTAGTCGAATGAGCCCTTATGGCCAGAGGTGAAGGCTGCCGGGAGCCCTCTCCTAGGTGAACCAAAACACACTAACAGTTGGTCCGACCTCCTCCAAGAAGAGGACCTCTCGAGGTAAATACTCAAAGCTCTGACGGGGCAGAGCAAATGAAGCTTTTCTTCTTCTGCCGAAACATGAGGTGGAGGATGGAATGCCTGAAGGGTCGTAGACCTAGCTATATTAGCAGGCACTTTAGGCACATAGCCCGGTCTCGGGTGCAAAAAGGCCTTAACCTTGCCAGGGGCAAACTCCAAGCAAGCTGGTGTCACTGCCAGGGCTTGGAGATCTCCCACCCTCTTAAGAGAGGTGATGGCTAAGAGAAAGACCAATTTGTATGTAAGATCTTTAGGCGAACCCGACTGAAGAGGTTCGAAGGGGGCCAGGGATAACCCTTCCAGAACCACTGCCAGGTCCCAGGCAGGAACCCTGGACCTGGTTGTCGGTCTCATCCTCCAAGTACCACAGAGAAAACGAATGACCAGCTGGTGCCTCCCCAGAGGCCCATCACTTAATGGCGCGTGGAAAGCCGCAATGGCAGCCACGTACACCTTAAGCGTGGAAGGGGAGAGACCCGCAGAGAAACGATCTTGAAGAAACTCCAGAACTGAAGCCACCGGGCAGTTAACTGGGTCTAAATTATGTTCTCTACACCAAGTGATAAATACATTCCACTTGAGGCCATATAATCTCCTAGTAGACGGAGCCCTAGAGCTAAGTATGGTTTCAACCACCCCGGCTGATAGACCAGCATTTAGGTACTGAACCCCCTCAGAGGCCAGGCCCACAGTTTCCACAGCTCTGGGTGAGGGTGGAAGATTGTGCCCTCCGCCTGAGACAATAGATCCCTCCTCAGAGGAATCTGCCATGGCGGAGCTATCAGGAGTGAAATTATGTCTGAAAACCATACTTAGGTCGGCCACATTGGGGCAACCAGAAGTAGACTGATGCCCTCCTGACGGACCCTCTCCAGGACTCCCGGAAGCAGAGCGATCGGGGGTAATGCGTACAGGCGAAGCCTCGGCCAGGCCTGTACCATGGCATCCAACCCCAGTGGGGCTGGATGTGACAGGGAGAACCAAAGTGGGCAGTGGGACGTCTCTCGAGATGCGAATAGATCCACTTCCATGGGTCCAAACCTCTCCCATATCAACTTCACCACATCTGGATGAAGTCTCCATTCCCCGGGCCTCAGCCCCTGCCTCGACAGGATGTCTGCTCCCTGATTCTGAACCCCCGGAATATACATTGCTCTGATAGACAGTATTTTCCCTTGGGACCAAAAAATAACCTGATGCGCCAGTCTGCACAGAGGGCGCGATCTGAGTCCCCCTTGTCGGTTCAGATAAGCTACCACTGATGTATTGTCCGATCGTACTAGGACATGGTAACCCTTGATGTCTGGAAGGAAGCTGCTCAGAGCCCTGAACACAGCCAACATCTCTAGACAATTTATGTGCCAAAAATGATGATGGTCCTGCCACAGACCCCTAGCAAAGCGGCCGTCCATGACCCCGCCGGAACGGTTTTCCGGCGACATGACGCTCCTAACACTGGCCCTTGGGACAGGAACCAAGGTTTCTTCCATATTATTAGAGAACGAAGACATCTGGGCGTTACTCTGATCATACGAAAAGGATTCCCCTTGGGGGAAAACCCCTTGGCTTTCAGCCACCACTGAAGGGGCCTCATGTGTAGAAGGCCCAAAGGTATAATGTTGGATGCCGCTGCCATGAGGCCCAGCAGTCTTTGAAATTGCTTTACAGTGGTGGCCTGGTCTAGCTTTAACTTGGACACCATCGCCAGAATGGACTCGACATGCGCAGGAGACATGCGTGCCTGCATCGTAGTCGAGTTCCACACCACGCCCAGAAACGTTGTGCACTGGGATGGTTTTTAACACACTCTTCTTTGTGTTGAGTCTCAACCCCAATTTTTGAATGTGGCCAAGGACGACATCTCGATGCCGAACTGCCATTTCTCGAGACTGGGCCAGAATGAGCCAGTCGTCGATATAATTCAGTATGCGGATGCCCTGAAGTCTTAGTGGAGCAAGTGCTGCATCCATACATTTGGTGAATGTGCGGGGAGAGAGTGCTAGGCCGAACGGAAGAACCCGATGTTGGTAAGCTTCGCCCCCGAAAGCGAACCTCAGGAACCTCCTGTGACATGGAAGGATGGATACGTGAAAATAGGCGTCTTTTAGATCTATCGTGACAAACCAGTCCTCGGATCTGATTTGACTGAAGATGACAGGAATAGTAAGCATTTTGAACCTGAACTTCCTCAGAGACCGGTTCAAAACCCTGAGATCTAGAATTGGCCTCAACCCCCCATCCTTCTTTGGAACTATAAAGTACCGGCTGTAAAATCCGGACTCCCTGTCTGAATGAGGAACACGTTCTATGGCCTCCTTTAGCAGCAGAGATTGCACTTCTTGTTCCATCACCTGAGCCTGCTCTGGAACCACTGTAGTCTGCACCACCCCATAAAATTTGGGGGAGCGGTGCCCGAACTGCAGTCTGTAACCTGACTTTATTATATGCAGGACCCATGCAGATATGTTGGGAAGATGATACCATGCCTCTACAAAATCTACTAAGGGAACCAGCCTCTCGAGACTGGCCTCTGGTGTTTTTCGAGCACCCTTCTCGACCCCCTGAAGCGGAAGACTGGCAGGCTGTAGTCGATACGGTTTTCGTGACCATAACTGATGCTCGTTTTTTATTTTTTGAGAAAGACGACGCGGAGTGCGTTCGCTGGAAGATGATGCGGCCCGAAGCGTCACCGACGGCGGGCAACTCACATCGTTTCCTTGAGGGCTCCGCTGCGAGAACAACCTCGGTTGCTTGAAGAACAACCAACGGAGGGGACAGCCCTCAGAGGTCCCACCACCCTGGCTAGGACCTCTTTCCTGAAGCCCTCCTAGCCTGAAGGACATCCCTCAGATCGCCCCTCTGGCTGGAGGGCTTCTGCTGGGAGCGTTTCCTATGTTGCCAAGCTCCCGGAGGAGGGGCTCTAGAGGAAACGCTCTCCCTTTGCTCCGCACGGTGTGAGGAGCTGGCTGATGGCTGGGGCTGATGTTCTTGCCCCACCCTACTCGATTTGGACTTCGATTTACGGGGGAGGAACTGCTGGAACGCCACAGATTGCTTCTTCGCCTCCTGAAACCTGTCGACGACCGATGTAGCAGCGTCGCCGAACAGGCCAGAAGGCGAAAGCGGCGCATCCAGCAAAACAGATTTATCTTATTCTTTTAAACCTGATAAATTCAGCCAAAGATGCCTCTCCGTGGCGCGGGCCGTCTCTTTAGTGGCCCGGAGAGACAAATCTGTGGCCTTACGCAACTCCGCGATATCCTCTGGAGTTGGCCCCTCCCCCTCGTCCAAATCTTTCAGGAGGTCAGCCTGGTATGTCGGCAAAATGGCCATAGAGTGCAGACATGAACCAGCCCGACCTGCCGCCATGTAAGCCCTGCCTATTAAAGCAGATGTATCTCTGCAGGACTTACTAGGCAGCGCCGGGGTTTTAAGGGAAGATGCCGCCTCAGGAGAGAGGTATCCAGCTAACGCCTCTACTACTTTAGGCATCTTCCCATAACCCATATCCCGTGCCCCCAAAACATTGCTGTAATCAACCACAGATGGACTGGAGACACGGGACAATGCGGTTTATCCCACGATCTCGAGATCTCTTTGTGGAGATTGGGGAAAAACGGCAAACCCCGGCTCTGAGGCTGTGACCTGTGCCGCAGGAAACGCTCGTCTAATTTGCTTTTGACTTGCGTTCCCTGCTCATCTTGTGGCCAGCTGATGTTAAGTCTGGCCACGGCACGAGTCACAACCTCAACCAGCTCCTCATATGCTTGGCCGTAAAATGGCGCGCCTAACTCACGGTCATCCCCCTCGATGCTGAGCACCTCTACCTCCTCGGAAGCAGAGAGCTCAAGCACCGGGACCTGGTCGTGGGCAGAAGAAGCCGCAACGCGGGCTTCTGCACCACTCACAGGGGCTTCGGGATCCTCAGATGAAGAATGAGAAAGTGCCGCAGCAGTCTCATTCTCATCTGCAAGATCACGCTGCGAGCCCCACGACCTGAGTCGCCGCGCCGCCTCAACAGACGCGGGACCAGAACCGCGGGGAACGCGAGCCTGACCGTGCTCATCAAAGCACGCCAGCCGGGAGCACAGCACTCTCATGGGTAGTGCTTCACAGTCTCCACAGGCAGCTCCCTCGAGAGCTGCCTGGGCATGCTGCGCTCCCAAACAGTTCACACATAAAACATGCGTGTCCCCATCCGTAATGAAACGAGGACAGGGGTGCACACACTTCTTGAACTGTTCGCTGGTCATAATATATATATATATGTAGTAATCAGACAAACAACACCAAATAAGACAGACAGTCGTAACATAGAGCGCTTGCTGAAGAGTGAAAGCTAGTGTGTGTGTGTGTCAGCGTCTCTTTTATGCTTCCGGTAATGCCGTCATATGTTACGTCACGACGCAACACCAATCAGGATTGGATTAGTTTCATTCATACTTCAGAGGCGCACGCTAAGGGAGCGTCCCCAAAGAGTCGTTTTCAATGACGCAGTGCGAGTTCCCTCGAAAGGGAACTCAGACAAGCATTTCAGGAAGTGTGTGCCTCTGTGTCCCATGTTTTTTGATGGTCAAGGACAAACGCAATCTGTGTTTGTTGTTTGGGTGAGGAGCATGCGTGTTCAATTTTTGAGAGTTATGAATGCGCCTATTGTGAACAATTTGAGATGAGAAAGCTCCGTTCATGCTTGACTTCATTTTCGGGAGATGAGGAACAAGTGTCGGCGCATTGTGGCTCGGGACCTGCTGTAGCCAAAGCGTGAGGATTGCAGGTCGAGCTGGCTGAGGAATTCGAAAAAGATATTAAGCGTAGCGTCAGTTCTGGGAGGTCACGTTAGTCAAGCTCTCATCAGCTGACTCTCAGCTGATACAGGTCTACCTATAGGAATATGATGCCTATCACTGTATACATATATACGCTCCTTCAGTATTATCAGCAGCTATCACGTTTCTCAGGAGCTAATCAAATCGGGAATTCGGCAGGCAAACCACCTCATCTTACAAGGAATCGTGCAGTCGGGAATTTAGCGAGAGGAATTCGTTCCACACAAGGATTTCACCTCAGATTCATTCAGACAGTTCGTTTCAATGAACCGGTTCAAAAAAACGGTTCACCAGTTCAATTACGTCCTCATGTAATGACGTCAATTCTATCATCCCAGTGAATAAAAATACATTTAAATAAAGTAAGTTAAAGTAATCATTAACTTCAGTTTAATAATAGTAATCATTGTCATCATCATCATCTTGGATAAGTTCCTTACATTTACGTTTTGCAAATTAACCCAGTACAGGCGATGTGCAAACACGGATGTTTTACATTTCTTAAAGATAGAAAGTGAATAAAATGGTCTTTATCAATTTTATTGTATTTGTTATTAAATAAACTTATGTATCAGCACAGCATCAGTTGGCTGAAAGTTCGGTTCAGAGACGGTGCTATCACGCATGCTCAGTATCTCCAGCTCATCGGTTCTCCGTATCGAACGTGTCCAAAAGAAACAGTTCTCGGTTCTGTAGGCTACTGATGATTCTAGAACTGCTGTAGCTGAATGTTTAAGTGTGCTGAGCTGAGAACTGCTGCAATCTGAATATACAGTCAACAAAAATAAAAAGTCGAAGTATTTCTGTTTTTATTAACACATTATAAACAATTTACTTTGCACCATAAAACCTTGGCAAAAGTTTACGTTCAGAAATGAAATAAGCTGTTCCTGAAAATGTTTTAGTATAATAATAAATGTTTAGTTTGACAGTTTTACAATCCCTTCATTGTGTTTCCAATCTTTAAAATAATACAGTGATAAAACATTAATTATGTGATAAGCGTGTTTCCAACATGTTGTATTTTGTTACACTCACTGATGTTCAACAAACTACTTAAAGTCCCCCTATTATGCTATTTTAAAGTTTCCTAATGCTGTTTTGGAGTCTCCCACAACAGGTTTACATGTATCAAAGGTCAGAAAACTGTTTCATTTTCTCATAATATACATTTGCACATCACCACATTTTTAATGGTTCTCAAACGACTCATCAGATGAATCAATCTCTCTAAATCCCTCCTTTCTCTAAAACTACTCTGCTCTGATTGGCCAGACAGCTCAGTCTGTTGTGATTGGTCTACCGTGTGCAGCGCGCGTGTCGAAAACAAAAACGCCCATTGCCATAACAATGTCAGCTCTGCGTGTCCTGAGGCTTCCTACACTGTAAACTTAACACAGTAACGAATAATGACGTCGATTTTACCATATCAATCCGAGCGCGAGTCCGATGATGAAACATTGGAAGAACTAGTTCTTCAACTCGAACCTCCATTGCAAGGACAACTCGAGCAGGACTTTTCTCAGTGATATTCTACTCAGTTTGAGGTACATTATGAGATGATGCAACTGTAATTCCTCACCATCAGCATTAACAAGTGCATGTCCATCAACAAACCGATTATTTTACTTGTACTTATTTATTTACAGAGTATTTTTCAAATTTATTGCGGTGAACGTGGAAACTATCACAGTATCAATCACAGTGCATACATTAGCCGAGCTCTAGCGTGAATGACTGATGTAACATAAACGTTGGTAAAACAAATCTTGCTCCATGCTTTAATCTTTACTCAAAGTAGTTATAACGACAGACAATCTGCATTAATATTCAGAGTTTTAGGTAATAGTGGCCCACAACTGATTAGCAGAAGTATTTCAGTAAGACACTAATAATGTGAGTTAACCAGTTAGCAGGAGACCAACACAATATAAAACTCAAAACGTACTCGGTTACTAACGTAACCTCGGTTCCCTGAGAGTAGGGAACGAGTATTGCATAGCTATACACAGTGGGAAAACTCCTTTTCTTGAGAATATTGAAGCCATTATTTTAAAACGCTGTGCAGAGCACAGAGCAGAGCGTCTAGCTTGCTCATTGGCTGTGCTGCAGCAACTGCATGAACCTATGGTGAGGTGGCTGAGACGCGCGAACCAATCTGGTCGCTTCATGCCCAGGGTGCGTCAGTAGCCGCCATTTCGCCATAGACTCAGGTTAAATCAACTGAAGTGACAGCACCTGAGCCAAGCATAATAGCACGGCAGGCTACGCAATACTCTTGCCATACTCTCAGGGAACCGAGGTTACGTCAGTAACCGAGTACGTTCCCTTTCGAGAACGTTCACTTCGTATTACTTAGCTATACGCAGTGGGAACCCATTTTAAAACGCCATTTGTGGGCCAGCGTGTCCTTTTTCTTTGAAAAGAATATTGGGCAGTGAGCATTTTCTTCTGAGGCGAAGAGGTCGACCTCTGCCTTGCCGAAGGTGCTCCATATCATGTGAACCGTCTGAGGGTGGAGAGACCATTCCCTTAGGAGGACATTGTCTCTGGATAACATATCCGCGCCCTGGTTCAAAATGCCCAGTATGTGCACTACCCTTAGCACCTTAGCAAGCGCAAGAAGGCATGTACCCAAATGAGGAGAAGTCTGGCCATCGCGTCCAGGCTGGCCGATCTGAGGCCACCCTGGCGATTTATGTAGGACACCACTGACATGTTGTCCATGCAAACCAGGACGTTGTGTCCCGCCAGATCTGGGAGAAAGGTTTTCAGGGCTAAATGAACCGCTAGCATTTTGAGGCAGTTGATATGTAGGCACTTCCTTGGGCTCGACCAGACGCCAGAGATTGGCCTGCCCTCACACAGTGCCCCCCAACCCAGGTTGGAGGCATCTGTTGAAACCACTTTCCTTCTCGAGACCAATCCCATGTCTACACCTGACTGGTACCAGTCGGTGCGCTTCCAGGGGGTCAGGGATTTGACACAGCCGTGATCCACCCTGATGCATAAGTGACCGCAGCGCCACACATGAGCTGGCACTCGGCATTTCAGCCATCGCTGTAGGGGACGCATGCGCAGTGTTAGAGATTGGGGCATCAAGAGAGGCGGTTCTGTCCACATCCTTGATCTCCGCAAGGTTTAGCCAGAGGTGGCGCACCAGCACAGTTTGGCCTGAAACACTTGAAGTATCGCCATAGTGTGTAAAGTCGATGCAGCCTGGACGGCGCACATGTAAGCGCGACCGGTGAGGGCAGATGTCGTTCTGCAAGGCTTGGATGGGTTCACCGCCTTAGTTCTCCATCCGCTAGAGGTGGGCGGGCAGAGATGCGCGGCCACAGCTTCCTCTAGGGGGGCAACGTGTTGTAGCCCTTTTCCTCAGCGCCGTCAATAGTCGAGAGCGTTGCGGAGGTTGAAGTTTTCAAGTGCGCCGAGTAAGGGGCGCGCCATGATTAGGTCAGCTTGTCGTGTACCTCGGGGAAGCAGGGTGCTGGTCTTTGACAAGGGGTCTGCTGACGTCCCGGCAGAAACCACCTGTCGAGACAACTTCTAGTGGGCTCCAGAGGCAGAGACCACTCAATGTCGGACACACTTGGTCTATCTAGTTCTTGGAAACATGGCGTTCTTAAAGCTATGTATTGGAAATATGCTTGCTCTAAAGGCTATCTTTTGTTATTAAAACACGATTGTTCTTAAGGCTATTTGGTAGCTATTGGAAACATGCTTGTGCTTAAGGCTATCTGTTTGCTATTGAAAACATGCTTAGATTTTTTTGTAAAGGTTTAAAGGGAGGTGCAACCAAAAAAGTTTGAGAACCACTGCTCTAAAAGCTGTTAGTTGCTATTGGAAACATGTTTTTTTTAAGGTTATTTAGCCCAGTCGTTCTGTGGTACATGGCTGTGTTTTAGGCTTATATCTGGTGTCATTGTCACATGCTGTGCTAAGCTTCAGCAACATTGCTATCAGTACGTACTGGTTGCTAATATAAATGTTATCAAATATATGCTCATTACTTTTACATTACTATTATTGAGCATACTGTACTGAGTGACATGCTGGTAATCAAAGCGTTGTTTTAGCCTTTAGCCTGGTTGAATAGAATAAAAAATTAGCATTTTTTTTCAATCTGATTATTGCAACATGCTGTGTTAAAGTTAGCACATGATTGTGGCTAAAGCTTATCTAGATTATTGGTAACATATTGTGCAAAATACACTTTAGGTGTGTTCACCGCAGAGGTCTGTCTGTATTCAACACGAACAACATCGTAGCTTGATGATCCCGTGAATGAGTGTGGAATCATGGGAGTCGGCATCTTCACCTCCACAACCAATGGAATTCAGTACGATGGGAGCATAAATCGTTTTCATGAATGAGGAAGCACACTGTACTTCATTGCTTAGCTGCACACTGCATATGACTCAGAGCTACAGGGTGTATGCTTCCCCGACCTGACTACGCTAATTTTAATACTAGTACTATGGTATATAACATGCTTGTTGTATCAGATTTTGTTGCCACTAGTCAGAGCCATTGCTGTAGGGTGTATGCTTCCCTGCCAAACTACACTAGTTTTAGCAATAGTTCTGTGATATACTACATGCTTGTTGTATCAGTTTTGTTGCCATTAGTCGGAGCTATTGCTGTAGGGTGTATGCTTCCCCTGCCTAACTACACTAGTTTTAGCAAAAGTTCTGTGATATACAGCATGCTTGTTGTATCAGTTTTGTTGCCACTAGTCGGAGCTATTGCTGTAGGGTGTATGCTTCCCCTGCCAAACTACACTAGATTTAACAATAGTTCCGCTAAAATCTAGGACAGTCCCAAAAAGATGGATCTAGCAGCAGTAATGATAGAATCTGTTGATGGTGTCATTCACACTGTGCCCCATACCATCCTCTATCTGGACTCCGTTCTATCTAGACTCCGAGTCTGTTCCTGATTGTGAAATCTTTAGAGTCTGTTCCTGAGTGTGAAATCCCTGAGTCGGTTCCTGAGTGTGAAATCCCCGAATTCGCTCCAGAGAGTTCTGTTCATGTTTCATTTTCTTTGTTGTTCTTCTATTCTATTAATTGGTTCGATCTCCCTTGTCCCCCACCTATTTGTTTCTATGGTTACTAAGTGATTGAGTTAGTTCTGTTCAGGTGTGTCACATTAGTTCCTCTTGTTTGGTATGTATTTTTTCAAACGAGTCATAAGCCGTTTCGTCTTGACGTCAAGACGAAACATTAGCATATTGCCTCCCCACTTATTGCACGCGCAGGCACTAGGGAAAACTTTGAACCTCAAACCGGCAGCTGATTCCTGTGGATACTGGACAGCATCATGTTGAGAAGACGCTGTGCTCTACAATGTGAAGGTAGGCTAAAGCCAGTTTTTTTTTTCACTGCCCAAGGACGAGCATGTGAAGAATCAGTGGTTAAAATTAATCTTTACCACGATGTCACAGCAGTATAATCCTAAACTTTTGCTGTGTTCCCATTATTTTACTGACAACTGCTTCTCAAATCTCGGAGTTCAATGCAGGATTCGCAAACCGCTTGCTCTTAAAAGATGGTGTTCAAAATACTAGGTTTTGAGTTTTATATTGTGTAGGTCTCCTTCTAACTGGCTAACTATGTTATCACTGTCTTACTGAAATACTTATGCTAATCAGTTGTGGGCCACTATAACCTAAAACTGACCTATTAATGCAGATTTTCTGAAAGATTAAGCATGGAGCAAGATTTGTTTTACCAACTTTTATGTTAACGTACATCAGTCATTCACGCTAGAGCTCGGCTAATGTATGCAATGTTATTGATACAGTTTCCACATGTTCAATGCAATAAATAAAAAAAAAATACTCTGTAAATAAATATGTACAAGTAAAATAATCGGTTTATTGATGGACATGCCCTTGTTAATGTTGATGGTATGGAATTACAGTTGCATAATGTAGGCTACCTCAAACTGAGTAGTGTATCACTAAGAAACGTCCTGCTCGAGTCGTCCTTGCGATGGAGGTTCGGGTTGAATGAATAGTTCTTCCAATGTTTCCTCTTCCATTTGCGCTTGGATTTATATGGTAAAATCAACGTCATTGTTCGTTACTGTGTTTACTAGTTTGCACATGAGTTTACGGTGTAGGAAGCCTCAGGACAAGCAGAGCTGACGTTGTTATGGCTATGGGCGTTTTTGTTTTTGACGTGCGCTGTACGCGGTGCCCAATCACAACAGACTGAGCTGTCTGGCCAATCAGAGAAATAGCTTGCGGAAAGGAAGGATTTAGAGATATTGATTCATCTGATGAGTCGTTTGAGAATCATTAAAAATGTGGTGATGTGCAAATGTATATTATGAGAAAATTAACCCTCTGGGGTCTGTGGTATCGCCGGCGATACCAGCTCACTTTTTTTCTTATCAGTGCAAAAGAGACTCAAAATACTCTGTTGATTTTGATCTTACATATAAGTGTTATACATCATTTGATCCTGTTAAGTGTCTATTTTTTTGTGTATATTCACAATAAAAACAAAGTATTGTGCTTTTTGTCAAATAAAGAAAAATAAAACATGATGCGAGTTTTGCCTTCTCTCTGTCAGTGAAGTCCATTCTGAAACGCGTCCGAAAATTAACTGGAATTCCGCGAATACTTGTCATACAGGCAGGAGTGTTTTTCCATAATGAAGCTTGAACTCTCTTCTTTTAAATTAAGTAATTTATATAAAAAACAAATATTCTCAGTTTATGTAATCTGTATGAAAAGAGAGAGATGTCAGTCTTTTTCTTTTCAGCTCATTATACCCGATTACGTGTTAATGTGCCACTCCCACGGAGAGCGCATGCTATTCAAATGCAAATGATCTGAAGCAAGCCATACAAACATACCAACGCCCACTCAGCTGGATTATAAAACACATCATGTTTAATAAGAATCTTGCACTTTACCTCGTCTTGCTACACTGTGAGGAATAATACTATCTAATAATCCTGGAAAATGTACCAGAAGTGCTGGTAGTTTCATTTCGAGGAGCAACGGATCCAGCTGATGTAGTAAGTCATTTATTCTTAAGTGCTTTGTTCTAATCGCGATATTGAATAGTGTCTGAAAACCGCAAAAAGACTGTTTAAATATGAATTGCGTGTCTGTGTGTAAATGATGAATGAACGGCACAGGCGCGCGCGCGCGCTGTTTACTTCAGTTATAGCCTACAGGGCGTGTCTGTGCCGTTCATTCACTCTCGCACCTACATTAGTAAACAAGTTATTTTTACATGAACACGTCCAAACTATATTGCTATAGCCTACTGAGATGAGTAAAAATAGACTGAAATATGTTGAAATAAAATGTCTGTATAAGGAACAAACTGCAAATTAACATATATATGCTAATATATTATAAACACGATATGTTACAGACTAAATATGAATGTTTAGACAAGATTTCGTGATTAGTTTTGGATAGATTATAAAGTTTTGACTGTAAAAAAAGACTACTGCCACATTAAATAGGTAAGCTTCTGTTCACCAATTTCTGCTCATATGTTAAATATACTATAGTATGATGTTTTGTCAAAAATAAAGTAGGTATATTGAATTATCAACTAAGATGTTATTATAGTGTTTGTTCCAATATTCAAACTAATGAATCCTTACCTTTTTAAATACGTATGATAAAATGTATACTTTTTACAAAGAAAGAAAACACTTGAAATATTGTTAAAATTGTAATTGTTGTTGTAATTGTAACCTATTTGTAATTGGTTACAATTTGTAATTGTAATATATATATATAATTTATTTTGTCTGAGGTCGCATTCTTTGGTACCCAGTGACACCTGTGTGAAGTGAAAGGCTCATTAATATGCAGCTCATTATGCGGCACATTATCCGGCCATTGTCTTCTCAGGTGTGAACACGCCTCCACGCATATTGCCTTTCCAAACAAAAAGTGTCTTATAAAATTTAAATCAATGTATTGTTTTGTGTAAATGATTAGGCAGGATGATTTTCAGATTATTTTGAAGAAAACTCTAGGCAACAACACCCATTAGTCAAAAGTCTTGTGGACACATATTTAGTATGTGTTTTGTGGCCTTATTTCAGACACTTTAAGTTTTATTTTTTTCAATAACCATGCATAAACAATATTCTCTCAAAAATACAAACATGTACATACATCTTGCTCACATATTATGGTAGCCCTGTTTGTGCTAAAAAGAGTGTAATTACACATTTGCCATTAATATGTTTATAAGCAACTGAAAAAAGCACAAATGTCAGGGCATGTCAAAACATCTCAAGGACCCCAAAAACACCTTAGACCCCAGAGGGTTAAACAGTTTTTTGACCTCTGATGCATGTAAACCTGTTGTAGGAGACTCCAAAACAACATTAGAAAACTTTAACATAGCATAATAGGGGCCCTTTAATGTACCATGAGCCCTATATTAATTCCAGGTTAATCAGCTTAGAAAGAATTTAAGAAGTTCTTTACATATTTCAAATGCAAGATTAAGCATTAAGAAAAAATTAAAAAGCATCCAAGAACAGAAATGGACATGCTTACCTTTTTCAGCCAAGCAAAATGCATGTAAAAATCAACCTCCCATTCCATTTTGTAGGGCCATTATAAGATCCTTCAGTCTGATCACAACTATCTTAGACACTTCACACAGAAATAAAGAGTGTGAAAACTTTTTTATTTCTTTTCTTCCTTCAAGTACACACTATGTGTCTCTCTCTCATCTGAGTTTAGCTTTTGGTTTAGATTCCTGAGCATCTGGTTTGGAGCAGCGGTCTGTAATATCAGGCTTCACTCCTGCCAGCTGCTCTTTTTTTAATTCCCTCCCTTTCCTCCTCATACTCTCCTCCTTCACTCTTTTTTCCTCTGCCAAACCATTTTTTCCTATTGTTTATAAACATCCCCCCCCCCCCCCCTTTCACTCTTTCTTATTAACAAGTGCTGTGTTTGGAGGCTTTCTGTAGGGGAATGCACTTACAAACATTTGAATAGAGAAAGTGAGTATGCATGGATTGTTATAGGTGGTTGCTCCAGAGGAGGAGTGCCTCTCAGAGAGGCCATAGCGTCCATTTGAGAAATTATGGAGGTACCAGACAGCCAGCATTGTATTAGACGTGTGACATTAAAAACTCTGTTGACAAGCCTTCATATGTTATGAATTTTCCAGCAGGATATTCCATAAAAGATGCAATATTTGCCATGTGGGTGAACAAAAACATAGATAAATTAAAGCTGCAAGCAGCATTTAGCGGTATTCAAGCAGTTAAGGCATTTAAGATTTTTAACCACACAAGCATCAAAATACATTAAGTTTTATGTAGCAAGCATTTAACCACTGACATCATAGATGGAATAGACCATGTTTTAGCATGATTTACCATGATATACCAAATTTTAGTGTGATTTTTCACGATTTACCATGTTCCAGTATGATTTACCATGAATCTAGCATGATTTACCATAGTTTACCATGATATACCAAGTTCTAGTATGATTCACTATGATTTACACTCTTCTAGCATGGTTTACCACAGTTGAACACATTGTAGTATGATTTAATATGATTCTAGCATGATTTACCAGTTTACCATGATTTACCATGTTATAGGATGATTTACCATGATATACCACATTCTAGAATGATTTACCAGGATTGTAGCATGATTTACCATGATTCATCACATTGCTAGCATGATTTGCCATGATACACCATGTAATAGTATTATTTACTATGATTTACCATGTTTCTATGGTGATTTACCATGATTTACCACATTGCTAACATTAATGTGAAGTGTCAATAGCAATGAAGTGATAAACTGACACAAAAATTATTGTCTTATAATAGTTAACATGGAAAAACAGGTTCCCTTTCGTTGTCACTCCGAGTTACGCCGGATGACGACGAATGGGGTTTCGCTTAGAAAGCCTATCAGCTTAGAGTATTACAAAACGAGCCTATGGCAAAGAAATGCCATGGGTCTGCGGAATTTGCATGACGTAACTCCGCCCCACCTTGTGGGTATAAAAGGAGGAAGTCCGCAACAGCAGTTTATGTTTTCGCTTCGGAGCCAAGTGTATTCTTCTCTCCACAAGCCATCTCTGAATTGTCAGCTTTACAAACGAGTACCTCGAGTGTTGGTGTGACGGCGATCTACGGCGAGCGCGTGCTTCCTGCTGATCTGTTGCAGTGGTCTGCCAGTCGGTGCGTGTCTCCCCGGGTGCTTCAACACTTGAGTTTTCTCTCACTAAAAGAGCTTGCACGCGGCACGTCTTTTTAAAGACGGCTCGCCCGTGCATTTAAAAAAAAAAAAAAAAAAAAAAATGAATGGTGCGGCAGCTTGGTATCGGACTCTGATGGGCACGAGCGTTGTCTAGTATGTTTGGGCTTGATCATGCTAAAGCAGCGCTCGTGGATGACTCATGTTTCTCCATGGAAACATGATCATCGCGTCATTAAGGTCGAGACTCGGTGAACTCACATGAGTGAGAGTCCCCTCATCCACCCCCCGATCTTCTGCTGGTGGCCAGGGTGACTTGAGGGTTTCGGTCTGGAACAAGGCGCAGACTATGTGTCCGCGACCCCAGCCCCCCTCTTCAATGACGGTGCCCGCTAGTGAACAGGTGATTCCCACGGGTCTACCCTCTGGTGGCCCGTGTGTTTCATTTGAAGCTACAGAGGATGATATTATGCTTGTAGCAGCTTCACTAGGTGGGTTTGATTTTCCTGGAAGTGACGACTCGTCGAGTCTGATCCGGAGATGACGGCCATGCTTTCCCGGGACGATTGGTTTTTGGGTGAGGCCGCCGACCCTCGTCCACGGCAAACCCCAATACCGTTCTTCCCGGACGTGCATGATGAGATCAGGGGCCATTCGCTGATCTCATCCGCCTTTCCTCCCCTCGATGGGGCCGCTGCCCGTGGGTACACTGGGGTTCCTCCGGCTGTCCTCAGAGTGCTTCTTCTCGGCGCAATCCTAAGCACCCGTCCGTGGCCTGTAGTTTTTCGTCTACGCTTGTGGCGAGATCCTATAGCGCCACGGGACTGGCGGCCGCCTCACTGCGGCCATGGTCATTCTGCTGGTCTACCTGACCCAGATGCTCATGGACCTGCACGAGGGAGGGACTGACCCAGGGCTCTTCACTGAGCTGCGCGCCGCCACTAACCTTGCTCTCTGAGCGACGAAAGTGGCCGTACGCTCCCTGGGTCAGGTGATGCTCACCATTCGGTGGCCGTACCTGTTTGATGTGCTGGATGTCGCGCGGACCCGTCTGTCCGACATTCCCATATCCCAGGTCGGCCTCTTCGGCGGTGCGGTTGAGGGCTGGCCCAACAGCTCTCAGCCGTCCATGAGCAGACTGACGTTGATTCTGTCCCGACGGCCCCGCCGTCCGCTCAGATCCCTCAGTCTGCCCACCGCCAGTGTGGCTCCTGGACGGCTCGAGGTAGGTTTGAGTACCCTTCCACCAGCGGTGGCGGCTACCATCACTTCCGCTAGAGCGTCGTCCACGAGACACGTCTATGCGTTGAAGTGGAACCTCTTCGTCGACTGGTGCTCTTCTCACCGAGAAGACCCCCGGAGATGCTCGATCAGCGTTGTGCTTTCCTTCCTTCAGCAAGGGTTGGAGCGAAGGCTGTCTCCCTCCACCCTTAAGGTCTATGTTGCCGCCATTGCCGCACATCATGACCCCGTCGAAGGTAAGTCGGTAGGGAAGCACGACCTGGTCATCAGGTTCCTGAGAGGAGCGAGGAGACTAAATCCTCCTCGTCCTCCTCTCGTTCCCTCTTGGGACCTCTCAGTGGTTCTAACTGCCCTGAAGAGTGCTCCCTTTGAGCCCCTGCAATCAGTTGAGCTTAAGTTCCTGTCAATGAAGACAGCGCTCCTGGTTGCACTGGCCTCCATCAAGAGGGTAGGGGACCTGCACGCATTCTCCGTCGACGAAGCGTGCCTGGAATTCGGACCGGCTTTCTCTCACGTGATCCTGAGACCCTGGCCCGGATATGTGCCCAAGGTTCCTACCACTCCCTTTCGGGACCAGGTGGTGAACCTGCAAGCGCTGCCCCCGGAGGAGGCAGACCCAGCCTTGGCACAGCTCTGTCCAGTACGCGCTCTTCGCGCCTATATAGACAGGACGCAGTGTTTCAGGACCTCAGACCAGCT
This sequence comes from Gila orcuttii, assembly GCA_026230005.1. Lineage (NCBI taxonomy): Eukaryota > Metazoa > Chordata > Actinopteri > Cypriniformes > Leuciscidae > Gila > Gila orcuttii. Next base: position 41,471,719 of record JAPDVR010000005.1, read on the forward strand.
CTTTGTCTGTTATGGTGGGAAGCTGAAGGGAAAGGCTCTCTCCAAGCAAAGGTTGTCTCACTGGATAGTGGACGCCATTGCCTTGGCATACCAGCAGCAAGGTCGACCGTGCCCCCTTGGTGTGACGGCCCACTCCACCCGGAGTGTGGCATCCTCTTGGGCTCTAGCGCATGGCACCTCGCTAACAGACATCTGCAGAGCTGCAGGCTGGGCGACACCTAACACATTCGCCAGATTCTATAATCTCCGAGTGGAGCCAGTGTCCTCTCATGTACTCGCTTCAACTAGCTAGTACCGGACCCGCTCAGGTGTCTTCGCTTGCTCGCCATTCCACTCCACGGACTGGATACGTGCGATATTCTCCTCAGGTGAGCTTTTCCGAAAGCCCTGAGCTCCTCCAGCACTCCTGACGTCGGCGCCAGTGTCTCTTGCCTGCGCGTCGGCTAGGTGCCTCCCGTGTGCATGGTCCCTCCCCTGAGCGACCCCCACATGTGTATTTCCACTGTAAGCCTCTCTGAGCATGTGTCTTTCCCTTGGCAAGCCACCTTGCCACCCCTGGGGTTGAAATATTCCACCTGCGGCTGGACACCCCAGTGTTCTCCATATGTTTCCTTCGGGTCATATGTGTATTCTCTAAGTCCCCCCCCCCTCTGGGTTGGCATTAATTGCATACTTCCCCTAGCTTGGGATATGCTTCCCAGTGTACCTTGGTATTCCTGTGTTAAATGGAGTCCTTCGTCCAGTCTATGACAGGGATCTCGATTTACGCAGAGCACTGGAAGACAGCTGAGAAGGTGGCGTGATTAGACTGGTAACCCCATTCGTCGTCATCCGACGTAACTCGGAGTGACAACGAAAGGGAACGTCTCGGTTACGTATGTAACCCTCGTTCCCTGAGTAGGGAACGGAGACGTTACGTCTGCCTGCCACTTTCCACTGTACCGCGGGGATCGCCTGAGCTCAGTCTTGGCTCCTCAGCGAAGAAACATAAACTGCTGTTGTGGACTTCCTCCTTTTATACCCACGAGGTGGGGCGGAGTTACATCATGCAAATTCCGCAGACCCATGGCATTTCTTTGCCATAGGCTCGTTTTGTAATACTCGAAGCTGATAGGCTTTCTAAGCGAAACCCCATTCGTCGTCATCCGACGTAACGTCTCCGTTCCCTACTCAGGGAACGAGGGTTACATACGTAACCGAGACGTTTTCTTTAGTGCAGAATAGTGGTGAAAATCAAGTCGGTCAAAATGAAACTGAGCCAATAAGTTGTCTTCTACTGCCCTCTGCTGGCCATTATACTTATTAATAAATTGTTTTCACAGGTGCTTTTGCACTCTTATTTAGACATATGCTTACACACACACACACACACACACATAAACACAAACACATAAACACACACACACGCACACAAAGACAAATGTTGTTTTTTTCAATGCTATTGGGATGTGTCATTATGAAAATATACTTTAATGGTCTATAAGCATTTCACATAATGTCTTTGTAATCTATTAATCCGATTATTCCGCATTTATTCAGAAACCTAGGACTACACACACACACATTCTGTTGTAGATACAGACATTTGAACTATGTGATGGAAAAAAATGTTTACTGCAAGTCTCCTTCAGGATTCACATTTCTCAAAGTGCTACAATAGTCAGTAGCAATACTTCAATAAATGAAATGTGACTAAAGGTGAGTGTAAATGTTAAATTAGTGATTTTATAAAGTCTAAATAAGAAGTATAGAATAATATGAGTTAGTAGCATGCCAAAATGACTATTTTAAACAGCAGGGGGCAGTAGAATACCACTTATTGGCTTAATATGCCATTATGTTCAAATCATTTTCACCTTTTTAACTGTTATAGAGGCATATTTGGTCCAATCTGTCTGAAAATTGTCATGCTTATTTAGAGTCACATGTTCTGACTTGTTTTTATGGAGATCTGAGCATTCATTGAAGAGATATAGGCTTTCAGGGACACTTGGTCAAGGACACATTTTGAAGTGACCCTATTAAAGTCATCCAAATGCAGAAGTTCAACTTTTTCTGATGATTATCGATCTAGAGAGTCCCGAGTATTGTACTGCACTGGTTTTGAACATTATGATATGAACATTATATGATCATAGATGGAAAAGACCATTTACAGCTAATACAGGCAATTTACCATAGGAAATACATGGTTTTGAAGCTTTTTAACAGTTATAGCACCACCTATGGTCCGATCTCCATGAAACTTTGCATGCTTCTTCACCATGTTATGACACATATGATCACCAATTGTTGTGAAGTTCTGATTTTTTATTTATGATTTATAGGCTTTTGAGTGTATTTTGACACGCCCATTTTCTAAATGACCCTGTTACAGCTACCCAAATGCAAAAGTTCAACTTTTTTTCAATAATTATTGATCTAGAGAGTCCAGAGAATTGTCCTAGACTGGTCTGGTTCCGATTGGGCAAAAAAACAGGGACTAGTTTGCAAAAGTAGGTTTTGGACAAAATTCGACAAATTTTTTTGTTTGCCTAAATCGAAATCGGAGATATACATCGTGTCCATCTTGAGCCAAGGATCACAGTGGTGTAAAGACCTTGATACTAAGTCAAACGGTCGAGGAGTTATGCACAATTTAGTACTTTTGGTTGATGTAGCGCCACCTATGGGCCAATCGGGGTCATACTCTGATAGGTTGTCCCCAAATTGAGGCCTACCATCTGGCTGAGTTTCAAGTCTCTAGGCCTTACGGTTTGGGCTGCACGATGCGTTTTAGGGGAATTTTTTTTTTCAAATAGCAATTACAATATGTTTTCAGCACTAAAGTGCTTGAACACCTAATGAGAATAGAAAAGACAAAAGATAATATTGTATGTAAGTGTATTCTTCCATTGAATTATGGACCCAAATGGTAACACTTTACTTGAAGGGGTGTGCATGAGACTGACATGACACCTTCATAATCATGACATGACACATGTCATGAATATGAAGGAGGTTTTATGCATGTTTATGACAACTGTCATTAAGTGTCATTCGCTCAATTATGAAATTTTTAATGCAAATATGACATTGTTTGAGATGTCTTTGTTATGACAACTTGACATACACTAATACATCATAACCTGTCAGTGTCTTGGTAATGACAACTTGACATAAACCAATACATCATTACCTGTCAGTGTCTTCGTCATGACAACATGACTTTACCAAGACAACACAACCTGTCATAAATATGTCATAACGTCGCTGTCCGATGAAAACCGCGTATGTCCATTTTGCCGATTTTGAGATTTTTCGACGGATAGAATGTCCATGTTAATTTCCGTATACAGTATGCTTCACATGTCTAAATGACCAATGAAAAGTTGTGAAATCATGTCATCTGATTTTCACGTATATCCATTTGGTGTCAAAGCTGTCAATCACGCCGCGTATCTCCCGCCCTGAGGCATGCATCTCGCAGGTCTAAGCGTCTAACTCTGTGAGGTAAAGTATCAGCAAATGTTTGTTTTTGACAACTGTTCAAGTTTATTATATATTCGCAATATATTCACAACTGTTATTTACCGGTAAATGGTCTAGACGAAGTAATTGTCACTGTTTATTGTGGATATGTTAACTCACGGGTCTGTTAATTTAATAGTCTACTTTTAAGGTAGTCTAATATTTTTCTGACTAATAAATTACTGACACAGTAAAGGGTAGATTTAAATATAGAATAACGAATTTTAAATGAAGAAAAAAAGAAAATTAAATAAATAAATAAAAAAACGAAATTTAAATAAAGAAAAACGAGATTAATTTAGATTGATAACGTTGCGGGTAAAAAGGCTAATACATGTTGGGTCGGTGTACTTTTTCGTTCATTTCGGAATGAAATATGAAATGTAAAAAAAAGGGTGCAGCTTGTTTTTTTGTTTAAAAGAAAAAAAAACAGAAATGGCTGTATTTTTTTGTAGGCTACATAGCACGCGCCTGCCCTGGGTTCAGCAATGAGTGTATTGATTCATTGTCCCTTCATAGTTTGCAAGAGACATTTAATAAACTGAGCATATTTAATAAACTGAGACGTAGGCTATTTAATAAACTGAGCGTTGCCTATTCATCTGTCAATATGAAACGCGACTTGGCCATTCTAATTAATGATCGGAAGAACGCGTATCGACCACCATTACTGTAAAATATGCACGTATGTCCATTTAAACTCGATTTTGGTCAAATGTGGATTATATCATTACACTGGCAAGACTATGGTTACATTTAAAGATGCCATACAAACTATGACACCGCAACGTTCAACTGCTTTTGAATTACGGTGTTTTTTTCACTTCCTGAAAAGTAACCGTTTTGGACATACGTGAGTTTCATCGGGCAGCGACGATAAACATGACATAGCAGATTAATCATCAAACTTAATCCGTTTGTGTTGGATTACATGAATGATTTGTGTTGCATTAACCTGAAACTGGGCGGTGCTTGTTAGTTCCCAGCATGCTTTGCATATAGCTGAATTAAGAGAGAATAAATGTTGAAATTAAGTGTTATTTTATGTGTTTTTGAGAAAATTTGAAAAGGGGAGGACATGATAGTGTGTAATTGTGTTTAATGTTCAATTACATTGGAATTATTAGAACCATTTAAATTACAGTGGGTTACCATTGTGGAGAAGAGTGGAGCATTTGGTTAGTATGTGGACTGATTCAAATAAGTTAAATTCCAGTGGCTGAAGGAACATACAAAACTTAGCATTTAAGATGTTAATAAGTGTTAATATTAGCTAATAGTTCGGTATAGTATAGAAATTCAATTAAGTGACTTAAAATGACTGATGTACACTACCAAATCATGTAAATCCAACACATTTTTTATTCAGTTCAGTTCTAAATAAACTAAAGCATGTTTACTAAACTTAACCGGTTTGAGTTACTGGGAAGCAATTCCATTCATTTGGTTGGACATTACTATTTCACATAAATTCTTTTTCATTCAGTTGTGTTGTCACAACACAAGGAGCTTACATAGATTCAAAAAAATCCATTCATGTTAAGAAAAAATAATTTGCTTGTGTGGAACCACTGTCCATAATTGAATTAAGTTAGTTTAAAGAATAATTTTTCTGATTGTGTCACTGTTCTCAGATTTTCTGCTCTCCGATCACAAGCCTATTTTATTCTCAGTTTCTCTTCCGGAGATCATTCAAATCACTATCGCACCTGTTACATTGTCGTGGTTCTACTCTCCAGAGTTTAGCACAAACTTCGATCTGTGCTTTGCTGAACTATGCTCACACTTGCACTTGGATCAATCATTATCTGACCTGGATGCAGATCAACATCTTAGCCTTTTAAATTCTGCCTGGCTGAAGGTAGCAAATGTGACTGCTCCCCTTAAGCCTGCAAAGTGCAAACCAAAATCTGAACTGTGGCAAAACTCTGACACTCGTCACCAAAGACAAATTTGTAGAAAGGCTGAACGCAAATGGAAATGGGACAGGCTACTTATCTCATTCCAAATGTTCAAGGACTCTCTAATATCATACCAGAATGCTGCAAAGTCTGCAAAAGCTGCTTATTTTTCTAACTTAATTGAATCCAATCACTCTAACCCAAAGGTTCTGTTTTCAGTCATTCAGCCTGTTGTAAATCCATCTGTTAACATATTGTCTGTTGCATCAGATGCTCTATGTGAAGACTCCCAAAGGTTTTTTATTAACAAAATCACTAAATTAAGACTTAGTGTCTGCCCTAATTTAACTGTCCCCCCAATCTTGTCACCTGCTTCTGGTTTTTGGGAGGTTTTTAATCCTTTCAACCTCCAGACACTGAAGGACGTGACTGTCAAGCTCAAACCTTAATTTTGTCCTAATGATATCATTCACCTGAGATTTTTTAAATAATCATTGATTTGGTTGGGCCAGGTATAGTATCTCTTATCAACAAGTGTCTCAAAACGGGCTCTGTTCCTGCCAATCTTAAAGTGGCTACGGTCACTCCTCTGCCTTCAGTAAATCCTTCTGTTTTAAAAAAAAATATCTCTGTCTTACCTTTCATTTCTAAGCTATTCTAAAATTGTGCTGGATCAATTCCAACACTTTTTGACAAATAATTGTATCTATGTGGTTTTTCAATCTGGTTTTAGGACTGCTCACAACACTGAGTCCGCCCTCCTCATAATGCAAAACGATATTTATCTCTCTACTGATTCTGGAGATACTGTGGTTCTTGTTCTCTTAGATCTTTCGGCAGCTTTTGAGACCATAGACTACCCTCCTCTTTAAGCTAGACTAGAGACTTGGGTGGGTCTAAAAGCTTCTGTTCTGACATGGTTTCAGTCATACCTGTCTGACAGAAAGTTGTTAGTAAAGATGGGTAATTTCTCCAGCTCTATGTCAGAGGACCTGTGGTCTTCCACAGGGCTCTATTTTGGCTCCTTCTCTCTACATGCTACCTCTGGTCGCTACTCTAAGGAAACATGGTGTATCATTTAATTTTAAGCGGACGACACCCAAATTTATATTCCAATCAAGAGAAACAACCCTGTAGCATTAAATTCTCTTCTGCTATGCTTAGAGGAGGTGAAAGCATGGCTAGCCCAAAATTTCCTCTTTCTAAATGAAGATAAGACTGAGGTCATTGTTTTTGGCCCTAAAGAAAAATTTCAGTGTATAAGCCCTGTTTTAGAGGGTCTATCTGCTTTTAAATCCCCAAGAGTGCGGAACTTAGGTGTTCTTGTTGCCCAGCCTTTCAAATTTAATAGACACATTTCAGTCAGGACCACTTTAGTCAATAATACCTTAAACAATCTTTAGTCAGATTTTCCCATTTTTATTTGCATGATTGTTAAAGTTACATTTGGCGGTATGGCTCTGTTCTGAATTACCCATTCTTTTCATGAGCTCCATGAAAGCTAGTCAGGGAATAGCAGCAGCTTCTGGGGACAATCTCCCATTTAAAACTGGCAAATCAGCAAAAATCCCCCCCAAACAGACCATACCAGGCAATCATCCCTGGCTCTTCCATCTAAATCGAAGAACCAGTAGAGGATCGAAATGAGCGTTTCAAGAAGTCAATCTTATTTAGTTAAAAGAAATAAGCCAATATATCTACGTGAAGCTAGCAAGAGAAATGAAGCTAGAGCTAAAGAAGCTGTAATTAAATAAGCCCTTTATTTACTGAAGCAATATTTATTTCAACTACAGATCACAAGCATCACTCATAGCTTACTGAGCCTCAAGGATAGCGTGAGTATCTGGTTGGAGGTACCATTCATAAGCTGCCGAAGACCATCTTCCCATAGCTTTAAGGGTAGAAACGGGAGTAGAGGAAGCTGCAGTTGTAGCATCCCCTATGCGTAATGAATGAGCCGAATAACACTCTGGGCGAAGCCCACAGTATTGACAAAGCTGGCGCAAACGGGATGCAAACCAGGCTCTGGACATAGACTTTCCCTCCTCCGTTGTAAATAATGGGTCCTCCAGACGAGCTTGTGGACAAGCTCGGATAAGCCAACATAGAAGACAGAGGACAAAAAGCAGAGTTGGTTTAAGAAACATAAACAAAAGATCCTTCCCTGTTCCTATCAGTTTTTGAGTGCTTTAGAAATATGGTGAAGTGATGAGAAAAAAACTGAAACATCAGATATGGTGAGGTCATGTGACGGATTAAAGGAATCTGTGCGTGTTGAAAACTCGCCACCTCTGAGAAAGCCATAAAAAGCGCAAGCAAAACAGATTCTAACATTATATCAGAATAATTCCCAAAGCATCCCTCTCTCAGACGTGAAATAATTTTTTTCAAAAGTGGAAGTGTGAGAGGGAGACGATGATCATTGCCTTTAGGTTTCTCTTTTTTAAGTCCATTAAGCAGGAGACGAATTGATGAATTCGAGCAAGCTGATGGTGGATGGATCCAATCAGCGCAGGTGGAATTGGATGCCGCCAATCATACTTTTGATGGGACTCAAAACAGTGGACTATAAAAGCACTAAAATATGAAACATTGGCAGGAAGTACATCTACAGAGAAGGTGGCACAGAAAGAACTAAAATGAGACCAAGCAGTGTCGTACATTTTTAATGTCGATGTTGCTAGACCACTGCGCATGTTCTTGGCTGCTGAATGTAAATAAGATTGAAAGGTCAAGCCTAATCTATTACGGTTTGGCTGAAGGGAGGGCAGACCAAGCTGGCTAATGCGGAACATGGACACATAAGGTGGAATTTCTGAAATTCAAATCGAGAAAGTGAATCAGCAATTTGATTGTTTAAGCCTGGAATGTGAGCAGCTCTAAAAATGAAATTATTCATGACAGATAACCAAGTAAGGCGCCTGACGAATCTGTTGATAAACTGAACTGATGAGAGACCTTTGTTAATAATATTGACAGTTGCTTCATTGTCGCAAAAAAACAGAATTTGTTTTCTAGACCATTGTTTACCCCACACAATACAAGTTATCACTATGGGATATAATTCCAACAGAGTGGTGGACATGTTATTATCAGGCAGATGGGAGTTTTACTTACTCAAACATGTTCTGAGGGCAGAAAGGAAAATGATTGGTTTACAGATTCAACCAATGAAACTGAAGCAAAGGCGGGGTCAAGTCGTTTGAACGTGCGGAGGGATTAGTCGGAATACAAACCAAACAGATATTCGTGGGAGAGAGCTTTTATTGCAAGGTAAGTGATTTTACTATATATTTTGTTAAAATTAATCATCTTTTAACGTTTATTAAGATAATCTGAGAACATTAAAATGTACAGAACTAATAATCATCGTCTAAATATCGTATTGTATGCATTATGATTCGACTGTTTAATCAGTTGACCATAACAAAGCTGCCCAGGGAGTAACTGGTGTAAAACATGCTTTTCCAATGCTACCTCGCTGTGTGTGAAAATTATATGTGACAACAGAACTCGTTCAAATCTCCGCAACATTTCAATGGTCAAACTGATCTCCCGCCCTAGTAATTACTGCTCTCAGGGCAGGAGAACTCAATAGATTCAAAGCGCTGTTATTTTTAGTGTATTACGAGCTGCTCTCAGGGCAGGAGAACTCAATAGATTCAAATTGCTGTTATTTTTAGTGTATTACGCGCTGCTCTCAGGGCAGGAGTACTCAATAGATTCAAATTGCTGTTATTTTTAGTGTATTACGCGCTGCTCTCAGGGCAGGAATACTCAATAGATTCAAATTGCCGTTATTTTTAGTCTATTACGCGCTGCTCTCAGGGCAGGAGTACTCAATACATGAAAATCGCTGTTATTTTAGTGTATTACGCGCTGCTCTCAGGGCAGGAGTACTCAATAGATTAAAATCGCTGTTATTTTTAGTGTATTAAACGCTACTCTCAGGGAAGGATTGCTCAATGGATTCAAATCGCTGTTATTTTAGTGTATTACGTGCTGCTCTCAGGGCAGGAGTACTCAATAGAATCAAATCGCAGTTATTTTAGTATATTACGTGCTGCTCTCAGGGCAGGAGTACTCAATGGATTCAAATCGCTGTTATTTTAGTGTATTACGCGGTGCTCTCAGGGCAGAATTGCTCAATGGATTCGAATCGCTGTTATTTTAGTGTATTACGCGCTGCTCTCAGGGCAGGAGTACTCAATAGATTAAAATCACTGTTATTGTAGTGTATTATGTGCTGCTCTCAGGGCAGGAGTACTCAGTATAGGTTCAAATCAATGTTATTTTAGTGTATTATGCGCTGCTCTCAGGGCAGGAGTACTCAATGGATTAAAATCGCTGTTATTTTTAGTGTATTACGCACTGCTCTCAGGGCAGGAGTACTCATTAGATTCAAATCGCTGTTATTTTAGTGTATTACGCGCTGCTCTCAGGACAGGAGTACTCAATAGATTCAAATCACTGTTATTGTAGTGTATTACGTGCTGCTCTCAGGGCAGGAGTACTCAATATAGGTTCAAATCGATGTTATTTTAGTGTATTATGCGCTGCTCTCAGGGCAAGAGTACTCAATGGATTAAAATCGCTGTTATTTTTAGTGTATTATACGCTGGTCTCAGGGCAGGATTGCTCAATGGATTCAAATTGCTGTTGTTTTAGTCTATTGGGCAGAAGTACTCAATATATATTCAAATCGCTGTTATTTTAGTGTGTTACATGCTGCTCTCAGGGCAGGAGTACTCAATAGATTCAAATCGCTGTTATTTTAGTCTAGTACGCTGCTCTCAGGGCAGGAGTACTCAATAGATTCAAATCGCTGTTATTTTAGTGTATTACTTGCTTCTCTCAGGGCAGGAGTAGCCTACTCAATAGATTAAAATCAGTTATTTTAGTGTATTACGCACTGCTCTCAGGGCAGGAGTACTCAATATAGGTTCAAATCGATGTTATTTTAGTGTATTACGCGCTGCTCTCAGGGCAGGATTGCTCAATTGATTCAAATTGCTGTTATTTCAGTGTATTAACAATCACAACTAACTTCCGGAAAAGAGGAAGTAACCAATGACATTTGAGATTATTAAAACAGTAAGTCTCTCCCTTCGACTGCCAAAAATAAAAGTGTTTGAGCAAGCAAAAGCAGCAGGCAAGAGAAGATCAAGCGCGAGATTGTGGGGAATGATCATGCGCGCGCGAGGGCTTGTATTGCGTGCAGAGGAGATGTCATGCTTGAATGAGCTCGCGAGTTCCCGTTTCCTCGCGTGAAGATCTGTTATCCTCTCACGGAAGTCATTGTGTGCTCTGTTCTTTTTGGCATTGATTTGCCACCATATTCAATTAACAAGAATATATTATGCAAAGGAGTATTGCAATTATTATTATTTGCTATGGTAATTATTTGTTATTCATAAACAGCACTGATACCACTGGATCAAATACTCTCCCACTATTCATCTTTTCAGGCTAATGCTAATCAGGGTTATTATAGTTGACTTAAATAAAAAAAAAATATTTTTTTAAAATAAAACCATTAAACAACGTTATTACTTGAAATAAACTTTCCTGAAATAATAAAAAAAAACTTTAAAGTTATTTTTGTCACGATTAGCGTGGTGCTGTATGTAACTTTTTCACTCTACTAAAGCATAAAAATACCATAATATGTTGCAGACATTTAGGAAACATGCTGAGTTCACATATTAGTTTATCTGAAAAACACTTCTACAGCCAGTTATTATATTTGGAAATGTGCGTTTCGTGTTGGAATGTCTGTTTTTGTTTTGGTCTGTGTGATCTCGCCCACTGTCAGTTCACCCAATAGTATTTCGACACCCTGGGATGCCAGTTGGCAGGAAAAACATTGTAGCCAGCAAACAAACTGGGTCAGAGATTGCAGATTCTACCCAACCTAAAAAGCCTCAGTATCCATCTAAAAATCTCTATGAACAAGAGCATATTAAAACACGGATAAATCAACTCATCAACTTACTTGTCAATTGCGCTCGTTCCTTCTGTTGCGTGTCTTCAAACTGGCAACCCGCGTGAGCATCGAGTCTGAGAAGGAAGGGGGAGACAACGATCTCCGATATTTTGAATTTGGACTGCAGTACCTATTTCCACCACTAGCTGTCATTCTTACAGGCTACACCTTTATGCTAGAGATGCTCGACACAGAGAATGCCAATAAACAGTATTTTAATAAACTAGACGGACACAGGTATAATCACATGAACCACACCTGGAACAAAAATGGATACCAACAATTAACCGAATAGAACACAGAGAATATATACACAGATTCAACAAAGAATCTAAACGAGACACTGGTGACAGTAAATATTTACTAAGGAAATGAACTAGAACACGTCGACCACTTAACAGAAAGGATAAAGACAAAGGACAAAAACACAATGGCCCTAATTTTACAAAATGAACGTACGACAGGAAATTGGGAGTACAGTCATTTCAATGCAAAACTTGCCATTTGCCAAACTTCAAAATGTGAGCGGTAGCGATTATCAAATCTCACGTCAGGTCTCAGATTGTGTACACAAGTTTTAAATTACATTAGAAATAATGGGAGTCTGTGTCTCATTAAAAATGCCACAAATGTGAATTCTAATTCTAAACTGTGAATTTTTAGGGGCATGATATTTAAATCATTCGTACGATGGGATTGGCGGCATACGAATGTTTCATGAATCACACGTGATGTAAGATGATTTCTGCACTCCGATCTGTGCTCGTTTCTATGTTAGACTGATAAATGAGGCCCAATGAAACTAAACAGTACCCTTACAGTACTCCCCCTGGCATAAAGCGAATCCTTGGGCCGTGCTTTACAGTCCAACGGTAGAGAGAGGGAGGGGGTTTTGGAGGAGCATGAGGGGCAGGCAAAGGACAGGAAACAGAGGGATCCACTAGAGGGGAACACCATGGCTGAGCTGGCGAAGCGAGGAGCCAAGGCAGAGGATGGAGCCTAGGGTTCAGGCGGAGCTGAACAAGATGGAGACCCCAGCGCAATCAAAGAGCTGACGGACTGGGGCGATATTGCAGGCCTGGAAGTCCAAGGTGGTGCTGTCGGCTAAAGGGACAGAGGCGAAGACAGGGCGTGGCAGAACGGGGCGAGACCAGAAGGAGTGAGGACCAAGGCAGAATCGGAGCCGAAGGGGTGGAGGGCTTAGGCGCAGCCTGAGGCTCATAAGTCAGCTGCAAAACCAGGATGACTGAAGCTTCCGGCTCTAGCTCCGGAATAGACGTGTTGGCAGGCTCTGGTTCCATGGTAAGAGGTGGCTCTCGCACATGGTTAGTGGCGGGCATCGGCTCAGACTCAGTATCCATGGCGGAGGATCTATAATGCCGTCCAGGACACTACAGGCTGGGACGATGAGTCAGAGGTGGTGTTGTTTTCCTATATTACTCCCATGGTGAGGGAGGAACCTGCACAACCATAGGGTGTAATCCACAAACTCAGCAAAGGGAGGGGGATCCTCCACCAACAATAGCATCTGGCCAAGAATGTTGTCCATCCCGCTCCAGAAGAGATGTTTGAGCATTTCAATAAGTCTTTTAATAAACTAGGGGAAATACAAAGGGGTAACCACATGAACCACTCTAGAGACCAGAGATGTAAAGTCCAGGGGTCAGAAAGTAGAAGTCCTGTCATATGTTTATTCCACTCATGAACTCTGAAAAACTGAAAAACTGTGCTAATTAGCAAATCCAGGTGATTGGAACAAAATACTGAGGAGGACTTTTACTTTATGAACCAGGTCCCATATTCATAAAGAATCTTAATGCAAAGAGTAGCTCCTAGTGACAAAATTCTAAGAAAATTCTTAGAAATGTGGCAGTTTACTCATACAATTAAAGAAAAAATCCTAGTAAAGAAAAAAGTAATTCAGAAAGCATATTAACCCTTAAAAGAGGTCTTAAGGTCAAAATTGTTAGGAGCACGGACGAGGACTTTTAAGAGGCTTAAGAGTTTCTTTAGCAGAGGAGAAAATGGCAGAAAGATGAAAAGGGAGAAGAAATGCATTGCAGACAATAGATGACAGTGAGTTAATAAGACACTATAGATTAGATCGTGCAGGTATCATGTTTGTGACCGATTTTATTAGAGACACAATAACATCTCCGACACAGCGCAGGAATGGCGTAGTGCCAGAAATTAAATCACTACTGTACATTAAGATATTTGGCAGCTGGGAAAATGCATCAATGCAGCAGTGATGATATGGTTCTGTCACAAACTTCTGTAAGCAGTGATCACAAACAATTACAGCATTCCAGAACCTCTTATTGTGTCGCAGTTCATTTAGTTTCCACTGGACATTCCCACCTTGCAGGCTCAAAAAAATGCATTTATGAATATAGCAGGCTTCCGCACAAGCAGGGGGAATGAACCGTAAATAATTTATTATTAACCGCTATAAGCTCCCACGTCTGCTTCTGTGCTGTGACACCCGGCCTGAATTTTCCCTTAAGGATGGCCTTGTGTTCATCCACTAACTGGGCTCACAGTAAACACTGTTCCTCTGTCCAGTTGAGCTTTCTTGTCCTTCTTGTTTTTTTTATTCCATGTTTGCTACATTAAAACCAACATTCAAACCACCACTTAAATAGACAGTAGAACAATTTTTATCATTCTAATCCAATCAAATACCTTATAGGAAATTAACAGTATGGTAAATAAAAAAAAGGATTTATATACACATATATAATGTGTGTGTGTGTATATGAGAATGGTCAAATAGGAAAAATTACGCATGTAATTTCAAAGTGAAGGCTTAGAATAGACCCTATACTTAAAATCACTATTTTTTTCCTTCTTGGACAACCAACCAATCACAGTCTTCAAAAGATTGTGTCATACATAGCAACGGGGTCAGCCCCGCCTCCTCACTAAGATAAAAGTTTTTTTCTTTTCCTTACTCAGAGTTGCTCTCAGATCGGTCCCGAATCGCTCTTAAGCTAGGACTCCTACCTAAAAGATTTTAAGCTAAATTAAGAGTTTTCTGAGAGGATTTTTAGAATCTTTATGAATACGGGCCCTGGACTTTACACCTCTGGGCCCGTATTCATAAAGCCATTCCTGCGCTGTGTCGGAGATGTTATTGTGTCTCTAATAAAATCAGTCACAAACATGATCCCTGCACGATCTAATCTATAGTGTATTATTAACTCACTGTCATCAATTGTCGGCAATGCATTTCTTCTCCCTCTTTCTGCCATTTTCTCCTCTGCTAAAGAAACTCTTAAGCCTCTTAAAAGTCCTCATCCGTGCTCCTAAAAATTTTGACCTTAAGACCTCTTTTAAGGGTTAAGATGCTTTCTGAATTACTTTTTTCTTTATTAGGATTTTTTCTTTAATTGTAAGAGTAAACGCCCACATTTCTAAGAATTTTCTTAGAATTTTGTCACTAGGAGCTACTCTTTGCATTAAGATTCTTTATGAATACGGGCCCTGTTCTTTACAAAACTGCTTTACATACTTTTGTAAAGGAAAAGCAGCTAACAAGTTATTGTCAAGTATGCAGGAGAACTCAATCAATAGTTATGTTTAAATACTTATCTAATGGTGGCTATTTTAGCTAAAAAAAAAAAAATTGTACCACTGATTATGTATAAGTAACTCATTTTAAATTAAATCACTCTCATACTCTTTTCCGAGGTACTAGCAATTTTAGCTCTGTGTCCTGTGTTGTCTAGCCTTGCCTTAAGTGTGTCACGGGTGGACCGGGAATAAATCCGTGGATTCAGGTGCAGAGCAGAAGTATTTTAATAAGACAAAACATAAAATAAACAAACTAAATCTAAATCCAAAAACAGACAAGGAAGGGCAGGAACAGGCACAGAATACAACACACGTAACAAATACAACGAACGAGCACAGGACAGCAAACACAGGAAGACTAAATAGAGAGGCAAACAAAGGAGGGTAACGAGACAGACAGGTGGAGCAAATAAACCAATAATCAGATAACAAGGGGGAGGGATCAAACAATGACAAGAGCACATGGCTCAACATAACAAACACCCATGTGCATCACAAGACATGACAGACATGTGACATAACCCCCTCCCTACGGAGCGGCTACCAGACGCTCCATCAGACCAGGGCGGAACAGGCACTGGCTCTGCCTCCGGCTCTGGAACAGGCACTGGCTCTGCCTCCGGCTCTGGAACAGGCACTGGCTCTGCCTCCGGCTCTGGAACAGGCACTGGCTCTGCCTCCGGCTCTGGAACAGGCACTGGCTCTGCCTCCGGCTCTGGAACAGGCACTGGCTCTGCCTCCGGCTCTGGAGCAGCAGGCACTGGCTCTGCCTCCGGCTCTGGAGCAGCAGGCACTGGCTCTGCCTCCGGCTCTGGAGCAGCAGGCACTGGCTCTGCCTCCGGCTCTGGAGCAGCAGGCACTGGCTCTGCCTCCGGCTCTGGAGCAGCAGGCACTGGCTCTGCCTCCGGCTCTGGAGCAGCAGGCACTGGCTCTGCCTCCGGCTCTGGAGCAGCAGGCACTGGCTCTGCCTCCGGCTCTGGAGCAGCAGGCACTGGCTCTGCCTCCGGCTCTGGAGCAGCAGGCACTGGCTCTGCCTCCGGCTCTGGAGCAGCAGGCACTGGCTCTGCCTCCGGCTCTGGAGCAGCAGGCACTGGCTCTGCCTCCGGCTCTGGAGCAGCAGGCACTGGCTCTGCCTCCGGCTCTGGAGCAGCAGGCACTGGCTCTGCCTCCGGCTCTGGAGCAGCAGGCACTGGCTCTGCCTCCGGCTCTGGAGCAGCAGGCACTGGCTCTGCCTCCGGCTCTGGAGCAGCAGGCACTGGCTCTGCCTCCGGCTCTGGAGCAGCAGCCACTGGCTCTGCCTCCGGCTCTGGAGCAGCAGCCACTGGCTCTGCCTCCGGCTCTGGAGCAGCAGCCACTGGCTCTGCCTCCGGCTCTGGAGCAGCAGCCACTGGCTCTGCCTCCGGCTCTGGAGCAGCAGCCACTGGCTCTGCCTCCGGCTCTGGAGCAGCAGCCACCGGCTCAGGAACAGTCACTAGAACAGAAATGGTCACAAGGACAGACACAAACACAGAAACAAACACTGGGTCTGGAACAGACATTGGCTCCGCCTTCGGCTCTGGAACAGGCACTGGCTCCGCCTCCGACTCTGGAACAGCCACTGGCTCCGCCTCCGACTCTGGAACAGGCACTGGCTCTGCCTCCGACTCTGGAACAGGCACTGGCTCTGCCTCCGACTCTGGAGCAGCAGCCACCGGCTCAGGAACTGCAAACACCGGCTCAGGAACAGTCACTAGAACAGAAATGGTCACAAGGACAGACACAAACACAGAAACAAACACTGGGTCTGGAACAGACATTGGCTCCGCCTTCGGCTCTGGAACAGGCACTGGCTCCGCCTCCGACTCTGGAACAGCCACTGGCTCCGCCTCCGACTCTGGAACAGCCACTGGCTCGGCAGACGTGACGTGAACTCTCGCTGGGCAGACGTGACGTGAAAAGTCTCTCGCTGGGTAGACGTGACGTGAAAAGTCTCTCGCTGGGCAGACGTGACGTGAACAGTCTCTCGCTGGGCAGACGTGACGTGAACAGTCTCTCGCTGGGCAGACGTGACGTGAACAGTCTCTCGCTGGGCAGACGTGACGTGAACAGTCTCTCGCTGGGCAGACGTGACGTGAACAGTCTCTCGCTGGGCAGACGGGACGTGAACAATCTCTGACTGGGCAGACGGGACGTGAACAGTCTCTGACTGGGCAGACGGAACGTGTACAGTCTTTTGCTGGGCAGACGTGACGTGAACTGTCTCTGACTGGGCAGGTGTACAGTCTTTTGCTGGTCAGACGTGACGTGAACTGTCTCTGACTGGGCAGACGGGACGTGAACAGTCTCTGACTGGGCAGACGGGACGTGAACAGTCTCTAGCTGGGCAGACGGGACGTGAACTGTCTCTGGCTGGGCAGACGGAACGTGTACAGTCTCTCGCTGGGCAGATGTGACTTGAACTGTCTCTGACTGGGCAGACGGAACGTGTACAGTCTCTCGCTGGGCAGACGGAACGTGAACTGTCTCTGACTGGGCAGACGGACGTGAACTGTCTCTGACTGGGCAGACGGGACGTGAACTGTCTCTGACTGGGCAGACGGGACGTGAACTGTCTCTGACTGGGCAGACGGGACGTGTCTCCCCCTTCTCCTTCTCCGTCCCTTCTGACGGATCTGTGCAGACTCGAGGTTGTTCAAAACCATAGACGGAATCCCCACGCTGGACGGACTCAACGACGATGATCCCATTCCCGAAGAGACCAGTGAGAAAGACTCTGCTGCCCTCCTCTCCTCATTCCTCTGGGCACACAGAGAGAAATATTTAAAAAGAGAAATCCCATTCTCTCTCTCAGCCGGACACAGTTCGCTCCGCTAAATCCACATAGGCTTGTTCGTTCTGTCACGGGTGGACCGGGAATAATTCCGTGGATTCAGGTGCAGAGCAGAAGTATTTTAATAAGACAAAACATAAAATAAACAAACCAAATCTAAATCCAAATCCAAAAACAGACAAGGCAGGGCAGGAACAGGCACAGAATACAACACGCGTAACAAATACAACGAACGAGCACAGGACAGCAAACACAGGAAGACTAAATAGAGAGGCAAACAAAGGAGGGTAACGAGACAGACAGGTGGAGCAAATAAACCAATAATCAGATAACAAGGGGGAGGGATCAAACAATGACAAGAGCACATGGCTCAACATAACAAACACCCATGTGCATCACAAGACAGGACAGACATGTGACAAAGTGGTGTAGCATCTGGACCAATCAGACACACACATTATATATTATATTTAATGAATAAGCCAGCAAACTCACTATCCCAACAAAGGTCTGTGAAACTTCCCCCAAATCAAGCTAACACACTGGCAGAACTCGGTGTCCTGTTACAGGACAGAGTAATACTGATAAGTTTTATGACCCAAAATAATGTGCAGGGACTTAATTCTTGCTGAGAAGGAGAAATTAACCCTTTTAATCCTATATATTCTATATAACCATGTGATAAATGTATTAACATGAATCTAATGTTCCATATCATGATTTTTCTTTTATGTGGTTTGGCCTATGTCTTTATGAAACATGACTTTGTCTACTATGGTTAACCAAAATCATATGTGTAGCATGTTTAGTCTCTATAAACTCCAATCTTGGTCCCCCATTTGTTAATTTACATTACATTTTGCTAACTTTGTGACGCATTAGTATTATAAGAATTATAATCGCGAAGATTCTTTTCTTAAACACCCAATGAAATTACATACTCAAATGCCCCGCTAGAACAATGGGTCGTAAAATTCCTTCCAAAGCGACCACTTCCTATTGGCTCAAACACCTCCAGAGGGTGTGACATCTTCACCCTTTAAAAATCACTGATCACAAGATCAGCTCTCTCTTGCGCTCTCTTGTCCTCTTGGCTATCTTGGTCCTTCCTGAGAAGTCCTAATGTGAAGATGATGCTGAACTAGAAGTCCCTCAAGGACTCCCAAGCTTGTGCCAGGCTGCGGCCTTGTCTTTCCATTCACTAAAGATCCTCGAAATCCCACTGGTTCTCTCTCACCAAGACAACATTATCAAAGATCAACTGGAGCCTCAACAAATTACATCAGGACAGTTTAATCCAAATGGGCGAGACATGCAAGTATCAAACTTAGTCTCATTATTTGATACATTAAGTATCCTTACCTCTTTTTAAGAAGGGCGTGTTAGAACTAAACTGATGGTTTGCTCAAGGCTGTTGATCTGCTGAACTTCAAACAATGCTATAACTTCTTGCTTTCCTGTATTTTGCTTCAGCTTTCTTTCCCTTGGTAAACTGTATGCATGTATGTATGTGTATGTTAGAGTAGTTTAAATGTTTAGTCTAGTTAATAAAATCTTGTTCATGTCACACGTAAAGTTGTCCGTGACTCAAGCTCATACCTGGAGTCACTAATCATAGATTTTGACTACTTGCTCTTAGTAGTACTTAGCAAGACATTTCCCATGCCCCGGAAATGTACATTTCTATTAATTAATTAATAACCAATATTGAGTGTTCACGGGATGAACCGAGTAATTGGTTGTAATGTTAATGTAGCTACTTCAAGTTAACCCGATTAACTGATCCAAATATTCATAATCAATTATAACAAGTTACGATTGATTATTAATATTTCATAGAGCTAATTCGCTACAGTGGCAATGGTCCTGTCAAAAGGGCCTAAATTACACTATACTGAAGCGTGTTCAGGGGTAACTTGTGCAGATTATGATTAGAGGATAATAAAAGGTATTTTTAATAAAAAATGATTTAACCTTGAATCTGAGGAAAATTATCTTCTATCACACTAATATCTCCATAAATGCTGAACTTAAAGTATCTATGCAATGTGCTATACACTGATAAATTCTGGGAGCTATAAATACATATATGATGGTATTTTAATATTGCTTTACAGAAGGAGTGAAACCCAGATAAATCCCAGGTTACTCTGCAGCTTGTGAATATGTATAGACTTTAATTCATTCATAATTGGCATGGTAATGTTATCTCTTCCAGTTTCACTCTGAACCTTGTAAGATTTTGTTTAATAAAAACCGAGACTGCACAATGAAAGCAAGATTACAAGTACACATTTCCCTGAGGAAGGATTGTAGTCTCATTCATTAAGTGTGGTGTATAAACCCAGAGAGATATTCATGAATTGCAGTCAAACCAAATAATTTATCGTACACATAGGATCGATAGTCTGCAATGGATTGGCCTTGTGTCTGAGGTGCATCCCAGCCTAAAGCAGATCAGTATTGTGAAAAAATAAATATAAATTTTAGGCAAATTAACTTGGATTGTTAGCCTGCTTTCTCTTCAGCGCACTGCAGCGAACCCTCCCCAAGACCTGTCATCACCAAACTCTCAGCTGAGGGGCTGACAGAAGCAGGGCTGCCAACCCTGTTAGTGGGGTGGTACCTCTTGAGTGTTGTAGGCTACTGCACCTGTTAACATTGTTGCTCACTCTTTGGGGAGAATGTTCACACATCTGCTGTGTGTGTGATGTGACAGTGCCAGTAGCTCTGACAGCTTGTTTTATTGCAACAATCACTGCAGCCTTGATGAATGGCATGATAAGCTAGAATCCCATTTGTCCGCGTTATAGTAAATTATGTGATGTCATTAAACTGCGCTCGCATTTAAGCTTGAGCGCGTCTTCAGGTGAGGTCTCACCTGTTTGTTTGCGTTCTTTGGCCTGGGACCACATGCTGCTGTGACTGTCCCGGGGTAAGTGGACTGATGGTAGAATGAGTGCAATCTTAAGTGTGTATATGGCAACTAAATGGTTTGTTGCTCTCATTTAGTGGGCCACTGTTTGATGCTGCGACCTATGTTCCACTACAAACGTGGTTTCGGTTTCCTCCATCTTTACCGGATAGCTGCTGTGCGGGTGTCTGTGTTCTTCAGGTGCGGGCATGACAGGTATTAATGGATTGTTGTCGCCAGTTAAATTATAGCGGTTTGGTATTTTGCTTGCTTTGTCATTTTGAGCTTTTGTTTGCAGTAGGATAAATTTGTTGTTTTTCCCTTTTTTGTGTGTGTGTGTCTTATTCTTCTTTTGTATAATTTTGTTTGTTTTGAACTGTTTCTTTGGCAAATATGTTATTGATAATCTTGATTTATTTCTGTATATTGTTCGTTCATTTGAATTAAATTGTTTTGATTTGTGTATATGTATAACATATTTTATTTTCTTTTTGTTTGACTGGTTAAAGATTACTGAATTTGGTTGTTTATGATTTATTTCTTTATTGGACTGGGCCTACTAAGGTTTGATATCAAGGCTTGTTGATGGATGAACAGTTCATCCATCCACCGGTCAACTTATATAATCATTTACTAATTTGTCTTCTTTGTGGAGTGTGTGTGTGTGGTTTCTTTGTTGGAGCTGTGGCCTCTTTGGCATAGGAAATTGACTGTTCCCCTCCCTTCTTGGTGGTGGTGTTTTCACCGTGTGCCGTGACTGATCACTTCACTGGGGCCCTTGTGCTGTGAGTGTGACCGTGCAGTATGTGAGAGTGTGGCGGGGCTGATGCACAGGGGGTCCTAAGTTAGTTTCACAAGACGTGTACGAAATGAAGAAATCAGAAAGCAGACTACGCCACCCCGTTACGTGAACGGGGAAAATGTCCTAAGACAGGTTCGCTACCACAGAGGACAAGAGACGTGGATCTGAATACAAAATACTTTATTTTCTCAACAATAATTATCTTAAATATCTAAAAACACTGTTGACTCAGGGGGCACGGGTTTGCACCACTTCGGTGTGCACCAGATCAAAATTAAAGAAAAACAAAAAAAACAAAAAACACTTTCAGGCTGAGGCTTACCAGTAGGGCAGCTAGCTGGGCAGTGAGTATCCTAAGACCACACCACTCACCAAATTCCACTCACACAAACACTCACACTTGCTAAGTGAAGGAACACAGGTGCCAACGGCAAAACACTCGGTGAAGGAAACACCACCACCAAAGAGGGCAAATACAGCTAGCTTCCCTACACCGGGGGCCTTCAGCTCCTGAAAGAAACAAAAACACAATAATATATTTCACAATTAGCCACAGACACATGTATCAAGTTATAGAAGAACAATTCAACCTATACAAGGAAGGTCAAAAACGGCCAATTACTGGCCACAGAAATTAACCAGGCTGTGTAACCCAAAGTTTTTAACGTTACATCACATTGCCATTCAAGCCTGGACACACCTTGGAGCAGCCAACTGCTAGAAACAAAAACAGAGCAAAACACATTTTGCAAATCAAACAATACAAAAGGAAAACTACTGTTTGGACAGAGTAAACCGATGAAATCACAGGACACAAATAAAAATAAACAATTAACAGACTGCTGGTGGCAATATTACAAAAAGTGGGGCTAATGTACATAATTACTGGCACGTCAAACTTTAAGTGACTGCTCTGAGACTAGCCGCTCTTCACCTAAGCCACCAGCGTTAGCATAGAGCTACAAATATAAAACAAACAGGAAACAGTCACACCGTAGGTTAAAATGGCAGCAGAACAAACAGTGCAGTCTAACAGCATTGTCTAGGGCGCATTTGCCCCGCAGTCCACAGAGACGAACCGCTCGCGAGCGGATTGACGCACCAGTAGTGGATCGCCAGACCCACAAAATATTCAGGTGACTCACAGCTTCGTTCACCATAGGCAAACCACAAATACACAGGTGTTCCATCGGATCACACACCTCAGCTGTAGTAAAATCAGCCTGCACCCAAAATCAAGGTCGCACCGATCCCAGCCATAACCTGGCTAAAACAAATACATCCCCACTTTAAAAGTACATGTGCACGAGCAGCAACATTAGCCAAACAGCTAGGTACATACCTCCCGCAGAGCTGCGCGCGCACCCACACAGAAGCGATCGTGACAATGACGCATACCCAGGTGGCCTGAACTCCACCTTAAATAGGCCAGGTACGGCTGCCAATAGGCTGTCACATACATCACTCACGTGACAACCACAAACAACAGGGCGGGGTCAAACCCACCCTGCCACAAGAGGAACGTAGGTATCTTTTGCAAGGGTGGCTCTTAATAGAAGCCACAGTTTCCTTTCTTTTTTTTACATTGTATTTGAATGTTTGGGGTGTGAATGCTTTTATCTGTCAGGTGTGGGGGTGGTGAAAGGAGCGAGGACTCAGGTGCAGAGTTGATGGGCTTTTAATGATAATAAAATAAAACAAAACATACAACAAAAACTACCCCAAGAGGGAAAACAAGACTGACTGACTGACTTGACTTGACTTGACTTGACTTGAACACAGCAGGGAAACACAGGACTGCAAACACAAGGAGAATAAATAGGGAGAGCAAACAAAGGAGGTAATGAGGGAGGACAGGTTGGGCAAATGAATCAATAATCAGGTAACAAGATGGGAGGGACTAGACAATCGACAGGAGAACACATGGCACAAGGAAACATACATGACAAGCCATGTGCTCACACCAAACATGACTTGAGCACAAGCACATGGCCAGTAAAACAATTCACAAGCCATCTGCTAACACAAAACGAGACACGAAACGTGTTAACACAACACGCAGCCAATGTGAACACTCATAAGCCACGTGTTCACCCAAAACATGACAACATGAAAGCACGCAGCCAGTGATAAACACAAGCTGCATGCAACACAGCACAAGACAAAACATGACATGAAAGAACATGAAACAAGGCACACAGACAAGACAAAACAGGAGTGTCGGGGCTCTGTCACAAAACCAAGAAATAGCCTAGACAGAAGTGACAGAACCCTGACAGTCTCCTTTTTGTGCCTTAGGTTTTTTTTATAAATTATAATAAACTTTTGTAATTTTGCATAAATACCTGTGTCTCCATTTCTTCCTATCTTTAGTGGGGAACCTGTGCGCAGATAATATTCTCTGGGTGAAATTCCCAGGGTGGCATAGTCGAAGATCAAAACATATGTAGTGTTCTTTTTCCCTTCAGAGTACAATCTATTTTGTTATTGAACTCTTTTTCCCTTTGTCTTTTTCTTGTGGTTGCCACACTTGCAAAGGCTTTATTTTATACAGATATCCCTAGCCTTGAGATATATCTCACTACACAAAATATGTTTGTGCAAAGCTGCCTTTAAAGACATGAGCAGCTCTTGAGTGTTGCAACATGCCACATTATTACTTTTACTAAAGTGCAGTTTGTCTTCCTACTCACAAAGACATTTATGCTCAAAAGTCACAGGATCTGTCTACAGCTTTTCAGCAAAGCAAGACTGTCTTGGCATCTAAAGAAAATCAGGGAAGAGTTGTCAGCCTTTATTGAATCACTTAAAAAAGATTTAATTTGAATTATTGAGCTCTATATTGGCCATTGATTAAATGGATTGGCACTTCTACATGCATAGTGTATGACATTATTGTATTGTCACAGTTCTGTTCACTGATACTTTTATTTTGATGTTCTTCTCATTTCTGTTGTTTCTGTGTTTCCTTCCTGTTTTTAGTTCCTGTTTTCTTTGGTTTCTATAGTTTGTTTGTGATAGCTGTTTTGATATGTGGCAAAAAAAAACAAAA
This sequence comes from Gila orcuttii, assembly GCA_026230005.1. Lineage (NCBI taxonomy): Eukaryota > Metazoa > Chordata > Actinopteri > Cypriniformes > Leuciscidae > Gila > Gila orcuttii. The sequence goes on from JAPDVR010000005.1 coordinate 41,496,269, forward strand.
AACATAAAAGTCCATTCAACTTTTTAAGTATTCTGAAGTCAAATAATAGCTTAGGTATGTTTTGCAAAATTGTTAGTTGAGGCAAAATGTTCTGTGTTTTACCTGAACCTTGCTTCACGCTGGGGGGTTCTTTGGCTCAGCGTTGTGCATTAAAATTGTAGCCGTACATGTACATTAAATGTAAGGCCAAGCCCAATGTCTCCTTCATTGCTATTGGTCCCACCCACCCTCCCACTCCCTCCTTTGATCCACCCAGCTCCCCCTCTGGCTTTCTGGATACCAGCTCTGCCTAGGTGCACAGATCCCCTTTCTCCATCTCAAGCCTCCGAGCCCAGGACTCCACCACAGCCTGTCAAACCTTTGGCTCTGACTTGGCTCCACACTCCCTTGGCTCCACTGCAGTCCGTCATCCCTCAGGATTTGCCAGGCTCACTCGTCCCTTCCAGCTCCGCTTTGGTCATGGGTCACCATGATTGTGCCATGGACTTTGAGGCCTCCAGCTACAATTCGGCTCCACAAGGTTCCTCCTTTGTCCTCCACCCCAGCACCTGATCATGCACGTGCATGCACAGTCTTTTTCTGTCCTCGTCTAGAGCAACAGATTGACTTACCTGGATATTTACCTGGTCTTCAGTGTTGTATATTCAATATCAACTCCAAGTGATCTCCTTGTCCCCATATCTTCTCCTGGTGATCCCCTCTGTGCTCCTCATCCCATCTGCTCTGCAGTGTGTGTGTGTGTGTGTGTGTGGATGCTTTGAAAGTGACAGCTACAACCCCTATTCGTTTTTTGATGTATAGGAAAGAGGAGCTTTTGTCACATTTCTATTTAAGACAGACAATCATACAGGTTTATAACAGCATAAGTATGAGTATGATGACAGAATGTTTTTTTGTTGATTAACCCTTTAGCTCATATAGATGTCACAAGTTATTTAATGTGAGAGCCAAGTGAAGTACTGGACAATCCCATAATGAAAAAAGTAGGCCCCATCTGGAAGGCACATCCATGTTTACAAATTAATGAATAATTCATAAATGGTTCATCACTTATTTAAACTTTTGTTGTACTCACTGTTGTACAAAGGATTCTGGCAGGATGGAAGGTTACTCTTCCACTCTTCCAGGGTAAACCTTTTTTTTTTTTAAATGGCTAAACGCTCTGAAACTGGATTTTCATTGCAAAACTGAATATATTTGAGCAATATCATACTTGTAGCAATGCGATTTGGCTAGTATTCTGTCCTTGCAGATATGTCACTGTATTGTTAGACAGATAGCGAACATCAACAATGAGACTCTGTAGGCTTGACTCCAGGTTGAGTGTTTTCTTTACTGAAATCTTGGTTGTTTTCTTTTTTTGTAAAACTGTACAATACAGTATAAAATAAACACTATGTTACAGTCAAATATGTGCAACATCAACATAAATATAATAACCACAGCACATATTACAATATGATTCACTCAAAGAACATAAGTAAATGGGCTAAATAAAACACAGGCAAGTAAATAATCCTAAATGAGTCTTAACAGACTGAGCTAACTCTGTATGTATAACCCAGCTAAATCCATGCTAGCGGTTAGCATCACGATTAGCATTAACCCAATTTTCACCGAAAGTAAATGCTTTTAATAGATTCAAATCACTGTTATTGTAGTGTATTACGTGCTGCTCTCAGGGCAGGAGTACTCAATATAGGTTCAAATCGATGTTATTTTAGAGTATTACGTGCTGCTTTCAGGGCAGGAGTACTCAATAGATTCAAATCGCTGTTATTTTAGTGTATTACGCGCTGCTCTCAGGGCAGGAGTAGCCTACTCAATAGATTCACACTGCTCTCAGGGCAGGAGTACTCAATAGATTAAAATCGCTGTTATTTTAGTGTATTACTTGCTGCTCTCAGGGCAGGAGTAGCCTACTCCAATATAGGTTTAAATCGATGTTATTTACTGTATTACGTGCTGCTCTCAGGGCAGGAGTACTCAATAGATTCAAATTGCTGTTATTTTAGTGTATTACGTGCTGCTCTCAGGGCAGGAGTACTTAATAGATTCAAATCGCTGTTATTGTAGTGTAATACGTTCTGCTCTCAGGGCAGGAGTACTCAATATAGGTTCAAATCGATGTTATTTTAGTGTATTACGCGCTGCTTTCAGGGCAGGAGTACTCAATAGATTCAAATCGGTGTTATTTTAGTGTATTACGCGCTGCTCTCAGGTCAGGAATAGCCTACTCAATAGATTCAAATCTGTTATTTTAGTGTATTACACACTGCTTTCAGGGCAGGAGTACTCAATAGATTCAAATCGCTGTTATTTTAGTGTATTATGTGCTGCTCTCAGGGCAGGAGTACTCAATAGATTCAAATCGCTGTTATTTTTAGTGTATTACGTGCTACTCTCAGGGCAGGAGTACTCAGATTCAAATTGCTGTTATTTTAGTGTATTATGTGCTGCTCTCAGGGCAGGAGTACTTAAGGCGAGACACGGCAGGCAAAAACATCGTTTTTTTTCACTGGTCAATTTTGAGATTTTGGGATATTTGTCTTCAATAACATGTCTTCTTTCAGACTTGTGGTGAAAAAAAGTCTGAAATACACATTTAGGTCTTTATTTTACTACACTTTGTCTGTTTGCGTGTGTAGATTTCTCATAAATTCATCAAAAGTTGTCGTTATAAATCATCCCTCTGCTCCGCGATCGCGATCTGCACCCTGTCATCACACACACCGTTAGAAAGCTCTCTCTCTCCTGAACAATACTGCCGGATCCAAATATGGTAATTTCCTTTTTATCAGCAACCAATCGTGAAAGTAAAAGGGGGTATTTAACTCTAAATGCGCAATCTCATTGGCTGATGCTAAATCTTTACAGCCCGTTTTCTCAAAATGACTTTTCTCTCATACTCCAAGTCCGAAATCTCTTCTTCAGTAGCACCTATATACACCAAACTTTCCAGTCTTGTACCTAGTTATATTATGAAGACATTTACAGAGGGATTTGTAAATATATTATTCCTAGCCTGATTTTATTCCAAAAAACAATTTTTTTTAAGGCTATTGGCAGTATATTCTGATTTACAGGATAACAAAAGTAGATATACATAAATTGATGGTTGATGTTTTTTTTTCTTTTTCTCCTTTTTCAGAAAGCAGGTTCGTCTTGGGCACGCAGATTTTGGGTGGCTGTCCCCGCAGTAACTACAAGCATGAACATATTTACAATTATAGAATTTGCAAACATTTTCATTAAAATTATAGCACAATGGAGTAGCAAATGGTGTTACCTTAGAGTCAACAGTTTGAAAGCCAGGCTTAGAGGGTGGAGGGCAGTGGCGTGCAAAGGGGGGTGGGGGGGGATAGGAGGGGCGGGGTGTCTCACGCCCCTGCCCCTTTTGTCTCAAAATGTATTGTGCCCTTTTCTGATAATTGTAAATAATAATTATTATTATTATAAATATTATAATAAATGAAACACACACACACCCTTGCCACTAACAATAATAATACAAACAAATATTATATTAAAAAAAAAATTTACTGAGAAGTGGTAGGCAGAGTTTCCTTTGCAGCGCCTCATACGCATTTAACGGTTCTGGTACGCACTACGCAGCAGTTCGCGCGAGTCTCTTCAAACGAGCAGCAGGTAACGTTTAAGCTAATACGGAAAATTACATTTATCCTACCATCACCATGCTACTCTGAATGTTGCTGCAGCATGCGAGTTATTCTTAACTACAATAAAAGTAGCCTATAACTCGATTTCAGACGCATTCTGAGTGACAATGTCATTCGTTTTTATCCAAGGAATAAAAGTGCAAGGGGAAATACATCTAACAGTTAGTTTCAATGAAATCTTAAGTCCATGTCCAACTCTAAATTGTGAGGAACTTATATCTTTGATTTCATAGTAACGCTTTATAATAAGGTTCATTTGTTCATTACTCATGTATGAACTTGTTGTGAATCACCAGACGGGGATCGATCCATGTGCAGCGAGAGTTTTATTGAAGCACAATCCTGTAACACACTGGGACAGACAAGGGCAGACACAGTAGAAACAGACTGGGCTTTAACGAAGTCGGGAACCAGGCAGAGAGTCGGGACAGGCAGATATCAGGCAGCGTCGATGTACCAGGCAGAGGATCAGGACAGGCGGACAACAGACAGTGTCAGAGTTCCAGGCAGAGGATCGGGGCAGGCAGATAACAGGCTTAGTTGGGGCAAACGGGTCGGCAATCAGACAGGCTTTCCGGGGTTTTTCAATGCTCGGTAGTGTTCACTTGCGTTAAACAAAACTTCGCACTGAGAGCTGTTCGAAGTGTGGTTTAAATAGTCCGGATGATTGACAGCAGCCGGGCGAGGTAACGAGAGTCATTAGGGGCTGCAGCTGGGAGCGATCAGGCGATCTCTGGGAAATGTAGTGCGAGGAGAAGATCAGAACTCAGGCGAAGGCGGTCTCGGTTGGCCGGCGAGAGAGGCTGTAGAATCTGGGACCGTAACAGAGCCCCCCCCCCCCCTGCGAGCGACTCCCGGCGCGAGGGGCTCGACGGCGGCGGGGTCTTCCCCGAGGTCGAGGGGCCGGCCTGGTGGGATTGGCCAGGTGAAAGTCCGTGATCAGGTTTGGATCCAGGATGTCCGAAGCGTCAACCCATGAGCGCTCCTCAGGGCCATACCTCTCCCACTGCACGAGGTACTGCAAGGATCTCCCTCTTCGTCTGGAGTCCACGAGTTCTTGAACCTGATAGATCTCCTCGCCCTCCACCAGAATGGGTGGAGGGGTTGGATCAATGGAGCTTCCTTCCTCACCCTCGTTCGGACCACTGGCAGGCTTGAGAAGTGAGACATGGAAGGTAGGAGCGAGGCGGTACTGTCTTGGCAGGTCTAGACGGAAGGAGACAGGGGTGATTTGCTGAATGATCTTAAACGGGCCTATGAACCGGGGGCTGAGCTTTTTACTGGGCAGCCGGAGGCATAAGTCTCGGGTGGACAGCCAGACCCACTGGCCCGGTTGGTACTCCGGCCCTGGCCGACGACGGCGGTTGGCCTGAATTCTCTGGCGGCGAACGGCTCGTTGAAGGTGTGTGGGGGCCTGGTTCCAGGTCTCCTCGCTGCGCTGAAGCCAGTCGTTCACAGAGGGGACGTCAGTGGGTTCACCTGACCAAGGGAAGAGTGGCGGCTGGTAGCCCAGGACGCACTGAAAGGGGGTCAGACCGGTGGAGTGTTTCCGGATGGAGTTCTGGGCATACTCGGCCCAGAACAGATAGCGGCTCCACTCCGCTTGGCGCTGATGGCAGTAGGAGCGTAGGAAGCGAATTACCTCCTGGTTCAGGCGTTCAGCTTGCCCGTTGGATTGCGGGTGATATCCTGAGGTGAGGCTGACATTGACCTGAAGGGTCCTGAAGAAGGCTGACCAAACCTGTGAGGTGAACTGGGGTCCTCGGTCGGATACTATATCCTCGGGCAAGCCGTAGAACCGGAACACCTGGTTGCAGAGGAGCTCAGCGGTCTGCAGGGCTGTGGGGAGTTTCGTGAGCGGAATTAGACGACAAGCCTTGGAGAAGCGGTCGACGACGGGTGAGGATGGTGGTGTGCCCCTCAGAAACTGGGAGATCCGTAATGAAGTCTATGGCAATGTGGGACCATGGGCGTTGTGGAACAGGAAGTGGGTGAAGGAGCCCGGCAGGCAATTGGCGCGAAGACTTCTGGGTGTTGCAGACCTGGCATTGTTGAACATAGGCCGTGGTCTCAGAGGTGAGAGCGGGCCACCAGTATCTGTTTTGGAGGAGCTGGATAGTAGCCGTGATTCCAGGGTGCCCTGAACTTGGATAGGCGTGCACCAGCTCCATGACCTGGTTCCGAAGAGTCTCAGGGACAAAGACACGATCAGATGGGCAGCCGGGGGGGATCTCTGTGCGGGAGTTGATCTGTTTAATCTCGGTGTCGATGTCCCACTGAATGGGGGCGACCACGAGGTTGGGCGCCAACACTGTCATGGGGTCTTGGGGTGTGCGCTCAAAATCGTCTTGACGTGACAGGGCATCGGCCTTCGTATTCTTCGAACCTGGGCGGTACGTGACGGTGAATTGGAAACGGGTGAAGAAGAGCGCCCAGCGAGCCTGCCTGGGGTTTAGCCTCTTAGCGGTACGCAAATACTCCAGGTTCTTGTGGTCCGTGAAGACGACGAAGGGATGGAGGGCGCCCTCGAGCCAGTGCCGCCACTCCTCGAAAGCGGCCTTCATGGCAAGGAGCTCCCGGTCACCCACATCATAATTTCTCTCGGCGGTACTCAGCTTGCGGGAGTAAAAGGCGCAGGGGTACAGCTTGGGGTGCAAACCCTGACGTTGGGAGAGGATGGCCCCTAGAGCGGTGTTAGATGCGTCCACCTCTACTACGAACGGTACCCCGGGGTCAGGATGATGCAGGATAGGCGCAGTGGTAAAACGCTGCTTGAGTAAGTCAAAGGCCTGGGTGGCACGGTCATTCCACGGGAGACGTTGGGTTCCCTTCTTGACCAGGCAGGTGAGAGGGTGAGCCACAGCACTGAAGTTCCGGATGAACCGGCGATAAAAATTAGCGAACCCAAGGAAGCGCTGGAGTTCCTTCAGCGTCCTGGGTCGGGGCCAGTCACGAACCGCCTTGACCTTACTTTCATCCATAGCAACCCCATCGGGGCTGATGACATACCCCAAGAAGGAAATGGAGGTTTGGTGGAACTCACACTTCTCCAGCTTGGCGTATAGGTGGTGATGGATGAGTCTTTGGAGCACGGCCCGAAAGTGCTGAACATGGTCCGAGAGGGTGTCAGAGTAAACCAAGATGTCGTCGATGTAGACTATTACCGTATGGTGGAGCATATCTCTGAAGACGTCATTAATGAAAGACTGGAACACGGAGGGGCTGTTCGCCAGGCTGAACGGCATAACCAGATATTCGTAGTGCCCTGTGTTGGTAGAGAAGGCCGTCTTCCACTCGTCCCCCTCTCTGATGCGAATAAGGTTGTATGCGCAGCGCAGGTCGAGCTTGGTGAAGAAGTTTGCAGTGCGTAGGAGTTCCAGGGCGGCGGGTACCAGAGGGAGCGGGTAGCGAAACTTCGGAACAAAGAAGAAGCCGGCGGATGCAGGAGACGTGGAGGGGCGAATGAAGCCCTTAGCAAGCTCCTCCTCGATGTACCTCTTCATTGCCTCTGACTCGGGCTGGGAGAGAGGGAAGATACGGCCCCTAGGTGGTGCTGAACCGGGTAGCAGGTCGATGGTACAGTCGCCGTCGCGATGAGGAGGGAGCTGGGAGGCACCCGACTTGCTGAAGGCCTCTACCAGGTCATGGTATTCCAGAGGGAGACCGTTCAGTTTGGCTCCGGCCGCGGGCACGGCGATGGCCCGGATGGAGGACGGAGTGATGGGAGTAAGGCACTTAGAGTGACTGGACGCATCCCAGTGTGTGATCTGGCTTGTTCTCCAGTGAATCTGGGGGTTATGCTTGCGGAGCCAGGGCAGGCCGAGGATGATTGGGGTGCGTGGACCGTGGAAGACATAGAATTGAATACGTTCAGTATGAAGGGCTCCTGTCTGAAGCTGGAGTTCCTGGGTGTGGTGAGTGATGCGTCCGGTGCCTAACGGCCTTCCGTCTATGGCCTCGACTGTAAGGGGAGAAGAGCACTGAATTAGAGGAATGCGGTGCGTACGGGCAAAGTCAGTTGAGATAAAGTTACCAGCGGCCCCAGAGTCCACCAGAGCTCTGGCGTGTATCTGCTTACCGTTAGTCGTCATAATGACGGGCACGAACACAGACATAGTGTGGTTAGAAGTGACATGGCCTGAACTCACCGGACGTGGGGCGGTCGGGCGAGGTCTAGCTGGACAGGAGTTGCGCAGGTGGCCCGCCTCGCCGCAGTATAGGCACAGCTGGAGCCGGAACCGGCGTTCTCTCTCTTCTGTTGGTAAATGGTAGGCATTCACCTGCATAGGTTCTGGTTCCTCAAGGCGCGCGGGAGTGGTGGCTCGGGTGACTGGGGCGGCTCGAGCAGCAGGTACGGCGCGATGACCCGCGCGGCGAGCTCTCATGAGGTTATCAATCTGGATGGCCAGTTTGACAAACTGATCAAAGTCTCTGCCCTCGTCACGGCAAGCTAACTCGGATTGGAGATCATGATTCAGACCCTTGCGGAAGATTGTCTTGAGCGTATCGTCATTCCAGGTGGTCTGAGCGGCCAGGGTGCGTAGCGCGAGGGCATACTCAGCAGCAGTAGATCTCCCCTGCGTGAGCTCCAGCAGACGCTAGCCAGCGCTCTTTCCCTCTCTGGTGTGCTCAAAGACTTCTCTGAAGCGTTGGAGAAACGCCGCGAAAGAGGGGAAAGCTGAACCATCGGGTCTCCAAACCGCTGTTATCCACTCCAAAGCTTTTCCCGTCAACAGAGAGCAGACAAACGCGATCTTCCCCGCGTCAGTCGTGTAAAGGGCCGGCTGTTGGTCAATAAACAACGAGCACTGGAGAATAAAGCCCCTACACTTGTCAGGATCCCCGGCGAACTTCTCCGGAAGCGGGAGACGAGCAGTAGCAGTGGGCGGGGCTGGTTACGGGCTGACATGGGTGGCAGCGGCTAATGGAGAAGGCGGTTCTGTGGACGAGGTCTGGAGATCGCGCACCGCCTTGACTAACTCATCCATCAGCGTGGTAAGATGACTCAGCTGGTGATGGTGAGCTGTGATCTGATCAGCTTGGGCAGAGTAGGCGGCCGACCAGTTGGACATCGCTGCTGGATGTGGTTGCGGCGAAGTTTTCTGTTGTGAATCACCAGACGGGGATCGATCCATGTGCAGCGAAAGTTTTATTGAAGCACAATCCTGTAACACACTGGGACAGACAAGGGCAGACACAGTAGAAACAGACTGGGCTTTAACGAAGTCGGGAACCAGGCAGAGAGTCGGGACAGGCAGATATCAGGCAGCGTCGATGTACCAGGCAGAGGATCAGGACAGGCGGACAACAGACAGTGTCAGAGTTCCAGGCAGAGGATCGGGGCAGGCAGATAACAGGCTTAGTCAGGGGCAAACGGGTCGCAATCAGACAGGCTTTCCGGGGTTTTTCAATGCTCGGTAGTGTTCACTTGCGTTAAACAAAACTTCGCACTGAGAGCTGTTCGAAGTGTGGTTTAAATAGTCCGGATGATTGACAGCAGCCGGGCGAGGTAACGAGAGTCATTAGGGGCTGCAGCTGGGAGCGATCAGGCGATCTCTGGGAAATGTAGTGCGAGGAGAAGATCAGAACTCAGGCGAAGGCGGTCTCGGTTGGCCGGCGAGAGAGGCTGTAGAATCTGGGACCGTAACAGAACTAACATGAACTAACCATGAGCAACACATTTGTTACTGTAGGCTATATCTTAGTTAATACTACAACTCGTGAGCTTAGAATTATAAGGTTCTATCTCCGTTTAGGGTAGTTCTGAGATATTGAGCATCAAAGTTTTTACATCCCAGCTGGCAAAACTGTTATGTAGTATAATATTCTATTATAGCGCAACAAGACCATCACCCTACAGGTACTTTGAGAATAAAATATCAAAATCCTGGCACATTTGGAAATGGGATTTTTTAAGATGACCCAAATGGAGATAGAACCTTATAAGTCTGAGAGCTCTGATTCTGTTTGGAATTATAAGGTTCTATCTCCACTTTTACAAATAAAACCCCACATTTCAAAGAATAAATGTATATAACCATTGATTTTAATAAATTTATATATTTATAATACAAGCACACAGCTTGTAGTATATAGTATAATATAATAGTATAGTATCAAAGCCAAGCAAGTTTGTAAGAAAAAAAATATATATATTTTCAAAGAACATGGACATGGAATAATTACACAATACTACACCCCACTCCTCTGTACTGTAAAAACATTTAGGAAGCATCTTACATTAAAAACGTTTAATTTAGTAGATTAACACACAAAATATTGTAACATCATGAAAGTTATGTTTTCATCCCTTTCCACTCTGTGCTCTGAAACATTTTAAAAAGACGTGTTCATTTAATTAAAAACATTCTAATCACACTTCTCATCAATAATGTATTGTTGTAATTCATTAGATTCTTTTTTAAATCCTCCACCCTGGACATCCCCTTTTCTCCATCCGTATACCCCCCCCCCCCCCACACACACACACACACACACACACACACAGTTACTAAACATCAGTAAAAACGTTTTAAAAACACATTGTTCATTTATTTTATAACCTAGTGTAAAACTATGAGACACTTTTATTTATTTATTTATTATTATATTATATTATTATTTATTTATTATTATTCTGTATGTCTGTTTTGTTATGTATGATGTACTTCATGTTATGTAATTTATGTTGTCATGACTCTTTCCAACCTTCTATCTAGATTAATACTTTCTAAATACTGCCTTGTAGTATGCTTTGTCAACGGCAGGCATGTACTTGAACATGGATGAAAGGTCTGACTTCTTTGCCTCTGCAATTGTGCTTTTTTTGATGAGCAACTTTGGCTTGGGCAGCAAGGGAGACGTTGGCATGTTAGCCCTAGTTTTGGCATTTGAGCCCCTAATATCCACCTGTATAGGAGGCTGAGCATGGGAGGTACTGTACTTCACACTGAACAGATTTTGAGAAAATGTTATTTGGGCCACTGAAGCGAATGGTACCTGCTTGTACTGGAAAAGTTTTGAACATGACTGAAAGTCTTTGAAATCTGTATCTTTCATCTGGATGACAGTGTAAGGATTAGTTCTGTTCGCTCTCAGAAGGACACGCAAGAACGACAGGGGGCTGTAAAACTCTGAGCTTGCCATTGCCTTTTCGATGTTGCTATGCATGTTGTCTACTTCTTGGACCGCCGAGTGGCCAGGCGTAGAATATTTCATTGTGATCTTTTGGATTTTGGTATTTCTTGACAAGAACTCAATGATTGCAAAAGACATAATGGAGTTTCTATTTTGTGGCACACAGCTGTCACTCCATGTGACTATCTCAGTTACCTCAGGATGGTCTTGAACAACTCTTTCAAGGATTTTGACTATGGCACTTGCCATGTCATTCCCTCCTCTACCTGACATGGCCTCCGTCCACACAGCACAATACCCTTTCTTAGTAAGTGAGCTGTGGGCAGTCATATTATATAGATTCATCTTCCTTTTATAAAAGAATGAACTAACCTCAGCTCGTGGACATGAGATGACATTTTCTAAATCAAAACAGACCGTAAGGTGCTGTTTATCATCTCTATCTCTTTGGCGCTCTTGGCGCATGGCATTTTTTTCATATACATGTTTATCGTGTGCATGCTCTTGGTGCTGGTTTAACAACCCCTGTTGCCTCACATTCATCACACCTGTCTGATTTGGGGACATGAAAACCAAGATTAAACTCTGTGTTAAATATAAATCTATAGTAAGACATTTTCACTGGTGTTTCATGTACAGCACATTTGATTTTATAGAGATCATACATCTTGGCCACATTTAGAGTTGGCTCCAGATATTGCTTTTGGGTGCGGGCACGACAGTAGTGTGACTCGACGACAGGGAAAGACCTAATGTGCTCCAGCACCTTCTCTTTTTTGTCCTCATCTATGCGTTTTTTAGGATGCTTTTCCCGTGCATCTGACTTTGGTATGCTAGTCTGGCATTTCTTTTGGTGTACATTATACACTGTTTTCTGACTTGTTGAAAGAGTACCTAGAAAAAAAGGCTTGCATACTCTGACTTTCTGTCCCTCTCCTATATCATGAAAATATTTGAATGAGTGTGTACGACGTGAGTCGCCGCCACCACCACGTTGTCTCTCTTTGACATGGCACTCAGTTGTCATCATAATGTAATCATATTTCCTGTCCTGATTCAGCCTGTAGTACCCTTCAAAACACCTCTCCCTCTCACCATAAGTGATTTTCCTGGCACAGTTAAATTTACAGGACACGGTGCAGTCCTTAAATGTTTTTATCTGTTTGGCTGGTTCTTTACCCTCTTGATAAAGCCTCTTTCTGCATACTGACTTCCATGATGATGGAGTGCTAACCCTTTTCCGACTCTTCCCTTGCTCTAGTCTCTGCTGTAACCCTACTGCTGGTGTCTCTGCTGCCCTGGCCCTGGGTGTCTCTGCTGCCCTGGCCCTGGGTGTCTCTGCTACTGTCCCTCTCACTGCTGCTCTGGGTGTCTCTGCTACTGTCCCTCTCACTGCTGCTCTGGGTGTCTCTGCTACTGTCCCTCTCACTGTTGCTCTGGGTGTCTCTGCTACTGTCCCTCTCACTGTTGCTCTGGGTGTCTCTGCTACTGTCCCTCTCACTGCTGCTCTGGGTGTCTCTGCTACTGTCCCTCTCACTGTTGCTCTGGGTGTCTCTGCTACTGTCCCTCTCACTGCTGCTCTGGGTGTCTCTGCTACTGTCCCTCTCACTGTTGCTCTGGGTGTCTCTGCTACTGTCCCTCTCACTGCTGCTCTGGGTGTCTCTGCTACTGTCCCTCTCACTGCTGCTCTGGGTGTCTCTGCCTCTCCTGGCATGGCTACAAAAAGTAATACAGCTGAGCATCATAATATCATTTACAGGAAAGTAACTAATGGTGAGACATACATTTTGTAGAATACTATCATCTATACCAGGACAATCTGCATGGCTTAACTGGTACTGGCTTAACATTAGGGCTGCACAATTAATCAAATTTCTAATCGTGATTACGATTATGGATGCCACGATTACGTAATCGTTCAAACCCGCGATTAAAGCCACTTACATTATTCTGGGTGGTGTGTTTAGAGCATGTTATGTTGTGAGAGGCGAATCACGACTTCTTCAGAGAACCCAGCACAATATGAACTACCAGAGACGTAAGTGTAGGCCTACGCCTCTGTCAGCCTCTATACTGCAGTAGCGCGCACATTTCAATTACATGCGCAAATGGGGCAGAGCGCGCTATATCGCAAAGCGCTTCACTATATATAAAGCGTGAAAGAAACTACATGCAACGTCGTAACATTTTAAATAAAAAAATAAAAAAACGCTTTGTCCAGATTCAGTTGCAGTCAAATGAGATGTTGTCAGTGTCATTATTTTATCGTTATTTTCATAACTTGTTACAAAATAAAAAGTCTCTCACCTCAGAAAAACGAAATTTCATGTCCTGTCAGTCATACTGTGCCCGTAGGATGCAATCTTTAATTGCATGGCAAATGTGCCGATGCGTGCTGTATCACTTCACTAAAGCGCAACAGAATTACGAGCATGCAACGTCGTGAATTTGTGTAAGTCACGAAATAATAGTAAAATACCAATAAATCACGTTATTGGTACATCACGTGTTTTGCATGCAGGTATGATGTTCATTCTATTTATCAGGAGCAGTTTCCATGTTTCTTTAACGGTTCTTAAGTATTGTGTATCACCATGGTAGCCTAATTGTTGTTTCCATAACCCCAAGATGCCACTTATTGGTTATTTTGTATATTTTTAAATGATTGTGGTGGTTCATAACAAGATTGTCATAATCGTGCAGCCCTACTTAACATGGATAAATATTAGACAATGGGACCCACTGAGGCACTGTCCAGGACTACTACCATAATTTTCCTTACAAAGACTCAACGGGATAAACAGTCAAATAGGCCTAGAGATTAATGTACTTCTTAGTGTATGTTTGCCTACATAGTAGTGTCTAAAAACATCTGTGCAACTCGAGCATTCACTGCCCATCAAACCTGCAATAAAATAACCCCAGCAGTAGCCAAGAGAAGCTAAATATTCTTTATTATTACATGATCCAATATTATAATAATGTGTCAGTTTATTATTTTGTTTTATGACACTGAGAACATAGTTTGGGTATTGTACAAACAAAGCCACGGTAAATACAAGAGAAATTCCACCCATCTATAGAAGTACCAACCACTAGAATCTGCTGTCCTCTTTGCCGCGCCCACCTTTGGAGGACTTTCACCACTATCATCATTTCTGTAAAAAAAAAAATATATATATATTATTATCCTGATATAAATGGGGCAACTTTTATCAAGACACCAATAATCTAGCAAGCTTAAAAAGCTAGCAGCTTGCATTTATGGAAGGGGAGTACAGTTAGAAATTGGTGTTATGTTAGCTAAGCTGCAGTTGCCCATCTACAAGGATACAAGGATGTTTATTTGTCACATACATAGATTTACAGGTGCAAAACTGTAAGTGAGCTGTTGGTGAGCTAGTAAGCTAATGCTAATGCTAACGTTCTCGAGCAAGCTAATACTAACGTTCGCAAACAAACCTTGGCAAACAAGCTGGTTTACATTAGCTAGCTAATGATATGTGCTTCAACTTACCGATCTCTTCTAGTGCTGGCGTCTGTACATTTGCGTCTTTTGGGCGCCATCGCCGGCTTCAAATGTCCGGTCCTTAGCTCTGTGTCGACAGAGCTAAGAGGTGGGTTTTGATTGGTCCGTCTGTGTTCATTCAGGGTTTTGATTGGATATTGAATCTACTGGAGATAGAACCTTATAATCCCAACTCGGTTTATGTTTTGTGAGATGGAACCTTTTTATTTTATTAATAACTACTAACAAAATATTTTTTTTTACAAAAATAACACCACACAGGCATTAATAAACACCTAATGGATCAGATTATGTCAAAAACTCAATTTCGACAAGAAGTGGAGATAGAACCTTATAATTCTAAGCTCACGAACTGTTAATTGTTTATTCATGTTATGTCACAGTCAGTGCATTAACTAATGATAACAAATACAACTTTTAATTTTAATGTTTTAGTAAATCCTGAAATTAATATTAACAAAGATTAATAAATGCTGAAGTGCAGTTCATTAGCTAATGTTAACTAATGAAACCTTATTGTAAAGTGTTACTGATTCATGATAGCTAACACTGTCTTTCATACATATAATACATACATTAAATTTACAACATCAACAAAACTAAAAATTAATTTTCCATAATTACCTTCTTGATTCTCACTGTTTTGTTTGGTGAAGTAAATAATATTTAGTAATATTATCATAACTTCCCTATTTTCATTTGATGTGTTATGTATTCTAATAATTGTATCAACATATTTTCTTAGAATGCCAAGGAAAGAAAGAACAAAAACAAAAAAAATCAAGAAGTAATCTTTTTTTTTTTTATTTAGTGCCCTTTTTGGTCCCTCCGCCCCTGCCCCTGAGGAGGTCTGTGCACGCCACTGGTGGAGGAGACACAGATTTTGGGCATTTTGGACGTCATCATCCTGCTGCTGAGTAAGTACGGGCAGCCGCACCATGGCCGATGAGGAATTCTCAAAAGACGGGCCGGAGAAGAGAAGATTTGCAGAGGACCTAGATGTTGGACCAGACTCCAGAGCTGGGTCGTTGCTTTGGACTGAAGAAGAGTAGACTGCACGATTTGAGACGGCTGAACCACCTGTCCGTTTGGGTGCAACATCAGTCGAATTCTTTCTCTTCTGCGCCTGTTTCCTGCCGGAGAATGGAGGAGGAGGAGGAGGAAAATCTGCTGCTGGGACATCAATTTTTTCACAAAGCAAAACAAACAATTCCTTATGCGTAGCTCTAGTCGGTGCCGGGATATCGTGTCTATACAAGGTTTCCAGTAACTTCGGCCGTGGCCAGTCAATAATGCTGGGAGGACAACAGGATTTACTCGCAAGGCGAGAGTTCCGACGAACAGAAGCGTTGTTTTCGTCTTGAAAGGATTCAACTTGTCATTGGTCTTCATCATTTGTTGCGGTAGACATAGTCAGCAATTGGGTGAGTACAGCAAAATATAAGAGTAAATTCATCTTATTGCAAGAAGCTGCAAGCAATGCAGTCGAAGCAGCCAAGCAGGCAGGCTGAGAAGGCATTTAAATAAGGTGCCCTGTTTGAAGGGAACCAATGAGTGATTAGGAAACCAATGAGTGATTAGGAATCGGATCAGCTGATAGTTCTGGGTATCAGCTGATAGCTGAGCTTGACTACGCGGCCTGCCTGAACTGACGATGTACGCTATATTTCATCCGTAATCAGTGCCAGTATCTACCAACTTCGTCTACTCTTTGAAATCAAAGGCTTTCTCACTCCGAAAACTGGAAATGGCTGTTCATGCATTTATTACGTGCCAGCTAGATTACTGCAATATTCTTTATATTGCGGTATATCAAGTTCTCAAATTGCCCGTCTTCAGTTAGTCCAAAATGCTGCGGCCAGACTTATTCATAAATGTCGCAAATATGAGCACATCACATCACAGATTCTCAAATCTATACACTGGCTGCCAGTTCGACAGAGAATAGATTTCAAAATTCTACTCTTTGTTTTTAAATCTCTACATAACATAGCTCCTGCCTATTTCCCTGAACTCCATCCAGAAGCCGAAGATCCTACGACCAGGCTCTGCTGGTAGTCCCTCGCGTTAGACTTTTTGCGGAGGCTGGGCCACGACTCTGGAACACATTAGAATGGCCCCTACCCTGTCTGTCTTCAAGTCTCTGTTAAAAACCTACCTGTTCTCCTTAGCATATTGATCTCTTTTCTTAGGTTGGTTTTACTATTTTATATTTGAGTCCGAAACTGTTTTGCCACTCCTGTTTTCCCATTCTATATTTGAGTCTGATACTGCTTTGCCACTTCTGTTTTACTATTTTATATTTGAGTCTGATACCGGTTTGCCACTCCTGCCTTTCCATTCTATATTTGAGTCTGATACTGCTTTGCCACTTCTGTTTTATTATTTTATATTTTATTATTTTATATTTGAGTCGGATACTGTTTTGCTACTCCTGTTCTAAATTTGCTCTTAGCTTTGCTGCTTTTATTTGTGTTTTATGTGTCGTCATGTGTAATGGAGTGTAAAATGTTAAATTACTGCATAAATGGGGACAGCGCCATCTGGCTGATGCGTGATGGCATTTAGTGTACGGAATAGGGAGCGCCCACAGCAGAGATAATGAGACATGCTGTGGCTAAGTTGCACCTTACTAGCAGTCAGAGAATTATCAGTTAAAAGTGTCCAAAACACATAAAAAATGCTTTATTGTGGATTGATCTTGCAATGAACTTGTTAGGCAACTTTTGATATGTGTTTGGCGTCGAGTGTGTTATTTTATATCGAGTTATTTTGACTTTGTATTACGAGGCACAATCATAATTAATTTGTGCCTTGTCTTGTGTTTTATGTAGAACTGATTCATTATCTATGAAGTGAAACCCCTATGTCTACGTTTTATATCTCCATTGTGCAGGTAATGTGTATAAAATATGTTGTTATAATGTTTAAAGGATTAATTGTTTCATTCATGTAGTATTGTGCATATTCACCACTAGGTGGGGATGTTTCTCTTCACATTTAGTTTAATTGAGTTGTTCATCATTTCATTGAGTTGATTTGTAATTAATTCACTGAAAATGTAATATAATTGTCAGTCTGCAAAATTGTACTCACTATACGATCACAACGCAAAAAGATTACATTGATTTAAAAAGATTAAAAAGAAAGAGTACTGTTTTAAATAAACAGAAGCAGAGATAACGAGACATGCTGTGGAACTGATTCTCTATGAAGTGAAACCCCGATTTCCACGTTTTATATCTCCATTGTGCAGCTCCACTCGGCGGAAAGACTGCCCAGGCAAGACTGTCACATTGGTGCCGTGAAGTTGTGATGCGGCTGTGTTGCTATGGGTCGCGTCTTCAAGCAAGTTGATGGAAATTGCCGTGCTGCTACATAAGGATTGGAAGCATCCATCATCAGTTTAACAGCTCGTCCTTGGTTCACAGCCTTTCGTGATCAGGAGACTCTTTGACTTTATCCTTTTTCAGTTTATGGGACATTTCGCTCTGATCATTGACATTGAGTTTATGTTTGTATGTGTGTGTGAACTTGCAGCATATTTTATCACTCATAATGAGTAACAGCAAGAGATATTTGCCTGACCAATTCACTCCTAGTCCAGTAGGCAGAGGCAGAGGGGTTTTAGGTGTACCAATTCCCTTTTCAATGGACAGCCCCAATACTGGGAATAGTGATAGCAGGCCTGGCATTCCAAGAAGGGTGTGTACTGTAAGAGAGTGTGATGCAGCAGACATGCAGTCAAATGTCAATCAAAACTCTAGAGATTTCAGCACGTCAACACCTAATGCTGAACATGGTGTGCCTGATATGTTAGGGCAAATGAGTTCAATTGTCCATCAGATTGGTTAAATGTTAGCAGACAACATTGTTTCAGTTAGCAGACAACTGTTAGCAGGCAACATTAGTATGTTTCATTTTTGTTGTAAAAAAGTTATTAATTTAGTTAATATAAATATATAGCCGCTCTGGAGAAAACGTCTCTGGTTACGTATGTAACCCTTGTTCCCTGAGAAAGGGAACGAGACACTGTGTCGATGAGACACTATGGGAACGCCCTTCAGCGTAGCACGTCTGAATTCATGAATGAAAACTAATCCAATCCTATTTGCGTTGCGTGATGACGTAGCGTGTGACGGCATAAGCGGGTGTGTACAAAAGAACGCCGGCACAAGCAAGGTAAGCTTTGCTATGAAGCAAGTCGCTCCAGGCGGGGTGAGGCGCGGCCAACCGACGCAGTGTCTCGTTTCCTTTCTCAGGGAACAAGGGTTACATACGTAACCCGAGATGTTCCCTTTCGAGGGAACTCGAACTGCGTCAATGAGACACTATGGGAATGAGATACCCACTATGCCACAACGAAACCCGCCTGTCCCAGTGTGAAGCCGTCTCCGGGCACAACTAGGACGAGAGCGCTCGTGTGCCGGGTGTAGAGGGAAGGTCCAGACTGTAGAATCTCATAAATGTGTGCGGAGTGGCCCAGCCAGCCAGCCAGTGTCTTAAGAGATGATGCAAGGTCGGGTGAGAGGTAACTCTCATGTGAGAGGTAACTCTCATGAGAGGTAACTCATGGCTAGAGCTTCCTCAACCCGAGGCATCATCTCATATCCGTTCTCTCTAACCCCCATAATGTTACTATAGTTCAACATCGAGGGTTAGAAAGGCGCGCTGAAAAGGGCCTGTCCCGACGAGTTGTGTAAATCTGGGAAGAACGGTAGAGACCGGCGTGGAGGCTGTGCGCAGTGCTGCAGGAAGCGCTCGTCGAGTTTGCTTTTGACCCGTGCTCTCCAGTAGCCAACTGATATTGAGTTTGGCCACAGCCCGCGTTATAACCTCCAACAGTTCATCATAGCTGGGCGCAGACTGTATGGGATGTTGTGTCTCTTGTAGATCCACCTCCATGATGCTGAGCACGTCTAATTCCTCTGAATCAGACAGCTGCAGCACCGGGTCTACATTCCGAACGGGGGACAGGGTAATCTGAGCTTTCAGATGAGGATTGGGAAAGTGCCTCAGCAGTCCCGATCCCCTCTGAAAGCTCTCTTTGTTAGCCCCACAATTTAAGCCACTTCATCGCCTCGGTGGATGTGGGACCCGAACCGCGGGGAGCGCGCATCTGGCCGTCCTCGGAAAACAAAGCCAGGCTTACCGCAGCACTCTCATTAAAAGAGACTCACAGTGGGCGCAAGCAGCCCCCTCGAGGGCTGCCTGGGTGTGCTGCATTCCCAAACACGACACACACATCTTGTGTGTGTCTCCAGCCGTAATAAAACGAGGGCATGGGAACACACATTTCATGAACTGCCCGCTTGCCATGATATAATATATAGAGACAAAACAACACCAAATAGGACAAACTGTTTTTCAAACACACACAGAGCGCTTGCTGAATAGCAAAAAGCTTACCTTGCTTGTGCCGGCGTTCTTTTGTACACATCCGCTTATGCCATCACACGCTACGTCATCACGCAACGCCAATAGGATTGGATTAGTTTTCATTCATGAATTCAGAGGTGCTACGCTGAAGGGCGTTCCCATAGTGTCTCATCGACGCAGTTAAAGTTCCCTCGAAAGGGAACCGTGATTTCATCGTCCAGCTCAGTTCAGTTCTCATATAATGGTGTCAATGCAGGCAGATCAATATTATTGTTGAATATTAAATTGAATGTTGAATATTAAATTGAATTTAATGTCCCCAACTAAGCAAGCCAAAAGCCACTAATAGTGTAGGGACTAAATACATGCTTGATTAGTGATATTAAAGTGTACTTTATTTGTGTTACAAGTACATTACAAATTCATTACAAGTGTTTTCAAAACATAAAAGCAATATACAATATGTCATGTTGGTGTCTGTTTGATTTCTGTTCTGTTTAGTTCTTCTGTTTGTCTTCAGTATTAGTCACATGTCTTTTGTTTTCCCGTCACTCATCTGTTTCCATGCCATCCGTCATTAGTCCATCATCATCACCTGTGTATTGTTAATCACCTTCATCTGTGTCACCTGGTTTATGTTCATCAGTGCCTGTATTTAGTTCCCTCTGTTCAGTCTGTCTTTGACCGTTCTCGTCTAATGCTGTTCTGTGATCGATCTGACTACATCTCTGTGAGTTATTGTTATTAAAAGTGGTTATATTCGAATTTTCTGCCTTCTCGTCATCTTCTACCTGCACGAAACCCTGACAGAAGAACGGACCTACCCTAAGATGGATGACGGGGTTCAAATCATCAACTTGGCGGAGAGAAGCCACCCACAGCACCCTCGACGACGAGAGGTTGTGTACCCTGTTCCAGATCGGGGCCACCTTTCACCACCGGATCGACCTCCCAGACACCACCGGTCTGAACTGGAGGGAAACCGTTATCCGGTGTCTGGAGAGTGTCGATCCCCGATCTGGAACACTACCTCCCAGCCCCAAGCCTTCACCGCTGGTCTTGTCCAGCACTGAGCCTTCACCGCTGGTTCCGCCCAGCACAGATCCTGGTGCCGTCCAATCCAGAGTCTTCACCACTGGTCCTCGTCCGGGATCCGATGGAGTTCGACTTAATTTACTTTTTTACAGAGCCTTCTTCACCGCTGGTCCCGTCCAGCCCAGAGCCGCCTTCACCGCTGGTCTTGCCCAGCACAGAGCCCTCTTCACCGCTGGTCCCGTCCAGCCCAGAGCCTTCTTCACCGCTGGTTCCGTCCAGTCCTGAGCCTTCACCGCTGGTACCGTCCAGCACACAGCCTTCACCGCTGGTCCTGTCCAGCCCAGAGCCTTCTTCACCGCAGGTCTCATCCTGCCCAGAGCCTTCTTCACCGCTGGTACCGTCCAGCACACAGCCTTCACCGCTGGTCCTGTCCAGCCCAGAGCCTTCTTCACCGCAGGTCTCGTCCAGCCCAGAGCCTTCTTCACCGCTGGTCCCGTCCAGCACAGAGCCTTCACCGCTGGTCCCGTCCAGCACAGAGCCTTCACCGCTGGTCCCGTCCAGCACAGAGCCTTCACCGCTGGTCCCGTCCAGCACAGAGCCTTCACCGCTGGTCCCGTCCAGCACAGAGCCTTCACCGCTGGTCCCGTCCAGCACAGAGCCTTCACCGCTGGTCCCGTCCAGCACAGAGCCTTCACCGCTGGTCCCGTCCAGCACAGAGCCTTCACCGCTGGTCCCGTCCAGCACAGAGCCTTCACCGCTGGTCCCGTCCAGCACAGAGCCTTCTTCACCGCTGACGCCGTCCAGCCCAGAGCCCTCGCCGCTGACGCCGTCCAGCCCAGAGCCCTCGCCGATGACGCCGTCCAGCCCAGAGACTCCTTCACCGCTGGTTCCGTCCAGCCCAGAGACTCCTTCACCGCTGGTTCCGTCCAGCCCAGAGATTCCTTCACCGCTGGTTCCGTCCAGCCCAGAGACTTCTTCACCGCTGGTTCCGACCAGTCCAGAGACTTCTTCACCGCTGGCTCCGTCCCGCCCAGGGACTCTTTCACCGCTGGTTCCGTCCAGCCCAGAGACTTCTTCACCGCTGGTTCCGACCAGCCCAGGGACTTCTTCACCGCTGGTTCCGACCAGTCCAGAGACCTCTTCACCGCTGAGTCCATCCTGTCCAGAGGCTGTCGCTCACCCCAAGTATTTTTTTTGGGGGGGGCAGCGCCCAAGGGCCCACGGTCACCCGAAGAATCCTCTCCGCCATGGCCACCCGAAGGGGCTTCTCCGCCAGGGCCACCCAAAGGGGCTTCTCCGCCACGGCCGCCCGAGGGGTCTTCACCGCCCTGGCCGCCTGCACGTCCTGCTCCGCCCTGGCCGCCTGCTCGTCCTGCTCCGCCACGGCCGCCTGCTCATCCTGCTCCTCCCTGGAGGCTTCCCCAATCCTGTGAGGCCAGACCCTGTTCAGCCTTCAGGGCGCCCACCCCCCCACCCCTGTTCTACGGCGTGAGGCCACGCCTACCAGGAGGAGGGTGTAATGTCATGTTGGTGTCTGTTTGATTTCTGTTCTGTTTAGTTCTTCTGTTTGTCTTCAGTATTAGTCACATGTCTTTTGTTTTCCCGCCACTCATCTGTTTCCATGCCATCCGTCATTAGTCCATCATCATCACCTGTGTATTATGTTCATCAGTGCCTGTATTTAGTTCCCTCTGTTCAGTCTGTCTTTGTCCGTTCTAGTCAGTCTACTGCTGTTCTGTGATCGATCTGACTACATCTCTGTGAGTTATTGTTATTCAAAGTGGTTATATTCAAATCTTCTGCCTTCTCGTCATCTTCTACCTGCACGAAACCCTGACACAATAAGTGTACTTATATATATTTTTGGAGTTTTTGCCTTTTATTAGGATAGGACAGTTGCTAGACAGGAAGTGAGGAGGGAGAGAGAGAGGGGGGACAGGATTGGAAAAGCTCCACGAGCTGGGACTCGAACTTGGGTCTCTCGAAACACAACGGTGTGTTAGGTCTAAAAGCATGCCTGGACTTGGACTTAATCAAGTTTATACTCTCAGTGAACGCACTTAAAGGGGACCATCATGAAGGAATATGCCAATGTATTCAATGGCATCAGATTATTTCCAGGGGAGTAGTGTTGTCACGATACTAAAATTATGACTTCGACACCATACCAGACAAAAAAACCTTGATACAGATACTGAATCGATACCACGGGAATAAACTAAAACTGTAAAAGTAATTGAAAAATGGGACAGAACATACAATTCATTGTTTTATAAATTAATTTAAAAAACTTAAAACTCAATTGACCAGCATGTTCCTGCCCTGCTTTTTGTCTATTCCCTCCCCTTTATTAAATAAAATAATAATAATAATTACATGCCAGTGTTTTTGTTATCAGTCATGTTAACATTCGCTAACGTTTCACAATTCTGAACAGGTTGGGATGACCAAAATTTTATTTCAAGATATGAGTCATGTAACGAGTCAGCTCAGAGGGGAAATATTAATAATCAGTAATAACTGGTTATGATTAATTATGAATATTTGGGTCAGTTAATTTTATTAACTTGATGTAGCTAACTTAATATTACAATCAATTAATCAGTTCGTCCAACGAACTCTTTTGATTATTCATTTATTCTAAGAAAAGGGGTATCTTCCATGGCTACGGAAAATAATTATTTCTTAGCATGTACAGCGCTTTGAGCATGTAACAAGATCAAAATCGTAAAAGAGACGTTGTCTGCAAGCAGTGAATCAGAACCAAATACATATTGTGCACAAGTTTTAACTAAATCACCAACATAACTAAACTAAACAAACATACATACATAAATACATGTTTAGGTAAAAGGGTGAGAGATAGCATGGAACTGGAAACCGGAAAGGGAACTATGAAAAGAACCATCGGCTTATTTTCAAAGTACTTCGTTTAAATTGATACTTGCATCTGGTAGTGGGAACAATTCTTGAAGTTGTTGAAAATTGAAGTCGTTGATGGTTCCGTGAGTGTTCAAATGTGGAAGTTGGTTGAGAGTTCTCTCTCTCCATGAGCACATGGCTGGTTGAGTCAAGGCCTGGCAGGCTGTGGTCATAGCCTGCAGGGGCCATGAGCCATTTGGGGGAGGGGGTCTCAGACACCCACCCAAAGTGAGCAGCCTGGAGGTCACGCAAAACAAGAGTTGATCGTTGCCCGTTTAGTGATGGTAAGGTTGCAGTTTTCTGGATTGAAGAAAAGGCAGTCTGATTCCCTTTGGGAGCGTGAAAGCATGGCCGACGGTGCTCACGGCCTGCTGGGCCCTGGGGCCCCAGTGAAGGGGGGGTTCCCCAGTATCAACACAAGCAGTGTTGCGGCTGGATGAGAAAAACTAAGAGGGCCAGGTCACTGTGGACTGTCTCTAATAAAGCTTGAGAAAAAGTCCCACCTCCGAGTTTGCTTTACTAATGAGAAGGGTGGACTTTCTGGCGGGAGTGTCCTCTGTGGGCAAGATTTATGAGTCTTTGTCCTAAGTGTGGTTAGACCTCTGCCTTACACTTTTCTGTTCATTAATGCTCAGATAGATATAACAAATCCACACTGTATTCTAAGAGAAGGTGATGTACATCAAAGTGTGAGTCATTAAATGAAGATTAATTAGGTAGGAGACATGACACAGGTGAGGTTACATTGACCGTTGGTTGGTTGTATAATAAAATACATACCATAGTATATACATAATAGTACACAAGACAGTAAATCATTCACACAGTTTCTGGGATGCATGTTCATTTATAGATCAGTTAGTCTATGATTAATGCAGCAAAGTCTGTATTAAATATTGTTTCTGTCTTCCCATTGTCTCTCTCTTGCGCATGTGGCCACATTCCTTTGACAGCAATAAAAGCAACTTATCTGAACGTATCCATGGTAACCCAAAAGCCCCCCTTGCACCCGCTAGGGGGATGGGGCCACAGGTCCCAGCGTGAGCTTTAAAGATTATTTGTTAACCATAACAAATAATTGTGTCTGATTGGTCTCAGTTGCTACAGTCATTTAATATTTTTTAAATGTAATTTTCTAATTACAATATAGGCAATTTATTTTATTTTATCTTTGTTATTAAAATAACAAAAAAACGAAAATTACAAACAATATGACAAATACTACAAGAGACAAATAAAATAAACAGTATATGCAAAAATATGCAAAAACGAAAATTACAAACAATATGACAAATACTATAAGAGACAAATAAAAGCAACAGTTTCTTTTTTGAATGCTACTGTTAAATAGACCTACTGTAGCTGAAAAAATAATGTCTTAAATTAACTATACTTAACTATAAATTAACTATAGACTGATTCTTGATAAATAGATTACATTTATTCAGTCAAGCATTGGGTGATTGTATTTGATTTTCTTTTGTTGTTTGATTAACATTAATCACACAGAATATTAGGCTGCTGGTCCGGCCACTTAAGACTTGCACGTACACAATACATTGGAACAATTTTTTTTTTTTACAAAATGTTTTACGTTCACCAAAGACATACCCGACTGTGTTTACATGAATACTCGCCAGGACGTGCATTTTTACATAGAATTTTGACTATTCAAACCTAATAATCCACGAAAGAGAACTGAAGTTGCAATCGCATGCTGTGTGAAAGGCGTGTGCGCGCGCTTCAGGTCTGAGCCCGGTAGCGCGAGCATGTCCTGCGCTTTATTTTCTCATGCATGCATGTTTCTTTACCAGAAGCAGAGCTCTGCACACACACACTGACTCCGGCTGTCACACATTGATGCAAATAAAGAAATACTACTCTTATTATTTAGAGTGCTGTCCCTCTAAAAGTACCGGTACTAATAAAATTTACCTCGATACCTTTCTAGTACCGGTATATCGTGAAACACTACAAGAGTGCACAATCCATCTAATACCCGATGCAACTCCAGTTGTTTATCCACTGAGAAGGATACTGTTTACTCTGTTTTAGATGCCTGTTCAGGGTACTGGGCAATGAAGCTAAGAGGAATCATCCAAGCTGACGACATTAAACACTGTATTTGGACGATCCAGATTTCGGCATCTTCCATTTGGTATAATTTCAGCTCAGGATGAATTTCAACACAAAATTGATGAGACATACGAAGGTCTAAATGATGTCGTTGCGATCATCGATGATATTCTGGTTTACGGACGAATCAAAAGGGAACATTACGACAATGTACACACAATGTTGCTAAGGTCTTGTGAGAAAGGTGTGAAA
The DNA here is from genome assembly GCA_026230005.1 of Gila orcuttii. Classification (NCBI taxonomy): domain Eukaryota; kingdom Metazoa; phylum Chordata; class Actinopteri; order Cypriniformes; family Leuciscidae; genus Gila; species Gila orcuttii. The sequence continues at coordinate 41,522,279 of JAPDVR010000005.1, forward strand.
CACAACAGTGATAAAAGCATTGTGAGTGCCTCCGAAGTTTACTACTTTGCTGAAGGATTCGAGCCAGACAACGGAGCTGATTCCCCATGACCCATGATTCCTCACGAAATACCAACCAGACCATGGCAGGTGATAGTTTCAGACCTGGAACAACGAAGGATACATGGTTACAGTAGACTACTGTAGCCGCCTCTTTGAATTGAACAAACTCAACACCACCACGACTGCCACTGTCATCAAACTCAAAGTCATTTTCGCAAGACATCCCAAAGAAAGTTGTCTCCGACAACGGTCGACCTGGGGTTTCGCACACACCACCATTAGCCCCCATTACCCTTAGAGCAATGGTTTGACTGAGAAGACTGTGCAGATCACAAAATCGATCTTGACAAAAGCCAAGATGGACAGGAAATATCCTTATCTCAGTTTGTTAGAGAATAGGAATACACCTGTTGACAACTTCAAGTCACCTGCCCAGCTTCTCATGAGTTGCAGACTGTGATCCATACAGCCAACCACCAGCAAGCAGCTCCTACCTAAAATTTACATTTTCATAGAGGTAAAAGAGTAAAGCAGCAGCAGCAGCAACCGAAAAAGTATTATGATCACTCGACTCGTCCACTGCCTCAGCTTCACACTGAACAACTCGTTTGCATACAAGAGAACGTCTCGGGTTACAACTGAAACCTTCATTCCCTGAGAAGGGATCGAGACGCTGCATCGAGAATCAACACATTGGGGAACGCCTTCAGCGTGACGCGTCTGAAGCCTGTATGGAACTAGTCCAATCTTGATTGGTGTTGCGTCATGACGTCATCCGTGACGTCGCATGTAATGGTGATGCAGAAGCTATAAAAGGACGCCGGAACATAACTGCGTCAGCTTCTGATTGGTCGAAGCAAGTCGTTCTCAGGAGCACGAGAAGTGTGGCCGAGGGACGCAGCGTCTCAGGGAACGAGGGTTACAGTCGTAACCCGAGACGTTCCCTTTCGAGGGAACTCACACTGCGTCGAGAATCGACACATTGGGGAACAAAATGCCCACTGCGCCACACTGAGAGATATACGCCCTGGTGTGAAGCAATCTGGCACACTCAAGAAAAGAGAACTTGTGAGCTCGGTGTAGATGGCAGATCCAAACGGTAATGTTTTATGAAGATGTGTGGGATGGCCCAGACATCACAGACCTCTTGAATGGAAACTCTTGCTAGCAGAGGAAAGCCACTCCTCTGGTTGTGGACCATCAGAAGAGGCAAAGGCAAGCTGCGCGCCTCGTAAGCTGAAGAAATAGTCTCTACTATCCATCTGCTGATAGTTTGCTTTGAAGCAGGGGAACCCTTCTTAGGTGACCCAAAACACACAAGTAGCTTGTCCGACTTCCTCCAGCCCGAGGTTCTTTGAATATAGGCCTCCAGGGCTCGGACCGGGCATAATAAATGTAGCTTAGCTTGATCAGCTGACACATGCGGTGGAGGATGGAAAGCCTGAAGAATTATAGACCGTGCCACATTTGTAGGCACCTTAGGCACATAGCCGGGTCTAGGGTGGAGAATGGCTCTCACTCTGCCATGAGTGAACTCGAGGCAAGAGGGAGCAATGGATAGTGCCTGCAGATCGCCAACTCTTTTCAGGGAAGTAATAGCGAGCAGGAAAGCTACCTTTAAAGATAACATTTTCTCAGACACCTCATCCAAGGGTTTGAAGGTTGCAAGGGATAACCCTTCAAGAACCACTGCCAGGTCCCACGTGGGGACCCTGGACTGGACGACAGGCCTCATCCTCCTAGCTCCACAAAGGAAACGTACTATAAGTGGGTGACTCCCCAAGGTGCCCACCCCTAGAGGCGTGTGGAAGGCAGCTATGGCCGCCACATAGACCTTAAGCGTGGACGGGGAGAGCCCGTCAGAGAAGCGACTCTGGAGGAACTCCAGCACTGAAGCCACTGGGCAGTTAACCTCTTAACCTTCGCCAGTGCGTCGGCGCACTGAAGCTTTTTTTTTTTATTTAGTTCAAATTTACTATCAGATTTAAAGTTATACCTTGACAAACTATACATCATCAAAAAGATATAAGACTCAAGATTCAGTATTTGACCACTATTGTATTCTGAGAAACTTATAGTGACAGTTATGTCTTAATTTGTGTCAATGAGTCGATACCTTTATTATGAATTATGAGAGTCAGCTGGTCCATTCATAAAAAACACTCCGTGCTGTCGTCATGACAGCGATTCACAAAACAACGTCCCTCAGGGCTTTAGCTCAAAAATGTGCAGACTTGGAGAAATATTGATATATTCTCATAGATTCACATCATATTTCTATAGACAGGAATAATATTTATTGAATTTATACCCAAATGCGTCGATGTAATCATTATGATCGCTTCTTACTGAGATGTGCTGTGTTTTCAATTCATACCAATAGCCTGAGGGCGCTATATGCACAATAATAGTCCATATATGGATCATGAAGAAGACCCATAGTCATGTGACATTCCAGGACGTCACTGATACAGAAAGTAGCTGACAGAGATCGCTGTAACATGCAGATAAAGATGTTTTGAAGACAATAAACATGATTGCAATGATATTTGAGTTACCTGTGTTCTTCAAGCCATGCCAGGTATTTCATAATAATAGATTATATTTATAATGTAATGCTAATCGATATAGATTTCATCATCGTGCAGAACACTATAAATAATAAATTTTCTGTCGGATTTTTTTTTATCTGAAGCCAAATTAAATCACAGAAGATTATTTAAAACACTCGACTTGCGTTATAAAGTAAGTTTGGAGCACAAACATGGTTTTAATCTCATAAATGGTCGTGTATTGATGGTGTGCTAAGCTAACATGCTAGCTAGCCCAGGTGCACCTGCCACCAGCAGTTATTGTTTTATGATTTTTTTCTAAATAGGAATGCTTACTGAAATGTTTCAGTGCATTTGATACCAGTTTCAAATATTTAGTGAGAACTTTGATAAAAGAAATTAGGGTTTGAAACCCTATGAATAGCCTGTGAATAGCCAGTCGTTAGTAGCTATAATGCAGACAAAAGAAATGCATATTTAGAGCCATAACCAGTCTGGAGAGGTGTAAATGTGTGCAGGGGGAGACTGACACTGAATGGGGCTCGTTTGCACCACAAAACAATAGAGACAATAGACTGAATAGATGACTCAGAAGATGACTAAACATCAGTTTGCATTTTAGAGTCTAATCAAAATAAAGTAATTTGACATGATCTTGAAAAACATTTAACTAAATACAGAGTTTTAGACTTATCATTTTCAGATTTTAAATATAAAATGGTCACACATATGGCTTTAGCTGCAGTGCATTTCTAGATTGCTCCAGGGCCAACTTCAATTTTATTTTCATGAAGATGTTTCATAAAAATACATTTCTAATAACTTTACAAAACTTTGAAGCTATTTAAAAAAAAAATAATTATGACAATAATTAATTTTACATTTACAATAAACTACCAGGTGTCAACTTTCAAATTAGATCATACTTGTGCTTTTAGTGCAAAGGGTTCATGAACTGTAACTGTTTCAGTTTGGGTATGTCATTTCTGGGGATTTTTCAAAAGTGGGCTTGCAGCTTAACAGGTTAACTGGGTCTAACTGATGTTCTCTGCACCATAAGTTGAATACATTCCATTTTAATCCGTTTAATCCCAATTTTTTTCTTGCAACTTGAGTACATTATTTTTACTCCTTACACCTCCCTAACACTCAAACATTATGCATTTTTTGATTTTATGTTGGTTAAGTTAGTGAAATATTAGGTTTTATACTCGATCACAATAGTGACCGGTGGGAAACACCATAGTCAGAATTCATACAAATTCTTCAATTAGACCTATTGACACAATTCATTCCAAGACATCCAATACCTTGTTTTGTCATTTCGTGAAGGAGGCTTAGTGAGGTGAAAAGGTTGTCATGTACAAAGTTACACCCTGGAGGAACTTCTGCTTGTTCGGCTAGACCCCTATGGGCTAGACCATGACTTCACTTGGGCCCTGTCCTAGGCCAGTTTCAGGGACATGTGTGTGCACTCATTCAGTGCACTGAAGATGGGCCGTACATTCTAGAAAGGGTTGTTTGTGGTCATGTGTGGGGCACACCAACTGGTTGTCATGAACATCTGCCTAATCCTCCAGATAGTTTACCTCTGCATCGCCATTCAATAGTCTACTTGGCAAATGGGCCGTTTCACCCATGGTACTCCCTATCTGAGCCATCACTATCTCAGTCACTTTCAAATTGTGGGGGTCACGTACGTCTAGAAGGTCCAACACATTGAAAGTTTCTGGGATACTGATAACTACACTGAACAAAATTATAAACGAAACACTTTTGTTTTTGCCCCCATTTTTCATGAGCTGAACTCAAAGATCTAAGACCTTTTCTGTGTGCACAAAAGGCCTATTTCTCTCAAATATTGTTCACAAATCTGTCTAAATCTGTGTTAGTGAGCACTTCTCCTTTGCCAAGATCATCCATCCCCCTCACAGGTGTGGCATATGTTCAGTGTAGGATTGCCAATACCTGCCAATACCAGCCAATACCTGTGTTTTCAATTGAAGCACTGTTATACTACCGGTCACAATTGTGACCGTAAACAAATTTACAAGTCTTACGAGCAAAATATATATGCAGGAGTATAATTTTCAAAACATATCAGTAGTAGACCCTTTAAAGAATATATGTACAAAATATGATAGTTCTATCTGTTAATTAAGATGTTTTACATACTACTTTTTGTAGTAGTCTGAGGAAGACATATTCTTCTAGATGTGCAAGCAGGAAGTAACTGATCTGGTCATGTGACCTTTCACACTGTAAGGAACTCAGCTTTTTGGAAATATTGATAATCAATAATATCTTGTTATTATTAATTATAAATATTTGGGTCAGTTAATTTGATTAACTTGATGTGGCTGAATTAATATTACAATCAATTAATCAGTTCGTCCAACGAACTCTTTTGATTATTAATTTATTCTAAGAAAAGGGTATCTTCCATGGCCACAGAAGAATAATTATTTCTTCGCATATACCGCACGTTGAGCCAGTAGCAAAAACCGTGATCATAAAGTGACAATGTATTGCAAACAAATCAGAACCAAATACATATTATGTACAAGTTTTATTAACCAAATATAGATATTTATATGAATATAAATAAACTAAACAACATACACACATGAATACATAAATAGGTTAGTGATAGGATGAAATTGGAAACCGGAAGAGGGTCTATGAGAAGAACCATCAGAATTTCATTTTCACATTTCATTGAATTGAATACTTGCATTTGTAATGGGAACAATTCTTGAAGTTGTTGAAAATTGAAGTCGTTGATGGTTCCGGCAGTGTCAAGTGGAAGTTGGTTGAGCGTTCTCTTTCTCCAGGAACGCATGATTGGTTTGGTCAAGGCCTGCGACTCTGTTGAGGCCACGCCGAGTACCCAGGAGAAGTGAGGAAGTCGGAAGGATGGGTGATTGGAGTCGTTGTTGGTTGGAGTCTTTGTTCCAAAACTCCTGAGATTGTCTTTGGTTCTTTGTGAGAGAGTCTCCTCTCTTTTCCATGAGGCCGGATCTGGTTGGGATCCAGGCCTGCTGGAAGGCCTCTTGGCCCCCATGGAGGGGGAGGGGGGGGGGTTTCCCCGTATCACCCGAGACCGTGTTTGCGGCAGGATGGAAAACCAAGAGAGGGCGGTCACTGTTGCCTGTCTCTGATATAGTCTGAGAAAGAACCACCCCTAAGGTTTGAATGGACCTATGAGTAAGGGGACATGTCCAAGAGGGGAAGCGGCTCTTAGTTAATTTATGGTCTTTGTCCCCAGCGTGCTTAGACTGTTCATTCAAGCTCAAATAGACATAACAAATTCAAATTGCATTCTAAGAGAAGGTGATGTACATCAAAGTATGTGTCATTAAATGAGGATTAATTAGGTAGGAAGAATGATACAGGTGAAGTTATATTGACCGTTGGGTGGTTGTGCAACCACATACACCCCAATCAAACATACCATGTTGTTATACCTAATAGTACACGAGACAGTAAATCATCACGGTTTCTGTGAGGCATGTTCCTTCATAGATCAGAGTAATACCGCAAAGTTTATTTAATTAAAGATTGTCTCTCTCTCTTGAGCATGTGGCGCATGTGGCCACATTCCTTTGAGGTCGTAAAAGTCTGTTATCAGTCTTAAAGTGTTCTGTAACCGGACACCCGGCTGACAAAGTAACTTCATTGAGGTTAGTTTTGGGGGAGAGTTTCATAGACCTTTATATTGATTAAATATAGTGAATATGAATAATTAGTGTGTGTCTGAATGGTCCAGACCCTACACACTAGTCACATGACATTAATAGATTTTAATCAAGACAATCTATTTTGTCTTTTAAAAGTTGAATTTCTTGCCCGAAGTCAATAACAACATTTTTAGAGCTTCCAGAAATAAGAAAAAAGATGCGTCACAATTATGACCGGTGGGATTAAACGGGTTAATGCATACAGTTTCCTTGTGGAGGGGGCTCTAGATTTTAAGATGGTCTCAACAATCTCAGTTGAGAGACCAGCATTTACGAGTTGGTCCCCCACAGAGAGGAGCTGGATGCGTGAGGGAGAACTAGAGCGGACAGTGAGTGTTCCCATGAGAGGCGAACAGATCCACTTCCGCTTGACCAAACTCCCTCCATATCAACTCCACCGTCTCGGGGTGGAGTCTCCATTCCCCGGGCCTCAGCCCCTGCCTCGACAGGATGTCTGCTCCCACATTCTTGTCCCTGGGAATAAACATTGCTCTGACTGAGAGAAGTTTGCCCTGGGACCACAGGAGAACCTGATGTGCCAATCTGCATAGAGGGCGCGATCTCAGGCCCCCTGTCGATTTATATATGAGACCACTGACGTATTGTCTGTTCGTAATAGAACGTGATGGCCTCTGAGGTCCGGAAGGAAATGTCTGAGCCAGAAATACCGCCAACATCTCCAGGCAATTGATGTGCCAAGAAAGATGATAGTCCTCCCAAAGACCCCTGGTGTAGCGGCCCTCCATGACCGCACCCCAGCCTGTGAGGGATGCATCCGTAGTCAAAAACTTTCTCTGACTCGGTGCCTCCAACACAGGACCTAGGGACAGGAACCATGGTTTCTTCCACATGACCAAAGAACGAAGGCATCTGCACGTTACTTTGATCGTGTGAAATGGGTTCCCCCTCGGGGAAATCCCTCTGGTCCTGAGCCAGCACTGCAGGGCCCTCATATACAGCAGGCCAAAAGGAATCACGTTGGACGCTACTGCCAGGAGACCCAGAACCCTTTGAAAGTGTTTGACAGTGATGGCCTGGCCTAGCTTGATACTCGTTACTGTGGTCAAGATGGTGTTTATACGAGCAGGAGACAACTGTGCCTGCATCGTGACTGAGTCCCATATTACCCCCAGGAAAATAGTTCTCTGTAGAGGAATTAGTGAACTCTTCTTGACATTGAGTCTTAAACCTAAGCACCTTAGATGTGTCACAATGACGAGTACCAAGATCCAAGTGCAAGTAAAAGACAGTTTATTAGACAATCGGGAAATGTATACTCAAAATGCCACAGTTTGCAGGCGGGCGACCTGGAATCCGTAATGTCCGGAAGCAAGACGAAGAGGCAAAATCCGTGTAGTCAATTTCAGTGTATGTGGGTGGAGCAAGGAGAAGACAGGGTCGGCGAACTTGGGACTCGCACTTTATTTAGATCAATAAAAGAACAAAAGAAAGGTGCGCTCGTGCGCCTTCACCGTAGTGTACTACTACAGCACTTGAATACGAAAAAAACACTCCGCCCGCTGTACCAGCTCTCGCTGTATGTCTCCAGCTCTCAAGTCAAACGGCCACTCTTCCCGTTGCATAAACACTCAGTCAAAGCTCTTTTCAATCCGTCTGTATACTCTGCGGGTATCGGCTGCGGGCGCGTGTGAGTCCCAGGAGCTTCTCTCCCTCGCTCTCTCCTTCCTGGCAGCTTATATGCGGTCTCCATGCCAATCACTACAATCAGACACAAGTGTTCATCATCTGCACTTGACCTACTTACTCACCGCACAGCTCGCTGACTCGTCTCTCGCTACAGACTTCGCCCCCCTCGCCACAATCCGCAAGGAGACTCCAACAGGAACTAGGTGAGAGAACAAACGAGTGACGCACCAACGATGTGCAACTGACATTAGTTAAGGACTCCACATCTAACACAGAGACAGACAGAGTATAAATAGACAGATGCAAACAATGTGAGTGGGAACAGCTGTGTGCAATGATCAGTGACGAGTCCAGGCAAAGGGTTATGGGAATTGCGGTTCATATGAGGATGTGACGATCACGGGAAGAAACCTCTGAAAACCCAGGGAACACAAACCAACACCGTGACATTACCCCCACTCTAAGGAGCAGCTACCAGATGCTCCTCAGAAAAGAACAAAACAAGACAAAAGACAAAAAAAAAAAACCAAGAGTCCAGGAGGGAGGTGGAATGGTGGAGGATCAGGGGGAGGGATGGAGGGCCAGGTCCATGAAGGGGAACAAGAACAAGAGAAGATGGTTTAACAGATGGCCAGGACGAAGCAGACAGTCCATCGGGCGGCCAGAGTGGAGCAGACGGTCCATCGGGCGGCCAGGGCGGAGCAGACAGTCCATCGGGTGGCAGGGCGGAGACTTCCCCTCGGACGGCCAGGGCGGAGACTTCCCCTCGGGCGGCCAGGGCGGAGACTTCCCCTCGGGCGGCCAGGGCGGAGACTTCCCCTCGGGCGGCCAGGGCGGAGACTTCCCCTCGGGCAGCCATGGCGGTGAAGACCCCTCGGGCGGCCATGGCGGTGAAGGCTCTGGGCTGGACGGGACCAGTGGTGAATGTCTGGGCTGGACGGGACCAGCGGTGAAGGCTCTAGGCTGGACGGGACCAGCGGTGAAGGCTCTAGGCTGGACGGGACCAGCGGTGAAGGCTCTGGGCTGGACAGGACCAGCGGTGAAGGCTCTGGGCTGGACGGGACCAGCGGTGAAGGCTCTGGGCTGAACGGGACCAGTGGTGAAGGTTCTGGTTCAGGCAGTTCGACGGAAGGCTCCAGTTCAGGCTCAGGCAGTTCGACAGAAGGCTCCGGTTCAGGCTCAGGCAGTTCAACGGAAGGTTCCGGTTCAGGCTCAGGCAGTTCGGTGGAAGGCTCCAGCGGTTCGGCTGCAGGCGGCTCTGGCAGTTCGGTAGACGTGACGTGAACGGTCTTTGGATCGGCAGACACCATGTGCTTCTTCCATGCATGCAACACGGCCAATGCATAAAATGAAAAAAAAAAACGCTCTCTTGGCCATAGCAGGACTGATGATGGGATTGGTAGACTCCGGGATAGTCTTCCTCCTCCTCCGCCGTTTACGAGGTCGCGGCGGTGCTGCCGCCTCTTTGGCCACCACCGGACTTGAGACCCCCGAAGTCGAGTCTTCCTGGATCACCGAACTTGGGATCACCAAAGTCGGGTCCTTCCGGACCACCGGGCTAGTAGCAGTATTGGACCTTCCTCTTCCAATTTGACGGTTGGCTGTTATGGTCTCCTCAGTCCTTCGAGCACACATGGCAAAATAGTCCAATAAGGAAATCGAAGATCCTTTATCTTCTCCCGGAGGAAAAATCTCGCTCCGCGGTATCCACATTCTGGCTGGTTCGTTCCCGTACTGCTGGATCTATTAGTGGTGGAGTCCTTCTGTCACCATGACGAGTCCCAAGATCCAAGTGCAAGAAAAAGACAGTTTATTAGACAATCAGGAAATGTATACTCAAAAAGCCACAGTGTGCAGGCAGGTGACCTGGAATCCATAATGTCCGGAAGCAAGACGAAGAGGCAAAATCCGCAAGGAGACTCCAACAGGAACTAGGTGAGAGAACAAACAAGAGTGACTCACCAACGATGTGCAACTGACATTAGTTAAGGACTCTACAACTAACACAGAGACAGACAGGGTATAAATAGACAGATGCGAACAATGTGAGTGGGAACAGCTGCGTGCAATGATCAGTGACGAGTCCAGGCAAAGGGTTATGGGAATTGCGGTTCATATGAGGAGGTGACGATCAGGGGAAGAAACCTCTGAAAACCCAGGGAACACAAACCAACACCGTGACATTATGATTCAGAACAACATCTCGATGTTTAATCCTCTGGGGTCGGCAAACGCGCCGGCGCGTTTTGCTCAATTTTTTTCAAATAGTAGCAAAATAGACCTAAAATACTAGGGGTGGGAAAAAAAATCGATATTGCAATATATTGTTAGGCTCTCTGTCGCAATAAATAATCGATACACTAACGCCCAATATCAATATTTTATTACAACACAAAATGATTAATTTACCCGTTGTCAGTGTCACTGTCACTAACCAATATCTACCATTCTGTTTGCGGGGGGCGTTGTTCGAGTAAATAGGGGTAAAGTGGCGCAAACAGCGGCCGGTGAAGAACACAAGTTAACTAACAACAACAGAGAATTGCAGAAAAAAAGAGAAGCGAGAAGAATGGCGGAAAACAATAAAAAACTAATCAAAGACCCACCCGCTAGTTTCCACTCTAAAGTGTGGAGACACTTCGGGTTTTACGAGACAGTCGACGGAAAGGCACTGGATAAAGTTACTGACGTTTCAGTGTTATGGTTTACACATGTTAAGGTTCATGTTCTTTTGTAATGTTCATGCACTTTTATCTGTCTAGATGTACAGTGTTTTCATTTAAGACCAGGAGGCAGTGAGTTATTATGCAAATGCATATTTCTTTGCACAATGTTGGAAATGTTGGCTTTAATAAATGCATAAAATTTCCTTATTTCCTTATTCCTTCTTTTTCTTTTCAGTCACATATATCGTGATATATCGTTGATGAAATTTCTTCCAAATATTGAATATCGTAGATATCGCGAATCGTGATATTATCATATCGTGGACCACATATCGCCACAGAATTGAATCGTGAGGTACCTGTATCGTCCCACCCCTATAAAATACTCCGTCATTTTTGGTCATACAGACTTAAGAAATATGAAAAAATAAACTGTTAAATGTCTACTTTTTATGTGTCCAATTACAATCGAAATAAAACATTGTGCTTTTGTAAAATAAAGAAAATAAACAGGGTGTGCTTTCTGGCTCTCCGTCACAGTGAGCTTTTTTTTTTTTTTGAGCATGTCTCTAAACTTAAACAAAACTCAGCGACTACTATTCACCCAGGCATGAGAAATATATCTTTATAATCGTTTAAGTTTGTTCTTTTAAATGATCTAATTCATAACAAAAACAAATATTGTCTGTTTATGTAATCTACATGAAAAGAGAGAGATGTCAGTCGTTCTCATTTAATCTCATTATCTTTTAATTTGACACGCCCACAGAGAGCGTGCGCTATTCAAACGCAATCTGATCTGAGGCAACATGCAAACGTGTAAACGCCCATCAGATGGATAAAGCACACCAAATGTAATCAGATTACAGCACTTTACGTTGTCTTGCGAGGCTGTGAGGAATAATCCTGGGAAATTTACCTCAGAAGTGCTGGTTTAAATTCATTTCAAGGAGCAACGGATCCATCTGAGAAGAATGGTAAGTTTTTTTTATTATTGTTCTTATCGTGATATCCTAGTGTATGTAAACCGCATAAAGACTGTTTAAATATGAATCACGTCTGTGTGTGAATGAATGAACTGAACAGCTTTTTCCAAACTATATTGCTATACTGAGATGAGTAAAAATCGAATGAAATATGTTGAAATAAAATGTCTTTGTATAAGCAACGTATTAAACTGCAAATTAACATTTATATGCCCTAATATATCATAAAAACAACAAACGATATGCCTATGTTACAGACGAAATATGAAAGAACATTTCGTTGACTAGTTTTTGATTTATTATAAAGTTTTTACTGTAAAATAGACTACTGCCACATAAAATAAGTTTTTGTTCACCAATTTCTGCTCAAATGTTAAATATATTAGGCTATGTTTGTTTTGTCAAAAATAAAGTCATCAACTAAGAAGTTATTATAGTGTTTGTTCCAATGTAGGCTTTATTCAAACTAAGGAATCCTTAACTTTGAAATACTTTTTACAGTTTCGGGTGTTTACTTTTTTAGTTTTTACAAAGAAATATTACACTTGAAATATTGTTATTTTAATTGTTGCTGTAATTGTAACCTTTTTAATAAAATAGCAAAGAATATATTTACAAGGTAGATGTAAAAATACAAGTGGAAAAATACTATTTTTTTCAAGTTGTTTCCAACTGTGAACCAATTTTGTAGTGTGTGTATATATATATATATATATATATATATATATATATATATATATATATATATATATATATATATATATATGTGTGTGTGTGTGTGTGTGTATATATATATTTTTGTTTCTCTTGTATTCTTTCTTGTGGCTCAGTGACACATCTGTGTGAAAGGCTCATTATACAGGCTCATTATGCAGGTCTTTTGTCTTCTCAGGTGTGAGTCAGAGCATTATTCATGATCCACACCCCTTTCGCATATTGCCTTTGCAAACAAAAAGTGTTTTACAAAATTTAAATCAATGTATTGTCTTATGTGAATGATTAGGCAGGATGATTTTCAGATCATTTTGAAGCAGAAATTCTAGGCGAGAACATCCATTAGTCAAAAGTCTTGTGGACACATATTATGTGTTTTGTGGCCTTATTTCAGAAACTTTAAGTTTTAGTTTTTTCAATAACCTTGCATAAACAATATTCTCTCAAAAATACAAACATGTACATACATGTTGCTCACATATTATGGTATCCCTGTTTGTGCTAAATAGAGTGTAATGACAACTTTGCCATTAATATGTTTATAAGCAACTGAAAAAAGCACAAATGTCAGAGCATGTCAGAACACCTCCAGGTCCCAGAAAACACCTTAGACCCCAGAGGGTTAACCGCCATCACCTCTGACTGTGCCAGAATAAGCCAGTCGTCGATGTAGTTGAGAATGCGAATGCCTTGAAGTCTCAATAGAGCAAGGGCAGCATCCATGCATTTCGTGAAGGTGCGAGGTGACAATGCTAGGCCGAAAGGAAGAACTCTGTATTGATTCGCTTTTCCCTGTATTGATACGACCCTTAGAAACTTCCTGTGTTGGGGAAGGATCGATACGTGGAAGTAAGCGTCCTTTAGATCTATCGAGACAAACCAGTCCTCGGACCTGATCTGACTCACGATAATTGGTATAGTTAGCATTTTGAACCTGTATCTCCTCAGAGACCGGTTCAGTACCCTGAGATCTATTATAGGACGTAACCCCCCATCATTCTTGGGAACTATGAAGTACCGGCTGTAGAACCCTGGCTTCCCTCTCTTGAAGAGGAACCAGCTCTATGGCTTCCTTTACTAAGAGGGACTGAACTTCTTGTTCCATGACTTGACCCTGCTCGGGGCTGACCAGCGTGTGCACAACCCTGCTGAATTTTGGTGGACGATACTCGAATTCTGTACCCCTTTTCCACTGTGTGCAGGACCCACTGAGATATATTTTGAAGACCTTTCCAGGGGCCTCATGTATCAATCTTGCGTACGCACAAAAACTTTGCGTACGCCAGCTTTCACGCTCACGGTCGGATGTACTAACAGTGAAATTAACGTGAGAATGTGCGTTCCTCCACGCCAATTTCATGTCTGGCGTACGTACATTTCTCATAGTTTTTGTTCGTTGGCGACTCTTACAGGCAATGAAGTTAAGTTGCAAACATTACACAACGAATTGTTCCACAAGTCTACTACCACCTGTGGGATGCATTGCTATTAATTTGCAATTTATAAAATAATTTACATATATTGTCACACAAGCCTTATGGGAATATTCTATCAATTATGCAATTAAGTAAGAACATATAAAAGCATATGATATTCCCATATGATGCAGTTGACCAGCCAAACATTAAAACGCAATTTGCAGCGATAGCCGGTGTGAATCGGAAACATTTCCATTCAATAAATGTGCAGATAATATTGGTTACCTTCGTGGCAGTCCTGTATTAAATCCGAGTCTCCCACAGCAGCAGATACTACTCCAGAGAGTAAAGTGTCACCCATAATTGAGGCAATTCTCTGACCCCTTTACCACTGCTTGTTCTGCCCACACTTTGTCGGTGCGCAGCAGTTCTCCATTTAACGTCCACCTTTTATATCAGACCATTTTTTTTAAGGTCATTAACAGTGCGACTTTCAGATCCCACCGCATTGACGGCATCAGCCAAACTCTCTCACTCATATTTTTTCCTTTTGTTATTAATTCCTTTTGTCAAAAATTTTTTTTTCTCGTTTCTACCTCCGATAGTAGTACCTCCGATTCACTTTCTGTAAAGTTTCGCTTCTTGCCGCTTGCTTTAGCCATTTTCTTACTCCTTTCTTTTGCCAAAGTGGACTCATTACCATATTTAAATGTATTTAATTAAGGGAGGAGACTGGGTGGGGCGTTGTGCTCGTGCATGTGCGCTCATTTTTACGTTAATTGGGATGTACAAAGAGAATATGCGTGGGATCCTTCGTACGCAGAGATTCATACATCTGTTTTTTTTTGTGCGTACGCACATATACAGCTTTGTCCGTACGCAATGTTTTAGTATGAATTCAACGCAAGTCTTTGTACATGAGGCCCCAGGTGTCTAGATAATCTACTAGAGACTGACCTCTGGTGTTATATTTGGAATTTTGGTGACCAAATAGCCCCAATGATCGTCCCATAGCCCTTCTTTTTCGACCCCAAAATATAAGAATATACATGAACATTGGGACTGGATAATCGAGAAAAGAAGGGCTTATCCCACGACCTCGGTGTGGAGATTGTTGAAAAATGGGAGGCTCCGGCGCGAAGGCTGTGACTGGGCTTGCAGGAAGCGCTCATCGAGTTTGCTTTTTCTAGTCACTTTCTGCTTCTCTGGTGGCCAATCGATATTTAACTTAGCCACCACCCTGGTCACAACCTCCAGCAGCTCATCAAAGGCAGGATAATGGGGTGGCAAATGCTCCACTCCCAGACAAACAACACAAAGCAAGTGGGTGTCACCCTCGCTCAAATAGCGCGGGCAAGGGGACGCACACTGTCTGAATTGGTCATACAATTAGAATATCATCAAAGTTAATTTATTTCAGTAATTCCATTCAAAAAGTGTAATTTGGATATTATATTCATTCATTACACACAGACTGATATATTTCAAATGTTTATTTCATTTAATTGTGATGATTAAAACTGACAATTAATTGTTGGCCAACTGAAAAGTATGAACATGAAAAGTATGAGCATACAGCACTCAATACTTAGTTGGGGCTCCTTTTGCCTGAATTACTGCAGCAATGCGGCGTGGTATGGAGTCGATCAGTCTGTGGCACTGCTCAGGTGTTATGAGAGCCCAGGTTGCTCTGATAGTGGCCTTCAGCTCTTCTGCATTGTTGGGTCTGGCGTATTGCATCCTCCTCTTCACAATACCCCATATATTGTCTATAGGGTTAAGGTCAGGCGAGTTTGCTGGCCAATTAAGAACAGTTTTAAGATACCAATTAAGATACCATGGTCCTTAAACCAGGTACTGGTAGCTTTGGCACTGTGTGCAGGTGCTTTCTAGGGAATGTGGCTAGGGAACCCGAAGGAGCGCCAGCCAATCACTATTCAGGGGAACATTCTCACCCGAAATTCCACCAGGAAGGCCTGACCTGGCGTCACGCACATTGGTCACTTCAGTCTGGCCAACTTCCTGTCTGTCCAAAAACAGAGCCTCTGGACACTTGCATTTAGGTAAGGCATCCATCCCGAGGGACTGTGAAGCTGACAGTGAATCTGCTCTTATCGTGAACAATTTCTCCCCCAATGCGCAGCCTGTCTGCAGCGCATTCCATAACACTAACCATGCTCAGCATACACAGGGCAGGGTGGCTGAGAAGATTCAGGCTCTATCCGATTTTCACCACCCTCATCACCACACCCTCCTATTCGTCTGGGAGAGCACTCGCTGCCGGACTAAGTACTTTTTTTTATAGAAAAACTTTCATCATCCACCTGCAGCTCACCCTCGTCAGCTTCCGAATCGTCTGAGAGGATTACACCCCTCTCAAGGCGATCGGCGAGCTCCATCTGGGAACCCCATAACCCACGTCACCGTTTTAATTTTTTTTAAACATTTTTTAGCACGACCGGGACCTGAGCCGTGAGGTCCAGATACCGAACCCTCTTCTCTTAAGACATGTACATATTGAAATACACATCATAACACATTCTGAATATATTTTCCTTCAATGTATCTTCATATTGTGCTTTAAAGACTGTATATTGTCTGGTTGTACACATACCAGCAGAGACCCAGTATGTAAGTGAGTACTTCACAACCTATACTTTTTTTACACTACTTGTCACAGTCATTTTCATAAACATGCAAGCAAGAATTATGAGCAAAGGGATGTAGTGTTTCCTTTATGCAATTTACATGTAATTTTGTTCTATCCTCAGGTTATAGCCCTGATGACTGACACATTCATTTTGTGGTGTAAATACTGGCTTGCTTCAAGAACAATTTCAAATTCCCATTTGAAAATTATTGAGATACTGTACAATTTATGAAACAAAATGTATAAAAGCTATCCTGTTTCTACATCCCATGAATGTGTCACGGGGTGACCAGGGCTGGAACCTTTTTGCACGGGAGTTGTTGCCATGGAGGAACACTTCCGGTGCAACACCGGGCCGGTTCCGGTGTCTCCCGAACGGGGCGGAAATGCAGCGAGAGCTGATCGGACGAAATCATCGGCACGTGCGAGGAGAAAATCCCAAACGGTGATTGGGGCGTGAGAAGCATAAAAGAGGCGGACATGGGAAATAGAGGAGGGTAGGAGAAAAAAAAGAAAGAAAACAGCACGAGACGCAGAACAGATGGAGGAGAAGGACTGAGGACTGAGGAGGGAGGAAGCAGGATTTTCACAGCTAAGTGGCCAACTTCCTTTGGCATAAATATTACATGAAGAACGATTATATCTCTATATTGCCTACATGGAGATTATGGGCAAATAGATTCTGTTTTATGCCAGCGTGTGAAGATTCCTTTTATCAAGGGTCCCTTTGAGCCTGAACACTGCCTTATCTAGTGCAAGGTTTGGAATGATTTGCGGTGCTGAGTTGCTATTTTCACGTGTGGAGTGAGTGTTTTGCAGTGTACACACGAGTGTGGGACCCCTGCGGATCGTTCGGGTGATCGAGTGGATAAATACCCTTGATGTAACTGCGCCACTGCATGGAATCCAGCCCTGTGAGTACAAACTACAGAGTTAATGTTGACATCTTCATCTGTTCTCTCGTTTGTGCTGAAGCACATCGGAGCTGCTGAATTGAGTATATCTCCTGTTGAATTGAGCCCATCTTCTGCTGTAATCCAGTCCTGTGAGTACAAAATACAGAGTTAATGTTGACATCTTCGTCTGTCCTCTCGTCTGTGCTGAAGCACATCAGGGCTACTGAACTGAGTAAATCTCCTATTGAATTGAGCCCATCTTCTGCTGTAATCTAGTCCTGTGAGTACAAAATACAGAGTTAATGTTGACATCTTTGTCTGTTCTCTCGTCTGTGCTGAAGCACATCAGAGCTGCTGAACTGAGTATATCTCCTGTTGAATTGAGTTCATCTTCTGCCGTAATCCAGTCCTGTGAGTACAAAATACAGAGTTAATGTTGACGTCTTCGTCTGTTCTCTCGTTTGTGCTGGAGCACATCAGAGCTGCTGAACTGAGTAAATCTCCGGTTGAATTGAGCCCATCTTCTGTCGTAATCCAGTCCTGTGAGTACAAAATACAGAGTTAATGTTGACATCTTTGTCTGTTCTCTCGTCTGTGCTGAAGCACATTAGAGCTGCTGAACTGAGTATATCTCCTGTTGAATTAAGTTCATCTTCTGCCGTAATCCAGTCCTGTGAGTACAAAATACAGAGTTAATGTTGACGTCTTCGTCTGTTCTCTCGTTTGTGCTGGAGCACATCAGAGCTGCTGAACTGAGTAAATCTCCGGTTGAATTGAGCCCATCTTCTGTTGTAATCCAGTCCTGTGAGTACAAAATACAGAGTTAATGTTGACATCTTTGTCTGTTCTCTCGTCTGTGCTGAAGCACATCAGAGCTGCTGAGCGGAGTATATCTCCTGTTGAATTGAGCCCATCTTCTGCCGTAATCCCGTCCTGTGAGTACAAAATACAGAGTTAACGTTGACATCTTTGTCTGTTCTCTCGTCTGTGCTGAAGCACATCAGAGCTGCTGAACTGAGTATATCTCCTGTTGAATTGAGCCCATCTTCTGCCGTAATCCAGTCCTGTGAGTACAAAATACAGAGTGAACTTTGACATTGCCGTCTGTTCCCCCGTCTGTGCTGAAGCACATCAGAGCTGCTGAACTGGGTCCACCTTCTGCCGTAATCCAGCCCTGTGAGTACAAAATACAGAGTGAACGTTGACATCTCCGTCTATTTCCCCCGTCTATGCTGAAGTACATCAGAGCTGCTGAACTGAGTCCACCTTCTGCCGTAATCCAGCCCTGTGAGTACAAAATACAGAGTGAACGTTGACATCTCCGTCTATTTCCCCCGTCTGTGCTGAAGCACATTAGAGCTCCTGAACTGAGCCCACCTTCTGCCGGAATCCAGTCCTGTGAGTACAAAATACAGAGTGAACGTTGACATCGCCGTCTGTTCCCCCGTCTGTGCTGAAGCACATCAGAGCTGCTGAACTTGGTCCACCTTCTGCCGTAATTCAGCCCTGTGAGTACAAAATACAGAGTGAACGTTGACATCGCCGTCTGTTCCCCCGTCTGTGCTGAAGCACCTCAGAGCTGCTGAACTGAGTCCACTTTCTGCCGTAATCCAGCCCTGTGAGTACAAAATACAGAGTGAACGTTGACGTCTCCGTCTCTGCTGAAACACATTAGAGCTGCTGAACCGAGTCCACCTTCTGCCGTAATCCAGCCCTGTGAGTACAAAATACAGAGTGAACGTTGATATCTCCGTCTGTGCTGAAGCACCTCAGAGCTGCTGAACTGAGTCCACCTTCTGCCGTAATCCAGCCCTATGAATACAAAATACAGAGCGAACATTGACACCCCTGTCTGTGCTGAAGCACCTCACAGCTGCGGAACTGAGTCCACTTTCTGCCGTAACCCAGCCCTGTGAGTACAAAATACAGAGTGAACGTTGACATCTCCGTCTGTGCTGAAGCACCTCAGAGCTGCTGAACCGAGTCCACCTTCTGCCGTAATCCGGCCCTGTGAGTCCAAAATACAGAGTGGACGTCGACACCTCCGTCTGTGCTGAAGCACATCCTTTGCTGTAATCCAGTTCTGTGGATAAGGAGTACAGAGCCAACGTGTGTTGGAGAGACACAGGAAGAGACTGCTTGATTTTAAAAGAGACATTCTTTTAATAAATAAAAGTTCAAATTGTATCTCCTCTTCTGTCTTGCGGGGTAGCTCCTCAAGGGGGTGTGGTAGTTCGGTGGGTTCGTTGGCTGGCTTAGTATCAGTAACCCCCTTGGCCTGTGACAAATGCATTTACAATAACATTTAATCATTTAGCAGACGCTTTTAACCAAAGTGACTTACAAATGAGGAGAACAATTAAGCAATCAGACCAACAAGGGGGCAACAGTATACAAGTGCTGTAACAAGTCTCAGTTAGTCTAGCACCGTACACATATCAAGGCTTTTCTTATCAGAAAAACAAAATAAATAGAATAGAAAAGGTAAGTGCTAGTATTAATTGGTAATCTAAGATCTATGAACTGCATGACACAGGATAATGTGCTCCCTATTTCTTTAATCTCAGAATGATGCACAGAAAATGCTGTTACCAAGAAATCGAGCACAGCGTTAGTTCAGACAGGCCACGTAGGCATAGGCTGCGATCAGCTGACGCGGTCAGCTGTCAAATCGCTCCAACCACTACCGTTCTCCTATTAGACCGGAAGGATATATATACGCGGCACTTCCGCCGGGATATATGCTTAAACTGCTCGCAACCCTCCCCCCCCCAACCTGACCACTAAGTATCAAGCATTTTTCTGTGCACCTTTTGGCTGTTGTCTTCTTTGTTTCAGATCACCAAGGCTTCCAAGTCCTAGAGTCACGGACATCATCATGAGAAACACACCCTCCCTCATAGCAAGCTACAGCATAGACGTCCCGGACTTCACTGATACATCTAAACCACAGCTAAAGACATTACTAACTGTCTTAATCATCTGTGTATTGCCAAGCCGATGGTTCCATAGGGGGGTTAATGCTAAAGCTACGTATGTCATTAATTATGGAGCAAGAACCCCCATAAGGAACCATACCGCCAAAGATAAATTGTGTTCAATAAACTCAAGTAAACTTGCCAAAGTGGTCTCGTCTGAATTGTTGGTATGGATAAGACACCAGAGAGGATGCCACTTAATTCTTTGGGTTAGTACTGCACTACAAAGGCAAAAACGCAGTAACATCATGTTTGGTCAAAAATGAGTTAATGTCATTTTTGGGGTATTTGAGACCTCCTTTATCATGTGAATAAATATCGTCAATTTGATTGTTTTAACGAGAAAATAAAGGGCTTTGACAACCGTAACTTCCAAAACACTACAAGAAACGTCTCGGTTATGTACGTAACCCTCGTTCCCTGAAGGAGGGAACAGAGATGTAGTCGACGTGTCGACTGATTGGGATCACGCTTAGGGAGCCGGTCATCTTTGAGTACTGTTAAAATGAGACAATGCACATTGGCGTGCGAGATCTGCATCTCACACTCCGGCGCGGCATACAATGCCGCGCAGATGCAGGATACAATGGCGCGGCATCTGCATCTCACACTCCGGCATTCCCTTTCGTATCAAGTTCGACGTATCGACTGATTGGGATCCCAATTAAAACGCCACCAGTGCTGCCACCTTCCAGTGCCTAGACAAATGCCTTCTGATCTCCCTGTATTATTTGAGCCGGAGATGGGACAGGGCTTAGGCCAGGAAAGTCACTGCTGTTTCACAAGACCACTGAGAAAGCATTATCTTTCGTTGGAAAGGAATACGCCACATCCTGCCCGAAAGGAGGTAACGTGGAGAATACACATATGGACTGGGCTGATGACCGGGCAGTACAACATATGGAATGTCACTGGGGTGGCTCCAGCCTATGACAGGGGGGAGACTCAACCGGACAGTGACGGCAGAGCAGGGCCTGCTGTGGAAAGACACGGGCTCGCCGCAGGGAGCCGTACCGTGGAAGAATACACATATGGGATCACCGTAGGGATCACAACATATGGACCCAGCCTAACACAGGTTCCACCAGTGCATACGAGTGATAGGCCTGGCTTCGGACGTTCCGCCACGTCCGTTGCCGAAGGGTATCAAGGAACTAGACAGGGTTCGACTAATAAGAGGAACTCTACTGAGAATGTACTCAGTCAGGAAGGGCTGTCGAGAGGAGAGTTCTGGTTGGGCCTATAAGGGGCAACTAGCAAGACCTGCTCCATCTCCTCCCTGACTTTAGCACAGTTGTGTGCAAGAAGGCTCACTGGGTAACGCATATCTGCGGGAGCCCCGGGGCCAGAAAAGTTTTTTGTGTCGAGGGATGTTCACTCAGACAGGAGAAAAAAACTTGCGGAGGAACGAGTCCGGAGGGGCAACAGATGTAACTGTGCGCCCCCGAAGTGGTCCCAAACAGCTGGACCGCCTGGGGATGGAGACTCCACTCTCCCTGGGCCATAGGTTCTGTCGTGAGGCTCGTCAGCGGCACAATTGAGCAGGCCAGAAGTAATAAGTGGATTGAAGCGACCTCAGAAGCTTCTGTCTCCAAGGAGGAGGTGGTGGGCGAGTTGTGACATGCAAGGGAAGGGTAGATCAACGGTCGCAATGTTGTCTTTTCAGACCAGTACAAATTCACTGAGTAGCGGTGTCTCAAAGCGAGATGAACTGCAAGCAACTCGAGGCAATGGATGCCAATGCAGTTGGTGGGACGCCCAGACCTCCGTTACTGCATGCCCTTTGTACGTGGCCCCAAAGCCGGTATTAACCCTCTGGGGTCCAGAAACGCGCCAGCGCGTTTTGCTCGATTTTTTTCACATAGCAGGAAAATAGACTTAAAATACTCTGTCATTTTTGGTCATTCAGACTTAAGAAATATAAAAAAATAAACTGTTGAATGTCTATTTTTTTTATGTGTCCACTTACAATCGAAATAAAACATTGTGCTTTTGTAAAATAAAGAAAATAAACAGGGTGTGCTTTCTGTCTCTCCATCTCCATTAACCTTTTTTCTGGAGCACGTCTCTAAACTTAAACAAAACTCAGCGAATACTATTCACCCAAGCATGAGCAATATATCTTTATAATCATTTAAGTTTGTACTTTTAAAATATCTAATTGAAAACTAAAATAAATGTTCTCTGTTTATGTAATCTTTAAAAAAAGAGAGAGGTGTCAGCCAATCTCATTATCGTTCTCTCAGCTCATTATTCTGCTAATGTGCCACTCCCACGGAGAGCGCACGGTATTCAAACGCAAATGATCTAAGGCAAGCCATTCAAACATGCCAACGCCCACCAGCTGGTTTATAAAACACATCATGTTTAATAAAAACTTGTACTTTACCTCGTCTTGCTACCTGTGAGGAATAATACTATCTAATAACCCTGGAAAATGTACCAGAAGTGCTGGTAGTTTCATTTCGAGGAGCAACGGATCCAGCTGATGTAGTAAGTAATTTATTCTTAAGTGCTTTGTTCTAATCGCGATATTGAATAGTGTCTATAAACCGCAAAAAGACTGTTTAAATATGAATTGCGTGTCTGTGTGTAGGCTAAATGATGAATGAACAGCACAGACGCACGCGCGTTGTTTACTTCAGTTATACAGCGCGTGTCTGTGCCGTTCATTCACTCTCGCACCTACATTAGTAAACGTTATTTTTACATGAACACATCCAAACTATATTGCTATAGCCTACTAAGATGAGTAAAAATAGACTGAAATATGTTTAAATAAAATGTCTGTATAAGCAACAATCTGCAAATTAACATGTATATGCTAATATATCATACACAATATGTTATAGACTAAATATGAATGTTTAGACAAGATTTTGTGATTAGTTTTGGATAGATTATAAAGTTTTGACTGTAAAAAATGACTACTGTCACATTAAATAGTTAAGCTTTTGTTCACCAATTTCTGCTCATATGTTAAATATACTATAGTATGATGTTTTGTCAAAAATAAAGTAGGTATATTGAATTATCAACTAAGATGTTATTATAGTGTTTGTTCCAATATTCAAACTAATGAATCCTTACCTTTTTTAATACGGATGATAAAATGTATACTTTTTACAAAGAAAGAATACACTTGAAATATTGTTAAAATTGTAATTGTTGTTGTAATTGTAACCTATTTGTAATTGGTTACAATTTCTAATTGTAAAATATGTATATATAGATAATTTATTTAGTCCTTGCATTCTTTGGGACCCTGTGACACTCCTGTGTGAAAGGGCTAATTAATATGCAGTTCATTATGTATGTGGCACATTATCCGGCCTTTGTCTTCTCAGGTGTGAACACGCCTCCACGCATATTGCCTTTCCAAACAAAAGGTGTCTTATAAAATTTAAATCAATGTATTGTTTTGTGTAAATGATTAGGCAGGATGATTTTCAGATCATTTTGAAGCAAAAACTCTAGGCAACAACGCCCATTAGTCAAAAGTCTTGTGGACACATATTTAGTATGTGTTTTGTGGCCTTATTTCAGACACTTTAAGTTTTAGTTTTTTCAATAACCATGCATAAACAATATTCTCTCAAAAATGCAAACATGTACATACATTTTGCTCACATATTATGGTAGCCCTGTTTGTGCTAAATAGAGTGTAATTACACCTTTGCTATTAATATGTTTATAAGCAACTGAAAAAAGCACAAATGTCAGGGCATGTCAAAACATCTCAAGGACCCCAAAAACACCTTGGACCCCAGAGGGTTAATGGACACTCGTTCTAGGGACTGTTGGCCCGGAAAAACAAAAGGTCTGTTACAGACTGAGGGTTTGGTGGCAGGCCAGGGTGTTTTCAAACGGAGACCTCGGGACTCGGCCGTGAAGTCAGAGCTGAAGCGGTCTTCATATGGAGGAAGCCGAGCGGCTGCGTCTAACATATGCCCCAGGAGCCTCTGAAGAGTTTCAGTGGGACCCTTTCTGACTTCTATACAGCACTAACCACCCACACACTCCTCAGCCCGTGGACGAGTTTACTCTTTCCCAGTTGACCCTAGGACCCAACGGGCTATGAGCACTTGAAGGGTAGGACTTTGTACTGATACTTCACACCTTTCGAACGCACAAATACAGGATGGCCCGTGGTGTGGAAGGATAGAGATCTGAAGTACATGTCTCTCAGGTCGAACACTGCAGACCAATCTTGGGGACGGAGCATATGGAAATGTATTTCTGTGTAACAAATTGAATGGAGGCTTTCGAAAAAGGGCCCGTCTCAATAAACATAGGACCAAGATGGTCGTGACCCACCTCTCTAGGATACAATGAAGTATGGGCTAATAGAAGCCGGCCTTCAAATCGGCTGGAGGGAGCGGCTGCATCGCGCCCTTCGCCAGTAGACAGGAGCACTGCTCAATACTTAGGTGTGACTAAAGTCACTAATTTTAGGAGCATATTTGCTCAACACCTAGGTGTGATGAATATCACTGAGCTTGGGCGGAAGCCAAGAGAAAAGGAATCGCAAGCCGAGTCTGATGGTATAGTTTGGGGTCATCTGGACCGGATGGGAAGCATTTTTGGCTTCAACGAACCGGGCTAGGGGACCACAGATGTACCCGAGTTGGGGCATTGAGTTGGAGGATAGGGACTAGGCTCAAAAGGCCCGAAGGCGGCCCGAAGCAGGGTCTGAGTGTGGTGCACAACACTTACCAGTCTCCACGAGACGGCCAGGGTGTGTGAGAAGGCAGATGACCGGGTCCTCGAACCTCACCCAGCTGCCGTGCTGGCGAACAAGAGAGGGGGCTGAGGGATGCACGGCTTTACAGGGACGCACACTGCCAGACTTGCCCTCTTGGGACCCAGGAACAGAGGGATTTGCTCTTTCTTTGAAATGTGGGTACCGCTGGCTCCCAAAAAAGCGGAGCAGTGGAACAGACACACACACACAAATGAAGACTCCACCCGGCCCGCACCCGGGGGGAGGGAGTGGATCAGTGACCAACTGCAAGAGCATCCTCCTCCACCCCTCCACTCCTCCGGCCCACTCAGGAATGCTTTCATTGTTGCTTGCCACCTGGCTTGGCCGTGCCTGGAGCGGGCTTGGCGTCTCAACTGCGGCCAGCTCCATGCTGAGGCCTGGCTGGAGGCTGCTGCGGAGGCCCAGCGGGAGCGGTGGTAGGGGAACGCCCTCGGCGACGAGCAGGCGCAGGAACTGCCACCAGCGGCGGGGTCGAGGCAGCAGCAGGCCACCGGAGCAGGATGTGCCGGTTGGTCTGTCTGCGCTTGGGTGGCATAGAATTGTTGGGCCCAGTTCTCCGTCGCATCGCCGACCAGCACAACCTGGGAAATTGAGACCAGGAACCTAACCTTGTCCGGATCCGCCATATCAACCACTAAGGAAGCCCTCTTTCTCTCTCTCTCTCTCTCTCTCTCTCTCTCTCTCTCTCTGTGGGAAGGCAGGAAGCTTTTATCAGAAAGAGAGACTCCAAACACATGTGTCCTCCATCCACCCTCAGGATTGCAGCCCCGCCCCACTGAAACACAAAGATAGCAAAGACAGAATACAGAAGAGGCAGAATAAACATAGGAACAAAAACAGTTACATTAGCGGCGCTCTGGACAGCACGTCCGAAATGACATTGTCAACTCCCTTCACATAACGAACATCCAAGCAATAAGACTGCAAAAATAATGACCATCGAAATCAATATTTGGTTCGGACACTGTAAGGAATTTAAGAAGGTCAAAGGATTATGATCGGTAAAGACCATCACAGGAGCACTGCCACTGTAGAAGATTTTATTATTTAGAAAATAAGTAATTTAGCTATATAAGAATACACAATTATTTCTTGTATGAGTGATTTCCTCTAATAGGTCTCTGTCTAGGTGACTTTGAAAGCTGCAAGACCTTCTGTAAAAATACCCTGAATGTCAATTCTATTCTGAGAAGTCACATGGTATGAGATATTTACCCAAAACTATCTATAGGGTGTGTTACCTTCTATGGAAGAAGAAGTATGTATATAACCCTGAACCTAAAAATACTCTGGAGCGCTAGAAGGCCGGAGGGCCAGAACGTTAGAGCGCCATTCTATGGAACGGAACGGCGTTCGAAAATAAAGTCTAATTATTTCTGGCATCAAAGATCTCTGCAAAGTCATTTTTCAGAACAATTGAAACCACTTCAAATGGCGACGAGGATGGGATTTGGGTTTTGAGGCTGAAGGAACCACGAAAGGCGACACTGGTGACTGACACAGACAACAGTGGCCACTGTACTTTGAGGAGAGCATTAATTTTTGCTTTTGAAAAAGTATGTGTTGTCACCGGTGACGCCAGAGTGGTTAGACCCTTTAAAAAGCTTCTCCAAATTCAAAGAACTAAAAATTGAAAAAGAGGATCTTTGATTCTAGAAATAAGTGCATGCATTGTTGTTGACGATATCAAGTAATGTGTTAAAGCGCGGTGGAGCTCCCGTTAGTGTTTGCCTGTGTTTATATAATCTGATGCAGATTGTATGAATATTGGTACTGCTGATGTGCCGCTAAAGGTTTTGTCGTACGTATGTAAGGATTTGAGTTTACTGATAAGGCTATCAGGATTTATGTTTAGTTTATTTATGTTAAGTTTAACAAGTGTACTGGTTAGGGATAATCAGTTTTTATGTTTACTGTTAAGGATAACAGTTATTGTTTTTTTCTTGTCAAGAGGGCCTTGAGGATGACAAGTGTAATGATAAGGATATCATTAATGATTAAGGATAATCATTTTCTGCTTGTTAAGGATAACGAGTATACTGATAAGGTTATCAGTTAGTTTTCTATGTTTCTTATTAAGGATAATAAGATAGCATGCGCACAGATAAGTTAGCTTATGGTTACCGATCCTATGTGTCTGCTTGACTGTGCCTGTGGTTAAAAATAGGGGACAAGGAATGTGTGAATGAGCTTGAGGGACAAGTAATGTATAAATGATGTGTAAAATAAAGGAAATAGTAAAAGAAAACAATTGTTTCAAGATATTAATCTTGCAGATTATTGTTGTATGAAATAAGTAATAAAATATATATTTAATTAATAAATGGACTGATATATATTAATAGATAATGATAAATAAAAATGCACGTGCTTAATATATTATATCTTATATCTGAAGAGGTCTAAAATTTGTATCTCATTATCCCTGAAGACAAAGTGAGAAAAATGATTCTATTGTAGATAATTAAGTTTGTGCTAATAAAAAAAAAATAACTTGTGCAGTGTGCTAAAAGTGAACAAGATTGAGTGACAAAGTTTCAACAGTCATAAATAATTTACAGTAATCTTAGAATTGTAGTAAATGGGAATTGTTGGGAATGGCTGTGGAAAATTGTATTCACCATGTTAGATTATTTTGAGCACAGCATGCAAATATAGAAGAAAGATTGAAGTCTGATTTTATGATAGGGAAAATTATTTAATTGTATTATACTCAGAAAATCAAAAGTTAGATATTGCAAAGAAGAAATAGCTTGCTTTTTTCTGCAACGAAGAAACTTGCTTTACTAAAAATAGAATGGAGAACTTCTGTTGTCAACCAGTGATTATATATAGTATAAAAGAACTAGGAAAAAGATGGTTAAAAAATGGAATTTAGAGCTAATAGCTCAGGCACAAGTATTTATAGGTTCAATTTGATACATGCAGTTCTCTGAGTGTTCAAATTTCAGATGGCTTCAGTGTCGAATGGAAGAGGTGAAAGGTCAAAGAGACGACTGCAGAGAGAAGAAGAGTGGGTGAGGGGTTTCCACCTCCTGAAATTGACCACTTTCTGGAAAACTAAGCATGGAGAAAGACTGATTAATGCTGGAAAAGGTGAAACTTTCACTATTTCACTGGAGACTTTTTCCTGAGGACAAGAGGAAAATCCTGAGATGCAAAGCTGTGGCAAAATCTATCAAAAGCCCAAACTCAGAAGAGGCAGAGAAACAACAGAGCCTATATTCCAGTCTACAACACCAAGCCTTTGAGTGACAGGCTGACGACACATGCAGAGCGACAGCCATGAAGCTTCAACAGACTGATGATCCTAAAAACAGAATAACTGACTGACCTCCTTCCCTTACGGGCAACACAGGTGTGGCAACTCCAATGATCACTCTATAGAGACTGCTTCAAATTTAGTTAATTACAGGGCTCTAGAGTGCGACCAATTTGGTCGCATATGCGACCAAAATTTCTAAGGATGCGACTAAAATTTTTCCAAGGTCGCACCGGTGCACCTAACGTCCTCGTGTCCGCTGCTTCTCCACGAACGAAGCGCTTGTTCTCCTTTGTCGGAACTCACACTCATGGTTGGATCATATTGTGGTCTAAACCAATCAGAGAGAGATAGGGCGGGTCTTTGCCTCTGATTGGCTGTAGTAGGCCTACACTGCTCCGTGCTGTATGACTGAAATTGCGACCTGAGCACCAGAGAATCAGTTACGGCAATCAGCATCAGCAAAAGAAACGCAAGAAAACAGACGACGAACAATAAAAAGAAATAGACCCATAGAGTTTTTTCTTTAAGAAAAGTAGGCCTGTTTCCCCCAACACTCTCCCCGGTAGGGATGGGTACCGAAACCCGGTATTCAACTTCTGAAAGACCGCTGTATCCAGGGACGTGCACAGGGGGGTTGCTCAGGTTGCCCGGGCAACTGCCCATATGCCCTTCTCGACTCACGTTGCCCTTCCGAGGGGGGAAATAAATAAATAAATAAATAAATTGTACAATGGATGCAGAATTTCACGTAAGCCTAGATAAAAAAAAATAAAAAAAAATCGCAAAGCCTCATTCACTTCCATTCCGGCACAGAGAGTGAAAGTCAGTAGGGGAAGGGCAAACTGTGTTTACGTGGCTGCAGCGCTGCACGCGACCGGTGTATCAGTTGATTCTGTTCCCTACCGGAATTCCTGTTCCCTTTACGCAATCATACTACAAATCATGCGTATGTCACGTTCACCGTCGATCTCTGCACTACATTCCCCAGAATCCTTTGGCACACCTGCAATCACTCTCCTCTGAATTATCACCCGCACCTGTTCCCAATCAGCTACCTCGTCACCCAGCTCAATAAAACACTCACGCACACTTCAGTCTGGGTCAAGCCTCCAACAGGAATAGACCATTACCCTCTGTCACCCGAAGTTTCCAAGCCAACCTGAAGAACCGTCACGTAACTATACTCACCTCTGAAATTACTCACCTCCGTCTCCTTGTCCTGCTATTCCCAGAAATCCTGCCTGGTCCCCTGTTCCCCGAGTCCTGGAGATTCATCCAAGTGTTCCACGTTTCCGCCGAGATCTCCTTGCCCACTCCTGAATCTGAAATAGAAAAGAATACGTATCAATGAACAGTGTCTGCCCACGCCAAACTAACTGAAGAAGTAATCTGCTCACCTGGGGTCCTCTGCACGAAGTGATTGTCGCCGCACCTGCACCTGAACTCTGTCTATGCACCTTACCACTGTAAATAAACTCACGTTTGCTTTCACTTACCTCCGCCTCTGTGCCTGTATCCTGACAGAAGGCTTGACCTTAACCGACATAAGATGAATTACGAACTCTGTGTTCCACAAGATGGCCGGTCTCTAGAAGACTACGCAGGGATTTATCTCCATCTTTTCCAGGACCTGAATTGGAATGAGGAAACTCTCACATGTGAGTTCTGGAGTGGGCTGGACGATATTCTCGCCCAGAAACTGCTGTTGGGAGATCTCCACCTCCCTTTGGTCGAATTCATGGACCGCACGCTGTGGGTGTGTGGGTCCTCATTCACCGTGGTAGATATCCAGCACGATCTCCACATTCAGCCCAAAATCCACGTCAGCCCCGCCGAGCCTGCATTCCACGTTAGTCATCCCAAGCCTGCACGCCACATCACGGCAGCCAAACCCAGGCATCCAGTCAGTCCAACCAGGCCTGGGAAAGAAACGGTCCATCACCGCTCCGGACCCGTAGCTGAGATCACCTGGCATAGGTCACGGAAACTGGTGTCAAATAGCGCTGATCTGGCTTTGAAAATGTTTGATCCAGCCATTACGTCTGTCCGTGGGGCCCTCAAGTGTGCTGCTTTTGCTAAACCCGCGCATTGTGCCTTCCCAGTCAAGCCAGTCGCCTGCCCAGCTGATCCAGAACCAGTCGCATGCACAGCCAGCCCCGAGACTCCTTTGCCACTGGTCCCGTCCAGTCCTGAGCTTCCTTTGCCGCTGGCCCCGTCCAGCCCTGAGTTTCCTTCGCCGCTGGTCCAGTCCAGCCCAGATCTCCATGTCACGCCTGCAGAGCCAGAGCCAGTCTTCGAGCAAGAGCCAGAGCCAGTCTTCAAGCAAGAGCCAGAGCCAGTCTTCGAGCAAGAGCCAGAGCCAGTCTTCAAGCAAGAGCCAGAGCCAGTCTTCGAGCAAGAGCCAGAGCCCGTCTTCGAGCAAGAGCCTGAGCCCGTCACCTGCCCGCCAGAGACTGAGCACACCGTACGTGAGTTCATCCAAGAGGACACTGCGCTGATTGTAATGTCTGCAGCGATCCTGTATGTGTGGGCTACATAAACATCAGTTCTGACCAATGAGTCCAGCCCCAAGCTCCCTGATGTGCTGGTTCCGTCCAGTTCCAAGTCCCATGATGTGCTGGTTCCGTCCGGTTCCGAGTCCCATGATGTTCTGGTTCCGTCCAGTTCCGAGTTCCATGATGTGCTGGTTCCGTCCAGTTCCGAGTCCCATGATGTCCTGGTTCCGTCCAGTTCCGAGTCCCATGATGTGCTGGTTCCGTCCAGTTCCGAGTCCCATGATGCGCTGGTTCCGTCCAGTTCCGAGTCCCATGATGCGCCAGAGCCGGCTGATCCTGCGCCAGAGCCCACTGATCCTGCACCAGATGCACCAGAGCCCACTGATCCTGCGCCGGTCCTGCCCAGCCCAAGACCCTCTTTGCTGCCGGATCCCCCCTTTTCTGTCAATTTCCCCAGTAAAATTTTGGGGGGGGCGCACACCCGAAGGGTCCTCACCGCCATGGCCACCCGAAGGGTCCTCACCGCCCTGGACGCCCGAGGGTCCCACAGCTCCGCCATGGACGCCCGAGGGTCCCACAGCTCCGCCCTGGACGCCGGAGGGTCCCACAGCTCTGCCCTGGACGCCCGAGGGTCCTACAGCTCCGCCCTGGAAGCCAGAGGGTCCCACAGCTCCGCCCTGGACGCCAGAGGGTCCACAGCTCCGCCGTGGCCACGCCCACAGCCTGCTCCACCGTGGCCACACTCACAGCCTGCTCCGCCGTGGCCACACTCACAGCCTGCTCCATCACGGCCACGCCCACAGCCTGCTCCGCCGTGGCCACACCCGCAGCCGTTTCCACCTTGGTCCCACGAGCTGCCAGCTCCGCCCTGGAGGCTTCCTGTCCTGTGCAACCACGCCCTCGTCAGCCTCCAGGGCGCCCACCCTCCCACCCCTTTGGATGTTATAAGGCGCGAGGACGCGCCTTCGGAGAGGGGGGGTAATGTCACGTTCACCGTCGATCTCTGCACTACATTCCCCAGAATCCTTTGGCACACCTGCAATCACTCTCCTCTGAATTATCACCCGCACCTGTTCCCAATCAGCTACCTTGTCACCCAGCTCAATAAAACACTCACGCACACTTCAGTCTGGGTCAAGCCTCCAACAGGAATAGACCATTACCCTCTGTCACCCGAAGTTTCCAAGACAACCTGAAGAACCGTCGAGTAACTATACTCACCTCTGAAATTACTCACCTCTGTCTCCTTGTCCTGCTATTCCCAGAAATCCTGCCTGGTCCCCTGTTCCCCGAGTCCTGGAGATTCATCCAAGTGTTCCACGTTTCCGCCGAGATCTCCTTGCCCACTCCTGAATCTGAAATAGAAAAGAATACGTATCAACGAACAGTGTCTGCCCACGCCAAACTAACTGAAGAAGGATCTGCTCACCTGGGGTCCTCTGCACGAAGTGATCGTCGCCGCACCTGCACCTGAACTCTGTCTATGCACCTTACCACTGTAAATAAACTCACGTTTGCTTTCACTTACCTCCGCCTCTGTGCCTGTATCCTGACAGCGTAGTTGCCCAGTTACCATACGTACCATCAGAACTGAATACGAGCAAGAAGCACAACTGAATGTAACGGAAGCCAAAAGGTTAAAAAAGTACCGAAATCTAAGCGTTTATTATTATTATTATTTTATTTTTTTATTAGAAGCAAGTTTTTCCCCATCTGTCAATTCAATCCAGATTATTTCTTTTCAGATTTAAAAAAATAAATAATAATAATTAAAAAAACAATAAACAATAATATGAGGAACTCTTTTTCTCATGTGTATTTTGGTGACATTTAACATATTGTTAATACATTTTGTATACTGTTTACAAAGTTGTATATCATAAACCTGTCATCTCTGACGTTTTGCAATCTTTATAAATAATAATAAAACCATAATATGAGGCATTGAGTTTGGACATAAACACGGTCAGATAAGGCAATTTGTATGGGCAAAATTCAACTGAATATATTCAGACATAATACAAAAACTATGAACAAGTGCAAGATTAATTAAATTCACAGAAATATTACTGGAGTGTGAGAACCATTTTATTATGCTGCAGTGTAGCAAGACAATTAAATTTTGCGCAAATGCTTTAGTTGTAAATTTGGTGAAACCTATCAGTGATAGGATATTGATAGGGATATTGATGTAGGGATTTTCATGACTCAAGTCATGTTTTTCTGTGTTATTATTAGTAGTAGTTAAGGTGATTGAGTGCTGTATTTCAGTTTTTTACTTTGTGAATATATATTTTAATAAAGACCCTGCTATTCTCAGTCCTTCATAGCCTTTGAGGTTTTTTTTTTTTTTTTTTAGGGGGGGCTCAAAAACTGCCCCTCAAAATTCCTGTGCACGTCCCTGGCTGTATCGATCAGCTCGGACGTGATTGGTTCTGATGTCGGTAACTTACTGGAGAAATTAAGAAAATACACATACTATTTATTATTACTATAAAGACGTTATTTAAAAAAAGAATTTATCTTGCGAGTCTTTTCTGTGTATAATAATATTACACCATTTTTGCTATTCGCAGTCCAAGAGAGAAAGAGAGAGAGAGTTCCCTTTCGAAGGGAACTCAACAATACGTCAACGACGTTATGGGGAACGCCTCAGGCGTGACAGGTATCTGAAATCACTATCAAATCACGTCAATCATATTGACCGGCGACAGCCCGTGAATCATTAGCGTGAATGATTAACGTGCGACCTGGAAGTATAAAGGGGCGCCTTGCACACATGACAAATCATCTCATCGTCTTCAGGGACTGTCTGTTTGAAAACGCTACTCAATGAAACGGTAAGAAAATTAAATGTACAGCACACGAGTGTGCTTTTCCTGCCTGGGAGAAGAGCGCGCACGGGAGATTCTCGAGGGAATCCTCTGTGTGAACTGTGAGCGTTTTTCTTTTAAAACGCTCGCTCTCGTCTGGCCCTCTTCTCGAGTGAAGGGGGTTCAACGTCTGGTTCTCGTGGTCCCGCTCGTGCCGAGGCAGAGCGGTGACTTGCATCATGGGCTTCCAGATAGAGCTTGTCGATCATCTTGAGAGTGCTGTAAACCTCTCAGATGATTCGACGGCTGACGAGGGAGAAGCAGGTGCTCTTGCTGCTCTTCAGGACGAGCAGGAGATGGCTGAGGAGGTTTATAATCAGGTAGATCCTGAACCCTCTCAGCCACCCTGCCCCGTGTATGCAGGTCTGGTGGATGTTGTGGAGCGCGCCGCCAACAGGCTGTAGCTGCCATGGCAACGCACTAGAGGAGAGACCGCTCGCGGTAGGTTCGGCGATCGGTTTCTCCCCGGCCATACACCACCAGCTCAGGTGAGCCTAATCCATTCCTTCCTGATCTTCACACAGATCTAGAGGGCATGGAAGAGCCCATTCTCTGCCAGTATTCACTGACATCAGCGGGTTAATTTCGCTGATGTTGAGGGGATCGCAGAGCATGGGTATGTGTCGATGCCGCCCATTTGACGAGTCGTTTGCGAACTATCTCATGTCTGGGCAGGCGTCGACACTGAGAGCTCCATTTCTGCCATCCAAACCGCTAGAGACAACAGCGCGTTTGAATGGCAGAGCATACACGGCAGCAGTTCAGGCTGGTGCTTCCCTGCACACCATGGCGGTGCTGCAGGCATACCAGGCCGACCTGCTGCAGGATCTCGACCAGGGGGCAGGGATGTCCCCTGAGGCGGTTACTGAGCCGCGCCGAACCACGGTTCTTGCGCTCCGGGCCACCAAACAGACTGCTGCCACGATCAGTCGGTCGATGGCGGCGATGGTGGCCACGGAGAGACAGCTTTGGTTAAACCTGGCCGACGTTGAGGAGAAAGAGAAGGCCTTTCTCCTCGATTCGTCGGTTTCGCCCTCTGAACTCTTTGGCCCCTCCGTGGAGGCGGGGCTTGGGAAGTTCAGGGAGGCGAAGGCGCGCTCAGCTGCTTTTAGGAAAAAACCTGCATACCGCTGAGATCCGGTTCCACGCCCATGCAGGCGGGAGGGCCTGGCCCTTCACGGTCTGAGGACCGTAGACAGGGCCAGAGAGCCAGTGTCGCCTCTCGTGCGCCCCCTCTGTGGAGGAACAGGGCGCAGGAAAGGCTTGACTCCCGCTAGAAGAGGGATCTGAGGGAGGTTATCCAGCACAAGCGCTTACAGCGTCGCTGATGGATAATCTCCCCGGAGGGCTTCATTAAAAAGAGAAATCCAGCCCTCTCCTCTCTTCTGACTCCCCAGACGTGCATTACATCAGGCCTGGCGCTGGGCCTATGATAAGAACGATGTTCCGATGGCCCGCCTAGGCTTGGTTAGTAGAAACGCCTCTTTCAGGCATGTAAAGTGGTGGACCCCAGGTTCATAAAGAACTATCTGGCGAGTCTTCACTCCGCACGCCGCAGGTGAGCTGTCTGGTCTTTTCAAGAGTCAATTTTTGTGAATTAAAATTCCGAAATGTATCTCTCTACAGACCTCGTTCCCTGTATAGAGCTATGGGGTCATGTCATTTGCTATGTCATCAGGTAATAAGGTAAGAGAAGTTTCCTGGATTATTAGGGCCCTGAAGTTCCCCATTAGGTGGCCAGAACGATAACTATGTAAGCCTTCGGGCTGTTAGCCACCTCAGGGTAGAGTAGTTGGTCTCTCTCTTAGAATTTTTTACTTAGAGTGTTGACTGACGCTAGAGCTTCAGATAGATCTTATGTCCGGCCCACGGGTCCGTTTGACTTCTTCCTGAGTATTTCGCCCCTTGAGCTCTGTTTGGGTTTTCATTAGGCTGAGCGATCATGCAGCCCTTTGTATGGAATAATACAGACTATATTCTTTAGTAAGGCTGTGGCTCCTCCGAGCCCTCAGATAGATCTATGCCTGCAGGCTGGCCCTCACCAGGGCCGCCTCTGTAGCTGGCCTAGGCTGTGCCAGGGATAATAGAAGTGCTCTGCTAAAATTTAGCATTGCTTCCTCTGAACCTTCACTTTGTGAATGTAGGTTTCTAGCATCCCTGTATAAACAGCCTCCTCCCATGGGAGTCGTTAGGCCAAGGCCCGCCCCCTTCTCTGCATTCTGGGGTGACTAGAGTAATGCAGCATGGTGCAGAGGATGGTTTGTAAGGACATGGTAGGCCTCAAACAGGCCTCCGTGGTATATATGTCTTTATTGAGCAGGGTTAGGCCGTCTTTCGCTTCACGAAGAAGACTGGGTTTCCTGCCCGACCCTGCCATGCAGAACTGGCCTACGGATTTAGGCCGCCAGTTTAGGCTTCACTCACCTCGCTGAGCGACTGCTCGAGCGCTAGGTTGTAGGTGGATGGCTTTCATTCAAGCCCCACTCCCCTAGGTTGGGCACAGATAAATTTCTGTCACCCCTAGAGCCGCTGGCAGGCCCGGACCCTGGTAACCTCAGGGTGAGGTGTGAGTATCCCCCTGTGATACAGGGTAGGTCTGAGCACTTCACTCCCAGTTCTGTTTATCCTACCTCGCACCACTATGGGTCGGGTCGAGTATGAAGTAAGCTTCACTTCTTCTTTGGTCGAAGTACGCTCCCCTGAAGCCAGAGCATTGCCCTGAGCTGACGCCCATGCATAGATGGTAGGCCCCTGACTAATGGGGCCTCCGTTGAGGCAGAGTGGCGTATGTTGTACTCCCCTTGTTTTAAGGGTGCTAGCTTTTTTGCGGAGTACACTGCCATGGGCAATGTGATTAGGCACCAGGATGCTGTAGGCGCTGCGTAAACAGCTTTGCTGCCAACGAAGGCTGCGCCATTAGGTAGTAGGCCTCAGCAGGCCTCCTTGATTGGACAGCCCCCTAGAGGGCACTGTAGGCCAGCTCACTTTACGTGGTTGGCCTTGGTGGTTCGGGCAGTTGACTCACTGATGGGTAGTAGGCCTTAAACAGGCCTCCTCGGAGGTGAGTCCCAACATTGTGGGACATACCTTATAGCGCTACTGGAAGCCCATTAGTAAATTATGCTTGTGTAGTATGGTTCCCAACAGTGTACTTTATAGCAGAATATGACTTGCTATTAGCTAGTAGGCCCGACCAGGCCTCCCTGATAGGCGAGTCCCCAGCTGGCTGGCCTTAGCAGGCCACCTTATACTATCACCCGGACTCAGGGCTCAAAGCTAACAGTGGTTATCAGGTAGTAGGCCACTCAGGCCTCCCTGAAGGTGAATTCCCACTTAAGATGGTTATCAGGTAGTAGGCCTCAGCCGGCCGCCCTGAAGGCGAATTCCCACTTAAGTTGGCTATCAGGTAGTAGGCCTCTCTGGGCCTCCCTGAATGTGAGCTCCCAAATATTGTGGCTGTCAGGTAGTAGGCCGCTCTGGGCCTCCCTGAATGTGAGCGCCCAAATATTTTGGGTGTCAGGTAGTAGGCCTCACCAGGCCTCCCTGAAGGTGAGTTCCCACATGCTGTGATTATCAGGTAGTAGGCTCCTCCAGGCCTCCTTGAATGAGTACGGTCAGGTAGTAGGCCTCACCAGGCCTCCCTGAAGGTGAGCTCCCCACATACTGTGGTTGTAAGTTAGCAGGCCTCACCGGGCCTCCCTGAAGGTGAGTTCCCACGTACTGTGGTTATCAGGTAGTAGGCCTCTCTTGGCCTCTCTGAAGGTGAGCACCCCACATACTGTGGTTATCAGGTAGTAGGCCTCTCTGGGCCTCCCTGAAGGTGAGCACCCCACTTACTGTGGTTATCAGGTAGTAGGCCTCACGGGCCTCTCTGAAGGTGAATTCCCACTTACGTTGGCTATCAGGTAGTAGGCCTCTCCGGGCCTCCCTGTAACGTTCCCTAGTGGTGCTGGGTTTATGAAGCTAGTGGTCTCTTGCTATCAGTTTCAGCTAGCCTTAATAGGCAGCTGCTGAAGGCGAGCTTGCGCCCTGGCTCGCTAAAGTGTTCATTCTCTGCTATTGGTTCCCTCCCGGAACTTTTTCTGCCTACAGCCTGGTTTGCCTACCAGGCAGACCTGTGCTCCCCTCACCGAGGGTCTCTATGAGCATGCGGCTTCCTGAGTCTGGTCAGACGGTCGTAGGCCTCTCGTGAGGCCTCCCAGTTAGATCAGCCCTTAGGCCTTCACAGGCCTCCTCAGTGTTTTGAAACACAGACACTGGGTTGATCCGTGGATCGAGTAGAGAAACTCCCCTCGCTAGCAAGGGTTGGAAAGCACTATGCTGAGTCATACTCTCCGGGATATCCCGTCTCTGAGATCCGGGCCGAGTGGTTCACTGCCAGCTTCGCAGTCCCTCGGGTTGGATGCCTTTCTTAAGGCTTTGTTGTCCAGAGGCTCTGTCTTCAGACAGACAGGATTTGGCCAGACTAGTGTCTATGTACTGACGCCAGGTCAGGCCGTCCTGGTGGCATTCGGGGTGAGTACGTTCCCCTGAATAGTGACTGGCTGGGGTTCCTTCGGGTTCCCTAGCCACATTCCCTAGAAGGGACCCCTTCTAATCGGAAGCTGTGGTTCCAGGCCCGGAGCCGGCCCAGGTAGACCTTTTATTTAACCATGTTTATGAAGGTTTTTCTGTGAGGCTGTAGCTTGGGCTATGACCGTAGGGAATGCTGTCACTAACAGCCCAGTGTGACCTGAGGGTGAGTGGTTCTAGCGTTTCATTTGAAGTTGCTGGTTCTGACAGTTGTCACTGCCACTTGGCATGCACTCCCCTTAGCATGGCGGAGTTGGTATATCGTTCCCCATAACGTCGTTGACGTATTGTTGAGTTCCCTTCGAAAGGGAACGTCTCAGGTTACGACTGTAACCTATGTTCCCTGAGAACAGGGAACGAGACAATACGTCTCCCTGCCATGCCTCGGGGCTTGCCTACCGTACAGTCCCTTCAGACGATAAGGTGATTTGTCATGTGTGCAAGGCGCCCCTTTATACTTCCAGGTCGCACGTTAATCATTCACGCTAATGATTCACGGGCTGTCGCCGGTCAATATGATTGACGTGATTTGATAGTGATTTCAGATACCTGTCACGCCTGAGGCGTTCCCCATAACGTCGTAGACGTATTGTCTCGTTCCCTGTTCTCAGGGAACATAGGTTACAGTCGTAACCTGAGACGATTTCTCACGCGGAGCCACAGCGCGCACAACACGACAGCTCTGCTTAATGAGTGACGACGGCAGAACTAAACATTCAAACGTAGCTGGTTACACTTTAGGTCTGTGATATTAGTCTGATTTTATTTTAGATTTCGGCTTCCAAAGATTATTAAAAAAAATATTGAGGTAAAACCATTAAAAACTACAGCCACATTCGGTCTTGCGCAGCTTCCTTCCCTTGTCATTTCTCCCTAAAACTCAAACTTAACGACAGAATCAGCTCGTGATTGTTGTAAAATGCAGTCCAGCTACTGTTGCTAAATTGCGGGACGAGTTTAATAATAAAAAGAGCTATTAAAAGCACAAAAGTCTGCACAAGAGATGCTGTTCCCAAGGCGACGCGAGCTCCGAAACAGACCGTAACGAGACAAGCAAATTATACTTTGGGTTTCATGTGCGTGTCTAAACTATCAAATGTACACAAAAATATGTCAAAATGACCGGCTTGTATTCACAGCTCTTGAATTAATAACTTTAGCTTTAATAAGCATTATCTATCTATGATAAAATATGCAGTGTTATTTTACATTTGATTACTTTATTAGATTTCTTTTTAGACCATACTTGAACAGTAGCTAATGTTAATAGACCTTCCTGAAATTAAAGCACTGTGTAGGCCTATATAATGTGCATCTTTGTTTAATTGTTTATCTTTGTTTATAAAACAAAAAGAACCGATAAGAATACTGTTAAAGTACCGGATCGATAAGCAGTATTGGTAAGAGTAGTAATACCGTTAAAACCTTATGGATACCCATCCCTACTCCCCGGTCAATGCTCCGACAACAGCCCAGACATGGAGCTACTTCAGCCACCAGTCTCCCCAGTCCCTGTAAGATGCCAAGCCCTGGTCCTTCGTCGGAGATGGCATCCGACTCAAGAGGTAGAGCCTACCGAGCCTGAGCTAGAGACTCAAAATAGTTAGTTTGGCAGCTCAGTGAAGCACTTAAAAAAAAAAAAAAATTATATACAGTATAATTGTGCTTCAAATAAAAAAAAGTATTTACCTACACCTTATTCTTGTTTAAAATCATTTACATAATATATATGAATGTATATGGAGCATGATAAAAAGCTGAGCTTGAAATGATGGCGTTAAAGGCGACGCGAGCCGAGGAAACATTTGGGTGCACCTAAATTTTGTGCTGGTGCACCTAAAGTCCAACCAAGGCAAAAAGTTAGTCTGGAGCCCTGAATTATTAGATTAACTTTATTCATTCTGATTATTCACTGGTCTCATAAGCAATTCTTTATATTCTCTGCTAAACTAACCCTCTCTGCTTTTTCTGTAGGTTCATGTCATGATTCTGCCATCATGTCCTTGTATTCTTCTGGTATTGTGGGAGGATCATGACAGACCCATGTTTTATGTACAAGCGCATGGTCTGTTGTTTGGGCCATGTGCTTGTGTTGTCTTGTCTTGCAACC
The DNA here is from genome assembly GCA_026230005.1 of Gila orcuttii. Lineage (NCBI taxonomy): Eukaryota > Metazoa > Chordata > Actinopteri > Cypriniformes > Leuciscidae > Gila > Gila orcuttii. The sequence continues at coordinate 41,562,648 of JAPDVR010000005.1, forward strand.
CCGCCCCCTTGTTATCCTTGTTTAGTCATGATTGCCTTGTTAGCGTCACCTGTTCCCCTCGTTAGTTTCTTGGTATTTAATCCCCTTGTGTTTGCTGTCTTGTGTCGGTTCATTGCCTAACTTTTGCTGAATGTTGTTGAATCTGTCTATGTTGCGATACCTTGCCATTTCTTACCCGTGAGTACTTAGTGTAGAGTCTTGTCTTTGTGAACGTTTATTTGAAGAATTGTCAGTTTATTGTACAGTCATTGTCTAGTCTAGTCTGCCATCCATTCCTTGTCCTAGTCGTGTTTTGCCCCCTCGTGGGTTTTGTTTTCCCTGTTTTTGTCTATTAATAAACGTTGTGTCATCGCATCCTGTCTGCGCCTGGGTTCTCCTTCCACCCACATAACAGTTCAAGTCCAGCCCTATAAAAAAGAAAGAAAATACACTGAAAGAGACAAGTGGGTGCTCAACTCACTAAATAGTTCAAACTGAGGCTGGATTTGTTATAGTGAGGGCTATTACATGAAACGACTATAGGGCTAAAAGCATGAGATAAATTATTCCGTAGCAAAGAAAAAGATAAACACAAAATGTCAAAAGAAAAATCATTATTGTTTGCAAAATGATGATACTGGTCACTCCATTTTGTCTTTGGTAATTTTCTAGAGGTAGATTGGAGAAAACAATTACTCCAAAAGTCCAAAATTATGAAATCACAAATGCTGTCAAAACTGGGATAATGAGATGGAAATGTTGTTGGCCATGGATCCAAGATTATGCAGAGATCTCCAATTTTCTTCTTAAAGCAGCTCATGAGCCAAACACAAAAAGAATAGGAAAAATCAGAACAACAAATGAGAAAAGAAAAAATGCATTTGAAAAATTACAATGGCAGGCCTATTATTCTAAAAAACGTCTATTAGAGTTTGTAAAAAGAAACAATGGTGTTAAACTAAACCTTATGATCATTGACACTTCTCAATATTGTTTGACATAGTTGTGTTGACCTGATCAGACCTTGTGGATAAAATTATCAGTGCCGCATTTAGAGCACAACCTGCAAGAGTGCTCTAGAGTGCAAGAGTGCAAGAGTGCTGGCCAGTGTGTGTGAGAGTGACTGAGTGTGAATGGAGTGAGAGATGATGTTTGAAGAGACACTAAGGCAAATCAATTATTTTGCCAATACAGCTGTATTTAAAATTGAATATGTGGGCCCACAGGGCAAATTCTGCCCAATAAAATAATGACCATGGATGGATTTGGTTAAATTTCCTGGTTGGAACTATAGTGGCAATTGGAAGAAAAAACAAAGAATGAAAAGAGAAAAATAAAAATAGAAAAACCAGTGCCATAATTGCGCAGCGCATAACATATCTGACTTTCTTTTCAGCATAATCATGATGGAGCTGATCTTTGTCAAAAGTATGAAATATTGTCTTGTAACTTTTGTCTTGTAACAAAGTGGGTTGAGTATTGTCCAAGATGCTTAATAAATAATGTGCTGATAGTGGAACTCAAGACAATGAGATAACTGAGTTGAATTTACTAATTATGAAAAAGTACATTCGAAATTTATTGTGAGAAAAATGTACACAAGTTGCAATTATGATGATGAAAAGCCAAACTGTATGAAAAACAAATAGGAATATATGGATTAAAGTCCTGCTGTTAATGAAAGCAGAAAGCCCTGAAAAGGGCCAGGACACCACTCAGACCACATGACCTTTCTACAGGGAACATCAGAAGGACAATGGGACAGATGAGCAGATGATTGAAATTATATGATGTTGTCACTAACAAAAATAATTAAGCTTTGATTTACAAATAGCAGCAGCTCAATTCCAGGAAGGTTTCTGGAACAAGTCTAACAAAAAGAACCAGTAACTATGCTTTGTAATTTCAGAAGAAGTGATCAACAGACTGACATTTGAGTCCATGTCTCTCAACTTAAAATACACCAACTAACTTCAGCAACTCCCCACAACAGGAAGTGAGGGATCAAGGACATGCTGACAATGAGAAAAAAAGAGTCCATTTCAACGAACGACTCAAGAGTCATCCTGGTGAAAGATGGAAAGATGACAAGAAGACTAACAGAGTGATCAAATCATGAATGGAAAAAGAAGACAAACTTGACCAGAAACACAGGAATGAGAGGAGCTGTGCAAAGAAGAGACTCAACAGAGATGAGTTCAAACAAACAATAGTTAACTTCAGCCCTTGAATAGATTCAGTAGCAACTTAATAATAACCCCACCAGAACAAAAATTAGTGAAGAGAAAAATATATTAAAGCAACGTAAAAACAATGATAATGACAAATTAAGAAAAGAAACTAAAATAATGATAATGATTAATTTAAGAAATGTATATAGTACAGTGGGAATTAAGACAATTCATGAAGGAAAAAATTAGAACTAAAAAGAACATTTAAAATAAATCTTAAGGGGTACTCAGATGAAACTTGTCAATACAAGGGTATACTTAATTAATTTAAGGCTATAGTTGAAATTAAAGGAGTAGTTCACTTTTGCTGATAATTTACTCACCCCCATGTCATCCAAGATGTCCATGTCTTTCTTTCTTCAGTCGAAAAGAAATTAAGGTTCCCTTTCGTTGTCACTCCGAGTTACGTCGGATGACGACGAATGGGGTTTCGCTTAGAAAGCCTATCAACTTCGAGTATTACAAAACGAGCCAATGGCAAAGAAATGCCATGGGTCTGCGGAATTTGCATAGCGTATCTCCGCCCTACCTCGTGGGTATAAAAGGAGGACGCCGGCAACATGCAGATATGTTTTCGCTTCGGAGCCAAGTTTATTCTTCTCTCCACAAACCATCTCTGAATTTTCAGCTTTACAAACGAGTACCTCGAGTGTTGGTGTGACGGCGATCTCCGGCGAGCGCGTGCTTCCTGCTTATCTCTGCAGTGGTTTGTCAGACAGTGCGTGTCTCCCCGTGTGCTTCAACACTTGAGTTTTCTCTCACAACAAGAGCTCGCACACGGCACGTCTTTTTAAAGACGGCTCGCCCGTGCATTTAAAAAAAAAATGAATGGTGCGGCAGCTTGGTCTCGGACTCTGATGGGCACGAGCGTTGTCTAGTATGTTTGGGCTTGATCATGCTAGAGCAGCGCTCGTGGATGACTCATGTTTTCTCCGTGGGAACATGACCATCGCGTCATTAAGGTCGAGACTCGGTGAACTCACATGAGTGAGAGTCCCCTCATCCACCCCCCGATCTTCGGCTGGTGGCCAGGGTGACCTGAGGGTTACGGTCTGGAACTAGGCGCCGACTATGTGTCCGCGACCCCAGCCCCCCTCTTCAATGACGGTGCCCGCTAGTGAACAGGTGATTCCCACGGGTCTACCCTCTGGTGGCCCGTGTGTTTCATTTGAAGCTACAGAGGATGATACTATGTTTGTAGCAGCTTCACAAGGTGGGTTTGATTTTCCTGGAAGTGACGACTCGTCACAGCTGCCACCTTCTGGTGCATACGGCTGCGCCTGAGTTTGATCCAGAGATGACGGCCATGCTTTCCCAGGACGATTGGTTTTTGGGTAAGGCCGCCGACCCTCGTCCACGGCAAACCCCAATACCTTTCTTCCCGGACGTGCATGATGAGATCTCGAAGTCCTAGAAGACCCCCTTGTCTTCTCGGGACCGCTCGCTGATCTCATCCGCCTTTCCTCCCCTCGATGGGGCCGCTGCCCATGGGTACACTGGGGTTCCCCCGGCTGAACGCTCTGTTGCGATGCTATGTGTCCTCAGAGTGCTTCTTCTCGGCGCAATCCCAAGCACCCGTCCGTGGCCTGTAGTTTTTCGTCTACGCTTGTGGCGAGATCCTATAGCACCACGGGACTGGCAGCCGCCTCACTGCATGCCATGGTCATTCTGTTGGTCTACCTGACCCAGATGCTCATGGACCTGCACGAGGGCGGGACTGACCCAGGGCTCTTCACTGAGCTGCGCGCCGCCACTGACCTTGCTCTCCGAGCGACGAAAGTGGCCGTACGCTCCCTGGGTCAGGTGATGCTCACCATTCTGTGGCTGAACCTGTCTGATGTGCTGGATGTCGCGCGGACCCATCTGTCCGACATTCCCATATCCCAGGTCGGCCTCTTCGGCGGTGCGGTTGAGGGCTTGCCCAACAGCTCTCAGCCGCCCATGAGCAGACTGACGTTGATTCTGTCCCGACGGCCCCGCCGTCCGCTCAGATCTCTCGGTCTGCCCACCGCCGAAGGCGCCCTCCCGCGGCTCCCACCCCGCCCGTTCACCCGTGCCGGCTCTGGGAGCCGCGGGCGGACGCCACAGCCCTCTCCAGCCCCGCCCCCCACTACTCGCCGGGTTAAGCGGCGCTCTTGAGTCGGGCTCCTCGGGGATGGAGCAGACTGAGGTTGACTCTGTCCCGACGGCCCCGCCATCCGCTCAGATCCCTCGGTCTGCCCACCGCCGAGGGCGCCCCCCCCCGCGGCTCCCACCCTGCCCGTTCACCCGGGCCGGCTTTGGAGGCTGCGGTCGGACGCCACAGCCCTCTCCAGCCCCGCCCCCCGCTACACGCCGGGTTGAGCGGCACCCTTGAGATGGGCTCCTCAGAGATGGGACTCAGTTCTTTCCAGGAGTTGGTAGCAGGACCACTCCTTTCCCCGGTGGAGGGCCGGGGAAGAATCCTTATTCTCCAAAGAACTGACTCTGCCGTCTCTGAGCACACAGAGTTCTCGGACGACACAGAGCGCCGCCCACAAGCCGTGCTCTCCTCGTCCCCCTCTGTCCCAGAGGTGGTTGACACGGCGTGCCGTCCACGGACCGCTTCGCCCCTATCCCCCTCTGTCGCCAGACCCCTGGCAGAGCAGGCCCCCGCGGGACGACCAGCCTGGTCCTCCCCTGGCCCCCTCTGCCAGGGCGCGGTTGCTAACTTTGCGCCCACACCGGAACGCTATGCCGTCCACGTCTGGGCCAGTTACTCCGCTTCGCTGCCCCTCCGGGGGGACACCTGTGGTTCGCATGACCCCGCTGGTTCAGTTCCTGGGAGCCTGGTTAGAGCTCCCCGTCTGTCCCGCGCGGACCGTCAGGCTCGGCTATGCCATTCAGTTCGCACGGTCTCCTCCCCGCTTCTGGGGAGTCTGCTCCACTTTGGTCGGTGGCTAGGCCCCCATCTTGAGAGCAGAGATTGCCACCCTGCTGGCGAAGGGTGCAATCGAGACTGTCCCTCCAGCCGAGATGAGGTCCGGCTTCTACAGCCCCTACTTCATTGTCCCCAAGAAAACCGGTGGGTTACGGCCAGTCCTGGACTTGCGCGTGCTGAACCGCTCCCTTCACAGGATGCCGTTCAAGATGCTCTTTGCCAAACACGTTTTCAAATGCGTACGGCCCAAGGATTGGGTTGCAGCGATCGACCTGAAGGACGCCTACTTTCATGTCTCCATTCTTCCTCGACACAGACCGTTCCTACGGTTTGCTTTCGAGGGGCAGGCATACCAGTATGCGGTTCTCCCTTTCGGGATAGCCCTGTCTCCTCGCATCTTCACGAAGGTCGTCGAGGCTGCCCTTGTTACCCTTCGGGAACACGGGGTTCGCATCCTGAGTTATATCGACGACTGGCTGATTCTAGCTCACTCTCGAGATCGGGTTTGCGAACACAGGGACCTAGTGCTCCGGCACCTAGCTCGTCTGGGCCTTCGGGTCAACTGGGAGAAGAGTAAACTTTGCCCCGTGCAGAGGATCTCTTTTCTCGGTATGGACATCGACTTGGTCGCCATGTCCGCGCAGCTTATGAGCGAGCGCGCGCAGTCACTGCTGACTTGTCTGAGACAATTCGAGGGCAAGAGTGCGGTTCCACTGAAACTTTTTCAGAGGCTCATGGGGCATATGGCATCTGCAGCCGCGGTCACACCGCTCGGGTTGCTTCATATGAGACCGCTTCAGCTTATGGCTTTGCGACTGACCCAGTTACTCCGACCTGCCGTCAGTTCTTCACCCCGTGGTAGAAGTTTTCTCAGGGTGTCCCTCTGGAACGAGCTTCCCGGCATGTTGTTGTCTCAACAGATGCCTCCACCATGGGCTGGGGGCGCCATGTGCAATGGACATGCTGCTGCGGGCTCCTGGACAGGACCCCAGCGGCTATGGCATGTCAATTGCCTCGAGTTGTTGGCAGTACGCCTTGCCCTGCACCGCTTCCGGGCGTTGCTCAGGGGTCAACACGTACTAGTCCGATAAGACAATACCGCTACTGTAGCGTACATCAACCGTCAAGGTGGTCTACGCTCCCGCCGTATGTGACAACTTGCTCGCCACCTCCTCCTATGGAGTCAGAAGCATCTGAGGTCGCTTCGAGCCATTTCATTCCCGGAGCGCTGAACTGTGCAGCCGAAGAGCTCTCACGGCTTCAGCCCCTCCCTGGAGAATAGCGACTCCATCCCCAGTCGGTTCAGCTGGTTTGGGACCAGTTCGGGGACGCACAGATAGATCTGTTTGCCTCTCACGACTCGACCCATTGCGCCCAGTTTTATTCCCTGACCGAGGGCACGCTCGGCACGGATGCTCTGGCGCACAGCTGGCCGCAGGGCTGCAAGTATGCGTTCCCCCAGTGAGCCTTCTTGCGCAGACCTTGCGCAAGGTCAGGGAGGACGAGGAGCAGGTCATTCTGGTTGCGCCTTACTGGCCCAACCGGACCTGGTTCTCCGAACTAGTACTCCTAGCGACAGCACCTCCCTGGCCGATCCCTCTGAGGAAGAACCTTCTTTCTCAGGGACGGGGCACTCTATGGCACCCTCGTCCCGATCTTTGGAACCTCCACGTGAGGCTCCTGGATGGGACGAGGCAGGTTTGAGTACCCTACCACCAGCGGTGGTGGCTACCATCACTTCCGCTCGAGCGTCGTCCACGAGACACGTCTATGCGTTGAAGTGGAACCTCTTCGATAGCTGGTGCTCTTCTCACCGAGAAGACCCCCGGAGATGCTTGATCAGCGTTGTGCTTTCCTTCCTTCAACAGGGGTTGGAGCGAAGGCTGTCTCCCTCCACCCTGAAGGTCTATGTTGCCGCCATTGCCGCACACCATGACCTCATCGAAGGTAAGTCGGTGGGGAAGCACGACCTGGTCATCAGGTTCCTGAGAGGAGCGAGGAGACTAAATCCGCCTCGCCTCCTCTCGTTCCCTCTTGGGACCTCTCAGTTGTTCTAACTGCCCTGCAGAGTGCTCCCCTTGAGCCTCTGCAATCAGTCGAGCTTAAGTTCCTGTCAATATGACAGCGCTCCTGGTTGCACTGGCCTCCATCAAGAGGGTAGGGGACCTGCACGCATTCTCCGTTGACGAAGCGTGCCTGAAATTCGGGCCGGCTTACTCTCACGTGATCCTGAGACCCCGGCCTGGATACGTGCCCAAAGTTCCCACCACTCCTTTCCGGGACCTGGTGGTGAACCTGCAAGCGCTGCCCCCGGAGGAGGCAGACCCAGCCTTGGCACTGCTCTGTCCAGTACGCGCTCTCCGCGCCTATGTAGACAGAACGCAGTGTTTCAGGACCTCAGACCAGCTCTTTGTCTGTTATGGTGGGAAGCTGAAGGGAAAGGCTCTCTCCAAGCAAGGGTTGTCTCACTGGATAGTGGACGCCATTGCTTTGGCATACCAGCAGTAAGGTCGACCGTGCCCCTTGGTGTGACTGCCCACTCCACCCGGAGTGTAGCATCCTCTTGGGCTCTAGCGCATGGCGCCTCGCTAACAGACATCTGCAGAGCTGCAGCCTGGGCGACACCTAACACATTCGCCAGATTCTATAATCTCCGAGTGGAGCCTGTGTCCTCTCATGTACTCGCTTCAACCAGCTAGTACCGGACCCGCTCAGGTGTCTTGCTCGCCATTTCACTCCACGGACTGGATACGTGCGATATTCTCCTCAGGTGAGCTTCCCCGAAAGCCCTGAGCTCCTCCAGCACTCCTGAAGTCGGCGCCAGTGTCTATTGCCTGCGCATCGGCTAGGTGCCTCCCGTGTGCATGGTCCCTCCTCTGCGCGACTCCCACATGTGTATTTCCACTGTAAGCCTCTCTGAGCATGTGTCTTTCCCTTGGCAAGCCACCTTGCCACCCCTGGGGTTGAAATATTCCACCTGCGGCTGGACACACCAGTGTTCTCCATATGCTTCCTTCGGGTCATATGTGTATTCTCTAAGTTCACCCCCTCTGGGTTGGCATTAATTGCATACTTCCCCTAAGCTTGGGATATGCTTCCCAGTGTACCTTGGTATTCCTGTGATAAATGGAGTCCTTCGTCCAGTCTATGACAGGGATCTCGTTTACGCAGGGCACTGGAAGACAGCTGAGAAGGTGGCGTGATTAGACTGATAACCCCATTCGTCGTCATCCGACGTAACTCGGAGTGACAACGAAAGGGAACATCTATGGTTATGTATGTAACCCTCGTTCCCTGAGTAGGGAACGGAGACGTTACGTCTGCCTGCCACTTTCCGCTGTACCGAGGGGATCGCCTGAGCTCAGTCTTGGCTCCTCAGCGAAGACACATATCTGCATGTTGCCGGCGTCCTCCTTTTATACCCACGAGGTAGGGCAGAGATACGCTATGCAAATTCCGCAGACCCATGGCATTTCTTTGCCATTGGCTTGTTTTGTAATACTCGAAGTTGATAGGCTTTCCAAGCGAAACCCCATTCGTCGTCATCCGACGTAACGTCTCCGTTCCCTACTCAGGGAACGAGGGTTACATACGTACCCATAGACGTTTTTGATGAAAACATTCTAGGATTTTTCTCCATATAATGGACTTCATTGGGTACCAAACGGTCCATGGTCCAAATGACAGTTTCAGTGCAGCTTCAAATGCCTTTAAACGACACCAGACGATGCATGTGGGTCTTATCTTGCGAAACGATCGGTCATTTCGTGTGATGCACGTTCGTGACTCTCCTGTTCGAACTCGTTCATCAAAATGAACAAATCTTTTTTCGAGTCATTTTGTTCGTTGAATGAACGAAATGACTCGAAAAAAGACTCGTTCAAAATTAACAAATCTTTTTTCGAGTCATTTCGTTCGTTGAATGAATGAAATGACTCGAAAAAAAAGATTCATTCATTTTGATGAACGAGTTCGAACAGGAGAGTCACGAACGTGCATCACAGAACAGAGCAAGGCGAGCATTTGTGCTTATAAAACTTAAACTTTTTTTATTTATTTTTGAAATGACCGATCATTTCGCAAGATAAGACCCTTATGCATCGTCTGGTGTCGTTTAAAGCCATTTGAAGCTGCACTGAAACTGTCATTTGGACCTTGGACCGTATGGTACCCAATGAAGTCCATTATATGGAGAAAAATCCTAGAATGTTTTCATCAAAAGCCTTAATTTTTTTTCGACTGAAGAAAGAAAGACATGGACATCTTGGATGACATGGGGGTGAGTAAATTATCAGCAAAAGTTTTTTAAAAAGTCAACTACTCCTTTAAAGCAAGTATTAATAAATATTTGATTTCAATTTTAATTTATAAGATTACGATTTGATTCAATGTGCAATTGACTAATTAAAATTATATTAAGTAGTTCTTATAGAAAGTTTATAGGCTTACAGGAAGTTATTAAATCCAATAACAAACAGGCCCTTGTGAACAATCTAAATGGCACCTGAGGGGGGCCAAAAATAGATATTTGGTATTCACATTAAGGACAGATTGTTGAACCAACAATACTTTTGAATATTCTCAATCCAGATGCGCAATGGTATTAAACCATTAAAATTACAATTAAAATGAATTAAAATGGTGTTAAAATTAAGGCAAAATTAATTAAGAATAAGGAAATTAAATTAAAATTAAGTTAAAATTAAAGGTAAGGAAATTAAATTAAATGGCATTTTTGCAAAGTTTTGTGAAATTTGTGCCAAAAACAAAGTTAAGAAAAGAACAGCGACAAAAATAGGCCTTATGTCAGTATACCAGAATAACTATTAAAACATTTGGTAAGGAATATGTGGACATGATATAGATGGGTAAAAGCAATGAAATCAACAGAGGAGGGGCAGGAGCAGAAATTAAATCTCTAACAGAAGTAATCCTTAGAATGGAAGTTTATCAGAAATAAGGTCAGATAATGAGACAACAAAACAGAAGTATTGAAGATTGAAAATAAGTTGCATACGAACACAAGGAAGTTTTAATAATAATTAAGATATAATGCTAATGGTTTAAATGGTTGATAGAAAAACTTTTAGATTGTTAGATATACAGAAAAAGAAATGTACATATAAGGAATATGTAAGAGTGCAAAAAGTTGTTCTCTAGAGTTATTTTTCTAATTGTCTAATGAGTTTATTGAATGACTTTTATGAGATAAATGTAACATTGCTCTGAAGCTTTCTTAGAGTGATTACATGAGACATAATTAGTTTATTCATAATAGTTTATTTAGAAATTAGTAGAAACGAAGAAAATGTATTCAGTTTAGTCTTGAACTGAGGAGTTACAATGAGAATAGGAAGCAATATGCGAAAAAAAAAAAAAAAAAAAAGGTCAAAATGGCAATTGTTTAAATTTGGTAATGAAAATAGACAGTAATTGAAATGTATTGCAATTTATTAGATGGGTGTAAAGTGTTCTGTTCACTAAACATGACTGACTAAAAGATTAATTCTTTGAATTTAGGATTGATATTCTTTCATAAAAAGTGATAAAAATGAGAGAGTTATTTTTACCCAGCCATATTTTGAATTAATAGTCATATGGATCGAGCAAAACAAAAATGCATAATCGATCAATTAGACTACTATAATAAGCAGAGATTTATTATAATGCTTTTTCTGCATTAGGAGAAAAACAATTATGTGAAAAAAGTAGAATGACTTATGTTTGCTGATCAGTGTTGCACTTTTACAAAATAATATTGCGCAGGGAGGAAAATTTAGTAATTACGATTGAGTCAAGAAAAACTTAAGAGCAGAAGTTAAGGAAAACTTAATGAAAAGTTTGGAAAATTAAGGTTTGCTCAATTAGGGATGTTTTTTGGAGATGCAATATTGAAAGTGGGTTATTGTTCTGTTGTGTACTTTGCATATTAAGATCACTAGTTGAAAAACCACGGTTAAACGAATGGAAATGGGGAAAAAAGATAATGAAAACTAATTTTAGAGGACAACCAAATTGATATTTACAAACCCTGGATGTTGTACCTCAAAAGAGGACGAATAAGATGATTGATGAGCCAAACCCTAGAGGATATCTACACCGCAAGAAAACTTTTAATAGTATAAGAGACTTTTATGTTTGACATACTCTACAACTGTGTCAATAACAGCCAATGCTGAACCAAATGTAAACACACACATAACACTGTCTTATTCTTTGGTTTAATTTTGATTAGGGAGAATTCCGAGTCTTTTACTCTTTTCATTGAAAGAAAAGGAAAAAAAAAACAACTGAAAGAAAATGGAAAGAGATGTTTGGCTCGAATGCTCCTCCGGAGTGTGGTGGCTTAATCCAGTAATTGGAAAGGAGAATGAGTGACTCAGTTGAGTCACTAGGTAGTATAACTGAGGGGGCTGGATTTTGAAACTACACTCTGGAAAAGGATAGTGAAAGTGAGGCTTAAATAAGCCTCAGAGGAGGGAATGTAGAAGATTTTATTATTTAGAAAATAAGTAATTTAGCTATATAAGAATACACAATTATTTCTTGTATGAGTTATTTCCTCTAATAGGACTCTGTCTAGGTGACTTTGAAAGCTGCAAGACCTTCTGTAAAAATACCCTGAATGTCAATTCTATTCTGAGAAGTCACATGGTATGAGATATTTACCCAAAACTATCTATAGGGTGTGTTACCTTCTATGGAAGGCCGGAGGGCCAGAGCATTAGAGCGCCGTATACAGAACGGAACGCCGAACCGAACGGCGTTCAAAAATAAAGTCTAATTATTTCTGGCATCAAAGATCTCTGCGAAGTTATTTTTCAGAACAATTGAAACCACTTCACCACTAACATACACATCAAAATGTTTTAGAGCCATAATTAAAGCTAGAGTCTCCTTTTCGATCACTGAATAATTAATCTGATAACGATTAAATTTCTTTAAAAATAAACTAACCGGCCTCTTATTGCCACAGCCATCCTCCTGCATGAGGACCGCCCCAGCCCCTAACTGGCTAGCATCCACATACAATGTAAATGATCTATCTAACCGCGGTGACGCTAACACAGGAGCCGTACATAGGAGCGATTTGACATATTGAAAGGCACTTTGACAAACAGGAGACCAGACAAATTTAACTTTATCCCTCAACAAATCAGTGAGAGGCGCCACAACACTAGAAACATTTCTATGTTCTACCACATGTAATGCTCTGTAATAACCTACAAGGCATAGAAAACACATCAACTCTTTTTTAGTTGTTGAAACTGGAAACTGCTCCTCCGCCTGAATTTTCGCATTCATCGTACTCACCTGACCCTGCCCAACTACTCGGCCAAGATAGGTCATGGTCGCCCTCGCAAACTCACACTTTGCAAGGTTGACCGTGAGCTTTGCTTCCGCCAAACGAGTAAAAAGTTCCCACATACGTTTTAAATGAGTATCCCAGGTCTTTGAATAAATTACTAAATTGTCTAAGTATACAGCGCACCCTGCATGTCACCTACAACATGATTCATGAGATGCTGAAAGGTCGTAGGTCAATTTCGAAGCCCGAACGTCATTACTTTATATGAATATAAACCCTTTGGAGTAATAAACGCGGCAATCTCACAAGCATGGCTAGACAAGGTAACCTGCCAGTAGCCTTTAAGGAGATCAAATTTACTGACAAACTTCGCAGATCCCAACTGATCGATGCAGTCATCCATTCTCGGGAGGTGAAACAAATCCGGCTTTGTAACAAAATTAACTATATGAAAATCAGTGCAAAAACACATAGTGCCATCCGACTTAGGAACAAGTATACAGGGAGAAGCCCAGCTAGAAAAACTAGGTTCCGCAATGTCATTTTCCAGCATGCAATTTATCTGTTCCTACATTTGCTTTTGTTTGTCCGTATTTACCCGATAGAATCTCTGCTTTATTGGTTTCACATTGTCCACCTCAATGTCATGTTCTATCAGATGAGTGCACATAGGAGAATCAGAGAATAAACAAGAAAAACGACTAATTAATTCTGTCAACTGCTCCGCCCGCGCCGCTGGCAAATGAGCGAACAATTTTTCCAACTCAGCCTGTGAGTTATTAAAACCACCTATAGACATTTCTTCTACCTCATCCAATGCCTTTTCAGTGTCTCTACCGTCCGCTTTAACTGGAACTGCTGAGACCGCGACACATGCCGCATGAGCGTGAATCACTGTGGGCGGATCACTACACGCAGAAGGCTGAAGTACACAGGTATAATAATGTTTTAGTAAATTAACGTGGCAGAGCTGTGTATTTTTCCTACGTTCAGGCATTGCAATAATGTAGTTTTGTTCTGGCACCTGCTTTACAATTGTATAGGGGCCTGCAAACTTTGCCTGAAACGGAGAACTAATTATGGGAAAAAGAGCCAACACCTGGTCCCCCGGACTAAACGTGCGTAACTCAGCATGCCTATCATACCACGATTAAATTTTCTCCTGAGATGACGCCAAATTTGTTTTCGCTAACATCCCGGCTGTATAAAGGCGATGTCGAAACCCATTATCAAAATCTATCAGGTTTACAGGAGTTTCAACATCCTTCCAACCATCTGCCAATGCTCGTAACGGACCCCGCACTTTATGCGCAAACACTAGCTCATTCGGGGAAAACCCCAAGCTCTCTTGTGTAACTTCTCTAGATGAAAGCATTAACCAGGGAAGGCCCTCCTCCCAGTCACCACCTAGTTCAGTACAATATGCTCGTAACAGGGATTTTAACGTTTGATGGAAGCGTTCTAATGCCCCCTGACTCTGAGCATGATAGGCCGAGGCTTGGACATGACGGACACAAAGTTGTTTTAAAACCTGACTGAACATATGGCAGGAGAAATTAGACCCTTGATCTGATTGAACTACCTTTGGAATTCCGAAAGTCGAAATAAACTGAGAAAGTGCACGGACCACAGACCTAGTAATTATAGTGCGTAAGGGATATGCTGTAGGATAACGGGTGCTCTGACACATCACTGTAAGTAAATAATTTGCCCCCGATTTCGATCTAGGCAAAGAACCTACACAGTCAACTATAAGATGTTCAAACGGCTGGCCAACTGCAGGAATGGGAAATAGTTTGATTCGGTTTATCTGTAAGTTGATATGTGTGACAAGTTTTAATATAGGCGGACACATCCTTTTTGATACAAGGCCAAAAAAATGCCTCAACACTTTGTCATACGTTTTATTAACGCCCAAATGCCCAGACTCATTATGTGCCACTTTCAGAACCGCCTCATGAAATCTTAAAGGGACACTCCACCCATTTGCATTAAGCTTTCCATTGTTAGAAATCCAGTCATACTATTGAATGGTCGTGCAACACTCTCTCATTTTCCCCTGAGACGAGAGAAATCCGCTATTTACCTTTTTCACTTCCTCCCACAATGACCCAAAAATCGTCATTTTACGTCATTGTCGGAGGAAGTGTAAGAGGGGGGGATTTCTGTAAAGACTACAAGCACTAGTTCCCACCCTTTCAAACCCGCCCATAGGGGGTTGGACCTAATGCGCTAACAGACCTATCACAGATCAGTGCCAGTGCGTTTGATTTCACCTGCAGAAACTTTTTGAAAATAAGAACGAAGGTACTGAATACGCAGACGGATGAATTATGGAGGATTGGGATTTTGAAGAAGTTATGGTAGAAACGGATGTTCGTGGATACCTGTATGAGCCACAATATAGCGACGGGCAGCTGAGGGCTATGGAGGAACAGGAGGCGGCTGAAGCTGCTGCCACAACAGCCGATGCAGACGATCTGCCTGCCGCGGACAAGGCGCCCGCAATGGCTCGAGCTGGGGCAGATTGGTGGTGCCTGTGCTCTCACTGTGCGCCAATGGACACAGAACAAGAGTCTGTCTGCTGCTGAGAATTCCAGCGGTGCCAATTTCTACTGTACGAAATTACGTAATCGGAGGATGACACGGACGTGTGTGTTGTTGATCACCCGAGTTTCGCACCCCATATGGATAGCGGCGTCCTGGAGACCTACTTTAGAATACCTAAGGTCAACTGGAAACGGCAGCCAAAGCCTACAGGGTCAAATGGACGTCTTTCTGTAAAGTAAGTTTATTTTCATTTTGTTAACATGCTAATGTGGCAGGTTCATTGCACAAATATCTTGCAGTTATGCTAGCTACTGTGGCACGCTAGGTTCAAAGACCATCACTCAATTTGTGCTCAATGTTTTGTCCAGACAATTTCGCCTAACAGCCTACCGGCACTTTCTTGAGTGGGTCCTGCAAGGAGAGAGATTGGGCAGAGGGCGTTGTGTCGTGTTACCAGCTTGTGTTGTGCAGGCTATCCGCCAGAAATACCCAGCTCCAGACGGCCAGTACTGCGGGCACCAAGAAGCGGAGGAAGCTCAGGAGGAGCTATAGTATCATTTTTTGTATATAGTCATTCAATAGTTGTATTTATTGTATATAGTTATTCACTTAAATGGTTAAAATTTACGTTGTTGTAGTTCTTTCTTAGTAGTGTTGCTCCAAGTGTATTCGAATTATTAAACGACCAACTTTTCAAAACTGGAACTACCTAGCTACTGTTGGCTCAGATGACAAAGATAACAGAATGGTGATCATACCTTTAATTTCTATAAATTATGACGTATTACAAGTATACATTGCATTATAAGTTTGTTGCAAATCAGTTACCTCCTTCCAAGTTTATGTAATGCTAAACTATGTTGAAGACAGACAGGAGAGCAGGAGTGACTTTTTTTTTTATTCACAAAGAAAGAATTGTGAAATAATTGTGTCATGAACATCAAAACACACAAACAACATTATACACACTATAAAAACATAGAGATATTGACCCCGTGATTGAGTATGTATAGTAAGGTGCTCGATAGCAGTGCAAACAGGTAAGGCAGTGCAAGTATAAGGTCAAAAGACCATATAAGACAAAGACACCTAAGACATGGTAATTTTAAAAAATATTTATGAGGAATGGGTTATTGTACAGCTGACGTCTCAGAAGTGGCTCTTGAATGATGATGTTGCAGCTTCCTTTGGCGGCTTTGGGACAGGGGCAATGTTAGGTGGCAAAGGAGGTTGTGGTTGGGTGAGTGAGGTGGTTATGTTTGGGTTGCGTCTGTTTTCTATGACCTTCTCAATTAGTGTCTGGATGAACTTGGTGGTGTGTGGCTTATAGATTTTCCTGACTATCCATTGCTTTGACTTTTTGCAGAAGACCTGCTTGATGCGTGGTTCTCTTATAAATGACAAGGATTATAATGATTACACAGGTATATGAATGAAGATTATAATGTCTCTCCACAGGAATAGAATGAACTTTTCAGCAAAGTATGCATTTTGAGTTAGCAGTGAACATACTAATTATGGTTATTTTAGTATTTAGAGTACATGAAAACACACCTGTTGGCGTGGTAGCTTGTTCTCGTGCCACAATGTTCTCATTATGTTCCATGATGACGAGGTAGGCCCTCTCCCTCATTCCCTCGTAGGAGAAGGCCTGGCGTTTAGGGAGGTACTTCAGGAGAGCACTGTGAAAGATCTCCAGTGGCCCTGTGTGAAAAGGAGAATATATAGTACTAATTAAAACATGTTCAATAGGATATGTTCAAAACATGTGGATAAAAAGGGTGTCAGTTCTTACCAGTATGTTTGAAGAGGGCCATCTTCTGAAGATCTTTCAAAAGCCTTTTATCAAAGACTAGTGACGTCAGGTCCTGATATGCCACAGAGTCCTTCTTCAGCCACATCCTCTTCTTCTGCTCCTCAACTGTTAGAGGAGCATGGTCACAGTTATGCCGCTTTTCATTGACCACATGGTGTGGAATGATCTTCCACCTGTTTTGTAGTGCCTTTGGGAAAGAAAAGATGCTCAATAATACTTTTACTTAAAAATAATCAGATAGAAAATGTATGGCAGCTTTTGATTCCTTACCTCGATGTCCCCCTTACTGGTGGCACAGGAAAACCACATGTGGTTTACGACAGACCTTGGAACTTCAGGAAGATTCGGGGCTGATAGGAAGTGAAATTATCTGTCTGAAATTATCAAATACATGCAAAGACACCATAGAGAATTGCCTTTCTTGACAACAATCAACGGAGCGCAACTGGCACACCATGTAGCCGATGCAACAATACGTTTTTATTGAATAAAAGTGTAAAGTGCTACCCAAAGTGCGTGCAAAACGTTTTTAGTCCCATTCAGACCATCCTCAGTGCAAACATACAAAGGTAAAAGATTGCAAACCATCACTGACCTGTTCCAGGAAAGTAGGATTTTGTTCCCCTTTTTCTTCCCCTTTATTACCAACTTCTTCCAGAAACTTGTGGTAAAAAATGCAGCATTAATTTGGTCAAACAACAACAATTTACATATTTTCCCCATTCACCCTGTCTGAGCCTTTCATAGTTTAGTTTTATTTAGCTATTGCTTATTTTAGCCACATGGTTGACTATTGCACAGATTGTGACTTGTCAATGGGATTTTTGGGATAACTGCAGGTGGGGTGATCAATTGAACAAGTAGATAGACAGATATACATATAGATAGTAGGGAGAACAATGTGCGTCACATCTTCTGTTTTCAAACTTTCTACCCCCTCCCAGATCTTCGAAGCATTGCTGCTCTCAGCCAGTGTAGACGTGTTTTGTCTGCTGTTTTCACACCTCTACAATAGATCTACAATTCTGAGTTGAGCAAGGCTGCACAGATCTGTGCAGGGGGGCAAAATTACACCATGAGGTGTCAATGGGGCCAGGTATGTCTCAATGGCTGTAGGTCCTGAATGTGGATAATAGCATGTGTGTGTTTACAAGGATGGCAAAATACATACCTTTCGCTGTGTGCCAGATATCGAATTCGTGCTGTACATTAGGAAATTCTTCCCTCATTTTCTTCTGTATTGACGTGGAGCGATCCGTTGCCATCACCTCCACGTCAATGCCCATGTCCAGGAGATCGTTCATTCCCCTTCTAAACCCCTAAATACATACCTTGTATGGTATGTGGCTCCATAGTGCCAGAGCTGGTGGCCTCTGTACACTAAAGATTTAAATTTGATAAGTTATAAAAATGTCAACATAGCAAGAGTAATTCTATCAAAAGTTTGTTGTCACAACGTTCAACATAGCATGAGTAATTATAATTATTCTGCATCCATTCTTATGTTTCTTACCTGAACCAGTTCGGTGTGGAGTATTTCCTTCGTACTGTCTAGCATGAAAGTATAGTGGCAGTATTTTGCGTTGAAGCCTGGTGAGTCACATCTGCCATCGCCTGACAAGTGTGGCCTCTTCCCATCCATCTGTTCCAAATATACTCTTGCCAAGAGGGCACTTTTTTGCTCCATGCACACATGTTCAATAGCAGGATGCAAGTACGCCTTCTGGATGTTGTAAAATGTTGATGATCCAATCATTTGGACACCCATTGTTTGGCACAAGTCGGAGAGTTCGGTGTATGTGCCGCCTCTAAACAGAACAGCTGCAGCTGAAAGTACATTTACCTCTGGCATTCCCCTTATGTCTGGTGAAGATTTCCAAGTACCAGAATGGCCTCCAAGACACATCCATTTAACACTCCTCTGTGCCCCAGTATCATGGATAGTCTTTGAAGAAATTGGTCTTCCACACATCTGGCAAAACTTGAATAGTGACATTAGACTGGATTCATTGACAATTATCTTCTTGCAACTCCAGTCTTCATATTCATCTTCTGATGTCGAAGACGATGTGGTGAGGGTTGACTCAGGCTGATAGCTTTCATCTGTTTCACCAACTTCAAGGGTGCTGACACTGGTATCAAGGCCAGGTGTACTTGGGCATGGTGACTATAAAACAAACAAAAGTTTCTTTTAAAACAATATTTCACTAATTTAAATCAGACAGTAGTCTTAGATATACTAGAGATTGCTAGAGATAGATCTAGTGGTGAAATAAGAGGTGGGTAGGATAAACTGCAGTAAGGAAATGCGCTACTGGATCTTATTTTTTTTAAATACATAAAAGACATTGACAACATATTTGAGAATGGTGAAGATTACTGTTTACTAGTGCTATGCTTACTAGATAGTTTCAAGAGTGCATATACTCTATTAGAAAATGCATTGAATGTATTGAGTGGTGGATAAACTCTATCAAGAGGTGGATAAACTATTTCTAAAATCTCAGAGGTGGGTAAACTGCGTTTAGCCTCCACTGCAGTCATGATTAACGTTAGAGATAATATGATGTAGACTACTTACAAACAGTGCTTGAACAGAGGGAGGAATCTTGACTGGTGTTGATAACATTGGTGCTATCGCTAACTGAGATTCATCCTCTTCTGATGATGAGGACAACAACGCTGCAGCAGACGGCGACGTCGCTTTAGTCTGAAATGTCATAAGTTACGTTCAATAACGTTAAAAACATTTGAATAACGTCAGACTAACACAGTAAAACATGGTGGATTTACATCGCTAATAGCAAACTTATATTGTTACATTGTTACGTTACATACTAACTTTGCTTCCTCATTGCTGACGAGTGGAGTTAGCGAGGCAGACACATTAGAACAACAAGCGAGCAAAACGATATTTAGTTTCTAAACAGACAAATCATAGGAGATGTGTTGCTTTACAGCAGATGACTATGTCAGTGTGTGTTCTCAGTAGCCACTAGCTGCTAATAGAGTCGAGTCAGAAAGAACCTTACCTCCAGGCAAATGCGTTTAGCGCTACTGCTAGTTCCAGACGTTCCTGGCTGTTCGTCGTCATCATCTGGCAAGGTAAATATCGACGGAATTGCGGTTTTCACAAGCGCGGGTCTCTTCAATCCTAAGGGGTTGGGTTCGAAATCTTCTGGATTGAAATGTAGACTGCACACCGTCAGATGTTTTAGTGCTTCAATGGCTGTGTCCTGTCCGAACTTCGGGTTATTGATAGCCCGTAGCCACTTTTTGCACAAGTCCAAATCTTTGAGTAATCTATGAAAACTTACTCCGTGTATTTTCCTTGTGCTGGCTGAACAAGCCGGTACTATGCAAGTGCACACCATTTCGAAACAAAAACGAGGAGTAATTCAATAATTAGTTCACAAAGTAACTCTTCACTAGAAATTGTGTGAAATGATTTCCAGGCGGTAGCGTAGAGTGGAGCTCAACTCTAGTCTAGATTGATGGGCGGAGTAGTGGGAGTGGCCTGCGGAGCTGAGCATTGCAATGCACTATGGGGATTGTTGTCTATAATCCACAAGCACTAAAAAGTCATTTTCTGCCTTTTATCGGCCAAGAAGGACCCAAATTAGAAATTTATGCTACTATTCTACTACATATATGACCCACTTTCAATACATATTCATGTCTCCACCGGTGGAATTACCCTTTAATGGCAGCACAACCTAAAAACAGGATTCCCAAAGACTTTACCTTTATGATCAACCCACTTTCTCACTAACAATGAGTTCTGAAGAAAATATCCACTGGCACTATCCTCTTTCTCAGCGTCGGGCCTGACGTCATCCAGCTCTTGATCTAACCAAAGTTTTCCCTCCACCGCCACCGACGGTGGGATATCAGACCAAACCTGATCACCTGCTAGTTTGTTACCAAGAATAACAGTAACTCCTTCAATTGGCAACGCCGGAAGCACAGCCAATGCGGCTTCACCCTGAAACAGATCACATTCAAGCATCACTTTATGCAATGGCACATGCAAAACATTTAAACCCCATTCCCCGAACTGGCACTTAGCTACCCAATTCGGAGTCCCGGGAAAAGGGCAGTACTTTGGCCAGAATAAAGGAATCAAATGCTCCTGTGTCTCTCAACATTTTTACAGGCACTTTTATAGCACTGCCTACCAAAGACACAAACCCTGTTCTAACAAAAGGTTGGTACGACTCCAACACTTCAGAACACAAGCTTTTAATTTGTCCAGAAGTGCTCACATCAAGTGAACTTACGTCAGATGAATGCACGGGCGCCGCTAAACCCGCACCTTTAGTTGAAACACCTGTAACAAATTTAGGCTTAGATTTAAGCACATAACAGTCAGCTTTCCGATGACCTCGTCTATGGCAATATTGACAAAATTTATCTGAGTTACGCGAACCATTACCACTTTTTTCAGACTGGAATCCTCTACTCTGGTGCGAAATAACGTCCTCACTACTGATCAAAGATACGTTTGTTCATTAACACATAATCATCTGCAAGCATTGCTGCCTTGGTTGCGGTCTGTGCCTTTTGTTCACTAACATAGACTGCAACACGACTGGGAACCGAATTTTTTAATTGTTCCAAAACAATTAAGTTGCACAGCCCATCAAAATCACTGACTTCAGCAACAGAACACCAACGGGAAAAATGCATTTGTAAATCACGAGTAAACTCCAGATAACTCCAGAGATCGCCACAGATCGCGCATGCGCGTGCGGTTTGTGTTTGTGTTTGGAGCTCCGTCGAATTGATTCATAAATCCTTGATTTTCTTCTTTACCACTCATTTATAAACAAGCACTTTCTATTTTTACAGCATGTGAACTTATCTTCGATATTATTCCTTATAAAAAACAATCGGATTGCTTTGATATCGCTACTTAGATCCAACTTTCCGAATCTCCGCTACTAGCCTTTAGCCCGCTAGCATTGCACGCGTGGCCTCTCGCCTATCGATCGTCTCATTTACACCCATTTCACTGAAAGGATACGGGTTATATCCAGGATTTCAGTCCTAAATTAGTAGTGATATTGGTAGTATCACTACTAATTTACTGTTCATCTGTTATAATAGCGAATATATCGGATGTGTGTCTAACGTTACCTCTGAGTGCAGGTGAGGACACATTCGAGCTGTATTCGGTGCTGTTGGAGCTGGAGTCCGTGGAGAAGCAGATCCGTGGTCTGCTAGAGAGGCAAGCCGAGCTGCGAGATCGGCGATCAGCGCTTGAAACATCACGCGCCGATGCTCACAAGTCAGTGGTTAGTAACTTTTTGACTCCGACCTCGTCTACTCCGTGTGCTTCTCTGCACAGGACGCAAGCACCCAGGACGCGATCATTCCTGGCTTCATTCACTCCGGCACCGACACAACACCATGGACCCTGGGTGATCCCTCAGCGGAAGACACGAGCTAGGACCAGACCAAGAACCTCTCCACCCCTCCCGGTCTTCGAGATCTCCACCCGGAACTGCTTCTCCCCTCTTCGCGAGTCGGAACGCGACGCCGCCGTGATCATCGGCAGTTCCATCATCCGTCATGTCCGTGCTACCTCAGGTAAGGGTAATGTGCGCACTAACTGCTTTCCTGGTGCTCGTGTTCTAGATGTCGCTGCACATGTTCCCGAGATCCTGAACGGTGACGAGCGCGTCGGAGCTGTTGTGCTGCACGCGGGAGTGAACGACATCAGGCTGCGGCAGACGGAGGTTCTGAAGAAGGACTACAGGAGCCTGATCGAGATGGTACGCAGCACATCGTCTGAAGCAACGATCATCGTGTCTGGACCGCTTCCCATGTACCGACAAGGACAGGAAAGGTTCAGTAGATTATTTGCACTAAATGAATGGTTAATGTCACTGTGTAATGAACAGAAACTGCTCTTTGTAAATATTTGGAATCTGTTCTGGGAGCGACCTAGGCTCTACCGTGCTGATGGCCTGCACCGCAGCAGAATCGGAGCGGCTGTTCTGTCGGACAACATCTCCAAGACGTTGCACACCATCTGACTAGTAAGTCAAAGTCCAAATCACAATCTTTGCTGTCCCAACTTAATTGATACAAGTAGTGTAGAACATTATATAGAAACTGTGTCTATTCCTCGTTTAGTGAGGCCAAATAATAAATCTACTGTAGGATCTAGGAAAAATCTTATTGTAATTAAACCAGAAAATCTCAATATCAGTGAACAAAAACAATTTCTAAAGCTAGGTCTTCTAAACATTAGATCGCTCACAACTAAGGCGGTTATTGTAAATGAAATGGTCACAAATAATAGTTTCAATGTATTTTGCCTTACTGAAACCTGGCTTAAACCAAATGAGTATTTCGGTCTAAATGAGTCTACTCCACCAGGATACTGTTATAAGCATGAGCCCCGTCTGATCGGTCGTGGTGGCGGTGTTGCAACAATCTATAGAGATATTCTAAATGTTACTCAGAAAACAGGTGACAGGTTTAATTCATTTGAAGTACTTGTGCTAAATGTTACGCTCCTAGATGTAAGAAAGAAATCCCTATTATCTCTAGCCTTGGCTACTGTATATAGACCTCCAGGGCCCTATGCTGATTTCCTAAAAGAGTTTGCAGACTTTCTCTCAGATCTATTGTTCAATGTCGATAAAGCAATAATTGTTGGAGATTTTAACATACACGTAGATAACACAAATGATGCGTTAGGGGCTGCGTTTACAGATTTATTAAACTCCTTTGGGGTCAAGCAAAACGTCAGTGGTCCCACTCATCGTCTAAATCATACACTAAATTTAATTATATCATATGGAACCAATCCAACCGATATAGATATTGTACCGCAAAGTGATGATGTCACTGATCATTACATGGTAACTTGCATAATACGTAGTGCTGAAATTTGTCATGTTGCGCCACGTTATCGACCAGGCAGAACAATCCTTCCAACCACTATAGATAGATTCTCAAATAGCTTACCTGATCTATCTCAGCTGCTCAGTGAACCCAAACAAACAGATGAACTAGAGGAAATGACTAGCAGTTTGAGCAGCATTTTCTCTAGTACATTAGAAATTGTTGCACCAATTAGATTAAAAAAGGTTAGAGAGAAAACTAAAGCACCATGGTACAACAGTGCTACGCATGTTATCAAGAGAGAAACTCGTAACTTAGAGCGTAAATGGAAACAAACTAATTTAGAGGTCTTTAGAATCGTGTGGAAAGACAGTATGTCACGTTATAAAAAGGCTCTAAAAGCAGCCAGGGCTGAGCATCTCCGCAAACTAATAGAAAATAACCAAAATAATCCAAGGTTTTTATTTAACACCGTTGCTAGACTAACAAATAAACAGACATCACCAGAGCAAAATATTCCGTTACAGTATAGTAGTAATGATTTTATGAATTTCTTCACTGAGAAAATAGAAAGCATCAGAAACACAATTGTAAATGTACAATCTTTTATGGTGTCTTATGATTCAGCCTCAATTATCGCCCCTCAAGAACAACTACACCGCTTTACAACTATAGGACAGGAAGAGCTAAATAAACTTATCATTGCATCTAAACCAACAACATGTTTATTAGATCCAATACCCACTAAACTACTGAAAGAAGTGTTACCTGTAGTGGAAGAGCCTCTTCTCAATATTATTAACTCGTCTTTATCTTTAGGTCATGTTCTAAGAATATTCAAGCTGGCAGTAATAAAACCTCTCATTAAGAAACCGCAATTAGATCCAAATAACCTAGCAAATTACAGACCCATTTCAAATCTCCCATTTATGTCTAAAATACTAGAAAAAGTTGTGTCTGCTCAATTGTGCTCTTTCTTGCAAGAAAATGATATCTATGAAAAATTTCAGTCAGGATTCAGACCGCATCATAGCACAGAAACTGCGCTAGTTAAAATTACAAATGATTTACTTTTAGCTTCTGACCAAGGCTGTATCTCATTATTAGTTCTACTCGATCTTAGTGCTGCGTTCGACACTATAGATCATAAAATACTCTTGGATCGACTGCAAAACTACACTGGTGTTCAGGGACAGGCATTAAGCTGGTTTAGATCGTACTTATCAGACCGTTACCATTTTGTCTGTTTAAATGGGGAAAAATCGAAGATAACGTCAGTAGACTATGGAGTGTCGCAAGGATCGGTGTTAGGCCCTCTGCTATTCTCAATATATATGCTGCCACTTGGTAATATTATAAGAAAACATGGAATTAAACCAGAAAATCTCAATATCAGTGAACAAAAACAATTTCTAAAGCTAGGTCTTCTAAACATTAGATCGCTCACACCTAAGGCGGTTATTGTAAATGAAATGGTCACAGATAATAGTTTCGATGTACTTTGCCTTACTGAAACCTGGCTTAAACCAAATGAGTATTTCGGTCTAAATGAGTCCACTCCACCAGGATACTGTTATAAGCATGAGCCCCGTCTGATCGGTCGTGGCGGCGGTGTTGCAACAATCTATAGAGATATTCTAAATGTTACTCAGAAAACAGGTCACAGGTTTAATTCATTTGAAGTACTTGTGCTAAATGTTACGCTCTTAGATGTAAGAAAGAAATCCCTATTATCTCTAGCCTTGGCTGCTGTATATAGACCTCCAGGGCCCTATGCTGATTTCCTAAAAGATTTTGCAGACTTTCTCTCAGATCTATTGGTCAATGTCGATAAAGCAATAATTGTTGGAGATTTTAACATACATGTAGATTACACAAATGATGCGTTAGGGGCTGCGTTTACAGATTTATTAAACTCCTTTGGGGTCAAGCAAAACGTCAGTGGTCCCACTCATCGTCTAAATCATACACTAGATTTAATTATATCATATGGAACCAATCCAACCGATATAGATATTGTACCGCAAAGTGATGATGTCACTGATCATTACATGGTAACTTGCATAATACGTACTGCTGAAATTTGTCATGTTGCGCCACGTTATCGACCAGGCAGAACAATCCTTCCAACCACTATAGATAGATTCTCAAATAGCTTACCTGATCTATCTCAGCTGCTCAGTGAACCCAAACAAACAGATGAACTAGAGGAAATGACTAGCAGTTTGATCAGCATTTTCTCTAGTACATTAGAAATTGTTGCACCAATTAGATTAAAAAAGGTTAGAGAGAAAACTAAAGCACCATGGTACAACAGTGCTACGCATGTTATCAAGAGAGAAACTCGTAACTTGGAGCGTAAATGGAAACAAACTAATTTAGAGGTCTTTAGAATCACGTGGAAAGACAGATGTCACGTTATAAAAAGGCTCTAAAAGCAGCCAGGGCTGAGCATCTCCGCAAACTAATAGAAAATAACCAAAATAATCCAAGGTTTTTATTTAACACCGTGGCAAGACTGACAAATAAACAGACATCACCAGAGCAAAATATTCCGTTACAGTATAGTAGTAATGATTTTATGAATTTCTTCACTGAGAAAATAGAAAGCATCAGAAACACAATTGTAAATGTACAATCTTTTATGGTGTCTTATGATTCAGCCTCAATTATCGCCCCTCAAGAAGAACTACACTGCGTTACAACTATAGGACAGGAAGAGCTAAATAAACTTATCATTGCATCTAAACCAACAACATGTTTATTAGATCCAATACCCACTAAACTACTGAAAGAAGTGTTACCTGTAGTGGAAGAGCCTCTTCTCAATATTATTCACTTGTCTTTATCTTAAGGTCATGTTCCAAGAATATTCAAGCTGGCAGTAATAAAACCTCTCATTAAGAAACCGCAATTAGATCCAAATAACCTAGCAAATTACAGACCCATTTCAAATCTCCCATTTATGTCTAAAATACTAGAAAAAGTTGTGTCTGCTCAATTGTGCTCTTTCTTGCAAGAAAATGATATCTATGAAAATTTTCAGTCAGGATTCAGACCGCATCATAGCACAGAAACTGCGCTAGTTAAAATTACAAATGATTTACTTTTAGCTTCTGACCAAGGCTGTATCTCAATACTAGTTCTACTCGATCTTAGCGCTGCGTTCGACACTATAGATCATAAAATACTCTTGGATCGACTACAAAACTACACTGGTGTTCAGGGACAGGCATTAAGCTGGTTTAATCGGTCTGATCGTACTTATCAGACCGTTATCATTTTGTCTGTTTAAATGGGGAAAAATCGAAGTTAACGTCAGTAGACTATGGAGTGCCGCAAGGATCGGTGTTAGGCCCTCTGCTATTCTCAATATATATGCTGTCACTAGGTAATATTATAAGAAAACATGGAATTAATTTCCACTGTTATGCTGATGACACTCAATTACATATTTCATCACAACCAGATGAAAACACTAACTTATCTAAATTGACAGAGTGTCTTAAAGATATAAAATGCTGGATGACGTGTAATTTCCTGCTATTAAATTCAGATAAAACGGAGGTATTACTTTTTGGTCCAAAAAACTACCCACAAAACCTCGTACAATACAACTTTAATTTAGAAGGATGTCCTGTTACTTTATCCACTACAGTAAAAGACCTGGGTATTATACTAGACCACAACTTGTCTTTCGAAAATCATATTTCATATGTTACAAGAACAGCCTTTTTCCACCTTAGAAAGATTGCTAAGCTACGTAACATGCTATCTGTTTCTGATGCAGAAAAGTTAGTTCATGCATTCATGACCTCAAGACTAGATTACTGTAATGCTTTATTAGCTGGTTGTCCTGCATCCTCAATAAACAAGCTACAGTTAGTGCAAAATGCAGCTGCTAGAGTTCTTACTAGGTCAAGAAAATATGATCATATAACACCAATTTTATCATCTCTACACTGGTTACCTATTAAGTTCCGTATCAATTACAAAGTACTACTACTGACCTATAAAGCCCTAAATGGTTTAGCTCCTATGTATTTAATGGACCTTCCATCGCCCTACAATCCATCGCGTTCTTTAAGATCACTAAATTCGAAGCTTCTGGTCATTCCTAGGATATCTAAGTCCACTAAAGGAGGGAGGGCGTTCTCGCATTTAGCTCCTAAACTCTGGAATAGCCTTCCTGATATTGTTCGAGGCTCAGACTCGCTGTCCCAGTTTAAAACTAGATTAAAGACGCATCTCTTTAGCCAAGCATTCACATAATGCTTACCTTTTATACCACTGTTGAATCAGATTGAATGCATTAATTTTATGAACAGCAGCTATGCTAATTATTTCCCATTTGCTTTTCTGCTGTTATCTCTGGACGCTAGTCCCGAGGTAAATGGCGTTCATCAGCTCCAGTTTGTATCCAGCCTCTCACGGAGACTTCAGATGCCCCAACACCTGCGATGAGATGACTAAACGCCTGTGAAGAGACGACTCAACGCCGGCGATATGTTATGCCCTAAATTAATACATGATTAACTAACTGTTCCCTATCGGTCAGTCACTACAACGTAGGTCATGACTGACCAATAGGAATCTCGCTAGAGAGGCCAATCTACTTCGCGTGAAACTAAAACAAGCCAATACACATTGGCGTGCAATCATTTGCATCAGCTGCGCGCCCTCGTTAGCGCGGGTATAAACGAGCAGCTGGTGCGATTGCACACTAGCTTTTTGCTTCGTGTGTTTCTGTGTGTTTCTGGATGCGGTCGTTACCTGGGGTCGCAGGATGGTCACGATCGCTGCCTTGTGTGTCTGGGCCTCGAACACGCACAGGCAGCGTTCGTGGATGAGTCATGTACCCATTGTGGGAAGATGACCATCTCGGAGCTGAGGTCGAGACTCTTGTTCCTGCAAAGGGGCGGAGTCCCCGTGCCTGCACCTCGTTCCAACCCCCCTTCGCGGGTTGCTACGGGCAGTGACACGGGTGACCTGAGGATTACAGTGAGCGCGCTTCCTTCGGGGAACCAACTCCCTAGGAACCCTCACTCCTCTCATGCTCCGCAACCAGTTGAGCTGCCAACGGAACGTTCTGGACCATCCTCGAGATGTGTACCAGTCGTTTCGTTCGGCGCTCCCTGCGACGACCAGATGTCGATCGCTGCATCGGAGGGTGGGTCAGACCTCTCCGCGGACGACGGCTCAGAGCCGCTGCCTCCTTCGGGTGTGCCAGCAGTGCCCGAGTCGGACCCGGAGATGATGGCCATGCTTTCCCGGGCCGCCAACAGGATCGGTCTCGTGTGGAACCCTCCACCGTGTCCCGAGCCCTCGAGGTTGGACGATTGGTATCTCGGGGTAGTTCTCCAAGAACTTCGTGCCGCAACTGACCTCGCGCTTCGTGCGACGAAGGTCACTGCGCGGTCAGTGGGTCGTGCGATGTCCACACTTGTGGTCCAGGAACGCCATCTCTGGCTGTGTCTGGCTGACATGCGGGAGACCGACAAGATCAGGTTCCTTAACTCCCCCGTGTCCCAGACCGGCCTCTTCGGCGACGCGGTCGAGAACTTCGCCCAGCAGTTCTCGGCTGTACAGAAGCAGACTGAGGCCATCAGACACATCCTGCCGCGGCGGTCAGCTGCTGCCTCCACCCCACCGCCCGCGGCTCCTCGGTCTGCTCGTCGCCATGGGCGTCCTCCTGCGTCTGCCCCTGCTCCCGCGCCGCAGCAGCAGCCTCCATCTAAACGGCGCCGTGGAGCCAGTCGCAGGCAGGGCGCCCCGCCCGTCCAGGCCCCCGCCAAGAGGGGCGGCAAAGCCAAGGGTAAGCGGCCCTAGGACGGGCGACCCGGAGATGGAAGGGACTGCTCTCCAGGAGACGATGACTGCATCGCTCCCTCCCCCGGAAGAGGGCCGGGTGGTAAATCCTTTGTTTCATTTTGTTTGTGTTCCGCCGCTGGCCTTAAAACCAGCGGTACCCAAATTCTCAATAAAAGAGCAGTTTCTATCATCTCTGGGTCCGAAGAAGACCCGGAGAGCAGTGGGGGGTTGGAATCCTCACCACTCTCATCCGCCTCTTCTTTCGCCAGCCGGCAGCTGTGTACGGTCCGAGAACGCCACTGAGCCGCCTCCCGCACCTCCTGCCCCGTGGAATCAGGTAAGTGCTGCACAGCACACTCAGACCCCGCTACGGGCCGCCTCCCAGAGAGAGCCCCCCGAGCCGCGTCCCTGTGTTCCACCTCGCTGCCCCACTCCGGGTACGCCTACGGTCCCTTTGGTCCCGCTTGTACGGTCTCTGAGAGCCTGGTTAGCGCTCCCCAGTCCGTCTCGCTGGCTCATTCGAACCATCAGGCTCGGCTATGCGATTCAGTTCGCCCGGCGTCCCCCCAAGTTTCGGGCCATCCACTCCACTACAGTGAGAGCAGCCGATGCCCATGTCTTGTGTGCGGAGATCGCAGTCCTACTGGCGAAGGATGCGATAGAGCCGGTCCCTCCAGCCGATATGAGGTCAGGGCACTACAGTCCCTACTCCATTGTACCCAAGAAAGGTGGTGGGTTACGACCGATCTTGGATCTGCGAGTTTTGAATCGGAGCCTCCACAAGCTACCGTTCAAAATGCTCACGCAGAGACGCATTTTCGAATGCATCCGTCCCCAAGATTGGTTTGCAGCGATCGACCTGAAGGACGCGTACTTTCATGTCTCGATTCTTCCTCGACACAGGCCATTCCTGCGCTTTGCGTTCGAGGGTCGAGCATATCAGTACAAGGTCCTACCCTTCGGGCTGTCCCTGTCCCCACGTGTCTTCACGAAAGTCACGGAGGGGGCCCTTGTTCCCATGAGAGAACAGGGCGTTCGCATCCTCAACTATCTCGACGACTGGCTCATACTAGCACACTCTAGAGATCAGCTATGCGAACACAGGGACCTAGTGCTCAGGCACCTCAGCCAGTTGGGTCTTCAGGTCAACTGGGAAAAGAGCAAACTCTCCCCTGTGCAGAGGATCTCTTATCTCGGTATGGAGTTGGATTCGGTCACCCAGACAGCGCGCCTCACAGAGCAGCATGCTCAGTCGGTGCTGAACTGCTTGAACACGTTCAAAGGCAGGACAGCGGTCCCACTGAAATTCTTTCAGAGGCTCCTGGGGCATATGGCAGCGGCAGCAGCGGTAACCCCGCTCGGCCTACTTCATATGAGACCGCTTCAGCACTGTCTTCACGGCCGAGTCCTGAGATGGGCGTGGCATCACGGCACTCACCGGGTGGCAATCACACCGGCGTGCCGCCAGACCTTCAGCCCGTGGTCAGACCCCTTGTTCCTGCGGGCAGGAGTCCCCTTGGAACAGGTGTCCAGGCATGCTGTGGTATTCACAGATGCCTCTGCCACCGGCTGGGGTGCCACGTACAACGGGCATGCAGTGTCAGGGGTGTGGACGGACCCCCAACTGCATTGGCACATCAATTGCCTCGAGTTGCTGGCAGTACATCTCGCTCTGAGCCGCTTGAAAAGGCCGCTACAGGGCAGGGATGTGCTGGTCCGTACGGACAACACGGCGACCGTTGCGTACATCAACCGACAAGGTGGTCTACGCTCCCGTCGCATGTCGCAACTCGCCCGCCATCTCCTCCTCTGGAGTCAGAAGCATCTGAGGTCGCTTTGAGCCATGTATGTCCCCGGCGTGCTCAACCGTGTGGCCGACGAGCTATCACGAGCTGTGCTTCCGGGAG
Source organism: Gila orcuttii (assembly GCA_026230005.1). Taxonomy (NCBI): domain Eukaryota; kingdom Metazoa; phylum Chordata; class Actinopteri; order Cypriniformes; family Leuciscidae; genus Gila; species Gila orcuttii. Next base: position 41,594,008 of record JAPDVR010000005.1, read on the forward strand.
AGTGGCGACTCCACCCCCAGGCGGTTCAGCTGATCTGGAGAGAGTTCGGGGAGGCTCAGGTAGACCTGTTTGCCTCCTCAGAGACCTCCCACTGCCAGCTGTTTTACTCCCTGACCGAGGGAACACTCGGCACGGACGCACTGGCTCACAGCTGGCCCCGGGGCCTTCGCAAATATGCGTTTCCCCCAGTGAGCCTAATTGCGCAGACACTGTGCAAAGTCAGGGAGGACGAGGAGCAGGTCCTTCTGGTGGCTCCCTATTGGCCCACCCGGACTTGGTTCCCAGAACTCATACTCCTCGTGACAGTCCCTCCCTGGCCCATTCCTCTGAGGAAGGACCTTCTGACTCAGAGACGGGGCACCCTATGGCACCCGCGTCCAGACCTCTGGAAACTCCATGTCTGGTCCCTGGACGGGACGCGGAGGTTTTAGGTGACTTACCCCCTGAGGTACTTAACACCATCACTTCAGCACGGGTGCCGTCCACGAGACGTGTTTACGCCCTGAAGTGGAACCTGTTCGTCGAGTGGTGTTCTTCTCCAAGCAGTTGGAAAGCACGACCTGGTCGTCAGGTTTCTTAGGGGGGCGAGACGATTAAATCCTCCTCGACCCCCCTCCATACCCTCTTGGGATCTTTCCCTGGTGCTTCGAGCACTTCAGGATGTTCCCTTTGAGCCTCTGCAGTCAGTAGACTTAAAGCTTCTTTCCATGAAGACTTTGCTGCTGGTTGCACTGGCCTCTGTCAAGAGGGTAGGAGACCTGCACGCATTTTCGGTCGACGAATCGTGCCTAGAGTTCGGGCCGGGTGACAGCCACGTGGTACTAAGACCCCGGCCCGGCTGTGTGCCCAAGGTTCCTACCACTCCCTTCAAAGACCAGGTAGTGAACCTGCAAGCGCTGCCTTTGGAGGAGGCAGACCCAGCCCTGGCTTTGCTCTGTCCCATTCGCGCTCTGCGTATGTACGTGGACAGAACTCAAAGCGTCAGGACCTCAGACCAGCTCTTTGTCTGTTACGGAGGCCAGCAGAAGGGAAAGGCTGTCTCCAAGCAGAGGATGGCCCACTGGATAGTGGATGCCATCGCCTTGGCTTACCAAGCACAAGGCGTGCCCTGCCCGCTCAGGTTGCATGCACACTCCACGAGAGCATCCTGTTGCATCCTCCTGGGCGCTGGCACGTGGCTCCTCGCTAACAGATATCTGTAGAGCTGCGGGCTGGGCGACACCTAACACGTTCGCTAGATACTATAGCCTACGTGTAGAGCCGGTCTCCTCCCGTGTTCTCACCCTAGACGGGTAGAAGCACTGAGAGGTCTGGCTCTGTCGGCTTGCTGCACCCTACTGTGCACCCTTATTGCTCCAGAGTAAAACCTGTCGAGTCCTCCAAAACCCCTCGGCCCGGACTTGGCGGAGCGCCCGGCGCCAGGCCCTTATCCGCTGAATCCTTGAGAACCGGATCTGGGCTGGGTTCCATATGTGTGACCCTACGGGGATCCCATATGTGTATATTTCCACGGCTGCTCCTATCGGAAGCCCGTGTCTTTCCCTTGGGCTAAGTCACCCATTATTTCATATGCAGTACAGCCTTCGGGCTAGTCCATATGCATTTCCACATAACTCTTTGAAGAAGTGGCTTCCGCAGCGTTCCTTCCTAAACAGAAAGGGCACGCTTTCCCAGTGTTATCCAATATCTCACTGTATGGGTTACCACGGAACAACAGTGTCAGACTCACTCTGTGTAAGCCTCCGCCTATCGTCCTTCCAGGCAAGAAGGTGTAGAGGCTTGCACGGGGGCGCTGGATGGGGTGCAGCGGCTGTGGCGCTTTGGTAGGGATTCCTATTGGTCAGTCATGACCTACGTTGTAGTGACTGACCGATAGGGAACGTCTCGGTTACATATGGTAACCCTCGTTCCCTGAGGGAGGGAACGGAGACGTAGGTCCCGTCGCCACATCCGCTGCCGCCCGCCGGGGGGCCAGCTTTCTCAGGCTTGGCTCCTCAGCAAAAAGCTAGTGTGCAATCGCACCAGCTGCTCGTTTATACCCGCGCTAACGAGGGCGCGCAGCTGATGCAAATGATTGCACGCCAATGTGTATTGGCTTGTTTTAGTTTCACGCGAAGTAGATTGGCCTCTCTAGCGAGATTCCTATTGGTCAGTCATGACCTACGTCTCCGTTCCCTCCCTCAGGGAACGAGGGTTACCATATGTAACCGAGACGTTTTTTTTGTTTGTTTTTTTTCTATGTACATTTCTGAAATGCACTTTCTGTAAAGCTGCTTTGAAACAATATGTATTGTGAAAAGCGCTATACAAATAAATTTGAATTGAATTGAATTGAACATTACCATTGTGGGGCTCTCGCATGGATCTGGCTGACGAGCAAGAGGCGCGTCCGTCCCTTTCACTTGCTTTGTCACCAAATCCACGTGATCCCGAAACGCACCCCGGTGCTTCTTCGGCTCACACGGGGGACGATGAAATATCTCTTGGGTCTGCGGACTATGAGCAGCCAGCCTCTGAGCATTCCTCTCGCGAAGATAAATCTGTCGAGGAATTGCTCGAGGTGGCTACTCGAGTGGTGGCCAGGTTACAGCTTGACTGGCCACGCGATCAAGAGATGCCCAAACAGTCTAAGCTAGAGGATAGGTTTCTGTCCGGTGGCAGGGGGGAGGGACCAAAACATAAATGAGTGTTGGCAGTACTGTCGACGAGGAAGCCTTAACCGAACTGCGTAAAGACACATATCTGTCTCTCTGTGCTACCAAACAGACGGCCCGTGCAATCGGCTGTTCTATGTCAGCGCTGGTTAGCATGGAGAGGCATCTGTGGCTGAATCTGACGGGAATTAAAGATAAAGACAGAGTGTTCTTATTGAATTTCCCCGGTCTCACCCTCTGGCCTGTTTGGAGACTCAGTTAACACCGTCATCTCCAGGTTCAGAGAGGTCAAAAAGCATGAGGAAGCTTTTGTGCAGTTCCTTCCTCGCCACACTCAAGGGGAGGGGCTATCGGCCACCCAACCTCTTCAAGAACCAGGGAGGTTAAGAAGCAGAGTGTGGCGAGTCGCGCTCCCCCTCGTTAAGATGGGGGACTGGCTCACCGCACCCAGCAGCCTCCCAGACCAGACCTCAGGACCATCATCAATAAAAAGAGGAAGTCCTGATGGTCTGGCGCCCAGTCTGGTGGGGGTAGCCCCCCATGGGATGGGGCACATATTATATCTGACCGCCCCTTCTAGTTACACCCACGAAACCTTTGGTGCTTCGGGGGGTAGCAGTTTCCAGCGAATTGACCCTTCGCTAAGCCACGCCCAAAAACCGCCACTGGCCAATCGTGTCTTAGAAACCGTAACTAGGCGCGGGAGGTCTGGCAAGCTTTCGAGCGAGGGAAACATCCTGAAGCGTTTTGCGTATGGACTGTGCAAATCTGATACCCGCTATCCTAAAAGTTTGGACGGGGAGTGGAATTTTTTTCCTTCCCGAAAATCTAAAAGCCAAGGGGAGAAATGACGGGTGTGGATCAAGCAGTGTGGGAGACCCCATTCACATCTAAATGTCGACAGGATTAACAAAAACACCTATTGCTTGGAAGTTGGAAATAATGACGGTTCTTTGTTCATAATGCATATATTTTAACGTAAAATAAGACGATTAAAGACAAGACGGAGGCTCACTGACATACTTTAAAATATATTTCAGCATTTTGTTAATCGACGGCCTACTACCCCTGACTGAGTAACTTTAACCCAATCCGATCGCGGTTCTCCCGGTGTTAGTGTTATTCCACAAAATGTATGGATAAACTGTTTGATTTATAATTATTAGATTATTTTCACATTTCACTTTCCCTGCTGTGCACGAACATAGTTGTTCCTCAATTATGAGAGTATGAGACGGCTGCTGCTTGCGCTGGGACTATAGGCTTTAGCTTCAATTTTTATGAAATTATTCTCTAATCGGTTGCATATTATGTCGTGGATATATCCCGCGAATGCATACTCCAGTCCCTTTTGTCTTGCTCTCTCAGATATTTCACATGTTCGCCAAAAATTACTAATTATCTCATTGGGAATGTCTGACACCGGTGCATACACACTGTAATAGACGTGCCAGTCGCGAAAGCTTGACAGGCGTAGCAACAGTAACTAGGGAGGGCGGGGCTTAGCGAAGGGTCAATTGTTAGATGTTCCGTTGCTTCCTGCTTTCATCCAGGACACGGAACATCTAACATCCCCTCAAAAGGAAGTGTTAAAGTTCCACTTCCATGAGACCGGAGCTGATGCATGTACTGTCACAAGAGCTATAAATTCTTCTGAGCAAAGAGGCCATAGAACATGTTCCTCTTCCTTATACCCCTTTTCCACCAACAAGAACCAGGTGCTGGTTCAGAGCTAGAGCTAGTGTCGGTTCGGAGTTGGTTCGACTGATGACCTACATTGGCATCCAAACACGGTGGATCCAACGTGTTCGCGCGGCTCGCCTTTATTTGTACAGACGGAGATTACAAGCGAGAGTAACGGTATGTACATAACATTTATTTTGAACAATAAGATGCCGAGTTTAGCCTGAGATTTATATTTTAGCCTCAGCATGTTGCTAACCTCCTAGCATCGACTTTGCTGATAATAGATCACATTGCAGTTAAATAAAAATGTATTAAGCATTGATTGAATAAGTTTTCCGACGCCGTTTTGTGAAAACTCGTATGTATGTCAGAGTTATAAGCAAAAAACACTCACAATAATACAACTAAAACTAGATAATCTGCAGAAAAATGTGTCCACTGTCAGTGTTGTTTTATTATAGGCTATATTATGTTTTTTTATTAGTAGTATTACTGCAGCTTTAATGTGTAGCCTATTAAAAATGTCCAAATTTTGATTTATACATGGTTTTCACTGGACAAGAAGGCTATGAAAATAAGTTGTCTGAAAAGACAATGTATGAAACTAAAAAGACTGAAAAAAAAAACATAAATAAAGTAGCCCTGTCTTTTAAGTGGTACTTATATGAATTAATAAACGCTTCACTGCTACAGCTCAACTGTTTTTATAGTACCGGTATACTGCACTGTATACTTGATAGAAAATATAACTATACCCTATTGCCCATAAATGAAACTTGTGTGTGTGTGTGTGTGTGTATATATATATATATATATATATATATATATATATATAATTTTTTATTTTTTTTATCTCTACAGGCAATCTTGCAGCTGAAGGCAAGGCGGAGGTCACCTGTAATGTGGGCATACCCACCATCTGACCACTGGAGGGACACAATTGTTCCGGATTTCACCCCGGTACAATTCATGCAGAATTTCTGTGTATCCCCAGAATCGTTGAGTACATCTGCAGTCAGGTCAAGCATGCCATGGGGAGAAGGAACACAAACTATCGTTTGTGTGTCCCAATCCGAAAGCGTGTGGCAATTGCCATCTGGAAACTGGCCACGCGTGGTGAATACAGGACAATCAGCCATCTTTTTGGGGTAGGCCTCAGCACTGTATTTAATTGTGTTCAGGAATTCTGCAACACAGTCATCAAGGTGCGAGATTGCGATTGAGAGATTTTAAGGACGATGGAGAGATTTAAAGGACGATGGAGGTGCCTCCTAAAAAGAAATGACTGCAAGCTGGAGCTGAGCAAGAGGATTGCACTGACCTGCTGTGTGCTCCATAACATTTGTGAGGAACATGGTGATAATTTCACTGAAGAGCACCCAGACAGGACTCTAAACATTGAGCCTCCTGTTCAGACATTACCTGAGCGTGCGAACACAGAAGAGGCTGACATCAGAGCTGCATTAATGATGCATTTTAATGGAGGGAACGAGTGATTCTTTGAATACACCAATGCTATATTTTTGTAACACTGCCGTTTGTGTTTGAGGACATCTGCACTTTCATAAATTGTATTATATTCTCATCCATTGAATAAACCCTATTATCTCTAAAACTATGCATTTTGTGAATAATTTCATAAGCCATTTTATTGCCCTGTAAACACCTACTTGACTAATGTCTGGCCAGGAGGACTGCTCAATTCTTGCTTTATGGTCCTCAATCAACAACCCTTTCACACTTCTGACCGGCATGAGACATTCTTTTGTCTGAATTCAACCATTATAGCCTTTATTCAGGCATTATGGCTTGCCATCAACTCCACTTCAAGCCCACTATCCACCTATTATCTGAAGCCTTTCTAGAAAACAAACCAAATATTGTGAATTCTTGTAACAAAATATATTGTGAAATAGATATAGCTCCTGCCCCGACAGGTGGATTAGAGCTACAATTAGCACCAAACTACTTAACACAATTTAAAATATGAATATTACCCTTTTCCTCAATTCACTTTAAACCACCAAGTTTTTATTAACTTCCAATCATGAACTAATTTGGATTTTAGTCATATTTAATGTTGAAATGTTATAGAATTTTATATGCAGCTAATCACTTCACCTGATTAACATGTTTAATATACAAATTATTTATGAAAATACACCAAATCGCAAAAAAAAAACCCACAAACCATATACGATATTTGCCTGTTAAGTGTTAAAGAAACTGAACCAGACATTTGTATTAATAAACATATTTAAAAAAAAACAAAACAATACAAATCTTTATAAAACTTTGAAAATGTAAAGTGCAGTAAGTGAAAACAAAAATTGTAAATAGTTAATTTAAATAAAAAAAAATACATAAAATGCAACAACCAAAAATACTGTGGTGGTATATTTGCAATCATTTTTGCACTTGTGCCTCCATTACGGCCACCATGCGCCCCATGAGTCCAAGCAGAGAATGTGTGTCCGCTCTCATTGTCCTGACGCAAGGCATCGTCCATTTCTTTGCTGTGCTGCAAGAACCTCTCATCTGCCCTTTCCAAATATTGCACCAGTTCTGAGGTACTGTCTCTCTTCCTTTTTCCTGTGTACAACAATAATAGCAGATGACAGATCATCAATGTGTTGTCATAGCATTGCAAATAATTGTTTTCTGCAGGGACTTACGGGTATGCATCTGCTATATTAATTATATAAAAAATATGTATAGCATCATACTACATCACTATTACTTCAGATTTTGCTCATGTCCATAAAAAAGCATCAACAATATATTGTATATAGCAAGTTAATGTCAGATTGACTTTATACTCTATTTTAAACTTTCTTAAAGTATTTTCTAGACTTTTGCTTTTTGTTTAAGGTAATAAAATGTAATTGTTACATATCAAAGCATTTTGTTTTGCTGTTCATTAAGTTAAATGAAGAAAAAAATGTAAACATTTCAGTACCTGATAATATATAGTAATATACATGTATATATATATATATATATATATATATATATATATATATATATATATATATATATATATATATATATATATATATATATTACAGACACATCTCAATGTATGATGTGACCATTTGCACACAAAGTCTTACCCCGTTCTGAAGATGCTTCTCCAGAGCTGCTACACGACGGCACGGGAGAGCTGCAGCCCAGCGGTGGCGGCAACTCAACGTTGACATCATCATCACGGTCGGTGATGGCAGACAGTTCTATAAAAAAATAAACAAGACGACAGAGCTTTAAAAAATATTGTCCATTACACTTTACACACTGTTCTGTGCTACTTTATACAATGAAATCACAGATAATACAATCCTAGCTAGCCACATTGCAAACACTGATGTAAGAAATTAGAACCTCACTAAACAACTAAGAAACATGCTAGGAACAAGTAAAATAATCTAAAAACAGAACTTACCAGGATCGGTGCAACTTTGCTGCAGCGAATCATCCACCATTGACTCGAGCATTATTGTTGACGAGTTCAGCACCCCGGTCACCTGGCATGCCGGCCTATCGCCGAGAACAGAGTCGAGAACGTCGAAATGTGGGTTTCGACGAGGGCGACCATTGCCGCTTCGACCGAGGTCCTTTTTTTGGTCCCTGTAGTCCTTCTTTAGTTTTTTTTAGTTTGTTGCTTATCTGTTGGAGGTTCCGGTCGAACCCCGCTACAGCCATCTCTCGCTGAATTTGCTGCAAAACCGGTTTCGTCTGCAAAGCCCCGTCTAACTTACTCTGGACTTCTGCAGAGGACCAGAGTGCAATAAAGCAGCTTGTTTCCTCCTCTGACCACAACTGTTTTTGTTAAATCGCGTCCATCGTGTTTATCTGCTAATTAAAAAATGGCGGTCAGAAGTTTCTGTTCGTCTTGTTGGTCACAGTAACCCTGCCCCCAGCCGCTGACGTAAACGGTTCTTACTTCTAGACCAGCAATGATTTGGTGCTACTTAAGGCGAGACACTGCAGGTGAATAGGATAAAATTTTTAACTTACAGATATCACCATGAAACTTTACCAGTTGATTACTCACATAAATAGGAGAAAAAAATGTATTGCAAGTTTTCTGTAATTTTATGTTTAGATATGCTAATCAGGCTATATCTAATTAAATATGCGCTAATTTGCATATATTTTGAAGTGACGAATCTGACCATTGAAAAAAACAAGGTTCAAAATTATTTTTGCATTTTGTTGATATATTCAATGAAAAGACATTTTCAGAGGGGATTATGAATATCTCCTTTTGTTACCCTGTAAATCAGAAAATACTGCCAATAGCCTTAAAAAATTGATTTCCGCCCTATTTGTAGGCATAAAATGTCATATAAATCAGGCCAAGAATGATATATCAACAAATCCCTCTGAACAAACCTTCACAATATAGTTAGGAATAAGACTGTAAAGTTTGGTGTATGTAGGTGCTACAGAAGTGGAAAATTGTCACTAGAAGTGTGAGAAAAAACTCATTTTGAGAAAACGGCCTTTAAAGATTTTTATGGCAAAATTCCACTAATTTCTATTGAAAGCCATGAATAACAGACAAAATATGCTTTAGGTCCAAGTAAAATCCATGTATCACACTGTTTAACATCCAAAACTCATTATTGCTTCATCCATCACTGATCATAACATCCAAAACAACACATCAACACATCAAAACAACATATCAGCAGTACATCACACATGTGTCTGCCTGACGTACTCACAACCACTTTAGGATCCCACAATTACAGATTTGATTAGTATTATTTAGTAATTATATTATACAAAAACTGAAATGTGCTGTGTAATTTAATTGTTTTGTATATATAGTGTGTAAAGTATAGTAAATGTGATGTATGTATATAATGGCAGAGCGCGTCACGTGACGACTCTGAACGAATCACGTTGTCAGAAATTGCCATCAGCCAATGAGATTGCGCATTTCGAGTTAAATCGCCCGTTTTACTTTCATGATTGGTTGCTGATAAACAGGAAATGACCATACCCGACAGTGTTGCGCAGGAGAGAGAGAGCTTTCTAACGGTGTGTGTGATGACAGTGTGCAGATCGCGATCGGAGAGCAGCATGTTGATTTAGAATGCCAACTTTTGAGGAATTTAGGCGAAAGCTACACACGCAAACAGACAAAGTGTAGTAAAATAAAGACCTAAATGTGTATTTTGGACTTTTTTTCAGCACAAGTCTGAAAGAAGACATGCTATTGAAGACAAATATCCCAAAATCTCAAAACTGACCAGTAAAAAAAAAAACGATGTTTTTGCCTGCCGTGTCTCGCATTAAGAACCACTTTTACTGGTTCGGAGCTGGTGCTTTGGTGGTCGAAAAACAAAGAACCGATTTGAAACTAGGCTCTGGCTCCGAACCAGCACCAGCTCTGCCTTGGTGGAAAAGGGGTATTAGAGGGAGTCGGGCTATTACAGCAGATACTTCCTGGTCCCCAAGAAGGACGGGGGGTTGCGTCCAATCTTAGATCTTCGAGGCTTAAACCGTTCAGTCAAAGCACTCAAGTTCAAGATGTTAACCGTCAAAACGGTCGTGTCGCGAATTCAACATCACGATTGATTCATCACGATCGATCTGAAGGACACATATTTTCACATACAAATATTGCCACAACACAGGAAGTTCCTGAGGTTCGCTTTCGGGGGCGAAGCATACCAGTTTCGGGTTCTTCAATTCAGCCTAGCCTTATCACCCCGCACATACACAAAATGCATGGATGCAGCACTGGCTCCATTATGACTCCAGGGCATTCGCATTTTAAATTACATCGACGATTGGTTAATACTAGCACAATCGCAAGAGATCGTGCTTCAACACAGGGACATTGTGTTAGCTCATCTAGTTTCTCTAGGGTTGAGACTCAACACCAAGAAAAGTGTTCTTTCTCCTGCCCAAAGAACGACTTATCTCGGGATCGTTTGGGATTCGATCACGATGTGGGCACAACTGTTCCCTGCTTGAATCGAGACCATTTGGCTAACCATGAGCAAAGTCAGGCTAGGCCAAGATTGCACTGTTCGTCAGTACCAACAAATGTTAGGTTTCATTGCTTCAGCATCCACGGTGATTCCTTTGGGGCTGTTGCACATGAGACCGTTTCAGTTGTGGCTAACAGCCAGGGGATTTCATCCTAGGGCCAATCCTCAAAGGCAAATAAAAGTGACGCGCAGTGTGCTTCGTACACTATCTCTTACCCCTTTTCCACCAAAGCATTTTGAGAGCCGGTTCGGAGCCGGTGCCTACTCGCGAACCAGTTCTTTGTGTTTCGACAACCAAAGAACCGGTTCTCGGCCAGGAAAACTGGTTCCAAAGCGGCACCAACTCTTTGCTGGACTAGAACCGTTCTTTTACCACGTCATGCTTACGTCGGGGCTGGGGGTGGGTTTAGATGTGTTCTAAATATCTTTTCTGACCGCAAAGCCAGGAGAAACATTTGCAGAAACACGATGTAGTCCGCCATTGTAATTGTAATGCTTGAAGTTGGCACAAGCTTTTCTAGCTTTTTTTTTATTTTATTTTTTTATTGAAAACATTATGTAAGCAAAGAAGAAAACAGTCACAATATAGAACAAATAAACGGAAAGAAAAAAAAAGACACAAGACAGGGGTACATAACTAATCAGAAAATATTACATATCAAAGGAAAAGATTAAAAGACTTACATATTTCAATTGTTTTTAAAGCCTTCTTGGTACACGAGTTAGAGATAATCCCAAAGTAATGTTGTACTTGCACGCATTTCTAGCTAAGATGTATAGCGATGTACACAGTGACGTAACAATGTCGTTCGCTGGGCGCTCTAGTCAGTGGAAAAACAAACAGGTTCTGAGAAGGTTCGAACCAACTTTGAACCAGCACCAGTTCCGAACCAGTTCTTTTTTGGTGGAAAAGGGGTATCTGTGGCTCAGACCCCGGTTCCTCGCCTTGGGTCCCACTCTAGGGGCACCTTGTCGTCGCAGATTGTTAACGACAGACGCCTCCCTGATGGGCTGGGGAGCGGTCTTGTCGGTTGTCATGTCCTAGTGCAGGTGGACAACACAGCGCCAGTCTCTTATATAAATCACCAGGGAGGTCTGCGCTCACGCAAATCTGAACAGAATAGTGAGGCAGATTTTTCTCTGGGCCCAGGAAAATTTCCTGTCACTCAGGGCAGTTTACATTCCGGGGTATCTGAATGTGGGAGCAGATTTACTGTCCAGACAGAAATTACAAGGGGGAATGGAAACTCCACCCAGATGTAGTAAAACAGATCTGGACCAGATTTTACGAAGCGGAGGTGGACCTCTTCGCCTCCCAGCAGACAGCGCAATGTCCCCTCTACTTCTCTCTGAGTCACCCAGCCCCCCTGGGTCTGGATGCGATGGCGCACACATGGCCCAAAATGCGCCTGTATACGTTTGGCCGAACAGAGTATGGTTCTCGGAGATGATATCTCTCCTCGGCGGCTCGCCATGGGCGATTCCGAAGAGGAGGGACCTCCTGTCCCACGTGGAGGGCACAATATTCCATCCCAGGCCCGACCTGTGGAACCTTCATGTTTGGCCCCTGATGGGTTCCAACTGAGGGGCACTGGGCTTTCGCCTGCCGTTATTGAGACCATTCTAAGTGCTAGGGCCTTCTCCACTAGAAAGAGTTATGCTAACAAATGGGGTGATTTTGAAAGGTGGTGTGTTGTGCATAATGCAGATCTGGTCAACTGCCAGATTGCTTCAGTTCTGGATTTCCAGCAAGAAAAAATATCAACAGGCACATGCCCCGCCACTCTCAAGGTTTATGTGGCCGCTCTTTCGGCTTGCCACGCTTTGGTTGACGGGTTGCCACTCGGGAGACATTCTCTGCTCGCTCGCTTCATTCGTGGGGCCAGACGACTGAGGCCTCCCGTAAGAACCAAGATCCCTTCATGGGACTTAGCAATAGTTCTCGAGGGTCTGGTTGAGACCCCCTTTGAACCTCTAGAGTCAGCGTCTGACAAACTTCTGACCCTAAAGATGTTTTTTCTTATGGCTATAACCTCTCTAAAAAGAACCGGGGACTTGCAGGCTCTGTCAATATCGTCATCCTGCTTAGACTTTGCCCCAGGAATGGTAAAAGTGATTTTGCATCCTTATTCTGATTACCTGCCTAAGGTACCTTTCTCGGCTGTACATCAGGTCACTCTAGAAGCCTTCTGCCCTCCACCATTCACAACGCCGGAGCAGGAGAGATCTCACAGACTATGTCCAGTTCGTGCTCTTCAGACCTACGTCCACCGCACTAGCAACTATCATCCAACTATCAACTATCATTGCACTAGCAACTATCATCAGAGCAACTATTCGTTTGTTATTGGTGCAGCAACAGAGACGCTGCCGCCACCAAACACACCATGTCATATTGGGTCAGGGATGCTATTGCTCTTGCCTATGAGGTGCACGGCCAAGCTTCGCCAACGGGTTTAACCCTCTGGGGTCTAAGGTGTTTTTGGGGTCCTTGAGATGTTTTGACATGCCCTGACATTTGTGCTTTTTTCAGTTGCTTATAAACATATTAATGGCAAATGTGTAATGTAAAAGGTGTAACACTCTATTTAGCACAAACAGGGCTACCATAATATGTAAGCAACATGTATGTACATGTTTGTATTTTTGAGAGAATATTGTTTATGCATGGTTATTGATAAAACTAAAAATGTAAGTTTCTGAAATAAGGCCACAAAACACATACTAAATATGTGTCCACAATTCTTTTGACTAATGTATGTTGTGGCCTAGAGTTTTTGCTTCAAAATGATCTGAAAATCACCCAGCCTAATCATTCACATAAAACAATACATTGATTTAAATTTTGTAAAACACTTTTTGTTTGGAAAGGCAATATGCGTGTGGGCGTGAATGGTCCAACCCCTATCATGAATAATTCACACCTGAGAAGACAATGACTGCATAATGAGCCTTTCATTCAGGTGAGAATGTGAGAAGGAAAAAGTAAATATATATATATATATATATATATATTTATATATACACTGCCGTTCAAAAGTTTGGGGTCGGTACGATTTTTTATGTTTTTAAAATAAGTCACTTATGCTCAACAATGCTGTATTTATTTAATTAAAAATACAACAAAAAATCAGTAATATTGTGAAATAGTATTACAATTTAAAATAAAAAAAATTATATAAAAAATATAATTTATTCCTGTGATTTTAAAGTTGAATTTTCAGCATCATTACTCCAGTCTTCAGTGTCACATAATCCTTCAGAAATCATTCTAATATGATGATTTGATGCTCAAGAAACATTTCTCATTATTATCAATGTTGAAAACAGTTATTTACATTTTTATTTCATGATTCTTTGATAAATAGAAAGTTCAAAAGAACAGCATTTATCTGAAATAGAATATTTTGTAACATTAAACACTACCGTTCAAAACTTTGGGGTCAGTAAGTATTTTTATTTTATTTTTGGGGGGAAATAAATAAAATAAATCAATACTTTTATTCATCAAGGAGGAATTAAATTGATAATTTGACATTTATAATGTTATAAAAGATTCTATTTCAAATAAATGCTGTTGTTTTTTAACTTTCTGTTCATCAAAGAATCCTAAATTAAATGGTACACAACTGTTTTCAACATTGATCATAATCATAAATGTTTCTTGAGCATCAAATCATCATATTAGAATGATTTCTGAAGGATCATGTGACACTGAAGACTGGAGTAATGATGCTGAAAATTCAGCTTTGATCACAGGAATAAATAATATTTTAAAATACATTAAAATCGAAAACAGTTATTTTAAATTGTAATACTATTTCACTATATTACTGTTTTTTGTTGTATTTTTAATGAAATAAATACAGCATTGGTGAGCATAAGTGACTTATTTTAAAAACTAAATTAAAAATCGTACCGACCCCAAACTTTTGAACGACAGTGTATATATATAATCCAAATTTAAATGAAAGTCAAAAGCACATTTTTAGTACATAGTCATACCTGGAAACATATCCTGTTCAAATAGGCTATATGGGCCATTCTACAGAATTTGTTCAAAGTTAGAGTTGGAAACGTCTTGAAAAGAAAATGGTCTTTTCCCATACATTTATTATAAAGTATTCTTTTTTAAAGTACCCTTACATTGGAACATTTATTTTTATTATATTATTATTTATTTTTGATAGAACATACTATATATTTAACATATGAGCAGAAACTGGCTAACAAAAGCTTATTTGATGTCTATTTTAGAATTAAAATGTTATAATCTATCCAAAACTACGAAATGTTGTCTTTCATATTTCATCTGTAACATAAACAACAGCGCCCATATGTGCCCTTAATTCATTCACACACAGAAACGTGATTAAAATTGAAACAGTCTTTTTGCGTTTACAGACACTATTCCATATCGCGATTAGAACAAAGCACAAGAATAAAAAACTTACTATTCACAATTCTCGGGTAGATCCGTTTCTCCTCGAAATGAAAATAAACCAGCACATGTTCTGAGGTAAATGTCCCAGGATTATTCCTCACAGCCTCGCAAGACGAAATAGTACATTAATCTGATGATTAAATTTGGTGTGTTATCGAGTTTATGAGGGGCGTTGACACGTTTGCATGGATTGCCTCAGATCATTTGCGTTTGAATAGCGCGTGCTCTCCATGGGCGTGTCACATTAGCAGAATAATGAACTGAGAGAACGTTAATGAGAATGGCTGACACCTCTCTCTTTTTTATAGATTACATAAACAGAGAATATTTATTTTAGTTTTGAATTAGATATTTTAAAAGTTCAAGCTTAAATGATTATAAAGATATATTGCTCAAGCCTGGGTGAATAGTATTCGCTGAGCTTTGTTTAAGTTTAGAGACGTCCCAGCTAACAAAAAAAGGTCCCCAGAACGTCCCCTAAATGGCCTGTGCGAACGTCCCCCCGAACATCCCCGTGTAGGGTCCGCTTGATGTCCCGCGGACCTTCGCGAAGACGTCCTCCGGACGTTCAAGAGGACGTTCCCAGGACCACCAGCGGCCATTCGGGACGTTTATGGGACTTTCGCGTTTAGTCCCCTGAATTTTATTTCATTTTACTTCTGCCTAACCAAAGAAAACAGACACGGTGTAAGGAAGAAAGTAAATTATTTATTTAAACAATTGTAAAGGTGTTGTGCTATTTCCGTGTGTGTGTGTCTTCAAATGCGCTGGCAGCTGTGTGTGTGTGTTTGTCAGTCAGCTGTGGGTAATCCAATGGCAATTCTCCCCCTTTGGCATCTACCTAAAACAACAAAATGAACATTCAGTAGTGTTATGATTTTATATGTCTATATATCCATATGTGAAATATAACGTTGTCTCATTTCAGCTTAACATATAACGTTAGCTTCGTAGTGTTAGCATAACGGTTATCAGCGGTACATTGCGGACAACTTCAGCAAACGTTTAAAAGGTAACATTTTCATATAATTTAAAGATGGACAGTGGTCATGGTAACTAATGTATAATAATCTAACAATTAAAAATACCTTTTAGACAGACGAAAGAGAAAACACAAGGCTGCGTCTGAGGAGGACCGTTAACTGTCACTATGCAGCTGAGCGTTGCCATGGATACAAACCGCGTACCATAAGGAATGACGTCACTCGCTTAGGTGCATTTGATCCTATGATTTGATCGTCATTCGTCACTTGCTTGTTTCTCCATTTTTTTTTGTTATTTGATCTGCATGTGCTATCAGTCTTAAGTGCGATAATTAGAACAATATTTTTCCTAAAATAAATTATTTTTAATAAAACCAGTCACCTTCGTCTGACCAACAGCTTGACAGGTAAATGTTTAGGATACTTTTTATTTGTCTTACCTGTGTTATTTTCCACTTTCTTTCCAGCAATTTTTCCATTCTTCACGTTTTCCTTGGCTGCATTCATCATTTGAAGTCGATGCATTCTTTTAGAGCTCCTGGGATTCAACCTCTTCGTGCATGTGGAATAGCCTTTATAAATTGTAGCTCATATTCAATTGAATCAATTATAATGTTTTTGATGTTTAAATTATAACGGGTGAAAACAGTCTCGTGATTTTATTACATCTTTAATTAGTGATAGAATTTACATGAAGTAACATGAAAGTTATTATCTTAACATTAACACTAACATTTTTAGCACGAACTTAATTTTACAATTAATGCAAATATTTGCATTTATATTTTAGTTTAATTATTCGTTTGTCTGAGTTGCAAAGTGTCAGGTTTGATGATAGCAAAGGCATGTGCGACTGGATTTAGCAAGTGTTGTCATGGAAATGGCAGGTGAGGGACGAAATAGGGACGTTTGCAAACTGGCCCGGACAAATGTCCTCAGAACGTTACAAAGCTGACCTAATGCGAACGTCATCGGAATGGCCGTCAGCGAACGTTACAAAGCGGACCAAGTGCAGACGTCATCAGAATGGCCGTCAGCGAACTTTACAAAGGGGACCAAGTGCGGACGTCATCGGAATGGCCGTCAGCGAACGTTACAAAGGGGACCAAGTGCGGACGTCCTCTGAACGTCCGCTCGGGAACGTTCCAAAGCGGACTTAATGCGGACCTAAGGGGACGTTTGAAAAGTCCGGGGGACGTCCCTTGTTTGCTGGGGTGCTCCAGAAAAAAGGTTAATGGAGACGGAGAGACAGAAAGCACACCCTATTTATTTTCTTTATTTTACAAAAGCACAATGTTTTATTTCGATTGTAAGTGGACACATAAAAAAGTATACATTCAACAGTTTATTTTTTTATATTTCTTAAGTCTGTATGACCAAAAATGACAGAGTATTTTAAGTCTATTTTCCTGCTATGTGAAACAAATCGAGCAAAACGTGCCGGCGCGTTTGTCGACCTCAGAGGGTTAAGGGCTCACTCCACCAGAGGGGTTGCCTCCTCTGCTGCCTTGGCAAGAGGTGCCCCCTTGCAGTTTGTTTGTGATGCGGCAGGCTGGTCCTCTCCGCACACATTCATACGATTTTATTGTTTGGATGTTCAGGCCACTCCGGGTTCTCACGTCCTTGAGTCGACATCACAAGCTAATGTCTAGGGCTTTATTGCGTTCTTGTGACCACATCTACACAACCGCAAGGAGTCCAGAAACCTTCAAGCACGGCGGCATGGGCATTCTCGTTCCCAATGCGCTAAGCAGTGCAGCATCAATTGTAGCTTTTGAAAGGGAATGTTCCGGGTTACTTGACAGTAACCCTGTTCCCTGAAAAAGCGGAACGAGATGCTGCGCTGCATTGCCGTGCTGATGATGTCCCAGGACTGCTCTTCAGACAAAATATCCTGGCGATGCACCTGTGGCTCATCTAATTATATTATATATTACTTCCGGGTCGATTACATTGACGTGTTTACACACTATATTCACAGCAGGTCATGATTAAAGATGTTCCCAATGCGCTAAGCAGCGCAGCATCTCGTTCCGCTTTTTCAGGGAACAGGGTTACAGTCAAGTAACCCAGAACGTTTCTTTCATTCGTGATTTTTTTCTAAATACAAATCAGTACATTTATTCACATTTTTTTATTTTTGTCTATTTAAATTCTATTTACAAACTCACCATATATATTGTGAAACCTGCTATTAAAATAAAGTTAACTTTGATACTGTACACATCACAGTATCATATTATTACCATCTGACACAATCACTACACTATACCATGACACTGCCACAGTTTTAAACACTGTTTTTACACTTAATGATTTAAATAAAGTATTTGAAAATTTTGTATATAACGTAAAATTTTTAAAACTGCAGTCCATAACTTTTTTGGGTTTAAAATTATCCAAAATAAATTTTTGAGCATGTACATAACCAGCCAGTGTTCAAAACTATCTGCTTGCCTTAGCTCGATTCAAAACGATAAGCTTGTAATAATGTTTTTAATTCCAGTAGTACTAGTGGTTTTCCGCGGGAAATTCGAGCATGTCTTTGCATCATTACGTCACATCTGTACACATAAAGAAGGTGTCTCGGCTAGTAGGCTATATCGCGTGTGAGGATGTTGGAGATGGAGATTTATAGCCTTTTCTCACAGCACTTGATATAATAAAACTTATCAATTTGATGGCGGATCCAGAAAGGTTCAAATGACAATCACCAGTGACAACTGGAGATTCAACCGTTGTAAAATGCAAAAGACTTCGGACTTCGGAGTGGCTACAGAAAAAAAGAAACTGCAACCGGGCCCATGCGAAAGCAAGGATAAATATCGGAAGGGCATTAAATGTAGTCACGTAATGCTGATGTTATTAACATTGACAATTTGAGAACAAAGTATAATTGTCACAGTGTTTGGTTGTGTTTCCCTTGTTTGTCACTAGAGGTCCTCGTTTTCACGGTGTCTTTCACATTTGACTTCATTTCCCAGCATTCTGTCTGTCACTCATCAGTTCATTGCACTCAGCTGTTTCCCATCACCTTGTTAGATTGTGTGTATAAATACCCTGTCTGTTTTAGTATTTGTTACGGATTCCTTGTTTTGTGTCACACCACTTCAGGTCTGTTATTGTTCGAGTTCCTTTTTTGTTTCTTGTTTTTACGGCTTATTTGGATTTTGACCCCTGCATGTTGACGACGAGTTTGGATTACCCTTTATTAAACTACTGCTCATGGATTCTCTGCTTCCCGTGTGGTTTTCGTGACAGAAGGAATCCGTCACAAACAATCCAGCGGTATGTTTTGCTACATCTCTTCCCCAGCCACTGAGCGGGAGAGAAGGGAGTTGTTTAAGGGGACCCGGTTGGTAAAGTTCCACGGGACCCGTGGAGGTCGCCGTAGAGGAGGTGATAGAGAGATGTTTCAAGTCCCGTCTGCCCAGTCAGAGACTGTTCACGTACCGCCTGCCCAGTCAGAGACTGTTCACGTTCCGTCTGCCCAGTCAGAGACTGTTCACGTTCCGTCTGCCCAGTCAGAGACTGTTCACGTTCCGTCTTCCCAGTCAGAGACTGTTCATGTTCCAGAGCCGGAGGCAGAGCCAGTACCCGTTCCAGAGCCGGAGGCAGAGCCAGTGCCGTCTGCCTTCATGGACCTGGACTATCTGGAGCGTCTGGCTCGGATCCTGGACATGTCCGTGTCTGCTGTTCCAGGGCCGGAGCCAGTGTCTGTTCCAGGGCCGGAGCCAGTGTCTGTTCCAGGGCCGGAGCCAGTGTCTGTTCCAGGGCCGGAGCCAGTGTCTGTTCCAGGGCCGGAGCCAGTGTCTGTTCCAGAGCCGGAGCCAGTGTCTGCTGTTCCAGAGCCGGAGGCAGAGCCAGTGCCTGTTCCAGAGCCGGAGCCAATGTCTGTTCCAGAGCCAGCGCCTGTTCCAGCACCAGAGCAAGTGTTTGTTTCTGTGTTTGTGTCTGTTCTTGTGACTGTTACAGTTCTTGTGTCTGTTCCTGAGCCGGTGTCTGTTCCTGAGCCGGTGTCTGCTGTTCCTGAGCCAGTGTCTGCTGTACCTGAGCCGGTGTCTGCTGTACCTGAGCCGGTGTCTGCTGTACCTGAGCCGGTGTCTGCTGTACCTGAGCCGGTGTCTGCTGTACCTGAGCCGGTGTCTGCTGTACCTGAGCCGGTGCCTGCTGTACCTGAGCCGGTGCCTGCTGTACCTGAGCCGGTGCCTGCTGTACCTGAGCCGGTGCCTGCTGTACCTGAGCCGGTGCCTGCTGTTCCTGAGCCGGTGCCTGCTGTTCCTGAGCCGGTGCCTGCTGTTCCCGCCCTGGCCGCCCGAAGGGTCTTCACCGCCCTGGCCGCCCAAGGGGTCTTCACCGCCCTGGCCGCCCGAGGGGTCTTCACCGCCCTGGCCGCCCAAGGGGTCTTCACCGCCCTGGCCGCCCGAGGGATCATCACCGCCCTGGCCGCCCGAGGGGGTCTTCACCGCCCTGGCCGCCCGAGGGGGTCTTCTCCGCCCTGGCCGCCCGATGGACTGTCTTCTCCGCCCGGGCCGCCCGATGGACTATCTTCTCCGCCCTGGCCGCCCGATGGACCGTCTTCCCCGCCCTGGCCGCCCGATGGACTGTCTTCTCCGGCCTGGCCAGCTGATGGATTCTTGGTTTCGCCCTGGCCGTCGGCTAAGCCCTCACCCCTTGTTCCTGTCTCCCTTCATGGACCTGGCCCACCATCCCTCCCCCGATCCTCCACCGTTCCACCTCCCTCCTGAATTCTTGTGTTGTGTTGTAACTGTCGTGGAGCGTCTGGTAGCCGCTCCGTAGAGGGGGGGTAATGTCACAGTGTTTGGTTGTGTTTCCCTTGTTTGTCACTAGAGGTCCTCGTTTTCACGGTGTCTTTCACATTTGACTTCATTTCCCAGCATTCTGTCTGTCACTCATCAGTTCATTGCACTCAGCTGTGTCCCATCACCTTGTTAGATTGTGTGTATAAATACCCTGTCTGTTTTAGTATTTGTTACGGATTCCTTGTTTTGTGTCACACCACTTCAGGTCTGTTATTGTTCGAGTTCCTGTTTTGTTTCTTGTTTTTACGGCTTATTTGGATTTTGACCCCTGCATGTTGACGACGAGTTTGGATTACCCTTTATTAAACTACTGCTCATGGATTCTCTGCTTCCCGTGTGGTTTTCGTGACAATAATTTGCACGGTTTGCTTGATATGATAAGCGATCGTTAGATTTAATCAGAATGATTTACTGCAATGCTTTTTCCCCCTTAGTTGGTCAGAACAAAAGTAGATGTTACTTACTTGTTCAGATGACATTTTCCAATGAAAATTCTTATGTTGGTCATACTTCCAAAAAGTAGAATCTGTGATTCCGAATGACAGTATCCACACCAGCGCAGTGACTGACAGCCGAACATTCTCCTCAAAACATTGGATTCATCCGCGCTGTGCTGTGCCGAGGCACAACCCACGTAAAGTTTATAATTCTGCGAATAACTGCAAT
Organism: Gila orcuttii; assembly: GCA_026230005.1. Lineage (NCBI taxonomy): Eukaryota > Metazoa > Chordata > Actinopteri > Cypriniformes > Leuciscidae > Gila > Gila orcuttii. Next base: position 41,615,269 of record JAPDVR010000005.1, read on the forward strand.
TGCAGATTTCGAACAGAGATGGCAACAAAGAGAAAAAAAAACTACGGACTGCAGCTTTAAATGTAAACATTTTATTTAAATAACAACATAGCATAAAATTCCCACAGAAATTAACTACTTTGAACTTTGTCTGAAATTAAAAGGGAACAATTGAGTGATAAAACTAGTATGACTAGTGCTTTATATAGTTCTCTGTTAACTTAAGGCCATCAGGGGTTATGTGTGATTAGGGTTGCCAACTGTTCCGTATAATATGGAATCGTCCCGTATTTAAGGCATCAATGATGCGTCCCGTAAGAAAGCCATACGGAACGCAGTTTATCCCATATTTTCAGGCATACGCTCTAAATTGAGAATTAACCATTTCTTTGAGACCAATCTTTGTTTGATTTGCAAACATAGCCTTTCGCAGAAGGCTGTAAGACGCAGCAGAATCCGAATGGCTATCACTCCCGCTTCACAGCCATTGGTACTCTCGCTGACGGCAAATCCCTTCTTTCACTGTCCGTGTTTTGACTAATCAGTTTGGGCGACTGCAAACAACGTGATCATTGTTCATGAGTCTAACATTCAGCAACACAAGAAAACCTGCTATCTACCTGAGGGAAGACGTTATCAAAAATCTTTCACTACTGTAAGTTAATGTTAAATAGAGAAAAACATTTTACATTAAAGTAACTTGTATGTCCTTTTCATTTATTCATATATGGTTGCAAAAATATTTAGGCCTAGTTCAAAATTTTTAGTGCCATTGTTTAAATGCTTTTTTTTTCAAAGACGTTCAGTTATTTTGCTTTTAAAATTTATGCCATCTATGTATCTTCCTTACAAAAAAATAAAAACTTAAATGTTTATCATTTTGAATAGAGGTTGATGATACAGTAATATCCGTTGGTGTAGCTATATATTGAAAATGGGTAAAATTCAACAATTTGAACATGGAGCCACATTATATCTATTTAGGGCCTTTAAAATTAAGATTACAAAAGAAAAGTTTATTAAGAATGAGAATATAGAAGGATATTAAGATATCTTTATTACTTTTAGAGGAACAGGCACACAAACTTTGGAAAAATACTATTTATGGTACTCAGTAATGTTCAATTGTGTTGATAGAAAAAAAAAACAAGATACATTTCTAGTTTCAACATTATTTGTTCTTCAGAAAATGTGCGACCATTGAAATGTGTACTAATTTACTCATGGAGTCACATTAACATCCCCATATATTGGGACTTAAAATTAACCATATTCGACCTTAAAAATTAAGAAACCAAAAGAAAAGTGTGTTAAGACTTAGAATCTAAAGATATTAAGATATTTTTAATATTAGTTGCAGGCATGCAAACTTTGGGCAAAAAACAAAAGTATTGCTTTTTCCCATTTTTAAAATGTCACCAAGGGCGTAATTTGCGGGTGGGACGGGTGGGACATGTCCCCACCACTTTTTGCCAGGGTCGATATTGTCCCCACCACTTTTTAAAACCTCTCGCGGCACGGATAGCTACCAGTAGAAATAAATAAAACATCTTCAACTGGCAGACCATTCATTTCGTCCTATTGTTAAATAAAATAAGCGATCTAGCCCTGAAATACGTTGTTTTTTAAATCAAGTGATCAAAGTGCTCCTTGCCACCTGCGATCGGTGGCGCGGTTACAGTGTATCTCGTGGCTCACGCACAGTCTTCACATGCACGCGCGCTTCAATCCGTTTCGGAGACTCTTTGTTCGTTCCGGTGCAGAGCATGTGAGCGGAGTGGAGCGCGAGTGGAGTGGAGTGCGAGCGGGCGGATCTTGGCAGGGGCGTAATTTGCGGGTGGGACGGGTGGGACATGTCCCCACCACTTTTTGCCAGGGTCGATATTGTCCCCACCACTTTTTAAAACCTCTCGCGGCACGGATAGCTACCAGTAGAAATAAATAAAACATCTTCAACTGGCAGACCATTCATTTCGTCCGTTTTTTAAATAAAAGAAGCGATCTAGCCCTGAAATACGTTGTTTTTTAAATCAAGTGATCAAAGTGCTCCTTGCCGCCTGCGATCGGTGGCGCGGTTACAGTGTATCTCGTGGCTCACGCACAGTCTTCACATGCACGCGCGCTTCAATCCATTTCGGAGACTCTTTGTTCGTTCCGGTGCAGAGCATGTGAGCGGAGTGGAGCGCGAGCGGAGTGGAGCGCGAGCGGGCGGATCTTGGACAGAGCGCAGAGCGGCATTTTTAAAAGGACGGAGCGTCACCCTATTTCCCGCTCCAATTTCGCTCCGCTCACACCACGAGTCTGACTCCACGTCTTTTCCCCGCCTGGCTAAAGAAGCTCGCATTGTGTTCAGCATCCCAAGCGGGTCTGCGAGCGCAGAGAGGGTTTTCTCCGCAACCACCGCATGAGTCTGAAGCCTCAGACATTGTCCAAACTTGTGTTCTTGAAGGTGAACTCAGAAGAACTGTAGATGAGGAAAGCAATTCATTTTCTTTCTTTCGTCATTTCTTTTTTTTTTTTTTTTTTTAAGTTTGACAACATAAGCCATTTAAATTTTAATCCACGTGCACTGCGCAAAAGTTCAGTTATACGAATTTTGGCCTAATAGTTAATTTAGCCTACTTTTAAAACATTGATGTAGCCTACAGTAGGCCTATAGCCTGTATATTTTTATTTATATAATTAGGCCCATTGATTTGTTTAATTTTACAGCAATTTTGTTGTACAATTGATATAAGCATATTTTAATTTTAATTGTGCGCGCTGTGCAAAAGTTTAGTTATCAAAATGTTGGCCTAATAGTTAATTTACTTTTAAAATGTTTATGTAGGCCTATATTTTTTTTTACATTTTTGTTTATATAATATTTATTTATATTATTAGGCCCATTTATTCGTTTAATTTTACAGCAGTTTGTGTGTACAATCGATAGGCTATAAGCCAATTTAAATTTTAATCGTGCGCGTTGCGCAAAAATTTAGTTATCAAAATTCTGGCCTAATAGTTAATTTACTTTTAAAACTTTTATGTATATTTTTGTTTATATAATTTTTATTCATATTATTAGGTCAATTTATTTGTTTAATTTTACAGGACTTTTTGTAGGCTATATTCCTTCTTACATAGGCTAGGCCTAATTTCTAATTTGAAATAAAACATTTCTATTTGGAAAATGTTGTTGTTGCTCTTTAGTTCTTTGGGAGGTAAGCCTGTGGTCTAAGCTAAAAGTGAAGTACATGCAGATTTGTTTCCTTTTTTGGAGCGAGTGGGGGGCGATTTGAGTGGAGCGCGAAGAAAACTGTGTTGAGCGCTGAGCGATAATGGGCCTGATGTGGCTTTGAGCGGCGGAGCGGAGGGGTGAACAGTTCCGTGAGCGAGGAGCTGAGATTCTCACCGCTCCGCTCATATGCTCTGTTCCGATGAAATCACAAAACAAAAATGCACACAAACGTTTCCCTGCTTGATATAATACAACCACTGATGAACATATTCGGTTTTGATGAGAAAAAAAAAATATATATATATATGAGTGCGGAATTCGAAACCTGAACATTTGACATGCTCGGCAAAAGTTCTACCACTGGACCATTAAAGGACACATGTTTTAAAGTCGGATATATGTTTTTATTCACGCGTCACGTGATTCATTCAATTATACACACATGTCCCACCCACTTTTTAAAACAAAGTTACGCCACTGTATATATATATATATATATATATATATATATATATATATATAAAACCACTTGAGAAATGTATAAACATGTATCTAATTTTCACATCTCATGATTTTCCTTCGGATGTTGTTTTGGCCTTTGTTTTCTTGTAAACTCTAATGGGTTAATGTTTTAGACTTTGTATACAAATATGTGAACCATATTTGGTCTCTATGAATTCCAAACTTCGTTCCCCATTTGTTCATTTATATTACATTTTGTTAACTTTGTGACACAGGGGTAGTATAAGAATCTTGAAGATTCTTTCTCTTAAACACCCAATGAAATTACAGATTCAAATGTGCTGTCTGAACACAAAGAGTCATAAAATCTCCCGCCAAAGGGAACACTCCGGATTGGCTCCCATACCCCCAGAGGGGGTGACATCTTCACCCCTTTTTAAATGACTGATGAAGATCAGTCTCTCTCTCTTACCCTCTCTCCTCCTCCTAGCATCATGTAACGAATCCGCGATTCCCCCTCAGGGGATCTTTTCCTTTGTTTTTATTTTTATTAAGTTTTTATTTTCCATTTTCGAAGTCTCCTTTGTTCATTTCCACCGACGAGTGAGATGAACTTAGCCTGAATCATCAACCGGCAACTTCACCTCAAACGGACATTCAAAATCTCCGCACTTGGCTCGCTCTGGAAGAGCGAGTGAACGTGACGCTCCCAGGATCAAGACACACACGCCTTCTTCATATCAGCCACACAAAAGAGCCAATGTGCAAGTATTTCATTTACTAAGCTTTCAGAGCAGTAAGATTTGTTTATCCCCGTTTAGGGTGATATTGATTTCTTGTGGTCTCTCAGAGGGTTTTGTCCAGGTGAATTTTGCAAAACTGTGATCCTTACGGATCTCTCTCTCCCTCTCTCTCTCTCTCTTACTTCTCCTCTCTTCGCATCCTCATGTAACTGCTCCGCGTGATCCCCCTCTGGGGATCTTTTCTTTTGTTTGTTTAAGTTTTATTTTTCCTTTCTACTTTGTTCATTTCCTCAGACGAGTAAGTGAACTTAGCCTGAATTGTTTCTTTGGTAATTTTACATCCGAGACCTTTAAACCTTTGTTCAAAAGTGCGCGTTCCGGACCCATCCGCAGGCCACGTGACTCTTCCACGGAACACATCCACATGCCTTCGAAGCAGCCACACAACGAGCCAGTGCACGTATTCGTACCGGGCTTTAAGATCATTAAGATTTGTTTCCCCGTGTTGTCCCTCAAAGGTTTTATGGTCTGTAATTTGCCACTGATCCTTCCAGATTCTCTCTCTCTCTCTCTCTCTCTCTCTCTCTCTCTCTCTCTTTATTGATGCTTTCTCTTTCATTGTGTCATTGCCATTATTGTGTTTGTATTGTAACGTTAGTAACTGTATACGTAGTTTTCCTTTATTAAATGCATTATATTCATTTATTGATTCGGTCTCTGCTCATACAAGTCCCTTTAATGTATAAAGATCCAAAGCTACGTGCTTTACAACATTTATTGATACTTAAACAGTATCGTTATAGACCAGGAAGGTTGTCCCTTGTGGCCAGAGGGATAACTTCTCTTGAAAGTCTATTAAGTAGGATAATTTTGGTGAGGTTTGATTAGATCGAATGATCAGGTTTGCTGGACAAACAGATGATTCGATTATAAATTAATCCCCTTTAAGATTATCCTGACGATAGATCTATGATAGACATAATTGATATATTAAATATTTAATTATAATCCGTTGTGATTAAGTATTAATATACAATTGAGCTGATAATAACCTGTCTGTAAAGTATAGTCTACATATGCCATTAATTATAATCCCTTGTGGTTAATTGTCTAGGTACACATATGAATACAGATGCAGGGAAAATATTATCCCTTTTTGGGAGATTTAACATGTATGATTATCTGGGTCCACCCGTATGAATAATTATTTATTGAAAAATTAAAAACTAATTTTTGAATACATATCCCCAAAGCCTGACCCAGGTTTTTCCTTACACTCTTAACACATAGAACCATTTCAGCATATGAAGGCTTATTCAAGACAATACGGTTCTTAATAGAACTTTTAGGCCTATTACATGTAAATAAGCTTTAAAGGGGCATTCGGCAACTATTTCAACTTAATAAAACCGTTTAGAAATCATTTGGATGGTTTAATAACCTGTTCTGGTGAAAATGGTGACTTTCCCCGCTCCCCCCAACGTTCCTAGGCGGAAAACCAACCTTGCAACATGAGGACTAACGTCCCGTGTTGGGACGTTACTTTTACAAGTAAGTTGGAAATAGGAAGTCTCGTGAGAAGCGAGAACGAGCGAGAAACACAAACTGCTTTACGGCAATTCGACATAAACACACACGCCGCCCTCAATGTGTATGAAGTATTACCCACCTTGGTAGACATAGCTCCACACAATAAAGTTGGCCGGCTCCGATAATAAAAAATGCACATGAGCAGCGGTAGAAAGGGGGAGGAGGGTGCCACAAGTGAGTTTTTTTTACGACATTGTTGTGAAATATACGCCCCACAGCTATAGGGGGAGCTCGTTGAGAAAACATGCGACAACAAAAGTGAAAATCAGCGAAGAAATAGCTAGAGTTGCTGAGTTCCCCCTTAAAAACCCATCTTTTTTTAGTGTAGCTAACATTACTTAGCTAGAATAGAATATGTCAACAGCTAGCTAGCTAATAGTATTGGATATGTTTCTCTTTCTCACAAGTAATTTCTCACTAGGATTTCATGGTCAAGGTAACCATAGCCTAATATTCAAATATTATGTCCAGTTATCTTTTACAAAATATCAAATATTTTCTGTGGTTAAAATAAAATTAGACTTGCATCAAATATACAAAAGCAGCAGTGTTGAGTTGTGAAATGTGTGGCAGATGAATAGTATTTAACCCTCTGAGGTCTGAGGTGTTTTCTGGGTCCTGGAGGTGTTCTGACATGCTCTGACATTTGTGCTTTTTTCAGTTATTTATAAACATGTTAATGGCAAATGTGTAAATTCACTCTATATAGCACAAACGGGGCTACCGTAATATGTGAGCAACATGTATGTACATGTTTGTATTTTTAAGATAATAATGTTTATGCGTGGTTTGTGAAAAAACAAAACAAAAAAATGTCACTGAAATAAGGTCATAAAACCCATAGTGATTATTTCTTCACAAGACTTTTGAAAATTGTATCACGTAGCCTAGAATATTTGCTCCAAAACTATGTGAAAATCATCCTGCATACTCATTTAGATAAGACAATATATTGATTTAAAATTTGTATGACGTGTTTTGAGTGAGAAAGCTTTATGCGAGGAGGCGTGGATCTCTCATTAATATGAATGCATTTTACACCTGAGGAAGACAAAGACCCTCCCCTAATGGCCCTATTAGGGGCTATCAGGCCCTATCATCATGAGAAGCCTTGCACAAAGAATGAGGAGAAATAAAAAAAAAGAATGGCTTTTAGATTGTCTGGATTTATTTACAACACAACATAATCCAAAGATACACAACAATGGACAAAAAGCACATTAGTAAACACACTGATGTAAAGACAAAGACTTAAACAGTCACACACCCTTGTGCCATTCCTGAAACATAGTAGCCTACATACCTGTCATGTCCAAGGTGTTTGACTTTTCATTTTACCATGTTCATGTACAGAGACTCATGTGAATGTTGAAGTCAACAGGACTCATCCAGTGGCATCTGGTCCCTTTCTAAAAAATGAATAAATAAACACCTGTAAACATGTTGATATCAAGACATGTTGCTGACATGTCAAACATGTTGTTAATATATATATACAAACAGTATATATATATATATATATATATATATATATATATATATATATATATACATACATACAGACACACACACTGCCGTTCAAAAGTTTGGAATCGGTATGATTTTTAATGTTTTTAAGTCACTTATGCTCACAAAGGCTGCATTTGAGTAAAAATACAAAACAAACCCAGTAATACTGTGAAATAATATTTAAATGTAAATCAGCTGTTTTCTCTGTAAATATATAGTAAAGTGTAATTTATTCCTGTGATCATTACTCCAGTCTTCAGTGTCACATGATCCTTCAGAAATCAGTATAATATGATGATTTCATGCTCAAGAAACATTTTTCATTATCATCAATGTTGAAAACAGTTATTTACATTTTTATTTCAGGATTCTTTGATGAATAGAAAGTTCAAAAGAACAGCATTTATCTGAAAAATAATCTTTTGTAACATTAAACACTACCGTTCAAAACTTTGGGGTCAGTAAGAATTTTTTTTTTTTTTTTTTGGGGAAATAAATAAAATGGATCAATACTTTTATTCACCAAGGAGGAATTAAATTGATAAAAAGTGACAGTAAAGACATTTATAATGTTACAAAAGATTCTATTTCAAATAAATGCTGTTGTTTTTAACTTTATGTTCATCAAAGAATAAAAAAACTGTACACAACTTTTTTCAACATTGATAATCATAAATGTTTCTTAAGCATCAAATCATATTATTATACTGATTTCTGAAGGATCATGTGACACTGAAGACTGGAGTAATGATGCTGAAAATTCAGCTTTGATCACAGGAATAAATTACGCTTTTTACTATATATTCACATAGAAAACAGATGATTTACATTGAAATAATATTTCACAATATTACTGGGTTTGTTTTGTATTTTTAATCAAATAAATACAGCCTTGGTGAGCATAAGTGACTTCTTTTAAAAACATTAAAAATCTTACCGACCCCAAACTTTTGAACGGCAGTGTATATATGTATATGTATTTTGTAAATATATATAGGAACACCTAGTTTGTTGTGCCTTGTATATAGGCATGTGTAGGGCTGCATAAAATAATAACAATTGCCTAGATAGCAGGCAGCCTATAAATCGTTAAAAATGAACACTTTTCAGTAACACTACACTAGACCAACATATATTGTTTATCATATGTTACTTCAAATATTTCTATTTGTTATGAAATGAGATGAGTTTGGCGTGAAGCCTAATGTGTGGCGTGTTTTGCTTTTGCACACACAGCGCGACTCAGACCCAAACTCAGCGCGTGCAGCGATTGAGCCGCTCCAAACTATGAAACATTATTGTTACATTATACATCTATGTTTGAGCAGATATCCACAAACACAGTATTTAACAGTAAACACAGGTCTAAACATTAAAATATTCACCATATTAGAATAAACACTCATACTAGCATAGGCCTACTTGTATCTCATTTCATAACATTTTAGGCTGGCACCAGTTTGAGTTTAGTAGCTACAATGTAAAGTTTATGCAACAATAAAACACTTACTATTATGTCTCTTACCTTAAAAATTGTTCTCATAATAAAAATGTGTCCTTCTTAGGTAAATCCAAGGTAAATCCACAGCACAAACAGTCTTCCAAACTGATAAAAAGTAGAGAAATACTGGAGTCGCTGATTCTTTGTTTCGAGGCGATGAGGGCCTACAGCTCTTCGTTAACAGCTCTGCGTTCCTTCACGTGGATCATTTGAATGAGAACAGCTGCGCGCGTGGGGGTGTGGTCAAATTAAAGTTAATGAGCTCGGGCTAGAGAAACTGTACATGTCGTTGCTTTCATAGGGATTTCTTAAACCGAGAATATTTGTTTTTGATATGATTTACTTCATTTAAAAAAGGAGACTTCAAGCTTTGTAAAGACATTACTTTCATGTGTGGGTGGCAAGTATTGGCTGAGTTACAGATAATATTTTGTCGCGTTTCAGAATGAACTTCACATTGAGAGAGAAGACAGAACGTGCATCATGTTTTTTTTTTCTTTATTTTACGAAAAACACAACTTTTTGTTTTTATTATTAGTGTACACAAAAAAAGAAGACATTTAACAGTTTTTGAAGATGTATAACACTTGCCTGTATGACAAAAATCGACGGAGTTATTTGAGTTTCTTTTGCACTGATAAGAAAAAAAGCGAGACTATCGCGCCTCCGCGATAGCCGACCCCAGGGGGTTAATACTATAGTAATAGTATTTATGCAGTTATTGTCACGGATGGAACAGGAGTCAGACTGGTGGTAAGTGAAGTAGTTTATTTAACAGGTTTTGCAGAAGCAGTCAGAGATATGGTGAGCATATAGACAGATGATAGTTGATTGGTAACTTAACTGAAGATTAACTAGAGTCTCTATTGCAGATGCAGGTGAAAGGTCCCAGGCATGGATGCAGACGGATGGCTGAGGACTGAGGATGAGTTCTGAGGGCAAGGCTTGCATGAAGTCCAGAGGAAGGCAGGTAAGTAGCGGGTAAGTAGCCTTAGAGAGTCTGTGAGTCATGTATTGACGAGACCAGACAAAGAGTGAGTGCAGGGGAGCTGACTATAAAGGGAGATGTGATGATGGGGTGCAGGTGATGATGATTAGAACTCGGGTGACAATGAACGAGTGGGCGGAGTGAGTGAATGAGTGGGAGGAGTGGATGAAGCTGGTGGAATCCTCACAGTACCCCCCTCCTCCGAGGCGGCTCTTGACGACTAAGAAGAGGGACGAGGAAGGCGACGAGGTCTACCCAGGGGCCTGGGAGCCGGGCGATCAGGATGGTCGGCGTGTAACTGGGTGAGTAAGGCTGGATCCAAGATGTCCTCGCGAGTATCCCACGACCGCTCCTCTGGGCCATAGTCCTCCCAGTCGACCAGGTACTCCAGCCTTGGACCTCGACGCTGTGAGTCCAAGATGGTGCGGACCTGATAGATGGGCTCTTCCACGATGGGAACCGGAGGAGGAGGTACGTCGGCTGGAACAGATTCTGTGGAAGGAGGAGTGACAGGTTCAGTGAAGGGTTTTAACAGAGACACATGGAAGGTAGGTGAGATCCGGTATTGAGGAGGAAGGTTGAGTCTGTAGGTGAAGTCGTTCAGCTGCCTCTGTACGGTGAATGGACAATGTATCGAGGACTCAGCTTACGGCAAGGCAGGCGGAGGCGAATGTCCAGAGTCGACAGCCACACCTTCTGTCCTGGCTGATACTGCAGAGGTTCCGAGCGCCGACGATCTGCTTGATCCTTATGCCTCCGCACTGCCTGCTGGAGATGCACGTGAGCCGAGTCCCATACCCTCTCGCTCTGATGGAACCAGTAATCGACAGCTGGAACCTCTGAGGGCTCACCCGACCAAGGGAAGAGAGGAGGTTGAAAACCCAGGATACTCTGGAAGGGGGTGAGCCCAGTGGTAGACTGCCGAAGGGAGTTCTGGGCGTATTTAGCCCAGGGAAGGAACTGGCTCCAGCTGTCCTGGTACTGGTGGCAGTAGGTCCTCAGGTACCGTCCAATCTCCTGGATCTTCCGCTCAGTCTGGCCGTTAGTCTGAGGGTGGTATCCAGAAGACAAGCTGACCCTAACCCCGAGGAGTCTGAAGAACGCTTGCCACACTCTAGAGATGAATTGCGGACCTCTGTCCGAGACAATATCTTCGGGAATACCGAAGTTCCGAAACACATGATTGAAGAGGGCCTCCGCGGCCTCAAAAACAGTTGGAAGTCCTGGTAATGGAATCAGCTTGCAGGCTTTAGAAAACCGATCCACAACAACAAAGATGCACGTGTGGTTGCTGGATCGGGGCAGGTCAGTCATGAAGTCCACCCCAATATGAGACCACGGTCGCTGAGGGATTGGAAGTGGCACAAGCTTGCCCTCCGGGAGTCTTCTGGGGGTGTTGGTAACGGCACAGACTGAGCATCCTCTGACGTACCTGGACACATCCTGGGAGATGGACGGCCACCAGTACCGGTTACTGAGTAGCGAGAGGGTACGCCTGCTACCTGGATGTCCAGAGCCCGGAGTAGTATGAGCGGAGTCCAGAAGGGCGGTGCGAAGGTGGCGAGGTACGAAGACGCGCCCCTCTGGACCTCCCGGCGGAGCGGGATGATGACGGTTCTCTTCGGCCAGCTGCTCGTCGATGTCCCAGACGATAGGGTTGACGAACACGGCTGGAGGGAGAATGGGTTCAGATGATGAATCTTCACTAGGAGGACTATGAATTCGGGAGAGAGCATCAGCTCTACAATTCTTACTGCCAGGTCGGTAAGACACGAGGAAATCGAAGCGTGTAAAGAAGAGGGCCCATCGAGCTTGGCGCGGGTTTAGTCTCTTAGCCTCTCTGAGGTATTCTAAGTTGTGATGATCAGTAATGACGTGAAATTGGTGGTTAGCTCCCTCCAGCCAATGCCTCCACTCCTCTAAAGCCAACTTGATGGCGAGCAGCTCACGATTACCGATATCGTAGTTCCGCTCCGCCGGGGATAGCTTCTTAGAGAAGAAGGTACATGGATGGAATTTAGGGAGATCACCCTGCCGCTGGGAGAGTACCGCTCCAACCCCGGTAGAGGATGCGTCCACCTCAACGACAAAGGGAATCTCGGGATCAGGATGAACCAGGATTGGAGCAGTTTGAAAGGCCTCCTTGAGGTGTTGAAAGGCGACGGTGGCTTCAGGAGATAAGGACAGAGACTTGGGCCGGCCCTGGAGAGAAGATGTTAGAGGAGCACTGAAGTGACTGTAGTTCTTGATGAATCTTTGATAGAAATTGGCGAAACATAGGCATCACTGAAGATCCTTTACAGTTGATGGCTGGGGCCAGTTCTGAATAGCTTCCACCTTCCTCTGGTCCATCCGAACTCCGAGTTGGTCAATAACTTAGCCCAGAAATTGAACTGAGGTGGTGTGAAACTCACATTTTTTCAGCTTGAGGTACAGTTGATGAGCTCTCAGTTTCTCCAGGACAAGAGAGACGTGGCGTTGATGTTCAGCGTGGGAAGAAGAGTAGATGAGAATATCGTCAATGTAAACAACCACAAATTTGTGTAAATATTCTCTGAAAACCTCATTTCTTGTGTCCCTGGAAGACGGCTGGAGCGTTCGACAGTCCGAAGGGCATGACTCGGTACTCATAATGGCTGGAGGGCGTGATGAAAGCCGTCTTCCACTCATCGCCTCGACGAATTCGGATCAGGTTATACGCACTGCGTAAATCGAGTTTAGAGAAGATGCGGGCTCCACGCAGCTGCTCCAATGCTGCTGGGACCAGAGGAAGGGGATAGCTAAATTTCACAGTTTGAGAGTTGAGATGATGGTAATCTATGCACGGCCTCAAGCCTCCGTCCTTCTTGGCCACGAAGAAGAAGCTGGAAGAGGCAGGGGATGTGGATGGATGAATGTACTCTTGCTTGAGGGCTTCCTCCACATACTCCTCCATGGCCTTCTGCTCCGGGATGGACAGAGGATAGACACGGCCTTTAGACAGAGTGGCCCAGGTAGCAGGTCGATGGCACAGTCCCATGGCCGATGAGGTGGTAGCTTGGTTGCCAGCTGCTTGCTGAACACATCCTGGAACGCCCTGTACTCCGCTGGAATCTCCACCTGGTGTTGGACCACAGGACTCTCAATTGACGTGGAACAAACGGGAAACTCGGGGCTTCCCTCTGAAGATGAAGAACTTTGTGGAATTCTTTTAACCGTCGATATGCAGGAAGGGAAACAGTTCTCACCCCAATGAAGGACCTCCCCGGACATCCAGTCGATGGTGGGTTGGTGTTGGACCATCCAAGGGCATCCCAGGATGAGCTCAGCAGTGGACTCCTCCAGCACCATAAAGGAAATCTTCTCAGTGTGTAGGCAACCGACGCAGAGCTTTAGTGTGGGGGTGGAATAGCGAATTCAACCTCGACCCAGCGGTTTACCTTGAATAGTTTGAACTTGGAGATCTTGAAGGTTTCGGCGTTTACGGATGTTCAGTTTCTGTAGGAGTTGCGTGGATATGAAGTTCCCCGCGGAACCAGAGTCGAGCAGGGCTTGTGCTGAGACGCATACATGAGAGGTTAATAAATGGACAGTAGTACGATTCAAAGGTGCAATCTTGGGAGGAATCTGAATGGTGCTTACCGCTGGGCGTTGAGGTCGAACGGGGCAGGTGCTGATGAGATGTTTATCACCCCCACAGTACAAGCAGAGGTGATGTTGAATGCGACGCTGCCGCTCTGTAGAAGAGACATGAGTGGAGTCTACTTGCATAGGCTCGGGTGCTGGAGGAGCGCCCGATGGAGCCGAGGGCGGAGGATATACAGCGGAAGCAGGGTTATTGCAGGCAGACAAATGTTGGGATGCCCGAATGGTTCTATGAATGAGCCTCTCAATTCCTATTGAGTCTTCAAATATCACAATCAGCTGACGGATGTTGGGGTTGAGACCATGTCGAAAGGCAGTTATCAGAGCGGTTTCATTCCAGCCACTCGATGCCGCCAACGTGCGAAACTGAAGTGCATAATTACTCACCGAAGAGTTTCCCTGATGAAGATTGAACAGCTGATCGTGAACGGAGAGATCGGATGCTGTCTGACCAAACACTTCCTTGAAATGTTGCACAAAGTTCAATAGGGATTTCACAACAGGAGAATTAGAGTTCCATAAAGATTGCGCCCATTGGAGCGCTCGACCGGATAAGAGGGAGATAACAAAGGCCACTCGGGCTGAATCGTTCGAAAACTGGTGTGCTTGCATTTCGAAGTATAAAGAGGTTTGAAGTAGAAAACCGCTGCAGTCCTCCGCCTCTCCGGTGAATGTCGCTGGTCGGGCCATGGGACTCGCAGAGGCAGCTGATGAAGCAGTAGATGTTTGCGGAAGTGAGTGCTGGTGTACAGAGTGGATGACATCTTCGGAAACGGAGGGTGGATTGGTAGGTGGTGAAGAAAGTAATGATTGACGAACCGCCTGAACGAGTTCGGCGAAGGAATCGCGTGATGGATTCTCTACGGGCTCCGCTGGTTTCTGCATGTTTGGTCTGTTCTTCTGTCACGGATGGAACAGGAGTCAGACTGGTGGTAAGTGAAGTAGTTTATTTAACAGGTTTTGCAGAAGCAGTCAGAGATATGGTGAGCATATAGACAGATTATAGTTGATTGGTAACTTAACTGAAGATTAACTAGAGTCTCTATTGCAGATGCAGGTGAAAGGTCCCAGGCATGGATGCAGACGGATGGCTGAAGACTGAGGATGAGTTCTGAGGGCAAGGCTTGCATGAAGTCCAGAGGAAGGCAGGTAAGTAGCCTGAGAGAGTCTGTGAGTCATGTATTGACGAGACCAGACAAAGAGTGAGTGCAGGGGAGCTGACTATAAAGGGAGATGTGATGATGGGGTGCAGGTGATGATGATTAGAACTCGGGTGACAATGAATGAGTGGGCGGAGTGAGTGAATGAGTGGGAGGAGTGGATGAAGCTGGTGGAATCCTGACAGTAAATATGTTCCTACTTGCAAAAATGTGCAAATATCAAAGGTTTCTATATGGGTCATTTTTTACCCATGTATGTAAAATTGATGTAGAAATACAAAAACTGTGTTTGTTTGTAAAGTAAGAAAGGAAACATAAATATAAATACTTAATGAATATCTGTAATAACAAATGATAAAATACATATAATTTTAAAGATTCAGGAAAGAAACACTCAGCCATGGCTGACATTACATAGGAAATGAATACGGGTCATTTTAGACCCGTGTATGTAAAATTGATGTAGAAATACAGAAACTGTGTTTGTTTATAAAGTAAGAAAGGAAACATAAACATAATGATTTGTGGAAATCAAAAACAAGATATTTAATGAATACCTGGAATAACAAATGATAAAATAGAAACAAATTTTAAAGATTCAGAAAAGAAACACTCAGCCATGACTAAAATAACATAGAAAATGAATACGGGTCTTTTTAGACCCATGTTGTGCATTAGAAGGGTAGTGACACAAAAACAATTTTTATTCAAAAAGTAAGAAAGGAAAAATTAAAATAAGGATTTGTGATGATCAAAAAATAGTTAATTGAAGAAAACCTGGAATACTGAATGATTAAATTAATTTCTTGTAAAGATGTAGAAAATAAAAACTCAGTCGGGTCACTTTAGACCCATGTTGTGCATCAAAGGGTTAAGCTTTTCCAATGTTCCTGTATCATTACGATCCCAATCTACGATTCCCACCTCCTGGGCTAATCTCACTCTGGCACAAAGGCCTTTCCAATCTACTAGGGTGGCTCTTAGCCGTTTTCCTCCACACAGCCAAAAATAGTCAGCTATTGCTTCAGTTTGATTTTCAAATGGTCTAATCAAAGGAAAAACCAAGGTAGCATTCTTACAGTTCTCATGGGTATCTGTTATTATCATATCGTCGCTGTCCGATGAAAACCACGTATGTCCATTTTGCCGATTTTGAGATTTTTCGACGGATAGAATGTCCAGGTTCATTTCCATATACAGTATGCTTCACGTTATCTAAATGGCCAATGAAAAGTTGTGAAATCATGTCATCTGATTTTCACGTATATCCATTTGGTGTCAAAGCTGTCAATCACGCCGCGTATCTCCCACCCTGTGGAGGCATCTCGCCGGTTTCGTGAAGTTTCATCTTAAGCGTCTCTGGAAGCTCAGCATTGGATAGCTGAATAACAATGTGAGGTAAAGTATCAGCAAACGTTTGTTTTTGACAACTGTTCATAAGTTTATTATATATTCACAAAATTACGGTAGGACTGTGCAAACAAAGTATCAGTCTAGCATTGCCATGTCAGTGTATTGATTAATTGTCCTTTCATAGTTTGCAAGAGACATTTAATAAACTGAGGTTAGGGTTAGGGTTAGGGTTGTTTGCTTTGTCTACTCTTACATCAAGCTTTTTACATGCACTTCCCCATCCTCTCTGATTGTAAAACCTCTGATAGTATGGGTGCCCTAACATTGCTAAACATTCAGCTGGGCAGTATGGGATTACATTTCCAGTTCTGTTACAGTACTGTGAGTTAAATCTAGCACAATGCATTTGGTCATATTGGTTTGGAACTATTCTCAATTTCTTTAAAGGTGAGGGTGAGCATAACACACATGTGCCCTTTTTTACCTGCCTTACAGTATATTCTGCCCATCTATACCACTCATTATGATAAGCAGCATCTAGCAATTTCTCCTTTTTTAGTTCTTATTCAGAATAATACTCCATTTGGGTGTAGTCCTCATGAACAGTCATAGCTCGCTTCAGGGATCTTTTTACATCGTGTCTGTGTGTTTTGTTACCTTGTGTTGGCTCAGTCAGAGTAGGGGAACTCATCCCATGTCTGGGCAATTAATTTCTGGGAGGTCAATGTCCTGGAGGTTGGGCATGACAAATTCTTCCTGTTGGTATGGTTCTCTGGAGGGTCCTGCTTCAGGGGATTGTTCTCCTGGATACATTGTGCCTGGGGGAGCTTCTGTATGAGGTGTATCACTAGAAAGATCAGTACCAGGAGCTCTCTCACCTTCAGGCTCCTGGTCTTCTGGAGGTTGTCCATCACCCCGCTCCTGTATTTCATCTCTTGGTTCAGCGTGCTCAGTTTCCCTAGAATGAGGTTCATCATCGTTAATATCTTCATCTTCAGCTCCCTGCTCTTCTGGGGCATCTTGTGCTACTTCCTCGTGGCTCCCTTCTGGACTATCTATTTCCTCCTCTTGCCTTCTAAGTCTCAGTCTTGGAACTCTGGTGCAATGATTCAAATGATACCACGTTGTACTGCCCTCTACCTGTACTGCTGTGGGAGTTGCTCTTACCACAGTATAAGGCCCTTCTCTTCGTGGTTCATTCCACCTTCTCCTAAAAACTCTCAAGTACACTTGGTCTCCAGGGACCACCGGGCAGGGAGCTTACTCCTCTTCTCTGGGCTCCCTGTTTTGCTCCTGTGAATGAATAGCTTCGTGTATAGCAGTCAATTGTCTCATAAATGTCCTTAATTCCATTTGCAACTGTTCTAGAGGTGGCCCATCATAAGGACCTCTCAAATGAGGTACAGGTATTGGTCTCCCGGTCAACATTTCATGTGGGGTCAAATTAGTGATTCTGTTGGTCTGCATTCGATAGCTCATTAGTGCGAGCGGTAACGCATCTACCCAATTGAGTTTGGTGTCTGCACAGATTTTGTTAATTTTGGCCTTAAGAGTCCCGTTGGCCTTCTCAACCATACCTTGAGCCTGCGGTCTATAGACACACCCCAGTCTCTGCTTGATTCTCAACTGTTGTATTACTACCTTTACTGCTCTTTGTATAAAGGCAGATCCATTGTCTGAACTGATCTGAGATGGAATACCAAATCTTGGTATGACTTCTCTGGTCAGGAATTTGATCACTGTCTGTTCTCCTTGGTCTGCGGAGGGTTCTGCTTCCACCCATCTACTAAATCTGTCTATAATAACTAACATGTACCTTTTCCCTCTTACTGATTTTATCATGTCCACATAGTCCATCACTAGATGCTTAAAGGGTCCTTCTGGAACTGGGATAGAGCCTATTGAAGTTGCTGTTCCTTTTCTTACATTGTTCTGCGCGCAAATTTCGCATTCACTCAGGAATTCATCTATTCTTGTTTGTAAGTATGGGGACCAGAATCCTTGTCTTTTTATCTTCCTTATCATTTCCCCCCTTCCACAGTGGGCAAAACTGTGGGAATCTGGAATTAAAATGTTAAGCAATGGGCTATCATATATCCTTCATGTGATCGCCAAATATTGTTAGCATCTTTTGTCGCCCCCCTTTGCTGCCATAAATGTATCTCAGGTGGTGTAGCTCTGGATTGCAATTGGGCAATACTTTCAACAGTGGGGAGAGGCTGGATCAAAACAGATGGTGCCATTACTGCTAATTGACACCCAGAGGCCTGTTTTGCTTGCATATCGGCTGCATTATTTCCTTTAATGACGAAATCATTTCCTTTCTAATGAGCCTGACATTTAATAATAGCCAATTTGGTTGGAAACATCATAGCCGTAATTAATTTAGTAATTTGGTCCCCATGTTGAAGTGGGGTTCCATCGCTCTTTTTGAATCTTCTTTGTTTCCACACAGCACCAAAAAGATGACATACACCATGGGCGTATGCAGAATCAGTATAAATGTTGGCTACTTTGTTTTTGACCAACAGGCATGCTTCAGTAAGTGCTTTTAGCTCGGCCAATTGTGCTGAACAAGGTTGTTCACAGTGTTGTGTCAACACAGGATTAAAATTGTCTCCATCTCTTTGTACAACAGCAAAACCAGCATGGTTACCTAAGTGGTCTCTAAAGCATGAGCCATCTACAAAA
Organism: Gila orcuttii; assembly: GCA_026230005.1. Taxonomy (NCBI): domain Eukaryota; kingdom Metazoa; phylum Chordata; class Actinopteri; order Cypriniformes; family Leuciscidae; genus Gila; species Gila orcuttii. The sequence goes on from JAPDVR010000005.1 coordinate 41,634,089, forward strand.
TAGTCCACGTCTGCATCAACAATTGGTGTTGATTCCAAATCTGGTCTCAGACGAGTAAAAGCTAGAGAGGCAGAGACACATTCATGTGGTGTTCCTTCCCCCTCTAGTGGGACAAAATTAGCTGGATTTGTTGTGGCACACCTCCTGATTGTGATGTCAGGATAGGTTAACAATGTGGAGTATGTCAAACATCTGGCCTGTGTCAAAACAAAACGTCCTTTTTCTAATAATTCAGCAATCTTATGATGAGTATAAATGATGACTGGATAACCCATAGTAACAGCAGATGCTTTGTCATAAGCAAAGTATACAGCAGCTAGACCTTGTTGGTAACATGGTGGGTAGCCTTGAGCTACATTGTCCAATTTGGTACTATAATATGCAATAGGTTGTTTTTTCCTTCCACTGCATGTTTCTTGCATCAGTACAGCGGAAGCAAACCCATCTTTTCTATCTGCTACATACAAACGGAAATCTCTATCATAATTATGAATCGCCAAAGCGGGAGCAGTTTGCAATTCTTTTTTCAATGAGGTGAACGCTATCAGTGCCTCAGGATCCCATGTCAGTTGTACTCTAAGATTTTGGTGACCAGCTTGTTTCATTATGGCTCGTAATGGAGCTGTTTTGACTGCGTAGTCCTCTATCCAATCGGCACTAAAGCCAGTCATCCCTAAAAATGTCATCATTTGTCCTACAGTTTGAGGTTGTGGTGCTTTGCTTATTCCTTCTAATTGGCTGGGTGATATTGCCTTTGTTTGGTGTGCAATTAATCGACCCAGATACTCTACTTGAGGCAAACAATATTGTAATTTTTCTTTTGAGGCCTTGTGGCCTCCTTCTGCTAATTTGGTTAGCACCTTAATGGAGTCTTGATGGCACTGTTCCAGCGTTGTTGAACATATCAATAAATCATCAACATACTGTATAAATGTGCTATCCAGTCTTAAATCTTCCAAATCTACTTTTAAAACTTGGTTGAATACATGAGGCGAGTGCTTAAATCCTTGGGGCATTCTCGTGTATGTGTATTGTTTACCTTGGTAAGTGAAGGAAAAAATGTATTTGCTTTCCTCTGCTAGTGGAATGCTGAAAAATGCAGCGCAAAGATCAATCACAGTGAAATAGTTAGCAGCAGGTGGAACATTTGTCAATGGATTTGGAACCTCAGCTGGCCAGTCTTCTACTACTTCATTTCCTGCCCTCAAGTCATGCACTAACCTCCACTTAGACTTGTTGGCCTTTTCAACTGGTAAAATTGGAGTGTTGCAATAGCTAGTGGTCTCAACCAATACTCCTGCCTCTACCAATCCTTCAATTGTCTTTCTTATTCCTCCTATGGCTTCACGTCTCAATGGGTATTGTTGCTTCCTAGGTAGCTGGGCTCCTGGTTTAACTTTAATTCTAATAGGGTTTGCTGATCTAACTAAGCCTACATCTGTGTCATGTTTGGACCACAGCTGCATGGGTACTTTTTGTTCCATTTCTAAAATCAATTCCTTCATCCTGGGAGTTAAATCATGCTTCTTTTCTGTATCTACTACCAGTTTTGGGGTTCCTATCATATCAGTTGTACATACAATTTTAAGATGTGTCATATCTGGTGTTTAAAAAATGAAAGGGTTTTCTGTGGCTTCCCATAGTTTTCCCTTGGCCTTCAACATCATTGGGCCTAAGTCTTTGGCTTGACATCCTTCATTCAGGTATAATGTAACATGTGGGATAGAATTATCTACTCTAAACCATGCATTAGTGAAGTCACTATCTCTAATTTGTAATGCTGCCCCTCCTGGCCCTATTATTATATAATCTGAATTCAGAGACAAATTCTGTCCCTCAGTCTTTTCTAACCAATCTTTTTCTAACTTTGGGTTCCAACGGGGATCATATATCATAGTACAGTGAAGTTCTGTCTCAGGTAGGGTTGGTTTCTGGAGTTGCTCTTTTATGTTTTTTCCCCATTTATCTAGTGTCTTTCCTATTCCCTCATCTAAGTTCCCAACCCAGAACACGTTGGCTTGTGGTTCTTGTTGATCAATTTCACCTATCACTGTCATCTGTTTTATGCCTACATTATCTATATATATTCCTTCAGGAGAGCACCATATCTGTAATTTTAGCTTGCATATAGCATCCCTTTCCAAAAGATTGACTGGTGTTTGGTCTGACACTAATACAGGAATTTTTATTTCAGAGTCTTTGACTTTTATGCTGACAGGGGTTGTCATTGGGATTAGCTGCGTCAGTCCCGAGAATCCTACTGTCTTGACGTATTTTCCAGACCTGGGGAGGTGTGAGGCATAGTTTGGGCTTAGGCATGTATATGTTGCTCCCGTATCCAGCATAATGGGTGTTATCTTGTCCTCTATTTTAACCTGCAGCATAGGTTCTTGGTCAGCATTAGATGATATAATTGGAAGCTGACCCCTCCCCGTAGGATTCTCTGGGCATCCCTAGTATCCTTGATCTGGGACACGCCATGGATTGACAGGTCCAGACACTTGATGCTGCTGGTTCAGGTTTTCTTGTTGCCATGGCTGACCTTGTTGGGGCCCATTCTGGGGCCACGGGTTAACTGGACAGTATCTCTTGGTGTGTCCAGGCTGATTGCATCCCCAGCAGACACCTTGTTGGTCAGGGTTTCTCTGTTGATTGTTGAATTGTCTTCCTCTTCCCCTTCCTCTTCCTGGCATTGGTCCATTTCTGTTATCTTGGTGTTCAGGAAGGTATATCACAATTGGTGCAACTGGTTGCTGTGGGTTTCCTGCATTGATGGGCGTGTTCTGATTCATGTTGTTTGGCACTTGTTGAACAACTTGTGGAGTCGGACTTGGTATGTTGACAGCAGCCATCACAGCAGATTGATCTTCAGCTTCCTTCACAGCAGCCTGAACTTTCTTCTTCTTGTTAATCAGTTCATCCAGCTGTAGTTGGGTCAATTTTCTTTGTAGCTCTCTTTCTTGATTCTTCAGCTTTAGTTCATTCTTCCTGTACTGTTCCACTGCATGTGCCACATGGTCACTGAACTCTTTTGGTGTCTTTGAAGTCAATCCCACCACATCTTCTAGCTTAGCTTTCACAGGTGCAGGCATGGCATCAATGATGGCAGATCTGAACAGTGCTGTTATCACTGGATCACGTTCAGGGTCTCTCTCCAGCTCTTGTTTCCACTTTCTTGCTTGTCTCTGGACATAGGTGACTGGGTTTTCTTCTTCTCCTATTGGCTCCCCTTTAAGTGACTTTGGATCCATTTGGGTTTGATAATGTGTCCTCAGGACCCGCCACATCAGTATTCTGTAATGGTCCAGTGGTCTGGCATCCATCCCGGTTGAATTAATTGCTTGGTAAAGTCCTGCGTCTTGAAGGATCTCATTAGTCTTTGCTCCTCCCACACATTTAGCCACAAGGCCTTGATATCTCCAATGGCTAGGATCCTGCCCATTGTTTCCTCCTCCAGTAATCTGATCCACTTGCCAGCCCCTTCATGTAATCAGATAGGCGGGCTATCAGTCCCTCCAGATCTTGTCCCGCCCACGGCACATATTGTCCTTGCACTGCATGTTTTCCTCCTCCTGCGAATCATTTTCCTTTCTGCACATGCTCAGTACAGGGCAGAGCCTATGTTCCTCCATCAGTAAGTCCTTTTCGTCTTTGTACATGCTTGGTCCCCTTGCTGATCTTCCCCTCAAAGTGTCTCCTCTTGTCCAGTATGGCTTAGTGCGGGGGCGATCCTCCAGAAGTAGAGTTCCTGACACACTCTTGTACTCCTTGTGTGGTCTGGCTGGGCTGGTTGAGTGATGTCTGCGTCTCTGATGTCGTTGTTTCTGTTGTTCCTTACTTATGGTTCTTTCCAGAGCCTCTCGTAAGTTATCAGCTTCTTGATCGCTTTGTTCCTTGCTCATGGAGTTTTTCAGTAAGCGATCAATTTCTTGATCAATTTGTTGTTGCGTTATCAGTATATCTTGTTCCACTTCCTTTCGTGCACATGCGAATTCTCGATCAATGTCCATCTCCTTATCCAGTCTTCCTCCAAGATCATGCAGGGCTTCTCTTACGTGATTATAAGGATCAGACAGGGTGGGATTTTTGCTTGTTCCAGTCAGGTGTTTCATGCTCAAACTGCTACCTTGACTTCCTCCATGGCTTGACGTATGTCTGTTCAGTGGAGTTGGTGCCTCAAGCATGTCAGTGGCTTTTGTTGCTCTGTGGTCATGGCTTGCATTCCTGCTTTCTTCTCTTCTTTCCTCCTCTTATCCTTCCTCCCCATCTGGATAATCTGTAAGGGTCACGTTACCTCTAATATTCACAGTTCCCTCCATCATGGGGAGCTGTTTACCAGTCATATCATACGGTGGTGCATAAGGGGGTGGGGTTTCTATTATGCTATCTTTTTTCCCTGCTTTTGCTTTTAATGCCTTAATCAATTGTATGGCCTTATCTCTGAATAAATTCAAAACCTCCTGCTCTTTTTCTCCTTTTTCTTCCCTATTCTTGCTTTTATCATGGGCCTTGTGGTTTTTTATCAATGCTGCCATTTCCCTGCACATAGCTAAATCAAATGTTCCCTCTGCTGGCCACTTAGTGTTTAACTTTTTGGTCCTTTTTTCCCACTTCCTTGACAAATTTTTAATAGTGTCTTTACCAGTGGCGTAACTTTGTTTTAAAAAGTGGGTGGGACATGTGTGTATAATTGAATGAATCACGTGACGCGTGAATAAAAACATATATCCGACTTTAAAACATGTGTCCTTTAATGCTCCAGTGGTAGAACTTTTGCCGAGCATGTCAAATGTTCAGGTTTCTAATTCCGCACTCATATAGTTTTTTTTTTTCTCATCAAAACCGAATATGTTCATCAGTGGTTGTATTATATCAAGCAGGGAAACATTTGTGTGCATTTTTGTTTTGTGATTTCACCGGAACAGAGCATATGAGCGGAGCGGTAAGAATCTCAGCTCCTCGCTCACAGAACTGTTCACCCCTCCGCTCCGCCGCTCAAAGCCACATCAGGCCCATTATCGCTCAGCGCTCAACACAGTTTTCTTCGCGCTCCACTCAAATCGCCCCCCCGCTCGCTCCTAAAAAGGAACTAAAGAGCAACAACAACATTTTCCAAATAGAAATGTTTTATTTCAAATTAGAAATTAGGCCTAGTAGCCTATGTAAGAAGGAATATAGCCTACAAAAAGTCCTGTAAAATTAAACGAATAAATTGACCTAATAATATGAATAAAAATTATATAAACAAAAATATACATAAAAAGTTTTAAAAGTAAATTAACTGTTAGGCCAGAATTTTGATAACTGAATTTTTGCGCAACGCGCACGATTAAAATTTAAATTGGCTTATAGCCTATCCATTGTACACACAAACTGCTGTAAAATTAAACAAATAAATGGACCTAATAATATAAATAAAAATTATATAAACAAAAATGTAAAAAAATATAGGCCTACATAAACATTTTAAAAGTAAATTAACTATTAGGCCAACATTTTGATAACTAAACTTTTGCACAGCGTGCACAATTAAAATTAAAATATTCTTATATCAATTGTACAAAAAAATTGCTGTAAAATTAAATGAATCAATGGGCCTAATTATATAAATAAAAATGTACAGGCTATAGGCCTACTGTAGGCTACATCAATGTTTTAAAAGTAGGCTAAATGAACTATTAGGCCAAAATTCGTATAACTGAACTTTTGCGCAGTGCACGTGGATTAAAATTTAAATGGCTTATGTTGTCAAACTTTAAAAAAAAAAGAAAAAAAAAGAAAGAAAGAAAGAAAGAAAATGAATTGCTTTCCTTATCTACAGTTCTTTTTCATTATGCTGAGTTCTATGAACAGTTTTGGTCAACTTTATACCCACTATTTAGCAGAACAATAACAGACATAATAACAGCACTTATATCACTCATCCCTAAACCTAACAAAGACCACACCCTCACATCCAACTATCGTCCTATCTCACTTATGAATGTCGACATAAAAATTATTAGCAAAGCACTAGCCCATAGAATTGAACAAATTATACCGTATATAATCCATCCTGATCAGACCGGCTTCATAAAAGGTAGACATGCATCTAATAATACCCGCAGATTATACAACTTAATGCACTACTCATCAGTACAACAGAAAGATACTCTCATTACCACATTAGACGCCGAAAAAGCTTTCGATAGGGTCAACTGGAAATTTTTATTCACCACGTTACAAAAATTCGGCTTTGGAGAGTCGTTTATTAACTGGATCAAGATTTTATACACATCAACATCTGCCACAGTCACAACGAACGGACTAACATCACAAAGCTTCACACTGCACAGGGGAACGAGGCAGGGATGTCCACTCTCTCCATCCCTATTCACCATTTTTATTGAACCTTTAGCAGCAGCTATCCGTCAAAACCCAGCAATCAAAGGTATTGAAACACCACAACAAACACATAAAATCTCACTCTATGCAGATGATATCCTACTATATATACAAGAACCCCTAACATCTACTCAAGAAATAATTAAAACAATTCAGTCCTTCTCAAAAATATCCGATTATGCAATAAACTGGAATAAATCTTCCACCCTCCCTTTACATAAAACCAAATGGGATGTGGCTCCCCAGCAATCACCAATACCTATTTGTCAAGATCACATCACTTACTTAGGCATTAAGATTTCCTCCAGACTGTCAGAGTTGGTAACACTCAACTTCACACCATTGCTAAAAAAATAGAAGACGACTTGCTCAGATGGCTCAATCTCCCAATCTCCATAATCGGCAGGATAGCAGCAATAAAAATGACGATTTTACCGAAAATTAATTACCTATTCTCAATAATTCCAACCCACCCCACACTCACCTGGTTTAAATCACTAGACTCCATTATAACTCGCTTCTACTGGAAAAATAAAACGCCAAGGATAAAACTCACTACACTTCAAAAAAGTAAGGTTCAAGGAGGACTAGAAGCACCAAATTTCCAATATTACTCAATGGCTAACCAACTGCAATACATATACAAATGGATTCACCCCACCCAATCTGATATTGTATGGCTAGATATAGAACAATCATTATGCAAAGAATTAAATATAGCTGACATACCATTCCTCACCAAATCAATTAAACAACACACATGTTTTAAGGCAGTAACTATAGCCACCACTCTGACAGCCTGGTGGAAATTTCACCAAATCACTAATTCTACATTAGCTCCATCTAACCTCACCCCACTGTGGAACAACCGTGACTTTATAAGCAATAAAAAAACATTGAACTTTCACACATGGGCGGAAAAGGGTATCATCCACATTAAGCATATTTTCAAATCTAACACATTTAGACCATTTCCGGAACTGGCCCAGGAGTATGGCATCGGGAACAACTAATTTTTAAAATACCTACAACTCAAATCTTCTGTTCTGACAAAAATAAACATCAGAGACACAAATTTAGAACTTCCACCGGCAATATCAGACTTGGTCAACATTTCCTCCCCAAAGAAACTTCTCTCTAAAATATACAAAATGATCTCAAATCAACTTCAGACCATATACTTACCAACAATAAAATGGGAAAACGATCTATCAATAGCCCCTGATGCCAACTTCTGGACCCAAATCTGTAAAAACATCTATCACATGTCCAAAAATTCGAATCTTCAGTTAATACAATACAAAATACTTCACAGAACGCATTACACGGGCAATAGATTAGCTAAAATGGGATTCACATCAGAAATTTGCACACATTGCAATCAAAATTCTGCAGATACATACATTCATGCAACCTGGCACTGCACTCCAATCAAACACTTTTGGGAAGAGGTCACACAGGCACTATCAACTATAGTTGGCTGCCACATCCCAATGTCGCCTTCCCTTTGCTTGCTGGGGGACCTCACAATAATAACTGATAAAACCATAAACTCTAAAATACTCCTCACAGCTCCAGCCATCGCCAAGAAAACTATCCTCATGAACTGGAAAACCAGAAATAAATTACACATTAACATCTGGAAAAATCTTATAACAGACTTCATGGCAATGGAATTCGCATCTCCCCTTCATAATAACACATCTGAAACTGATCCCTGCCGTCCAACAGTTTCTGACCTCTTACAGCTATGAATCCTTTCTCTGTTTTCAACTCTGACTTCTCTCACCTTCTTACTCAACCCACGAATATTCATATTAGTTGTTTAAACTTGTTTCTGTCATCATTGTTATTGCTATCTTTACTGTTACTGTTATGATTACTATTTTCACTTTTTTTTTTTTTTTTTTTTTTTTTTTTTTGTTGTTTCATTGTTGTAACTACTGTTGTTGCTGTCTTTTGCTCTTACCGTTATGATCACCACTGCCATCATCATTGTCATTTATTATTATTATTAATATTATTATTATTATTATCATCATCAATATTGCCATTGTCAATGCTGTTTTAGAATTAGATATCATTGTCATCACTAGTGCAATAGCTTCCCCCTTATCTCTTCATGGGTTTTTAATGCACCACAACATAGAATAAAAAAGGGAAAAGGAGAAAAAAAAAGAAAAAAAAAAGAAGGATTAAGGATATATGGAAAAACCTCACAAACACCAAGGCAGGCTAGACAGGCGAGAAGTGGTTTCAACGGGACAGCATCTCTGTCCCAATTTGAGACACTCTCGCACTGTACTCCCTATTTTAATGCACCTTAGACATTGCACATAACACACATAACACAAAAAAAAAAAATTAAAAATTAAAGAAAAAAAAAAATAGGAAAAAATATGGACTGATGAGATGAGGGGGAAGGTTATCTTATATTATCTTATATTATATTATCTTATTATATCGTATTTTATGCAGGATTGACAATGGCAATTATTACATAGGAGGAAGGATGGAAGTAAAAAATCTACCAACACAATATTGGCAATATGGTGGTAGTGGGAAGTGGGATGGTGATGGTAATGACAATGGTAATACATAATAAACGGTTACTTTGTTTACGCATACACACACATACACATAACCACACTCACACCCGCACACATACACACTTAAACACTTAAATCACTCTTGTCACTGCTGGAAGTATGGATTTACAAGATTGCTCACTACTGCACTATGTTGGTTTGTTTGTATGTATGCCTGATTGTTAAATAAAAAAAAAAAAAAAAAAAAAAAAAAAAATCTACAGTTCTTTTGAGTTCACCTTCAAGAACACAAGTTTGGACAATGTCTGAGGCTTCAGACTCATGCGGTGGTTGCGGAGAAAACCCTCTCTGCGCTCGCAGACCCGCTTGGGATGCTGAACACAATGCGAGCTTCTTTAGCCAGGCGGGGAAAAGACGTGGAGTCAGACTCGTTGTGTGAGCTCAGCGAAATTGGAGCGGGAAATAGGGCGACGCTCCGTCCTTTTAAAAATGCCGCTCTGCGGTCTGTCCAAGATCCGCCCGCTCGCGCTCCACTCCGCTCACATGCTCTGCACCGGAACGAACAAAGAGTCTCCGAAACGGATTGAAGCGCGCGTGCATGTGAAGACTGTGCGTGAGCCAGGAGATACACTGTAACCGCGCCACCGATCGCAGGTGGCAAGGAGCACTTTGATCACTTGATTTGAAAAACAACGTATTTCAGGGCTAGATTGCTTCTTTTATTTAACAAACGGACGAAATGAATGGTCTGCCAGTTGAAGATGTTTTATTTATTTCTACTGGTAGCTATCCGTGCCGCGAGAGGTTTTAAAAAGTGGTGGGGACAATATCGACCCTGGCAAAAAGTGGTGGGGACATGTCCCACCCGCAAATTACACCCCTGATTTCAAGTATTAAAAATTAATACCTAGTAACAAAGTAGTATACTTAAAGTGAAAAAATAATATATACAGTAAATAGAAAACTGAAAGTATGATGTTTTGTTCATTTAAAGAAAATTTACAAGTATACTTGCAGTATAAAACTACTAAACTATAGTTTGAAATAATTATGTATTATACATTTTTAAGGCCAGACAAGTAATTTGTTTAGGTCAATTTGTAAAGAAAGACCATACACCTGCGCACATATATATTCAAACGCACAAACCTATAGACTAAACACGTAATACGCATGTGCACGCCATCAGCGTTTTCGCAATTGTGCGTTTTTAAAGCTTGTGCAGAGATAAAATAAATAAATAAATAAATAAATATATTTTTTTATTTTCTTCAAGGTTTGCATTCTCGAGCCACCAGGAACTGTTGTTGTGCGAATGAGCGGGCCGGAGCGCATTATGGGTTTTCTGTTAGAACGGTGTCATGTAAGTGGCCCCTAAGTTAATAACTAATGATCTTTGCAACGGAAGTGAATCGATCAAAACTAACTTTAGCTGGACAATAACTTTATTCTTGAGCTGCTGTAAAGCCAAACAATCTCTGTTACTTTAATTTCCTATTATCACTGTAAAGCTGCTTTGAAACAGTCCACATTGTTAAAAGCACTATATAAATGAAGGTGACTTGACTTGACTAGTTTACTGAGAGTATACTTCAAAGTGTACTTTCATAAACTAAAAAAATGTGCTACAAGTATTTGTGACTAGTTAACTATCAGAATACAAATAGGTTCACTTGTAGTATAGTTGCAGTACAAATTAAAATCTTAGTTGTTAACTAGTTGTGTACTCAAAGTTTACTAGTGTTACACTTATAAGTATACTTTCATACACTAAAAAGTGGGTCGGTTTAGTCCCCAAGTATCATAGAAACAGTATACTTGCAAGTATAATTGTAGTACATACTTACTACATAAAGTGTACTTCAAAAAATATACTTGAACATGAGGCTGGTGCAGTCTTCTATGCTTTACCCTTCAGTTGTGCAGCTCATTGATTTCCTGTGCTCTGTTGGGACTGCTTCATGGCGCTTTTCCACTGCATGGTACGGTACGGTTCGGTTCGGTACGGCACGCTTTGGCACTTTTCCACTGCATGGTACGGTACCGTTCGGTACGGTACGGCTCACTTGTGGCGCTTTTCCACTGCATGGTACGGTACGGTACGGCTCGCTTCGGCTCGCTTTAAATGGTACCACCTCTGTTGAGGTTCCAAGCGTACCGTACCGATACTAAAATGTGACGTGGAAGCACTGTAGATCACTGATTGGTCAGACAGACAGAATCGTCACTAGCGTCATTGTATTTGCGAGACATCAAACCCGCTAGATTTAAATAGCCAGTAAACAGCCACCGCTGTAGCACCTGTTTTAAAACTACTTGCTTGACTTGCTTGAAGAAAAAAAACTTCCAAAAAAGAAATGGCTGAATCGTGGTCAGTGGACGAGAAGCGCAGACGTTCCTCTTGTTGGTTGTCGAGGAGCGGATAAACTTTAACGATCATCAGTCATAATCCCACCCACTTTGAAGCGGTACTAACTGCAGTGGAAAAGCAACCGAGCTAAAGCGAACCGTGCCGAGCCGTGCCGCGCCGAGTCGTACCACGCAGTGGAAAAGCGAAGCGAGCCGAACCGTTCCGCGCCAAAGCGTGCCGTACAGAACCGAACCGTACCGTACCATGCAGTGGAAAAGCGCCATTAGTGCATTGCACACAAACAGGGATAAGATTAGTGACATCAGACTAACAGTGTACCATGAAGTAACAGAGACAGGACACTCAAGAGACACAGAGGCCATTTGTTCACGCTCATCCAGCTAATTCTCTTTAAGGTTCTATAGTAAACAAGACTATTGGCTGTAAGGTAGGAATTTCATTTATCAGAAAGGTGACTGGCTTTTTATTTTATTTTATTTCATGTTATGTTATGTGAGGCAGCATGATGCCATGTTTGGTGTTATGATTTTTGACTTCACATATGAATGATTGGTCCATTTCTGCAATAATTGGCATAAATCCAGTCTACTTTGCAGTTGTTTTATTTATTTTTTTCTGGCAAAGAATTTCCAACTTAAACATGAGGAGCCTGTCTGACCAATATGTAAAGTAACCACTCAAATCAAAGAGTGTAAAAATAAAGCACTGAACATTAAAACTTTGGCAAATCCAGTGATTGGTTCTTCCTCAAAAATGCTCATTGTATTGGATGTGGTTGGTCATGCTATTTGAGGATAAGACTTAAATAATGACACTAATAATAATGCTTTATTTATATAGCACATTTCTTAGTCTCAAAGTCACTACAAGACAGTAATGTAGTCCCTTATCAGAAAATATCAACAAAAACATATTGGGTAAAAATAAAGATTGTTTACTCATAAACTCTGTCAACCACCTTTTTCATAATTTCTCTTTGCCATGACTCTTCTTGGTGTTCTAAACTGTCTAGACAAGAGTCTGGACATGACGGTTCTAAAACAGATTTCACAAAAGAAATTATATTTGTTTTAGAGTAAAATAAATCATAAATCAGTGGAGTTATAGTGTATGGCAATCTCATCCCATCTGCTGAAAAAAAAGAAGCTTTACAGTCATATTCTGTATTAATCGCTATTATGACAAGAGTAGAATTTCAGATGCTATGATATAAGCATGAAAATAGCATTGCTTATTCTCTAAACTCCTACATAAATTGCTACCTTATTTTACTACATAAGGACAACAGAGATTGTTTGATTCATCAAGCTATACAATCACATCTTTGTGGTAGATGTAGTCCTTACGTACAAATGTAAGACTCAAATAATGTTACTTTTCTTATTTTTCATCTAAATAAATTATTTATAAATTATAAAAATTATTTATAAATTTGAAATTCCAGAGGGAACATTTGGTTTGAAAAGGTTAATTCTTTACTAGGTCAGTCTAAAGACCATGTTCTCATTATGTCTCAAAGCTCAGCATCTGTCTCCCTTTAGAGGAAACCTACTATTTTTTCCACACACTTTAAAATACATAATTCCTTAAAATGCTCAAATAGCATTTTAAGGAATTATGTATTTTAAAGTGTGTGGAATTATGTATTTTAAAGTGTGTGGGAAAATAGTGAGTATACAGATAGATACACTAATCATTAACAGCAATCAACATAACATGCTAAATTTAGACACGCAATCAATGCATAGGAGTTATGGAACCATCAAGAGCTGCATACAGCAAAGCCTGCATGTCACCAGCAAATATTCTCTTCACAACATGAACAACATTCTGGAGCGCACTTTTGACTTGTCACAAGAAGTCGTCTGGGACCCTTGAGTGTACATAAGCAGAAAATTACATTTCCGGTGGTAGGCATATAAAACCAGGCTTTAGTAACACCTTGCCCACTACATATTTTTCTAGAAAATATGAAGTTGCTTTAAAGGACTAGTTCACTTTAAAATGAAAATTAGCCCATGATTTACTCACCCTCAAGCCATTCTAGGTGTACAGGTCCTTCTCAAAAAATTAGCATATTGTGATAAAGTTAATTATTTTCCATAATGTAATGATAAAAATTAAACTTTTATATATTTTAGATTCATTGCACACCAACTGAAATATTTCAGGTCTTTTATTGTTTTAATACTGATGATTTTGACATACAGCTCATGAAAACCCAAAATTCCTATCTCAAAAAATGAGCATATCATGAAAAGGTTCTCTAAACGAGCTATTAACCTAATCATCTGAATCAACTAATTAACTGTAAACACCTGCAAAAGATTCCTGAGGCTTTTAAAAACTCCCAGCCTGTTTCATTACTCAAAACCGCAATCATGGGTAAGACTGCCGACCTGACTGCTGTCCAGAAGGCCATCACTGACACCCTCAAGCAAGAGGGTAAGACACAGAAAGAAATTTCTGAACAAATAGGCTGTTCCCAGAGTGCTGTATCAAGGCACCTCAGTGGGAAGTCTGTGGGAAGGAAAAAGTGTGGCAAAAAACGCTGCACAACAAGAAGAGGTGACCGGACCCTGAGGAAGATTGTGGAGAAGGACCGATTCCAGACCTTGGGGGACCTGCGGAAGCAGTGGACTGAGTCTGGAGTAGAAACATCCAGAGCCACCGTCCACAGGCGTGTGCAGGAAATGGGCTACAGGTGCCGCATTCCCCAGGTCAAGCCACTTTTGAACCAGAAACAGCGGCAGAGGCGTCTGACCTGGGCAACAGATAAGCAGCACTGGAGTACCCACAGTCAGTGATGGTCTGGGGTGCCATGTCAGCTGCTGGTGTTGGTCCACTGTGTTTTATCAAGGGCAGGGTCGATGCAGCTAGCTATCAGGAGATTTTGGAGCACTTCATGCTTCCATCTGCTGAAAAGCTTTATGGAGATGAAGATTTCATTTTTCAGCACGACCTGGCACCTGCTCACAGTGCCAAAACCACTGGTAAATGGTTTACTGACCATGGTATTACTGTGCTCAATTGGCCTGCCAACTCTCCTGACCTGAACCCCTTAGAGAATCTGTGGGATATTGTGAAGAGAAAGTTGAGAGACGCAAGACCCAACACTCTGGATGAGCTTAAGGCCGCTATCGAAGCATCCTTGGCCTCCATAACACCTCAGCAGTGCCACAGGCTGATTGCCTCCATGCCACGCCGCAATTTCTTTCTGTGTCTTACCCTCTTGCTTGAGGGTGTCAATGATGGCCTTCTGGACAGCATTCGGGTCGGCAGTCTTACCCATGATTGCGGTTTTGAGTAATGAAACAGGCTGGGAGTTTTTAAAAGCCTCAGGAATCTTTTGCAGGTGTTTAGAGTTAATTAGTTGATTCAGATGATTAGGTTAATAGCTCGTTTAGAGAACCTTTTCATGATATGCTAATTTTTTGAGATAGGAATTTTGGGTTTTCATGAGCTGTATGCCAAAATCATCAGTATTAAAACAATAAAAGACCTGAAATATTTCAGTTGGTGTACAATGAATCTAAAATATATGAAAGTTTAATTTTTATCATTACATTATGGAAAATAATGAACTTTATCACAATATGCTAATTTTTTGAGAAGGACCTGTATATGACTTTCTTATTTCAGACGTATACAATCAGAGTTATATTAATACACACCCTGAGGCTTCAGAGCTTTATAATGGCAATGGATTGAAACCATCAGTTTGAAGCTCAAAAAAGTCCATCCATCCATTATACAAGAACTCCACACGGCACCAGGGGGTTAATAAAGGCCTTCTGAAGCAAAATGATGAGTTTGTGTAAGAAAAATGTTCATATTTAAAACTTTATAAAGTAAAATAACTAGCTTACGGCCAAACAAACATACGGATCCGACTTAAGTGTAAATCGCAACTTATGAGAGTATCTTGACGTACTGGTGATATTTACGCTACGCCATGACGCACTACGCTACTTCTGACGTCATTAGTTGTGTAAGTTGTGCTTTATACGCAAGTAGACTGTTAATGGCCGTTTGGCCGGAAGCTAGAATTTTACTTTGTAGCGTGTTAAATATGAATATTTATCTTACACAAACTCATTGCTTTGCTTCAGAAGGCCTTTATTAACCCCCCGGAGCCATGTGGAGTTCTTTTATAATGGATGGATGCACATTTTTGAGCTTCAATCTGATGGTTGCAATCCACTGCCATTATAAAGCTTGGAAGAGTCAGGGTGTTTATTAATATAACTCCGATTGTATTCGCCTGAAAGAAGAAAGTCATATACAACTTGGATGACTTGAGGGTGAGTAAATCATGGGCTAATTTTCATTTTAAAGCGAACTATTCATTTAAGGGCAGTAAATTACTTTTGCCATGCATCTTATAATGTCATTTTGAGCTTGTTTTTCTATATGTAAATGTGTTTGTATGTTATTTATTGGTGGTATTAAGTGGTATTGCTTTTACAATTTGTGTACAGCACAATGGCCAGTGACAGTTTTATTGTGCTATATAAATACTGTAGCAATGTTCAGGGAAGAAGGAGGCGATCCTGGGGGGTATGGACCGACAAGCCGAGGGAAACGGAGACGGAAGCACGAGGAGCGACAGATCGAGAGAGGGGAGAGAGAAAAAAAAAAAAAAAACTTGGTCCGGTTGCCACAACGCGCTGCCATCTGGTTCTCCATCAGCTGGGCGATCTCCTCCGCGGTGCCTGGCGGTGACGCTGGGTAGCCCTCGGTGGACGGCTCGACGCTCCTCCGCCGCCCGGTGGACGGCGACGGCTCCTTGGGCTCTACGGCAGACGGTAGGAGTCCCCCGCTCCCTGCTCCTCCCCTTTCCCTGTTGGACGGCAGCAGGCTCCGGCCCACGGCGAGCGGCGGCGACTCCCCCGCTCCCTCCCGGACGGCAGCCGCCCCTCCAATTCCCAGGCGGCCGGCAGCGAGCTTGACCGCCCCCCCCCCCAGCAACTCACTCCAGCGCACCGCCTCGAGCGTCCATGGCCGCGAGTCCCCCGCTCCCTGCTCCTACCCGGCGGATGGCAGCAGGCTCCGGCCCACGGCGAGCGGCAGCGACTCGCGCACCTTGCTCGATGGCACCGCAAATTCCCCACAGCAGCGAGGACTCTCTGACAGCGCGTTCCTCCCTCTTCCCGGGTTTTGGCACCAGTGTAGCAATGTTCAGGGAAGAAGGAGGCGGGAACCGGCGAACATTCAAACATACTTTATTTAAAATAAAACAAACAAACACAACTAAAATACAGGCCTGTTCCTCTCTCGATCATCAACGTCGTCGCTCCCCCTTTATGCTTCCGCTCCTCCGTGAGAGATGCGAGACCGGTGTGCTTCACAGGTGCTGCTCATTAGCAATATCGCACCACCGGCCTCGTGCCGTTCTCTCACGTCCCTCGGCCGTCCTGTTCGCCACAAATACATTTTAAAAAAAGTATTTGCTGCCAAAAAAGCTTTTTTTTTTTTTTTTTTTTTTTTATCTGACCATAGAACCCGCCCCATTTGAAGTTTCCTGTAGTGTCAGTTACTTTTCAAACGTTCTATGGACAGATGAAACAAAAAAAAAAAGCTTTTTGGAAGCAAACACTTAAGATGGGGTTGGTGCACACAGGGATAAAAAAGTACCCATGTGTAAAATTAAAAACTCTGCTGTATCTTTAATGCTGTGGGCCTGATTTTCTGCCAGAGGTCCTGGACATCTTGTTCAGATACATGGCATCATGGAATCGATCAAATACCAACAGATAAAAAATCAAAACCTGACAACCTCTGCTAGAAATCTTATAACGGGCCATGTTTGGATCTTCCAACAGGACAGTGATCCAAAAACAAACATAAAAATCAAAACAAAAATGTGTCACTGATGTGATGAGTCTCTTCTCTTCCTGTTACGGCGAGCTAGTGGGTGTGGCAAGGAGACTCATCAACAGAACGATGTCCACCTGTTCATCCCTCTATAAATGTTTAGACTGAATGGTGTACAGAGAAGTCTTTTCTCCGGTTTACTTTGTGTTCGATTTATGTTTGATTTGGGCTTGGTTAGTTTCTTTGGTTAGTATTTTGTTTGCTCTGGCTGATACATTTACACCCATGCCCTTTGTCAGGCATTACAGACGACCACGTTTTATTGTTTTATACATTTTTCTAATTATGTGATTAGAAGTTATTTTCTTTTGCAGTTCAATCACTGTGTCCTCGATTTCATTTGCCACGGTTATGAGCCGGTCGTGACAAATGTGGGGGCTCGTCTAAAACTTTGTTTGGTTAAGAAATTTGGTTAAGTAGTTTATTTCGTTAATCCGATGATTAATTCGTTAGATGTGTTTTTTTTTTTCTTAGTAATATTTGTTGAATATTTAATTTAGAAATTTTGTGGAGGATTATAGTGATTGGTTTTGGGTTTTTTTTTTTTTTTTTTTTTGGTTAGGCTTAGCCTACTTCATGGAAGTTGACTTCGGTAAGTATTGACTATTTTTTTTTTTGTATGTTTTTTGTATGTCAGGGGAGTTTCTGTGGATATGCTTTCCCTAGTTAGGTTTAGCGGGATATCCTTAAGGGGATGCTCCGAAATTTTTTTATTTTAGTTTGTTTTTTTCTGTATGGTGAAAGCAGCTAGAGTAGTTGTCTCGGGAACACGTCCGTGTTTTGTGATGGTAACTTGTTAATCGGTTGCCATTTCAAACACTGGTTTACAGTGTATAAAAACCCGCTGCAAGTAACTGTACGAAGATTAGGGATATGTTTAGATAATTTAGGAATTTAGTTAGAGGAATTGTGTATCCACTTTCTACCCCTCATATATATATATATATATATATATATATATATATTTGTAAATTGGTTACCGGAGGCTACTTTTGTTTTATCATGGATTCAAAGGTTGAGGAATTTATATAGTGCTCCGTCTGAAGTTCTGTTGGATGATTTTTCTAAAGATCCGTTAGTAGAACTTTCAACTCATTATAAAATTAGTTTGTCAAGTCAAGATAAACGTCTAAAGGATAGTATTAAAACTGTGATTTAAGACGGAGTTATTTGAACTCGGAGTTTTGGAATCTCAATCTTTGGAAGATGTGTTGTTTTGTTAGTGCTGCATCAGTGTCTCATCTGACATTTGAACAACAAAAACAATTGTTGTTAATTCAAACAGATACTAAAAAAAGAAATGCTAGATGCACAAAATCGCCTTGAGATATCTAAATTACAGTTACAACAACAACAGCTTGAACTGGAACGTTACCGGTTAGATCTGATCAAATCCGGTCATTTAACAGAAGATGTAAAACGTGATTTGGCTTCGTGTAAATTTGATGTAGTGACCAATATGAGGTTGATACCTAAATTTGACAAGAAAGATGTTGAACGTTTCTTTTTGTTGTTTGAACGCGTGTCAGAAGCACGAAAATGGCCAGATGAGGAATGCACGCTTATGTTACAGTCGGTTTTTACAGGGAAAGCTCAAGAAGCATACTTGTCTCTGAATGTGGAAAATGCTAAGGACTATTTGACTGTTAAGAATGCCGTATTAAGGGCATACGAGTTGGTCCCAGAGGCATATAGGCAAAAATTTAGGTCCTGGAAGAAAACCGATAGTCAAACGCATGTTGAGTTTGTACATGATATTTCACTTCACTTCAATCGTTGGTGTGCAGTTTCTGACGTGAAAACGTTAGATTTAAAAGAGTTGATTTTGCTTGAACAATTTAAAAACTCTGTGTCGCAGCGTGAAGCAACATATATTAGTGAGCGTAAACCCGACACCGCAAATGAGGGGGCTGTTATAGCCGATGAATTTTCATTGATTCATAAAACCTCTTTTGGCTACAAAAATGTTGGAGAACATTTTAAGAGAGAGTCATGGCATGACTTTAATAGACCTCCAAATCCTTTTGGTGGTATATCGGACAAACAGCGTCTTGGCTTTGTTGGAGGAAACGATAGAGAAAACGTCTGCAATTATTGTCACGAGTTTGGTCACTGGAAGAATGAGTGTCCATTGTTAAACTCTAAGTCATCTTCAGTAAAACCTGTTGTTTTGGCTATTTCAGAAGTAAATAATGTACAGAAGAGTTCTTTGTTACGTTGTTCAACATTTTCTCCATTTATCACAGATGGTTCTGTCAGATTGGTAAATTCGATGGAAGATGTACCGGTCAAAATTCTCCGTGACACGGGTTAATCAGAGACATTTGTCCTAGAGTCTATATTATCTTTTTCAAATGACTCTTACACTGGGAACAATGTGTTGATTAGGGGTATTGGTTGAATGTGATATCTGTTCCATTACATAAAATTGTTTTACATTCTGACTTAATCCAGGGAGAGGTGGAAGTTGCTGTGCGTTCCTGCTTGCCTGTGGACGGAGTGCAGGTGATCTTGGGAAATGATTTGGCTGGTGAACGAGTTTGGCAGAATATTTCACCGAATTTGGTGGTCACACCATCGGTGTCGACGGTTGACGCGAGTGATGATGTTTTTACCTGTTCTTTGGATGGCTTTCCATCGTGCGTGATAACCAGGTCTATGAGTAAAATCCCCGCTGGTGTTACATCTGAAACTAGAGAGAAGTTAAGTACACCTCTAGAAGTCCCTTCTTTCTTGTCTGTGTCATGCGATGAGTTGATTAAAGAGCAAAAGGCTGACATTATGGTTGTTGAACTGTTTGATCGAGTTGTCTCTTATGATGAAATCGTAAATCTTCCCTCTGGGTATTATATAGAGGAAGATGTGTTGGTCCGAAAGTGGGTGCTGCACGGAGAATTTGTGATTGGTGATCCGGTTCTACAAATTGTAGTCCCTCAGTCTCTTCGGAAACTTGTTTTAAAAGCGGCTCATGACAGCTCTGGACATTTGGGAGTGAAAAAAACATAAGTTGCTTTTGAGACATTTTTTCTGGCCAAAGTTGAAGCGTGATGTGTCGAACTATATTAAGTTATGTCAAACATGTCAACTTACAGGAAAACCAAATCAGTGTATGAAACCTGCCCCTTTGTATCCAATTCCTGCTATTAGTCAACCTTTTGACCATCTTATTGTGGATTGTGTTGGGCCATTACCTCGGTCAAAGGCAGGAAATGAATATTTGCTTACGGTTATGTGCCAAGTGACTAGATATCCAGCTGTGTACCCGTTACGTTCGATAACCACAAGGTTAGTTGTAAAAGCACTGACCCAGTTTATATCAGTGTTCGGAGTACCACGAGTTATTCAGTCTGATCAGGGGAGTAATTTTACTTCCAATTTGTTTGGTCAAGTTTTGAAACAGCTTAATATTCAACATAATCTTTCCAGTGCCTATCACGCTCAAAGTCAGGGAGCACTGGAAAGGTTTCACCAAACATTAAAGTCTTTATTGAGATCTTACTGTGTTCAGATGAATCAGGATTGGGAAGTGGGTTTACCTTGGTTAATGATGTCAGCTCGAGCAGCCGCTCAGGAGAGTACCGGATTTAGTCCAAATGACCTTGTTTTTGGTCATGAGGTGCGGGGCCCCTTGTCTATTTTGCCTGCAGATTGGAAAAAAGCTGGTCCACCAAAAAAACCTTTTAGCGTATGTAAGTGATTTTCGCAGGCGAATTTTCGAAACCTGTCAATTGGCAAAAGCATCTTTGAGTTAAGCACAGGATCGGATGAAACGACTTTTTGATCGTTGTACAGAATTGCGTTCATTCCAATTGGGTGATCAAGTTCTTGCTTTGTTACCTATTGTGGGATCACCATTTCAGGCAAAATTTGTCGGTCCTTATTCTGTTGCTCGTAAAATTTCGGATCTTAATTATGTGATTAATACGCCAGATCGGAAAAAGAAGACTAGAGTGTGTCATGTAAATTAGCCTTTTTATGGTTCTGAAAAATTTGTTGACACTGAAATAAGTCCAGACGACGTTGATATAACTAATCCTAGTATTAAATCTGTGTTGCTTACAGATTCTTTTTGCGGTGATGCTGAGTTGTCAACCACTTCTATTATGATAGGTGGGGATCAGGATGAGATTGATCCTGGAGATTCTATTCTTCAGGGTCGTTTACACAATTCAGAAGCGTTGGTTTAGTCATTTAACAGAGGGGCAGCGTACCGATTTGATTAATCTGATTTTTGAGTATATTGCACTATTTCCTGATACTCCATCTCGTACAAGTCTTATTGAACACGACATTGATGTAGGAAATTCGGCTCCAATTCATCAGCGCTATTACCGAGTTTCTGCAAATAAAAAGCAACAATTAGAGAAGGAAATTGAATATATGTTGGAAAATCATATTGCTGAACCTTCCTTTTCGAGTTGGGCTTCTCCATCATTGCTGGTGAATAAATCTGATGGATCATTCAGATTTTGTATGGATTACCGAAAGGTGAATGCCGTAACGAAACCTGATTCATTTCCATTGCCTCGAATTGAGGACTGTATTGACCAGGTGGGAAATGCTAAATTTGTTAGCAAGTTTGATCTATTAAAAGGTTAGTGGCAGGTGCCTTTAACTGAAAGAGCTCGGGAAATTTCTGCTTTCATTATTCCATCAGGATTATTTTCGTACAATGTTATGAGTTTCGGGTTGCGAAATGCTCCCGCAACTTTCCAGCGTTTAATGAACCGAGTGATTTCTGGCTTGAGGGGATGCGCTGTGTACTTGGACGATGTCATTGTGTATAGTCAAACTTGGGAAGAACATGTTATACAAATTAGAGCACTATTTGATCGACTTGTGAAGGCAAATTTGACGGTTAATTTGTTAATGTGAGTTTGCAAAGGCTACCGTAGTTTACTTGGGGAAAGTGGTTGGCCGAGGCCAAGTGCGCCCTGTCCGTGCAAAAGTGGAAACGATTGATAACTACCCTACACCTACCACAAAGAAAGAACTTATGCGATTTCTTGGAATGGTGGGATTTTATCGTTGTTTTTGTAGAAATTTTTCTACTGTGGTGGCCCCCCTGACAAGTTTATTGTGGGGTGGAGTAGACTTTTGTTGGACAGGGGTCTGTCAGCAAGCCTTTGAAAAAGTTAAAATCCTTCTTACAGAGGATCCTGTTTTGAAAGCTCCAAAGTTTGATCAGGCGTTTCGATTGCAAGTGGATGCCAGCAATGTGGGTGCTGGTGCCGTTTTGTTACAGACTTATGAAGATGGAGTTGATCATCCGGTTGGATTCTTTTCTAGGAAGTTTAATTCTTATCAACTGAATTATTCGGTAATTGAAAAGGAGGCGCTTGCTCTGATTTGGGCTTTACAACACTTTGAAGTGTACGTGGGTTCGTCTGAGGGACCCCTGGTGGTTTTTACTGATCACAACCCTTTAGTTTTCCTTCACTCGTTACAAAATCCAAACCAGAGGTTAATGAGGTGGTGCTTATTTTTACAGGGATACCTGTTAGATATTCGCCACATTAAAGGTTCAGAGAATGTAACTACTGATGCCTTATCTCGTATTCATATAGTCTAGTGTTATAGGATTTGTTCCATTTCTCTGTTTTGTGTCTCTGTTCTTTTCTTAATTTGCTTCCTAGGTGTTGGGGTTGCTAGAAGGACTTGGAGAGCTGATAAGACTGGGAAGAATCTAGAGTTGGAATAAGTTCGCTTACTTGGACTGTTTGGATTCTGAGTTGTGGGTTTTGTTTGGGTTTTGGACGAGTTTGTGAAGTCGCTGTGTTTTTTTTTGTTCTTTTTAGGGGGAGTGTGTGACGAGTCTCTTCTCTTCCTGTTACGGCGAGCTAGTGGGTGTGGCTAGGAGACTCCTCAACGGAACGATGTCCACCTGTTCATCCCTCTATAAATGTTTAGACTGACTGGTGTACAGAGAAGTCTCTTCTCCGGTTTACTTGGTGTTCGATTTATGTTTGATTTGGGCTTGGTTAGTTTCTTTGGTTAGTATTTTGTTTGCTCTGGCTGATACATTTACACCCATGCCCTTTGTCAGGCATTACAGATGACCACGTTTTATTGTTTTATACATTTTTCTAATTATGTGATTAAAAGTTATTTTCTTTTGCAATTCAATCACTGTGTCCTCGATTTCATTTGCCACGGTTATGAGCCTGTCGTGACACTAAGCACAAAACCAAGCATCTGCAATGCCCATCCCAGTCCCTGACCTGAACCCTATAGAAAATGAGTGGGCTGAACTGAAGAGAAGCGCCAACATGGATCTGGGAATCTGAAGGATCTGGAGAGATTCTGTACAGAGGAATGGTCTCTGATCTCTTGTCAAAGTGTTCTCCAAACTAATCAGGCATTATAGGAGAAGACTCAGAGCTGTTATCTTGTACAAAGGAGGTTTCAAAAAGTATTTAATAAAAGGGGGCAAAAAAAATTTCCCAATGTGTTTTGGAGAAAAACATTTATTTCATAATGTGATTTTCCCCCCCACTTTTTTAATAAAATATCAAAATATCATTAACAATGCAGATTTATTTTTTTACAGCATCTTAGATCAGATTTACCAAGGGGGCAAATAATTCTGACCAGCACTATATATATATATATATATATATATATATATATAATGTGGCGTGCGGTCCATATAAGCTGTGAATGCTCTGCATACCCAAGCCATGATTAGTATTAGCTCACTGATTAGTATTAACAGTATAAATTATTATAAATGCCCTTGTTTGAGTTGTACCATAAAGCTAAAATGTGCTGCTTTTGCCAGATTTCGATCAGCGAAAATCATACTGTGTTTGATACAAGACTAACTAGACTAAATCTAGTGAGAAAAGTAATAAGTCATTCTATTTTCTCCATAGGAAAATTTATTTTTAACGAAAACTGTTAAAGACAGACCTACTGTAAGCAGAACTGTAACTATCCAAGGCTGTTAATTGTAGTCAATTTCATTATTTTCAACTTATTTTTAAAAGAATAATTATAATTGACTAATTTTATGTGTGTGCACTCACAATAACTAAAAGTTGTGCTTTTGTAAAATAAACAAAACAAACAGGATGCGCTTTCTGCCTGTGAACTTGAGTGTCAAAAAATAAACCGAAACTCAGCGTGAACTTTACTCAAAGACATGAGAAATACATCTATTGAAAGCTTGAAATGTCTATTTTTAAATGTACTGATTCAAATGGAAAACAAATACTCTAAGATTATGTAATGAAACATGCATATAGGTGCATGCACTGTTCTGCGGAGATGACAAGTCAGCATCGTCGTCCTAATCTCTGCAGCCGAAAACATTATCAATAAATTATTTAAATATTCGGACAGTCTCCTTACTGTTTTTTTCATGACACATTCATAATTATTACTTTTGCCAGTGGGCTGTGGCAAGCTTTATGTGTGCGCTTTATTGCTGATTGGGCTGTGTATAGACAATTAAAGGCTCATTATTATGATGTATGGCTTATTAATATACACATACGATTAGTCGACTACTAAAATGAAAATAAAAATCAACGACTAATAATCGACTCGAAAAATCTTTAATTAAGAGCACCCCTAGTGAACGCTAGGAATGTACCTATATCTGTCATAGGACATGACGCAGGAGCAGATGGGTTTTGGATACATGCAATTTATTAATGTATAGACAAATAACACAAGAACTCAAAATACTGGACAAAAACATAAAAAACTTAATGGTCGGCAAAACACAACAGCAACAGAAAACAAAAAGGCTGGATCAAAAAACATGGATGCCGTTTCAAAAATGACTAAGATGAGAACTCAGTTAGAGTAATAAGTAGCAGTAGCACTATCAGGAGTAGCAGTGTCGCTACTTGTTAGCAGATAACACATCAGATAACCAAACATCAGACACAGAAAAATAAGTGAATATAAACAGGGACAATAAGGACAACAAACAATTGAGAACTGGTCACACTAATAAACAAGGAATTTAATGAATGAAGGGCAAATGGGGAGGATGGGCAAAGACACAAGAAACGGCTATTCCAAAAAGCAGGTTGTTGCAACGAATTCCTTGTTGAATTGAGAATTTCTGGATCCAAGAGGTACAGGAATTTCAAAACACGTTCCCTTTCGAGGGAACTCGTGGTGCATCGATGATGCTTTGGGAACACCCCTGCGTGAATGCGTCTGAAGCACTTATGTCAACTAGTCCAATGGCGAGAGTGAGCGTCACGGGCGGGTGACGTCACGACCAGGACATGATAAAAGCACATCCAGTTTAGAACCGCGCTAGCTTCGAAAAAGGCCGAAGCAAGTCGATCACAGGGATGTAGGAAGTATGGCAAAGTGACGCATTGTCTCGTTCCCTACTCAGGGAACTAGGGTTACAGTCGTAAGGTGAGGTGTACACCGCTCCACACCGGTCGGGGCTCCGCCCACAAATGATAACACAACCAGAGCCTGCTCGGTGTCCACCACCTTAGGGAGGACCCCTAGAAATATGGGTGGCTAAGAACCGAACTGAATTCTGTAACCTGTTGCCTTTTTCTTCAGAGACCAGGAGACATTGGGATATCTTTCAAAGTAGAAGTTACTTTTTATTGAGGACTTTGCTGTTGCGATGCTGTAGTCACCAAGTCTAACTCAATAGCTAAAAATACAGTGTTTTATCCTTCCAAAGGGGGAGGGATTTACATAAAAAGGGGGAGGCTATCTGAACAAAGCATGTAAATGTGAAGTACAGGAATCAGCACGTTACCGGAAATTCACCAACTATGATATTCGTCAGCAAAACAGTGTGATTAAAATGTCAATATCCTAATCCAGGGGTGTCCAAACTCGGTCCTGGAGGGCCACTGTCCTGCAGAGTTTAGTTCCAACTTGCCTCAACACACCTGCTTGTAAGTTTTTAGCATGCCTATTGACCTTCAACAGCTAATCAAGACCTTGATTAGCTGTTTCAGGTGTGTTTAATTGGGGTTGGAGCTAAACTCTGCAGGACAGTGGCCCTCCAGGACCGAGTTTGGACACCCCTGTCCTAATCCAATCAGCCAGACTCTTCAACGACTGGGACAGTGGCTCCGAGAGCCATTAGAACAAAGGGTGAGAGTTTCAGTAATCTGACACATTTAACTTACAATAGAGAGCTCTGGACAGACAGGAATCTCTTGCTGATACTCTGATATCTAAATTCAGTCTACTAAACTTTCTCAGTTTCTATACAATTGTATTGGAACCTAAATTAAAACATTTAATAAATTTGTAACACTACAAAGCCTTTTCTATAGTGAGCAGGCCCCAAAGAGATATATTTGGCAGTAGCTTCCACGCTGCCAAAAAATCTACTAAGGGGACCAGTCTCTCGAGACTGGCCTCTGGTACCGCCTGTCCCGCGCCCAGTTTGATGACCTGTTGTCCCGCATCGGAGCGAGGATCACCCTCGCCCTCACCCACCTAATCTGTCATTTATTTTTGTTTTGATGATAAATAGAGCCAGCCTAGGCTACTACAAAAGTGATTAAACTGTCCTGTGATTTTTTTCCCTCACACAACACTGTCCAGACACGAACTATGTTCTTGACACTAAAGTATGTTGGTTCTCTTTACATTAGAATTATAATAATGTTTCATATAATCTAGATTAGATATGAAATAAATAGCATACAAAATTAATGTCTCATATATTAAAATCAAGTTTTTATGTGATACGTGACAACAGCAAGCTGGCTCCTGATTGGTTAACGCGGCGCGAATTGACGCAGAAGTTCAGATTTTTCAACTCGGGCGGCAGACGCGAATTCGCGTCAAACGCATGAATGCACAAAAAGCACTAAATAAATAATTTGCGCATAACGCGCCAAGACACTCAATTTGCGCCATTCGCGTGAATTTGACGCGCGAATGAGGCGAATTCGCGTCTACCGCGCCGCGCTCTACGCCTCATTCGTGCTGCAGGAATTTTTTACGCACGTAACGCGTCTTTGCATTGACTTAACATTTAAATCACTCGCGCTAGACTGTCACGGTTCGTGCTGTCTCATGCTGAAATGTCTGAGTGAGTGTAATTGTGTGGGTGTGGTTACTCGTTGTGTTGATTAGTGTCACCAGCTGTCATCAATTCCAGTTCCTTTTTATTTGCATCTTGCATCCTCCTGTTTTTTCCCTCACAGAACGATCTGACGCACCATGGATGCAGCAAGCACATCCCAGCTCAACGACTTCATTTCTCATAGCATATCCCGTATGGACCAACAAGAGGAAAGCATCGCGGACACAGGTCGTGCGGTGCAAGCACTCGTGAAGCAGGTGTCCGAGCTCACCCAACAGGTACAACTTCTACGGACTCCCACTGCGCCCCCCACACCGCCCGTTCCCCCACCACGGGCGCCGGCAGCAGCGGAGAGACCAGGGCCACGCCTACCTACACCAGAGGGTTATTCCGGTGAACCTGAATTTTGCAGAGCGTTCCTCACGAGGTGTTCGATGCATTTTGCCCTACAGCCACGCACTTTCCAGAGCGAACAGACTAAAGTGGCGTTTGTATTAACCCTGCTGTCAGGAAGAGCAGCGCTTTGGGGAACGGCGGTGTGGGAGAACGGAGACAACTGCTGCACCTCCTTCCAGGCACTCTCCGAGGAGATGAAGAGAGTGTTCGATCGTGCAGTGGCGGGTAAGGAGGCGGCCAGATTACTCGCCGAACTGCGACAGGGAGAAGGCTCGGTGCCGGACTTTTCCATTCGGTTCCGCACCCTGGCCGCAGAGTGCCGTTGGAACGAGGAGGCGCAGTGGGATATGTTCCTGCATGGGCTGGCTGACCGCGTTCAAAGGGAAATTTACGCGATGGACTTACCAGAGACGCTGAACGGACTGGTGGAACTTGCGCTGAGAGTAGACGCTCAACTGAATCGTGTGACCAGATTGACGCGCCCCAGCCGTCCACAGTTCAGCATGGAGGACCACCAGCCCGGTGGTGCGAGCGCGGTCAGCCCCGCATTCGACCACGAGCCCATGCAGGTGGGGAATTTCATTCGTAATTTCAGCCAACTAGTCGCACCTCTGACTGCCTTGACCTCCCCCCGAACGACGTTCAGGTGGTCGAACACTACCGAGGCAGTGTTCACCAACCTCAAGAGTCGCTTCGTTTCGGCTCCCATTCTTGTCACCCCTGATCCCAAACGTCAGTTCGTGGTGGAGGTCGACGCGTCAGAGGTGGGAGTAGGAGCAGTGCTTTCACAACGCGCTTCCTCAGACGACAAGATGCATCCCTGCGCGTTTTTTTCTCATCGATTATCGTCTGCCGAACGTAACTATGACATTGGTAACAGAGAGTTGTTGGCGGTCAAGTTAGCGTTGGAGGAGTGGCGCCATTGGTTAGAGGGTTCAGGGGTACCCTTTATCGTTTGGACCGATCACAAGAACCTTGAATATATTAGATTCGCTAAAAGACTCAACTCCAGGCAGGCTCGGTGGGCACTTTTTTTCGGACGTTTTGACTTTGCTCTCTCGTACCGCCCGGGTTCCAAGAACATCAAACCCGACTCTTTATCTCGTATTTTTGATCCATCTGAACGCCCGGTGACTCCCGAGTGTATTTTACCTGAGAAAATAGTTATCTCCACACTCGTATGGGAGGTCGAGTCGAAGGTCAAGATGGCCTTAGAAGGGGTAACGCCTCCGCCCGGTTGCCCACCGAATCGGTTGTTTGTTCCGGAGGGGTTACGGTCTGACGTTATTCGATGGGGTCATTGCTCCAAAGTGGCTTGTCATCCAGGAGTGACTCGCACCAGTTATTTAGTTAAGCAACGATTCTGGTGGCCGTTAATGGCTCGCGATATTCACAATTTTGTTTTGGCCTGCTCAGTCTGTGCCACTGGGAAGACATCTAACCGACCTCCGGATGGGTTACTTCGACCGTTGTGTATCCCTTCGAGACCCTGGTCCCACATCGCGCTAGATTTTGTCACCGCACTCCCTCCCTCCAATGGCATGACGGTTGTTTTAACCGTAGTGGACCGGTTCTCGAAGGCGGCACATTTCAGTCCCTTGCCCAAATTGCCCTCAGCCAAGGAGACAGCGGTCACGGTCATTGGTTACATGGTTACATGTCTTTCGGATACATGGCCTCCCGACGGACGTGGTCTCTGACAGGGGTTCCCAATTTGTGTCCAAATTTTGGCAGGAGTTCTGTAAGTGCAATTGTGCGTGTGCGTATACGTCGTGGGTCAAAAGGTGTGGCTTTCTACCAGAAATATTCCGCTCCATTCCGTTTCTCACAAGTTATCTCCCAAATTTATCGGCCCGTTCCCTGTCACCAAGATTATTAGTCCGGTGACAGTCCGACTCAAACTCCCTCCAGCGTACAGGAGAATTCACCCCGCCTTTCACGTATCAAAGATCAAACCCGTGTTTTATTCTCCCATTAATCCGCCCGCCCCTGTTCCCCCCCCCCCCGCCGCGACTCGTAGATGGGGAACTTACTTATTCGGTACATCGTATTCTGGACTCGAGACGGAGGGGACGCGGATTTCAGTACTTGGTGGACTGGGAGGGTTACGGTCCGGAGGAGAGAAGTTGGGTACCTGCTAGAGACATCCTGGATCACTCCCTTATCGATGATTATAATTGACAAGTAAGGGAGTCTGAGAACGCCAGGAGGCGTACTGTCACGGTTCACTAATCGGCTGTCTCATGCTGAAGTGTCTGCATGAGTGTAATTGTGTGGGTGTGGTTACTCGTTGTGTTGATTAGTGTCACCAGCTGTCATCAATTCCAGTTCCTTTTTATGCCCAGCATTTTCTCCCTCTTGTTGTCAGATCGTTGTGGTTGTTCCTCGGTGTGTGTCCTGTTCTCGTGCCTCGGCTGTATCAGTTCGTCTTCTGGATTTTCGTCAGTTCCTCGTGTCGTCTGGATGTTCCACGGTTCCTGGGTTCACTCGAGCACGCTCTTCACAGCACCACCACCACCGGATCGCCATCTCGTCCCTGCTTCACTTACCACCTGAGTGTTTGCCCCGACCTGTGTCTTACATCTGACTACTCTGTAATAAACTGGATTTTTACTTGCATCTTGCATCCTCCTGCTTTTTCCCTCACATAGACGCTATATTCGCGTCCGGTGTGAACGCACCATTATGCAGCCCCGTAATCTATGCGCTGCCTTGGCACACGCGAGATCCGAGATCGAGTCACAGAATCTTTATTGCAGACCCGTAATCTACGCACTGCCTCGGCAAACGCGAGATCCGAGCCAAATAATCTTTATTAACTTTCTTCCCTCGAGAAGAAAGCCAACAAGAGCATAGCTAAAACTCTCGATAGTGCATATGTTACACGTCGGGAATTTATGAATGTACACTGTCAGCCCCAATTTACAAGAGCTGACCGTGCATGCTCCACTCCCAAACAAACAACACATGAATCGCGTATGTCCCCACTCGTAATGAAGCGAGGGCAAGGACAAACACACGATCCAAAGCTGTTTGCTCGCCATACTCCTGTCTAATATCTAAATATATATGCTTGAGGACAAACACCAATAAATAGACAGAGACAGATTCACATAGAGTGCTTGCTGAAAGCACATAAACTAGCGCGGTTCTAAACTGGATGTGCTTTTATCCTTTCCTGGTCGTGACGTCACCCGCTCGTGACGCTCACTCTTATGGAACGCGATCGGGGCCAATAGTATTTAAACGAAACGCGTGAAATTTATGGAAGGCCAAGAGGGCCAAAAACACGTGAATTTTAACGCGTATTTCACGCGTATTTCAGCGTATTATACGTGTGAAATACGCGTAAAAAATCAGTTTGAACGGGTCAGTGTCATTGGCTGCTGAAGACTTGGGTCTAACCATTTCTGTGAGCTTAGAGGGGTGTACCTTTCATAAACTAGGCTACCACCAGTTTACATGCTATAGATCAGCTTATTCAGCCTATTTATTTAGTCCTTTTTTATATAACCTATAGAAATAATATGCAGTTTTATGAAAATTTTGATAAAAATAAAATTGCCTTGTTTTTCTCCACTCATGCCTTTTTGTAAATAAGCACATTAGTGGACATTCTAGCTTTAACATCAAAGCATTAACATTTGTGTGGGGAAATCAGTTACAGTGGAGGTAACCAATCAATGCAGGTTTAAGATACAGGCCACTGTAATCAATATCTGTCTTTAGAAAACAACATGAGCTTTTGTTGTGCTTACATTTACAGCTATCAATTGTTTTTGACGTCACGACCAGGAAAGGATAAAAGCACATCCAGTTTAGAACCG
This sequence comes from Gila orcuttii, assembly GCA_026230005.1. Lineage (NCBI taxonomy): Eukaryota > Metazoa > Chordata > Actinopteri > Cypriniformes > Leuciscidae > Gila > Gila orcuttii. Next base: position 41,665,529 of record JAPDVR010000005.1, read on the forward strand.
CGCTAGTTTATGCAGGTGGCGCTTATTCAAACCTTTTTGTTCTGAAATTGGGCACTCATCAGACAAACCGTAATTAGGTATACAGGTGATATTATCAATTTAAATGAATTTTGAAAAAGGGATAAATGGAAAAAGGAATCTTGCAGCAGCATTTTGCATTAACTGAAGACGAGCAATTTGAGACTGAAATCCTGCAGTAAAGTGAATTGCAGTAGTCTAAACGTGAGGTGATAAAAGCATGAACCGCCATCTCTTTTTTATGAGTTTTATGATTAAGGAAAGGTTTGACTTTAGACCACAGACGAAGTTGATAAAAACTTGAACTTGAACTTTTAAAATACAAGTACAATGTAAAAACATGTATGTACACAATAAGTGCATTGTATCAAATTATTTCATTATTTCAATGTTAGAACATAATAGTAAGGACACAATTAATATAAAGTGGGACCCAGTTTATTTATTTATTTGCAGTATATACTTGTGTGCGGTCATGTATGCAGCCATATATCAAGGTGGGCCTCAAACAGCAGGGGAACATTCACAGTTTCATTACATGGACATTTATCTACTCTGTCCATCATAGAAGGCTTTAATAAAATAGCTAACAAAGATACATTGACAGGTGACACTGCAATGACTCCCCTTTTAAATGTCTAATTTAACCCTTTACATTTTTTTTCACTTGTAATGCTCCTAATGCAGTCCTGGGCAAACACGGTCCTGGAGGGTCAATGCCTTCTGCCCTGCAGAGTTCAGCTTCATTTCATTATTTCTAAATGTAATACATTTTCAGTGACATCAATTCTGATTTAAAATAGTCATACATATGTTAACAAACTGACCCACTGTACATTTGATCATTTTATTTTATTTTATGATTTGTATGAATGAATGATCACAAGCTTGGATGTGTTCTGTCAGTGCTTGAGGAAGGTAAAGTAAGTGGGGAACGGAAAAAACGAGTTAGCTTTAATAGCACAGTCTCATTTCAGTAAACTGCTGGTTAGGTTTGAAATCTGCCACAGGGTGTATGGGACTTGGTGAAAAGATGTTGGAAATTTGAGAGTAACCTGTTTATTTGTCACCACAACAACTCAGTTAACAAGGATTGAATGGTTGTCCTTAGTTGTGGGTGTATTTAGTGTGTGTTTTTCTATAGAAAAATTAAAATGCAGAGTAAATATAATAACATTAAATATTACAGAAATACACATGAAGAATATTCAGCAAAATACACAACTGACGTGCTATTTGATTAAGTTAAACAAACAGCTTGATTTGTTCTATATCAGCTGTGCTCTGTCTGGACATGTTCTTAAGAATATCTCAAAAACGAGCACTTAGACAATGAACCCTAACCCTAGCCTTAGCATGGTCACTGTATACAGTAGTGTAACGTAGAACACGCAGGGGACTTTCCCCAAAATGAATCAAAAAAGGCTGTGACATATACATCTTTGAATTATATTTTCTCTTGATCTGGTGCCAATAACACTGAGTTGTTGCAGGGGTTTGGTTCATATCTTCAAGATCAGAGTTGACAGAGACAGTTCATGAGCTGCTTCATGGCATCAACAAAGCCTGATTGCTTTGATTTGGTTTTGTCAACTCAAAACTAATCCTTTAACCCTGAGTTTGTTCAGTTACCGTCATGGTATAGGTCCTTGAGCAGTGTGCAGTATTCTGTCCTAGCTTTTTAATACTTTCAGTAAGCCAATCAAGTCCGTCACATTGCTAGACAAGCATATAAACTGTCACAAAACCAGAAATTAATTCTAGCAGTTATGAAGTGTACAATAGGCTTCTCAGCAACAATCCAGATTACTTGCAGATTAACCTTGTGTGGTTCTAAAAAAAAAAACACATAATAAGCTACTTAGTATTTTTATGTTTATATGTTTACTTAAATGTTATATGGTGTTTTAACAAAGTGCCTAATAATTTTTACAGATAAATTGCTTTAATATCAATTATCAAGGTGGCCTAGGACTTTAGTACAGTAAAATACTTCTGCTGTCAAAGCCAAATCAAGTTCTTATACCTGTGCTAACCTGAGCACAAGCTCTCATTCTAATCCTGGAAGTCTTAAATACTTATATATAAAGCCTTATACCATATTTAAATACTTTGAATCATTAAATTCCTTTTAATTGATAATATCACCTTTATACCTAATTACGGTTTGTCTGGTGAGTGCCCAATTTCAGAACAAAAAGGTTTGAATAAGCGCCACCTGCTTGCGATAGCTGTAAATGTAAGCACAACAAAAGCTCATGTTGTTTTCTAAAGACAGATATTGATTACAGTGGTCTGTATCTTAAACCTGCATTGATTGGTTACCTCCACTGTAACTGATTTCCCCACACAAATGTTAATGCTTTGATGTTAAAGCTAGAATGTCCACTAATGTGTTTATTTACAAAAAGGCATGAGTGGAGAAAAACAAGGCAATTTTATTTTTATCAAAATTTTCATAAAACTGCAATTTAAATATATTATTTCTATAGGTTATACAAAAAAGGACTAAATGAATAGGCTGAATAAGCTGATCTATAGCATGTAAACTGGTGGTAGCCTACCCAGCCAACACACCCATGTGGGGGCCCAAAGGGGTTGTACTTGGGCTGATATCTGGGCCCCACCTGGGCTACTCAACTGGGACCCAGGTAATTTTGTCCTCAGTTTCCATGGAGGCCCCACATGGGTTAGCCCAGATGGGTTGATGACGGGATCTTGATGGGCTCCATATCGGGTCCATATGGGTAACCTAGGTAGCTCCCATTTAGGGCCTACAGGAGTCTGCCCACATGGGTTGATGATGGGCCACAATAGGTATATATATGGGCTATATTTGTTTGGGTTACCTTATTTTACAGTAAACCCCTAAATACAAACATTACATTTAATCCACTAAACTACACTAAAATGTTAAAGGTATTCAATGAACAGAAGCAGTAGTTCATGCTTTACTTTATTAAGCAAGTTATAATAACAATTTTAACATGACTATTAGAACATTGCACATTTACAACTTTATAAAACACAAGTATCAAAATGTTAACTATAAAAAAAGTTAAAGCTCCTGACAATTTCCAAAACAGCTTCTCACTCCTCTGTCGTCGCTCTCCCAACGGCCCTTTGAAAAGAGAAAATAAATGAATCAACCATTATGCCACTTTTTTAATTCCTTTTCACAGTTCAAACAGATGTGTCAGGTTAGCCTTTTGGTGCCCCACATCAAGTTTATCAAGATAAGGGGTTTTCAAACCTGTCCTGGAACACCATCTGCACATATTGAATGCACAAAATGTACATTTTGACCCACTTTTACCTCTTTTGAAGTCATTTCAATATTCAAGTCATTAAATTTTCACTTTGTTGTTAAACCATTATGCTGCCTCATAAGTCTGTCTGAATCAGAGGCACCTTAGTGTGTAAACGCTGCCTGCTAAGACATTGCCTGATAGGGCAGCAAGGCAATGAGTCAGCTGCCCCAAGTTTTCGGATGCAGACTTTGTATGTCTCCCACATCTAATACACCTGATTCATCACATTAGCTCATTAGTAGAAACTGCAAGATCTGAAGTGGGTGTGCAGTGCTGAGGGTTCCCAGGACAAGTTTGAAAACCCCTGATTCAATATCTTTTGGCTACGATCATTCTTGTTTTTTTAAAGTTTGTATTTCCATATAAAAACAAGCATATCTTAAGACTTTTACCCATCTTGCTCTTTACCATGTACACTCGCAGTACGCTTTCTTCCTCTGTCCCTGGCACCGATTAGCCACTTTGACTCTGCCTTTTCGGCGTCTCTTCTGGTAATTTGGTTTGTTAGGGCTTTTTTTTTTAAGCCTCCTGAATAATACATAAAGAGCATTAGAGTGAGATTAAATTCCATATTTGAGCCCTTGCAGCAAAGCAGTTATCTCCACCTTGACATTTTTCAGGAAACACAATAATAGTATTGGATATAAAATTCATTGTCAAGACATAGGCTATACATTTATCTACTGGAATAGAGCAGTGTAAATATTGCATAAGGCCATCCTCAACCTTACAGTAGGCTACTTGTATGACACTCCATCTGACACGATTTCTGTTCAGCAATTAACGATTGTTGTTATGCACTGGGCTAACGTTAGTTAGACTAAACTGCTAGTGTGAAAGCACCCTCAGTCACTTAGTCTGCAAATTCCTAGCTAGCAGTTACTACCATAAACAAATAGGCGCTAACTTGTACAGTAGGCTACTTCAGTTGGCTTACTTGAAAACTCTAGGGTGCTTTCACACTGGCAGTTTAGTTCGGAATGGAACGGAGCACTGTTTGCATGAAAAATCGCTAATGTGAACACTGTCATGCGGACCCGGGTGCGCACTGGGTTACCGAACCTGCCTGGAGGAGGCGCTCTGAGTTCGGTTGGACTCGAACCGTGCTGCGGTTCGCGTGAATGTGAAAGCAACACAGACTCGGGTGCGCACTTGTTCAGGAAGTAAAGTGACCTGCGCATGCTTTTTAGCTGATTATGATGTATTTAGTTAAATAAAACACATGTAAGGGGTGATAGTGTTGATAATTTACCTTGGATAAGAGCGAGAGTGAGTCTGCAGTGTATTCGCACACACATAGCGCGTGGACTCAGGGCAACAAATTAATGGAAATCCACTGTCTCCTGCGTTAGCAATCAGCAGAAAGCCAAATGAGAGACACAGTAAACCTGTGTTGTTCACTCAGCTGCGCATAATAGCACCAAATTAATAAAAAACACAATATACTTTACTGACCCACATTATGTTTTCTATCATGCGTCGTGCACGTTTGCGATGATGTAAGATGCACGCAAACGCACCAGGATTCGATAGAATCAAGTTGAGTGTGAAACCAGAACAACACTGCGGGGGGCGCCGGGAACAATCGCGCTCGGGCCGCAGCAAATTATTTATTTCTCCAATTAATAAACAAACTATTCAGTCAGATAGGTATTTGTTATGAAAGAAATAGTAACAATTTCAAGCATTTTATCCAAAATTTAAGCACTTTTCAAACCTTGAAAACACAACATAAAAATTGATGTGGTAGTATACCTGGTCCATATTGTCATTATTCAGGGTATTCTCGGTCCAAGTATCCAAGGGTATTCTCGGTCCATTCTCGGTTTGACTCGAGACAAATTTACAATTACTTGCATACAATCAAATTGATTTGATTCCACTGATTTATGAAGAAAAACTCAACTCTACAGAATAACCTCTGTTTGCACATATATGTTAAACAGCGAGTAAACATACCATATACAACCTCAAACAGTTTGAGCCCCCGAAACTCTCGCTTTCCATGGTGGCCAACAAAATTGTACTCTCTTGATAGGGCATGGTCTAAAAGGAAGGCCATCTTTCTTCTTATGGCTTCATCCACTGTTCTTCCTCCAATTTCTGCCACCACGCCAACCTAAGGAAAAACAAAATTATTAGGGGTGCACTGAAATTTCGGCCGCCGAAAATGTTCGGCCGAAAATGGCATTATCGGTTTCGGGCCGAAATAAAAAAAAAACAGCCGAAAACGTAAACCGAAAATGAAGGTCCCCCGCCCCTCCCATCCGTGCGCAAGCGCTTAGGTTTCACTCACGGTCAAGCTGTTATCACGCGTCTGCCTATCAAAGATAGGGATGTCTCCCGCATATTGATAGCGGCTCCCTGATGCCCGCAAATTAGTTCAAATCTCCCGGAAGAGCGAGAGCGAGCGAGCAAGAGCGAGCGAGCAAGAGCGAGTGCTCCAAACCGTGTAGCGCGCATGCAGATTCAGAATCGCCCACGTCTGCATCGCGATGCATCTAAGAATCGATTTTTTCCCCCACCCCTAATAGGCTTACATGTTGTTTACAGTTTGAGTTTGGATTAAGTTCTAGTGCTGTTTTTGCACTGTTGTTTTGCATTGTTTTGCACAGCAATTTAAAATGCAAGTAAAAAATTGTTTACATGCTGCAGCAGAATAGAGGCCCACTGCCATTCTGTGATTTTGTGTGCAGTTATTCAGATAATTGTGGATCTTTTTGCACAACTGTTAAAAAAAAAAAAAATTATTTGATGGGACATAAAACTTGAAGAATAATATTATTTGGTATTATTATTTATATTTATTGTTAAAAATATTTTAGGTTTTGTACTAATATATATATATATATATATATATATATATATATTAGTATAAGTTTTTAAAAGAAGCCATTTTCGGCTTCAGTTTCGGTTTTCGGCCAAGTGCCTCCTAAATTTTCGGTTTCGGCCCAGAATTTTCATTTCGGTGCATCACTAAAAATTATCATTATGGGGGAGACAACACAAAAAAATTAACCTGAATAATCGCAAATACATTTCCTCCCAAATCGTGCAGCCATAGGTTAATCGATGGCTATTTTACACCAGAAGTAGTAATCTATTGTGTGTATTGAGTCATACACTAGATACACAATACATACATACAATACAATACATACAATATACAACTCATATACAATACATACACTGACATTATGGATTCGGACGGCAATAAAATCACGACTTACCCCTGTAAATGTTTAAAATACTGTACATGTGCGTACAGTGTTACCAAATCCATCAAAAGGAATTACTAATTACTTGAAAAAGTATTCTAAAGTGTAACTATATTGGGTATCTTTTGTGCATTTGTTTTTGAATTAGCACTAAGTTAAATAAAGAAAGAAAAAAATAGCACAGGAATCCAAAGGGTTGCCGAGATGGTGTTTAAGCTTCTCAGATCTCATAATTCAGTGGAAACTAGTTGTTCTGTGACGAAATAGACATTTATTAAAGATTTATTTAAAATTAAACATCAAGAATGTAAATATTTTATTGAATGTGCACACTTAGACGGTAGCAGACACGATTAAACAGGCTTGTCTGGTAATTAAATTCGAAATATTAATAAGTCCTGCTTTCATTTTGGGTGTTTAATGTGCACATATTATAAAAAATTAAGAAATTGCTGCCATTGTGGGATTTATATTGTAAAACAGTGGTACAATTTTCAAGCTGGAGTCTCCAATCAACTTGTTATAATACACAGTTTGTGTATTATTTCGACTATTTTTGACTGACAAGAACAGCTAAAATACGGTCAATCTTAAAACTGGCGTTTCCATCCTAATTACGCTTTTAAACGAAAGTTTGCCACGGGTAGATTCACAAAAAGGCCCTAGGTTTCACTTTGGGAGAGTTACCATTTAACAATTATAAGAAACTAAGAATGTTAACGTTACTATAATAGCGTGCAGAGCGCCAGAAATAAGGGAAAATGGCGCGATCTGAGGGAACTCGAAATTCTAACTGAAATTCCAACGTGACAATAAGCTTTTGGTTAGCATTAACTTATGTTATGAAAACAATGTATTTTAATTAACATTTCAGTTGTTAGTTGTTGTTCAGTTGTTGTTCAAATTATTGTAGTTCTTACCTTGAATACACTGACAGCAAGAATCTCCCTGGAATCTCCTCCCGAAAATTACAGCAGAATGAGTGAGAGTGCAATGGCGCCCGCGCTGTTCAGGGCGTGGAGTGAGGGATGGGAATTGCTGAATGAAATCTCGCGAGATCCATCCTGCAAAGGTTTTGTACACTTTCTTTTTTTTTTTTTTTGCCCTTTTTCTTTTTTCTTTTTTTTTTTGCCCTTTTTCTCTGTATCCGCAGGCTCTTGGTCCTTTTAAATTGCAAAAAATTGGGTACAATTGCAATTGTGTTGGCATTTATAGATTTTGAATAGATTAAAGTCACATGTTAAAGTGTCAAAATAACAATAAAAAATATTTCAAAAGTGCATATTTGTACTACCAATGTAATCAATCTTTGGGATTAACTGTTTGCACTTGTCTTGGTAAACTGAATTAGTCCCCTTGTAGCCCATTTTCAACCCATGTACTCAATTTCCCATTAGTGAACCAACTAGGTCCCATATGGGGAGCCCACCTGGGTTTGCCCAAGTTGGACCTACTTAGTTGACCCAAGTGGGCCCCAGATAAGATGCCCATTTTGAGCCCATGCCCACTCTGTACCCATGTAGCCCATGTGTAACCCATGTGGGCCCCACATACACGTGTTTGCTGGGTAGTCTATGAAAGGTACACCCCTCTAAGCTCACAGAAATGGTTAGACCCAAGTCTTCAGCAGCCAATTCAAACTGAATTTTAATGCGTATTTCACGTATATAATACGCGTGAAATACGCGCTGATTATGTCACTGATTATGTTCCGCGTATTTCACGCGTGAAATGCATGTTAAAATTCACATGTTTTTGGCCCTCTTGGCCTTCCATAGAAATTTGACCGCGTCAACACGCACTGTTTGTCCGCGTTAACGCAGCATTTTTTTACGTGTTTCTTTTGAACGCACACTCATTTTGGTCGTCTTAAGGCGTCAGTTGTCGTCGCGTTACTTTAGTGCGTGTAAAGACGCACAGTTTTACCATGTTAAGACGACCAATTTGAACGTGTTTCTTAACGCGCACATTCTGTACGTATTGAAGTGTAATATTTTAAAAAAGCAGACTTACCTTTATATGTACCTAAATATTAATCCTTTAGTTTATTGTGGCATTGCTTTACTGACTACTGTGCTAGAGTAAAGTAATGTTACAATGTATATTAAGTAAGTCAAGTGCTAATTATCCATATTATACAATTATTATAATGTATATGGGTTATTATTTGTTTTTGTTTTAAGTTATAATTTCCAAAAGTATCATAGGCTAACTTACACAGCACATATGTATAACTAAATATACACACACACACATAAATTTATTCACTTTCACATAGCCTAATAATGTTTTGTAATTTGGTGTTTAATTGGTTGTATAGTTTGTTTATGCTGTTCTGTCTGTATTGTTTCTAGGAACATCATCTTGGCTGCTGCAGGCTGATGAGTGCTATAATAAAATTACTACATTATATTTAACATGTGTTTTGATATTCATTATACTTTTATTATTAATATGTTATTTACCCATAAACTTAGGGGCGGTTTCTCAGACAGGGTTTATATTAAGACAGGGGTAGGCCTTAATCTACTTAATCATGTTTTAAAAACACAGATTAAGTATCTGTGGTGGTGATCCGTTGGTGGTGATGGCGCAGTGGATAAGACACATGCCTTTGGTGTGAGAGACCCAGGTTCGAATCCACTGTGAGACACCATTGTGTCCCTGAGCAAGACACTTAACCCCTAATTGCTCCAGAGGCGTGCGACCTCTGAAATATAGCAATTGTAAGTCGCTTTGGATAAAAGCGTCAGCTAAATGAATAAAAAAAAAAAAAAAAGTACAGGTTACTAACAAACAGATTTCCAGATTTATTTTCTTTTATTCCAAAGCTGATGTGTGCAATTTTTCTTTTTGCTTGCATTAAAATAATTGTCTCTTGTTTTTGTTTTTTTATTGCAGTCTTTTTTGTTGCTTCCATTCATGCTTCTCAGTTCCATGCAATTTTAAGATTTTCTTGGTTCATTCCATACGTGACCTCTGTCAGTTTTTTACAGTTTTTTCAAATTGCTAAGACACTAAAAGTGGAATTTGAGGCTCACTCGGTGAAAACATTCACTCATGTACCCAATCTTTAGACCAAGTCTGCAACAATACAAGGACATTATATGCTTTGCACTCAGTTTGCATTTGAAAAACAAACTTTTTCCAAAACTCTAAACACATTTCTCTACATTACACACATCATTCAAAACTAACAGCTCTTGTGTTTCATTTGGGAAACACTGCCATTTAAATGCCACATTAATTTACTGATGACCTACAGCCAATAATCATGTGGGAAAACACTTGTACATAAATTGATCACTTAGAAATCAAAACAGAGTTTTGAGAAAGAAAGAAATAATTTTTACTAGTGTAACCCATATATAATATGCTGTCACTAAAGGGTTAACTAGTCAAGTGTCAAATTACATGATGCCAGTAGAGGGCGCGCTAGCACTGTTTTTTACATTCGTCATTGGGGATTCTCCTTTGTATCAAGCTGCATCAGAAAAAAAGCTCTAGTTCACGTGGGGAAAATAGATCGAAAAACAGTAACATTTAGTCAATTCTAATCAGGAGTTGTGTGGATAAGATAACCTTTTACTAATAACCCGAGGACTGCATTGTGGGAGACAATTTTTTCTGTTGCTTTTCACCATGTTGTCTGCCGAAACCTCCTTTGAGTTTATCTTGCCATATTGCTAGCTAACAAGAGGTGATGTTATCAGTGAACAATATTAGGTTTTAAGAGTGACATGAGACTCGAGAGTATTGTAGGATGTTTATATTGCACTTAATCATAATGTGTGAATTTTGTGTTTTGTTAAACTGAGCATTCAGCTAAGTAATTTACTGGGTTCTAAATGTGTTTAACTGAAGTAAAATGACTAATGGGGAAATAATGCATTAATTTCAGGTTGTTTAATAGTTTAATAGCATACAGTTCATTATATGTTATGATTGAAAAATACATTAATCCTGTAAGGAACATTTATTTAGGAAATAAATGCTATTGTTTAATTTTGTACTATGTTTTGGCTTTGCCAATGTGAACTATGGTCTCTAGTCAAACAGACTTGTATGAAGCATAGTCGTAGAGTGATTTGAACAGTTCTCTTATAATCATAGTTAATGGTTTTAAATGTGTAGCTGGTTTATTGGAAAAAAAGTAAATTAGTAAATTGCCATATATGGAAAGTAGATATAAAGAATTATAATTGTTTTTATCTATTCTGTACTGCTATGTACAGATTGGTTCTCTTACGAGAGTATCTCTCGTACTGCGTAATATCTTACGCTATGGGGAAAACCTCTTTTCCACGAGATATTGAAGCAAAAAATTATCCTTAATTTTGAATTAATGTAAAACGCTGTGCAGCAGCATGCAGATATAGGCAGGACGGCTCGCGCGCCTATTGGCTGCCCTGCGGCAAACAGCAGCAGCCTATCGAGAGAGGTGCTGCGTGACATAATCCTATGGGGGCATTTCGCGCCCATTTCGTCACGTCCCGCCAGAAAAGGGCGCAATTTCGCCCTATAAATATAGCTCGATAAGGCTGGTACACTGATTTTCATCTCTTCAGCGAAGCATCACGCATCGCTGGATCCGGAGTGAGAAGCCACGCCGTCTGAGAAAAAGCACACAGCGGGACGAGCCATTGAGTCTGAAGTCGCTGGCATCGCCGCCTTTAGCCGCCGTACCTGCTACGCTTTCCGGCGTTATATCCTTTTCAAACTGTGTGTGTGTGTGTTCGCCGCTGCGACACACATTTTTTCACTGTCTGTCTCTCTCTGCTAAAAGAGCTGCGTCTTTTTCAAGATGCAAAGATCCTGCGGCTCGTGCCGAGCCACACTCAGCGACGGGGACCGTCATGTTATCTACGTTTCCTGCCTGGGTGAGGATCATGCGGCTCTCGCTCTCGTCGACGGCGGATGCCCTCACTGTGAGCTGCTGCCTAGGGTGACTCTGAGGACTCGCCTGGCATCCTTCTCAGAGCCTGCACTTCAGCCCGCTGTAGCGCCGCACCGTAAAAAGCGCCGTGCTCAGCGCGCTCCCGAGCCTTCTCCTGCCCGCCAAAGCTCGCCGGTTCGCCGGCATCGCTCGAGTCCCTCACCGACGGACAGCGGCCGCCGTCTGCCGCCGCTTCCTCCATTGAGGTCGACGAAATAGCCCCGAGCTTTCTCCAGCCCGTGATAGCTCGCCGGTTCGCCCGCCAGCTTCACCAGCTTCACTCGAGTCGCTCGCTGACGGACAACGGCTGCCGCGCGCCACCGCTTCCGCCATTAATGACGACGAGATAGCTGCATCTGTAGAGAAGGCCAGCTTCAAAACCGCGGCTAGCTTTCTTTACGTTATAAGAAAGCTACCCCGCCCCCCGTGGGCATGCGTCACCGGCGAAATGAGGAAAGAGTGTGTTTTTAGTCCCGCCGAGGCCGGGCCAATCTCCATTTCTCAAACATTTCTCAGCTCCTCTTGGTTTGAGCGGCTGAAAATGTCAATATTGCAGTAATGAGCCTGTTGTATTACACGCACGCCTGCAAACAAACGCCGACGCACACAAAACTGTGATGACGCTCTTTATCCGCTCGGGCTATTTTAAGCTTTTGTCGTTTCCCCCTGTGGCTCAGTGGCGAAACCCAAAGCCTTCGCACGGGAGACCCGTGTTCGAGCCCAGCTCTCGCAGCGGATAAAATTTAGTCTCGCCGCAGCCAGACTTACACCCAAACTTTTCACTCGTTCAGTTCCGAGAAAATGCGACTGTTCCAGTGTATTTTGCAGTAAACAAGCCGGTACCATGGCCCACTTGCCTGCACACAAATGCCGTTTCCACGGCGACCCAGAAAAATCATGTAAGCAGTGTATTTTCTGGTATTCCGGCCACAGCCGATGGTGTTATGAGTGTATTAAAAATGCCACAGCCCAGTGTTCATTTCTATACACAAACACAGCCCGCCAAAGTGCAGGGCTCGCACAAATGAGTTCGACTCATGTCAATTGTGCATTAATTATAGTGAATGTGCCCACAACCCAGTGCCCACAAACACTACACACTGCATGTGCCACGTTTTCTGTAAAAGAAACCAACACACATACAGTCAGCTAAGGCCCACGGTGTTTAAGTCTCGCCGCGGCCAGACTCTACCGAAACTTCTCGCTCGTTCAGTTCCAAACAATGTGACTGTTCCAGTGTATTTTGCAGTAAACAAGCTGGTACCACAGCCCGCTTGCCTGCACACAAACGCCAGCTTTAAGGCGACCCAGATAAATCCCAAAAAGAGTGTATTTTCTGGAATTCCAGCCACGGCCGATGGTGTTATGAGTGTTGTAAGAATGCCCACGTCTCAGTGCCCATTCCCACACGCAGACACGGCCCGCCACAATACAGGGCTAGCAAAAAAAAAAAAAAAAAAAATCGACTCATGTCGATTGTGCAATAAATGTAGTGTACGTGCCCACAACACAGTGCCCACAAACACTACATGAAGCATGTCCCACGGTTTCTGTAAAAACGAAACCAACACATTTTCAGTTGGCGCGAGCCGACAGTGTTCTCAGTGCAGCGAGTGTGCCCGCTATCCCGCGCCCACATTCCCTCACAGACATGCCGAACCCCACGGGGCTCGCCCCGCTCGCCTTCTCTCCACATCCCGTCAGAGAGAAGCCGAGCGCGGTCAGGCTGCCCGCTGTGATCAGCGCACCCCCCGCCTCGCACACTATAAACACAGTGTCTATTTCTCAGCACACCGGAGCTCTCCGGCCGCCGCTATATCACGGCCAGAGCCCAGATTTCATTCTACCTGTAGCTTTTCATGCAGATGCGTGGGCAAAGCTTCCCGGGGTATCAGAATGGGTGCTGAACACTATAAAAAGAGGCTATTCGCTGCAGTTCGCTCGACACCCCCGCCGTTGCGCGGCGCGAGTCGAAACGACGGTAAAAAATGAAGTATCTCACCTACTTCGAGCCGAGATAGCGAAACTACTGAGCAAAGGGGCTATAGAACCTTTATCTCAGGCTCAGAGCGAAGGGGGTCTATCCAGCAGGTATTTTCTGGTACCGAAAAAAGACGGGGGTCTCAGACCCATTCTAGATCTGCGACGGCTGAACAGAACGCTCACGAAGCGTCAGTTCAGAATGATTACAACCAGGAAAATCCTCGCGCAAGTGCGCCAAGGAGACTGGTTCATGTCGATAGATCTAAAGGACGCTTATTTTCAAATACAAATAGCGTTACGTCACAAGCAATTCTTGAGATTCGCCTTCGAGGGCCAGGCATACCAATACAAAGTCCTGCCGTTCGGCCTGTCCCTGGCACCCCGTACTTTTACGAAGTGCATGGACGCGGCTCTCGCACCCCTGAGACTTCAGGGCATGCGAATTTTGAACTACTTGGACGATTGGCTGATTCTAGCTCGATCACAATCAGAGCTCATAGAACACAGGGCCACATTACTCGAACATCTCGAGAATCTGGGTCTCACTGTCAATTGGGCGAAGAGCTCGCTGTCTCCCAGCCAGAAAATATCTTTTCTGGGAACAGTGCTGAACTCGCTATCTATGACAGCGCATCTGTCGCCAGAGCGCGCACAGGACATTCAGCGCGCCACGAAATCTTTTCGCCGCGGCTCAACTGTCCAGCTCAAAAGGTTTCAGAAAATGCTGGGTCTCATGGCCTCAGCAGCTTCAGTGCTCCAGTTGGGGCTGCTTCGCATGCGCCCACTGCAGCTATGGCTGAAAGCGCGGGTTCCGCCCCGGGCGTGGACCCCTGGTCTGTTTCGCCTCCGGGTTGGTCTGAAATGCGTCTCAGCTTTGGAACCTTGGAAGAAAACCGACTGGTACCAGTCAGGTGTGAGAGTCTGGGGACTCCCTCGAGCGTGAAGGTGGTGTCCACGGACGCCTCCACCTCGGGATGGGGAGCGCTGCTCGAGGGCAGATCGTTCTTTGGCCAGTGGTCAGAACGGGAAAAGCTCCTACATATAAACTGTCTGGAAATGATGGCAGTCGACAACGCGCTGCGGCGCTTCTGTCCCCAGATAAGGGTTCACCACGTCTTGGTCCGTTCGGACAACATGTCAGTGGTGGCGTACATAAATCGTCAGGGCGGCATCAAGTCCCGAAACCTTTACAGGCTGAAGGAGTGCCTCCTGGTCTGGGCTCAGCACAACCTGCTTTCACTGAGAGCAGCGCACGTGCCTGGTCACCTGAATCTGGGACCAGACAGGCTGTCCAGAGACAATGTCCCAGCAGGGGAATGGTCGCTGCAACCGCAGACGATCCAACTGCTGTGGGAGACATTCGGCAGAGCGCAGGTGGACCTGTTCGCGTCCAACGAGAACGCTCACTGTCCGAAATATTTCTCCAAGAGCAAGGACGCGCTGGCCTACGTTTGGCCCCGCTGTCCCCTCTATGCTTTCCCCCCCATCTCGCTCCTGCCTCAAGTGCTGGAACGGATCAGGGAAAATGGATGCCCAGTGCTGCTTGTGGCTCCGCTCTGGACAAACCAGGCTTGGTTTCCAGTCCTGATGCAGCTGACCAGCACTGCCCCGTGGCCAATACCATTGAGGAGAGACCTCCTCTCCCAGGCCAAGGGCTCGATTTGGCATCCTCGCCCCCAGTTATGGTCCCTGCACGCATGGGCCATCAACGGGTACCCGCTATCCTCCCGGAGGGAGTGCTAAACACGATCACGCAGGCAAGGGCCCCGTCTACTAGACGGCTCTACTCCTAGAAATGGTCTGTGTTCTCTGCCTGGTGTCAAGCTCAGGGCTTTTCACCCGTAGACTGCGGGGTCACGGAAGTGCTTTCCTTCCTTCAAGAGCTGCTGGATAAGGGCAGAACCCGATCCACGCTCAAAGTGTACGTAGCGGCTATAGCAGCGTTTACAAAACCTGTGTCTGGCCAGTCACTGGGGAAGAACGACCTAGTCGTGCGATTCCTCAAGGGAGCTCGGAGGTTGAACCCTCCTAGACCTCCTTCAGTCCCGGTGTGGGACCTTTCTACGGTTTTGGAAGCCATGAAAGGTGCCCCGTTCGAGCCAATCCATTTGTCAGACATGAAGCATCTGTCTTTCAAAACGGTGTTTCTTTTGGCTCTCGCTTCAGTGAAGCGCATAGGGGACTTACAAGCGCTTTCAGTAAGCGCATCATGTATGGAGTTTGGGCCTAATGACTCAAAAGTCATACTCAAACCGAGGCACGGGTACGTGCCCAAATCCTTCAACACACCGTTCAGAGCCCAGGTGATTTCCCTGTGCGCTCTCTCGGTTCAAGATGAGGAGGAGGATGCAAGTCTCCTTTGCCCTGTCAGGGCACTGAGAGCTTATGTGTCCCGCTCGTCTGCCTTCAGGCAGACCGAGCAGCTCTTCGTTTTGTTTGGCGGACGTTCCAAGGGACTGGCCGCATCAAAACAGAGCCTATCCAGATGGATAGTCGATGCCATAGCACTGGCTTACACTTCTAAGGGCCTGCAGTGTCCTTTGGGTGTCAGAGCGCACTCCACGAGAGGCGTGGCCTCGTCGTGGGCATGGTATAGTGGCGTTACCTTGCAAGATATCTGTACGGCTGCGGGCTGGGCCTCGCCGTCTACATTTATAAGGTTTTATAACCTAGAGGTTCCCGCCTTACAAGCCAAGATTCTGTCAGTATAGAATTCAGTGTTATCTGCCCCGCTGTGCCGGCCCAGATGCTGAGTTTTGCTTGTGCATCGCTCACTGAGCGATAACACGGCTCGATGGGTGTTGAATAACCCGTAATCTTAACCAGTTCAGGCTGAACACGTTCACCCTGTCTGTGTGAAACACTATTAACATAACTAGCCCCTATAGGATGCTATTTCATGGGGAATGATGCTTGCAGCCTCTCTTCTCCGACTCTCTGTGAGTCTATGGTGATTATGCACTACATGAGCCCCGGGCTACTGCCCTTGGGACTTTGGTGTCGGATCCCAGTACGCACGGCGTTTTGCATTGTGTTCCCCATAGCGTAAGATATTACGCAGTACGAGAGATACTCTCGTAAGAGAACGTACTCGGTTACTAACGTAACCTCGGTTCTCTCTAGAGAGGGAACGAGTACTGCGTATCTTGCCGTGCATACACAGCTCTGGTTCGCTTCGTCGATGAAAACCAGTGTACCAGCCTTATCGAGCTATATTTATAGGGCGAAATTGCGCCCTTTTCTGGCGGGACGTGACGAAATGGGCGCGAAATGCCCCCATAGGATTATGTCACGCAGCACCTCTCTCGATAGGCTGCTGCTGTTTGCCGCAGGGCAGCCAATAGGCGCGCGAGCCGTCCTGCCTATATCTGCATGCTGCTGCACAGCGTTTTACATTAATTCAAAATTAAGGATAATTTTTTGCTTCAATATCTCGTGGAAAAGAGGTTTTCCCCATAGCGTAAGATATTACGCAGTACTCGTTCCCTCTCTAGAGAGAACCGAGGTTACGTTAGTAACCGAGTACGTTTTTATCCTGGATTCAGTTTGGTTTCAAACCATACCGACTTCGATGGCGAGCCTGTCCCAGTGAGTGACATTCTACTGAATGAACGTTTGGACACAGTGTGGCCAGCTGTGTCGGATTCTCTTCTGCAGAGTGACTGAACTGATTCGTATCCAGACCTCGGATATTGGATTCCATGGATTTTAGATAAGTTAACTTGAATGTGTTTTGGTTTACTACCCAGGTAGAGCAATTTTCCATTTTCCCAAGGACAATTTATTTTGTTTTCCTATTTTTTCCAAATGAAAGAGCTCTATTTTATTTTGGGGTATTTTCTAATGTAAGACGAAATAATTATGTGAATAGTGTGTTGCACAGTGATTGTGTAATAAACCTGCCAGCTGTTCTGTTTCCAAAAAAATGTAAGTCTCCTTGTGAGTCTTGTCAATTACTGCTCAGAGCCTAGGTAATAGATATATAGCTATCATTCTAATTTAGGTTAGAGGTGCTACACTACTATTATATATTATTAAATTATTTTTTAGTATTTTCAAGACATTTTGGACAATTTCATGCTCCCAACTTTGTGGGAACAGTTTGTAGATGGCCCCTTTCTGTTCTAACATGACTGCGCACCTGTCCTGACCTCAACCCGATAGAACACCTTTGGGATGAATTAGAGCAGAGACTGCGAGCCATCAGTAAGCTGGTGTGTGGTGGGTGTTCTGGCACAATATGGGTGCCATCGCATCATCCAGGTGACTTTGGGTGTTCCTGTGCACACAGGAACCCTGCATCTTCCCTTCTTGTAACACATTATTTGACATTGTGAGGTATTGTCCAATACATCCTTGAAAAGTACCCCCTTATCTCACAACGTTTCCTTGAGGCAACAAAAAGAATAACTAATTTTGTGAACATGTAAAATAAAATAAAAACTTCATAAAACCTGGCTTCTCTACACCTTCATACACACACACATTTTTTTTTTTATATACAGTTCTTGTCAATTTAAATAAGATTACTAAAGCAAATAATCTTGCTTTCTTCTCACACTATATGCTCCTGTGACCATGTGTCAGAAAAGGACGTCCCACCTTCAAATGGTGCTTGATAGTGACTCCCAAACCTTATTGTACTTTTTCAAACATTCTAATTGGTTGCAATCATTTAAAGAAAAATGTACTGAACATACTGTAGGGCTTAAGAAAACTTTCCGTTGCCTGAGGGCGATGCTGTGCTGTGGAGGGTTAATATTTAACCTTTAAACATTTCCTGTTTTCCCCCCAGAACTCTTATATCAGTGAATTATGTTTAAAATATAGATATCATTATATATTAACCTAAATTGCTGGATTTAATCAATCATTTTAATAGTAAATAAACATATTTTTAACATTATTTCACTTAAATACAAAAAACCTTCCAGTAGCTATGTAGCATGCAATGAACAGTTAAAATATATAATACCGGTAGATCATGCATTAAGTGTCTCTGCTGTCCTTTTGTGGGAAAAATTACATAAAATGGCATTTAATGATGGTTAGAAGAAGCCAGCTCCACGCAGTCTGAAAAAGTTCTTTGGCAGTTTGCTAAAAAATTTCTAAGAGCCATGGTTATGGTTTCAGCTGCTTACTTTTGTACCTGATCGCGTTTCATACTGAGAAAGAACGTAGGACAACTTAAAAGGGCATGACAAATCATGACATAAGGCTGACATCACACAACGTACCAATGCATTATCCCTCATGAACAATTATAACGTCTGATGTTTGCATACGTGTACCATTACGACATCCTTCATGAATAAACATGACTTCTGATGTTTGTATACGTATATACCAATCAGAGACATACGTACCATCGCGTCACATATGCAAATATAGTCTCAAATACAGCAATTTCATTGGCTACTGTGCTTTTTGACACGTTAACGCGAACAAACAGTGCGTGTTGACGCGGTCAAATTTCACGCGTTTCGTTTAAAGACTATTGGCCCCGATCGCGTTCCATACACTCTCACCCTTGGACTAGTTGACATAAGTGCTTCAGACACATTCACGCAGGGGCGTTCCCAAAGCATCATCGACAATCGCGAGTTCCCTCGAAAGGGTGTTTTGAAACTCCTGTACCTCTCGGATCCAGCAATTCTCAATTCAACAAGGAATTCGTTGCAACAACCTGCTTTTTGGAATAACCGTTTCTTGTGTCTTTCCCCATCCTCCCCATTTGTCCTTCATTCATTAAATTCCTTGTTTATTAGTGTGACCAGTTCTCAATTGTTTGTTGTTCTTATTGTCCCTGTTTATATTCACTTATTTTTCTGTGTCTGATGTTTGGTTATCTGATGTGTTATCTGCTAACAAGTAGCGACACTGCTACTCCCGATAGTGCTACTGCTACTTATTACTCTAACTGGGTTCTCATCCCAGTCATTTTTGAAACGGCATCCATGTTTTATGATCCAGCCTTTTTGTTTTCTGTTGCTGTTGTGTTTTGCCCTCCATTAAGTTTTTTATGTTTTTGTCCAGTATTTTGAGTTCTTGTGTTATTTGTCTATACATTAATAAATTGCATGTATCCAAAACCCATCTGCACCTGGGTCATAATAGACATTTAGATAATAGGTAAAAATAGACATTTCAAACTTTCAATAGATGTATTTCTCATGTCTTTGAGTAAAGTTCACGCTGAGTTTCGGTTTATTTTTTGACACTCAAGTTAACAGGCAGAAAGCGCATCCTGTTTGTTTTGTTTATTTTACAAAAGCACAACGTTTAGTTATTGTGAGTACACACAAATAAAATTAGTCAATAATTATTATTTTAAAAAATAAGTTGAAAATAATGAAATTGACTACGATTAACAGCCTTGGATAGTTACAGTTCTGCTTACAGTCGGTCTGTCTTTAACAGCTTTCGTTAAAAATAAATTTCCCTATGGAGAAAATAGAATATTATGAAAATACTTTCAATTATGACTTTTTTCACTAGATTTAGTCTAGTTAGTCTTGTATCAAACACAGTATGATTTTCGCAGATTGAAATCTGGCAAAAGCAGCACATTTTAGCTTTATGGTACAACTCAAACAAGGGCATTTATAATAATTTATACTGTTAATACTAATCAGCGAGCTAATACTAATCATGGCTTGGGTATGCAGAGCATTCACAGCTTATATGGACCGGACGCCACTGATATATATATATATATATATATATATATATATATATATATATATATATATATACACAGTGCTGGTCAGAATTATTTGCCCCCTTGGTAAATATGATCTAAGATGGCTGTAAAAAAAATGAATCTGCATTGTTAATCCTTTTGATATTTTATTAAAAAAAAATTGCAAATTTCTAACCTTTCATTGAAGTAAAAGAATTGAAAGTGGGGGGGGGGGAAATCACATTATGAAATAAATGTTTTTCTCCAAAACACATTGGGAACAATTTATTAAATACTTTTATTAAATACTTTTTTGAAACCTCCTTTTGTACAAGATAACAGCTCTGAGTCTTCTCCTATAATGCCTGATGAGTTTGGAGAACACCTTGACAAGAGATCAGAGACCATTCCTCTATACAGAATCTCTCCAGATCCTTCAGATTCCCAGATCCATGTTGGCGCTTCTTCTCTTCAGTTCAGCCCACTCATTTTCTATAGGGTTCAGGTCAGGGACTGGGATGGGCATTGCAGATGCTTGGTTTTGTGCTCAGTGACATATTTTTGTTTTGATTTTGATATTTGTTTTTGGATCACTGTCCTGTTGGAAGATCCAAACATGGCCCGTTATAAGATTTCTAGCAGAGGTTGTGAGGTTTTGATTTTTTATCTGTTGGTATTTGATCGAATCCATGATGCCATGTATCTGAACAAGATGTCCAGGCAGAAAATTAGGCCCACAGCATTAAAGATACAGCAGAGTTTTTAATTTTACACGTGGGGTACTTTTTTATCCCTGTGTGCACCAACCCCATCTTAAGTGTTTGCTTCCAAAAAGCTTTTTTTGTTTCATCTGTCCATAGAACGTTTGAAAAGTAACTGGCACTACAGGAACTTCAAACGGGGCGGGTTCTATGGTCAGATTAAAAAAAAAAAAAAAAAGCTTTTTTTGGCAGCAAACACTTTTTTTTAAATGTATTTATATAGCACAATAAAACTGTCACTGGCCTGATTGTGCTGTACACAAATTGTAAAAGCAATACCACTTAAAACAATAAAATAACATACAAGACATTTACATACAGAAAAACAAGCTCAAAATGACATTATAAGATGCATGGCAAAAGTAATTTACTGCCCTTAAATGAATAGTTCGCTTTAAAATGAAAATTAGCCCATGATTTACTCACCCTCAAGTCATCCTAGTTGTATATTACTTTCTTCTTTCAGACGAATACAATCGGAGTTATATTAATAAACACCCTGACTCTTCCAAGCTTTATAATGGCAGTGGATTGCAACCATCAGATTGAAGCTCAAAAAAGTGCATCCATCCATTATAAAAGAACTCCACATGGCTCCGGGGGGTTAATAAAGGCCTTCTGAAGCAAAGCAATGAGTTTGTGTAAGATAAATATTCATATTTAACACGCTACAAAGTAAAATTCTAGCTTCCGGCCAAACGGCCATACACAGTCTACTTGCGTATAAAGCGCAACTTACGCAACTAATGACGTCAGAAGTAGCATAGTGCGTCATGGCGTAGCGTACATATCACCAGTACGTCAAAATACTCTCATAAGTTGCGCTTTACACTTAAGTCGAATCCGTATGTTTGTTTGGCCGTAAGCTAGTTATTTTACTTTATAAAGTTTTAAATATGAATATTTTTTTTACACAAACTCATCATTTTGCTTCAGAAGGCCTTTATTAAGCCCCTGGTGCCGTGTGGATTTCTTATATAATGCATGAATGGACTTTTTTGAGCTTCAAACTGATGGTTTCAATCCACTGCCATTATAAAGCTCGGAAGCCTCAGGGTGTTTATTAATATAACTCTGATTGTATACGTCTAAAATAAAGTCATATACACCTAGAATGGCTTGAGGGTGAATAAATCATGGGCTAATTTTCATTTTAAAGTGAACTAGTCCTTTAAAGCAACTTCATATTTTCTAGAAAAATATGTAGTGGGCAAGGTGTTACTAAAGCCTGGTTTTATATGCCTACCACCGGAAATGTCATTTTCCGCTTATGTACACTGAAGGGTCCCAGACGACTTCTTGTGACAAGTCAAAAGTCCGCTCCAGAATGTTGTTCATGTTGTGAAGACTTGTGAAGAGAATATTCGCTGGTGACATCCAGGCTTTGCTGTATGCAGCTCTTGATGGTTCCATAACTCCTATGCATTGATTGCGTGTCTAAATTCAGCATGTTATGGTGATTGCTGTTCATGATTAGTGTATCTATCTGTATACCCACTATTTTCCCACACACTTTAAAATACATAATTCCTTAAAATGCTATTTGAGCATTTTAAGGAATTATGTATTTCAAAGTGTGTGGAAAAAATAGTGGGTTTCCTCTAGAGGGAGACAGATGCTGAACTTTGAGACATAATGAGAACATGGTCTTTAGACTGACCTAGTAAAGAATTAACCTTTTCAAACCAAATGTTCCCTCTGGAATTTCGAATTTATAAATAATGTTTATAATTTATAAATAATTGATTTAGATGAAAAATAAGAAAAGTAACATTCTTTGAGTCTTACATTTGTACGTAAGGACTACATCTACCACAAAGATGTGATTGTATAGCTTGATGAATCAAACAATCTCTGTTGTCCTTATGTAGTAAAATAAGGTAGCAATTTATGTAGGAGTTTAGAGAATAAGCAATGCTATTTTCATCCTTATATCATAGCATCTGAAATTCTACTCTTGTCATAATAGCGTCCATTAATACAGAATATGACTGTAAAGATTTTTTTTTCAGCAGATGGGATGAGATTGCCATACACTATAACTCCACTGATTTATGATTTATTTTACTCTAAAAAAATTATAATTTCTTTTGTGAAATCTGTTTTAGTACCGTCATGTCCAGACTCTTGTCTAGACAGTTTAGAACACCAAGAAGAGTCATGGCAAAGAGAAATTATGAAAAAGGTGGTTGACAGAGTTTATGAGTAAACAATCTTTATTTGTACCCAATATTTTTCTGTTGATATTTTCTGATAAGAGACTACATTATTGTCTTGTAGTGACTTTGAGACTAATAAATGTGCTATATAAATAAAGCATTATTATTAGTGTCATTATTTAAGTCTTAGCCTCAAATAGCATGACCAACCACATCCAATACAATGAGCATTTTTGAGGAAGAACCAATCACTGGATTTGCCAAAGTTTTAATGTTCAGTGCTTTATTTTTACACTCTTTGATTTGAGTGGTTACTTTACATATTGGTCAGACAGGCTCCTCATGTTTAAGTTGGAAATTCTTTGCCAGAAAAAAATAAATAAAACAACTGCAAAGTAGACTGGATTTATGCCAATTATTGCAGAAATGGACCAATCATTCATATGTGAAGTCAAAAATCATAACACCAAACATGGCATCATGCTGCCTCACATAACATAACATGAAATAAAATAAAATAAAAAGCCAGTCACCTTTCTGATAAATGAAATTCCTACCTTACAGCCGATAGTGTTGTTTACTATAGAACCTTAAAGAGAATTAGCTGGATGAGCGTGAACAAATGGCCTCTGTGTCTCTTGAGTGTCCTGTCTCTGTTACTTCATGGTACACTGTTAGTCTGATGTCACTAATCTTATCCCTGTTTGTGTGCAATGCACTAAAGCAGTCCCAACAGAGCACAGGAAATCAATGAGCTGCACAACTGAAGGGTATAGCATAGAAGACTGCACCAGCCTCATGCTCAAGTATATTTTTTGAAGTATACTTTATGTAGTAAGTATGTACTACAATTATACTTGCAAGTATACTGTTTCAATGATACTTGGGACTAAACCGACCCACTTTTTAGTGTATAAAAGTATACTTATAAGTGTAACACTAGTAAACTTTGAGTACACAACTAGTTAACAACTAAGATTTTAATTTGTACTGCACCTATACTACAAGTGAACCTATTTGTATTCTGATAGTTAACTAGTCACAAATACTTGTAGCACATTTTTTTAGTTTATGAAAGTACACTTTGAAGTATACTCTCAGTAAACTAGTCAAGTCAAGTCACCTTCATTTATATAGTGCTTTTAACAATATGGACTGTTTCAAAGCAGCTTTACAGTGATAATTGGAAATTAAAGTAACAGAGATTGTTTGGCTTTACAGTAGCTCAAGAATAAAGTTATTGTCCAGCTAAAGTTAGTTTTGATCGATTCACTTCCGTTGCAAAGATCATTAGTTATTAACTTAGGGGCCGCTTACACGACACCGTTCTAACAGAAAGTTTAAACAAAGAATTTTTAGAAGGTTTTAAATTGACTGTAAATTCAAGTAAATACAGGTCCTTCTCAAAAAAATAGCATATTGTGATAAAGTTAATTATTTTCCATAATGTAATGATAAAAATTAAACTTTCATATATTTTAGATTCATTGCACACCAACTGAAATATTTCAGGTCTTTTATTGTTTTAATACTGATGATTTTGGCATACAGCTCATGAAAACCCAAAATTCCTATCTCAAAAATTAGCATATTTCATCCGACCAATAAAATAAGTGTTTTTAATACAAAAAAAGTCAACCTTCAAATAATTATGTTCAGTTATGCACTCAATACATGGTCGGGAATCCTTTTGCAGAAATGACTGCTTCAATGCGGCGTGGCATGGAGGCAATCAGCCTGTGGCACTGCTGAGGTGTTATGGAGGCCCAGGATGCTTCGATAGCGGCCTTAACCTCATCCAGAGTGTTGGGTCTTGCGTCTCTCAACTTTCTCTTCACAATATCCCACAGATTCTCTATGGGGTTCAGGTCAGGAGAGTTGGCAGGCCAATTGAGCACAGTAATACCATGGTCAGTAAACCATTTACCAGTGGTTTTGGCACTGTGAGCAGGTGCCAGGTCGTGCTGAAAAATGAAATCAGATGGAAGCATGAAGTGCTCCAAAATCTCCTGATAGCTAGCTGCATTGACCCTGCCCTTGATAAAACACAGTGGACCAACACCAGCAGCTGACATGGCACCCCAGACCATCACTGACTGTGGGTACTTGACACTGGACTTCAGGCATTTTGGCATTTCCTTCTCCCCAGTCTTCCTCCAGACTCTGGCACCTTGATTTACGAATGACATGCAAAATTTGCTTTCATCCGAAAAAAGTACTTTGGACCACTGAGCAACAGTCCAGTGCTTCTTCTCTGTAGCCCAGGTCAGGCACTTTTGCCGCTGTTTCTGGTTCAAAAGTGGCTTGACCTGGGGAATGCGGCACCTGTAGCCCATTTCCTGCACACGCCTGTGCACGGTGGCTCTGGATGTTTCTACTCCAGACTCAGTCCACTGCTTCCGCAGGTCCTCCAAGTTCTGGAATCGGTCCTTCTCCACAATCTTCCTCAGGGTCCGGTCACCTCTTCCCGTTGTGCAGCGTTTTTTGCCACACTTTTTCCTTCCCACAGACTTCCCACTGAGGTGCCTTGATACAGCACTCTGGGAACAGCCTATTTGTTCAGAAATTTCTTTCTGTGTCTTACCCTCTTGCTTGAGGGTGTCAATGATGGCCTTCTGGACAGCAGTCAGGTCGGCAGTCTTACCCATGATTGCGGTTTTGAGTAATGAAACAGGCTGAGAGTTTTTAAAAGCCTCAGGAATCTTTTGCAGGTGTTTAGAGTTAATTAGTTGATTCAGATGATTAGGTTAATAGCTCGTTTAGAGAACCTTTTCATGATATGCTAATTTTTTTAGATAGGAATTTTGGGTTTTCATGAGCTGTATGCCAAAATCATCAGTATTAAAACAATAAAAGACCTGAAATATTTCAGTTGGTGTGCAATGAATCTAAAATATATGAAAGTTTAATTTTTATCATTACATTATGGAAAATAATTAACTTTATCACAATATGCTAATTTTTTGAGAAGGACCTGTATATGGGAATGTGTCTCACTAGTAGAAAGTGTTCTGTCTGAAAACCTAGCAGAAATCCACCTTCCACACCACTTAAAAGTGGTGTGGAAGAAAATCCTAAAAATCCTATTTAAAGTATAGGGTCGTGCTGGATGATTATTGACGTTCAACAGACCAACAGAATACTTGCAGATTTAGGCAGCTTTTCTCATAGTTCACAATTATTTTCATAGTATTCTCATTTGTTTTATTTTACAATGTTGACCTAATATGTGCATAAAGGCACTGCAACTGATTTTACAATGAGGCATAGGCTACCTATATTAATTTAAAAAAATTCACATTACAGTAATGAGAATTATATTTTATTTCACATTATAGTTGATTATTTAGGGAGGTTGGGGTAGGAAGGTGTGTGGGTACATGTCCTGTGTAGTTGCAAAAATCTTAATAGTCCTACAATACAATTTTTCTGAAAACAGTTTAATATCTAATTTGGGGGAACAATACCATATGACTTAGACATGTTTTTAACATGTTTCATGAGATTCACCATATTATCCTCTTCAGTATGTTCCAGTTCCACCACTGTTCTCTACCCTTCCCCCCTGTGTCTTGTAGGCTCAGGCTTCAGTTTCCAGGCAACAGAGAGGCTGAGCGTGCAATGCCTCACACACATACACTGACACACACAATAAAGATGATAGCTGTGAGTCAAGGCATGATAATGAATGTACCCCCATCACAACTGTGTCAACAGCTGACCATTTCCCCGATAATTTACATTTAGAACAAATTGCACATTACTTCTTTTTAGACTTTGAGCGAATACCATCTATCACTTTTTTTTTTAATCACATAAAATGGGTCCTTATTATGTAAAATATTACAATTATAATAACACTTGTTACTTTTAGCATGTTTAGAGAGCAGATGCAATTCTAGGATTTCAATCTTATGGTGGCTCTTGCTTGAGTTGTATTTTACCTTATATAATTTCACTGGAGCAGAAAGTGTTCAGAAATGAGATGGAGTGAACATGGCTGAACATTGCTGAAGCCTCCCTAAACAGTCTAGGAATGCATATATTAAAAAAAAAAAAACTTTATTGGAATCACACTTTGGTTGTCTTTGTGGTGACATTTTTTGTTACTTGATGAGTAAAACATGCCTTGTAAAACATGCCAACACCCCTAATAATTTTTATTGTAAGTAGTCATTTTAGAACGTTATTTCACAATTAATAGTTTATTAATCCATACCCAATGAAACCATTAATGCTACATGAGTCATCATAGTATGAGTGTGTTTACTAGAATTCGAGTGTTGCTCGACAGTGAATTAATTTAATTTTAACCTCTTTCATTTTTCCCTCACAGACACGCGCACACACATTGCTGTGAAGAAATCTTTAAAAGGGTACTTAACCACTGGCAAAATGGGCTTTCAATAAAACTTGGCTGCCAATTTTTATTTGCTTGTTTGTTTTTAAATCGGTGCAAGCAACCTGAGAACAGAGAAACAGTCTTTCCTTTTGCCAAATAGAAAAACTTCAACACCCATAATGCACTGGGCATGTTGCCGTCTAAGGCCACTCCCACCAGTCTGCTATGGATACGCTTACCAAATTCAAATACTGCCTTGCTTTAGGAGGAAATACTTAGCTAACTTTAATTCATAAGGGTGTCAACTTGTATTGTTCCCAGCTACAAGAATTCAAAGAGTAAACTTTAGCGGGAGATAGTTACTTTCGGTTTCCACTGAAGGATCCAGCACATTGTAGATAGTGGCTAAAGGCTGCAAATAATTATAAATACAGAGAGGGCCACAACAGAAAATCTGATAAAAACTCTGTTTGTAATCAACATTTCAAACTGGATGACCATGATCAGTGTTTCAGGCCAAACGGAGGGGAAAAATGAGGCTCTAGCATAAGTTCTGCCGGGAAGACTCAATTGTTACGTCACTCATTACCTTCTCATCTATCCAATCGTGTTCTTATACTTGTGGTATATAAGATAGGTACTGACACATGTCTGAGTTCGCAGATGATGACGCTTCAATTGACCTCCATCCTCCCCACCACCACCGAGACGGTTCCTTCCCCTCCATCCCCCCCAATACCACCAGGATGGTCCCTTCCCCCTCCACCACCACCATGCACCCCCCCCCCAAACCCCGACCACACGAGCTACGGACGGGGCCTACGCCAAAGAACTTTATCATATATTGCTTGCTGGGCTGTTAATAAATGGTTAATTGTTACAGTATTATTCTCCTGAGTTTACGAGTTTAGCACTGTTTATTCACATACATATACATATATTCATATGCACTTAAAATGAAACCAGAAAAACAAAGAAGATGATCATGTATGTGAACTGGTCCCCAAATAAGCTATCTAAAGCTTATACTTGGCGGTCATGACAATCAAAAAAGGGGAAAAAAAATAAATAAAAAATGTGTGGCCATACATATAAACATTCCATACAACATTCGTACAACTAATGATAGGGGATCCCATTTCACAAGTACAATTTTGTTTGACAGTTTACCTTGAGATTATAAGATTAATACTGACATACATGCATAATGAAAAATAGTACATACTTCAAGAAGATGAATACAGACTCAATAATTGATTCTTGAGATTTTGCTTAAAATAAAGAAAAGAACTTGAATTTTTCAAATTTCCATCCAGCTTGTTCCAAATCCGCGGTCCCCGGCACACTACACTCATACCAGTGCTTTTTAGTCTCCGTTTTTTCCCAATAATAATGTGCTTGTTTCTAGAAAGAAAAGTGTGCCGGGGATAGCGGATAGGAACAAGTTCACACAACCTGTCATTTAGTCCAAAAACCACCTGATACATAATACATGCATTGTGAAATATATTATATTCAGTTAGTCTTAGAATACCATACCTAAAAAACATGGAACAGGTTGGAGCATTGAAATCAGACCATGATATGGCACGAATAATTTTTTTTTGCAAAATTTCTAACTTTCTTAGATAAGTGTTGCACCATATAATATTGCAGTAATTTAAATGGGGTTCAAAGAGAGTTTTATAAAGAGTAATTAATGTTGCATGAGGAAGCAGATGTCTAAGCTTAAAGAACAGACCAACATATTTTGATAACTTTTTAACAAGGTATTCAATATGGTGTTTAAAATTTAGGTGATCATCTATAAAGACGCCCAAAAATTTAGTTGTCTTCACTCTCTGTAGTTTCTCTCCCCTTATGTTAATCTGGAAATTTAAATCATCGAAATTATGTTGTTTTTTGTTTGGACAAAATATTATGTAGTTAGTTTTGCTAGTATTTATAGATAATTTATTTACTTTAAACCAATTATCCACATTTTTAAGCTCTTTGTTAAGTAGTTGTTGAAGTTCAAATTCATTGTTATGTGATAAAAACAAGTTAGTATAATCTGCAAAAATTACTTTATGCAGAGTCTTTGAAGAATTTTCCAGATCATTAATGTAAATAATGAAGAGGAGAGGACCTAATATGGATCCTTGTGGAACACCACATTGAATATATTTGTTTCCTGATGTCTGTTCGCGAATAGTTACGTATTGTTGCCTCTGATATAAATAGCTCTTGAACCAATTCAGTGGTTGGCCTCTAATCCCCTAATGGTGCAATTTATACAGTAATATAGTAAAATCGATGGTATCAAAGGCTTTTGAAAGGTCTAGAAATATACCGATGCCATATTCCCCCTTTTCAGTGGCATCATTGATCTTTTCAATAAGATCAAGGATCGCCATACAGGTAGTATGTTTTTTCCTAAAGCCATACTGGGATGGATTGAGTATGTTCAATGTATTAAAATAATTAATAAGTCAATATTTTGGAAAGAGTTGGTAAGATGGATATGGGACGATAATTTGATATGTCATTTTTGTCACCAGTTTTGTAAATCGGAATTATTTTTGCAATTTTTGTCATTTTGGGAACAGTTCCTGTAAGCAATGAGAGATTAATACAATGTAAAAGTGGTTCAATTATTTCATTAGCAATATTTTTAAATATTTTACTACTAATTTCATCTTCTCCAGCAGAATTTGAGCTCTTCAGAGCCATTATGATATTATACAATTCCGTGGCGTCAGTAGGCTTTAGGAAAAAAGAGTTTGGATAATTGCCTGACATGTATTGTTGGTAAGAGACGCTGTGTGGTTGAGTAATGTTTTTCGAAAGATTTGCCCCTATTGATACAAAATAATTATTAAATTCATTTGCAAGATCACTATTATTTATTGTGACTGGGAGCACGGTATCTTTATGGCCCTTATTCAAAACATTATTCAGCACTTTCCATAATTTCTTAGTGTCTCCCTGCACGGTTTGTATAAGTTCAGAATAGTGACTATATTTACTTTTCCTAATTATATATATCAATTTATTCCTATAAGCATTGTATTTAATTTTATTCTCTATATTTGTTTTTTTGACATATGTTTGGTAAAGTTTATTTAGTTTGTTTAATGGAGTTCAAAATTGCCCTTGTTAAACATTGAAGAATATAAATTGTATCATAAGGACAGAGTTGGTAGACCTGGTGGTGGGGTGTGTCTCTATGTACGTTCGAACATACATGCCGATGTCTGCGATCTTGCTGTAAATGATAATCATACAGACTCTCTTTTTATTGAGATAAAAAATGACAAAGGTAAAAACATTATTGTGGGTGTGATCTACCGCCCCCCAGATTCTGATTTAAATATTTTTAATAATAAACTCGAAGAAACTTTATTACATATAAATCTATTAAATAAAGACTGTGTCCTCCTTGGAGACTTCAATATTGATGTCTCCAATGACGATGCAGTCAAAAACTATTTCATCAAAACACTACACTCCTCCTGTTTCTTTCCAACTATAAATATATTTACTAGATTCACAAATACTTCAACAACTGTCATTGACAATATTGTCACAAATATATACGAAATGTCAAGCTTGAATCAGGAGTTTTACTTTCTGATGTATCTGACCATTACCCAATAATGATGTACTTTAATTTTGATTATAAATGTTTACCTCCATGTCATTCGGTAAAAATTAGAGTAGTAAATAATCGAACAATGTATCAACTTAAGGCAAGTCTGCAGGCTAAAGCATGGAACACTGTTTATTGTTCCTGCGATCCTGATACCGCATATGCTTATCTGGTAAATGAAATAACTGACTCCATTTGTTGCATTATTCCTATTGAAAATGTTACACGCAGAAGGGCAGAACATAAACCCTGGTTAAGGCATCTATGTACGATTTATCATTTAACCACGTCTCACTACAACCAATTACACTAAAGCAACATTCAGTATTTAGGAGTAGGTAGACAAGCTCATCGTAGTGTTTATTCAAGCTTCTTATGTTTAGGTGCAAAAATGAGAAGTTATTAGCTATATTCAAACATTTTATATGCTCAGGATCATAATACCTACAGGTTATGTTATTTTCAACGTCAATACAGTGATGTATATCATCTCCATCATATGTCAAATCTTTAAATCCCATAGATAAAAAAAGAAAAGAGGCATTTTCCCCAAAACTCACAAAAAAAGACGAGCACACACACGCACACACACACACACACACACACACATACGCGGCCACAGCAGAACAAACATACAAGACAAGACCATAAATGGATAAGACCTTTTTACGAAAGGCATTTAAGTAACTAAAGAATAAATAAGAAAAGGAAAAAACAAAAACAAAATGAGCGCTCCAAGCACCCGCCCGTCATTACGTCCTTATGATAAATTGTTGGCTAGGTGAACTTAAGTCAATATTTACATTTCAATCAACCAAACAAACAAAATAACAACTCAGTGGCTTTCCATCCACATTAACATAATAGGCTACTTTGATTAGCAGGAATAAGCCTTAGAGTATTTTCATGAGTCAGTCACATTGTCCTTTACATGAGGGAAGGCAATATTGTTTTTCCATAATGTTAAGATAAGGTGGTCCTCCTATTTTAAGGTTCACTCATGGAAGATTATGTGTAACCCAAAGCAGGTCCTACCTTACCAGCAGAGACACCCCCCTTCAGTTCGACTAGATCCATAAAATAAGAGATCTAGATCTGATCCAAGAGGTGTAAGCTAATCCTTGACTATAGTCAGATATTCACGTGCTTCAGCTGGGCTTCTAAATGAGCGGCAAATTCCTCCACGTGTCAGGCACAAAATTGCAGGAAACTTCATGTTTAATCTGATATTCTTGTTGATCAGCGCCTCGCACACCTCGTTGAAACTCGTTGGGTGTGCTCTTTGATACCAATCTTACATTTGAAAGTCACGTGTCTAGTGTCTGTAAAAACAAATTTTTTCATCTTAAAAATATATCTAAATTACGTCATATGCTCTCAATGAAAAATGCAGAACAATTAGTTCATGTGTTCATGACATCAATGCTAGATTAGTGTAATGCTATTATGGGTGGTTGCCCTGCACGCTTAATAAACAAACTACAGCTGGTCCAAAACACAGCAGGTAGAGTTCTTACCAGAACCAGGAAGTATGGCTGTATTAGCCCGGTTCTGTCAACACTGCATTGGCTCCCTATTAAACATCCTATACATTTTAAAATATTGCTGATTACTTACAAAGCATTAAGTGGTTTAGCTTCCCAGTACTTGAGCAAGCTCTTAACGCATTATTGTCCTTCACGTCTATTGCCATCTCAAAATTCCAGCCAGTTGATAATACCTAGAATATCAAAATCGACTGCTGGTGTTAGATCCTTTTCTTATTTAGCTCCAAAACTATGTAACAATCTTCCTAACATTGTCCGGGAAGCAAACACTCTCTGTCAGTTCAAATCTAGACTAAAAACACTCATTTCTTTGGCCTAGCATACACAACACATTATAGACTTCTATAATTTAAAGGGACAATGTGTAGTTTTTTAGGTATTTTATTATCTAAAATCAATATTTTTATTCATAAATATGTCCTCAAAGGTGTACAAATGCCTCTGCCAATTATATGACTTATCCTCGTAAACGAAGAATTTATTATCTTTATATACATGTGACGGGTAGGTCCAAAGAGGCTTCCATGTAGTTCCGCCATCTTGAAAAACTATAATAGCAGAGAGGGTCAAAAAGTACTAGCCCAATGCGTTTCCACAATGCATTTTCGTTCAGAGCCAGCGTCACGTAACTGAAAGCAGCAGAAACGGAGGAGCAGAGCAGAGCAGTGAGAGGCGCTTGTCACTGCCCCGGCAAGTCAGTCAGTAATTCATACTGTAACATTTGTTTGTTCGTTGTGTCAAGTTGCAGTTTGTTTGAAATAACAAACCTGTTCACCGAAGGAAAACTCGACGAAGTGCTATTAGAAGACATCCTGTCATAGCTTTTTGGTACATAACAGCTACCGTAGATGCAACACGCATTTGAAAAAGCGAGGCGCTGGAGAACACAATTCTTTTGAATGCAAAATACAATTTCACTGCTAGATGGGAGAAATTCCTACACAATGTCCCTTTAATGTTAGGCTGCATAGTTTAGATCAGCCAGAACCGGGAACACTTCCCATAAATCTTGATGTACTTGATACATCATTAGAAGGATGGTGTCTACGCTAATATTAGTCTCTCTGTTTATCCCGAGGTTTACCGCTGTCCGCTGGATCCAGGCCGTATCCAGATCTGATGAAGGACCAGCGCCTGGACACGATGGCAATGCAGTCCTGAAGTGTCATCTACTGTACAGATAAAATGTTGTCGGGATAATTCGGTTCACGTGGCAACGCAGACGCAAAAAATTCTGTATTATAAATTAAGTCAGACAAGTAGTTTGTTGAGGGTTGACTTGTGAAGGAGGAATACACGCCTGCGCACTGTTTAATGCGGATGGGCGGATGGGCGGCTGGAGCGCGTTAAGGGTTTTTCTGTTAGAACAGTGTCTTGTTAGCGGCCCCTAAGTTAATAACTAATGATCTTCGCACCGGAAGTGAATCAATCAAAACTAACTTTGGCTGGACAATAACTTTATCCTAGAACTGTGGTAAAGCCTAAACAATCTGTTACGGTAATTTCTAATATCACTGTAAAGCTGCTTTGAAACAATCCATACTGTTAAAAGAGCTTTATAAATGAAGGTGACTTGACCAGGCTTGGCCACTATGGCTGGGGACCCATAGCCCCCCCCAAAAAATCTTCTTGGGTGAAGTTATGGGATTACGCTCAGGCTCAAGAACAAACTCAGAAACCGGTCTTTGGACAAAATAGGCTCTGACGTGGCGGCGGCCATCGTGGCCGGAGACGAGGGCTCAGGTGTGGCGTGAATCTCAGGCTGGACAGGCATGACTTGAAGAAGCTCATGCTTGACAGGCATGACGTGAAGAAGCTCAGGCTTGACAGGCATGACATGAAGAAGCTCAGACTTGACAGGCATGACGTGAAGAAGCTCTGGAAGGGCGGTCTTGATGGGAAGAGACTCTGGAAGGGTGGTCTCGACTGGACAAGACTGGAATGGTGGTCTCGGCGGGACGAGACCTTGGAGCTGACTTGTGGGCTGAAGCAGGCTCAGAAACTGGCGGCAAATTCTCAGGCACGGCTGACATTCCGTGAACAGTCTCTGGCTCGACAGGTATGACGTGGAGACATTCAGACGGTGTGGCGAGGAAGATGGCTGGTGATGGCGGTTGAGTGGCAATGTAATCATCAGCCTCACCCAAGGTGAAGGCTGAACCGCTCAACAACAGCACATGATCCAGGTATTGTGCAAATGAACATGGTTTTGCAGCTGAAGCTGGCTGGTGAAGAGGATCATCCAGTCCAAGCCCGAAAACGTTCTTTAGGACGTCATCTGTCCAGTTGACCTGGTGTGAAATTTCTAGGAACTCTTTCACATATACTTCGATCGGGTGGCCATCCTGGAAACAGTGTATCAGATGATCGGTTGGGTTTAGATGGAACAATTATCATACAACACTTTACATGTTTGGTATAATAAATATAATAAAAGTCATAATTATTTAGTCTGTCATTAATTTAGGCTAGGTGTTCCTAGTTTTTTCAATATTAATGCTCAGTAATGATGCATTTCTCCATAATTAAAATTTGACAACTTGTAGTTGTACTTCCATCTGGCAAATTCCATTTTGCAGATGTATATGCGACCGTATGAAATCAGACAACATGACATCCATGTACATGATCAACACAGTTAATGATAAACATGGCCTTTTAAGCAAATAAACTGCATCAGTAAAAGTTATGACATTACATTATACTAATTACCACAGTTTAGCAAACGTTTACGGGGTATAGGTGTCTAAAACAGCAAATGATTTTCTTTGTTGATACCTGCTAAAAAAGGTGGATCATCTTCTCCATATTGTACAACAAAATGCTATTGTATATGGTTGAAATCCAGAAATATCGAATAGGAGTATTTCACATCCAACTTTGAATGCACTGCAACATAAGTGATAATGTGCTGAAGCATAGATTTTTGTTCAATCCTGCTCTTTTTATAACAAAAGATTCTCCAAAGCTATTCTCTATCTGGAGGAAACAGATGTATCTGATGAAAGCAAGTGCTCGGGACTCTGACAGGAACAAATGGAGTGTGATTGGCGACAAAGCAAACAGATCAATGAATGCCCAAATCAATCTCCGTGAATCAGAGCCATCTGACATGAGTTGCACCATCACTGTAACACTTAACACAGCACTTTCAACACGTCTGTTGGTTTTAATGAGCATGCTTGTTTAGAGCTGTATGAGAGCAAATAATTTCTGTCAGACTCAGTATGGGAAAATTAGCTAATCTCAAAAGTCTCGGGAGTCATTGCAGGGAAAATGACTGTGGGTTTTACTACTGGTTCAATATATAAGTAGTTTAAAATTCATTGTGAACATTCTAATATTTATAAACTGATATACTGTACAGCAGGGTTTATATTGTTCCAGTTCCATTTGTGTGTGTGTGTGTCCACAAAGATGGCAATATCTGAAATCCTTGTCCTTCTGATGACATTTTTGCTCCTCATGAAGAAAACAGCTTATAAGTCATACAGAAATATGTTTCAGAGAGATTTTTAACCCACACTTTTATTAGGTCAGTGACAAAAACCCATCATTGTATCATCACAAAAACAATCAACACAGCAAAAAGCTCAAAGTTAAATCCCCCTCAAATACAGCACAACAAACCTCATTGAAACACCACTACAATATAAAGGTTCCCAAATCTTGCATCTCCTTGTAATACTTAAACTCAACTGAGATCCTAGATCTAATAAATGCCTTAAACAAAATTACACTATCCTGGCAATGCATTTTTTGAATCATGTTTTTCCTTGAAATATATATAGCCATTTTTGCTTGGCCAACTATAAAGTTTATCAACTGCCATTTGAATCTCTGACTGCAGTTGTATCCTGCCCCATAGATGAAAACCTTTGGTGTGAAACTTTCCTTAAAACCCAAAAACAATTTTCCTAGTAAAACAAAAAGTGGTTTCAGCCTATTACATTCCAAAAAACAATGATAAATAGTTTCTCTGAACCCACAAAAAACACAACCTTCATTGACATTTGGGTTAATGATCGAGACAAAAGCATTCACAGCAACAGCCCCCTTCAGGATTCTCCATTGTAGATCTCCCGATTTTTTCATCAATGGTGGTTTATATAAGGCCCTCCAATGTGGTTTAACTTCCTTTCCTACATCAAACTTCTCCCTCCAGACATTATCCATTTTCTCACACAGTGTTGACTTGTACAATATTTTAACAAAACATTTATACATCACTTTTCCACTTAATTCACCTAATAGTAAGTCCTGAAGCCCATTCAAATTTAACAAAATACCAGACATCTTCTTTAAATCTGGTGTAATCCAGTGTTTGGGAAAAGGGTCTCTCATATCAGGAAGCAACCTTCCTTATATCTTTCAAGAAGTACCAACTCCTCTGCTGTCAGTTTCTTTCTCCATAAGTCCATGATTGTGGATGTTTGTCGCATAGATTTTTGTCCTAATAACGCTGCCACCGCTGTAACGTCCTTTAGTTCAGATCCGGCCACTTTAATTATATGACTCATCTTTACCGTCTGTGTGTCACACAGTCTCTGAGAAAGATTTGGCACTTGATCTGTTATGTCCAAACGGGCCCCCTTGACTAGAGGCTCCTCCAACAACCAGAACAGAGAGTTTGCATTTTCTGGTCTTTTAATGATGAAAGATCCCCAAACTTTGAACAATCCAAGGTAAAATGAAGATAGTCCACTCAAATGTAGCTTTTTGGTATCCGTGAGGAACAAAGCAGTATCTAGTCCAAGTCCATCTACTCTGTGAAGAATGTTTTTTGCAACCTCTCTCCATACCACATCCACTGAGCCTGTTAGAAACTTCTGGATGAACTGTAATCGTGTTGTTGCGTATCTGCTTGCTAGAGACACCAACCCTTGTCCTCCCTCCTCCAATGTCAAAAAAAGCACACTTTGAGGGACCCAGTGCAACCTGTCCCAGAAGAAGTCCACCAATATTCTTTGCAACCGTGCTAGTAATCCGGTGGGAGGTTCAACACAAGAGAGCTTATGCCACATAGTAGAGGCTATTAAATTGTTCAATATTCATACTCTCCCTCTAAAAGACAACTGGGAATGAATCCATCTCCATTTCTTTAGTCTGCCTTCCATTTTTTCTGTAATCCCATCCCAATTTTTCTGTTGCACAGATATTTCTCCAAGATACACTCCCAAATATTTTAGACCCCCTTTCTTCCAAATCAACCCACCAGGTAAAGTTGGTAAGCCATTCTTCCATTTACCTTTAATCAGTGCATCACTTTTCTCCCAGTTCACTCTTGCAGCAGAAATTACACCAAATTCATTAACAGTAGACTCCAAGTTATTAACATCTTTTTCCCCATTAATTAAAATCATCACATCATCAGCATAAGCTGATATTTGATGTTGAACACTATGAACATTCCCTAATTTAAAACCTTCAATACAAGAACACAGCTTATTTAACATTGGTTCAATTGCCAGGGAATATAACATTCCGGAGAGAGCACATCCCTGTCTTATACCTCTCCCAATTTCAAAAGGGGCACTCAAATCACCATTGATCTTCAGTACGCTCTCAATGTCTTTATATAGTTCTTGAATCATTCACCCTAAAAGTGTTTTAGAGAGAGAGAGAGAGAGAGAGAGAGAGAGAGAGAGAGAGAGAGAGAGAGAGAGAGAGGAGAGAGAGAGAGAGGTTGTTTTATCCTAAAACAAGAAGAATAAAAAGATTTGCTGTTGGTGTAAAAAAAGTACTGAAAAAAAGCTATAGGCACGTTGGATGTTTCACTAAAACCATTCATTCTAAGATGGTTATTTATATCTTTTTTTTTTTCAAGTCAGCCAATAATTACATGAAAAGAAGAATTTGAGATGCCTAAATCAATAGAACTGTGTCAACTTCTCCAAAAAGCTTGACACGAAATCTTAAGATAAGAAACTTATCCATTACACCCTTATGAACCATTACACCCTTATACTTTCACAATGATTACCATAATCGAGAAACACTGCATTACAAGCTTAGTTTTGTAAGAAAAAGATGTTTAATGACATAAAAAATAACATTTTACTTGCAAAGTCTGTAAACAATTCACCACCATGACGCTTAATGACAAAATCCACAGAGCATTTCAAACAAGTAACAAAGAACATCTTGAACTTTACCACACCAAAACACACTCATGCGCAGTGGAAGGGTATACATTAAAAAGGGAAGTTGACATTCTAACCTCAAGAGCATTGAGTGACACACTGACACTCCATTTAAAAACACATACCGAGACTGATTTAGAAAACATCTACTTGGAATCAAAACTTTGAGAACAACATAAAAATACTCTTTTCCACTTTTTTCCACTTAATTTTCTTTTCCAATTCACCATGAGTAGCACAAAATAGCCATACAGTGTGTGACCACTCAACATGCAGCTGAAACAATCAAGATTTCCCATGCAGTGGAAGGGCTTCCAGGGACACAGGTAGAAGAAAATGGTACGCCGTTCCCTTTGATGTCAGGAACAGCCTACTGGAGCTCTCTGATCTTGGGCCTCTGGATCCCAGGACAGAACATCTGCATAAATTATCTTCTATTGTTGGTCTGAAGATGAGAAATTGGACCTCAGGCTATGGTGATGGAGGAGCCTTCAGGGAATTACAGGAACCTCCCTGGCTTCCCCCTCCAGTACTGTGATACTGCAGAGAGCATAGGAGAACAAAGCAGTATAGTCATCTTAGTTCATTCAAAACTTCATCAGTCATGCTTGCACTGATTTGACATTACTGCATTGGACATTTACATTAAGTTCAAGGTTCACAGATCATGATTGTGCTCCTGTTGTAGTGTAAAAGACTTTTGCTGCTATTAAGGTGGGATGCCAATAAGGTTTTGTGGTTTGGTTAGGTGGTTTAACGGTATGTAGTTAGGTTTAACGGTGGGTTAAGGTGTAGGGGAAGGGTCAACAGTGTAATTCTATATGTAATTACAGAAAATAATTACTGCTGTAATTACATGCAGGTATTTATATATATATATTTTTTAAGTGTATTGTACCATAAGATTAATTTATATGTCAGTACAAAGAAGCTGAAGACACAAAATGGGGCCAAATGTATAATTCATTAAATAAGTAATGAAAAAAACCCTCATTTAAAAATAGTTAGAACAAGAATTAAATCAATGGTCCTAAAATAGACCTAATTGTGTTTATTATTATTATTATTAATAATAATAAAAATTATAATTTGTGCTGAAGTATGTGAGATCTTAAGTAGAAAGTTGAAGATTTGAGGTGGGAGGGTAGTGTTAAAAATAAGTTGGTCTTTAATAGGCAAAAAAAAAAGAAATTTCACAGTACTCTTCACCTCAGCCTTCAAAACTATATGCTGTTAGAGAAAATTATTTGTTCTTGCTCCCTGCAATGCCACAGATGACAGAGCTATATATACAGTGGATATTTTGCTTTAAATAAAGTCTCTAGATAATTTTCAGAGAAATTCTAACCTTTCTTTAAGGACAGTAATGTTTCTAGGTGCTTGATTCTTTTATTTTCCCAATGTGAATTTGAATGTCTTATAAAAAGAAAATAATTTTCTATTATAAAAAGCTATTTTTTAATTTTTTAATTTTGCTTTGGCAAAATGGTACTCAAACCAGTCAAGTAATGTTTACTTAGGTTCCCTTTCAGCCACTCACGTTCGACGTAGTCGACGTGTCGACTGATTGGGATCACACTTAGGGAGCCTGTCATCTTCGAGTATTGATAAAACGAGCCAATGCCCACATTGGTGTGCAAGCTTTACATCCACGCTCCGCCCCGCAGCGCAGGTATAAATATAGAAGTGGATGCACGCACCACTTGTGTTTTACTTCGGAGTCGATCGGACTTCATGACGTTGTCTCTGATTTGTGTTGATTCATTCAACAAGCGAGTGTGTCGGTGCTTCTTCTGGTAGTATCTCCTGGTGCTGGTGGTTCTACAGCGCGAGTGCAGCGGTGGTCGCGAGCCTTCTTAGCTCTCAACTGCTATTTTAACAGCATTCCTTTTTGTGTTTGTTTGTCTGCCGGCTGGTTGAGGGCGAAGAAAGTGAGTGCTTCACTGGTACAGGCTGCACCATCCCTGTCAGTGTTGCCGCGATCATTCCCCTGTGTGCTCCAGCACTGGTGAGAGTTTTCATTTCCTGAAAGAGCAACACGGGTGCGTTTGCGTCTTTTTAAAGATGTCATTCCAACCGTGCGTTTCTGGATGTGGTCGTTCCCTGTCCCCCTCTGACGGTCACAATAGTTGCATCACGTGTTTGGGCTTACAGCATGCTGAAGCAGCTTTTGTGGATGGTTAATGTTCCCATTGCAGGAATATGACCATCTCGGTGTTGAGATCGAGACTCGTCTTCGTCCGCG
Source organism: Gila orcuttii (assembly GCA_026230005.1). Classification (NCBI taxonomy): domain Eukaryota; kingdom Metazoa; phylum Chordata; class Actinopteri; order Cypriniformes; family Leuciscidae; genus Gila; species Gila orcuttii. Next base: position 41,706,505 of record JAPDVR010000005.1, read on the forward strand.
AAGTTGGAGTCCCCATTACCACGCACCACCCTAGGGTGCCGTGTGGGAAGGGTGATCGGAGGATCATAGTAATGGCTTCCCGCCCAATAACCAATCCCTGTGGGCCCCTCACTCCTCTATCACACTGCAGCCGGTGGAATCCCCCATTGAGCGCGCTAGTCCCTCTGTAATGGACCGACTAGCCATGTCATTCGGGGCCCCTCCAGAGGACATGATGAAACGGGCCGCCCAGGCTGTCGGGCTCGCTTGGAATCCTCCACCGTTTCCCGAACAGTCTCGGTTGGATGATTGGTTTCTCGGGGCGGGCCGCGCTGTTTCTCAGGCCGCCGCCCCAGTGCCTTTCTTTCCCAAAGTGCATGGAGAGCTTACCAGGTCATGGACGGCACCTTTCAATGCCACAAATTGTCTGAGTAGCTCCTCCCCCCACACTACCCTTGACGGAGGAGCGGTGAAGGGTTACGAGGCTATCCCTCCAGTGGAGCGGTCTGTCGCGGCACACCTGTGTCCGGCGGCTGCTGCCTCTTGGACGGGGATCCTCGTCTCCCCTAAGGCCAGTGAGTTCTCATCCGTCAGTCAGAGCTTACAAAGCCTGTGGGCAAGCCAATTCCTCTTTGCATGCCATGGCGTTGCTACAGGTCTACCAGGCCAAGGCACTCATGGACATGCACGAGCGTAACCCAGACTGTGCGCTCATAGGTGAGCTCCGCACCGCAACCGTCCTCGCCCTCTGGGGTACGGCCATTGCGGATCAGTCTGGCGATGTCCACCTTATTGGTCCAGGAGCGCCATCATTGGCTCAGCCTGGTTGATATGGCTGATGCGGACAAGGTTCAGTTCCTGGACTCCCCAATTTCCCAGGTTGGGCTGTTCGGCGACACGGTGGAGAACTGTGCCCAGTTGCACCGCACACTCAGACCCCACTTCGGGCCGCCCCCGGGCCTTCCGAGCCGGGTCCCTGTCCTCCACTTAGCTGCCCCACCCCGGTTACGTCTGTGGTGCCTCTGTTCCCCCTCGTCCGGTTCGTGGAAGCCTGGAGAGTGCTTCAGCTAGACAGGATAGTCAATACAGCCTCAAAAATCATTGGCTGCAAACTCTCCCCATCCGTGAGATCTAGGAGGCCCGTATTCACCGGAAAGGCCTAAAGATCCTACAAGATGATACTCACCCTGCCAACTCCCTTTTCTCCATACTCCCATCAGGAAGAAGGATAAGAGCTATTAAGAAAAAAACCTCCCACTTCCTTAACAGTACATACTGCAGAGCCATTAAATCTCTAAACAGCTCTCAATCCCTGAATCAGTCCCTTATGGAAAAAAGGTTCCCTTAATGAGTCTGCATAAGTTGCACATTTCTTATAGTGTTGTATTATACCCTTTTATATATTTTATGCCAACCATACTAGTGTCATTTTATCTATTTATTGTAAAGTTGTGAACTTACGCTCTGTATCCCTATGTAAATTGTCACGTCTACCTGACATCAGCCACTATAGCCTCCTGGACTGTCATCCAGGTATGTGGTGAGCGGTGTGTTCCCTTTACTTTTATTTTTCTGTGTCAAGTGTCATCCCATGTGGGATATTGTTTGTGTATATATTTGCTCTGGTTGTAACTTGTTGATGTCCTGTTATGGGCACACTGAAGCAAATTCCTAACAACTTGATTCAAAAGTATTGAATCTTATTGAATTGAATTGAATCTTGGACGGGCCCCCAACTGCATTGGCACATCAACTGCCTCGAGTTGCTAGCAAGTGCACCTTGCTTTGAGACGCCTCAAAACACCGCTGCTCGGCAAGCATGTACTGGTCCGTACGGACAACACTGCGACTGTTGCGTACATCAACCATCAAGGTGGTCTACGCTCCCGTCGCATGTCGCAACTCGCCCGCCACCTCCTCCTATGGAGTCAGAAACATCTGAGGTCGCTTCGTGCAACTAATATTCCCGGCCTGCTCAATCGTGCCGCCGACAAGCTCTCACGATAGCCTGTGGCCCAAGGAGAGTGGAGACTCCATCCCCAGGCGGTCCAGCTGATCTGGACCACTTCGTGGCCGCACAGATCGATCTGTTTGCCTCTCCAGACTCGTCCCATTGCCAAATACTGGCAGCTGTGGTTCCAGCCATTTACCGTAATTTTACGGTTTCAACACCGTTTTTCCATTTTACTTTAACAGTAACAGTAAAAACAATTTAACAGTAAAATACTGGCAGCTGTGGTTCCAGCCATTTACCGTAATTCTACCATTTCAATACCGTTTTAAACGCTATAATTCTACAATATATAAAAAATAATAAATAAACAATACATAATTAACATTTCTAGTATATGTAGTATACTGTATAATGTATACCGACAAAACTATTTTTCACTAGATGGAGAGAAAATAAATAAAGTAGAAATAGATTATGGTACATCATTAGCTATTTATTAAAACACAAACAAAAAATAGGCATTTACAAATTGGCTGAAACTGACCCAAACTGAATCTCAGCATAAATACAAACAGTAAGTCATAAAGGAAAATAGCACTTGCTTTAACAAACACAAATCCTTTAAAGAATTTGTCCAAAAATGGTATTCTCATTATTCTTTTACCCAAATGCAATCCCAGATGTGCACAACTGCCTTTCTTCAGCAGAACACTGCAATCATTTGGAAAGTCCAAAAGTAATGCATGAACCTGATCAATTATTATAGCAAACTTACGTAGCAAAACAATAGGTGTATAAACAAAACAAATAAATATTTAACAAAAAAGCCTGTCTGAAATCAATTCATTGCATAGCTGTGCAACGCAAGCATGTTGGCATGTTTATGTGAGTAGAAAACGATGCTTTGATTGCAAACAGAAGAACAAACTTCACATGAAAATTCAGATATTTCAAACGGTTTTAGAGCCCTGGTCAGAAGCACTAGTTTAAAGTAGAGAATGTTTTTCTTATTGATTTGTTTCTTGCATTAATCACAATGCTGGAACCCATTTTCTTGCATTGTATGCATCCTACAGAGCTTGAATTTCCTCCAGATTAAATATATGCATTTGTGTTCTGATGAAGAAAGTCATATACACCTTGGATGGTATCTGGGTAAGTAAATAATCAAAATCTTTCTTTTTGAAACTATGCTGCTCTATATTTTTTAAACATTATGATAACAGTTTCATGAACATGAAAACAATGTCAAAGAGAAAAGTGTAAATTGCCCAGTCCAATAAGAGGAACTAGCATGTGAATTAACCTTAAGAGACAAAAAAAAAAAAAAAAAAAAGCCAACAAGTTACACCCACTTTGGATAGATCTGGCAAGACGTCTGACGAAACTGGTCAACACACCCAGGTCTAAGAAGAAAACAAATTAAAAAAATGTTAGTGATTATATATAGCACATGGCAAACGATACTTATCTATAACATTGCACACATTTTTAAATGAAACAGAAAATGGACTGTTTAGTAGATGAACTTAATTAGAAACTTATTAAAGGGACAGCTCACCCAAAAATTAAACTTCTGTCATTAATTACTCACCTTCGTTCATCTTGGTAACACAAATTAAGATATTTTTGATGAAATTAAATTAACAGCTATATAATTAACACTTTGAAGGCCCAGAAAGGTAGGAAAGACATTGTTAAAATAGTCCATGTGACTACAGTGGTTCAACCTTTATTTTATGAAGCAACGAGAATACTTTTTGTGTGCCACAAAAACAAAATAACGACTTTATTTAACAACAATTTCTTCTCTTTCGGATCAGTCTCCGACGTGCTTTCACGAGAGCACCATGGCGCATGCATGACCTTATAGTCACATGGACTATTTTAACGATGTCTTTCCTACCTTTCTGGGCCTTCAAAGTGTTAATTAAATAGCTGTCAATGGAGCCCACCCTGAGCCATCGGATTTCATCAAAAATATCTTAATTTATGATCCTAAGATGAACGAAGGTAGTACGGGTTTGGAACGACATGAGGTTGAGTAATTAAAGACAGAATTTTTTTTTGAGTGTGAACTATCCCTTTAAGTAAATAAATGAGGGTGTAGGTTTGTTACCGTAGAGAAAACCTCAAAATATCATCTTAACAATAAACGGGGGCCAAGACATGACAGTTTAGCTGTGTGTAAAAGGAAGTGATTTTCGAGTTAGCCAGAGAGGAGGGAATAATTTAGTGATTGAGTGCGTGTCTCCAAACTATGGGAGTATTCTGTATGCTACTGGAAACATGCATGTGAATTTGCATGTGCCTCACAAATGCATAGATGGTACTGCATGTGTGTGCACAAATTTTGCAAAAGTACATGACTCTGATTTAACAAAATCGGAAATACATTTAAATCAATTTAAGGGTTCCTATAAAAGAAAACCTTTTGACCGCATGACAGTTCCATATCATGCCGCCAAACAATTTTAGTTATCTCAAAGGTCCTGAGGGCCTAGAACAGCAAAATAACCGAAAGCCACAAAAAAATTGATATACCCAAATCGCCAAACTTTCAAATGCCTGAGTGTCAGCCTGTTGTCATCACTACACTTAGCATCTGAGACCTTGGGGCAGCGTCCAGGTCCAAGCTATAAAATCTGATGAATGTGAGCGGTAAGGTATCAAACGTATTCCAAACGTCTTGGAGAGAACTCCAGATAATAAAGCTTAGAAGCCATACTCCTAGTGGAATGAGCCCTGACCACCAAATGGTTGGCCAGAGGACTCACAAGCAAGAAGATTAGTCTTGACTATCTATTTGCTCAATAGGTTGGATTTTCTCCACAGAGAAGTCCGATGAACATAAGGGTCCAGTGCTCGCACTGGGCACAAGAGGTTCAGCTTTTCCTGGTCCGATAAACGGGGGAGGACAGAAACCTGCAGCACAATAGGCCTCGGAATAATGGTAGGCACCTTAGGAACATATCCATGTTTGGGGTAAGAATGCCTTGGCCATCCCCGGTGCACTCAAGGCAGGTGGGGACCAAAAGGGCCTGAAGGTCTCCGACTCTTAGAGGGATGAAATAGCTGGCAGAAAATAGTCTTAAAAGAAAGAAACTTCTCTGAGACCAAATCTGAGGGCTCGAAGGGAGCCCCAGATAGGCCTTCTAGAACTATTGCAAGGTCCCAAGCCGGCACCCTAGTGCAAGTTGCAGGCCTCAGCCTCAAATTGGAACACTCAAACAGACGAAGATCTAGTATGTGACGCAGTTCTCCATCCTTTTTTGGAACAATGAGATAACAACTGTAAAGACCCGACGCAATGTCGGGTGAGTATACCTGATCTATAGCTTTCTTTGCTAACAGGGCCTTTACCTCTTGCTCCATTACCATAGCCTGCTCGGGATGCACTAACGTGAGCAACACCCCGTTGTAGCCTGGAGGACGAGAACCAAATTGGAATGTGCCTCTTACTACTAACTGCAGAACCCATAGAGATATATTTGGCAGTAGCTTCCGCGCTGCCGAAAAATCTACCAAGGGAACCAGCCCCTCGAGGCTGGCCTCTGGTGTAGCTGAGACAGCCAGTTCGGGGACCTGAAGCATACTGGAAGGAACTACCCGAACTGACTGTTTTCGGACCCCCCTCAGAGGGCGCGAGTCTGACGCAATGTCGAGTTGACGCTGCGTCAGAAGCTTGCTGGAGACCGCTGCTCCCCGAAGCACCAAGGGTGGCGGGGTTGGCAGAACGGTCCCCTGAGGGCACGGAGATGGAACGGGCACCATATAATGAGGTGTACACCGTTCCACTCCGGTTGGGGCTGCCCTCACCGGTCTGACGCTGGTGGCGCCAAGACCTTTTCTTTTGAGCCGAATCCTTCTCAGCGTGAAGAACGGTCCTCGGATCTGGCTTTTGCTTTGAAGGCTTTGGCTGCTGTGTTGCGTATGAGAAACTAGACGGCTGGAGCTGCTCATGCCCAGCAGCCCCAGGGTGTTGGACATAGCGAGGGAGAGATTTTTTTAACCACCTCTGACTGTAATTTGGCCTCCTGGAAACTCTCAACGAACGAATTAACCGCGTTGCCGAAGAGAATAGAAGGATTGATAGGAGCATCAAGAAGGAAAGATGTATCTTTCTCCTTGATTTCCATCAAATGAGCCAGAGGTGTCTCTCAGTGACCACAAGGGCTGTCCATAGTATCCCTGAGAGATAAATCTGTGGCCCGACGAAGTTCTCGAACCCCATCGGGCCAAACTCTCTCACTTCTGTCCAAATACCCCAGCAGGTCAGCCTGATATGCTTGTAGCACTGTTATAGTGTGCAAGCAGACTCCTGCTAGACCCACTGCCGTATATGCTTTTCCCACAAGATTAAAAAAAGTTTTCTTTAATGGTTTAGTGAGAGAAGCCGACGCCTTCAGGGACGATACTGAACAAGGAGACAGATAGCTCGCAAACGTCTGTTCTACCCGGGGTATTGCCCCATAGCCATACTCTCTTAACCTGTTAACCGTTGCCAGAGTGCCGGCGCACTGAAACGTTTTTTTGTTTAAATAGTTCAAAGTTAAAACTATTATAGTTTTATAGTAACTATAACTATAATAACTTCAGATTTAAAGTTATTACCTTGACAAACTATAGATCATTAAAAAGATATAAGACTTAAGTTTCAGTATTTGACCACTATTGTATTCTGAGAAACGTATAGTGACAGTTATGTCTTAATTTGTGTCAGGAGTTATGTAATCAAAAAATGAGTCGATACCTTTAATATGAATTATGAGCGTCAGCCGCTTTCATTCAGAAAAAAACTCCTGTGAGGTCGTCATGACAGCGCTTCACAAAACCACGTCCCTCAGGGCTTTTAGCTCAAAAATGTACAGATTTGGAGAAATATTGATAGATTCTCATAGATTCTCTCTCAGATTTATATAGACAGGAATAATATTTATTGAATTTATACCCAAATTGGCCGATGTAATCATTATGAGCGCTGAATACTCTGATGTACCGTGTTTTCAATCCATACTGGCAGCCTGAGGGCGCCCTGTGCACATGCAGTCCATATATGGAACACATGAAGAAGTGCCATAATCATGTGACATCCCAGGAACTCCCTGACACACATACAAAGCTTCCAGAGATCGCTGTAACATGCAGATAAAGACATTTTGAAGACAATAAACATGATTGCAATGATATTTGATTTACCTGTGTTCTTCGAGCCATGTCAGGTATTTTCATAATAATAGATTATATTTATAATGTAATGCTAATCGATATAGACTTTATCATTGTGCAGAATACTATAAAATAATATATTTACTGTCTGATTTTTTTATCTGAAGCCAAATCAGATCACAGAAGGTTATTTAAAACACTCGACTTGCCCTATAAAGTAAGTTTGGAGAACAAACATGGTTTTAATCTCATAAATTGTCGTGTATTGATGGTGTGCTAAGCTAACATGCTAGCTAGCCCTCAGATGCACCCATAGATATAAACACTAGATGTCGCCTTGGGGTTCTAAACATGCGTCAAAAACGCCGCCATCTTGGAACAGGGGTCTTGTCATAGGAAGTAGCTAGGTAACGCTGAATTCATGGATGATGCCGGACTTTTGTGCTGCGTATGGATGTTTACACGAACGAAATCTAAAAACCAGACAGCAGATTACATTTCACAAGATTGTGAAATTTTGTAAATTTTTTTAAATTTCTCTGGACTCTATAATAAATACATGTCTGACCGTTGGAACGAACCAAAACAACTAGAAAATCGCATTCATGACGATATGCTGGCCTTCTGGACAGCAGTCAGGTCGGCAGTCTTACCCATGATTGCGGTTTTGAGTAATGAAACAGGCTGGGAGTTTTTAAAAGCCTCAGGAATCTTTTGCAGGTGTTTAGAGTTAATTAGTTGATTCAGATGATTAGGTTAATAGCTCGTTTAGAGAACCTTTTCATGATATGCTAATTGTTTGAGATAGGAATTTTGGGTTTTCATGAGCTGTATGCCAAAATCATCAGTATTAAAACAATAAAGACCTGAAATATTTCAGTTGGTGTGCAATGAATCTAAAATATATGAAAGTTTAATTTTTATCATTACATTATGGAAAATAATGAACTTTATCACAATATGCTAATTTTTTGAGAAGGACCTGTATGTATATATATATATTTTTTCATACGCTGGGGAAAGAGATGGTGAATCCACTTCCCCCATGATTGTGTCACTTTCAATGCCCAGCACATCTACCTCCTCGGAGGTAGAGCAGTGTAGCATTGATCTCTCTCCCCGGGTGGAAGAGACCGCAGCGCGGGTGTGTCCCTACTCGTTGAATAACGCAAGCAGGGAGAACACAGAGTTTGTGCAATTGTTTCGCCATAGTGTTTATATATATATATATATATATATATACGTATATATCAGACAGACAACAGTAAATATAACAGACAGTTTGACACAGATCGCTTGCTGAGGCAACAGAAGCTAATGCCGGTTGCATCGGATGCGCTCTTATCTCTTCCTGGTCATGACGTCACCCGCCCGTGACGTTCATTCCTTCCATTGGACTAGTTGACATAGATGCTTCAGACCCATTCACACTAGAAGCGTTCCCAAAGCGTCATCGACGCATCGCGAGTTCCCTCGAAAGAGAATTACAAACTTTTTTCGTGTTTTATTATCTATGGAATGCATACTCTCTTTCTCCCGCTCTTTAACCCATACAAACGCACACAGATATATAGTGCAGGCACACACGATCTATCTGGCTGCAATACACGCGATTTGCGACAAGTAACATTAGTACAGTCGAAAAAGACGAAGTTGAGTGCAATATAGTAAAATAACAACAAAGAAATAAACTTACCTTGAACAATTTCCTTCTTTAGTAGACGCAGACAGTAAGAGTTTTGAAGAGATGCCGTTGAGCGCTTTCTGCAGACGAGAGCTCGTGTCGTGTTGAAGATGCCCCGCCCCCGTGTGCTGCTTTTTTACAGCGCGAGACCTTTTTTCTCAGAAACAAACCGGTTTACTGTTAAATACTGTAAATTTACTGCAAGTGCTTAATTTAACGGCCATTAGCTGTAAATTTACATTATTTAGTTGTTTATTGAAATAACAGTAGTTTACTGTTGGAAATTGGCTGTAATTTTACAGCATTTTTTTACAGTGCAAGTTTTTTTTTTGGCACACCAAGCAGATTGGCGCTACGCATTGTTCTAAAATCGGGTTTAAATCTGGCATGTTGAATTAGAGTTCGACAAATGCGGCGCCGCGCTCACTTGGATTTATTTTTCTCATAACAGCTAAAATAACTTAATATACTCCGTAATTTTTGGTCATACAGATAAGATATCATCTTTTAAAACTGTAAAAGGTCTACTTTTATTCATGCACAGTAGGCTACACTCACAATAGGCTAAAGACAAAACGTTTTCTGTCGTCTCTAGCCCACTTGCCTCAGCTCAGTCACGATAAGAAATATGTCTAAAGCTTTAAATGCGAATAAATATTATCTGATTATGTTGGCTAATCCATATGAAAAAAACAAGAGGCACAGAGGATCTACTTAAACATGTGTATGCGCGATCCCTATGGGGAAAGTACAAGAGTGAAAATCTCGCTCTAATTATATGTAGCTAAATCGCCCTTAATTAAAATTTATAAAACAGATCAACTAATTTCTTTTTCGAAATGTTGCGATATTGTTTCATTGAAGTTCATAATTATTCTGTGAATGGAATTTAGTTTAACAGAAGCACAAAATACCCACTGTGGTTCGACATTTAGGCCTATTTGAATAAAAAAATAAAAATAAAACCTTTTTCACAAATCAGAAACCCAGAAATATTTCATTCATTATCAACACTTTAATAATGCTAATGTCTAGAATAGCAATTTAAGTCTGAATTCCGATTTCTCTTTGCCTTAGACGCTCCTCTCAGATCGCCTATGGGGGCTTTGGAGGGGCAGTTCAGTATCGTCGGGGTGCAGTGCACGTAAAGTGTTAATCGCTTCTCTCTCATATGGAGAGAGTCGGATAGGCAGCCTGATGATACAGATTTTATTTGAAAGAGCAGGCAAAGTTCCTTTCAGGATAAATCTCTCGATGTATCCAAATGTAGGCCCTGTATCTTATAAAATTAGCTAATGTATTTAAAGGTTTTCATATTTTTCATATTTATTTGAAGTGTTCAATCCAATTGTTTCAACTGTTTTGTAGAGTTTTAGAATGTTTGAGCAGTGTGTTTGTCCACAATCTGGCCTTATCTAAACATGAACTGTTGAAGAAACGTGTTCATGTCAAACAAACGAATGTGAGTGGAGCAGATACAGAGCCCTTTAATTCGCGATCAACCTCGTTTTATTGTAAGGTGAATTCAACTAGGCATTCTGCTTCTTTGAAGCTACAAAGGCTAAATAATTTGTTAGTTGTTTTTTGTCACTGGTGACATGCAGCAATATATACAGTATTATTAGCTGTATGATGTGTTTCTACCCTGAAACATTTAATATCGAGAGAGACCCGGCGCACGCAGTGAGGGAGACAAGATAAACTAAAAAGAGATTCAGCGCGTCTGGAAGAGAGAGGCAAAGAAAAACAACTGTTCTTAATTTATGTTGCTTTGTACTATTTTCATTTTAAACTGATTTAATTGTACACAGCAAAGCTGAAATTTCTTTGGCAATACAAATTTACAATGTCTCATTTTGCCTCGCAAAGGGAATAAACACTCGATCCAACCCTGTTTTAAATAAATAAACAAACTGTCCCTACTCTTTATTTAAACCTTGAAATGTATAATGGGGTTATAATTTCATTTGTTTTTAATAATAGTATTATTGATATTATTTAGTTAGACTATTATTTTTTAATAATAGTCAACAAAATGTTAAGTCTTTTTCTGAGTTGTTTAATGTAGGCCTATAGATCTGTTTTGAAAATTTGATTATTTTGTTGCTATGGATATCACTGTCAGGCTGCATTTACACTTGGCATTAACATGCGACCTGTATCCGGATGTTGTTCACATAGATATTGAAAAGACAAGTGTAAACGCGCTTCTGATCGGAATGTTATCCGATCAGCGTGTCCAGGTAGGTGTGGTGAGTATTCTGATGATAACGAGCGGATGGGCGGAGTCGGGTGCTGATGGTGTGGCAGGTGGTACTGATGACTCCGTGACAGTACCCCCCCTCCACTGGCAGGTCCTGACGCCCTCGTTGCCCGTCGACGGGGCCAGCCTCGACCTCTAGGAGCAGGGCAGTTGGGATGAGACTCATGGAACTGGGTGAGGAGGGATGGGTCCAGGATGTTGTCCCTAGCGACCCAAGTGTGTTCTTCGGGACCGTATCTCTCCCAGGCTATGAGATACTCTAGGAGGCGGCCCCGTCGACGGGAATCCAGGATGTCCCGTACACGGTAGATCGTCTCTTCTTCTCCGACTTCTGGAGGAGGAGGTACGTCAACACCATCAGATCCTGGGGAAGAGGAGACCAGAGGATCAGTGAAAGGCTTTAATAGTGAGACATGAAATGATGGTGCGATTCGGTAGTTTGAGGGAAGGTGAAGACGGTAGGTGACCTCATTGACCTGCCTCTCGATGGTGAAGGGACCTATATAGCGGGGACTCAGCTTTCGACAGGGCAGGCGAAGACGGATGTCTCTGGTGGAGAGCCAGACCTTTTGACCTGGTTGGTATTGGGGTGTAGCTCCTCTCTTAGTGTCAGCCTGGCTCTGGTGTCTTCGCACTGCCCTCTGGAGATGGACGTGCGCCGAGTCCCATACCCTCTCACTCGCTTCGAACCAGGTGTTGACAGCTGGGACCTCTGACGGCTCTCCTGACCAGGGGAAGAGAGGAGGTTGGTACCCGAGTATGCATTGAAACGGTGTCAGACCGGTGGTGTCCTGGCGTAGTGAGTTCTATGCATAATCGGCCCACGGGAGGAAGCGGCTCCAGCTGTCTTGGTTCTGGTGGGTAGGTTCGTAGGTATCTCCCGATCTCCTGTACCTTGTGTTCAGTCCGACACGTTGGATTCAGGCACATGAAGATGGGAGAGTGCGTCAGCTTTCAAGTTCTTGTCTCCTGGACGATACGTCACACGGAAGTTGAAACGGGTGAAGAAGAGGGCCCATCTGGCTTGGCGAGGATTAAGACGTTTGGCCTCTCGAAGATATTCGAGGTTGCGATGATCTGTAATAACTTCGACTTGATGGTGTGCTCCCTCCAGCCAGTGTCTCCATTCCTCGAGAGCCATCTTGATAGCCAGCAGTTCACGATTACCAATGTCGTAATTTTGCTCTGCCGGGGACAGTTTCTTGGAATAGAAGGCACATGGATGGAGTACTGGAGGTTTCCCCTGCTGCTGTGATAGAATGGCTCCCACCCCGGTCGATGAGGCGTCCACTCCGACCACGAAGGGGAGCTCCGGATTGGGATGGACCAGGATGGGAGCTGAACAGAAGGCTTCTTCAATTGTTGGAAGGCTTGAGTAGCGGTTGGGCTCCAGGACAGAGACTTGGGCCGGCCTTTGAGGAGAGAGGTAAGTGGTGAACTGATAAGACTGTATTGATGGATGAAACGGCGATAGAAATTTGCGAATCCTAAAAATCGCTGAAGGTCCTTAACGGTGGTGGATTGCGACTAGTTTATGATGGTATCCACCATTCCTCAGGTCCATTTGGATCCCTTGAACTCACACTTTTCCAACTTTAGGAATAACTGATGATCTCTGTGTTTTTGTAGGACTTGACGGATGTGGTCACGGTGTTTGGCTAAGCTCTTGGAGAAGATTAAGATGTCATCAATATAAACGATTACGAATTGTTGCAGAAACTCACAGAACACTTCATTCATGAAGGCTTGGAAGAGGGATGGAGAGTGTCCATCCGGCATAACGAGATATTCATAGTGCCCTGATAGAGTGATGAAAGCAGTTTTCCACTCGTCGCCTCTTCGGAAGCGTACGAGATTGTAGGCACTTGTAAGATCCAGTTTGCTGAAGATTTGTGCTCCACGTAACTGTTCTAGAGCAGCTGGAACCAGAGGAAGGGGATAGCCAAATTTGACAGTTTGTTCGTTGAGTGCATGGTAATCAATGCACGTAAGCCTCCGTCCTTTTTATCCACAATGAAGAAGCTGGATGCAGCAGGGGAAGTGGATGGTCGAATGAGCCATTGTTGTAAGGCTTCTTTGATGTACTCATCCATGGCCTTCTGCTCCGGGATGGACAGTGGATAGATTCAGCCTTTGGGTGGAGTGGCCCCAGGCAGCAGGTCTATGGCACAGTCCCATGGCAGATGAGGTGGTAACTGTGTTATTCGTTGCTTGCTGAACACATCCTGGAACGCCCGGTACTCAAGGGGAATCTCCAGTTTAAGGCTGGACTCTGGGCTTTCGATCGACGTGGAGTTGATGTGGAGATTAGAGGAGGAGTGAAAATCACCGGGAGGAGGTTTCTGACGACAGGTCTTAATAACGGGTAGCATGCAAGGTGAGAAGCAGGATTCACTCCATTGAGTAATCTCCCCAGTGGTCCAGTTGACTTGCGGTGAGTGTACTGACATCCACGGGCATCCCAGGATGATGTCGGCTGTGGACCCTTCCAGCACCAGAAACGAAATCTCCTCTTGGTGAAGACTTCCGATGCGAAGTGTGACTACGGGGGATTGGTGACAGATTTGACCACGGCCCAGCGGCTTACCTAAGATGGTGTGGATCTCTAACTTCTTTGTGATCCTTCTCCGCGAGAGATGGAGTTTCTTGAGGAGTTGGTGGGAAATTAAGTTCCCCAAGGAGCCGGTGTCAACGAGGGCATACGCTGGAACACAGTGTGAACGGGTCAAGATCATAACTGGAGTACGTCATAATGGAGAGATCATATGGGAAATATGGACCGCACTTACTGCTGGGTGTGGTGGTCGCACCGGGCATTGAGGAATAAGATGTCCTTCTGAACCACAGTAAATGCAGAGGCCGTTATGAATACGTCATTGACGTTCTGCTACGGAGAGGTGGTAAGAGTCAAGATGCATTGGTTCAGATGCTGGAAGGGTCATAGATGGTGCGGGAGGCAGAGGGTGCGCAGCGGATTGGTCCAGGGCACAAACGGTGAGACGTTGAGAGAATGCGAATGGCATGCTGAATGACGTTTTTTAAGCCAATGACATCGTCATAGACGGCTACTTGATGACGAATAGTAGGATTCAATCCTTGACGAAAGCAGGTGATTACCGCGGTCTCATTCTTTCCATAGTTGACGGCTAGAGAGCAGAAATGTAAAGCATATTCATTTACGGACGAGTTTCCCTGACGAAGGTGATACAACTGATCATGGATGGAGAGAGCGGAGGTGCTGAGTCCAAAAACCTCCTTGAAGTGGGCGATGAAAGCCTCCCATGAACGAGTGAGTACACCATTCGTTTCCCAGATGAACTGGGCCCATTGGAGAGCGTGACCAGAGCGGAGGGAAATTAAATAGGCAATCTTGGTACGATCAGTAGGGAAGGTGTGTGCTTGCATCTCAAAGTAGAGCGAACACTGCAGAAGAAATCCGCTGCAACCCTCCGCCTCACCGGTGTAGGTCGCTGGTCAGGCCATGGGACTGTGAGAGGCAGGCGATGAAGGAGAGTGAAGACCGGGCGGAAGTGGTTGACTGACGGCTTGCTTGGGGAGAGAGACCCATGAAGGGTCCTCTTCAGATCCAGCGGATCTTTGCATTCTGTTAGTCTGGTCTTCTGTCACAGACAGAGGAGAGTGACAACGGGATGAAATGGTAAGTAGAGGTCTATTTGGAAACAGAATGACTGGAAGTGGAAGAACACAAGCTTGCAGAAGTATGAGTATACTGGATGGAATTTAATGATGGTTTTCCTAGGATACTTGCGGTCCTGAGGACGGAAGAAAAGTGGAGGAACAGGCTGGTATCAGCTGACGGAGAATCACAGGCTGAAGACAGACGATAGAGTTTGGGTATTCAGAAGAGTCTAGTGTATCTCTGACGAGACCAGACACTGAGTGAAGGGATGTGTGGGTTTATATGTGGTGGTGATGATGAGCGGGTGCAGGTGTGGTGAGTATTCTGGTGATAACGAGCGGATGGGCGGAGTCGGGTGATCGGGTGCTGATGGTGTGGCAGGTGGTACTGATGACTCCGTGACAGGCACACAATGTTAACGTTTAGCCTACTTTGCTTAAATTTGATACAATAATAGAAGCCTACATTTGTTTCAGTTCTAAATTTGTACTTTAATTTTGTTTAATTTAAAGTCGTTTAACTACCAGGCCAGCTGGTAGATTACGTAATAGAGAGAATAAACTGACACTTTTCAAAGTCTGTGATTATAGCGACACTTAGAAGTAAAAGGCAGCAAATACACCTCCCTATTCCCACGGCGGTAAAAGTATTATTCTGGTTGAGTACCAACTGTACGTGCGACACAGATGGAACTCTCTACAGCGAGAAATAGCACAAGTAAATTGAAGAAACACCTGGACCGGTGCCACGCTAACACTAAGCTAAACAAGAGAGCTGCATGGTCAGAGAAGAGAAAGAATGCAGCGGACGAGAGTGCTTTTGGTGAAAGTAACTCAAAAGTAGCGCAAAAGTAGTGTAACATTACAATTCAGAGACAGTAATATTGTAATGTAACTAATTATTTTCGAATGACAGTAAGTAGAAATATATAATGTATTACATTTTGGAAGTAACTTGCCCAACTCTGCACTTCTTTAATTTTCACACCTGATTCAGATCATCAGCCCACTAGGAAAGAACATGAACTAAACTGAGACCCGTTTGCATGACAGTTTGCAACTAAAAACGGGTACATTTTTTTTGATGAATTTTGCACAAAATCAGCATTTTAAGGGCCTGAAAATGCAAACTTATGAAAACGTTTTTTAAGTATGTTTTGAAAACGATACCGTTATCGCCTCTGTGTGATACAAAAATGCTAATTTGTTAAAATGGTGACATCATGCGCATGCATATTACGTGCTCAATCATTAGGCCTGTAGTGTTTCTTCACAATGTGACATCGCCAACTATTAATCTGGCATGCACAATACAGCGCTTTATTAATTTTCACAGATCCGTGTGAATGGGGATCGTTTTGACAACATTGTCGCCTGTATGCAAAAAGTTTTGCTTTTTTAGTACGTTGTTGTCGTGTAAGTGCACCGAGTCTGTCGGATAAGGGAGACATACAAAATGTGCACAGCATTGGGTGCCCAGACAGGAGTATAATGACCTATAATTGCTGGTTTCAAATAACCATGCACCCAATGAAAAAGATATGTACAGTACTTTGAAAAGATACCTGCTGTCTTTGTAAAACTACACAAGGGATTTAAACAGAATATCAAACAAATCACAGTTTTTATAATTTTATATTTAAAGTTGGAATTCTGTATTTGGGACATTCAGTTTCATGCCTGATGGATTAGGCCTGTTGCACAAGCAAGTACTAAATTTGACCTGCATGAGCAGAACGAGGATGTCCATGTGTTCTTACCTCGATGAGAGGATGCCAGTGTGCGATGGGTTTGCGTGGGTAAGTCAGCATTTCATTCCAGTGTTCTCTTCCCAAACCCTCGGCATCATTACCTACTCGGCACACACCGATGACCTCATTGTGACCTACACTGTGAAAAGAAACAGCAAAATTCTATGTTTACTTTGTAAGACTACTTCTTGCAGAAATGTTGTTCTAAAAAAACATGTCTGTCTTAGGGGGCTTTCAAAATGGGCACGTTTGCTGCGCTCCGAATCTATCGAACACTGGTTCATTTGCGTTCATCACAAATTACCACAACATTTGTATCTACTGTATGTGTGTCGCTTTAAGGCAGCTTTCTGCTGCTAGCAAACTATCGCTTTTGAGACAGCTGATTATGAGCCATTCATTTGCTACTCAGCTTGCACTCATTATGCATGAAAACACTGCATGCTCACTCTCGCTCATATCCAAGGTAAATCATCACCACTGTCATACCCTACATTATTTTCATGTTTTCATATTCACGGGAATCACACCACAGATCCAGTGCATCCAAACTCAGACCACCTCCTACAGGTAGTTTAAGGTTGGGTACCACAGTGTGCTCCTGTGTCCACATGACAGCTTTCACATTACCAACAAACGAACCGTGATCTGTTTCGAACTAAACTGCTAGTGTGAAAGCACCCATATATCCTAAGCCACACCAATAAGCCTCACATACCGTACCCCTTCATGAAGAGCAAATTAGAAATGTATGTATACCGTACATAATAATACATTTACATGTACAGTATATTATTAAACACTTTTAAATTAATGTAAAACAAGAAAAACAATTTTGTGAGTACTCTTTAAAATATAGTCCCATTAGTTAACATTAGTCAATGCATTGGCTAACATTAACAATACATTTGTTACAGAATTGATTCATGTTTGTTAATGTTAGAATGGCTTTTTTTTTACTGGGAGCACTGTAGCCCCTTATTGAAAATTTTAGGAACACAGGCAGAAAATGTAGGGGCACAACTTATATCAACCGACAATGCAGTTATTCACATTTTCCATTTTGCCTGTAATACTGACAAATGCCTTAGTAATAAATAGACTTAACTTACAGAAATTACAATGTGCAGTTTTATTTTAAGTTCACAGGGCTCCAGTTTTCCAACATCTTGAAATTTTGGTAACACTTTATAATAACTGCACTCTATTAATCATTAGTAAAGCATTAGTAAACAGTTAATTAATCATTTATAAAGCGTTAAGAGACATTGATAAGCAGTTTATAAATACAGCTATAAATGCTTTATTATTGATTTATAACCATATCTATAATGTGTTTAATAATTGTATTTTCATATTTTATTAATGATCAATTTATCATTTCTAAATGAAGTATTGCATTATTTGCAAACCAGTTATTTAGGAGTTGTCAGTGATTCATAAGATCACTTAGAAAGTGTAAGTAAATGATTAATAAACTATTTAAATGTACATTCATACATCTTATTATTCAGACATATAGGAAATGGTCAGTTAACTATTTTTGTGAGCTCATCTAAAGTAAGGACTATTTATGCCTTGTAAAGCATTTACAAAAGAGATTTAAAGGCTCATTTGTCTTCTAAACAGAAAAAGAAAACAAACACAACACAGTGATACAGAACATATAAATATTTAACTGAGCCTTTAAATCTCCTTCATAAATGCTTTACAAGGCATAATAGTCCGGTAGCATAGTGAAAATACCGTTACTGGGGTGATAAAAGCACCAAATTTTGCATGGTGTTACCTTAGGGTCTATACTGTAGTTTTGGCCTAGGAGCCCTCGGAAAAAAAACTTTGTAACCTGTCATATTAGAAGTATATCATTATCAATGAAATATGCTTAAAAACACAGTTATTTTCAAGTTCTTGCACAAGATAAAGTTTTCAAATGAATCCCAAAGTTAACATTTTGTTTATTTATGTTTATGAACTTTTACATATCTAAAGATTAAATACATGTCAAAGTATTAGCAATATGATATTTAATGGCCCTGTAATTGATAATTATGAGTTGTTACAGTTGTATTTACAAAGAGGTGAGCAGTCTAGACTTGCTTTGCCACATTTGCAGGTGGAACAATCCCCCTTACAGCAACATTTGATAAGTTATCTGCAGGCTGTGGGGACTTCTGGAAGTGTCATCCAAACTGGTTCCCAAGACCCTGATTCCTTGGTCCATCCATAGTCTTCTCCCTTGGAGAAGGAATACCTTGCTGTGAGAGTGTGCTGGTCGCCCAGATTCCAGTCTCATAAACTGCCCGTCTGATGTGCTGCAGCAGAGTATCTTGGGTGGGTTGCAGTTTCTCCATTGTCCTACTCCCATGGCAGAAGAGTTCTTTCCTCTCCTGGACAATGGAGTTCGAAGGACTGGACTTGTCATACAAGATGACAGTCAGTCTCACAAGCTTTTGGTACTGCCATGAAGCAGCATCTAATTTTTGGAATGGATTTCTGGCAAGGGAAGCAAACATTTCAGTGGCTTCATCATAGGCTTGCCAGGCCTGCCAAACTGACTTCTTACCCTTCCCAGTGAAAGCAGATGTTGTATCACACCCTGAATAGGCATGGAACATCAACAGTGCTTGAGACTTGTCCTTACCCAGACTTTTACATAATGCTATTGATATCGTAAAATCTGTACTTTTTGCCCATGCCAAAAGCCACCCAGTTGTCAGTCAAAGGTTGAATCACAAGTAAATCAACCTGCAAAAATCACAATGACATCAGTGTCCACAGTCTGCACATGAACAGTTTTTGCTCCTTGCTCTAGGGCAGTCTTTCCCAAACCTGTCCTGAAGGACCACCAACACTGCATGTTTTCTTTGTCTCCCTAATCAAACACACCTGATTCAACTCATCAGCTCATTATCACATGGGTTAACATGTGATATGTAAACATGTGTATAATGTAAACGCACGGCAGATTTAGACCTGTGAAAGGATTATTGATATCTTAGATACTGTTGCCGTGGTAACGCATCAAACTTTAAGATTATTTTTTGATGCTTTTGAGACTCTTAGCATACTTGAAATGACATGAAACTCGACAGACACATCACATTTATTAGCCAGTAGACATGTGCAAAGTTTCAGAAACGGGCGTGGTGCAGGGGCTCAGTAGTGCCACCTTTTGAAAAAAGAGGGGGAGTTAGGTCTATACTTTTAACTACAATCTTAAAACTCAGTATGTATATTGTTCATATCGAGCTGGACAACTTTCTAATTTACAGTCATTAGCTCAGACCAACAGGAAGTCAGATATTTTGGTTTGAATGTGGATGTTTTGGAGAATTTTCTCTTCCTCTCTCTCTGACCCTACGTCTCTCCGTGTGTTTGAGGGGAGGGGGATTTGTCTGCTGAGTGAGAATGCTTTTATTTTTGTTTTTCAAGGTTTTGGGGCCCTTAACGTGCTCGAAAACTCTTGAAACTTTGCACACAGGTCAGAACCCGCGGCCATCAGGGCCGGGCTGAAGCTGTTACCCGGGCGTGGCAGGGGGGCTCGACAGTGCCCCCTGGAATGCGATTCGAACACTTGTCCATATACCAAACATGCTTGCATGTAATAATATGAAACTCGGTACATATTTAGATCTCATCGGGCCGAACAACTTCCGTGCTCTAAGTTTAACGACAGCTCAACAGGAAGTCAGCTATTATGGGTTGTTTGAAAAATGCATGCTTTTATTTTTTAAATACTTCTCCTATAGAATTAATCCAAACACCACGAAACTCGGTCAGCATGAAGTCAAGACATTGAGGATGCTAAATTGCGGACGGATTTTTGATATCTCGAACGGTTTGGCCGTGGCAAGGAAATGAATTTATGACTAAAAAAGGACACATAAAGTGTGTTATAACTTAGATAATTTTACCTACAGTTACAAAACTTGGCGTGTATATTGTTCTCATCAAGCCGAACAACTTTCTAATTTACAGTCATTAGTTCCCACCAACATGAAGTCAGATATTGTGGCTTGAATGTGGATTCTGAGAATTTTCCCTCCCTCTCTCTCTCTGACAGAGAGAATGCACCCTGCCATTCTGTATGTGTGTGTGTCAGTGTGAGGAGGGGAGGGGGGGTCTCTTCGGGTGATAGTTTAAACACAAATTCATACATAGGGCCATAATGCCCTCTTGTGTCCAAAATTGTATTTATACGCACTTTTATTTATTTATTACATGTATTACGCACACACACACACAGTTCGATCGCGCCCGCGCCTCTCTCTTTCTCTCACACACACACACAGTTCGATCACGCCCGCGTCTCTCTCTCTCTCTCTCTCTCTCTCTCTCTCTCTCTCTAACACACACACACACAGTTCGATCGCGCCCGCGCATCTCTCTCTCTCACTCACGCACACACACACACACACACAGTTCGATCGCGCCCGCACCTCTCTCTCTCACACGCACATACACAAACACAGTACGATCGTGCCCGCGCCTCTCTCTCTCCCACACACGCACACACACACACACACACACACACACACACAGTTCGATCGCGCCCGCTCCTCTCTCTCTCTCTCACACACACACACACACACACACGCACACACACACACAGTTCGATCGCGCCCGCGCCTCTCTCTTTCTCTCTCACACGCACACACACACACACACACACACACATATTGGAACGTGAATGAAGTACAAACCCTATAATAAAGAATAGTTTAGCATCCAAATACATCGCAAATGTTGAAACAGTTTGATTCTAATGAGAGAGTTACGTGAGCCCAACACCACTTACTTTCACTTTCGCTTCACATTATTTCGGTTACTTCTTGTTTATAGTTTTTTTAAATTCTTGTTCTGTTCTGAATATCATTAAATTGAAAGGATTGCTTGTGTAATATTTTGAGTGTATCATCAAATCAGAATAATTCTCTTGGTTTAGTGATTCCCTAGTTATTTTTTTATTTATTTTTTCATTGTTCTAATCAGGTAAGGCAAGTAATATTCTCTGTGTCTTTATATATATATATATTAGTGCTGGGCAACGATTAAAATTTTGAATCGCATGATTCTCTTGCGATTAATCGCGATTAATCGCATTGTTATGCGCAAAATTGAATAATCACTTCTAAAGTAGTGTATTGCGCACTTTTGATTTAAATGTACTGCTATATACACAAAAGTGCAATAACTTTAAACAAATAAGGTGCTTTTATACCAGCAGTATTCCCTTTACACAGTAATCTCAAATCTCAACTTAAACATTAATGCAATCGAATCAAATATTTAAACAAAGCTATTTGCCACTGCCAGGGCATTACCTTTTATCTAGTTTGTTAAAAGGAGTCTAGTTTTCTTGTTTTTTTTTTTTTCTGAACAGGTATCAACAGGTATCTTTTATCAGGGAGCAGCAGAAACAGTCTATGTAGTAGTCAGAGGTCATGATCACTACTACAGATATAAGTTGACCAACGTTACTTATAGTAGCTTAGGTTTGGTCATGCCATGGTTTCCCACGTAAGATTACATTAAACAGAGTAAAAAAACAATTTATATTTTATACTCACGCCGTAACTGTGTAGCGCGCGTACACTTCGGCGTACCCTGACGTGCACCTCTCCAAAAATGTAACGTCAAATCTACGCGTACCGCAAACGCTGTGATTGCTAGAACCGCTCCCCGGGTTTCACATGCTCACTCTGCATGTGTAATTGCGCGTCAACGCGGACAACGACGCAGAGATATAAATGAAAACCAACGCGTAGTCTATAGCGTATAGTCTTCGGCGTAAGTCCGACGCAGAAGTATAAATCAGCCAAGAGTGAGGTGAAGTGGTCGAGCACAAGGTGCAGCGACAAGCGGGTGCGTTCCTGTGAAACTGTTGCGGTCATGCTCGCCTCACGCACGCGCCCGCGCCCGCTCGTTGCCGAAGTTGAATTGTCTATAACTTTTTATAAAGGACGCGCAGCACAAATCATTAGAAGAGAGACTGATCCTCGGCTCGCTGTTAGTGAGTTTCCAGAATCTAAATAGCTATTATCTATAGGGTTTATAGGTACTATCCATAGAGCGCCTGTCATTCACTCGCGGAGCGAAACCCTTTAACTGTTCACCAGAGAGAACCTGCCTCTCTCCACTGCTTGTTTGGGTGGGTTATTTGCTGCCTGACCAACATCCCACCCCTCCTGTGATCATGGTTTGACTGTTGGCCTATGTGTATTCAGAGCCAGTGAGCAACGGGCTTTCAAAATAATAATAAAAAAAAACTGCGTTAACGTGCGATAAAAAAATTGTCTGCATTAATTAATAAATGCGTTAACGCGATAATAACGCGTTAACTTGCCCAGCCCTAATATATATATATATATATATATATATATATATATCATCTGAATTATAAATAACTTATTTCTGTATAAAATAAAAATTCCTGAATAATCCAGACCAACCAGAGCGCACTATTCCTACAACATCATCAGTGCTGAAGAGGAACTACCAGAGCCGATCGGCAGATAGCGAGCAGATGCAGCATATGTGTTGTATCGAGGCAGGGTCAGGCAAGGGGAATCCATTTGCAGCTTTTTATTAAGAATGGTCAAGACAGGCAGGGTGAACAATGGCAAACAGGGCAGAACAGAAAAGGCAGAGACAAACCAGGTTGACAGGCAAAGGACAAAGACCTCCAGATAAATACTGGGCTTCTGGATTTACACATTTAAGTGCTGCAAAACATATTGACCTAAAAATTATTCTAAATTTAAATGATCTCATATATGTGGCTATTGTGGTTCACGATCATAGGCCCTGTCCCCAAATGGCACACTTCATATGAATTTTCGGTCTTGTGTACTTATTTCATGTGTCCGTTAAATCCATGAGACCGTAGGCTGTCTCATTTTTCATTTTAGGTTTCAGAAGGTTGCTCACGCATACTTTGTGGTTGATATGTGCCCTCGATGCGCACTTTTGCAGAGCCCACACTGATGCAAGCTCTACAGCACACTTATTTTCAACAGTCAAAGCGGGGGTTACGTATTTGCACGTCGTGCACAATAACCCTAAAGGCACCGGGGTGGCGGCTTGTTTATATATATATATATATATATATATATATATATATATATATATATATATATATACATATAAATATAGCTGCGAGCAGCGATGAAGGGCCAAAGCTGGCGGCACCGCCACCCCGGTGCCTTTAGGTAAAAGCACCGGGGTGGCGGCGCCACCGGCTTGGGCCCGCAATCTCTCTCTTCCTCTACAAGACACCTATGCTATATTTATATTTATTCTTCTTATTATTATTTTACTAACTTTTGGGCACTTTTGGGGGCCTTAACGTGCTCAAAAACTCTTGAAACTTTGCACAAATGTCAGAGCCCGCGGCCATCAGGGCCAGACTGAAGCTGGTACCCGGGCGTGGCAGGGGGGCTCGACAGCGCCCCCTGGAACGCGGTCTGAAATCTTGGTCCATAAATCAAACACGCTTGCATGTAATAATATGAAACTCGGTACACATATAGATCTCATCGGTTCATATATCCTTCATGCTCTGACTTTTTACCCCAGCCCAACAGGAAGTCGGCTATTTCGGGTTGTTTGGAAAACGCATGCAATGGAATTTAAAATACTCCTCCTAGACAATTCAACCAATCGCCACGAAACTCGGTGTGCATGAAGTCAAGACATTGAGGATGAAAAATTGCCAGGGGATTTTTGATATCTCGAACGGTTTGGCCGTGGCAAGGAAACGAATTTATGGCGAATAATGGAAACAGGAAGTTTTATAGTGTTAAGTGTTATAACTTCTGCATACTTTAACTGATCTTGATGAAACTTCAGCAGTGTGTTCGCTGTAAGAGGCTGATCACATGGATGTAAGTATTGTGAGTCAAAGTTATAGCGCCACAAACTGGCAGCAGGAAGTGTGTCACTTTCAAAATGCTTTGAAATCACCCTCTTATTTTTACCCGATTTGCTTCAAACTTCATCTGTATAATGTAAACACACGCCAGATGTAGACCTGTGAAAGGATTATTGATATCTTAAGGCGAGACACTACAGGTGAATAGGGTAATTTTTTTAACTATCAGATATCACCATGAAACTTTGCCAGTTGATTACCTACATTAAGATGAGAAAAAAATGTATTACAAGTTTTCTGTAATTTAATGTTTAAATATGCAAAAGAGGCATTGTCTAATTAAATATGCGCTATTTTGCATATATTTTAAAAAACGAAATCTGAGTATTGGACAAAGCCAGGTTCAAAATTATTTTTTCATTGTGTTCACATATCAGATGGGGAAAAAATTACAGAGGGATTTATGGATATCTACTTTTGTTATCCTGTAAATCAGAATATACTGCCAATAGCCTTAAAAAAATGATTTTCGCCATGTTTTTGGGAATAAAATGTTATATAAATCAGGCTAGGAATAATATATTTACAAATCCCTCTGTAAATGTCTTCATAATATAACTAGGTACAATACTGGAAAGTTTAGTGTATATATGTGCTACTGAAGTGGAGATTTCGGACTTGGAGTATGACAGAAAAGTCATTTTGAGAAAACGGGCTTTAAAGATTTAGCATCAGCCAATGAGATTGCGCATTTAGAGTAAAATCCCCCCTTTTACTTTCGCGATTGGTTGCTGATGAAAAGGAAATGACCATATTTGGATCCGGCAGTCTTGTTCAGGAGAGAGAGGGCTTTCTAACGGTGTGTGTGATGACAGGGTGCAGATCGCGAGCGCGGATCAGCATGATGATTTATAACGACAAGTTTTGATGAATTTATGAGAAATCTACAGACGCAAACAGACAAAGTGTAGTAAAATAAAGACCTAAATGTGTATTTCGGACTTTTTTTCACCACAAGTCTGAAAGAAGACATGTTATTGAAGACAAATATCCCAAAATCTCAAAATTGACCAGTGAAAAAAAAACGATGTTTTTGCCTGCCGTGTCTCGCCTTAAATACTGTTGCCATGGCAACACGTTAAACTTTAATATTCTTTTTGGATGCTTTTGAGGCTCTTAACATGCTTGAAATTGCATGAAACTCGTCAGACACATCACATTTATTAGCCAGTAGACATGTGCAAAGTTTCAGAAACGGGCGTGGTGCAGGGGCTCAGTAGCGCCACCTTTTGACAAAAGAGGGGGAGTTAGGTCTACACTTTTATCTACAACCTTAAAACTCAGTCCGTATATTGTTCTCATCGAGCCGGACAACTTTCTAATTTACAGGCATTAGCTCCAACCAACAGGAAGTCAGATATTTTGGTTTGAATGTGGATGTTTTGAAGAATTTTCTCTCTCTCTGTGAGAGGGAGAGGGAAAGGGGGGAGATTTGTCTGCTGAGTGAGAATACTTTTAATTTTTGTTTTTCAAGGTTTCAGGGGCTTTTGGGGCCCTTAACATGCTCAAAAACTCTTGAAACTTTGCACACGGGTCAGAACCCGCAGCCATTAGGGCCGGGCTGAAGCTGGTACCCGGGCGTGGCAGAGGGGCTCGACAGCGCCCCCTGGAATGGGATTTGAACACTTGTCCATAAATCAAACACACTTGCATGTAATAATATGAAACTCGGTACACATATAGATCTCATCGGGTTGAACAACTTTCGTGCTCTAAGTTTTACGCCAGCCCAACAGGAAGTCGGCTATTATGATTTGTTTGGAAACGCATGCCCCTGGAATTCGATATACTTCTCCTTGGGAATTGATCGGATTGCCAATAAACTCGGTCAGCATGAAGTCAAGACATTGAGGATGATAAATTGCCAGCGGATTTTTGATATCTCGAATGGTTTGGCCGTGGCAAGGAAATGAATTTATGACTAAAAAAGGACACATAAAGTGTGTTATAATTTAGTTAGTTTTACCTACAGTTACAAAACTCGGCGTGTATATTGTTCTCGTCAAGCCGAACAACTTTCTAATTTACAGTCATTAGCACCGACCAACAGAAAGTCAGATATTGTGGTTTGAATGTGGATTCTGAGAATTTTCTCTCCCTCTCTCTGACAGAGTGTCCCCTGCCATTCTGTGTGTGTGTGTGTGTGTGTCTGTGTGGGGAGGGGGAGGGTGGGGTTTTTTTTCGGGTGATAGTTTAAACACAAAATCATAAATAGGGATATACTGCCCTCTTGTGTCAAAAATTATATTTATATATAAATATATTACGCATGTGACTGAGGATGTTGTGTTTTATTGCGAGTGTACACAAATATAAGTAAACAGTTTGCAGTCTGAATGATGTCCTGTATGAAAAAATGACGGAGTATGTTTCCACTGTTCACACACACACACACACAGTTCGATCGCGTGCCTCTCTCTCTCACACACACGCGCGCGCACACACACAGTTCGATCACGCCCGCAACTCTCTCTCTCACACACGCACACACACACACACACAGTTCGATCGTGCGCACCTCTCTCTCAAGCTGGAGTGTGTGTGTGCGCATGAGAGAGGCGCGCTGGCGCGATCGAACTGTGTGTGTGTGTGAGAGAGAGAGAGAGAGAGAGAGAGAGAGAGAGAGAGAGAGAGGGGCGCGGGCGTGATCGAACTGTGTGTGTGTGTGTGTGTGTGTGTGAGTGAGAGAGAGAGCGAGAGAGAGAGGCGCGGGCGCGATCGAACTGTGTGTGTGAGAGAGAGAGAGAGGCGCAGAAATCATTTTATACAGAAATCAATTATTTATAATTCAGATGAGAATAAAGTTAGTGTTAATTAAAATTAAGGAACATTTAGTTTTTCTGTTCTGAATATCATTAAAATAGCAAAGGCAGAGACAACATAATGATGAATAATCTTAAGATATTATATCGTATGCTATGTGTTGTGAATACACCCATGTTAAACATTAAAATTTAGTTCCATTGCATATCATAGAACACATAAGCGTAAAATATAATTACATTAATAAATAGGGATGGCCCGATACCGATACTGGCATCGGGTCGATACTGTCCTCATATACTCGTACTCATAATAATTCGCCAATACCACGCCCCGATACCACGTACATTTTGCGAAACGAAACTGGCCGTCGCGAGTGCTTTGTCGAGGTGAACTGAGGCATAGGGACGTGCACTCCCAACGCAATAGAGTGCAGCGCGGGACTAGATCTGATGGCCGAGCGCGAGCGCGGGCGCGAGCGGTAATGCACTCACTCTGTGTGTGCGGGTTGCGGGAGAATAAAACGATTCGCGGGACTCCCGCAAACTAGAAATATCTATGAATAAAACATATAAAAACTAATAGATTTTTATTCATCTGTTGCAGAAAAGCAAGAATAACAACTAAAACAAAATAGAAATGATTTACAGGCCAGAGTTTCTATTCATAACATGTTTGCAGCGTTGAGCGATGTAGCCAATCACAGTCATATGTGTTGATTTCTTGAACGCAATGGCCAATCAGAAGCATTTAAGATAGAAGACTCCCCTCACCGCTCAAAACTTTTTTATTCAGAGCTGAATTCTGTATGCTGGCAAATCCTCTAATTATAACAAACAAAGTGTGGATATTATAAAAGATTCATTGTGCAGTCAGCTTCATTGATAATAACAGAGATGTGTGAGATCGCGATGAACTGTCAGCTTTTTAGGAATTAGGCTATTAAGGGAGCGCACTTTGAGTCATTCCAGACAATGCACGCAGTAGCCTGCTTGCTTTTATGTTAAATTAACAGTGGTTTGTGTGTTAATACATTTATTATTTTACTCATTATTATTTATTTTTAGACTAGTTAAAACAAGCAGAGAAGAAAATAAAAACAGTCTTCTAACCTGTGTTCTAAAATAGTCATCTGTCTTCTTTTCTGGGAGCCTATAGTTACTTTTGTGGTAGAAATATCGGTATCGGTACTCGGTATCGGCAAGTACCAAATGTAAATACTCGTACTCGTATCGGTTTGAAAAAAAAAGGTATCGGGCCATCCCTATTAATAAACCTGTACAATGACCTCCAGATAAATACTGGGCTTCTATATTTACACATTTAAGTGCTGTAAAACATATTGAGCTATGACATCCTATGACATTAAAAAATATTCTATATTTAAATTATCTCATATATGTGGCTATTGTGGTTCACGATCATAGGCCCTGTCCCAAATGGCACACTTCATATGAATTTTCGGTCTTGTGTACTTATTTCATGTGTCGTTTAAATCCATGAGACCATAGGGCGTCTCATTTTTCATTGTAAGTTTCAGAAGGTTGCTCACGCATACTTTGTGGTTGATATGTGCCCTCGATGCGCATTTTTGCAGAGCCCACACTGATGCAAGCTCTAAAGCACATTTCTTTTCGACAGTCAAAGCAGGGTTACGTTTTTGCACGTCGTGCACAATAACCCTAAAGGCACCAGGGTGGCGGTGCCACCGGCTTCTTTTTTATATATATATATATATATATATATATATATATATAGCTGCGAGCAGCGATTACGGGCCAAAGCCGGCGGCATCGCCACCCCGGTGCCTTTAGGTAACTAAAGGAACCGGGGTTGCGGTGCCACCGGCTTGGGCCCGTAATCGCTGCTCGCAGCTATATTTAGTGCCCAAGCCCTGAAAGGGCGCAGAGCCCTATTGTTTTCCTTGGAATTATTATTATTATTTTTTTTTTTACTACCTTTTGGGCACTTTTGGGGCCCTTAACATGCTCGAAAACTCTTGAAACTTTGCACACGGGTCAGAACCCGCGACCATCAGGGCCGGGCTGAAGCTGGTACCCGGGCGTGGCAGGGGGCTCGACAGCGCCCCCTGGAACGAGGTTTGAACACTTGTCCATATATTAAACACGCTTGCATGTAATAATCTGAAACTAGGTACACATATAGATGTCATCGGGCCAAACAACTTTCGTGCTCTAAGTTTTACGCCAGCCCAACAGGAAGTCGGCTATTTAGGGTTGTTTGGAAACGCATGCTCAGAAATTTAAAACACTTCTCCTAGGGAATTCACCCAATCATCACCAAACTTGGTGTGCATGAAGTCAAGACATTGAGGATGAAAAATTGCCAGGGGATTTTCGATATCTCGAACGGTTTGGCCGTGACGAGGAAACGAATTTATGGCGAATAATGGAAACAGGAAGTGTGTTATAACTTCAGCATACATTAACTGATCTTGATGAAACTTCAGCAGTGTGTTCGTTGTAAGAGGCCGATCACATGGATGTAAGTATTGTGAGTCAAAGTTATAGCGCCATCAACTGGCAGCAGGAAGTGTGTCACTTTCAAAATGCTTTTAAATCACCCTCTTATTTTTACCCAATTTGCTTCAAACTTTATGTGTATAATGTAAACACATGCCAGATGTAGACCTGTGAAAGGATTATTGATATCTTAAATACTGTTGCCATGGCAACGCATCAAACTTTAATATTCTTTTTGGATGCTTTTGAGACTCTTAACATTCTTCAAATTGCATGAAACTCGACAGACACATCTCATTTATTACCTAGTAGACATGTGCAAAGTTTCAGAAACGGGCGTGGTACAGGTGCTCAGTAGCGCCCCCTTTTGTCAAAAGTGGGGGGGTTAGTTTTATCTACAGTAACAAAACTCGGTATGTATATTGTACACTTCAAGCCGGACAACTTTCTAATTTAAAGTCATTAGCTCCGACCAACAGGAAGTCAGATATTTTGCTTTGAATGTGGATTTTTCAAGCATTTTCTCTCCCTCTCTGTCTCTCTCTGTCTCTGCGTCTCTGTGTGTGTGTGCGTGAGATTTGCTTTTATTCTTGTTTTTCGGGGGCTTTTGGGGCCCTTAACGTGCTCGAAAACTCTTGAAACTTTGCACACAGGTCAGAACCCGCGGCCATCAGGGACGGGCTGAAGCTGGTACCCGGGCGTGAAAGGGGGGCTCAACAGCGCCCCCTGGAACGGGGTTTGAAAGCTTGGTCCATATATCAAACACGCTTGCATGAATTAATATGAAACTCGGTACACATATAGATCTCATCGAGCCGAACAACTTTCGTGCTCTAAGTTTTACACCAGCCCAACAGGAAGTCGGCTATTATGGGTTGTTTGGAAAACGCATGCTTTGGAATTTGAAACACTTCTCCTAGAGGTTTGCATCCGATCGTCAGCAAACTCGGTGTGCATGAAGTCAAGACATCATGCTAAATTGCAGACGGATTTTTGATATCTCGAACGGTTTGGCCGTGGCAAGGAAACAAATTTATGGCGAGAAAAAAGAAACACAAAGTCTTATAACTTCTGCATACATTAACTGATCTTGATGAAACTTCAGCAGTGTGTTTGTGGTAAGAGGCCGATAACATGGATGCGACTATTGTGAGTCAAAGTTATAGCGCCACCAACTGGCAGCAGGAAGTGTGTCACTTTCTAAATTCTTTTGACAAAAGTGGGGGGGTTAGTTTTACCCACAGTAACAAAACTCCGTACATATATTGTTCTCATCAAGCCGGACAACTTTCTAATTTACAGTCATTAGCTCCGACCAACAGGAAGTCAGATATTTTGGTTTGAATGTGGTCATTTTCTCTCTCTCTGTGTGTCTATGTCTCTGTGTGTGTGTGTGTTTGTGTGTGTGTGAGGGGGGGTGGGGGTTTAGATAATATAATAATAATAATAAAGAAAATAATAATAATAATAAAGAAGAATAATAAAGAAATATATATATATATATATATATATATATATATATATATATATATATATTAGGGCTGTCAGTTAAACGCGTTTTTAACGGCGTTAACGCAAAACCATTTTAACGCGATTCATTTTTTTATCGCGAGATTAACGGTCTTTTTGGCCTAGCAAACTTTGTAGGTTTTTTTTCACATGCTTTTGCAACAGGACGCGGCATGCCCGGCACTGAGCTATGAAACGCATTAATTTCAAGGGCTTGCGCCGTGCGAGGAGGTTTTGTTGCTTCGTCGACCAAAGCGCAAGTGGATCTAGCTAGACCGGAAACAAAACAACAGGCACGCGCACACACTTGTTTGGGCTTGCGAGCCGGCCAAATAGGTTAAAGTTACGTTTTGAGTGGATGACGAGCGCGAGACGCCGAAATGGATGCCAATAAGATTCTGAATGGAAAATTTACTTTTAAAAAGTTGCAAAATGGTTCCATTGACTAGACCAAAGTGATCTGTGTGTTTTGTCGTTATGAACTGAGCTATCATCATCGCAGCACGTCCAGTCTGAAATACCACTTAATGATGGCCAAGCACACACACACAGCTGATGCGAATTCTCCGCCCCCTCGTCAATATCAGTACCTCGTCAGTATTTCTTTCACCCTTTTATTGATGGACAGTGTTACATTGTGTTACAAAGAAATTATTTGCTCCAATTGAGAATGTTAGTGTGAAATTGAACAAAGTATTGTCAATGTTGTTTTCAATAAAAATAAATGTGCACAAAGCAAGCAATCCACTTTTTTCATGTTGATAAGAGCATTAAAATGAAAAAAAAATAATGAACAAAAAGAAATCAAGAGACATTAAGAATAGATAAAAATGTGCGATTAATCGCGAGTTAACTATGACATAATGCGATTAATCGCGATTAAATATTTTAATCGTTTGACAGCACTAATATATATATATATATATATATATATATATATATATATATATATAAATATAGCTGCGAGCAGCGATTACGGGCCCAAGGCACTGGGGTGGCGGTGGCACCGGCTTGGGCCCGAAATCGCTGCTCGCAGCTATATTTATATATATATATATATATATATATATATATATATATATATGAAGGGCCCGAGGCGGTGCCACCGCCACCCCGGTGCACCGCCTCGGGCCCTTCATCGCTGCTCGCAGCTATATTTATATATATATATATATATATATATACACATATTATATGTGGATATATGAAAGGATATATGAAAGGATTATATATGAAAGGATTATTGATATCTTAGATACTGTTGCCGTGGTAACGTATCAAACTTTAAGATTATTTTTTGATGCTTTTGAGACTCTTAGCATACTTGAAATTGCATGAAACTCGACAGACACATCACATTTATTAGCCAGTAGACATGTGCAAAGTTTCAGAAACGGGCGTGGTGCAGGGGCTCAATAGCGCCACCTTTTGACAAAAGAGGGGGAGTTAGGTCTATACTTTTATCTAAAATCTTAAAACTCAGTATGTATATTGTTCATATCGAGCTGGACAATTTTCTAATTTACAGTCATTAGCTCAGACCAACAGGAAGTCAGATATTTTGGTTTGAATGTGGATGTTTTGGAGAATTTTCTCTTCCTCTCTCTCTGACCCTACGTCTCTCCGTGTGTTTGAGGGAAGGGGGATTTGTCTGCTGAGTGAGAATGCTTTTATTTAGGGCCCAAGCCCTGAATGGGCGCAGAGCCCTATTGTTTTCCTTAGGATAATTACGGCCCAAGCCTTGAAAAGGCGAAGGCCCTATTGTTTTCCTAAGGATTATTCTTTATTATTATTATTATTATTATTCTTTATTATTATTATTTTACTACCTTTTGGGCACTTTTGGGGGCCTTAACGTGCTCAAAAACTCTTGAAACTTTGCACACGGGTCAGAACCCGCGGCCATCAGGGCCGGACTGAAGATGGTACCAGGGCGTGGCAGGGGGGCTCGACAGCGCCCCCTGGAACGGGATTCGAAAACATGTCCATATATCAAACACGGTTGCATGAATTAATATGAAAATCGGTACACATATAGATCTCATCGTTCCATATATCCTTCGTACTCTTACTTTTTACGCCAGCCCAACAGGAAGTCGGCTATTATGGGTTGTTTGGAAACTCATGCTCAGGAATTTGAAACACTTCTCCTAGGGAATTCACCTGATCGTCACCAAACTCGGTGTGCATGAAGTCAAGACATTGAGGATGAAAAATAGCCAGGGCATTTTTGATATCCCGAACGGTTTGGCTGTGGCGAGGAAACGAATTTATGGCGAATAATGGAAACAGGAAGTGTGTTATAACTTCTGCATACATTGACTGATCTTGACTAAACTTCAGCAGTGTGTTCGCTGTAAGAGGCCGATCACATGGATGTTACTATTGTGAGTCAAAGTTATAGCGCCACTAACTGGCAGCAGGAAGTGTGTCACTTTCAAAATGCTTTTAAATCACCCTCTTATTTTCACCTGATTTGCTTAAAACTTTATGTGTATAATGTAAACACACGGCAGATGTAGACCTGTGAAAGGATTATTGATATCTTAGATACTGTTGCCGTGGTAACGCATCAAACTTTAAGATTATTTTTTGATGCTTTTGAGAGTCTTAGCATACTTGAAATTGCATGAAACTCGACAGACACATCACATTTATTAGCCAGTAGACATGTGCAAAGTTTCAGAAACGGGCGTGGTGCAGGGGCTCAGTAGCGCCAACTTTTGACAAAAGAGGGGGAGTTAGGTCTATACTTTTATCTACAATCTTAAAACTCAGTATGTATATTGTTCATATCGAGCTGGATAACTTTCTAATTTACAGTTATTAGCTCAGACCAACAGGAAGTCAGATATTTTGGTTTGGATGTGGATGTTTTGGAGAATTTTCTCTTCCTCTCTCTCTGACCCTAAGTCTCTCCGTGTGTTTGAGGGGAGGGGGATTTGTCTGCTGAGTGAGAATGCTTTTATTTTTGTTTTTCAAGGTTTTGGGGCCCTTAACGTGCTCGAAAACTCTTGAAACTTTGCACACAGGTCAGAACCCGCGGCCATCAGGGCCGGGCTGAAGCTGGTACCAGGGTGTGGCGGGGGGCTCGACAGCGCCCCCTGGAATGCGATTCGAACACTTGTCCATATATCAAACATGCTTGCATGTAATAATATGAAACTCGGTACATATTTAGATCTCATCGGGTTGAACAACTTTCGTGCTCTAAGTTTAACGACAGCTCAACAGGAAGACAGCTATTATGGGTTGTTTGGAAACGCATGCCCCTGGAATTCGATATACTTCTCCTTGGGAATTGATCGGAATGCCAATGAACTCAGCATGAAGTCAAGATATTGAGGATGATAAATTGCCAACGGATTTTTGATATCTCGAACGGTTTGGCCGTGGCGAGGAAATTAATTTATGACTAAAAAGGACACATAAAGTGTGTTATAACTTAGTTAGTTTTACCTACAGTTACAAGAATTTGAGAATTGAGAATACAGTTGAGAATTTTCTCTCCCTCTCTCTGACAGAGAGGGGGGGGAGTCTCTTCCAGTGATAGTTTAAACACAAAATCATAAATAGGGCTATACTGCCCTCTTGTGTCCAAAATTATATTTATATATAAATATATTACGTATGTGACTGAGGATGTTGTGTTTTATAGCGAGTGTACACAAATATAAGTAAACAGTTTGCAGTCTGAATGATGTCCTGTATGAAAAAAATGACGGAGTATGTTTCCACTGTTCACACATACACACAGTTCGATCGCGCCCGCGCCCGCGCCTCTCTCTCTCACACGCGCGCACACACACACACACACACAGTTCGATCGCGCCCGCGCTTCTCTCTCTCTCTCTCTCTCTCACACACACACACACACACAGTTTGATGGCGCGCGCCTCTCTCTTAAGCTGGAGTGTGTGTGTGCGCGCGAGAGAGGCGCGCTGGCGCGATCGAACTGTGTGTGTGTGTGTGAGAGAGGGAGAGAGAGAGAGAGAGAGAGAGAGAGAGAGAGAGAGAGAGAGAGAGAGAGTGAGAGAGAGAGAGAGAGGCGCGGGCGCGATCGAACTGTGTGTGTGTGTGTGTGTGAGAGAGAGAGAGAGAGAGAGAGAGAGAGAGAGAGAGAGAGCGCTGAAATCATTTTATACGGAAATCAATTATTTATAATTCAGATGAGAATAAAGTTAGTGTTAATTAAAATTATAAGGAACATTTAGTTTTTCTGTTCTGAATATCATTAAAACAGAAAAGGCAGAGACAACATAATGATGAATAATCTTAAGATATTATATCGTATGCTATGTGTTGTGAATACACCCATGTTAAACATTAAAATTTACTTCCATTGCATATCATAGGACACATAAGCGTAAAATATAATTACATTAATAAACCTGTACAAAGACCTCCAGATAAATACTGGGCTTCTATATTTACACATTTAAGTGCTGAAAAACATATTGAGCTATGACATTAAAAATTATTCTATATTTAAATTATCTCATATATGTGGCTATAGTGGTTCAAGATCATAGGCCCTGTCCCAAATGGCACACTTCATATGAATACTCGGTCTTGTGTACTTATTTCATGTGTCCGTTAAATTCATGAGACCCATGGATGAGGTGTCTCATTTTTCATTTTAGGTTTCAGAAGGTTGCTCACGCATACTTTGTAGCTGATATGTGCCCTCGATGCAATCGCTGTAAGGCCCGTAATCGCTGCTCGCAGCCTTTAGGGTGCCTTTAGGGTTATTGTGCACGACGTGCAAAAACGTAACCCTGCTTTGATTATATCCTCTCTTCGGGTGATAGTTTAAACACAAATTCATACATAGGGCCATACTGCCCTCTTGTGTCCAAAATTGTATTTATACGCACTTTTATTTATTTATTACATGTATTACGCACACACACACACAGTTCGATCGCGCCGCGCCTCTCTCTCTCTCACACACGCACACACACACAGTTCGATCACGCCCGCGTCTCTCTCTCGCTCTCTCTCTCTCACACACACACACACAGTTCGATCGCGCCCGTGCCTATCTCTCTGTCTCACGCACACACACAGTTCGATCGCGCATGCGCCTCTCTCTCTCTCTCTCTCTCACACACACACACACAGTTCGATCGCACCCGCGTCTCTCTCTCTCTCACACACACACACACACAGTTCGATCGCGCCCGCGCATCTCTCTCTCTCACTCACGCACACACACACACACAGTTCGATCGCACCCGCACCTCTCTCTCTCACACGCACACACACACACACAGTTCAATCGTGCCCGCGCCTCTCTCTCTCCCACACACGCACACACACACACACACACACACACACACACAGTTCGATCGTGCCCGCGCCTCTCTCTCTCTCTCTCACACACACACACACACACACACGCACACACACAGTTCGATCGCGCCCGCGCCTCTCTCTTTCTCTCTCAAATGCACACACAAATATTGGAACGTGAGTTAAGTACAAACCCTATAATAAAGAATAGTATATATATATAATCCGCTTCAGCACTGATGATGTTGTAGGAATAGTGCGCTCTGGTTGGCGCACTATTCCTGAATTATAAATAACTTATTTCTGTATAAAATAAAAATTCCTGAATAATCCAGACCAACCAGAGCGCACTATTCCTACAACATCATCAGTGCTGAAGCGGAACTACCAGAGCCGATCGGCAGATAGCGAGCAGATGCAGCATATGTGTTGTATCGAGGCAGGGTCAGGCCAGGGGAACCCATTTGCAGCTTTTTTATTAAGAATGGTCAAGACAGGCAGGGTGAACAATGGCAAACAGGGGAGAACAGAAAAGGCAGAGACAAACCAGGTTGACAGGCAAAGGACAAAGACCTCCAGATAAATACTGAGCTTCTGGATTTACACATTTAAGTGCTGCAAAACATATTGACCTAAAAATTATTCTAAATTTAAATGATCTCATATATGTGGCTATTGTGGTTCATGATCATAGGCCCTGTCCCCAAATGGCACACTTCATATGAATTTTCGGTCTTGTGTACTTACTTCATGTGTCCGTTAAATCCATGAGACCGTAGGCTGTCTTATTTTTCATTTTAGGTTTCAGAAGGTTGCTCACGCATACTTTGTGATTGATATGTGCCCTCGATGCGCACTTTTGCAGAGCCCACACTGATGCAAGCTCTACAGCACACTTCTTTTCAACAGTCAAAGCGGGGGTTACGTATTTGCACGTCGTGCACAATAACCCTAAAGGCACCGGGGTGGCGGCTTGTTTATATATATATATATTAGGGCTGTCAGTTAAACGCGTTATTAACGGCGTTAACGCAAAACCATTTTAACGCGATAATTTTTTTTATCGCGAGATTAACGGTCTTTTTGGCCTAGCAAACTTTGTAGTTTTTTTCACATGCTTTTGCAACAGGACGTCATGCGCGGCGCTGCGCTATGAAACCCATTCATTTCAAGGGCTTGTGCCGTGCGAGGACGTTTTGTTGCTTCGTCGGCCAAAGCGCAAGTGGATCTAACTAGACCGGAAACAAAACAACAGGCACGCGCACACACTTGTTTGGGCTTGCGAGCCGGCCAAATAGGTTAACGTTACGAGCGCGAGACGCCGAAATGGATGCCAATAAGATTCTGAATGGAAGGTTTACTTTTAAAAAGTTGCCAAATGGTTCCATTGACTAGACCAAAGTGATCTGTGTGTTTTGTCGTTATGAACTGAGCTATTATCATCGCAGCACGTCCAGTCTGAAATACCACTTGATGATGGCCAAGCACACACACACAGCTGATGCGAATTCTCCGCCCCCTCGTCAATATCAGTACCTCGTCAGTATTTCTTTCACCCTTTTATTGATGGACAGTGTTACATTGTGTTACAAAGAAATGATTTGCTCCAAGTGAGAATGTTAGTGTGAAATTGAACACAGTATTGCCAATGTTGTTTTCAATAAAAAAAAATGTGTACAAAGCAAGCAATCCACTTTTTTCATGTTGATAAGAGCATTAAAATGAGAAAAAATAATGAACAAAAATAAATCAAGAGACATTTAGAATAGATACAAATGTGCGATTAATCGCGAGTTAACTATGACATTAATGCGATTAATCGCGATTAAATATTTTAATCGTTTGACAGCACTAATATATATATATATATATATATATATATATATATATATATATATATATATATATATATATATATATATAGCTGCGAGCAGCGAGGAAGGGCCAAAGCTGGCGGCACCGCCACCCCGGTGCCTTTAGGTAAAGGGCCCGGCTTGGGCCTGCAATCGCTGCTCGCAGCTATATTTATAATTATTATTATTATTTTACTACCTTTTGGGCACTTTTGGGGCCCTTAACGTGCTCGAAAACTCTTGAAACTTTGCACACGGGTCAGAACCGGCGGCCATCAGGGCCGGGCTGAAGCTGGTACCCGGGCGTGGCAAGGGGGCTCGACAGTGCCCCCTGGAAGTGGAAATCAAACACGCTTGCATGTAATAATATGAAACTCGGTACACATATAGATCTCATTGGTTCATATATCCTTCGTACTTTTACTTTTTACGCCAGCCCAACAGGAAGTCAGCTATTATGGTTTGTTTGGAAACGCATGCCCCTGGAATTCGATATACTCCTCCTATAGAATTCAACCAATCGCTACGAAACTCGGTCAGAATGAAGTCAAGACATTGACGATGAAAAATTGCCAGGGGATTTTTGATATCTCGAACGGTTTGCCCGTGGCGAGGAAACTAAATTATGGCGAGAAACGTAAAACAGGAAGTGTGTTATAACTTCAGCATACATTAATTGATCTTGATGAAACTTCAGCAGTGTGTTCGTTGTAAGAGGCTAATCACATGGATGTGACTATTGTGAGTCAAAGTTATAGCGCCACAAACTGGCAGCAGGTAGTGTGTCACTTTCAAAATGCTTTTAAATCAGCCTCTTATTTTTACCCGATTTGCTTCAAACTTTGTGTATAATGTAAACACACACCAGATTTAGACCTGTAAAAGGATTATTGATATCTTAAATACTGTTGCCATGGCAACGCATTAAACTTTAATATTCTTTTTGGATGCTTTTGAGACTCTTAACATGCCTGAAATTGCATGAAACTCGTCAGACACATCACATTTATTAGCCAGTAGACATGTGCAAAGTTTCAGAAACGGGCGTGGTGCAGGGGCTCAGTAGTGCCACCTTTTGACAAAAGAGGGGGAGTTAGGTCTACACTTTTATCTACAACCTTAAAACTCAGTCCGTATATTGTTCTCATCGAGCCTACAACTTTCTAATTTAAAGTCATTAGCTCCGACCAACAGGAAGTCAGATATTTTGGTTTGAATGTGGATGTTTTGAAGAATTTTCTCTCTCTCTGTGAGAGGGAGAAGGAAAGGGGGAGATTTGTCTGCTGAGTGAGAATACTTTTAATTCTTGTTTTTCAAGGTTTCAGGGGCTTTTGGGGCCCTTAACATGCTCGAAAACTCTTGAAACTTTGCACACGGGTCAGAACCCGCAGCCATTAGGGCCGGGCTGAAGCTGGTACCCGGGCGTGGCAGAGGGGCTCGACAGCGCCCCCTGGAATGGGATTTGAACACTTGTCCATAAATCATACACACTTGCATTTAATAATATGAAACTCGGTACACATATAGATCTCATTGGGTTGAACAACTTTCGTGCTCTAAGTTCCCTTTCGTCCTGGGAACTCCGACGTGTCGTCGGGGGAGTTCCCTGACGAATTGGGATCACGCTAGGGAGCCAATTGCCTTCATGAGAATTAAAAACGAGCCAATAGACATTGGCATGCAAGATTTGCATTCCGCGACCCGCCTACCAGCGCGGGTATAAAAGGCGGAAGTAAACATTGCGCAATGCTTTTTGCTTCGGAGCCATCCAGTGTCTCTCTTGAGCTGCTGTGTTTTCCGAGGAATCTAAAACTAAAAGAACGAGTCCTCTTTGGAAGGTGAAGTCTCTCTGCTGCTGGTGTTACGGCGCTTCAAGTGACCATTGCTTCCCGCGACTGGCCGTTTCTCTCTCTCTATAAAAAGAGCTGTTTTAACGGCTGGTATTGGTATTGAGTGCAGCACACGGGCTTGCAGTTTCCCCGTCGTGTCTGCCGCGGTTGTCTCTTTGTACCTCGGCACGTAAAAAGAGTACTTTTTTTCCCTTCCTAAAAGAGCACCACGGGCGTTTCGCGTCCTTTTCAGGATGTCGTTTCACCCGTGCGTTTCTGGATGCGGTCGACTTCGCAGCTGGATGATTGGTGTCTCGGAGCAGGCCGTGCTGTTGCCCCGCGGCCTGCTCCAGTACCATTCTTCCCTGAAGTGCATGAGGAGCTGAGGAAGTCTTGGCTGGCCCCCCTTGCGACCAGACGTAGACAACCTCGCTCCTCCTTCCTCACCACCCTTGTCGGCGGAGCGGCGCACGGGTACGAGGGAATCCTCCCAGTGGAGCGGTCGGTAGCGATGCAGTTGTGTCCTAAGACCGCTTCCTCCTGGCGGGGTGCCCCTTCACTCCCCTCCCGCGCCTGTAGGTTTTCCTCTGGTCTGACCAGGGATGCCTACATGGCGTGTGGAGACGCCGCTTTCGCCCTGCATGCCATGGCGCTGCTGCAGGTCCACCAGGCCAAGGCACTCCATGACATGCAGGGGGGTGGTCTCGACCCAGGTCTGCTGCAGGAGCTGCATGCGGCGACGGACCTCGCCCTCCGGGCGACGAAAGTCACCGCACGTTCCCTGGGTCGAGCGATGTCCACCTTGGTGGTCCAGGAGCGCCATCTGTGGCTCACCCTTGCGGATATGCGGGAAGCAGAGAAGAACAAACTTCTCAACTTCCCCATATCCCAAGGGGGCCTCTTCGGCGACGCGGTGGAGAGCTTCGCCCAAGAGTTCTCCACCGCCCAGAAGCAGTCGGAGGCGATACGGCACGTCCTGCACAGGAGGCGGACTGCTGCTGGTCCGTCCTCTGTGGCCGTAGAGCCCAGCTGCTCGTCGCCGAGGTCGCCCTCCGGCGGCCGCTCCTCCTTCAGGGCAGCAGTCTAACCCTGGAGGACGGAGGTCGGGTCGTAAGAGGGTGGCCAAACCCGCTCAAACGCCTCCCGCTCCTTCCAGTAAGAAGACTGAGACGGGCGACCTGGTGGTGGTTCCGGAGACTGCACTTTGGTAGGGTGCCCCTGCACGCCTCCTTCCCCCGGGGGAGGGCCGGGCGGAAAATCTTTCTTTCAGTTTTGTTTCTGTTCCGCCGCTGGCCACTCGGTCCAAGAGGGCCAGGACGGCAGCTTGTGCCGCCCCCGAGCGGTCACACCCCCATCCCCCTCTTCCCAGCTTGCGGATAGCAGTGACGCAGCCTCAGCTGCGTCGCTCCGGTCTGCGGCTGGGCCCGGAGGGGCAGAGACCAGCACACGGGGAGTCAGGGCCTCGTTCCTCTTCTCTCCCCCTCCCCTCGCCATCGGGCAGTACGCAGCAGAACGCCCACGAGCCTTCTCTGCCGTCTGCCCCCCGGTGGAAGCAGGTTGGTGTCAGATGCACCCAGACCCCGCTCTTGGTCACTACGACGCCACCAGAGCCGGGTCCCTGTCTTCCACCTCGCTGCCCCTCCGCGGGTACGCCGGTGGTTCGGGTGGGTTCATTGGGACGGTATCTGGAAGCTTGGCTAGCACTTCCGGGTCCGTCCCGGTGGCTCATCCGCACCATCCGGTTCGGCTATGCAATTCAGTTTGCACGCCGGCCTCCCAAGTTCAGGGGCCTCCACTTCACCCGTGTGCGGCCGGTGGACGCCCCTGTCTTGAGGAAAGAGATCGATGTCCTGCTGGCGAAGGACGCGATCGAGCCGGTCCCTCCTGCCGAGATGAGGTCTGGGTTTTACAGCCCCTACTTCATTGTACCCAAGAAAGGCGGTGGGTTACGGCCAATTCTTTGACCTGCGTGTTTTGAATCGGGCCCTGCACAAACTCCCGTTCAAAATGCTTACGCAGAAGCGCATTTTCGAATGCATCCGTCCCCAGGATTGGTTTGCAGCGATCGACCTGAAGGACGCGTACTTTCACGTCTCGATTCTCCCTCGACACAGACCGTTTCTTCGGTTTGCTTTCGAGGGGCGAGCGTATCAGTACAAGGTCCTACCCTTCGGGCTGGCCCTGTCGCCTCGTGTCTTCGCGAAAGTCGCGGAGGCGGCCATTGTTCCCATGAGAGAACAAGGCGTTCGCATTCTCAACTATCTCGACGACTGGCTCATTCTAGCTCACTCGCGAGAGGTGTTGTGCGATCACAGGGACATGGTGCTTCGGCACCTCAGCCGGTTGGGACTTCAGGTCAACTGGGACAAGAGCAAACTCTGCCCCGTGCAGAGGATCTCTTATCTCGGTATGGAGCTGGACTCGGTCGCCCAGACTGCGTGCCTCACGGAGGAACGCGTCCAGTCAGAGCTCACCTGCCTCAGGTCTTTTCGAGGCAGGACAGCGGTTCCACTGAAACAATTTCAGAGGCTCCTGGGGCATATGGCAGCCGCAGCCGCAGTAACGCCGCTCGGCCTGTTACATATGAGACCGCTTCAGCGCTGGCTTCACGATCGAGTCCCGAGGTGGGCGTGGCACAGCGGCACGTTCCGGGTCAAAGTGACCCCGCACTGTCGCCAAACCTTCTCCCCGTGGTCAGATCCTGCGTTTCTACGGGCCGGAGTGCCCCTAGTCCAGGTTTCCAGGCATGCTGTGGTTTTCACAGATGCCTCTGCCACCGGGTGGGGGGCCACGTACAAAGGGCATGCAGTTGCAGGTCTGTGGACGGGGCCTCAACTGCATTGGCACATCAACTGCCTAGAGTTGCAAGCAGTACGTCTAGCCCTGCGTCGCCTCAAGGGGTTTCTCAGACACAGGCACGTACTGGTCCGTACGGACAGCACTGCGACCGTTGCGTACATCAACCATCAAGGTGGTCTACGTTCCCGTCGCATGTCGCGACTCGCCTCCCACCTCCTCCTATGGAGTCAGAAGCATCTGAGGTCGCTTCGTGCCGTTCACATTCCAGGGGAGCTCAACCGTGTGGCAGACGAGCTCTCACGGCTGCCTCCCCTGCCAGGAGAATGGCGACTCCATCCCCAGGCGGTCCAGCTGATTTGGAGTGTCTTTGGAGCCGGACAGGTAGATCTGTTTGGGTCAACAGACACGACCCATTGCCAGTGGTTTTTCTCCCTGACCGAGGGAACCGTCGGCACGGACGCCCTGGCTCACAGCTGGCCCCGGGACCTACGCAAGTATGCGTTTCCCCCAGTGAGCCTTCTTGCACAGACACTGTGCAAGGTCAGGGAGGACGAGAAGCAGGTCCCTCTAGTGGCGCCGTATTGGCCCACCAGGACTTGGTTCACGGAACTCATGCTCCTCGCGACAGCCCCTCCTTGGCCGATTCCTCTGAGGAAGGACCTTCTTTCTCAGAGATGGGGCACTCTATGGCACCCGCGTCCAGACCTCTGGAAACTCCATGTCTGGTCCCTGGACGGGACGCGGAGGTTCTAGGTGGTCTACCACAGGCAGTGGTAGACACCATCACTTCCGCTAGAGCCCCCTCTACGAGGCGCCTCTATGCGTTGAAGTGGAACCTGTTCGTCGATTGGTGTTTCTCCCGTCAGGAGGACCCCCGAAC
This sequence comes from Gila orcuttii, assembly GCA_026230005.1. NCBI lineage: Eukaryota > Metazoa > Chordata > Actinopteri > Cypriniformes > Leuciscidae > Gila > Gila orcuttii. The sequence continues at coordinate 41,750,291 of JAPDVR010000005.1, forward strand.
TTGCCCGATCGGAGTCGTGCTTTCCTTCCTGCAAGATGGGTTGGAGCGGAGGCTGTCCCCCTCCACCCTCAAAGTGTATGTCGCCGCAATAGCCGCACATGACGATGCAATAGAAGGTAAGTCATTGGGGAAGCACGACCTGGTCATCAGATTCCTTAAGGGTGCTAGGAGGTTAAATCCACCTCGTGTTTTGCACTCTGTACCCTCTTGGGACCTAGCTCTGGTACTTAGAGCTCTTCAGGGTCCTCCCTTTGAGCCTTTGCTGACTATAGAGCTTAATTTCCTGTCCATCAAGACAGCGCTCTTGTTAGCTCTGGCCTCTTTCAAGAGGGTCAGGGATCTGCAGGCTTTTTTTGAATCTCTGGGTGAGCCTTGTCCTCCCAGGTTGCGTGCTCACTCTACTAGAGGTGTTGCCGCTTCCTGGGCTTTGGCTCAAGGCGCCTCGCTGACAGACATCTGTAGAGCTGCGGGCTGGGTGACACCGAACACGTTCGCTAGGTTCTATAGCCTTCGTGTGGAACCTGTTTCCTCCCGAGTTCTGGCTACGGCCAGTGGGTCGAGGGAATAGGTTGTGTCGGCTTGCTACGCCACTCCGCCTCGCAGCGGATACGTGCGTTCTTGCTCCGTATGGCGCCCTACGTCGGTGAGCCTCGTGAGTTCCTCCTTCACCCTCCCGGTGCTGGGCGTGGCGGACCGCCCGGCACCAGGTCTGCTACCTCTAGTAAGGAGTTGCTAGTAGACTGGGTGCTCCAGTGGTTTCTATTGTGACCCATGATGCCACGTGCAGTTCAGCCGTGTCTTCCCCTTGACGGACTCGTTCGTCGTCCCTGTTGAGTATGCTCCCACTTCCCTTGGATTGGGACTACCTCAGGGACTGCCATATGTTTCACTATTCCTTCGGGCTAGTACATATGTGTATTCCTGGCCTTCCTCAGTCAGGCTGGGGCTTCCGCAGCGTTCCCCCTCTCTTGGGCTACGCTTCCCAGTGTTATCCAATATCCACTGTGCGGGTCTTGCGGAACAGCAGTGTGATTCCCGTGCTAGCTCCCGCAACTTATTTCAAGAAACTGCTGTAGGGTAGCTTAGCCGGGCGCTGGAAGGGGCCAGCACCATGGCGCTTTATTAGGGATCCCAATTCGTCAGGGAACTCCCCCGACGTCACGTCGGAGTTCCCAGGACGAAAGGGAACGTCTCGGTTACGTATGTAACCCTCGTTCCCTTAATACAGGGAACGGAGACGTGTCGTCCCTTCGCCATGTTGCTGTACCTTCGCGGAGGACTGGACACTGTTCGGCTCCTCAGCGAAAAGCATTGCGCAATGTTTACTTCCGCCTTTTATACCCGCGCTGGTGGGCGGGTCGCGGAATGCAAATCTTGCATGCCAATGTCTATTGGCTCGTTTTTAATTCTCTCGAAGGCAATTGGCTCCCTAGCGTTATCCCAATTCGTCAGGGAACTCCCCCGACGACACGTCTCCGTTCCCTGTACTCAGGGAACGAGGGTTACATACGTAACCGAGACGTTTTACGCCAGCCCAACAGGAAGTCGGCTATTATGGTTTGTTTGGAAACGCATGCCCCTGGAATTCTGTATATTTCTCCTTGGGAATTGATCGGATTGCCAATAAACTCGGTCAGCATGAAGTCAAGACATTGAGGATGATAAATTGCCAGTGGATCTCGAACGGTTTGGCCGTGGCGAGGAAATTAATTTATGACTAAAAAAGGACACATAAAGTGTGTTATAACTTAGTTAGTTTTACCTACAGTTACAAAACTTGCCGTGTATATTGTTCTCTTCAAGCCGAACAACTTTGTAATTTACAGTCATTAGCTCTGACCAACATGAAGTCAGATATTGTGGTTTGAATGTGGATTCTGAGAATTTTCTCTCCCTCTCTCTGACAGAGAGAGTGTCCCCTGCCAATCTGTGTGTGTGTGTGTGTGTGTGTGTGTGTGTGTGTGTGTTTGTGTGTGTGTGTGTGTGTGTGTGTGTCTGTGTAGGGAGGGGGAGAAGGAGGGGGGGGTCTCTTCGGGTGATAGTTTAAACACAAAATCATAAATAGGGCTATACTGCCCTCTTGTGTCCAAAATTATATTTATATATAAATATATTATGTATGTGACTGAGGATGTTGTGTTTTATTGCGAGTGTACACAAATATAAGTAAACAGCTTGCAGTCTGAATGATGTCCTGTATGAAAAAAATGACGGAGTATGTTTCCACTGTTCACACACACACACACAGTTCGATCGCGCCCGCTCCTCTCTCTCACACACGCACACACACACAGTTCGATCGGGCGCGCCTCTCTCTCAAGCTAGAGTGTGTGTGTGCGCGCGAGAGAGGCGCGCTGGCGCGATCGAACTGTGTGTGTGAGAGAGAGAGAGAGAGAGAGAGAGAGAGAGGCGCGGGCGCGATCGAACTGTGTGTGTGTGAGAGAGAGAGAGAGAGAGAGAGAGAGAGAGAGAGAGAGAGAGGCGCGTAAAATATAATTACATTAATAAACCTGTACAAAGACTTCCAGATAAATACTGGGCTTCTATATTTACACATTTAAGTGCTGCAAAACATATTGAGCTATGACATCCTACAACATTAAAAATTATTCTATACTTAAATTATCTCATATATGTGGCTATTGTGGTTCACGATCATAGGCCCTGTCCCAAATGGCACACTTCATATGAATACTCGGTCTTGTGTACTTATTTCATGTGTCCGTTAAATCCATGAGACCATAGGGCGTCTCATTATTCATTTTAGGTTTCAGAAGGTTGCTCACGCAGACTTTGCGGTTGATATGTGCCCTCGATGCGCACTTTTGCAGAGCCCACACTGATGCAAGCTCTAAAGCACATTTCTTTTCGACAGTCAAAGCAGGGTTACGTTTTTGCACGTCATGCACAATAACCCTAAAGCGATGAAGGGCCAAAGCCGGCGGCACCGCCACCCCGGTGCCTTTAGGTAACTAAAGGAACCGGGTTTTGCGGTGCCACCGGCTTGGACCCGTAATCGCTGCTCGCAGCTATATTTTACATTGTCTTTGTTACACGTTACATGTACTTAATCTAGTAATACTGCTATGTAAATTATGCACAACCCTAAATAACCTAAACCAAATCCTAACCCTATAGTAAGTACATGTTGTTAATAAATATTTCACTGTAACAAGGATACCTGAAAATAAAGTGTAACCAAATATTGCAAATATTGTAATTTTAACAAAACATAATTGAAACCTTTCCAAGTACCTCCTGGGTACCTGAATAAACAAACAAAACAATCTGTTTTAAGCAACATCTCTCAGGTAATGTAGATGCAGGCAACATTGTCCAAAGTGACAAAAAGATCATTCTTTTTTTCCCATCTCTCATTCTTGCTGCTGGCTTTTATTTATTTTTTTTTATGCATATACGTTGACTAAAAGTACAACGGCATTCAAACCCCACTGTAATACTAAGTAGGGATGCACCGCTCCGATACTCAGTATCGGTATCGGCTCCGATACTGCAATTTTTGCTGGATCGGGTATCGGTCAGACGAGGCCGATCCAAATCCGATATTGTGCGTATACTATTCTGTGTTATTGTTCAGCCCCACAAAAGGCACAAAAACATTATAAAGCACCATAAAGTTTTCGTGCACTATATAAGTGTTCTGAAGCCATTATATAGTATAATGTGAGATAGAAATTAACATTTAAGTCATTAAATTCAATATCACGTAAACTTTTCCCTCCGCTGCGGCTGTCAATCATTCTTCATTCACCATTCAAGCAGCGCGTCGCGTTCGGTTACGACAGTCAACACGATGAAACTCTCTCCAAGATGATTCAATGTTACTATTATTATACTTGATCTGTAGATAAAGGTCTATGGTTTTGCATAAAACAACTTTATCTTGCTAGACTTTATTGCTGTAACTTAATCATGTTACTTTCTACCGGGTGTCTGTTAGATCACAGCACTAAAGTAGAGTCAGAGCAATAAAATTGTTCTTCACATGTGCAGTAACTGAAATTTAAAACTGTTAAAAGAAAAGGCTCAATAAACTATTGCATAGATAGATACTGTATAATACACTACTACGCATCAATATGTCTTTCCTTTGTGCTTTGAACTTTTCAATGCGGACTCGACGCGCTGCGCGCTGTGACTCCATGTTGCTTCAAGCGCATCATTCTGCGCTCAGGATGCGCATAAGCGCTTTGTGCCGCACTGTATTGCAGCCTTTCATATCATAATACAGTAGCCTATAGCTATATATAAAATAATTTATCTTTTTGATTTGTGTTATCTTGTATTTCATGAATGTATTTTACAACAATACAAAGAGCAATGTGTAACGTTTTACCAGATTTAGTGTTACACTTATTGTCTCTTATTTGTTCCCCACTAAATGTTTTTTTCTCTAAATGTTCAGATTTTATACAATTATTGTGCACTCTAAATTTTACTGCTGAATTATCCACTAATCTAGTTTATAATAGCATTTATGTCATAGATTATGATCATTTATTTTTTTTATTTGTTGTTTTTCTTTATAATGAAGTTGTCTGTATTGAGTAGATTGTTTAACACACAAAAGAGTGATTATCAGTTCAACACACAGAGAGTTATATAAATTCTACTTGATTTAAAAAAAAAACTGTGCTGGTATCGGATCGGTATCGGTCGATACTCAGAATTTTTGGTATCGGATCGGATCGATTCTGAAAAAAATGGTATCGGTGCATCCCTAATACTAAGTGACTTGAATTTAAAGTGTAAATTATCAAGGGATGCTGTTGAATGCTGTTGATTACCACAGAAAATAATTTTGACTTCTCAGTCAACAAACAAAAATTGTTCAGACTTCAAATCTCTCACTCGTTATGAATTAAAAAATTGCTGCCCAAGGTGTAATTTGTTGGTGATGGAAAAACATGCACGACGAATTAATGGAAAATCAAGATAATCTTTAATTAATCCAAAATAAACACTCAGGAGATTGCTGTAGAAAACTGGGATAATAACTCAAACACAACCACATATACATTGACAATAATGGACAAGTTAACTAGGGAAACTCAGGGCTTATATACACAAAGAGCACAATCAAAAGAGAAACCGAACAGGTGCATGGAATTATGACCTATGGAAACTAATTAACAAACAGAGAAATTAACTAGGAACTAATGCCCGGTACACATTGTACGGTTATGTGCAGTCTCAGATGAAAGATGACCAACCACAGCAATTTCTGTGCTCGTGGCTCCTAAACGGTGGTCGAATAGTACAGTGAGAGATGTTCAAAGACGGCCATTGACACGGTCTTGCAACAAAAGATAACCTGTGATAATTTTCTGATAGTGTCAGAAATTTAGCATGATCATCTCACAGTGTATTTGCTGCTACGACCTACATCTACTGACTGGCCAATAAGTATGCAACATAAAATGGCATATTGATCAACGTGACATGGAGTTAAAACTTAAAACTGTTTACCTCAAGCTCCATTTGGTATTTTTTTTCCTAGCCATGACCGCATCCATATTCTCCTCTTTAGCTTCCTCATATTTTTTTCACTGCACATAAAAACCACAATTGGCCAAAGGGTGACTCATCTTGCTCTATTTGCTTACCATTGTAGCGACTGACCGGATCCTGTTTTCCTTTCACTACTGAACAAATATGAACACATATATGTTTAATTCACAAAACCTTGAATCATGTGAAATGGTGCCCCAATGTCTGCCAGCAGGTCATTGATTAACTCCATTTATGACGCATTGCACAATTAAGAAACAGAACCCTGTTGTTCTTGAAACCCTCACGTGGTACACACCACGGATGGACAGATGCTGACCACAGGATTCCCCACGTGATTCCCCAAGAAGGGGGAATCAACAGCCCGCGCCAACCACGGGATGAACTTATACACACACGCCATACATACCCGCACACAAACGTCCTTTGTGTGCAACTTAGGATAGAAATATCCTTAATGTATATAACACAGAATTGTATCTAACCTTCCTGTATGCATGCATATGTAGGGTATGAGCGCAGAATCATGAATTCATTATTTCTGCGCTCATACCCTACAGTTAACGGAGGGTTTCTAAAGCCCCAACCTATGACTCTTCCAATTCTAAATCTTCCCTTAGCGCCAGCCAGTCTGGAGGGTAGATTAATTTGTGACACCTTTACAGCGTAATGAGTCCCAACAGAGATCCTCGCGCAGCCCCGGTTTGCTCGCGAGCCAACATCAAAGAAGATCGCTATCTCCAAATCCCCCCCAGAGAGGGAAGGAATACCAGATGCGCAAATGGACAACACACACACACACACACACATATATGCATCTCTAACAGTAAAACCCAGAAATGAGTGATTCTGAAATGTAAACAGTATCTATTCCTGTATGTTTGAAGTTTATACTGTATCGAGTCTATCTAGGACTGTTAGTTATGTAGTTGAACCTTGCGGACTTCTATAAAGGTCTAAGAGTTTATATATATCCTTGTATGCGTAACAAACACAGAGTGATTGGTATCAAACGAAATCGTTCAACTTGCTCGAGCCAAATATATGTAAGAAGTTAATGAAAAAAATATTCTACTATGTTTTTCCCATCTTTGTAAGTGAAAGGCCAAACGCTCGTCCTCCTAAAACACGCGAATGAGGTCATCAGATTAAGACAAAGGGAATATCTGGCGCCAAAAAACTGTGAGTTGCTATTGGTCTTTGCTCCCAAAGAAGGGGGCGTTAAGTTTCACTTTAAAAGATGTGAGAGGGCTCTTCTTCACTCTCTTTCGTGCTACTCTTCCTGTGTATGTCCTGCGACCTAGTCGTCTCATTTTATCTTTGGTTTTATTTTACTTTTAACTCAGTCTTTTATTTGATGCTCAGTTCTCGTCGGCAGACCGAACGCAGCATATTACATTTTGATACAAGTCCTTTATCCTCTGGGTGAAAGGACTCCTCCACAGCATAACCTTAAGACTTTCGAATTTCCCGCGAGCTAACACGCTCTCGAAACACCGAAAGGATGCATCCAGCTCACCAACTACGAGGACATCCACACACGCTTGCGTGCCCAGCGACATAAAGGTCCCGTGCAAGTATAATTCAATCCAAATTCAAGCGCGATAAAGTGTGTATTTTCCTTGTTGGCTCTAAAGGTTCAACTGTGGTAACAATCTTAGTTTTCCTGTCCTCTACTTTTCTTTCTTACTGTTTTTGGTTTTATTATTCGATATATTCATTGTTAAATGTAGTTGTATTTTCTAGTACATTTGTATTAAACCCATTATACTCTTGATTGTCTCTGTTTGTTGGCCACGAAACAAAGCCTCTTTAATGTATGATCTAAAGCTACGAGCTGATACTGTTAAAGTTAACTAATTTGATTAGTAAACTGATACTAAGGATAAACCTTTTTGAGAATTGATAACGAATATCAAACAAGCAGCTCGGTGGACGAACTGACTTGGGATAACAGTTACAGTTAACTCTATTAAGGTATTCTGTAAATTAATATAGCCGCCTGCACGTGAATTATATACTTAATTAATTACAATTCGTTGTGGTAATTAACTATATATATCTGAAGCAGACGCGTGAGCTATATAATCCCTATTTGGGTGATTTGTATGTATGATGATCTAGTTCGGACCCGTATTCCATCACTGTTGATTCTAAATTAATAATTGTTGGATACTTATTCCCCAAACCTGAGCTTAATTCCTTACATATTATGGTGGAGAATGCGGGCACATTTTAAGCTTTGTTTGTGAACAACTAATGCAGTGTCAATTTTGTGTATTGTGTTGTTAATTTTGTATTCGAGCGCGCCGCCGCAGCGCGACCTCCGTAACGAACTAAGGTACAAGCCGATTGTCAGTTCAGCATTCACGGCGGCTAAATATATGTTAACATTTATTTCGCCACCGTGAATTACTAAAGTAAACTGCAGTTCCATAATATTGGAATTTGTCCCTGTAAAGACAAAGGCTCTTTGCGCATTTTGATATCAAAACCGCCTGCAGAACTGAACGTTCTCTCAGCGCGAGAGTAAACCTGACCAGAGCGAAGTTCCTCTCGTCAATAGTAAAAAGGCCTGATATTATAATCGTTAGATAAACGATAACTCTTGGTTGAAGATTGACCTAGCTAATCAATCAAAACCAAAAACATTTAAATCAGAGTGCTATTGTGATTAAATGTTTACGAGAGCCGGACAACAGAAGTAGAATTCCTGTGTCCATATTTATGAGTAGTGTAAACCTGCCCATAAAACCTGCCTTTGTGCAGTATAGCACCGAAAAATCCGCCGAGATTTGAAATTGTATCTTTGTGATTTGCACAGAAAACCTAAGAGCGAAAACTCTCTCAGAACTGAAATCACACCGAATGCAATTCCGCTGACAAACGCTGGAGGGCAACCTTTAAGTGTTTGCTAGTGTGAACAACCCACACCCTGCGACGTCATCTTGCGCGACCACCAGTACGCCCTCGTGTGGACAGTAATCGATAAGTCAGCCGTTTCTCAATTCATTCGCCCTGCAACTTAATTTCCTTGTGATTGAAATCGTGCGGTCTAATTCCCAATACTTAGTTGCATTTACAGCTGGCTTGTAATAGCATTATGGGATATTAGATTTCTTGTTTTCTTTACATTCGATTCTACATTGTAACGTTACAATTATTTTGAAGTTTGGTGCAAACAAGATTTGAATTAAAACTTCAACTTAAAGTTTCAGTTCAGCCACTGATATCCACTTTTAGAAGGGAGTGCGCCTCCTCGTGGTGCTAAGTCTACTTACCACCCTTCTTGCTTTCATTTTCTGTTTTGAATTTGGTCTATATCCCTCTGTCCTTGTGGCTTTCATTTTTATTTTAATCTTTAATTTCTCTCTTATCACTGATATTTTGCAGTAATCTGATTATTATCAAGATATAATTCGGATCGTTAACTCCTTTTTACACGCTTATTTTAAGATTGGTTCAAAGAACTTTGAATTTAAGTTAAAATTAAGGTGTCTAAGTCAACCAGGTTAACCACAGGGAGGAAGTGCGCCCCCTTTGTGGTGAAATACCACTACTGCGGTTTGTCTTCTCCTGTGTTCATCCTGCTTGGCTTATTTCGACTTTTCTCTTTTGATTATCTCATAATTATTAATGATACCTTACCGTTATCATTTGTAGTTATCGGATATTATTCTGATTTTCCTTAATTCTTCTTGCATGCTTATTTAAATTTGATTTAAACTTCTTTGAATTTAAATTGAATTAAGTTTGTCTGTTCAGTCAGGTGCATCACCACTGAGGAAGTACGCACCCTGGTGGCATCAACACGCCACTACAGCCTGCCTCCTCCTGTGTTCCATCTGGTTTTCTTTATTTTCTATTTTTCTCTTTTGGGGTTAGGTTATTTTGGGTAAAATACATCATTATCCATGTATCCAAATACATTTCCCTTTGTTTATTATTATTTAGTAAAACATTTGACTCTTATTGCTACAAAAAAAAATAAAAAATCAATCCATTTTGTTTGAACAAGAAATCCTTAATCCACTTTAAGTTTCACTTGTTTAACCTTTGTGTATTTGTAGGTGGCATTCACTAGAGTACTGTGGTGAGTTGCGGCATTCTCTAATTGGCACACCGCAGGTGAGGTTACCCGACCGGCGGTACTGACGCTGGCCGTGTGTAAGTTTCGGACACTCCCGAATCCCGTACCATTGCTGCGGCACGCAACCGCGACATCAGCAATTTGGCACTCCAATAGGTGACGTCAACCACGTCAGTCGACACACAAGGCAATTTTGGAATAATTACCTAAACCGGGGCCTAAAGAGGGGCCACTCTTTTTGAGGGTTCTAGGGAAAATCCACTTTGCCGTGCCGTCTGGCGATTGACCACTTCGGGGTGCCGGTTGTGTTTAAAGTCAGGTTGTTTGAGGGGGCGCAGCAGGGTACAGGGAGACAACGGAGTTGCCCGAGAACACGGCGGTCAAGTGTTGGGAACCGTCGGAGGGGTGACTGAGCCACGGGGTCCCGCCAGAGTGGCCTCAATTCACCGCAGGTAAACTAAATTTAGTGAAACACATTCCGCTTACTATAAGCCACAGAATACTAGATATCTCCCGGATAGTTTAAGTATTTGGCCCATCTCTTCTCCAAGCCACACCATCGTCCTAGGGTTTTCTTCCCCGATAGCCCTCACTCACCTGTTGGCCCCATCTTAAACCCTAGCAGCAGGCTCAGGCCTCCTTATCCCCTGTAACACTTCGTGTGTTATCATCCGTTCCATTTCCTTATAGACCTATTAATTTTTCTTCTTGTTATTTCACTTCAACTTTCTATCTCACTAATTTTCCCGTTCTGCTGTGATTTGTTCCTTTCAGTTCATCTAGACACAGAACCTTTGGGAGACACCAAGGAGAAAGCTAAATCATAGATCAACAATCTTGATTTAGCCCCTGCGCTGACCTGCACAAATTGTCCCCACCTAACTGTTTGCATCAGTTAGCTAAAATTCTCATAGACGGCATAAGCCTTACTAGCATAATTCGTTGACCATAGAACGAGCTTGCACTGGTTTCTTTGTGTGTGTGTGTGTTCTGTATTCCTCTCGCCTACAGTGAGCAGCATGTCCCGTGCCTCCAGTCCCGCAGCCCACTGGGACAACCTCGACGCATGGCTGACAGCCATGACGGCTACCTTCCTGCCCAAGGATGCCGGCGACTCAGAGCCCCGGAGCCAAGAGCAGTTGGACGGCGACTTGGACAAACTAATGACACACGATCCCACCCAGAGCTACAACTACAAAGACTGGGCCAGAATCGTGGGAAACCTCGCTCACACCCTTGTCGACCAGGCACGGCTCAGCGAAAGAAACGTCATCGACCTGGAACAGGAGGCAGCAACGCTGAGGCTCCAAGCGGAGGAGGCCCAAAGTGACCAAGCCAATACCCAGAGTCAGCTAGATCAGCTCCTACTCGAGACCGAGGATCAGCGCAAGGAAAAAGAGGAAATGGACCCAGAGCTACAAAAGGAAGTGGAAAGACTTCAAAAGGCCCTGTCTGACCTTCGTCGGGACACAGACCGAAGAGAGAAGTTGGAGAGAAAAACCAGAGAGGAACTCGATGGACAAATCCGACAAGGTGAAGCTCTTCTTGAAAGAGCAAAGATTGAACTGAAAGAAAGAGACGCTAAGGCCAAGGCCTGTGAGAAACATTTGAAAGCGGCCCGAGTTGAAATCCGTGAGCTTCACCAGCACAGAGAGGATTTAAAAGATGAACTTGACATTGTTCACAGAGAGTTAAAACACTCTTATAGACTGCAGACTGACTGGTCAGAGGAAACGCACACCACTGAGTTTCCCCTGACCTACCGGCCCACACCTTTCAGCCAAGAACCCAGAGCTGAAAAGGGGGGCGAGAGCCCACCGTTCAAGACATCACCAACCAGCCCACGAGGACCCTCGTCAGCAGCAAGGGAGGGGGGGGCCTTTCCAGCCAGCCACTGACCACGGCATGGCCCCAAAAGAACTTGACAAGCTGGCCCGAAACATCCCTACGTTCACTCTGAACCCTGCAGGAGGCCATGATGTGCATGCCTACCTACAAGATATAGACTTTCACTTGCACACTATTCCCAATGTGACCACATGGGACAGATTGTACCTGCTCAGAATTACGTCTAGTCGTGACGTCCGCTGCTTCCTAGATCGCCAACCAGAGACTGTCAAATCCGATTACCAGCAGCTGCGGCAGGCTTTCATCAGGGAATTCTCTGATCCAGAGACCGATCAAGGACTCATCGCTGCCATGGACCTCAAACAGGCCCGACAGGAAACTCCACAGGCCTACTACAGCCGCATCCGACGAGCCTACTTAGGTGCACGGAACGAACCCGGGATGGAAGAAGATTTCAATTTCCGAACTCTATTCCGCCGTAACCTGCATCCCACGGTGAGCCATCACTTAAGGGTCCTGGCCTGCCCTCGGAGCATGAGTACCCAACAGCTGCGAGACTTGGCCCATAAAGCTTTCACCAAGCAAAAGATTGCTTCTGAAAAGACTGTAAAAAATCCATCCATTTGCACTGTCACTGATCAGCGCTCCGAGCCGGCACTAGAGGGCGCCCAGCAGCACCACAACAACAGACCTTTTAACAACGAGTCAAGACCGTTCCAGGCCAATAGAGGGCAGCACAACCGTGATGGTGCTCGCCCTAAGCACCAGAGCGGACGCTCTGAAAGATTCTACGGCAGCCCACGGCCCTCCCACAACCAAAAGGGTGGAGCCACGTGGGAAGCCAGCCGACGGCCCAGAAAGAGCCGAACCCCATCAACTAGAACGTCCAGCCCAGACAGCCCGCAGCGAAACACCTCTCGGCATGTCCCAGGCAAGTCCAAGTCCGAGCCTACCTCAAAGAAAAACAGTGACGCCACGTCGGAATCCGCAGAGATCCTGAAAATTCTGAAAGAGCTTATCCATAAGAAACCTCACAAGGAAGACAAAGAGGACAGGCCAGACTCCTCATGACTAAGAGTAAGACCTGAAACCAACACCCTTCCTGACCGCCCTCCTACCGAACCAAGCACCCAAAGCCCCGCTCTTCAGACACAGCTACAGAACCAGCTGTCACATCACCAAGAGATAGTGTCATCTACTCGGTGCAGTTAACAACCGCACCCCCTGAAGCGGACAACACAATTTGTCACACCAGTGACCAAACCCCTCAGATACCAGAAAGTGCTGTGTTGGTTGTGTGTCTCTGCAACGAGCCACAAGAGACCGACACTAACTGCTTATCGATCACCACACAAGCCCAGACACCAAAACTCCTGGGTAATCTGATCTCACTTTGATATCAGCTGAACTTTTCAAAAGACTCAGATTTGAAGCTAAGAGACAAAATCAAACTCTAAAATCTCAGAATTGTGTGCTGAATGTGCAGTCATACAGCCAAAATGACATCCGCCTTGAACAAGTAGCTCCCATTCATTTAACGATTGGTCCTATGAGTCTGTTACACCCTGTGTACATCTCACCGATGGACACATATCCCCTCCTCATCGGCAAAGATCTGCTAGACCGTTTCGAGCCCCTGCTGGACTTCAGACAGCTGAAGATTTGGGCTCAAGTGCGGGAACCTCTCCCCTTTCAGCCACCCAGGTCACCTGAGCCAGACTGCCAGGTCACAGAGGTCACGGGAACTCTCGCAACCTGCCGCAAAGACACAGCCTCAGCACCAGAGCGAGATTCAAGTTCGCTACTCTGCACATTCCAGCTCACCAAAGACTCTGAGCCCTTCTGCCCCAAGGTCAAAGGCGACCTGCAGTTGAATAAAGTAACCACTACTGACATCATACTTGCACTATGGGCAGACAACTCAGCCATCAGTGTATCACTATTCAATGCCCTCACTGAACACACACCAGACCTTCCGTCTGCCAGCAAGCGCACCCGTTTCCCTTTGAACTCATGCCCATCAAACATGGTGACCGCCAAAGGCATCTGCACTTTGAACTTGCAATGGAACCACCGGTGCCTGACCCATTACTTCCTGGTCCTTCCGGACCCGCCCCATGATGTCTACATCGGTGCAGACATTCTGATTCGCCTCCAGGCTCATGTAGACATTATTATTGAGGTATTGTGGGCCCCACTGACTTTTCAGCCAGTCATTGTTCCAACCAACACTGAGAACCTCATGTCAGGCCAGACCATTCCAGAGGTCTGCACCTTAGTCAACGAACAGGAAACTGTCGTACCAGCGTATACCAAAGGGGTCGCTGTTCGGCTCAACATACGATGTGGCCAAAACCTAAACCACACACTGGGTTTCTTTCATCCCTCACCCGAAGGCGTTGAACTTGGACTCACGCTAGAGGCCACACCCCTCACTGAAGTGTCCTCCCGTACAGTCTACATCCTTTTCAACAACTGCATGGCGAAAGACATCACCATTCCAAAGGCCTATCGGGTGGGGTGGCTAGTGAGCCACAACTTTCCTGACTTTGAACTCACATTACCAATCATTGGGCCCATCCCATCCTCAATGATGCCCGAAGGGAACACCGACAACACAGTGTTCAAGACACCCTTCAAGATCATCTCCATCACTTCGGTCATGCCGGTGGACAAAGACCAGGTATGCAGAACAGAACTGACAGATGACCAACACCTGGCAGTATACACAGTCTCCAAACAGCCTGCCTGCGAGACTGATGAAACTGCTGCACCTCTGCCTGCCAACATGACAGACGACACACCAACTGAGGAGCCGTACCCAGGATTTGAATCTCTAGTTCAGCAAATTATAAAAGACGCTGACGCAATTAAAAATGATGCAGACCTACAAAGACTCAGACAAGTCCTTTACAAGTTCAAAGCATCCTTTGCCAAAGACTCTTTAGATTGTGGTCTCACCAAACTCCACACCGTGCGCATCCCAACGCACCCTCAAGCTCCTCCCACTTTTGTCAGGCAGTACAAGATCCCCATCGCATCACACGAACCGGTGCAAGAGATCATCGATTCCATGCTTGAAAAAGGTGTCATCCGTCCATGCAACAGCACCTATTCTGCCCCGATCTGGCCCGTGATCAAACCAAACGGCAAGTGGCGACCCACCATTGACTACAGAAAACTGAATCAACAGGTGCCATTGTCGCGATGGCCCATGACCCAGCTGGAACAAGAAATACCCAGAATCAGAGGTGCCACAATCTTCTCTACACTTGATGTGGCCTCTGGATTCGGGACCATACCAGTGCATCCAGAAGACCAGCACAAGCTAGCTTTCACGTTCGGCAACAGACAATTCACTTTCACCAGGTGTCCGTTCGGCTATGCCAACTCACCTGCTGAGTTCAACATCTTCCTGAACAAAGCATGCCCAGATGCCAGAATGAGAGGTAACCTCATCTACGTAGACAACGTTCTAATGAAAAGCAAAACAGTGGCTGACCACTTAAAAGAGATAGACTATGTTTTGAACCAATTGTCAACTGCCGGCGCCAAGATCGCTCTCCACAAAGGACAGTGGTGTCGAACCAAGGTCAACTACGTAGGCCTACTGATTGTGTCACAGGGCATCGAACCTCAGTCCAACCGCATTCAAGCCGTCCAAAACATCAAACCACCCACCAACATCTCAGAACTGCGAAGTTTTCTAGGGGTGTGCAATTACTCACGGCAATTCATCGAGAGCTACTCAGACATTGCAAAACCTCTGACAGCCCTTCTTAAAAAAGACTGCCCATTTGTCTGGACTGAACTTCAAGACAATGCCATGAATGAGCTGAAACATCACCTGTGCACAGCCCCATGTATGGCTTACCCTGATCCACAAAGAGAGTTCTATTTAGAAGCTGGATTCTCCAACCACTGTCACAGCGCTGGCCTATACCAACGCCACGATCAAGACAAAAGAGTAGTCGCGTATGCCAGCAAGACACTCCTGCCACCAGAGACTAAATTCTCAGATTGTGAAAAAGCTCTGCTCTGCACCGTATGGGCCATCCAAAGATTCTCCAACTACATTGGAGCCCAGAAGGTTATTATAGAGACCTGCCACCAGCCTGTCATGTTCCTCAACAGCCAACGTATCAGAGATGGCGTGGTCACCAATTCATGCATTGCCACGTGGTTAATGGCCCTCCAGGGGCGCAATGTCGAGGCAAGATATGCTCAGAATCACAAATCTACACTAGGCAACGGCCTGGCAGCCTGCCAAAACTGCTCTGATAACACACCAGCTGCGACAGTGGATGTAGAAGAACCCCAACAGCAACAACTGACCAGTCACAGGTACTTTGAAGAGAATGCGTGCCAAGGTATGCCCACAGCCTACGTCGATGGATGTTCCTACAACCACGAGGGCACTTGCCAAGCAGGTGCGGGCGTGCTATGGGTAAATGACCAGCCATGCCCACCACAACACTTCAAGTTGGGCCCGCAGTCATCACAATATGCTGAGGTAGCAGCCATTCTCATAACACTGCAAATCGCATCGACACATAACATCAGAGAACTCCTTATCTGCACAGACTCTAACTATGCCAGACTCAGTTTCACATGCCACCTTCCAGGCTGGAAACAAAATGGCTTTAAGACTTCAAATAACAAGCCTGTCACACACCAACACCTGTTCCAGGCATGCGATGACATCACAAGAACACACAACATGATTGTCTACTGGAAAAAAGTGAAAGGACACTCAAGGCAACCGGGCCTTGACAAAGACTTGAATGATCAAACTGATGCTCTAGCCAAGACTGGCGCACTACATGGCAATCTCTGGTCACCCCCAACCAACCCACCCACTGTGAACGTTGCAGTAATAACCCGTAGCAGAGTATGTGAGCGGAGTGGAGCGGCAACAATTTCCCCTCCGCGCTCCAAGCATTTAATAATCACTCCGCTCCAGCTCCGCTCCAGGTTCACCATTTACCGCTCCCGCTCCACTCCTCGCTCACTGATATCAGACACACCGCTCCGTCTTCGCTCCCCGAGGAAATTGCGAATGAAGTAGGCTATTTAAGTATGCTTTGAAATCTCACAAAATTTTTCCTCATCATAATATATAGGCATATTAAATAAAAATAAATAAAAAACAACATTAGGAGAATAGTTTCAATGTGGTTTATTGGATAGTGTGCAAACTTTTCCTATGCCATGCTATACTTATTACATGGTTATCAGCATTAAAAGTTAAATATCATTGCTGCTTTTTGCAGAGCACATTTTGTTTGGAAAGAGTAAAATAACTACGTTTTCATCAGTTATTTCATCTACGGGTCGCTACATTTCTTACAGATTTCTGCTCATTCGAAATCAAATAGGCTACCGACAGCACTGTAAGATTACATTTGTTTGAATGCAATGCATTAGTGAGAAAGCGATTGCGTGTGTGATTAAGTGTTCCCTGTTTAAAATGTGCTTTCACCCGATCCAGCCTGATCTCATGAAAGTGCGGATCTATTGCACAAATTTTATTTCTCGTACCATTTACAAAAATAGTTTTTGCTTGCATAGCGCAGTTTTCGCGTGCATATGATACAGACTTTATGGCGTGCACGCACTTCACATCCCTAATCCTAACCAAGGGGTTTGTGTTTCATTTGCACGCAAAAACTATTTTTTGGCGTATAAACGGCACGAGAAATAAAATTCGTGCTATATATACGCACTTTCATGAGATCGTGTTGCCCGGTCATATTCAGTAGGCTTGAGAACCTCCCGCAGTCACTTATGTCCATCGGCGTCATCATAACCTTCACATTTTTTTCTGATTTGAGTGATCCATCTGTATCATGCTAGCGTAATGTGTTTAACGTGTGAATCCTTACTAAAAATGCAGTTCTATAATGAGCCGTTGGCATGAATTGTACTCGTGATGGAGCGGTAGTGGAGCGCTCTCGGAGCGAGTGAAAACCACGACGCTCCGACTTTTAAAAAATCCGCTCCGCGCTCCATTCAAAATCACATCGCTCCACTCCTCGCTCCGCTCCCACTCCACTCCGCTCACATACTCTGACCCGTAGCAAACGAACCTTTCCTGCAACAGTGCCAACCTCACAACCTCTAACGCTAGCTCCACAAATGTCAAACAACGACATAGCGAACATGCAGGCCTCTGATGCATCCATACAGGGTATTCTGAACCACCTCTCAGACCCCTCCAACCACCCTATCGCACTGTCTGAACTCACAGGTAACCCGTGCCTCAGACGTCTACATGACATCAAACACATGATGCGTGTGACACACAACATTCTGTGGTATGCACCTGATGACATCACTGCGCCAAGGCTTGTGGTGCCACAGTGCCTAAGGGGGGTCATGCTGATGTATGCACACGACGCACCATGTGCCGGACACCACGGTACCAGGGCCACTTATGAGACTCTGAAACAAGTGGCATACTGGCCCCGCATGCAGAAAGATGTTGCAGAATATGTCAGAGAATGCCTGGTCTGTTGCCAGTTTCAACCAGCAAACCCAAACCACAGAGCTCCACTGCAACGCAGAGGAGTCACATTTCCATGGTCAGACCTCCAAATCGACTGGGTAGGACCTCTGCCCAGGTCAACGAGGGGCAACAAGTACTTCCTCACGGTCGTGTGCCAGTTCACAAAGTGGGTAGAGTGTCTTCCGGCACCCAACGACACTGCCCAGACCACGGCATACCTCATGATGAACCACATCTTCTCCAGGTTCGGACTGCCATTGAGAGTCAACTCAGACAGAGGTACTCACTTCACAGCTGAGATTATGCAGCAGATCTGGAAACTCCTGGGAGTTCAAGCTCAACTACACGTCAGCCATCATCCGATCTCATCTGGCCAAGTGGAACGTTCGAACCGGACCGTGGTCAGTATGCTGAAAAAGTATGTGTCTGCCAACCAGAAAGACTGGGATGTGAAACTCCCGCTGGTGTTAATGGCCCTCAGAGCCACCCCGCAGGACTCAACTCACGTGTCTCCCTTCGAACTAATGACTGGGCGGCAAATGACACTGCCACTGCATCTGCTGTATCAGCCAGGAGACTCCAACCTAGTGACAGCCTGCACCACTCACCAGTACCTCGACGAGCTACACCAACACCTGAAAGCAACCTTTGCCTTCGCCCAACAACAGCTTCAAAAGCATACTATGACCGGAAAGCGTCACACCAGCAATTGGACATGGGCGACAGGGTCTGGATGCTGCTGTGGTTTGCCATCCTGTGCCTTCAGTCGACCAGAGACCAGCCGCAATCGGAGATCATCTCACCAGGTCCGGCATCAGGCATCGTCCTGAGGGAACAACCGGGACTCCTGATCACCAACTGCCGGACCCACACCCAGAAAGTATATGTTCGACTCGACCCCCGGAATGTTTACAGAGCACATTACCCCAGCGCAGTAGCCCAATACAGTTGGGCCGGTGCCCGATGGACAGAGGACTCCCTCACTCACGCTGAAGCCGATGTCAGGCACATGCTCAATCAACTTGAGAAAATGACTGTCACACAAGCGGAGCTAAGTGGACACAACCGCCGCTCCAAACGGTTCCTTGGAGCTTTGCTCGGAGCCGCCGCTGCCGTCGGAACTCTGTTTAACATCGGTATGTCTAGTGTCAACTCAGTGAACTTAGCCACCGTGAGACGGCATGTGGCCGAAATTCGAACTGAAATCCCACAGATAAAAGAGCAACTCAACACACAAAGTGCCTCCCTTCAGACCATCGGCAAGACTTTGAGGGGAACTGTGGTGGTTCTCAACACTCACAGCGTCCTGCTGAACCAGACCGTGAACTCCATGAAACAGCTGTTTACGGTTTTCCAGAATGACTTTGCTCAAACTCAGCTGGTCACAGCCCTGATGGCGGACATGCTGCGGGAGGTGAGCTCTTCGATTGACAGCCTAGCCATGGGAAGGATTCCACCGTACCTGATACCCTTAAGCCTTGTCCAAACGGTGCTGGCTTCCGCCGTCACCACGCCAACTGACCCTCTACAAATACACCTCGCCTACTCTCTGGGCAGCACCATCCCACTCTACGTCGACCCCGACCAGAGGGAAGTGGGTTTTCTCCTGAACCTACCCATCATAGAGTCAAGCCGAATCTACAGACTCAAGGACATTGTCAATGTTGGGTTTTGGAAAGATAACACCCACGTCAAGATCCGCACTCCCGACGTAGTGGCCTATCACGACAGTGACCCACAGCTGTACCTGGCCCCCAACCTGCACATGTGCACGTTGACTAAAGACATTCATTATCTCTGCCCTAGCAAGCCCTTCCTCAGAGACAACACTGATGGAATCTGCGGGTTGCGACCCATGGCCAGCGACACCCGGTGTCCTGCCGAAGCCAAATCTCGCACTCAAGTCACCGAGACACGAGCAGAAATTGTAGGTGACAGGTGGCTTGTTAACACTCCGGTGAGCACGGCTACTCTCACCTACGACCAGCACGACACTGCCACCCGTGTCACCCTGCTCGACCAGAGCATGTGGATTCGGGTACCAAAAGGTGCCATCCTCCACCTAGATGATCTGGCTTTGTACCATCTTCCAAGCAACGAGTATGAATCAGAACTGGAAATCCCCTCCTTTTTCAAGAACCGTAACTTCACCCTGGATCCCGAACTGAAATTGGGGATTGAAGAAGGGGGATCCCAGCTAATTGACATTGCTCCCATCGATACAGCCCTCCAGGCACTGTCTCGACTGCCCATCCTGACTACCTCACCTGTTGTCCAAGCCTGGACCGCAGCTGACACCACGCTGTGTATCTCTATGATAGTCAGCCACATCCTATCACTAGGCTTGGCCTTCATCCTGTACAGGAGGCTCAACGAGAAGCGAACATCGACAGCCAAGCTCACAAAAGCCGTGTCTGGAGGTTTCCGACGGAGCCCCCGGAAAGAGGGGACCACGCCAGAGGCCGCTTTGAATCTCATCGAGCTGAGCCCTCAGCCTCAATAATCACCTGCTACAAGACCCTCATGATTCACCTGCCATCCGCCATTGTGATGATTGTCGTCCGATGATGTCTCCACAGAGCTCATACCCTACAGTTAACGGAGGGTTTCTAAAGCCCCAACCTATGACTCTTCCAATTCTAAATCTTCCCTTAGCGCCAGCCAGTCTGGAGGGTAGATTAATTTGTGACACCTTTACAGCGTAATGAGTCCCAACAGAGATCCTCGCGCAGCCCCGGTTTGCTCGCGAGCCAACATCAAAGAAGATCGCTATCTCCAAATCCCCCCCAGAGAGGTAAGGAATACCAGATGCGCAAATGGACAACACACACACTCACACACATATATGCATCTCTAACAGTAAAACCCAGAAATGAGTGATTCTGAAATGTAAACATGATGTATTCCTGTATGTTTGAAGTTTATACTGTATCGAGTCTATCTAGGACTGTTAGTTATGTAGTTGAACCTTGTGGACTTCTATAAAGGTCTAAGAGTTTATATATATCCTTGTATGCGTAACAAACACAGAGTGATTGGTATCAAACGAAATCGTTCAACTTGCTCGAGCCAAATATATGTAAGAAGTTAATGAAAAAAATATTCTACTATGTTTTTCCCATCTTTGTAAGTGAAAGGCCAAACGCTCGTCCTCCTAAAATACGCGAATGAGGTCATCAGATTAAGACAAAGGGAATATCTGGCGCCAAAAATCTGTGAGTTGCTATTGGTCTTTGCTCCCAAAGAAGGGGGCGTTAAGTTTCACTTTAAAAGATGTGAGAGGGCTCTTCTTCACTCTCTTTCGTGCTACTCTTCCTGTGTATGTCCTGCGACCTAGTCGTCTCATTTTATCTTTGGTTTTATTTTACTTTTAACTCAGTCTTTTATTTGATGCTCAGTTCTCGTCGGCAGACCGAACGCAGCATATTACATTTTGATACAAGTCCTTTATCCTCTGGGTGAAAGGACTCCTCCACAGCATAACCTTAAGACTTTCGAATTTCCCGCGAGCTAACACGCTCTCGAAACACCGAAAGGACGCATCCAGCTCACCAACTACGAGGACATCCACACCCACACACGCTTGCGTGCCCAGCGACATAAAGGTCCCGTGCAAGTATAATTCAATCCAAATTCAAGCGCGATAAAGTGTGTATTTTCCTTGTTGGCTCTAAAGGTTCAACTGTGGTAACAATCTTAGTTTTCCTGTCCTCTACTTTTCTTTCTTACTGTTTTTGCTTTTATTATTCGATATATTCATTGTTAAATGTAGTTGTATTTTCTAGTACATTTGTATTAAACCCATTATACTCTTGATTGTCTCTGTTTGTTGGCCACGGAACAAAGCCTCTTTAATGTATGATCTAAAGCTACGAGCTGATACTGTTAAAGTTAACTAATTTGATTAGTAAACTGATACTAAGGATAAACCTTTTTGAGAATTGATAACGAATATCAAACAAGCAGCTCGGTGGACGAACTGACTTGGGATAACAGTTACAGTTAACTCTATTAAGGTATTCTGTAAATTAATATAGCCGCCTGCACGTGAATTATATACTTAATTAATTACAATTTGTTGTGGTAATTAACTATATATATCTGAAGCAGACGCGTGAGCTATATAATCCCTATTTGGGTGATTTGTATGTATGATGATCTAGTTCGGACCCGTATTCCATCACTTTTGATTCTAAATTAATAATTGTTGGATACTTATTCCCCAAACCTGAGCTAAATTCCTTACACATATCTAATTAGTTTTGTCTTATTCTATAGATTAAATTTGAGACTGTTCTGTAACTTTGAATCTTAAGTGTATTTCTAAAGAAAGAATACCTAACATGATCAAATTCTGTGCCTCTCCCTCTTGCTAGGTCATAAAACTTTATGACCCCCAAAAGGAATTCCAAGGGAATCATAGCTCCCACTTGAATTCTGATAAAGAAAGAGGAATAGACTCTGCAATCTTATATTTTCTATAAGTATAACCACTTAAGAAATGTATAAACTTGAATTTGATCTTTCCTAGGTCATGGTAGCCGGTATTATGGCTTTATAGTCGTGTGAGTGAACATTAAATGTGTGTAATTCTGCATATGAATGTAACTGTATGTTTCTTCTACTCTTTCTGGCCATTCTTGGTACCTGTTTGACCATCTTGTTTTGACTAAACAAGTCATACATAGGATATTACAGTAAAATGTATTGTTCTGTGTGTACAATCTTTCTGGGTAGAAATGACAAAATGTCATACCATCACAAATTATCCTGACAGGACAAAGAAAAACTTTTCCCGCTCGAGATACTCTAAGATAATTGGTTCACATACGCGAAGCAGGCGTGAACCCCTCCTCTTTTTCAGGAGCTTTTTCCCTGTGAGAGGTTTCCGTGCCATGGCTCCTTAGGGAGCTTTACGCCGTGTTTCTCCTTTTTCTTTAATCTTTCTTTATTTTCGTCTTCGGACTTTCCTACGTTCACTTTCAGCGAAATGAACGTAATCGGCAACTTCAACTTTAAAGAGACTCTTTGAACCAACCAGCAACTGCACCTCAAAGGACATTCAAACTAACGCGCTCCCTCGCTCTGAAAGACCACGTGAACGCGTGACACGAGGACAGAGACACACACACACACGCTTTGGTTCTCAGCCACACGAAGAATCATGCAAGTATCGTAATTCCTATCGATCTAAATGCTTTAAGATCTGTTTACCCCATTCAGGGGATTTGATCTTTGTGTCTCCCATGGTTCACTTTGTCTGTGTTTTGTGCCGTACTGCAATCTCTCATCCTGACCGTTAGTTTCACTTTCTCATCCTCTCTCTCTCTCTCTCTCTCTCTCTCTCTCTCTATATATATATATATATATATATATATATATATAAACGATATATATATATATATATATATATATATATATATATATATATATATATGTATATATATATATATATATATATATATATATCGTTTTCTCTCCCTCTCTCATCCTATTTTAATTCGTGTTTGTAATTTTTTTCGTTTGTTTGTTTCGAGTGTACATACATGTATCCCGTGTGAATTGTAGTTTGATGCATTATTAGTCCAATTATTAAAACCATTATATTCTTGATTGTTCGTCTGAAATGCTAATTTTTACAAAGTCAATGAAGTGTTTGATCTAGCTACAAAGCTTTACAATTCGTTACTATTTCAGTAACCTAAATTTTATAATAACAAGAAGGTGAATTTTCATGGCCAGAAAATAGCTTTTTGGAATTATAAGGAAGGGATAACCTTGTTGAGAAGTTGATAAGTTAATCTTACGGCCGTTTGCTGGACAAACAGATTGTTCGATAGCTAAATTAATTCCATTAAAGGTTATCTCACATAATCGATCTGGAAGTGGACCATTGATATATGAATGATGAATTATAATTCGTTGTGATTGATCATTCATATGTATAATCGATCTATTTTCAACTTCGATAATTTAACTGTAATATGCAGTATATTAATCATATTCATGATTAATTATTAAAATTCCCTATATATCATTTGAGCTAATGTTAATGCATTCAATGTAAGACTCATTGTCGCTACATGTTTGGTGGAGACCGCGACGCATTTCAAACTTTGTTTTATGAGCAAATTCAGTTTCAATCTATGAGTATATTGTGTATTATTTTTTTTTTTTATGCGCGCTCCAGTGAAAGTCGCGCAACGCAACCCACTGAAGAACTGATCGGCACGAAGCCAAACTCAGTTAAGCAAATTGACCCTGTGAAATATGTTTAACATGTGAACAATGTTAATTGCTAAATTAAACTGCAGTTCATAATATTATACCTGTCCCTGTAAAGACGAAGCAAACTCTTTGCAGCTGGTACATGTTAATATTATTTAAACGCCTGATTAAGACGAGAATCTCTTTATCAGAGCAAGACGTAAATCTGATCGAGAGCGAGTTTCCTCTGTTCAGTGGTAAAAGGCCTTACTTACTTACATAATGTCGTAATTGAATTCGTGGTTAACCCAGTGATATTCAACAAAAACGATAAACTCCTGGTCAAAAATTGGCGTAGCTACCCAATTGAAGATCTAATACATTTAAATCATAAGTGCTATTGTGAAAAATGTTTATTGGAGTTCGAACCAACAGACGAAAATTCCTGTCGTCCACATTTGTGTATGTGCGGCGAAGAAATCCCGCCATATACTCCTGTGCAGTATAGCACCGAAAGATCCACAGAGATCTGTTTGTTTATTTGTGATTTATTGCAGGAAATCAGCGCACGAGGCGAGCTGAAAGCTCTTAGTTTGAATCACATTAAAGTCGGTTGTAATTCCGCTTTCTAAACACCAGAGGGCGTTCCTTTAGGTATTTAGAAGTCTCAAATTACGCCCCGCCTTCTGACTTCAGCATGCTTGAGCACAATTACACCATCTCGTGGCCGTTTAAGGTAATGCTCTCTTTACTGCTGAATTCATTTCCCTGTGAATTAGCCTGTCTAAATTCTCAATAATTATTTGCATTTATAGCTTTGCTTGTGCGAATATTATTTTGTGGTAGACAAATTTTTCTGCTTTTGACTGGTACATTTACTTTAAGTTTGGTCAAACAAGATTTGAATTAAAACTTAAACTAAATCCCAGCACAGCCAGAGAGAGCCCACTTAGAAGTCCCCTAGTGGCCGCCTTCTAAGTCCGCTCACTCAACTCTCCTTGTCTCTCTTTTCAATTCTGTTCTGAATTGCCTATTTCTACTTTTCTCTTTTGACTATTTTATAGTTATTGATGACACTTTACTGTTATCGTTAATTATTATAAAATATTATCCTGATTTCTCAATCTCCTTTCTCCTTTAATTTGGTTTTAAACCAGTGTAAATTTATGTCGTGTTCGCCTGTCACCCACTAATATCCATGTGGAGGAAACAGCGCCACCCTGTGGCCTTCCTCACTAAGTCGGCACCACGCTTTTCCTCCTTTCACTCTGTTTTGAATTGTGCATCTATCTCATCTTCCCCTTTTGATTATTTTATAGGTATTAATGATACTTTACGGTGTTATTAGCTATTATAGGATATCATTCTGATTTCCCTTTTAATTATTTCCTGCTTGTTTTAAATTTTAAATTTAAACAAGTTTTGAATTTGAATCAACTGTTGTGTTTACCCAGGAAAAGCACGGAGAAGGAGTACGCCCCCTTGTGGTGAAAACCCACTACTGCGGCCTGCTTTTTCTACCGTGTTTCAATCCTGTCTCTTCATATTTAGATTTTTATTATTTTTCCTCTCTTTTGGGTTAGGTTATTTTGATAATTACCAACAATATCATAATTCCCTCTTTTTGTTATTATTTAGTAAAACCTTCGACTCTTATTGCTACATAAATAATTACTCAATTTGGTTTAAACAAACAAGCCTTAATTCACTTTATGCTTCCCTTGTTCATCCTTTTTGTGTATCTATTGTAGTAACTCCCTTGGTGATTTGAAGTCATCTCTGGTGGTGTTCCGGCCAGCAGGGTTGTCCGACCAGCGTTACCAACACTGGCTGTGCGTGAATCTCGGTTTCTCTTATCTCTGTCCGTCGTTGCGGCCCGCAGTGCTGACATCAGCAATTTGGCACTCCAAAGGTAGTCAACCAGTCCAGCCGACACAAAAAGGCAATTTCTGGGACCAGTACCTAAACCGGGGCCTAAAAAGAGGCCACTCCTCCGGGAGGGTTCTGGGGAACAGCCCAATTTTGTAGTGTTGCCTGGCGGTTGACATCTTGGTGTTGCCGAGTTGTGTTTAAAGTCAAAAAGACTGTTTGGGAGGGCGCAACGCGACACAGAGTAACGGAGGGCCGAGGACACCGCGGTTGAGTGTTTGGGAAGCGCCAGGGAGGTTGACCATGCCACTGGTTCTCACCGGAGTGGACTCAATTCACCGCAGGTAAACTAAATTTAATAAAAAAAAAAAAAACATCCCACTTACTATAAGCCACAAAATACTAGATATCTCCCGGATATTTTAAGTGTTTGGCCCATCTCTTCTCCAAGCCACACCTTCTTAGGTTGCTATCCCGACAACCCCACTCACCCGTAGGCCCTATCTTAAACCCCATCAGCGGTAGTAGGCTTAGGCCTCCTTATTCTCCCTAACACTTCCAGTGTTAGTATTTATTCCAGTTCATTACAGACCTATTGTTTTATTTCATTCTGATCTTTTCTATCTTGTGTTCTGTTGTGATTTGTTTCTTTCATTTCACTTAGAGACAGTAACCTGTGAGAGCCACCAAGGAAGCTAAATAATAGAATAGAGTGACAATTACGCAACCGGTGTCATCACGTGACCCGCTAGGCTACTGCCTGTCAAAACTCTAGTTCGGGTCCTTCGTCCACCCAAATCAATTGGCTCCGCTAACTGTTTACATCAGTTAGCCCCAAAATTCTCATAAACGGCATAGCCCGTATGAGTATAGCTCGTTAACCTTAGAACGAACTTGCACTGGTCTCTTTGTTTTGTGTGTTGTGTTCCTCTCGCCCACAGTGAGCCAGTATGTTCCGGTCCTACAGTCATGGTCGAGAGCCATGACGACCTCCTTCCTGCCTAAGGACACCAACGTGGACAAGCTGATGGCCCACGATCCGACCCAGAGCTACAACTACAAAGAACTGGGCCAGAATCGTCGGAGGCATCGCACACAACCCCGTCGCCCAGGCACGGCTCAGCGAAAGGAGCAGCATCAGCCTGGAGCAGGAAGCCACAACGCTAAAGCTTCAAGCAGAGGAACCAGGCCCACGCGCAGAGCCATCTAGATCAACTACTCCGCGAGACCCACGGCCAGCGCGGGACAGAGGATGCAACAGACCCAGCGCTACAGAAAGAAGCGGAAAGACTTTAAAAGGCCCTGTGTGATCTTCGTCTCGACACAGACCAAAGAAAGCAAGCAGAGAGAAACGCCAGAGAGGAACTCAACGAGAAACTCCGACAAGGTGAAGCTCTCCTTGCAAGAGCAGAGACTGAACTAAAAGAAAGAGACGCTAAAGCCAAGGCATGCAAAAACCACTTGCACGCAGCCCGAGCTGAAATCCACAAGCTTACTCAGCAGAGACACAAACTTGACATTGTTCACGAAGAGTTGAAACACTCTTATGGACTGCAGAATGACCGGGAAGGGGAAACGCACACCACAAAGTTTCCCCTAACCAGCCGGTCCGTACCTTTCAGCCACAAACTCAGAGCTGAAAGGGGGGGGGGTTAAAATCCCATTGCTCAAAATGTCACCAGCCAGCTTCCAGAGAACCCCTGCCGCTAACCATGGCATGGCCCCCAAAGAACTCGTCAAGCTGGCCAGAAACATCCCTACGTTCACTCCGAACCCTGCAAGACATTGACTTTCATTCACAGACTGTAGCCAATGTAACTACTTGTGACAGATTTCACCTGCTAAGGATTACGTCTAGCCGTGACAAGCGCAGCTTCCTATATCGTCAACCAGAGACTGTCAAAACTGACTACCAGCAGCTGCGACAATCTTTGATTAAAGAATTCTCTGATCCAGAATCAGACCAAGGGGTCCTCATCGCCATGGACCTCAAGCAGACAAGACTTGAAACCCCACAGACCTACTACGGCCGATTCCGACAAGCCTACTTCGGAGCACGGAAAGAGCCAGGTATGGAAGAGGATTTCAAACTTCAGAACTCTTGTTTCTCCAAAACCTGCATCCCACAGTGAGTCATCACATGGGCATCCTGGCCTGTTCACGGACCATGTCTGCCCAACAGCTACGAGACTTGGCTCACAAAGCTTATGTCAAGCAAAAGACTGTGTCCAGAATGACTGTGACAAACAACACCATCTTCCCTGTCTCCGAACACTATTCAGAGCTGACTCTAGAGGGCGCCCCACAACACCACAGACCTTTGTACAGAGAGTCAAGACAGTTCCAAGCCAGCAGAGGGCAGCACAGCCGCAATGGTGCTCGTCCAAGGCACCAGAGCAAGCACTCTGAAAGATTCTGGGAAGCCTGCCGGCGACCCAGAAACAGCTTACCCCCATCACCAAGAGACTCAAACCCAGACAGCCCGGAGCGGTACCCCTCTCAACATGCCACTGGTAAGCACAAGTCTGAGCACACATCAGATAAAAACAGTGCAACCACGTCAGAGACGGCAGAGGCCCTGAAGGTGCTGAAAGAGCTTCTGCACATGAGATCTCACAAGAGAAACAAGAGGGACGAGCCAGACGTCCTATGTCTAAGCGTAAGACTTGAAACAGGTACCCAGAACACTGCGCGTCAGCATCAGACCACAGAGCTGCCTGCCACATCACAAAGTGATAGCAACACCCAGCCACCACAGCTGACAGCTGCACAGCCTGAGCAGGACAGCACAGCGTCCCACAACTGGGACCAAAGTCCCAAAAGACAAAGAAATGCTGTTTTGGCTACCTGCCTCCGCAGCGACCCACACAGACCAGCCCCGACGCCAAGACTTCTGGGAAACCTGATCAAAAAGGGGGTGGGCCGAAAAACTCTACCTAACAACCACTGTGGACAATGATTTGAGCCTTGACACCCTGCTAGACACCGGCTCAGACATCACGTTAATGTCAGCCCAACTATTTGAAAGACTCAGTGCTAAAACTAAGAGCCAAGATCGAACTCTTAAATCTCAAACATGTGAGCTGAATGTGCAATCCCACAGCCAGAACGACATCCGGCTCAAACAGGTAGCTCCCATCCACCTGACAATTGGTTTTATGAATCTGATCCACCCAGTGTACATCTCAAAAATGAACACTTATCCACTTCTAATTGGCAAAGACCTGCTAGATTGCTTTGAACCTTTACTGGACTTCAAATAACTGTAAGTTTGGGCTCAAGTGCGGGAACCCCTCCCCCTCCAGTCACACAGGCCACCCAAGCCAGACTGTTGGGTCACATAGGTCACAAGAATTCCCGCAGAGCCAGACTGTCAGGTCACAGAGTTCACGGGAACTCTCACAGCCAGCCACGGGGACACAGTTCCAGCACCAGACCAAGATTCAAGTTCACCACTCTGCACATTTCAGCTCACCAAAGACTCTGATCCCTTCTGCCCCAAGGTCACAACTGACCTGCAGTTGAATGACGTAACGACCACTGACATTGTACTTGCACTATGGGCAGACAACTCAGCCATCAGTGTCTCACTATTCAATGCTCTCATTGAAGACACACCGAACCTTCCTTCTGCCAGCAAGCACACCCATTTTCCTTTAACCCTCTGGGGTCGGCGGTATCGCCGGCGATACCAGCTCACTTTTTTCCTTATCAGTGCAAAAGAGACTCAAATTACTCTGTTGATTTTGATCTTACATATAAGTGCTGTACATCATTACATCCTGTTAAGTGTCTATTTTTTTTGTGGGTACTCACAATAAAAACAAAGTGTTGTGCTTTTCGTCAAATAAAGAAAAATAAACATGATGCGCGTTTTACCTTCTCTCGTCAGTGAGGTCCATTCTCAAACGCGTCCGAAAAATGAACTGTAACGCTGTCAATACTTGTCACAGAGATACGAGAGATTTCTCTTTATGAAAATGAAATTTCTTTTCTTTTAAATGAAGTAATTTATATAAAAAAAACAAATATTCTCAGTTTATGTAATCTGTATGAAAAGAGAGAGATGTCAGTATTTTTCTTTCCAGCTCATTATACCTCATTACGCGTTAATGTGCCACGCCCACGGAGAGCGCGCGTGCAAATGATCTAAGGCAAGCCATGCAGACATGCCAACGCCCACCAGCTGGATTATAAAACACATCGTGTTCAGTAAGTTTCTTACTACCGATGTGAACACAGCGTATCCCTAGCCTGTGAGGAATAATACTATCTAATAACCCTGGAAAATGTACCAGAAGTGCTGGTTGTTTCATTTCGAGGAGCACGGATCCAGCTGATGTAGTAAGTAATTTATTCTTACATTTACATATTTAGCTGACGCTTTTATCCAAAGCGACTTACAATTGCTATATTTCAGAGGTCGCACGCCTCTGGAGCAATTAGGGGTTAAGTGTCTTGCTCAGGGACACATTGGTGTCTCACAGTGGATTCGAACCCGGGTCTCTCACACCAAAGGCATGCGTCTTATCCACTGCGCCATCACCACCCCTTAAGTGCTTTGTTCTAATCACGATACTGGATAGTGTCTGTAAACCGCAAAAAGACTGTTTAAATATGAATTGCGTGTCTGTGTGTAGGCTAAATGATGAATGAACGGCACAGGCGCGCGCGCTTTGTTTACTGCAGTTATACAGCGCGTGTCTGTGCCGTTCATTCACTCTCGCATCTACATTAGTAAACATGTTATTCAATTTACATGAACACATCCAAACTATATTGCTATAGCCTACTAAGATGAGTAAAAATAGACTGAAATATGTTGAAATAAAATGTCTGTATGAGCAACAAACTGCAAATTAACATTATGCTTATATATCATACACAATATGTTACAGACTAAATATGAATGTTTAGACAAGATTTTGTGATTAGTTTTGGATAGATTATAAAGTTTTGACTGTAAAAAAAGATTACTGTAGTAAGTTTTTTTTTTCATTCTCAAGTGAATCGCGTTTCTGTGTGTGAATGAATGAAAGGCAGAGATGCGCTGTTTACCACAACTCGCAAAAAGACAGTTTAAATTTGAATCGCATTTCTGTGTGTGAATGAATGATCCGCTTTTAGCAAACTATATTGCTATACTGAGATGAGTAAAAATCGACTGAAATATGTTGAAATAAAATGTATTTGTATAAGCAACGTATTAAACTGCAAATTAACATTTATATTTCTTATATAAACGAAAGACCTATGTTACAGACATATGAAAGACAACATTTCGTTTTCTAGTTTTGGATAGATTATACATTTTTCCTCTAAAATATTTGCCACCTCAAATAAGCTTTTGTTTGCCAATTTTTGCTCATATGTTAAATAGCCTATAGTATGTTTTGTCAAAAATAAAGTAATCAAATAATATGTTATTATGTGTTTGTTCCAATGTAGCCTAGGCCATATCCAAAGTAATGAATCCTTAACTTTGAAATATGTATGATAAAATGTATACTGTAGTTTTTACAAAGAAATATTGCACTTGAATTGTTGTTGTAATTGTAACATTTTTAATAAAAAAAAATATTTACAAGGTAGATGTAAACAAACTATTAAAAGGTAAATATAAGCCTTTTCTTTAAGTAATTTTATTGAGTTTTATTAGTGACAAATTTGGGGAGAGGATACATATTCCAAAACTGAAAATACAGTATGAGAATTAACTGCACAATTACTAGACATGGAAAAATATATAAAAAAATGAGATGCTTCCAACTGTGAACCAATTTGGTAGAATATATATATATATATATATATATATATATATATATATATATATATATATATATATATATACACACACACACATATATATTGCTCTTGCATTCTTTCTTGTGGCTCAGTGACACACCTGAATGAATGGCTCATTAAGTATGCGGGCCCCATTGTCTCCTCAGGTGTGAACCACTAAATATGCATGATTGTGTTGAAATCGTTGAGGCCCCTTGCGCATATTGCCTTTCCAAACAAAAAGTGTCTTACAAAATTTAAATCAATGTATTGTTTTATGTGAATGATTAGGCAGGATGATTTTTACATCATTTTGAAGAAAAAAACTCTAGGCAACGACATCCATTAGTCAAAAGTCTTGTGGACACATATTTAGTATGTGTTTTGTGGCCTTATTTCAGAAACTTTATTTTTTATTTTTTTCAATAACCATGCATAAACAATATTCCCTCAAAAATACAAACATGTACATACATGTTGCTCACATATTATGGTAGCCCTGTTTGTGCTAAATAGAGTGTAATTACACCTTTGCCATTAATATGTTTATAAGCAACTGAAAAAAGCACAAATGTCAGGGCATGTCAGAACATCTCAAGGACCCCAAAAATCCTTTAGACCCCAGAGGGTTAAACACGTGCCCATCAACCATGATGACGGCCAAAGGTGTCTGCGCTTTGAACCTGAACTGGAACCACCGACTGTCTGACCCATTACTTCCTGGTCCTTCCGGACCCGCCCCATGATGTCTACATCGGAGCAGACATCCTGACTCGCCACAAGGCTCATGTGGACATCATTAATGAGGTAGTGTGGGCCCCATTGACTTTACAGCCCCCTGTTGTTCCACCCACACTGAGAACCTCCTGTCAGGTCAGACCATTCCTGAGGTTCGCACCCTAATCAACGAACAGGAAACTGTGATACCAGCCTGCACCAAAGGGGTCGCCGACCGGCTCAACATGCGTTGTGGTCGAACCCTAAACCACACGCTGGGCTTCTTTCAACCCTCACCTGAATGTGTTGAACTTGGACTCACGTTGCAAGCCACACCCCTTACTGAAGTGTCATCTTGTGTAGTCAACAACGGCATGGCAAGGGACATCACAATTCCCAAAGCCTACCGAGTGGGATGGCTATTGAGCCACGACTTCCATGACTTTTGAACTCACGCTACCAATCATTGGGCCCATCCCATATTCAATGAAGCCCGAAGGGAACACAGACCACACAGTGTTCACAGCATCCTTCAAACTCATCTCCATTACTTCGGTCATGCCGATGGACAAAGACCAGGTATGCAGAACAGCACTGACAGAGGATCAACACCTTGCAGCATACAAAGTCTCCAGACAGCCTGCCTGCGAGACTGACGACACTGCTGCACCTCTGCCTGCCAACACGACAGACGACACACCAACAGAGGAGCCGTACCCAGGATTTGAGTCTCAAGTTCAGCAAATTCTAAAAGACGCTGAAGCAATTAAAAATGATGCAGATCTACAAAGTACTTTACAAGTTCAAAGCATCCTTTACCAAAGACTCTTTAGATTGTGGTCTCACCGAACTCCACACCGTGCGCATCCCAATGCACCCTAATGCTCCTCTCACTTTTGTCAGGCAGTACAAGATCCCCATCGCTTCACACGAACCGGGGCAAGAGATCATCGAACCCATGCTTGAAAAAAGGTGTCATCCTTCCATGCAACAGCACCTATTCTGCCCCCATCTGGTCCGTCCTCAAACAAAACGGCAAATGGCACTACAGGAAACTGTATCAACAGGTGCCACTGTCCCGATGGCCCTTGACCCAGCTGGAGCAAGAAACACCCAGAATCAGAGGAGACACAATCTTCTCTACACTTGATGTGGCCTCTGGATTCGGGACCATACCTGTGCATCCAGAAGATCAGCACAAGCTAGCCTTACGTTCGGCAACAGACAATTCACTTGCACCAGGTGCCGTTCGGCTATGCCAACTCACCTGCTGAGTTTAACACCTCCCTGAACAAAGCATGCCCAGATGCCAGAAGGAGAGGTAACCTTATCTACGTTGATGATGTGCTCATGAAAAGCAGAGCAGTGGCTGACCACCTGAAAGAGATAGACTATGTTTTGAACCAATCATCCACTGCCGGCGCCAAGAACGCCCTCCACAAAGGACAGTGGTGTCGAACCAAAGTCAACTATGCAGGTCTACTCATCGGATCACGGGGCATCGAACCGCACTCCAGCCATATTCAAGCTGTTCAAAACATCAAGCCACCCACCAACATCTCAGAGCTGCGAAGCTTTCTAGGGGTGTGCAATTACTCACGGCAGTTCAGCAAAAGCTACTCAGACATTGCGAAACCTCTAACTGCCCTTCTAAAAAAGAGACTGCCCATTTGTATGGACAGAAGTTCAAGAAAATGCCATGAATGAGCTAAGCGACACCTAGGCACAGCTCCATGTCTGGTTTACCCTGACCCACAAAAAGAGTTCTATCCAGAAGCTGGGTTCTCCAACCACTGTCTCAGTGCTGGACTGTACCAAAGGCATGATCAAGACAAGAGAGTCGTTACATACGCCAGCAAGACACTTCTCCCACCAGAGACTACATTCTCAGACTGTGAAAAATCTCTGCTATACACTGTATGGGCTGTAACGTTCCTCAACAGCCAGCGCATCCGAGATGGCGTGGTCACCAATTCACGCATAGCCACATGGTTAATGGCCCTCCAGGCGCGCAATGTTGAGGCACGTCATGCTCAAAATCATTAGTCTGCGCTAGGCAACGGCCTGGCAGCCTGCCAAAACTGCTCTGATAACACACCAGCTGCAACGGTGGATGTAGAAGAACCCTGACAGCAACAACTGACCTGTCACAGGTACTTTGAAGAGAATGCGTGCCAAGGTATGCCCACAGCCTACATCGATGGATGTTCCTACAACCATGAGGGCACTCGCCAAGCAGGTGCGGGCGTGCCGTGGGTACATGACCTGCCATGCCCACCACAACACTTCAAGTTGGGCCCGCAATCATCACAATATGCTGAGGTAGCAGCCATTCTCATAACGCTGCACATCGCGTTGACGCATAACATCAAAGAACTCCTTATGTGCACAGACTTTAACTATGCCAGACTTAGTTTCACATGCCACCTTCCAGGCTGGAAACAAAATGGCTGTAAGACCTCAAACCACATGCCTGTCATACACCAACACCGGTTCCAGGCATGCGATGACATCACAAGAACAAACAACATGATTGTCTACTGGAAAAAGGTGAAAGGACACGCAAGGCAACCGGGCCTTGACAAAGACTTGAATGACCAAACCCATACCCTCGCCAAGCCTGGCGCACCAAACGACTAGCTGTGGTCACTTCAAACCCGCCCACCCACCCTGAAGTTTGAAGTGATTACACACAGCATAAGAACTTTACAAACTAAACTGTCCACCTCAGAGCAGTTTACGCTAGCTCCGCTGTTTACAAAGACAAACATAACGAACATGCGGGCTTCTGAAACAATAAAGACTTTGCTTCACCACCTCTCAGACCCCTCCAACCAACCATTGAATGCCGTCTGCACTCACTGACAACCAGTTACTAAGAACACTGCATGACACCAAGCACATGCTGCGTGCACAGAGCTACATTCTATGTGTGCACCGTCTGACACCACAATGCAAACACGTGTAATGCAATGGCGCAAAGGGGGGATAAGGCCAATGTACGTCCATGACGCATCATGCGCTGCAAACCACAGCACCAGAGCCACTGACAATACACTGAAGCAAGCGACATGCCAGCAGCAAGATGTGGCAAAACATGGGCCAAGGCAAGCTAAACCTAGTTGCCACCCATGAAATAAAAAGACTGTCCAACCAAAGACAGCCCTTGCTGGCTTTTTCCTCCCATTTCTTTCTCTCCCTGTTGTCTGTACCAGGTTGCTGCTGTGGTTCGCCATGCTGTGCTGTCAGCCATCCAGAGGAAAGCTGCCACCGAGAGAACAACTGAGACTCCTGATCACCGACTGCAGGACCTACACCCATTAAGCGCATGTTCGACTCATCCAGCCACAAGGCCTACAGAGCACACTACCCCAGCACCGTAGCCCAATGCGGCTGGGCAACTGCCCGATGGACAGAGGACTCCCTCTCTCACGCCAAGGCCAAGGTCGAACACATGTCCAACCAACTTGGGAAAGTGACTGTTACACAATCAGGACTCCTAAGCACCAACTAACACTCCAAACGGTTCCTGGGAGCGTTGCTCGGAGCCGTAGCTGCCGCCAGAACTCTGTTCGACACTGGTATGCCAAGTGTCCACACAGCAAACATAGCCACTGCGAAACGGCATGTGGTTGAAATCCAGACTTAACTTTCACAGCTAAAAGAGCAACTCACCACGCAGAGTGCATCTTTCCAAACCATCGGCAAGGCATTGAGAAGAACATGGTCATTCTCAACATTCACAGCGTCCTGCTGAATCAGACCATGAACTGCATGAAACAGCTGTTTACTGTCTTCCAGAATGACTTTGCTCAAACTCAGCTGGTTACAGCCCTGATAACAGACATGCTGTGAGAGGTTAACTCCTCAAATGACAGCCCCGCCACGGGTAGAATCCCACCGTACATGATACCCTTAAGCCTGGTGCTAACTATGCTGGTTTCCGCCATCACCATGCCAACTGATTTTATTTTTATTTTATTTTTTTCAAATACACCTGGCCTACTCTCTGGGTAACGCCATCCCACTCTACGTCGATCACGAGCAGAGGGGAGTGGATGTGCTCTTGAACCAATCCATCAGCGAGTCAAACCAAGTCTACAGACTTAAAGACATTGCCAATGTCAGGTTTTTGAAAAGCAACACCCACAACAGCGACACACAGCTGCACCTGGCCCCAAACCTGCACATGTATACCTCACCAAAGACATTCACTATCTCTGCCCTAGCAAACCCTTCCTCAGAGACAACACTGAAGGAACCTGCGGGTTGCAACCCCTGGTCAGCGACACACGCTGCCCTGCCCAAGCTAAGCCTCGAGCAAAAGTCACAGAGATGCAAGCAGAGATTGTAGGTGACAGGTGGCTCGTTAACACACCTGTGCGTACAGCTACTCTCACTTACGACCAGCATGACACAACCAGCCGTGTCAACATGCTCAACCAGAGTATGTGGATTCAAGCCCCGAAAGGTGCCATATTCCACCTGAATGATCTGGCATTGTACCATCTTCCGAGCAAAGCATATCAGACAGCACTGGAACTCCCGTGCTTCAAGAACTACACTTCATCTGCTGTCCTAGCCTGGACCTCAGCCGACATTGTGCTGTGCATCTCTACAGGTTATCAGCCACACTCTGACACTATGCGTGGCATTCATTCTGTACAGAAGACTCAACCAGATGCGACACAGCCGAGCTCACGAAAGCCGTGCCTGAAGGTCTCAGACGGAATCCCCGGAAAGGGGGTGCCAAGTCAGAGACTATGCCGAACCTCATCGAGCGGAATCCTACCATCAGGTTCCACCTGCTACCCTACTACCATGGTCCACCTGCTACATGACCATCAGGATTCACCTGCCAGTTGGCCATTGTGATGATTGTCGTCCGATGATGTTCACACAGGGACTTCATCCGACGAAAAGGGGGAATCTGTAGCGACTGACCGGATCCTGTTTTCCTTTCACTACTGAACAAATATGAACACATATATGTTTAATTCACAAAACCTTGAATCATGTGAAATGGTGCCTCAATGTCTGCCAGCAGGTCATTGATTAACTCCATTTATGACGCATTGCACAATTAAGAAACAGAACCCTGTTGTTCTTGAAACCCTCACGTGGTACACACCACGGATGGACAGATGCTGACCACAGGATTCCCCACGTGATTCCCCAAGAAGGGGGAATCAACAGCCCGCGCCAACCACGGGATGAACTTATACACACACGCCATACATACCCGCACACAAACGTCCTTTGTGTGCAACTTAGGATAGAAATATCCTTAATGTATATAACACAGAATTGTATCTAACCTTCCTGTATGCATGCATATCTAATTAGTTTTGTCTTATTCTATAGATTAAATTTGAGACTGTTCTGTAACTTTGAATCTTAAGTGTATTTCTAAAGAAAGAATACCTAACATGATCAAATTCTGTGCCTCTCCCTCTTGCTAGGTCATAAAACTTTATGACCCCCAAAAGGAATTCCAAGGGAATCATAGCTCCCACTTGAATTCTGATAAAGAAAGAGGAATAGACTCTGCAATCTTATATTTTCTATAAGTATAACCACTTAAGAAATGTATAAACTTGAATTTGATCTTTCCTAGGTCATGGTAGCCGGTATTATGGCTTTATAGTCGTGTGAGTGAACATTAAATGTGTGTAATTCTGCATATGAATGTAACTTTATGTTTCTTCTACTCTTTCTGGCCATTCTTGGTACCTGTTTGACCGTCTTGTTTTGACTAAACAAGTCATACATAGGATATTACAGTAAAATGTATTGTTCTGTGTGTACAATCTTTCTTTCTCCTTAATCTTTCTTTATTTTCGTCTTCGGACTTTCCTACGTTCACTTTCAGCGAAATGAACGTAATCGGCAACTTCAACTTTAAAGAGACTCTTTGAACCAACCAGCAACTGCACCTCAAAGGACATTCAAACTAACGCGCTCCCTCGCTCTGAAAGACCACGTGAACGCGTGACACGAGGACAGAGACACACACACACACACGCTTTGGTTCTCAGCCACACGAAGAATCATGCAAGTATCGTAATTCCTATCGATCTAAATGCTTTAAGATCTGTTTACCCCATTCAGGGGATTTGATCTTTGTGTCTCTCATGGTTCACTTTGTCTGTGTTTTGTGCCGTACTGCAATCTCTCATCCTGACCGTTAGTTTCACTTTCTCATCCTCTCTCTCTCTCTCTCTCTATATATATATATATATATAAACGATATATATATATATATATATATATATATATATAGTTTTCTCTCCCTCTCTCATCCTATTTTAATTCGTGTTTGTAATGTTTTTCGTTTGTTTGTTTCGAGTGTACATACATGTATCCCGTGTGAATTGTAGTTTGATGCATTATTAGTCCAATTATTAAAACCATTATATTCTTGATTGTTCGTCTGAAATGCTAATTTTTACAAAGTCAATGAAGTGTTTGATCTAGCTACAAAGCTTTACAATTCGTTACTATTTCAGTAACCTAAATTTTATAATAACAAGAAGGTGAATTTTCATGGCCAGAAAATAGCTTTTTGGAATTATAAGGAAGGGATAACCTTGTTGAGAAGTTGATAAGTTAATCTTACGGCCGTTTGCTGGACAAACAGATTGTTCGATAGCTAAATTAATTCCATTAAAGGTTATCTCACATAATCGATCTGGAAGTGGACCATTGATATATGAATGATGAATTATAATTCGTTGTGATTGATCATTCATATGTATAATCAATCTATTTTCAACTTCGATAATTTAACTGTAATATGCAGTATATTAATCATATTCATGATTAATTATTAAAATTCCCTACATATCATTTGAGCTAATGTTAATGCATTCAATGTAAGACTCATTGTCGCTACACCATTAACATTTGCAGATGACATTTTATTATTCTATACTAACTTACATCGTAGCCTATGATTCAAAAGGTGTCATCATCGTACAGTCTACATACACGTCATACAGTGTGATTTGTAATGATCTTATAGGATTGCCGAAATCGCACAGTCTGTATCAGGCATAAGGAGATTGGGAACAGAGCAAACAGAGTGAAAACTAAATCAAAGCATAATAAGTGATATCAAACGCTCATTGCCCTGTTTCGTCACAGATTGCCACATGCTGTGTTTTGGGTGATCTGTGTTTGAATGAGAAATGTGTGGATCGGGATAAGAATTTCAGCAATTAATAACTTACATTCTTCTCTGTACCTCATACAAAACTATACAGAAAAAGAGGACTGCAACTGCAACACATTGTCATTTTGACTACTTTTGGTACCGTTTTTGACATTTGTGCAATAAATAAATCAAGTTTCAAGTTTGTATTTATTTATATAGCACATTTAAAAACAGCAAACAGGGCTGACCAAAGTCCTGAACAATACACAAGATAAAGAACAAGGACAAACCACACATTCATGACAGAAGCTCACAATGAATTAAAAGCTAAAGAAAAAAATAGGTTTTAAGAGAGGATTTAAAAACAGTTACAGATTGAGCAGCTCTGATGTAAACCGGAAGGCTGTTCCACAGCCTAGGGCCAGCAACAGCAAAGGCTCTGTCCCCTCTATTCTTTAACCGAGATCTGGGGACAGACAGAAGTCTCTGATCACCAGACCTCAGGTTTCGTGTGGGGTTGTGTGGACAGAGTAGCTCAGACAAATAGCTCGGTACCAGATTATTTACGGATTTAAAAACAAATAAAATAATTTTAAACTCGATTCTAAAATGCACAGGTAGCCAATGCAGAGATTTTAAGATAGGTGAAACATGATCAAATTTGCGTTTTCTTTTGAGGAACTTTGCAGCAGCGTTCTGTACTATTTGGAGACGCGCAATAGACTGTTTGGGTATGGCAAAGTAGAGAGAGTTGCAATAGTCCAACCGCGATGTAATGAGCGCATGGATTGCAATCTCTAGTGTTTTCTCAGAAAGGGAGAATTTAATTTTAGAGAGAAGACGTAACTGAAAAAAGCAAGAACTAATCACCGCATTGATTTGTTTTTCAAATTTCAGGTTTTGATCGCAGAGAACACCTAGGTTCTTAATGCAAGATGACTTTGGATCAAGATAGTCCAGATCAATGTTGCTGCTATTATAGTTGTCATGGGGGCCAAAGACTATAACCTCGGTCTTGGATTCATTCATAAATCTGAAATTTTGAGAAAACCACATTTTTACTTCCTCTATGCATGCAAAAAGAGATTTTAGAGCAGTATCTTTGTTGCGTTTCAGAGGGAAATAAATTTGTGTATCATCTGCATAGCAGTGAAATGATATGCCATGCTTTCTGAAAATGGAGCCCAGAGGAAGTAAATATATGGAAAAAAAGAATGGGTGCGAGAATAGACCCCTGCGGCACTCCACAGGAGAGTTGGGCTGGTGAGGAAGAAAAATTACCCAGTTTAACAGAGAAACTTCTATTTGTTAGATAAGATCTAAACCAGCTGAGGACAGTTCCCTGGATGCCCACAGAGTATTCTAGTCGGGATAATAGAGTTTTATGATCAACTGTATCAAAGGCTGAGGTTAAGTCTAACAGTATTAGGATCACAGAGTCACCAGCATCAGTTGCTAACAGTATATCATTAGAAACCCTTAAAAGTGCAGACTCTGTGCTGTCCAGAGGCTTAAAACCAGACTGGAAAGTTTCAAGAATTTGATTTGCACTAAGATGAGTTTGGAGTTGATTGAGAACCGTTTTTTCCAATGCTTTTGTAATAAAAGGAAGGGTAGAAATAGGTCAAAAATTATTAAAATCCCTAACATTGAGTGAAGGTTTCTTGAGCAAAGATGTAACAGTAGCTTGTTTTAGTGTATCAGGGATAGTCCCTGTGCTCAAGAATTTATTCATAAGAGACACCAAACATGTTCCAACCGAATCAAAAGTTTGTTTCAAGATACGTGGAGAAAGAACATCAAGAGAGCAGAAGGAAGGTTTCAAATGAACAACAATTTCTCTGAGGGATAGAAGAGAAACAGGGTCAAACACACTCCATATGGGTGAAGAACAACCCAGTTCAGGCGAGACATTAGCAGATGATTGCAACTGAGATCTTAGAGAGGTGATCTCACAGAAAAACCTTGAGAAACCTTCACATAGTGATACTGAAGGATTTGAAATCACAACTATAGAGGATTGAGAGCAGACTTTAACACAGAAAATAAGGCTTTTGAACGATGATGATTTTTTAAAATTAAATTAGAAAAATACTTTGACTTAGCAGATATCATAGCTTTCTGAAAAGCACTGAGGGAGTTTTTCAGCATTTCATAAGAGATTTGTAGCTTATCACTTTTCCATTTACGTTCTGCTCTTCTACACGTTTGCCTCAGAGAGCGGATGGTATCATTGAGCCATGGTTCAGTCTTAGGTTTTGACTTCTTAGCTTTTAAAGGAGCAGTGGTATTTAAAACCTCAGAGCATACAGTATTAAACAGACTAAGATGTTCTTCAGCATCCAAGTCGGGTAAGGGTGACTCCAGGGACAGAGACAGACACACCTCATTAAAAGAGTTAGTGAATTCCTCATGGAAACAGGGAGAAAAGGAACAGGTCCATTGTGCAATAGATGAAATGTGCGATCTTGTAGGAGGAAGGGACATAGAAAACAGTACAGGCATGTGATCAGAGATCAGAGTGTTAAAAACCTGAACATCAGTAATGCAAACGCCATGAGAGAGTACCAGGTCCAGAGTATGTCCATGAATATGTGTGGGATCTTTCACCCACTGAACCATGTTAAATGAGTCAATGAGATTTAAAAACTCCATTGTTAGAGGCTTTGACTGAAAGCACACATGAATATTAAAATCCCCTAATAGAAGAATATTGCTGTAATTAGTTAAACATTCGCCCATAAAAGCAGTAAATTCACTTATAAAATCTTTCACTGAGTGAGGGGGGCGATACACCAGCGCTAACAAAACAGGATCGTCAAATTCCAGCCGCAACAGCTGTACTTCAAAGCTACTGTAGAATGTAGACGGGACAGAGTGACAGTAGCTACTAAAACGGTTTTTTAAAATTACCGCTAGACCACCTCCGCATCCAGAAGAGCGGGGAGAGTTATAGAATGTGCAGCCTTCCGGAATCAACTCAGCAAAAGGACTTAAATCACCAACCTTCATCCAAGTTTCTGTGATGCACATAAAATCCAGTGCGTGGACTCATGTGGCACTGAACCATATGCATTAGCCAAATCCAAGAATGTCACATGGAGCTCCTTCCTCTCCTTTTTAGCTGACTGAATTCGTTGCCAGATAACATTGATGTGTTCTAAGCATCCTGAGAACCCTGGAATGCCCGCTTTTTGAACTGAAGTGTCAATGAAGCCATTCTTTAATAGGTAGGTGGACAATCTCTGGGCAATAATTCTGAAGAAAATCTTACCTTCAACGTTTAATAGTGAAATAAGATGAAACTGACTGATGCTTGTAGCATCTTTTTCTTTAGGTATAAAGACTCCACCTGCTCTGCGCCATGCTCTAGGTACAACCTGTTTTTCCCATTCCACTTTTATCAATTTGACATAGGCTCATGCCTTTTTGCATCTGTATGCGTTTCCTCCAAATATCTCTCTAGCTCAACCCTAGATGCTTTTAAAGTGCCATTCTTCTCCCTGGTGAATAACTTCTTTACGAATTTGAATGGGTCTTTATAGAAATTAGCCCTTGCACGTTCCTTCTTTTTGTAGCGTTTCCATATGCGCTCAGCTCTGCGCAATGTTGCCAGCTTATCTTTTATGGCCCTTTGTAAGAGATTGAGTCCCTCCTTCTGACTTTGTTCTGCTCTTTTCCATTGCTTCCTCAGCTGTCTCCTTTCTCTAACTAACCCTTCAATTTTCTGCTGCCGTCTAGACATTCCAGGAGTAGTTTGTACTTTTTCCTTCCTTTTTTCCACACCAAACCTCTCACTTCCATATGCGTAAATGATGTCCCCAAATTTATCCAGCTTCTTTTCAACTGTACCAGTTAATCTTTCCAATGCAAAGCAAAGATCTGTGTTTACCATGTCCCATGCAGTTTTCTCACAAGCTCTTGGCCATCTAACTCCAGGCCTATGCCCGTTGAGGTTCTTTTCTCTCTTATGCTGGTTAGTCTGACCGGGTTCACAAGTATGAATATGTTTATCACTAACTGTGCAAGCCCTCCTCTCCTCTATGACAGGGGTGCTGATATCCTGCGAGCTGTGGTTTGCTTCCTGTCGCTGGATTTCATTCGACTGACTTGACTGACTTCGTAAGAAGTACTGATCAATGCGAGGCCCTTGTCCCTTCTCCCTCAAGCATTTCATTTTCCCTTGATGAACCTTCAAACCCCTGACCGTTGTCGCCTTGCTCCAGCCACAGACACAAACTTGGAGTTCAATGACTTTTTCTAACTGCAGATCTTGAACTAGTCTTACTCTCCATACTCATATCCGTTTCCATTCCTAAGTCGTTAACCATGTTGTCCAACATTGAGTCATCTTCCGCCCCCCGCTCTCGCAGACTCTAGGGGTATTTTTCTCTTTAATTTCTCAGAAGCCTTGGGCGGGTGTCTCCAGCATCCTGTAAACACGGAGCTGGATACTGCCGACAAGGGTAGCTAACCCTTACCAGCCCCATTGGGGTCTCTTTCCTCCTGTCAGCTGTATCTCCATGCTGTCACAAGGTCTTTCCCTTGTTGCCAGCAGCACTATTCACCGCAGTCACTGGACGTATCCAGATCTTCATGATTTCCATTACGAGAGAGTAGATGTTAAAACTTCATGCTGATTTGTACTCGGCTTTCGCCAAGATAAGCAACACTAAGACGTAGCTTTACAGTAAACTATGCTTCTCCATCCATTTACGCTTCTTTCCATATGGTGGTGTGACTCCCCTTCTTTCCGGCGTTAACGGCTGCAGTGTACTTGGCGCGTCAGCACACACGACTGCTGCAACTACAGTGTGGTCTCCCTAGTGGACCAGCACGACAACCGTCTGGATTGAGCCGAGTAGGGGACATCTCTAGGGTCTTCAAGTGGGCACCTTCCGTCCTCAGTGTTTCGTCGACTAGCCCACGACACCTCAAGAGGGCTCGACAGTGACTGTGGCGTCCCAGAGTCACCCCCCTCCGTCCCCCACCCAACTCATCCCAGCTTACTGACCTCTACATCCCTCCTGCTGCTGAGACCTAACCACAATCTCACAATCTCTACGCAACCCAACCATACGCGCCAACCCGTTTGACTAAGGCTGTCGAGCCCCACTGGTGCGTTAATATGCAGTTTCAG
The DNA here is from genome assembly GCA_026230005.1 of Gila orcuttii. NCBI lineage: Eukaryota > Metazoa > Chordata > Actinopteri > Cypriniformes > Leuciscidae > Gila > Gila orcuttii. Next base: position 41,795,142 of record JAPDVR010000005.1, read on the forward strand.
TGGCAACGGTTCCGTATGGCATACCACCTACCACAAAAACACAATATCTGCCCAACCACCCGTCATTCACGCAATATACACAGGAACGTAATGACTGTAAATACTATACAACCTATACAAGAGTAGGATTAGCGGCTCAAAATATCTTTTTAATGCTATATTGTTACTAAAAGTGTAATTTTCACTGAGGGATAAGTCAAAATTAATTGATGTGGTAATCAACAGCATTTCAGAGATGCATTGCATAGAGCTTAACTTGCTTTTGAAACTGATAAGAGTGCTTAAAAATCAGGAACAAATAAATAAATAATAGCAACAAAGCAATCATCTTTAACTTCAAATTACCCCTGTACCAGGTAATTATGCTGGACAGAAAGGACACATTAACATAATTCAACAAAAATGTGTGAGATTCTCACCGGTCATAATCCATAACAGCTACGAGAAGGCTAATTTGGTCAATGTTCTCTGGAGGGACATCAAACACTATGGCTTCATTGTACACAGGGTTTAATGTGTTCCTCTTGGTGGAGGTTTTCCTTTTCTTCAGTCTTCGTCCATCACACATCAGAGAAACTTTCACATAAGGGTCTAGGAAAAGATACATAATTTACATTTCATAATTTACATTTAAGACCATAACCTATATATTCACAGATCCATTTTGAGCACAAATCCAAGGAATGGCATACCCAAACTGAAATGGTTTCAACCATGTAGACTACAGGCATAATTGTGGTCTCCCTGAATTTGTTGTTTAAAAATCTGAATTAATTGAAGTCATAATTATTACATGCATTTATGCAAATGTGAACTTTTTTTGTCATGTGTTTTTCAGTGGGGTGTTTAAACACTCTTTCTTCACCAGCTTTAAACTTGACCTATAAGCCAGCCTCTTACTTATCATACCATAAGTTCCAAATCCTCCAAAACTATTCTGTTATATTATAAAATACTGAAATATACGTTATTTCAAACTGTGTAATCTGAGTGTGAACTCATACCTGAAGCTCCAGTGATGTCCATGGCTTTCAGATTTCGTGCTTTGATCATGGTGATGGTCAGCCGTCCGGCAGTGGGCAGGTAGCATAGAGAAAACATCAAATCCCCCAGATCCACATTGTCCTGGCAACAGAAATAAGATTTAATTACTCTCTTTTGATATTCTATCTGTACGGTAAACACATTAATTTATATGAATGACTGTTTGATTCAGTTTATTCATGTTATTATTTAAAGACACTGTATGTAAGTTTCGTCGCTAGATATTGCTTATTCAAAACAATAACAGAGGCATAGCTTGATGACAGTGAATGAGCATGGGATCATGATAGGTGTCGTCTTCACCTCCACAGTGGATAGAAAGTAATTAGACGGGAATCACATTCATGGATGAGCTAATGTAATAAAGTTGTATTATTGTTAATGTGGTATGAAGCAGGGCTGGGCCGAGAGCCTGGGATATTTTACACTGCTGTTTTTATTATGTTTATATTCTGTAGTCAGCCCCTGCTGTTCCTTTCGTTTTGTTGTTTATGCATTTTTTTATGATTAAAGTTGCATTTAACATTCACCACCTTCTTCCATGAATTTGAACTTTGTTACAGTTTTAAGTTGTAAACAACCTCTTTAAGTAGGTTTTCCATTTACCTAAGAAAACCTGGCAAACTATTATTGAACCTGTCTGAGATTGATACCAGTTATCTAAAAAATATATAAGTAAAACAAACATTTTCTTTGAAAAACTAAAATCCTACTGATGTATCACTTGCATAATGATTTGGAACACAGTGTATACATTAAAGGGAAACTTATTTTTAAACTTATTTTAGAAATGTATCTGAGTTTAGTCATGATTATAGAGAGACACTCTCCAGCACTGTAAGATTCATTATATATGAACCGAACTCGTTGTTATTTGCTATTTGCAGTAGAATTAGAGGACTCTGGGAAGCGCTGAGCACTGAGAGGTTGATAGTAAAAATTAGTTTTTTGTTCTCACTCTCACTTTTCTTTATTGTGTGTATTGCTTTTTCCCAAAATCACACCTGAATAGGGAAGGATATAATCATTCTTTCCCTACCTATATCATCTGTGTTAGTCACAAAAACAGGATTAGTGTGAAGGACTTTTTCTGATAGAAAAGCGGTGCTGCGTTTTACCACCCTGTTAGTTGCAAGCCCTTGACGCATGAATGAGCACTTTACTACCCCAGTGTGTGTCAAGTGACTGTAAGTCTAATTTGCGTGTTGTAGTAGTGGTGAGGTGCTTGTATCTTGTGTCAATATGTACTGCGGTTGGATAGCTAGGTGCCACGTTACCACGTCCCCTTCATTTCACCTGCAGTTCCTCCAAATTCAGGATGAAAAGTTAGAAGTCTATTTCCTAGCATATCAAGCATAATGAAAAGTTGATGGCTATCGCAAAAGTGATCCCATTTTTCTTAGCCACCCCTGGGATTTGTAGATGACATTTCACACTTGGAAAACAAGGTAGAGGCGTGGTCTGTACTGCCCTACAAAGGCAAAACGCCGTAACATCATGTTTGGTCAAAAATTAGTTAGTGTCATTTTTGTGGTATTTGAGACCTCCTTTATCATGTGAATAAATATCGTGAATCAATTTGATTGTTTTAACGAGAAAATAAAGGGCTATGACAACCGTAACTTCCAAAACCATACGAGAAACCACAGCAGAACGCCGTAACAGTTGTTACGGCTCTTTGCCTTTGTTCCAGCACGCTGAAGTTGAGTTAAGGTGTTCTGACTTTGTTTAGCCTGGCATCAAGAGAGATGTTACGGTGCCGCTGTGATGTTACTGTACTCTGGCTTTGTCATACTGTCAAAGTTTGCTGCTCTTTTATTGTCACCAAACCACGTAACATACACACGACACATCTTTGCAATAAAGTGTAGGCTGCCGAGTGCTTGTTTGTATTATTACTCTGTGATAGCGTAATGGCCCAATACTCTCGTGGAAAAATGTTGGTGGAGATGGCCTTGAAACGCAGACATCAAGAGCAAGGTAAGAACATACCAAAAATTTGATTATAAACATGATACATTTTCTATTGCATTCTGCTTAATTCAGCTAGCTTGCGAGAACAACATACCACCACTTTGCTGGCCAGACAAACTGCTCCAAGTATGCAATCAGAAACAAAGCAAGGTGAACAAGCCATACTTAGATGTTATACAAGCTAATAGGTTGTCATAAATGTTGTTATTTTCGTTCAGGGCGATGGTTCAGATATGTCAATGTCAGTGACAGCCCGGAGCTAGCTAAATTTAATCTGTGTCACGTAAATTAGCGCTAACGTTGACGCTGACACTCGCCTCACATCAGATGCCGAAAACCAATTATTAAATACACAGGCATCCTACCTTTCCATGCAATCCGATATAATCCATGGAAGATCCATAATCCATAGCAATGCACGTCATCTGCTGTAATGTTATCCACAACAATCCATACGTGTTTGAGCCATATGTCCTTCTTGCAGGTGTTCATGTCAGCTCTTACACAAATCCATAGCAAGCTAGTTATCGCTAACGTCCGTACAAAGTAGGCTAACCTAAATGGTAAACTTTTTTTCGGTTGACTCTGTCTATATTATCTCAGAATTAAAAAGCAGTAATCCAAGTCGAGTTCGTTGACTGTGCATCTTGAGCAGTTTGGTGGCCCTTAACCCTTTAACTGTCACCAGTAACCGGCGCAGTAACAAACTTTTTCACTAGATGGATAGCCAAGCTTCCTTACTGACCATATAAGGGCGCCTCCATTTTCATATATGCTTTGAGTGATCTGAACCAAGTATTTCCATAATTTTCTTACAATTTATGAAGTAGACATCCTATTCAGAAGTAGTAGCCTATGGGTGATTTGGCAGTATTTGATTTGAATTCAACCTCTAATAAACGCATAAAAAGAGCATATATGTGCGTTATAGCTGGCAGCCGCATCACAAATCGAGAATCCATAATATCTTTGTTTATATATAAAAAAAAAAAAATCAGACTTTTTTTAAAATAAAATTGAATTGGTGTTATTTTTTGAACTCCTGGTATGAAAACAAACTGAGCTTTCTACCAATCTTTTATGATTTTTCATGTTTATTGCTATTTCAAAATAAAGGCCTAAACACGCCTAATGAATATGAAATATTCTTGTTGCAAATTGATAAATTACTGCTCCTCTGTAATTTATTTTAAAAACATCCACCTACATATGAAAACTAGAGATTGTAAGCTTTCAAATTATATATTTAGTTTGTCAATATTACTTTAGGTTTTTACTAAGATATTATTGTTCTAAATATTGTTCTAATTTTTTTCTCCAGTATGGAGGGTATGGTTAAACTTCCTTCCTCAGGTGATTTGTTATGTCCCTATATGCAAAATATAAAATTTGTTGTGTTGGGCAAAAGTATCAACTAAGACATTTAAATGAACGTAACTTCTGCCATCCGTGCATGTGATGGCATATAGTCTATGAGCCACAGGGGATTGTCACTACCACTTGAAATGGCTATTTGGAGACTGTGCGCCCCTCTGGATCATGACAATTGTTGTTATTAATAGAAGGACTAGTATACCAGTATCAATCATCTCCTTGTTTCATATCATTTCAGAACCTTGTAGGGACAAGCCTGTTCAATAGTGTTGGGCGATATGCTCCATTTTCATATCGTCCTATCATCAGCCTGTGAGATCGGCGATACACGATATTATCGTGAGGGGGCGGGGCTTACTTATTTGATTATTAACTTGATTATTTACTCATTAATTTGCTTGTTTTATTACTTCATTTTATACGAGAATATTTTTCTATTTTGCTATCAAAGGTGAAGTGTTTATTACTAGGCTAGATCAGGTTATTTCCAGGTATAGTGAGATAAAAAAAGATCCTAATCATTTTTGTATCTGACTCGAGTATTTCAACGTCAGCGGGAAATTTACGGACACACATTATCCTCTCATGCCATTAGATGCAGCATTTTGACTGTACTTCTGCACGTTTGGATGCACTTCACATATGCGCACTTCAATAAGCCCAAGAACGCGGGTTCATGTGTTTTAAATGCCGGGAGAAATCAGAGTAAGGGGCAGAAATCTAGCTGAGTCGATCGGTTTATACATAAACGTATGACTTGACTCCGATAAAGGAAAACAGGTTAATGCGTTTACATGACCACATGCATTGTCAGTTTATTCAGAATAATCGGGTTAAGAACGTGCATGTAAACGCGCTCATTCCTGAAAGTGAAAGTGGAAATGGACTGAGCTTTCAGCATCTGTCTCTGCATTAACGCCGCGTTCTCTCATGAGCGCGTTCTCCCCGCAGCTCTGCAGAGACGACGATGGATATAACGGTATAGCGATATAATCTTAATTTACTGGCTTAATATTTCTCTTGTGGACCTATATGATGACAATGAAAAAATTACAAGAATAGTTCTTGTTAAACATGTGTTTGAAGCTGCTTTTGATTTTCACAGATGGCAGAGTTGTGCTGTGTTCGTGAACTAAAGACTGGCCTATATAATTTTAGTGATATTATTATTATTATTATTATTATTATTATTTAGTAATTGTATTGTTTTTAGTGTTATTAGTGTCATTAAACTTTTTGTTAATGTGCTATGGAAACAAAATACTGACGACGAACAACGATGCCGTTTTCATCTTGGATCTGTAGGCTATAAGATATGCGTGCGTCTGTTAAAACAAGCACTCTTGACAATTTGTGAATGGATCACCTTGCAATTCAATGTTGATGTGGGATGTAGGCCTAGTTTTTTATTCTGTTCTAAACATTTTCTTAGAGGAGTCCTCATACGCGCGTGTCGGTGTTGTCGCAAGTGTTAGTGATTTCGTTATGAATTTAGGCAAGGCAAATTAATTGTAGTTCCTAATATTAATTTAATAACAATACTAGCTTTATAATAATAATAATAATAATAATAATTTAATACGTTCATGGTAAAACGAGCCAATATCGTATTGATATCATCAAAGGCATCTGCCATCGGCGAAATCTCAGACTATCGTCGATACACGATACTATCGTCTATCGGCACAACCCTACTGTTCAATGTGGTCCAGAAGCACCAAACACAACAAAAAAGATAATTCTGGACAATGGTATGCCTATTCATTCAAATGAATGTCATAATGTCTTACATTCATATTTTTGAGATTTCCAAGTCTCTAATTATAATTTCTCTAATTATAATTTTCATTTCAGACTCTTTTAAGGATTACTGTGTTCAAGAAGATGATACAAAAACATGGGCAATCCTGGATAGCTGTCTGGACATCAGTTTCCCGCAATTTGGTTCAGAGGAATTGTTTAACAGCACGCCTGATACCTCTTTAAATGCGCTTTTGGATTTCTCCAGAAGTCCAGACACAGCCACTCTACCGGTCTACAACACCACCGGAGCCCTCGTCCCAGCCACTCTGCCTGTCTCCAACACCACCGGAGCCCTCGTCCCAGCCACTCTGCCTGTCTCCAACACCACCGGAGCCCTCATCCCACCCACTCTGCCTGCCTCCAACACCACCGGAGCCCTCGTCCCAGCCACTCTGCCTGTCTCCAACACCACCGGAGCCCTCGTCCCAGCCACTCTGCCTGTCTCCAACACCACCGGAGCCCTCGTTCCAGCCACTCCGCCTACCTGTCTGCCTGCCTCCAACACCACCGGAGCCCTCGTCCCAGCCACTCTGCCTGCCTCCAACACCAATGGAGCCCTCGTCCCAGCCACTCTACATGTCTCCAACACCAACGGAGCCCTCGTCCCAGCCACTCTGCCTGTCTCCAACACCACCGGAGCCCTCGTCCCAGCCACTCTGCCTGTCTCCAACACCACCGGAGCACTCGTCCCAGCCACTCCGCCTGCCTGTCTGCCTGCCTCCAACACCACTGGGGCCCTGTCTACCTTGGCCCCTCCGATGAGGGAAACCGTGTGGCCAGAAATGCAGAAGAAAATGTTCAGAGAAATTTAGTGAGGAACGGCGAAAGAAGATTTGGGCCATGTACTGGAACATGGACTACACCGAAAATAATGCATTTATGTTCTGTAACATAACCCAGCTACCAACGGCAAGATTGTTTGTCCCAAAAGGAACAAGTCGACGCAGCAGGTCTTTTGTTTACAGGCTTAAAAATGAGGATCAGGTTCCACAGCAGGTCTGCAACAATTTCTTTTTGGACACTTTGGGGTACCACCCAACAAATGACAGCCTGGTCCTGTCGGTGATGAGAAGTGATATGGGAAATGAGAGGATCCCAAAGGATCAAAGAGGAAGACACACACCGGGCAACAAACTGGACCTGCAGCCATTGTTGGATCACATTGAGTCTTTTCACCCTTCCGTCAGTCATTATCGGAGGGAACATGCTCCCCATCGCCGCTACCTCCCTAGTGACATTAGCATCAAACTGATGTATGCAGACTGGCTGGAAAAGGGCAACAAGTGCTCCTACGAAACATATCGCAAAGCAGTGTGGCAAAAAAAACATCAGCTTCACAAAGCTTGGAGAGGAGGAATGTGAGGAGTGCTTACTGCATGAACAGCATGAACATGCTTGTGATGACGATATCATGGACTGCTTGCAATGTGAGCGCTGGCGCAAACATAAAAATTCTGCTTTGCAGGGCAGACTCGCATATCAGGCTGACGCAGAGAAGGACTGGCAGGGAGACACATCAGTGAGGAGTGTGGACCTCCAGAAGGTTATTATGTTGCCACGCATGCCTGGAGTTAAAACTGCCATCTTCACCTGGTGTATAGTGGCATACTATGAGACCTTTGCTTCAGTGGGGAAGAAAGGGGATAAAAAAACACATCATCTCTGTGGTCTGGCATGAGGGCATGGCGGGCAGAAGTGCTCAAGAAATAGCATCAGCTTATGTGATGGCACTGGAGAAAGAGCAAGATGTCAGACACAGCATCTACTAGGTGGACAATTGTGCATCCCAGAACAAGAACTGGTGTCTGTTGAGTACGTTAGTCTGCACCATCAATGCTGCCACCTCGGAAAGGGAAGATATCACATTGAAGTACTTTGAAAAGGGACACACCTTCATGAGCGCCGACAGTTTTCACCATGGGGTAGAGCTGGAGATGAAGAGGAGGCCTGGCGGTGCTGTCTATGACTATGAGGACTTTTTTAGTGTAGTGGCCACTTCCAACTCCGGAAAAGTGGAGGCTTTACATATGAAAAATGCCAATGTACTGAATTGGAGGGATGGCCATTCCACCACGAAGGTCAAGACGGCCCACAAGTTGAGCGAAATGGCTGAAATTCAGCTGCGACGTGGGTCGAGGAGTTTATTTTACAAGCTCACCCACACAGATGAAAGCTTCATTGAATTGGACTTTCTCCAGAAGAAGTTCAGCATGAATGTACCCTCTCTCCTCAGGTCACACGACCGGGGGATTGAAGAGGGCAAGAAGACTGAAATTATTAAAAAACTGTGTCCTCTTATGCCTTCCAGCAGAAGGGCGTTCTGGGTATCGCTGCCTGTGAACATGGAGGATGAGGAATGAGCAGTCTCTAATCTCTACTGTCTTGGTCTAATGTTTAATTAATTATTACTCTATATCTTGCATTTAAATAAATATACCTCTGTATTCAATTATAATTAAATTATCTTTATTGTGAAAATATTTCTTGTATTTATTCCTACTGTACATACTGTACTGCAAAGTAACTTATCTGTCATACTGTTTAACTGTGTTAGTGTTGCCGCACTATCCTGATCATCATAGCACTAAATAGGAACAACCAAAGGTCTTCTATATAATTTAAAACACATACCATGATGGCTAGACCTTGGTTAGGTGTTCTTATAATGGATGTAAGTATGGGGAACAGCAAGCAAATATTGATTATATGTCAGTTACTGCCTTTTGCCTTTGCACGATTCCTTATTTTTGGCACATGATACAAAGGCAGAGTACAGTAACTGCCAAATAAGGGTCAAAGGTCAATTTTGAGATCAAGATTTTTTGCATACAAACTTCTTCATTATAGCAACTAGTTGTCAAATTTTGGGAGTCCTACCTATAATACTTTTGTCTGGACAAAACAGAAACTTTAAAGTCATTTTTCTCAGTTTCACACTCTAGCGAGTTAAGGTCTTTTGCCTTTGCAGGGCAGTGTATATCCTCCCAATCACCTAGTAATAGGTGTTGGAGCGTGGAAAAGAGTTAGATATTTTCTATTATTTTACGTATCACTCTTTTACTACTGCTCGCCCCAGCAGGAGAGTGCATGAGGGACAGCACTTAATGCAAGCTGTATTGACAGAAAGTGTAGAAAGAAAAATGACTAACTTCATTGTCAGCAAAGATCTCCATAGTTTGTTTAACTAGGAGGTTACATTTTCTTTATTCAAGGCAGATGGGAGATTAAGTGAAACATTTCACTTTTACGAGGTAGAGGTATTTGCAGCCTCCCTCTATTTATAGTGCTGTTCGATTTTCTTTTCTCCAGAGGAAATATGCTAGGAGTTTTTTATCGCTTCCTTAGTCAAGAACTTTTGTTCAGACGCACCTTTGATACCACATTCATACGACTATGGAAAGTGAAAGCTATCCTGTGAGAAGATACAGTGCTGGTGTCCCTACTTATTTTGCTATGTCGACACATTAAGTATATGATGATGCACTGGTGTCGTTCCTTATGTAAGTATGTATACATGGGCTGATTTAGACAAAGGTTAGTTGGCTTTAACCCTCTGGGGTCTAAGGGGTTTTTGGGGTCCTTGAGATGTTCTGACATGCCCTGACATTTGTGCTTTTTTCAGTTGCTTATAAACATATTAATGGCAAAGGTGTAATTACACTCTATTAAGGACAAACAGGGCTACCATAATATGTGAGCAACATGTATGTACATGTTTGTATTTTTGAGGGAATATTGTTTATGCATGGTTATTGAAAAAAATAAAAAATAAAGTTTCTGAAATAAGGCCACAAAACACATACTAAATATGTGTCCACAAGACTTTTGACTAATGGATGTCGTTGCCTAGAGTTCTTTCTTCAAAATGATGTGAAAATCATCCTGCCTAATCATTCACATAAAACAATACATTGATTTAAATTTTTTAAGACACTTTTTGTATGGAAAGGCAATATGCGCAAGGGGCGTCAACGATTTCAACACCATCATGCATATTTAGTGGTTCACACCTGAGGAGACAATGGGGCCCGCATACTTAATGAGCCATTCATTCAGGTGTGTCACTGAGCCACAAGAAAGAATGCAAGAGCAATATATATGTGTGTGTGTGTGTATATATATATATATATATATATATATATATATATATATATATATATATACATATATGCTACTAAATTGGTTCACAGTTGGAAGCATCTAATTTTTTTTTAACATTTTTCCATGTCTAGTAATTGTGCAGTTAATTCTCATACTGTATTTTCAGTTTTGGAATATGTATCCTCTCCCCAAATTTGTCACTAATAAAACTCAATAAAAAATATTTAAAGAAAAGGCTTATATTTACCTTTTAATAGTTTGTTTACATCTACCTTGTAAATATATATTTTTATTAAAAATGTTACAATTACAACAACAATTCAAGTGCAATCTTTCTTTGTAAAAACTAAAGTATACATTTTTATCATACATATTTCAAAGTTAAGGATTCATTACTTTGGATATAGCCTAGACTACATTGGAACAAACACATAATAACATATTATTTGATTACTTTATTTTTGACAAAACATACTATAGGCTATTTAACATATCGTCGCTGTCCGATGAAAACCGCGTATGTCCATTTTGCCGATTTTGAGATTTTTCGACGGATAGAAAGTCCAGGTTCATTTCCGTATACAGTATGCTTCACATTATCTAAATGACCAATGAAAAGTTGTGAAATCATGTCATCTGATTTCCACGTATATCCATTTGCTGTCAAAGCTGTCAATCACGCCGCGTATCTCCCGCCCTGTGGAGGCGCCTCGCCGGTCTCGTGAAGTTTCATCTTAAGCGTCTCTGGAAGCTCAGCATTGGATAGCCGAATAACACTGTGAGGTAAAGTATCATCAAACGTTTGTTTTTGACGACTGTTCTCAAGTTTATTATATATTCACAACTGTTATTTACCGGTAAATGGTCTAGAGATGAAGTAATTGTCCACAGGTTCTTCACAGATTAGCTTGCTTGCTAGTATGTAAATAAACTTGGTCTGATTGATAAGATTTATACTTTTTTTTTGTCAAACTGATCAAATTATAGCCTGTAATGCTACTGTCATGACTGTCACTAGACACATGCCTCACTCATACTGTGCTATCACAGCTTGCCAGAGGCTGATCATTTCCAGCACTAGAGTTATCTTGCTACGTTTTTATTGTGGAGATGTTAACGCACGGATTTCCGAAGTGAAGCAATGTTGACTGGGCATAGCGCTATATTTTTTCTGCTCTGTTTTTCTCCCTTCCTTCAGGATGTCTGTCTCTGTAAAGGAGCTGTGTGAATTGATGAATGCTAGCTATGATAGGGCTGTTGTTGAGGCGATTGCGAGGGTCAGCAATGAGGAGGAAGGTTTGTAGGAAAATAGAATTAAGTCAGCCAAACAGTTAAGTCTACATTGTATTCATTACTCAAATGTTAACTGGTTTTCTTCTCTGTCATTCTTAGATTCACTTGAAAGTGACAGTTCTCAGACAGCTGCCAATGAGGGTAGGTACTTTAGGCTTAAATTATTTTCTCCCAGTAGCAGCTATACCTATACAGCAACCTAAAGCCTATTGATGTGTTGCACATTAAGATGAAAGCCTGTCACACATGTTATTCTGGTTCCCTTGATCAAGGAATCTGCTGTTACATTTCCAAGTACTAACCCATCAAATTGTATGTGGCTAAATTAAAACATTTTAATCATAGAGAATTCAAAATGTATAGTTACTGTACATTTGCTGGTCAAAGCTACTGATGCAAGCTCAGTTCTGAGTTATTCAAACATTGTAGGCTATTCAGTGTGCTAAATGCATTTTTTTCTTTATTGCTGTTAGATTCTCTGGAAAGTGATAATGAAAATCATTCCGAAATAGCTGCCAGTGAGCGTAAGTCTTCTTCTTCTTCTCAGATTAGACTATACTACAGCATCCACCTCACATTAGTTTTGAGTAGGACTTAAAAACTAAAGCCCATTACTAATAACAAATCTAGTATATTTAATCGATTACCAGTCAAAATGAATGCAATCTTATATCTGAATGATGTAAACAGTGCATTTGTTGTAGTAAATGTGTTCCTCTTTATTATTCTAAGACTCACTTGAACACAATCCAGAAAATGACCCAGATTACACACCTGTCAATGAAGGTGAGTAAATTATTGTCATTATTATTACATTTCTGTTTGCTACTAGTGGGCTCAGCCGCACGCACGCACACGCACGCACACGCACGCACACGCACGCACACGCACGCACACACACACACACACACACACACACACACACACACACACACACACACACACACACACACACACACACACACAAAGCAATCCAATGCCAAAGCAATGCCAAACTTAAATGCATGCCTACACACTGACACACACACACACAAAGCAATCCAATGCCAAAGCAATGCCAAACTTAAATGCATGCCTACACACTGACACGCACATACACACACACACACACACACACACACACACACACATATATATCCACATGCTAAGAAAACATGTAAGAGAAATGTGTATTTGTAGAACATCATTTATTTATTTATTTATTTTTTATCATATGAAGGTGCCATTGAAAATCGGGGAAGGTCATGGAAGAGGGCCAACCCAGTCACTTGGAAGGGTAACATCCAGAAAAGGAAAAGAATGAGGGGCCAATCTTATCTTGGACGAAAAAAAAAAGGAATTTGTCATCAAAGAAGAAAGAAAAATGGGCGGGCGGTGCCAGGCTGTGTCCTGCCAGAAATCGAGCAAACTACACTGCTCCGAAATTGATGAAGGGAAGAGGGAGGAAATTTTCAAGTATTTTGGGGAGAAATTGGAATGGAAAGAGAGGAGAATGTATGTAAAAACATCGGTGGAGGTGAGTGATGTCAAGCGGCGCCGGACAGAAGCGGTTCAATCTCGGAGGTCATCATCTCTCTTTTGTTGTTTATGTGTAGATGGTAAAAGGCTCAGAGTTTGTCAAAGGATGTTCCTGTCTACACTTGGCATTGGACTTTTTTTAAGTGGGTTGGGCGAAGAGGGGAAAGTCCTGAGAAGATGGCGAGAGTGAGGGTAAGGACAGAGGAGCAGGACTTCCTAAAGACCTTCCTTCTGGATCTACCAAAAGTTCCATCGCACTACTGCAGGTCCTCCTCATCAAAGATGTACCTGGAGCCTCTCTTCAGGTCCATCAGTCATCTCCACACACAGTATAAGCAATCATGTGCAGACCAGAGCATCCAGCCTCTGTCACTGCAAGTATTCACTAACACCTTCAACGATTTAAATCTTTCTCTGTTCCATCCGAAGAAAGATCAGTGTGACACTTACTGTGCCTTCAAAGCCGGGAACATCGAGGCTGCCGTGTGGGAGGAACACTGTGTTAAAAAGGACGACGCACGAGCAGAAAAGGTAAAGGACAAACAACTTGCAAACAACACCACCTTGGTTGCATGCATGGATCTGCAGGGCCTTCTCCAGTGCCCAAAGCTTCAAGCGTCTGCCCTCTACTACAAAATGAAGCTTGGTGTCCATAATTTTACCATCTACAATATGGCATCACATGAAGCAAAAAATTACCTTTGGCATGAGGGTGAAGCTGGGGTCTCTGCCAATGATTTCGCCTCCTGCATTGTGGATTACCTTGAAGCACACCCCACTTACAATGAATTCATCCTTTGGAGTGATGGGTGTGGTTATCAAAACAGAAATCTGGTCCTGAGCAATGCCCTTTTAAAGTTTGCTACTGAGAAAAAGAAACGTGTGACACAGAAGTACCTAGAAAGAGGTCACACACAAATGGAATGTGACTATACATGTTCCAGCTGAGTATGCTGCAGTTATTCGAGGAGCTCGTTCCAGTCCAAAACCATACGAGGTGAAGTATGTTGGTTACAGCTTTTTCCAAGACTTCAGCAAAGTCAACATCTGCAAGTCAGTCCGACCTGGTAGCAAAGTTGGAGATCCTACGGTGCATGACCTTCGAGCAGTCAGGTGTTTTATTTTTTGTTTTTTTTTAAAACACTCTTTTTTCACAAATACATGAAACATTATCCATATCATATTAAAATATTTTGTTTCATTAATCTAAACATGCTTTTGGTTCCCTCTTATCTCTGTGTCCTATGTTCCCCGACACCCCTCCCCTTCTTTTCTTTAATCTATCTATTAGATACAATGTGGATGGCAGTATGGAGTTTAAACTACTACACTCTGACAACTGGCAACACTTCACATCCCCATCCCTGAGGAAGACGTGTGTCATCGTGGCCCCACTCTATACATCCCAAACAAAAATTAAAGCCCTGAAGTTCAAGCACCTTCAAGAACTGAAACATGTTTTACCCAATGACTTTCATCCATTTTACAATGCACTTGACCATGAGTGATGCACTATTTCACTACCTGGATGAATGGTCTGTCCTGACTTACTGATTAATTTAATTAAATGTTCTATTTATTGTGTATTGGCATGCAATTGTTTATGTGCATGTTTTAAAATGACTTGGTCTGTTGAACTCTTGGAATTCCTATCAGCCAATTCTGACCGGAAAGACATGATTAAAATATTGCATTAAAGCCTGTTGCTATTTTATAATTCCACCTGTAGTTGTAGTAGCAGTATTGAGTCTAATTAGTCGTTACTGCTTGAATCACCTGAAGAATAAACATTAACTGGTTAACTAGAGTTTACTGGAACTGCAACTTCATTTTCACTTTCACTTTTATTTTCTGCAATACAGTGCCAAATAAACACAGCCTGGTGAGACAATGACTTTCCTTTACAGTAGGTCTAACTTTATCGAGGTAAACGTTTCCCCCCTGATGCCAGACATACAGTGATGTGAATAAGTTAGGACACCCATGCTAAAGTTGCCTAAAAAGAGGAATAAAAAATCATCTTTTGGAAATTGATCTTAATGCCTTAATTAGAAAAAATGAGGAAAAATCTAACCTTTAAGGGCACCAATTTTCTTTGTGTATGAATAATGTATCATAAATAAATAAATGTTCTTCCTTAAAATACAGGGTGCATAAGTCAGGACACCCCTATGTTAAATTCCCATAGAGTCAGGCAGATTTTTATTTTTAAAGGCCAGTTATTTCATGGATCCAGGATAATATGCATCCTGATAAAGTTCCCTTGGCCTTTGGAATTAAAATATCCCCACATCATCACACACCCTTCACCATACCTAGAGATTTGCATGGTTTTATTTCAGTTAGCCTAATAGCTGGTTTGATTTGCATTGAGAGATGATCTTATGGAAAGTACCCCATGCCAATCTCTAGGTATGGTGAAGGGTATGTGATGATGTGGGGATATTTTAATTCCAAAGGCCAAGGGAACTTTATCAGGATGCATATTATCCTGGATCCATGAAATAACTGGCCTTTAAAAATAAAAATCTGCCTCTATGGGAATTTAACATAGGGGTGTCCTGACTTATGCACCCTGTATTTTAAGGAAGAACATTTATTTATTTATGATACATTATTCATTCACAAAGAAAATTGGTGTCCTTAAAGGTTGGATTTTTCCTCATTTTTTTAATTAAGGCATTAAGATCAATTTCCAAAAGATGATTTTTTATTCCTCTTTTTAGGCAACTTTAGCATGGGTGTCCTAACTTATTCACATCACTGTACGTATAGGAGTGGAGAGGAGTGACAAAATTACGGTATGACTGTGCAAACAAAGTATCAGTTTAGCATTGCCATGTCAGTGTATTGATTCATTGTCCCTTTATAGTTTGCAAGAGACATTTAATAAACTGAGCGTATTTAATAAACTGAGACGTAGGCTATTTAATAAACTGAGCGTAGCCTATTCATCTGTCATTATGAAACGCGACTTGGTCATTCTAATTAATGATCGGAAGAACGCGTATCGACCACCGTTACTGTAAAATATGCACGTATGTCAATTTAAACTCGATTTTGGTCAAATGTGGATTATATCATTACACTGGCAAGAATATGGTTACATTTAAAGATGCCGTACAAAGTATGACAATGCTACGTTCAACTGCTGTGAAATTACGGTGTTTTTTTCACTTCCTGAAAAGTAACCGTTTTGGACATACGTGAGTTTCATCGGGCAGCGACGATATGAGCAAATATTGGCAAACAAAAGCTTATTTGAGGTGGCAAATATTTTACAGTAAAAATTTATAATCTATCCAAAACTAGTCAACGAAATGTTGTCTTTCATATGTCTGTAACATATGTCTTTCGTTTATATAAGAAATATAAATGTTAATTTGCAGTTTAATACGTTGCTTATTCAAATACATTTTATTTCAACATATTTCAGTCGATTCTCAGTATTTACTCATCTCAGTATAGCAATATAGTTTGCTAAAAGCGGATTATTCATTCACACACAGAAACGCTATTCAAATTTAAACTGTCTTTTTGCGAGTTGTGGTAAACAGCGCATCTCTGCCATTCATTCATTCACACACAGAAACGCGATTCACTTGAGAATGAAAAAAACTTACTAAAGTATTCCTCAGTATTATCATACATATTTTAAAGTTAAGGATTCATTAGTTTTTATATAGCTTACATTGGAACAAACAATGTAATAACATCTTAGTTGATGAGTTTATTTTTGACAGAACATAGCCTACTATATATTTAAAATATGAGCAGAAACTGGATGACAAAATCTTATTTGATATTTTAGAATAAAAACTTTATAATCTATCCAAAACTACGAAATGTTGTCTTTCATATTTCATCTGTAACATAGTAGGCTAAACATAAACCACAGCGCCCATCTGTGCCGTTAATTCATTCACACACAGAAACGTGATTCAAATTTAAACAGTCTTTTTGCATTTACAGACATTAGAACAAAGCACAAGAATAAAAAACTTAGGCTACTCACAATTCTCGGCTAGATCGGTCGCTCCTCAAAATTAAAATAAACCAGCACATGTTCTGAGGTAAATTTCCCAGGATTACTCCTCACAGTCACAGCCTCGCAAGAGAAATAGTACATTAATCTGATGATTATATTTGTTGTGTTATCGCGTTTATGAGGGGCGTTGACACGTTTGCATGTGTCGCTTCAGATCATTTGCGTCTGAATAGCGCACGCTGTCCGTGGGCGTGTCACATTAGCAGAATAATGAGCTAAGAGAACAATAATGAGATCGGCTGACACCCCTCTCTTTTTTATAGATTACATAAACAGAGAATATTTATTTTAGTTTTGAATTAGACATTTTAAAAGTACAAACTTATATGATCATAAAGATATATTGCTCATGCTTGGGTGAATAGTATTCGCTGAGCTTTGTTTAAGTTTAGAGACGTGCTCCAGAAAAAAAGTTAACGGAGACAGAGAGGCAGAAAGCACACCCTGTTTATTTTCTTCATTTTAAAAAAGCACACGGTTTTGATGTTAATGTGAGTGTACACAAAAAAAAGAAGACCCTCTATAGTTTATAATCATGTATTGATTTTATTTATATGACCAAAAATGACGAAGTATTTTAAGTCTATGTTGCTGCTATGTGGAAAAAAAACAGCAAAACGTGCCGGCGCGTTCCTCGACCCCAGAGGGTTAAAGCAAGTTTCTTCCTCAATCACCCCTCCAATGAGCTGGGGGTGATGCCATAGACTTGAAGCCATAGTCTATGATGAACGCCCTTGGCTAGTGAAGGTTTTATTGATCAAGCGCTTTAAAAAAAACTCTTCGTTAGAGCTATGGGTCTTCGGCAACCAGTAGCCGGTGAAAGCAGCTTAGCAAGGAGTTGTTTGGTGCCCCACTACCTCGTCCCCTTCAGGTCTATTCCAGAAGTAGCAGCCTGACGGTTTGTGGGCTGGTTCATCCCTATGTTACCTGATTTGTGAGGTAGAACACTTCCCTGGGGTCTGGCAGTGAGGGCTTTTTATTCTAGTGCCCCCATTTTATTGTGACCTCTTCTTGGATGCTAGAGAAGCACCTCTATTTCCTCTTGTGGGCTTTGAGTGTGAGTATACGTTTGAGAGGGTGCACTCTCTCTAGCCTCTTCTAGCTAATTTTTAAGTGAATGTTAAAATTGTATTTGGTTGGGTTGCCTGTATAGGAGGCCCCTTGTTCAGATCGAGGACATATGCTCAGGTTGAAACCAGGCTCTGCCTAAAATTTTGCCTTAGTACACTAGGTAGGGGCATAGAGCTATGGGCTCCTTAACCCTCTGGGGTCTGAGGTATTTTTGGGCCCTGGAGGTGTTCTGACATGCTCTGACATTTGTGCTTATTTCTGTTGCTTATGACATTTTCATGGCTAAAGTCTGATTACACTGTATTCAGCACAAACTCAGCTACAGTAATATGTCAGCAGCATGTATGTAAAAGTTTGTAGTTTTTAGATAATGACGTTTATGCGTGGTTTGTAAAAAAAATAAAAAAATGTCACTGAAATAAGGTCAAGAAACCAATACTGATTATTTCTTCACAATACTTTAGACAATTGTATCACGTAGCCTAGAATATTTGCTCCAAAACTATGTGAAAATCATCCTGCATACTCATTCAGATAAAACAATAAACTGATTTAAAATTTGCAAGACATTTTTTGTGTGAGAAAGCTGTATGCGAGGAGGTGTGAATCTCTCATTAATATGAATGCATTTTACACCTGAGAAAGACAAAGACCCTCCCCTAATGGCCCTATTAGGTGCTATCAGGTCCTATCATTATGAGAAGCCTTGCACAAAGAATGAGGAGAGCCTTAAAAAAGAATGGATTTTTGATTGTTTGGATTTATTTACAACACAACATAATCCAAAGATACACAACAAATGACAAAAAACATTATTGAACACACTTACTGAGACTTGAACAGTCACACACCTTTGTGCCATTCCTGAAACATAGTACCTGTCATTTCCAAGGTGTTTGATTTTTCATTTTACCTTGTTCATGTACAGAATCTCATGTGAATGTTGAAGTCAGCAGGACTCATCCGTGGGGCATCTGGTCCCTGTAAAAAAAATAAAATAAAATAAAATAAAAAAAAAACTACTGTGCACATGCTGATATCAAGAGAAAGTATATGGCTGCACGACTTTGGGCATACATTGTAGATTTTCTGGTTAAAATTGCGATTTAATTATATATATATATATATATACACACACAGTGCCTAGAATAAGTGAACACACCCATGCTAAAGTTGACTAAAAAGAGGAATAAAAAAACATTGATGCCTTAATTAAAAAAGGAAAACTCCAACCTTTAGGGACACAAATTTTATTTGTGAATGAATAATGTATCACAAATAAATAAATGTTCTTCCTTAAAATACAGGGTGCATAAGTCAGGACACCCCTATGTTAAATTCCCATAGAGGCAAGCAGATTTTTATTTTTAAAGGCCAGTTATTTCATGGATCCAGGGTATACATCCTGATAAAGTTCTCTTGGCCTTTGGAATTAAAGTATCCCACATCATCACATTTCCTTCACCATACCTAGAGATTGGCTTGGTTTTATTTCAGTTAGCCTAATAGCT
The DNA here is from genome assembly GCA_026230005.1 of Gila orcuttii. Lineage (NCBI taxonomy): Eukaryota > Metazoa > Chordata > Actinopteri > Cypriniformes > Leuciscidae > Gila > Gila orcuttii. The sequence goes on from JAPDVR010000005.1 coordinate 41,814,879, forward strand.
GGTTTGATTTGCATTGAGAGATGATCTTATGGAAAGTACCCCATGCCAATCTCTAGGTATGGTGAAGGGTGTGTGATGTGGGATATTTTAATTCCAAATAATAATAACAATAGACAATAGCATGCGGCCTATACATCGTTGAAAAAGAACACTTCAGTACATACACTAGAGAAAAATATATGGATATGTTACTTAAAATGTTTCCATTCGTTACAAACACAGTATTTAACAGTAAACATGGTTCTAAACATTATAATATTCACCATATTAGAGTAAACACTGATACTAGTCTAACATTACTTCTATATCATGCTGTGTTTTATTATCAAACATAAAAAACATCCTCGTGTCGTACATGTATATAAATGTCGCATTGAAAGGTAGCCTGCCTGTCTATATTTCATATTTCAACATTTTTCCGTCGATTTCATAAATTTTAGTCTAGCAACAGTTCAACTGCAATGTTAAGTTTATGCAACAATAACACTAACTAATATAATTCATAATACATTTCTTACCTTAAATCTTTCTTGTCTTCTCGCGTTCTTCTTCTTCTGAGGTAAATCCAATGTAAGCTCACAGCGTGTCTTCCAAAACTCGACGAAAAGCAGAGGACTGGTGAAGTTTGGTGCTTTGTTTTTGAGGTAATGAGCGCGTTCGCATTCCTTCACGTGGAGATTTGCATATCAATCTCTTTTGCGCGTGTGGGCGTGGTCAAATTAAAACTAATGAGCAAGCGTTTGAGAAACTGGATATCTTGTTGGTTTTATACAAATTACTTAAACAGAGAAAATTTGTTTTCGTTTTGAATCAGATCATTTAAAAGTACACACTTAAACGATTATAAAGATATATAGCTCATGCCTGGGTGAATCGTATTCGCTGAGTTTTGTTTCAGAAAAAAAAAAGTTCAAGAAAAAAAAGTTCACCGAGACGGAGAGGCAGAAAGCACACCCTGTTTATTTTCTTTATTTTACAAAAGCACAATGTTGTGTTTTGATTGTAAGTGGACACATACAAAAGTAGACATATCACAGATCATTTTTTCATATTTATTTTTTTCTGTATGGCCCTAAATGACGGAGTAATTTAAGTCTATTGTGCTACTATGAGAAGAAAATCCAGCAAAACGCGCCGGCGCGTTTTCAGGCCCCAGAGGGTTAAGCATTTTGTCATTGGGCGCAGTATGGCAGCCTTTGGCTACAGCCTGGCTCACACAGTGAGCAGCATTATTCGTATGGTGTAGTGGGTATTAATGTTCATACGTAATGATGCAGCAGTGAGTTACTTGAAAGGAAACATCTAGGGTTATGTATATAACCCCGGTTCCCTGAGAGGGAACAAGATGCTGCGTCTCACTGCCATACCTCAGGCATGCCTGCTGCTAGGGGTGTGAATCGTCACTGGTCTCATGATTCAATTCGATTACGATTATCATGTCAGCGATTCGATATCACAATGCATCACCATGCGTTGCAATATACCTGCACATGGCAACATTTTCATCAATTAATACAAGCAGTCATATATATGAACACCATTTTTATTTAATCTGCTCCAAGAATGTACACTTCCTGAATGTTGTCAAACAAAACTTATGTCTGAACACAGCAGACAACAGCAGCATTTAGAACTGTGCTGCAGGCCTACCAGGTCGACCTGCTGAAGGACCTGGAACAGGACCAGAGGCTCCCCTTGAGGCAGTAGAGGAGCTGCGTTGCACCACGGATTTGGCTCTCCGAGCCACTAAACAAACTGCCGCCAGATTGGTTGATTTATGGCAGTCATGGTGGCTACGGAGATGCATCTCTGGGTGAACCTGGCCGACATCGAGGAGAAAGAGAAAAACTTTCTCCTCAATGCACTCGGTACAAGGCTCTGTGTAAGCCTCCTTGCAAGATATGCTGAGCGCGGGGCATTGTAGGTCTCCTGTAGGTCTCCTCGCGATTATAATCGTTGTACTGAGGCCTCTGCTCCTAGAGCATGACTTAGGTTTGTTAAGTTGTTAGGCTCTCTGTGAGCCTCCTTGGCTACTGTGAACATTGCCTCCTCTCACTAGATAGTTATATCTATTGAGGCCTCAGCTCCCTTGAGCTCCGCTGGGATAGCGATTGCGAGTTGGAGGCTCTCTTTGAGCCTCCTTGTAAGCTGTCCTGAGCATGGAACGTAGTTAAGTCTTACTGAGGCCTAGAGCTCGGCTAGGCAGTAGGGTAGTATGCTGGGTTGTTAGGCTCTCTGGGAGCCTCCCTTACCACTGACCTTAACTGTGGAGTATTCATCCTCTCATTATGAACGCCGGCGTCAGTTTCTGCGAACGTAGTAATGGGTGTTAACCGGGCTTAAATACGCCATATGTCGAGTAGTGATTGGCTAAATCTGTGGTTAATGAATGATGTGATTAATGAATTATGTGATATTAGAGTCTTCCCAGTAGAACTTGCGCTAGAGCTCCCATTTCTACCAGAAAGACTCGGGGAGGCAAGAAGAACGTATGAATACGATTAATTTAACAGTTTGTATGCAAAATGAAATGTTAAAGTTCTTTGGAATAGGGCCCATCCGTAATCCAAATCTGGAGGGTAGAAGACACTTGCAGTACCTGCCTGAAGATGAAGGCAGGGGTGAAGCCTAGCCCGATGGATGTAGTAATGGGTGTTAACTTCTAATGGGTAGAAGACACTTGCAGTTCCAGCAGAGAAAATGTATTATATTATTGAACAATATACAGACATTGACATAGGTGTTATAATCTTTAAACAGAGCTAACCATTAGACCATTGCCTAGAGTGTAGTCCACATTAGGCAGGAGAATGAAAAGCAGCGTAGGCAGTGGAAGACTGCCACAATAGGCAGGAGAAAAGCCGCGTAGGCCATGAAAGAATGGCACGAAGCCGCATAGGCCATGAAAGACTGCCACGATAGGCAGGGGAAAAGCCGCGTAGGCCATGAAAGACTGCCAGGATAGGCAGGGGAAAAGCCGCGTAGGCCGTGAAAGACTGCCACGATAGGCCAAGGTACAAAAAGCCGTGTAGGCCATGTTTACTGTTTACAGTTTACATGTTTAGTTGGCTGTGAAAGTGGCCTTGATAGGCTAGTGCGCGTGAAGCCACATAGGTCATGAAAAGGAGGCCACGTTAGGCCGTGGTAAGGAGAAGACAAAATGGGTGCATGAGATAGCAGCCGCATAGGCTGTGAAATAAATAAGGGAAATAAATAAATAACTCACCAAAACCAGAGTTTGTATAGATAGTATACTTACCTCAGGAAATTTGATAAGCAATGTTTATGATATGCTGTGAACTTACCTGACACTTGTTAGTAACAAAGTTATCTTTAGTGCAAGCAAAAGAGGATGTGAGTAATGTATAATGTGGATAGTTCTGAGGTTCGGAGAGTCACGTAAGTCTAATGTGCATTAAGACCGCGCGTGATGACCCTTACCTCATGGAGTTAGAAGGGTTGCTTAGGCCCGGAATGGGGTAGAATTGGGAATTAAAGTGATTGATTTTATAAAGTGTATGAAAAACCCCACCACCAGTAGTTTAAATTAGGAACATACTTTTAAAGTTACTTGATAAAGCTTGCTGAGCATTCCTGAGGGTTTGCCAAATGGGAATAGAGAAATGATATGCAAAATAAAACATAAATAAATGAAGACCAAGCAGAATTATAAGCTTTAACCCTCTGAGGTCGGCTATTGCGCCGGCGCGATAGTCTCGCTTTTTTTCTTATCAGTGCAAAAGAGACTCAAAATACTCTGTTGATTTTGATCTTACGTGTTAGTGTTATACATCATTCGATCCTGTTAAGTTTCTATTTTTTTTTTGTGTATACTCACAATATAAACAAAGTATTGTGCTTTTAGTCAAATAAAGAAAAATAAACATGATGCTAGTTTTGCCTTTTCTCTGTCAGTGAAGTCCATTCTGAAACGCGTCTGAAAATTAACTGTAATTCCGCGAATACTTGTCATACAGGCACGAATGTTTTTCCATAATGAAGCTTGAACTCTCTTCTTTTAAATGAATTTATATAAAAAAAAAATATTCTCAGTTTATGTAATCTGTATGAAAAGAGAGAGATGTCAGTCTTTTTCTTTCCAGCTCATTATACCTCATTACGTGTTAATGTGCCACGCCCACGGAGAGCGCGCGGTATTCAAACGCAAATGATCTAAGGCAAGCCATTCAAACATGCCAACGCCCACCAGCTGGATTATAAAACACATCATGTTTAGGAAGTATCTTACTACCGCTGTGTACACAGCATATCCCTACGCTGTGAGGAATAATACTATCTAATAACCCTGGAAAATGTACCAGAAGTGCTGGCAGTTTCATGTCGAGGAGCAACGGATCCAGCTGATGTAGTAAGTCATTTATTCTTAAGTGCTTTGTTCTAATCACGAAAAGACTGTTTAAATATGAATTGCGTGTCTGTGTGTAGGCTAAATGATGAATGAATGACACAGGCGCGCGAGCATTGTTTACTTCAGTTATACAGCGCGTGTCTGTGCCGTTCATTCACACTCGCACCTACATTAGTAAACATGTTATTTTTACATGGACACATCCAAACTATATTGCTATAGCCTACTAAGATGAGTAAAAATAGACTGAAATATGTTGAAATAAAATGTCTGTATAAGCAACAAACTGCAAATTAACATGCTAATATAATATCATAAACACAATATGTTACAGACTAAATATGAATGTTTAGACAAGATTGATTGGTTTTTGATAGATTATAAAGTTTTGACTGTAAAAAAAAGACTACTGTCACATTAAATAGGTAAGCTTTTGTTCGCCAATTTCTGCTCATATGTTAAATATACTATAGTATGGGATGTTTTGTCAAAAATAAAGTAGGTATATTGAATTATCAACTAAGATGTTATTATAGTGTTTGTTCCAATATTCAAACCAATGAATCATTACCTTTTTTAATACGTATGATAAAATGTATACTTTTTACAAAGAAAGAATACACTTGAAATATTGTTAAAATTGTAATTGTTGTTGTAATTGTAACCTATTTGTAATTGGTTACAATTTCTAATTGTAATATATATATATATATATATATATATATATATATATATATATATATATATATATATATATATATATATATATACATATATATATATAATTTCTTTTGTCCAAGGTCGCATTCTTTGGTACCCAGTGACACAGCTGTGTGAAAGGCTCATTAATATGCAGCTCGCACATTATCCGACCTTTGTCTTCTCAGGTGTGAACACGCCTCCACGCATATTGCCTTTCCAAACAAAAGGTGTCTTATAAAATTTAAATCAATGTATTGTTTTGTGTAAATGATTAGGCAGGATGATTTTCAGATCATTTTGAAACAAAAATTCTAGGCAACAACACCCATTAGTCAAAAGTCTTGTGGACACATATTTAGTATGTGTTTTGTGGCCTTATTTCAGACACTTTAAGTTTTAGTTTTTTCAATAACCATGCATAAACAATATTCTCTCAAAAATACAAACATGTACATACATCTTGCTCACATATTATGGTAGCCCTGTTTGTGCTAAATAGAGTGTAATTACACCTTTGCAATTAATATGTTTATAAGCAACTGAAAAAAGCACAAATGTCAGGGCATGTCAAAACATCTCAAGGACCCCAAAAACACCTTGGACCTCAGAGGGTTAAAGGTTGGTGTTGCTACACCTATAGTGATATAAAGTCTGGCTGGATTTATCAGATGACTAAAATAACCATCGAAGCACAGTGTTGAATCCGAGTTGCTACTGGGCAGAGATGTCTGAAAGCCTGAAGTGAAAACGAGCGAGTGTCAGCAATTTAACTTTTACACAAGTTGACACAGTTCCCTGAGGTTTTATAGGACAGCTGTGATTTTTTTTTTGTTGGAGGTCAAATAGTGTTCTGTGGTCGTCCGTGCAGCCAACGACAGAACAGTTTGCATGCCATTCTGGAACTTTTGTCATTGCGTTAGAACTGGTTATGCTGTTGTCGCTTGCAAAACCAAAAAAAAAAAAATGGACGTAGTGTCCGTGACGTCACCCGTAGTTTTCTGAAGAGTATTCTGAAGCCTAAAGTGGGCGGAGCTGGTTGTCGCCATCTTGGTAACGTGTCACTCCCGGATAAACGAGGATTAGCTGAGGTTGGCGTGACATCTAACAGACAGCAGAAAAAGCTATTTCGGCTGTTTTTTAATGATTGGCTGGATTCTCCGCATGACAACGATCACATGCGTTTTGTGTTTATACTCACACCTTCAGTTCCACTAATGCTCTAAAATCGGTTTGAAAAACAGTAAAGCTCAGTCAAATGCAGTCATTTTATATTGTGTCATGTTTATAAAAAATAAAACTGAATAAAAAACAGACCCCACTACATTGATAGTATAGGCTTATTTTTTACTTTATTCATATACAAACATACGCTGCATTAAGCAGTACTTATAAAGTATCGAATGAAAATGTCTCTGAAGAGTCTGTATTTGGCAAATATTGTATTTATTTCACTTCAGCAGGGATAAGTTATGCAAACACAGAACGAGCGTCACTACGGGAAGCGGGAAAGTGTCTGACTCACGTCTCCGTTTTCTGTTCCTCCCAGCCTGCACGCGGCAACTCTTGCCGATCGGTTTCATCCAGCCGCAGCCGATGTCAAAAACACCTAAACACTAGTAGTAACAGAACGTCTCAGGTTACGTATGTAACCCTGGTTCCCTGAGAGGGAACGAGACGCTGCGTTGAGACGCGGCGGTGGGAACGCTCTGCGTGATTGCGTCGTGAAGCACGTGTATAATCAGTCCAATGGAAGAGCTAGACGTCATAGGCGGGTGACGTCATAGACCAGGAAGCTATAAAGCACCCCTGAAAACAGACCACGACAGCTTCTGATAAGCCTGAAGCAAGTCGATTAGGGCATGCAGGAAGTATGGCAGGAGAACGCAGCGTCTCGTTCCCTCTCAGGGAACCAGGGTTACATACGTAACCTGAGACGTTCCCTTTCAAGGGAACTCGAGCTGCGTTGAGACGCGGTGGGAACCCCATACCCACTACGCCATAAAGACAAATGCCCGTTCTGTGTGAAGTCTTGCGCACACTAAGAAGCAAGCAACCTAGCCCCAGGAGTGGAGAGGTCTAAGTCATAAAATCTGACAAATGTATGTGGTGAGGACCAGCCTGCCGCATTACAAATATCCTGAAGGGAAACTCCCGAAATTAAAGCCTAGAGGCAGCCATACTTCTGTAGAATGGGCCTGAACAGCCATAGGGTGAAGGCTGTCCGGCCGCTTCATAAGCAAGTGAGATAGCCTCAACTACCCACTTGCTCATCATCTGTTTAGATGCAGGGCAACCTATCTTAGGTGACCCGAAGCAGACAAATAATTGTTCTGATATAAGCCACTGAGCAGCTCTGTGGACATATGCATCCAAAGCCCGGACAGGGCATAACAGATTAAGTTTTTCCTGATCTGGGGTATTAATGGTGGAGGACAGAAGGCCTGCAGCACAAATGACCCGCACATTCAGTAGGGACCTAGAGATACAACCTGACCTGGGGTGAAGAAATACTCTCACCATACCAGGTGCAAATCCAAGTACGTGCAGGCCTCAGCCTCATGTACCACGGAGAAGACGAAATTAAGGATCTCTCCTCAGAGATAACCCAGCAAAGAAACATTCATTACAGAAATCAAGTACTGTACCAACAGGGCAGAAACAAGATTCAGAAGGCGTTCTCTGAACCAGTCAGAGAACGGTTTCCATATCAATGCATATTTAGTCTTCTCGTGGAGGGAGCACTAGACTGGAGTATGGTCTCCACGACCTCGGTCGAGAGACCTGAGTCTATGAGCTGGGCCCCCTCAGAGGCCGAGCCCACAGTATCCAGAGCTCCCAGGAGCAAAGATATCGGGAAATGCGTACAGTTGTAGCGTGAACCACACCTAATACATCACATCCAGTCCAAGCGGAGCTGGATGCATGAGGGAGAACCACAAAGGGCAATGCATTGTACAAGCGATACGAAAGGTCGACTTGAGTTTGACCTAAGTTCTCCCTAAGAAGCTCCACCACCTCGGGGTGAAGTTTCCATTCCCCGGGCCACAGCCCCTGCCTCAACAGGATATCTGCTCTGATATACGAGACCATCAGTGTGTTGTCCGGACCCTTCACCGAGCAACCACTCATGATTGCCCCCGACTTGTGAGGGAAGCATCCGTCGATAGCATTATGCGTCGACAAGAAGCCCCCAACACTGGGCCTGGGCGAGGAACCATAGGTTCTTCCACATGACCGAGGCACGAAGGCATAGCCGCGTGACCTTAAACATGCGAAAACGGATTTCCCCTTGGAGAAAACCCCTTGGTCCTGAGGCACCACTGCAGGGGTCTCATGTACAGAAGGCCAAAGGTAACTACGTTGGACGCAACTGCCCTGAGCCCCAACCAAAGGCCTTTCACCGAACGGCCACTCATGACCGCCCCCCATCCTGTGAGGGAAGCATCCGTCGATAGCGTGACGTGTCGACAAGAAGCCCCCAGACTGGGCCCTGGGCGAGGAACCAAGGTTTCTTCCACATGACCGAGGCACGAAGGCATAGCCGCGTGACCTTGACCATGCGAAAACGGATTTCCCCTCGGAGAAAACCCCTTGGTCCCGAGCCACCACTGCAGGGGTCTCATGTACAGAAGGCCAAAAGTAACTACGTTGGACGCAACTACCATGAGCCCCAACAGTCTCAGAGACTGTTTGCAGTGAGTGACTGACCTAGTTTTACATTCTTTACGGCTGTGAGAATCGCAGAAATACGTGCAGGAGACAGACGTGCTTGCATTGTTGTCGAATCCCATAATACACCTAGAAAAGTGGTCCTCTGAGCTGGGAGGAGTACACTCTTTTGGTGTTGAGCCGCAACCCCAACCTCCTTATGTGGGACAGAACGACATCTCGATGTTGAACTGCCAAAAGCTCGGACTGAGCTAAAATCAACCAATCGTCGATATAATTTAATACGCGAATGCCCTGGAATCTCAGAGGAGCCAGAGCTGCATCCACGCATATTGTAAAAGGTGCGGGGTGATAACCTAGGCCGAATGGAAGAACCCGATACTGGTATGCTTCGCCCCTGAAAGCAAACCTTAGGAACCTCCTGTGATGAGGATGGATAGATAAGTAAGCGTCCTTAAGTCTATTGTGACAAACCAGTCCTCGGACTGAGTCTGTGACACAATCATATTTAGCGTAAGCATACTTTGAACTTAAGATTCTGAGACCTGCTGTGTAATTGACGCAGGTCTAGAGTAGGACGCAACCCCTCATCCTCTTTCGGAACAATGAAGTAATGGCAGTAAAACCCTGACTGTCTGCCGGGAGGAGGAACCCCTTCTACAGCTCCTTTTGCAGAAGTGTCAGTACTTCCTGCTCCATAACCAAAGCCTGCTCGGGGTCCACCACAGTGGGGAGGACCCCTAGAAATCTGTGCGGACAAGAACTGAATTCTGAACCCCTTTTCTATAGTGTGCAGGACCCACCGAGAAATATGTGGCAGTAGTTTCCACACTGCCAGAAATTCTACTAGGGGAACCAGTCTCTCAAGACTGGCCTCTGGATTTGGTTGAACAGTCACTACGGTGCCCTGAAGCGGCGAACCGGCAGGGAACAACCGAACTGACCGTTCTACGACCCTCCTCGGAGGATCGTATGGGGACGCTGACACCTCGGTGCCCTGAACGGCGAACCGGCAGGGAACAACCGAACTGGCAGCGCTGCAACCCTCCTCAGAGAGTCGCACCCCAGAGGGCGCTGAGGAGAAACGATTTCTCAAAACGGTCCCTGCCCCGGAGGAGCCCTCAGAAGCCTGATAGCCTCGTTTTTTGTTTTTTTTTTACGACAGGACTTCCTGTCTAAGCTTTATTAGAGATGACGACAGTCCTCAGATCTTGCCTACCTCTAAATAACTTAGTTCCTACGACCCTCCTCGGAGGATCATTGGAAAAAGCAGGCACCTCTGCACCCTGAAACGGCGAACCGGCAGGGAAACCGAACTGACTGCTCTACGACCCCCCTCAGAGGATCGTTTGGGGACACTGACACCTTGGTGCCCTGAACGGCGAACCGGCAGGAAAACCGAACTGGCAGCGCTGCGACCCTCCTCAGAGAGTCGCACCCCAGAGGGCGCCGAGGAGAAACGATTTCTCAAAACCATCCCTACCCCCGGAGGGGACCACCCTTTAGAAGCCTGATAGCCTCGGCGTCAGGGCTTCCTATTTGTCCAAGTTTTTTTAGAGATAAAAACGTCCTCAGATCTTGCATATCTCTAACTGGCTAGACTGCTACCGCCACCCAAGTCCCCCGATTGTGGAGGAGCCCAAATGGCGATGCTAGTTTGCACTCTGTGCTGCGAGGAGCTTAGTAGACCGAGACTGCTCCGCCCAGCAGTCTCAGGAACATTAGATTGGTGAGGAAGAAACCTCTGGAACGCCGCTGAATGGTTTATTTCTTAGTTTTTTCTTTATTTTTAAATCAGAAAAACGTATGTATATATATATATATAAATATATCACTCCGTGGCCACCAGCAGGAAAACAACCGAACTGGCCGTGCTGCGACCCTCCTCAGAGAGTCGCCCCCCAGAGGACGCAGAGGAGAAACGATTTCTCGAAACCGTCCCTCCCAGTATAGATTATCTTTTTCTTTGTTTTTTTTTTTTTTTTTTTTTGCACGACGCAATTCTCGAATAGCGTCAGTGCTGACAACCTCACATTCATCCATGTCTTTATAACAAGGTTACAGGTACAGGTTAAAAATAATGACGCCGACTCGGGAGAGAGAAAGCTAGTAAGCGTCTCTTTAACCCGAGGCACTGTCATACCATGATACTTAATAACCATAGCCTTACTATAGTTAGACGTTTGGGCATTAAACACATAAAATAGAAACCGGCTTATTCCACGATCTCGACACCTCAGTGTGGTGTGGAGATAGGGAAAAAACGGCAGTCCCCGACGAGGAGGCTGAGATACAGAGTTTTTCTGTTTTTAGATATATTTCATCTAATAAACTCTTTTTACTCTCATAATGTTCAGCTGGCCAGAAAATATTTAAGGCAAGGCAAGGCAAGGCAGGTTTATTTATATAGCACATTTCATACACAATGGTAATTCAAAGTGCTTTACATAGAAGAAATTAAAATAATCAAAAGAAATCAGAATAATTAAAACAGTTTAGAATAAAAGATAAAATACAGAAATAATCAAAAGAAATCAGAATAATTAAAACAGTTTAGAATAAAAGATAAAATACAGAAATAATCAAAAGAAATCAGAATAATTAAAAAGCATAACAGTACAAACAGTTGGACGAACAGTGGTACAGTGCTCATTCAGTAAATGCACAGTTAAACAGATGTGTTTTGAGTCTGGATTTGAATATTACTACTGTAGGAGCACATCTGATCTCTTCTGGAAGCTGATTCCAGCTGCGGCTGGCATAATAGCTAAAAGCGGACTTGCCATGCTTAGAGTGAACCCTTGGTATTTCTAGCTGATGTGATCCTAATGATCTGAGTGATCTGTTGGGTTTATATTCAGTGAGCATATCTGCAACGTATTGAGGTCCTAGGCCATTGAATGATTTATATACCAGTAACAATACCTTAAAATCAATCCTAAATGTAACTGGCAGCCAGTGTAAAGACCTGAGGACTGGTGTGATATGTTCATATTTTCTGGTTCTGCTCAGAATCCTAGCAGCAGCGTTCTGTATGAGCTGCAACTGTCTTATGGTCTTTTTGGGAAGGCCAGTGAGAAGTCCATTACAATAATCCACCCTGCTGGTGATGAAAGCATGCACAAGTTTCTCTAAGTCTTGACTGGAAACAAAGCATCTAATTCTTGCAATATTTTTCAGGTGATAATATGCTGATTTAGTTATTGCTTTGACATGACTACTGAAACTAAGGTCTGACTCTAGAGACACACCCAGATTCCTGACTTGATTTTTAGTTGTTTGACCCCTAGACTGAAGGTATGCGTTCACCTTGAGAACTTCATCTTTGTTTCCAAACGCAATGACTTCAGTTTTGTCTTTGTTTAACTGAAGAAAGTTTTGGGACATCCAATTGTTTACTTCATCAATGCATTGGAACAGAGAGTTAATGGGGCTGTAATCGTTAGGCGATAGGGCTAAGTAGATCTGTGTGTCGTCTGCATAGCTGTGGTAAGCGATTTGGTTCTTTCTCATTATTTGGCTCATTGGGAGCATGTACAGGTTGAATAGGAGTGGCGCAAGAATTGAGCCTTGAGGGACTCCGCATGTCATGGGTGTCCACTCAGACTTATGGTCTCCTATACTCACATAATAACCTCTCCCTACCAAGTATGACCTGAACCATTTTAGGACTATCCCAGAAAACCCGACCCAGTTTTCCAGCCTGTCAAGAAGTATGTCGTGATCGACAGTGTCAAATGCAGCACTGAGGTCGAGTAGTACCAGCACTGATAATTTGCTTGTATCAGTATTTAAGCGAATATCGTTTACTATCTTTATGAGAGCTGTCTCTGTGCTGTGGTGCGGTCGGAAACCAGATTGAAAATTGTCAAAGTATCCATTTGAGCTTAAGAATTTGTTCAGCTGATTGAAGACAACTTTTTCAATGATCTTGCCTATGAAAGGAAGATTTGAGATCGGTCTATAGTTGTTTAATATGGTCTTATCCAGATTGCTCTTTTTCAGGAGGGGCTTGACAACTGCAGTTTTCAGGGAGTTAGGAAAACTCCCAGAGAGAAGTGAGGCATTTACCACTTCTAGGAGATCTGCTTCTAAGCTGTGTAACACATTTTTGAAAAAAGATGTGGGAAGTGCGTCAAGGGTGCAGGTTGATGTTTTAAGGTGCTGTACGGTTTCTTCCAAAATGTTGCCATCAATTTCTTCAAAATCAGACATAGTGACTACTTTCTCAGGTTGTGGTCTGATCTGCCTGACCCCAGCGCAACTCAAGGATGAGCTGATCACCTTTCTGATATTATTGATTTTCTCAGAGAAGAAAGAAGCAAACTCACTACACTTGCTCTCTGAGAGCATTTCACTGGGAATCTGGCTTGGGGGGTTTGTCAGTCTCTCTACAGTAGCAAAAAGAGTGCGTGTGTTGTTTATATTGCTGTTTATAATATTCGAGAAGAAAGTCTGTCTAGCTTTGCCTAGTTCCTTATTGAAAGCATGGATGTTGTCTTTGTAGATGTTATAATGGACTACAAGTTTTGTCTTCCGCCACATGCGCTCTGCTTTTCTGCATTGTCTTTTCATATTTTGCACTGCTGTTGAGTTTCTCCAAGGTGCTTTTTGTCTACCACTATTCTTCCTGACTTTCACAGGAGCAATATCATCAATTACGCTCTTAACTTTTGAGTTAAAAGAATCAAGGAGAGAATCAACAGAGTCAGCAGATATGCTTGGTGTTAAAGATATGGCCTTCATAAACAGTACACTAGTGTTCTCATTTAAGCATCTCTTCTTGACAGACACAGATCTTGCTTCAATGGCAGGAGAGATCAATATATCAAAGAAAATACAAAAATGATCAGACAGTGCTACATCCTTAATAACAATCGATGAAATGTTTAGACCCTTACTGATAAGTAAATCTAGAGTGTGTCCATGATTATGTGTGGGTCCATGTACATGCTGAGTCAGATCAAAAGTTTTTAAAACAGTTTTGATTTCTTTTGCCATATTGGTTTCTGCATTATCTATGTGAATGTTAAAATCTCCAGCAATGATAAAACAGTCAAACTCTGAGGAAATAGTTGACAACAGTTCTGTAAAATCATCAGCAAAGGCTGGAGAGTATTTTGGAGGCCTGTAAACAATGATAAGTAAAATGCGTGGAGCACCTTTTAACACAATACCCAGATATTCGAAAGACGGGTAATTCCCAAATGATATTTGCTTACATCCATAGACATCTTTAAAAAGAGCAGCTAAACCTCCACCTCTTCTGACAGCTCTGCAGACACTCATAAAAGTAAAGTTAGGAGGGGCTGTTTCATTGAGGACTGTTGCACTGCAGCTTTCTTCTAGCCAAGTTTCATTTAGCAACATAAAATCCAGGTTGTATGTGGTTATTAAGTCGTTGACTAGAAGTGATTTATTTTTAAGTGAGCGGATGTTTAAAAGTGCTAACTTAACAGTCTTACTTTTTCTCCCCACAGCAATCTTAGTTTGTCGTGTAATAGGCACCAGATTAGATGGGTTTGCTGTACGGCTTTTGAAGGCCTTAGACTTTCTATCATGTAATCGAACAGCAATAGCGAAAGATACAGGCACACTGGGTTCCCGCTTGTTCTGTAAACATTTGAAAAAGTTATTGTTATCATAGCGGGGACCCGACACATATCACTGAGAGCTGGTATCAGTTGTTTTTGGTTCACCTCGAGCAGATGGAGGGGGGTGTGGGCCCTGGCGCTGTGGCAGAGGCCGAAGAGCTCTCACAGGGGGAGGGGGAGGGCGAGCTGGGCCCGCAGGCTTTGGTGGTTGTGGGGCCTGCCGTTTTTTGGTTGGTATCTGGGGGCTCGCAGCAAAAGAGTGGGATAGTCTGGTTCCAGCATAAACCAGTTGTTCCATTTTCTCTGAGAAGCACAGAAGTGGAGATGCTGGTGAGAGGGATAACGTGTTCGGTGAGGGCTGTTGCTCTGGTGTTATCGGAGGCTGTAATATGCTGTCCTGGTTTCCTTGGCCGTTTTCCAGAAAGTCGTCCTTGGGTGCTGAATCTTGGAGAAGTGCTAGTATGTCACAGTCTGTCTGTGGTGAGCTCTGTGGGCAGGGCTCAGCTGAGATTGTGTCCGCGAGCAGAGGTTGTTGTGGCTGAGTGGTGTTATCATTGTCCTTGTGTGATGTGTCAACCACATGTCCATTCAGGTGCTGAAGTGAAGTCCTGTGGTCATTCATACTGTATCCAGGTGTGTGTGTGCCATTCAGGTTGAGTGGATTGGCACACACTGCAGAAGGATGACGGAGGGAGAAGTAGATATTGTCCTTTAGCACTCTAGAACCAAGTTTGTTTGGGTGGTGGCCATTCTGTTGAAACAGTTGCCTCTGACTCCAGAAAAGATTGAAGTTGTCAATGAAGTTCACTCCTTTTATATTGCAGGTTTTTTGCAGCCATGTATTAAGCCCAAGCAACCGTGAAAACCTGTTTGTTCCTCTTGCTGGGAGTGGTCCACTGATGAATGTTTGAACTTTCAGGCTTTTAAGTGTTTCAAAAAGTTCATTGAAATCCTTCTTAAGGAGTTCCGACTGCTCTTTATGAATATCATTTTTCCCCACATGAATGATGAGTCGATTTGCAGTCTTATGTTTCATAAGAATGTTCTGAAGTTCCCTGTTTACATCAGAAGTTGTTGCTTGTGGAAGACAGCACGTAGTTGTATCCCTGCTGCTAATGTTTCTGATTATGGAGTCGCCCACTATCAGAGTCCTGGGCCCGGCTGCGCTCTGAGCTGAGTGCCGCTGTCTGCTTGACCTTGAGCCCCAGTTAGCATCACTGTTAGCTACTGGCTGATTCAATCTGTGTTCATTCATCCAATTTGGGGATTCCTCATTCATTAATACTTCAAATCTGTTCTCAAGATGTATAGGCGGTGGTAGGAGACCAGTGTTTGCAATCCTTGTCATAGCCATATCTGGGGTAGAGGATGCTACTGCGGCAATATGTGATGCTCGTGACAATCTGATGTCTCGAGTGCCTTTGGGTCTCGCTCCCTGTTTGTGCCATCGATTTGTAAGTCGATCGGCTTGTTTCTCTACACTCAGTATAGCCTGTCGAGGAGCACTTGATTCATGGGACTCACCGGCTGTATGCTGAGGGCATCCATGATGAAGCTCTGTTGTGTGTTCCGTCTGGTTTGGTGGTCCCGCAATTAACTTTGTTTCAAGAACTGCAATCCTTTGTAAAAGTCTGTGGCAGTTAGAGCAGCAAGTAGATTCCAGAGGAGGCATTTTCTTATCCTTATGAATGTCCTAATGGAAGTTGTATTTTCTCTTCCCCGGAATGTAAGCTTTCAGTGGGAGGCTGGTCGAATAAAAGAATCTGCTTCTTTTTTTTTTTGTAGTAATCCAAGCGTTTGAGCACTGTGTTGATTTGCTGAAGTTAAAATTAGGTGATAAACGGAAATAAAATATAAAAATGTAAAAGCGATAGAGCAAAGCGCGGAGCAGTTAGCAAGAGCGTCCGAACAGTAGCTGAGCAGGAAGTGAAGTCCTGAAGTGAAGAATTTAACTAGCAACAGCACTAGATAAACCTCCTTTTAAAGCTCCTCTTTATTCAACAGAGTTATGAGCTGACTTATTTATTCATTTATTGAAAACTCAAACATCTGCCTTTTTTAATATCTTTATTTGTTTTGTTCTCTTTTTCTAAACAAAACACTAACGATACCAATTCCTCGGAACTGGAAATCGCCAGCACTGGATCTGGCAGGTGAAAGCTGAGATAGGGCGGGGCCCGTCCCAACTCTCGCTGTCAGATCCGTTTGCGAACCCCAAAATGCGAGTCGCCGCCGTGCATCGGCAACAGCGGGACCCGCACGGGGAGCGCGAACCGAAACGTCCTCCTCGAAGAACGCCCGGCGGGAGCGGAGCGTCCTCACGGACAGCTTCTCACAATGCTCACAGTCAGCTCCCTCGAGAACTGACTGTGGCACGCTCCACTCCCCATTAGTAACAAAAAGCTGATGTGTGTGTCCCCACCCGTGATATAACGTGGGCAGGGAACAACACAAAGCTGCTTGCTCTCTTTTGCCATAATATATATATATATTTTGCAACTTGACAGACAACAATAAATATGACAAGGACAGAATACACAGATCGCTTGCTGAAGGCGCAGAAGCTGTCGTGGTCTGTTTTCAGGGGTGCTTTATAGCTTCCTGGTCTATGACGTCACCCGCCTATGACGTCTAGCTCTTCCATTGGACTGATTATACACGTGCTTCACGACGCAATCACGCAGAGCGTTCCCACCGCCGCGTCTCAACGCAGCTCGAGTTCCCTTGAAAGGGAATCAGTAATCACCTGTCACTATAGTGGCCACACCCTTAGTTATGCAGAACTTTAAGGCTTAATATAATTTAAACTGATGAGAACTGTTGATGGGTCTAATGTTTTCTCTTGAAAGAGGAACGCCCACGTCACTTATTGTCTGTTTAACGTATCAAATAATGATAATAATAATAATAATAAAAAAAAATTGCATTTAGAAAACATGCAGACAGATTCATTGAAGTTGTTGCAGAGAGGAATTCCATTGAACAGAGTAATAGGGCGGCCTTTATCATTGAAAGTGGATGATGCAGAGTGTCTGTGAGAGCTACATACTGCACAAGAGGTTTTTTTTGGTTAAAGTCTGCAATCATCTAGGTATAAATCGAGATCTTCCCGGCGATCGGAAAATGTTTTGTCAAATAATGTTTCGGTAAATGTCGAAGGCAATAACAAATTCACAGAAGGAGAGGTTGCATTGCAGTCTGGGATCAGCAGTTTTTAAGAAAACTGCAGCGTCACCGCAGTCTACCGTTTGTCGTTCTTAGTCTTCCTGGTAGAACTTGCGCTAGAGCTCCCATTTCTGAGTGTTAGGCTTTCTGTGAGCGACTACTGCAGTGTTGTCGACCCGCAACAGGAAGCAACAGGTAGCCCCTTAACCGCTGGAAGAAATATTTCAGGGCCAGAAATACCTCCATCAAGGATGACATGATCTGGTTTGAGAATGAAAGAAAGGGAAGGACCCTTCTCCTGCTCTTTACTTAGATCGACACATGAGCCCCTTGATTTCATCACAGAGGACACGCAGGCTTGCTCTTGTCTGATATATGTGAGCCTGGAGAGGATTGCACTCATCGTGCAATGTTTTAATTCGCATGAGTGACGTGAAAAATAAGTAATCCCACGAGTAATCTAGAGCGAGTAACGCGATGCGAATATTCACTTCGCTTTTGGTGTGCACACACCATTAGACTGCCGACTCTATAAAACAGTGGCAATAAGTGGGCTCCATCTCATGAATTCGTTCACAGCACTTTGGATCATATTAGAACAACACTAACGTCAGCAGCATTAAAAAGTAACAGCCGTGTTATCACTTGTTCTGGAAATAACTCAGCCGAGAATGTGAGAATTAACACCTATTCATCTGAACTTCACAATGATGGCTTATAAAAAGGAGGAAAACGGAGGATTTAACTGAGAACTCACTGCCACATTAATGAGTTTAATCTACACCTGGCTATTCATTCATTCATTAACTATTTCAGTCGTATCTGACTCTTGGTGATTCTCTGGGCCATCTCTCTCCATACTTAAGAGACTGTCCATGAATTTTATTGATGATGTTTTTTCCTGGGTAGGTCGCCAGGTCTTTTCATAACCTTCCCCATTACATGGCTTGGGACACACACACACACACACACACACACTCACACTCACACCTACAGATAATTTAGCGTCATTAGAAACTGGCTGACATCGAGAAGGACAGTTATTTTCAAAGCAAGTCACCGTGCGCATACAGAAAAAATTTTAGTAGAAAGTAAGTGCGTACTTTGTGATCAGAATTTAGATCAGAATATGCTCATATAGATATTTAGCTTAATTCCTACCAAGTGCCTCTCAGAAAACTGAGTAGGTTTCAAATTGATGGCAAATACAGTAATTATATTTCCTCAAAAGCGCTTACTGTAACAGTCTGTTCACTCTTGATTTTGGAACTGGGGGTATCCAAGCAGTAGACTAGCATCTGTCAGATTCTATGATATTTTATTTCAGGATCTGAGAAGCTAGTATTCCTGCCATTTAGAAAGGGTAAACAAATGCTCAAGGGCAACTGCTGCTCTTTTATAATGATATTTCATATGCAATTTGCCTTATTTATTAAAGCTATAATGTTTTGGTACGAAATTAAATGACAATAAGATTAGAATGTGATGTATAGTACATGCTGCAGACACACAAATCATTGTGTGAAACGGATTAAGTTTAAAATTGTTAAAAGTTCCACCTGGAAAAATTAGCCACTTACAGGCAAAGTATCTCCATCAATTATTTGTAAATGAGAGCCATGCTACTGGATTTTGTCTGCATTTGAACTCATCTATGGAAGCATATGAGTAGCAATATTCAATTTGAAATGTAATATGCAAAATGACAATGCAATAAAATGGCAATGCATTTTTATATTTAGATTTACATTTTCCTTTACATTTGTGCAACGTTGGTTCAAAATGAAAATGAAAAATCAATTATATGATTTACATTTGCCATTTCATACAGTAGTTTTAATATGTAAATTGAATACATAATTTAACGCTTTATAAGTTGCAAAATTAAATTTAAAATGTATTACAGAAATTATTAGATATTTTAACATGTTCAAGCAAAAACTGTAGCAAAATGATAATTTCAATGTTATTTTTCTTAATTGCATTTACACTCACAGTTTAGACACTTGCGATTTCATTTTCATGAAATGTCCTGCAATGAATGTAGCAAAATTCAATGTGCAAATTGAAAATGCATTCCGAGCCGATCACGTCCCCGCCTATTACTCTGAGATCACAGAATATGACGGGTCAAATTCATAGCTACCGAAAAATGTGACTGCTCTTTATTTCTTCATAACTGACTGTAATGTTCAATAAAGTGACTCATGTGATGTATGACCATCTCCCATTTATATTTTATTAAGCATATTGATAAGATATTGATAAATATATAGCTACAGTATAGGGTCACGGAATCTGACGGGTCAAATTCATACCGAAAAATGTGACCGCTCTTTATTTCACCAAATCTGAATGTATTGTTCATAAAGTGACTCATTTGATGTTTAACCATCTCTCCTTTCTATTTTATAAAGCATATTGATCAGATATTAATAAATATATAAGGTCACGGAATCTGACGGGTCAAATTCGAAGACTAGCCTTTTTTGGGTGAATTGTGAAGCAGGTCCGGGCTGGTGACATCATCGTCTATAATTCAGTGTATGATATTTTGAAAACCAAAGCAGCAAAACAGCCCAAAGAAGTACAAACTGTTTTGCATGGATTTGGAGCATGTGGCAGGCTGAGTGACCTCAGAATGACCAATAAATATTATTTTAATATCTAAGAAACCGAAGCAGCAAAAAATAAACGTTGACCAAAGCGCAAACGATTGAGCCTATTTTGGAGTTAGGGGCTGGTGACGCCATCACCTGTAATTAAATGTCTAATATCTTAAAAAACCGAAGCAGCACAAACAAAACTTTAACCGGCACAAACCAACACAAACGAACAAGACTATTTTATTTGGAGCATGTGGGGGCGGGGGGGGGGGGGGGGGGCTGCTGGGTGACCTCAGAGTGACCTTTAAATATTCTTTTAATATCTAAAAATCCGAAGCAGCACAAACAAAAAAGCGAAGTAACAGCACAAACGAAGTAAAAGGGATTGAGCCTATTTTGCCGACATTTTGCATTGGGTGGGGGCGGGGCAAACTTCACGCAGTGATTGACAAGAGCGGGACGGGGACATGATCACCTCAGAATGCATTTTCAATTTGCACATTGAATTTTGCTACATTCATTGTGGGACATTTAATGAAAATGCAATCGAAAGTGTCTTAACTGTGAGTGTAAATGCAATTAAGAAAAATAACATTTAAATGATCATTTTGCTACAGTTTTTGCTTGAACATTTTAAACAGATCTAATCATTTATTTAATACATTTTTATTTTAATTTTGCAACTTATAAAGCATTAAAATAAAATAACTAGTGTATGAAATGGCAAATGTAAATTATATAATTGAATTATCATTTTCATTTTGCACCAAACCTTGCACAAATGTAATGGAAAATGTAAATTTAAATACAGAAATGCATCGCCATTTTACATATTGCATTGCCATTTTACATATTGCATTATCATTTCGCATATTACATTTCAAATTTAATATTGCTACCCATATGCTTCCATACTCATCAGCAAAGGATTTGTCAACTAAATTTCCCACAAGTCTTTCTTTGAAAGGACAGAGGATTTGTGAACATTCAAACAACTTTAAATATAAAACCATTTTCTTATATAAAATATTTCTGTAAAAGCGGTCCATGCATTGACAGTGGGTGTCATTGTCATGTCATGTCTGTCCATATGCAACTTGTACACTTTAAGAAAACTAATGTAAACACATTATACCTATTATACATGTCTTTAGTTATTTTTTATTGTGATAAACAGTATAAACGATTGTTGTCCCCGTCAACTGATTTCCCATAGCATGTTTCTTGTATCATTCTGCAATCCCTTCTCACATAATATAATAATTTCAGATCAAATCAATATTTCATGCTATTCTTCTCATTTATCTATTTGGTATCTATTATTATTATTCTTATTTATCTATTTGGTAAATGGTACAGTCAGACAGTCATTATTGCAAAATAAACCTTGAGGGTGATATAATTTATAATCAAATTGATTATAACACACTACAAGCTACAGTACACTTGAATGAGGCCATTTGGGACAAGCCTCTTATTCTCTCTAGCACTATGAATTTTGTATTTGTGGATTGTTGTGACAGATCATGGTAGATTTGTCTCATTAGCTTGAGTTGTGCCTTATATGAGCTCTACTTATTCCTTTTGAATCAGAAGAAAGCACAGGACTTTGAACACAAAAACACATCATGTGTGCTGTTAATTTAAGACAGTCACCAGTGGTTTTATTTCAAAATGCCCCTCAGAGTCAGTTCATTGCTCATGCACTTGAAAAACTGCAATGTTTACAAGACTCCAGATCAGTGGCATGCACAGATGTCTGTGGGGGCACAATCCGATCGAAAATGACACTTTTGCTTTCATAATTAAAGGGGTAGAGGCTCAAATAGCTCCAAAAAGCTGAAAAAATAAAAAAAATAATCAAGATTTATATTTTCTTAGCAATATCACCCAGCTTGCTAAGACCAGAAGACAGTTATGCTCAATTCAAATTTCACATAGCTGCCATTCCACATGATATAGTTGTGGCTTTTCAAATGTGTGAACTGATGCAGGTATATGATTTGTGCTGTGAGGGTAATGGTTTTATAGAGTTTTATAGGTTTTATTTGCTGAAGTGCAAAAAACAAATTATTTGCAATGAACAGAAGATTCTGATGAATTAATTCCTCATAATCATTGAAGTTTGAAACAGATCAATATGCCATGTCAGCTTCCAACATTATCAATAAAGACGGCTTTAAAAGATTATAGTTCAACCCAATATAAATATTATAGAATTAAAGCAAAAGTTTACCCAATATATCCTAATACCCTAAACCAATGTTTCTCAACCTCTCCTGCAGGGACCCCCTGACAGGACATGTTTTTGTTTTAACCCTGAAATGGCACACCTGATTCAATTAGTCAGCTACACATTAAGCCTTTGAGCCTTTAATTAATTGAATCAGAGGTTGAGAAACACTGCCCTACACAATCTATATAATATCTAAAATCTGTCAATCAGAATATGTCATGCTTCACTGACCCACATGTCGTTCCAAACCTTCCTATTCCTCTGGGCAGATGCCAACACGCTTTTCTTTGTGTTGAGTCTCAACCCCAAGCTATGGATGTGGCCAAGGACGACATGTGAGATGGAAGGAAGGATATGTGAGAGTATGCGTCCTTCAGATCTATTGTGACAAACCAATCCTCGGATTTGATCTGACTCACGTTGGTGGGAATAGTGAGTATCTTGAACCTGAATCTCCTCAGAGACCAATTCAAGTGCCTTAGATCTAAAATTGGACGCAACCTCCCATCCTTCTTGGGAACTATGAAGGTAGCGGCTGTAAAACCCTGAAGAAGAACACGTTCTATGGTCTCCTTTACCAGCAGGAAGTTTACTTCCTGTTCCAATACCCGACCCTGCTCTGTGTCGACTGCAGTCCATACCACCCCGCTGAATTTCGGTGGGCGGAAATCGAACTGCAGTCTATAACCCAACTGTATCGTATGCAGGACCCAAGGAGAAATATTTGGTAGATTTTTCCATGCTTCGAAATATTCTACTAAGGGAACCACTCTCAAGGCTGGTTTCGGGTATCGTTCCCAACCGACTGAAGCGGCTCTCTCTTTCTGTGCCTGCCAATAGGATGAGGAGCTGGTGGATGGCTGCGGCTGCCCACTGGGGGCAGACTTCTTTGACTTTGAACGGCGAGGGAGATATTGCTTGAAGGCTGCAGACTGTTTTTTCGCCTCTTGAAACCGGTCAACAACTGTGTTGACGGCGTCGCCGAACAGCCCAGAATGCAAAATCAAGGCTTTAACCCTCTGGGGTCGGCAAATGCGCCGGCGCGTTTTGCTCGATTTTTTTTCACATAGCAGGAAAATAGACTTAAAATACTTAAAATAGTCATTTTTGGTCATACAGACTTAAGAAATATAAAAAAAATAAACTGTTAAATGTCTACTATTTTATGTGTCCACTTACAATCGAAATAAAACATTGTGCTTTTGTAAAATAAAGAAAATAAACAGGGTGTGCTTTCTGTCTCTCCGTCTCCATGAACCTTTTTTCTGGAACACGTCTCTAAACTTAAACTCAGCGAATACTATTCACCCAGGCATGAGCAATATATCTTTATAATCATTTAAGTTTGTACTTTTATAAAATATCTAATTCAAAACTAAAATAAATATTCTCTGTTTATGTAATCTATATAAAAAGAGACATATGTCAGCCGTTCTCATTATAGTTCTCGCAGCTCATTATTCTGCTAATTTGACATGCCCACGGAGAGCACGCGCTATTCAAACGCAAATGATCTGAGGCAACACATGTAAACGTGTCAACGCCCACATCAACTCGATAAAACACACCAAGTTTAATCAGATTAATGTACTATGTCATTTTGCGAGGCTGTGAGGAATAATCCTGGGACATTTACCTCAGAACAAGTTAGGGCTGTGCAATAAATCGAATTTTGATTTCAATTTCGATTTTGGCTCCCAACGATCTCCAAAATAGTACAATCGATTAAAAACGATTATTTTGCCATGTTCTGTTTTGCTATTTTGTCTTGTGTTCTGAATGACTCGCGCACGCGCACATCCGCCCCTCCCGAAGCCATAAACTCTCTCAGCCTATACAGTCATAAATTGCAAGCACAATAAACTTCACAATAACAATTGGCTAATTTAATGTAGACTGGAGTGAGACCATAGACGTTTCTCGAGCTGTCGCGATCTCTTTCTGCTCGATCACTGTAGCGCCTCAGTTCAAGCGAACGGCAGAGCAGGCGCATATGACCTGATCATCTGTTCCGCTTTAGAGCACGAAACAAATCGAGAATGAACTCAGGGAGCGACATTAACACTTGTCTGCTTGTCTGTGAAAAGGGGATTTTTAAGTTTCAAGTGAAGGAGAGTTTTACTTGCCCGACCGATCGAAACGCAAGATGGTTTTGGTCTTATACAGTCAGTGTAAACAGAGATTGGTAATGGATAGTTTCTGGAAGCTGCGCTGCAGACATTAGTGGAGAAATCAAAACAAATGAGCCTAACAGCTCACACAAAAACTCACAGAAGAAACATACTGAGGCAGAAATGTTGAGGTATTTTTATTAATAATATATGATATAGTTAAGTAACATAACACGACTAAGGGCTGTTCTATAATATCATGATTGCAAATGTTACATTGAATTTAAAGTTTAATAAACAAGTAGCCTAGTTTATATGTATTAACTTACATTTTAGATGCAATATTGACTGGTTTTGTTCTATTTCAACAACGAAAATAGTTACAAAAGAAAATCAACACTAAGCGCTGTGTTTTGTTACTGAATGATTCATTATTTTGAATGAATCGTTTTAATGAATGACTCAATGATTCATTTATTAAGACGGTCACTTGCCGCCACCTATTGATTTATTGTTTAAAGGTATCATTGATTTTATTTTTTATTTTATTATTTGTTTAAAAATTAATCTCATAATATTTTTACAGTTGTAATTTTGCAGTGTAAATTAATTTGATAACAGCCCTTTTTATGAAAACTGAATTTGATCAAATGTAAGAATTTGACATAAAACATATATTTAGTAAGGTTTAATAAATTGTCCTTTATAAAGGTAAATAACGCCTTGGTGACCCCCTACAACAAATTACTTTGAAAACATATCACCTTTTTCACCACTTGTGAGTTTGCAGGTCTGTTTAATAGTTCAAAAAGTACAATAAATGTTCAAATTTCGATTTTTTAAGAATTGTTGAAAGGTGTCTTTTAATAAATGCAACACATTCCCAAAGTCATGTGAAATAATTGTGTTACATAATCGTGATTTCAATACGGACCAAAATAATCGTGATTATGATTTTTTCCATAATCGAGCAGCACTCTGGTTTATTTTCATTAGGAGCAACGGATCTAGCCGAGAATTGTGAATAGTACGTTTTTTTATTCTTGTGCTTTGTTCTAATTGCGATATGGAATAGTGTCTGTAAACACAAAAAGACTGTTTAAATTTTAATCCCGTTTCTGTGTGTGAATGAATTAACGGCACAGATGGGCGCTGTTGTTTACTATGTTACAGATGAAATAGCCTATGAAAGGCAACATTTGGTAGTTTTGGATAGATTATAAAGTTTTAATCCTAAAATAGACATCAAATAAGCTTTTGTTAGCCAGTTTCTGCTCATGTGTTAAATATATAGTATGTTCTGTCAAAAATAAACTAATATGGTATTATAGTGTTTGTTCCAATGTAAGCTATATCAAAGTAATGAATCCTTAACCTTAAAATATGTATGATAAAATGTATTGGCCTACTTTAAAAAAGAATACTTTATAAGAAATTTATGGAAAAAGACCATTTTCTTTTCAAGATGTTTCCAACTCTAACTTTGAACAAATTCTGTAGTATGGCCCATATAGCCTATTTGAATAGGATTTGTTTCCAGGTGTACTAAAAATGTGCTTTTGACTTTCATTTATATTTGGATTATATATATATATATATATATATACACTCACCTAAAGGATTATTAGGAACACCTGTTCAATTTCTCATTAATGCAATTATCTAATCAACCAATCACATGGCATTTGCTTCAATGCACTTAGGGGTGTGGTCCTGGTCAAGACAATCTCCTGAACTCCAAACTGAATGTCAGAATGGGAAAGAAAGGTGATTTAAGCAATTTTGAGCGTGGCATGGTTGTTGGTGCCAGACGGGCCGGTCTGAGTATTTCACAATCTGCTCAGTTACTGGGATTTTCACGCACAACCATTTCTAGGGTTTACAAAGAATGGTGTGAAAAGGGAAAAACATCCAGTATGCGGCAGTCCTGTGGGCGAAAATGCCTTGTTGATGCTAGAGGTCAGAGGAGAATGGGCCGACTGATTCAAGCTGATAGAAGAGCAACTTTGACTGAAATAACCACTTGTTACAACCGAGGTATGCAGCAAAGCATTTGTGAAGCCAGAAACACGCACAACCTGGAGGCGGATGGGCTACAACTAGGGCTGAACGATTATAGAAAATAATCTAATTGCGATTTTTTTTAACCAATATTGCGATTGCGATTTAATATGCGATTACTTTAAGTTCTTTACCTTCTGTATAAGTCGACAAAGACAAGCAATAAATCATTGTACAGCAGGGATGGGAATCTTTAGGCAGCTCATGATCCGATCAAATTTTTTTCTTATTAATTAATCTTAACACTTAAAATATGTATTTAATTAGATGTGTGAATATACATACTTTAAATATATATATATATATTTATATATATTAATTGTGTTTATATATATATATATATATATATATATATATATATATATATATATAAACACAATTAAACCAATTACATGTTAAGAATTTTAAATGGGCTATAAACTAATATAGCTTCAAAATATAAAAGCTAGTAAATAAAGAGGAACAAAAAAAAAACATTACAAGCAATAAACAATGAGTGCTTTCAGTATTTAAAAGTAGGCTGTCTGAACGTTTTCTATTCAAGAGCTGGAGTGATTTTCCCCCTATACTATAAGCTGCATTCACACTAATGCACATATCTCTTTTGAAATTGTAAATGTGGTTTGTCCTGTTGGTTTAAGATATAACTGACCGTGTTTACATTAATTTCGCGTCAAAAGCATTTTGAGATGCAAGTAGATTTAACCAATGAGTCGCTCACAGCCGCATGCACGAGCGCTCTTCACAAAGCGCGCGTAAGTATTTTAAAATGAAAGCAGCTTTCTCAGTGATTTTCATATTTTTAATATATAAGCCAACTGCATTCCAAAAGACATAAATAATGCCTTTGTGGAGCATTTGTAAGGAAAATTCCGGCGGCCAAGACCGCGCACTGCAAGAGTAACATCAAAGCGGCAAAACCTGTGCAATGAAGCCCGCGACTGTCCTTGTAATTCGCTTAAACCCCGAACTTTATGAAAGCTTATTTTTCGGAAGGTTCGAGCGGTGTCGTGTGTGTGTGTGTGTGTGTGTGTGTGAGAGAGAGAGAGAAATTAGAAGCAAGCAGAATACGGTTGTTTCTAAAGCACGCGCAGCGTCATCACGCATCTGTGTTTAAAAACTAAGCTCAGACTCGATTCTGAATCGATCCAGAATTGTTGGAGAGAGAAAAAATAACACAATATCACATACATAAAAAATAAACTGTTCTTTCCTGTATGCCAGACCTATGCGTAGCATGACAAGTTGATGCTTGATCTGCAGACTGCTTTTCTCTCGCGTGTCACGTGACCAGTGTAATCGCAGTTTTTGCGGTTACAAAATCGCATTTCATCATATCGCGACATTATCGCCAATGCAATTAATCGTTCAGCCCTAGCTACAACAGCAGAAGACCTCACCGGGTACCACTCATCTCCACTACAAATAGGAAAAAGAGGCTACAATTTGCAAGAGCTCACCAAAATTGGACAGTTGAAGACTGGAAAAATGTTGCCTGATCTGATGAGTTTCGATTTCTGTTGAGACATTCAGATGGTAGAGTCAGAATTTGGCGTAAACAGAATGAGAACATGGATCCATCATGCCTTGTTACCACTGTGCAGGCTGGTGGTGATGGTGTAATGGTGTGGGGGATGTTTTCTCGGCACACTTTAGGCCCCTTAGTGCCAATTGGGCATCGTTTAAATGCCACGGCCTACCTGAGCATTGTTTCTGACCATGTCCATCCCTTTATGGCCACCATGTACCCATCCTATGATGGCTACTTCCAGCAGGATAATGCACCATGTCACAAAGCTCGAATCATTTCAAATTGGTTTCTTGAACATGACAATGAGTTCACTGTACTAAAATGGCCCCCACAGTCACCAGATCTCAACCCAATAGAGCATCTTTGGGATGTGGTGGAACGGGAGCTTCGTGCCCTGGATGTGTATCCCACAAATCTCCATCAACTGCAAGATGCTATCCTATAAATATGGGCCAACATTTCTAAAGAATGCTTTCAGCACCTTGTTGAATCAATGCCACGTAGAATTAAGGCAGTTCTGAAGGCGAAAGGGGGTCAAACACAGTATTAGTATGGTGTTCATAATAATCCTTTAGGTGAGTGTGTATATATATATATGTATATATATATATATATATTAGTGCTGGGCAACGATTAAAATTTTTAATCGCGATTAATCGCATGGTTTTCTTGCGATTAATCGCGATTAATCGCATTGTTATGCGCAAAATTGAATAATGACTTCTAAAGTAGTGTATTGCGCACTTTTGATTTAAATGTACTGCTATATACACAAAAGTGCAATAACTTTAAACAAATAAGGTGCTTTTATACCAGCAGTATTCCCTTTACACAGTAATCTCAAATCTCAACTTAAACATTAATGTAATCAAATCAAATATTTAAACAAAGCTATTTGCCACTGCCAGGGCATTACCTTTTATCTAGTTTGTTAAAACGAGTCCAGTTTTCTTGTTTTTTTTTCTGAACAGGTATCAACAGGTATCTTTTATCAGGGAGCAGCAGAAACAGTCTATGTAGTAGTCAGAGGTCATGATCACTACTATATAAGTCGACCAACGTTACTTATATTAGCTTAGGTTTGGTCATGCCATGGTTTCCCATGTAAGATTACATTAAACAGAGTAAAAAAAACAATTTATACTTTATACTCACGCTGTTGCTGTGTAGCGCGCATACACTTCAGCGTACCCTGACGTGCTCCTCTCCAAAAATGTAACGTCAATTCTACGCGTACCGCAAGCGCTGTGATTGCGACAACCGCTCCCCGGGTTTCACATGCTCCCTCTGCATGTGTAATTGCGCGTCAACGCGGACAACGACGCAGAGATATAAATGAAAACAAACGTGTAGTCTATAGCGTATTGTCTTCGGCGTAAGTCCGACGCAGAAGTATAAATCAGCCAAGAGTGAGGTGAAGTGGTCGAGCACAAGGTGCAGCGACAAGCGGGTGCGTTCCTGTGAAACTGTTGCGGTCATGCTCGCCTCAAGCACGCGCCCGCTCGTTGCCGAAGTTGAATTGTCTATAACTTTTTATAAAGGACGCGCAGCACAAATCATTAGAAGAGAGACTGATCCTCAGCTCGCTGTTAGTGAGTTT
Source organism: Gila orcuttii (assembly GCA_026230005.1). Classification (NCBI taxonomy): domain Eukaryota; kingdom Metazoa; phylum Chordata; class Actinopteri; order Cypriniformes; family Leuciscidae; genus Gila; species Gila orcuttii. Next base: position 41,844,523 of record JAPDVR010000005.1, read on the forward strand.
CCAGAATCTAAATAGTTATTATCTATAGGTTTTATAGGTACTATCCATAGAGCGCCTGTCATTCACTCGCGGAGCGCAACCCTTTAACTGTTCACCAGAGAGAACCTGCCTCTCTCCACTGCTTATTTGGGTGGGTTATTTGCTGGCTGACCAACATCCCACCCCTCCTGTGATCATGGTTTGACTGTAGGCCTATGTGTATTCAGAGCCAGTGAGCAACGGACTTTCAAAATAATAATACGTCCCCTTGGAATTATAAGGTTCTATCTGCGTTCTGAGCAGTTTTGAGATATTGAGCTTTAAAGTTTTTGCAATACATATAGGAAAATGTATATGGGGAACAAGTTTCTTTCAAACATGAAAATAACAGGGACCCTATATGTATTCTAAATATACAATATCAAAATCCTCTCAAATTTGTAAATGGGGATTTTTGGAATGGGTCAAATGCAGATAGAACCTTCTAATTCTAAAAAAACACTTTTCATTTAGAATTATAAGGTTCTATCTGCCAAAACATTATTTGAACATTAAATATAAAATTAATGTTGTAACAATGTCTCAACATGTGTTATAAAGTAAAATTTTATCCTTTCTATGACATTTATTTCATATTTTTAGCACTTTCATGTATTTAGGACATTTCAAATTAAGCAAGGTAGGTCAAATATTTTGTCCAGTGCAGATGTTAATTTTTGGTACCAATTTGGTGGGTAATTAAACACATGATTGCAGAAATTGTTACTTTAATCTTTCTTTTGTTTAGACAGAAAGCAGCTACTGTAATACATCTGAGCAGGACTTTATTCCAGCTAAAGTGGGCCAGGTAAAATGGCTTTCTCTCTAGACATCAGTATGGCTGAAATAACATGCTAACGTTTATTGTTGTAATTAAGACCCCATCAATTCAATTGTTTACTATTTGACCTTTAAGGCTTAATATTGTAAAATTAAGACATTTTAAGACTTTAAAAACTGCAAGAAAACAGACATGGTTCAGCAAATTAATTCATAAAGTTTAATAATCATTGAAAAATGATACACTGACTATATACAGTAATCACAAAAAATGTCAGACTCATTTTTTTAAACACAGAACTATAATACTCTATGTGACTCATTTTTTAAAACACAGACTTATAATACTCTCTATCTGCTAGTGGCATGAATTTAAACATGGACTTAATGTCACTCATCTTCGCCTCTGAGATGATGCTCTGTTTGGGGAGTACCCTTGGTTTGGGTAAGATGGATGTAGGTGCCAGGCTTCTTGTGTGTTTGCTTGGTCCTCTTATGTCTACTTTAACTCTAGGCTCAGCATGTGATTTTGTGTAATGAAGAGTATATGGACACTGATCAAACACAAGCTGTGACACTTCAAAAAATGGAACCTGTTTGTACTGAAACAGCTTGGAACATGCCTGAAAGTCATAGAAATCTATTCTCTTCATCTGTATGATTTCATATGGTTTGTTCCTGTTCACCTTCAGTAAAATGCGCAAGAAAGACAGTGGTGAATAGAATTCAGACACTGCCATTGCCTTTTCAATATGGCTGTGCATATTGTCTACCTCCTGCACTGCGGAGTGGCCTGGAGTAGAGTATTTCATTGTTATCTTTTTAATTTGAGGATGCCTTGTCAGGAAATCTGCCATAGCAAAGGCTATTATGGAATTTCTGTTCTGAGGCACACAACTATCACTCCATGTAATCATCTCAGTGGCATCTGGATGATCACGTACAACGCGTTCTAATATTTTCATTAGTGCACTTGCAACATAATTTCCTCCCCTACCTGACATTGCCTCTGTCCACAAAGCACAGTAGCCTTTTTTAGTCTGAGAACAGTGAGCAGTAAGATTATACAAGTTAAGTTTCCGCTTGTAGAAAAAAGAGCTAATTTCGGCACGTGGACATGAAATAACATTCTGTAGGTCAAAACAGACTGTAAGAGTATCTTTATCCTCTCTGTCTTTTTGGCGCTCTTGCCGCATTGCAGTCTTGTCAGCTATATGCTTTGTTTGATGGTATTCATCACTTTGGCCTACCATGTTTTGCTTTACGGCAGTCTCATATGCTTCACACTGATCACACCGATCCTTTTTACGGGTGTGAAAGCTAAGGTTGAACTCTGTGTTGAATATGAATCGGTAATAAGATTCTTTCACAGGTGTATTTCCATTCTCGTTGCATTTAAGTCTGTAGAGATCATACATCCTTGAAACATTGAGTACCGGTTCAAGGTACTGTCTTTCTGTGCTGTTACGACAGTAATGTGACTCAACAACAGGAAATGAACTGATGTGTGCCTTTACCTGCTCTTTCTGATATTCAGAAATGCATTTTTTTGCATGCTTTCCCCTTGCATCTGATTTTGGCATGCTAGTCGTCTGATTTTTCTTCATGTGTGTATTATACACAGGTTTCTGGCTGATGGCAAGTGTGCCCAGATAAAACTGCTTACAGACTCTCACCTTTTCACCCTCTACGTTTAGATAGTACTTAAATGAGTAGGTACGCTTTCTGTGTGGTTCATCACAGGTTTGTCTTTCTTTTTCTGTGCAGTCTGTAGTCATGGCTATAAAGTCATATTTCCTGTTTTGACTCAACAGGTAGAACTGTGTAAAGCATTTCTCCCTTTCAGCTGGGGTTACTTTCTTTGCACATTTGTATTTACATGAAGTACTACAGTTCTTTAAAGTTCTCACTTGTTTGGAAGAAGCCTTTTTATTTGCAGAGTTGACATGTTCCTTGCCCTCCTGATAAAGTTTCTTGCGGGTACATGCTTTCCATGTTGAAGGATTTGAAACACATCTCCTGTTTCTTCTTTTCTGAGTAGCCCCCAGCTCTTGTAAACTGGTCACTGGCTCGGTCACTGGCTCTACTGGTGCGGCCACTGGCTCTACTGGTGCGGCCACTGGCTCTACTGGTGCGGTCACTGGCTCGACTGGTGTGGTCACTGGCTCGGTCACTGGCTCGACTGGTGCGGTCACTGGCTCGACTGGTTTGTCTGGTAAGACCCTAGGCCCTGCTGCATCTACCTTGTCACCTGCCTGGAGAAAAAAGTACATTTGAAAAAATACCTATTTAAACATAATATTTAAATACACAATGTAAAAAATAGGCATGCAATAAATTCAGAAAAGTTTCTTATTATAAGCTCACTACCTCTGTAGCTCAAAACTAACCAATTCTGACTGACTGACTGATTCTTACCTTTCCTCTCTCTGTTGTTCTCTGTCTTGGTATTACTGGACTGCTTGTTTCTCCCTCGGTCTCTAAAAGTCTGATTTTACATTGCACCTTTACAACATTGCTCCTTCCCTCTTCTGCCTCAGTTTCTCTCCCATTCTCTGATGATGCTTTTTTCATATTTTCTTTGCCTGGTGCTTTCTTTCTCGTTCTCCTGCTGTTGTTTTTAGCATTACTTTTTCCCCTCCTGGATATGTCAGGTTCATTACAAAAATAGACAAAACATATATTTTTATTTATTCATTTATTATTATTATTATTTTTTTTAGTATGGTATACCATTAAGTAGCTACAGGCTACAATCATTCTGAAGTCATTTTAATACTGAGGTAACGTTAACGGCTTTAACGGTCTTTCACATGTTCACATTTTCACATAACATTGTTAAAAGCGCTATATAAATGAGGATGACTTGACTTGACATAACGATCATAACTTACTGTAACCACACTATTTTGAATAGGATAGGTTCATTTGTTTTGTCTGTATTTTTTATTTTTTTTTATCTTAGTGCTTGCCTCTTAATATCAGGAACTATGAAGCTAGCGCTGCTGGCTAGTGTGGTGTCTAACAATGAAAACAATCTCCTCAGCAAGACCTAAAACAAAACAAACAAAAAAAGACTGAACTTGCCTGGAATTCGGGCTGCTGTCATTGACAAGATCTTCAATAAAATTGTCGATCTTGAGGTTTCTTAAAAACTTCGCGTTGCGTGCCATAATCCTCAAAGATATTTTGTTTCTGCGATCTTTCCTGTCTTCAAGGAAAAAGCCGGTGACATGACATATAAAGTTGATCCTGATTGGTCCTCCTCTGTGCATTCGAAGTGCTGATTGGCTAACGCAGATAGAACCTTATAGAGCCAAGTTAGAGTTCGACTTTGTAGAAAAACCATCACATAATGTAAATAAGTTGTCACAGAATAAGAATATGTGAATAACTCAATTTTGACAAAAATGTCAGATAGAACCTTATAATTCCAAGGGGACGAATAATAAAAAAAAACTGCGTTAACGTGCGATAAAAAAATTGTCGGCATTAATTAATAAATGCGTTAACGCGGTAATAACGCGTTAACTTGCCCAGCCCTAATATATATATATATATATATATATATATATATATATATATATATATATATATATATATTTCTCCACCCATTCTGTCTTGTGTGACACACCTGAATGACAGGCTCATTGTGTAACTCATTATGCGGGTCAATGTCTTCTCGGGTGTGAATGACATAATTATTTATGATCGGGTTGGACCATTCACGCCCACACGCATATTGCCTTTCCAAACAAAAAGTGTTTTACAAAATTTAAATCAATGTATTGTTTTATGTGAATGATTAGGCAGGATGACTTTCAGATCATTTTGAAGCAAAAACTCTAGGTGACAACATCCATTAGTCAAAAGTCTTGTGGACACATATTTAGTATGTATTTTATGGCCTCATTTCAGAAACTATAAGTTTTAGTTTTTTCAATAACCATGCATAAACAATATTCTCTCAAAAATACAAACATGTACATACATGTTGCTCACATATTATGGTAGCCCTGTTTGTGCTAAATAGAGTGTAATGACACCTTTGCCATTAATATGTTTATAAGCAATTGAAAAAAGCACAAATGTCAGGGCATGTCAAAACATCTCAAGGACCCAAAAACACCTTAGACCCCAGAGGGTTAAGGAGGAAAGCCCTGTCTTACTCCTTGATGCCCGACAGATTTAGCCAATGATGTCTCTCCGTGACCACCATAGAACGGCTGATAGCGCGGGATGTTTCTTCGGTGACACGGAGAGACAAGTCTCCAGCCTTGCGCAACTCCGCAATATCTCGGCCCCTCACCGTCATAAATGTCTTTAAGAAGCCTGACCCGCAGCCACGTGAGCCCTCTGCCCACCAAAGAAGATGCATCGCAACAGGGTTTGGTGGGCAGCTCCAGGGTCTTTAGGGATGATGCAGCATCAGGGGAAAGATAACCAATTGCTCTTCCACCCAATGCATCATCCCATAGCTATTTTCTCTTGCCCCCACGATGTTGCAGTAATTTAATCCTGGGGGGTTGGACAGAGAGAGGTGTGGTTTGTTCCACGATTTACACAACAAGTTGTGTAAATAGGGAAAAAATGTCAGACCCCGGCGGTGACGTTGCTCTCTGTGCTGCAGGAAGCGCTCATCCAACTTGCTTTACGCCTGCGCTTCCTTCCTTTCACGTGGCCAGCTGATATTTAATCGGTCCACGGCACGAGAAACAACCTCAACCAGCTCCTCATATGCAGGGACATGGAGTGGCGAGTCATCTCCAAAATCCCTGCCTTCGATGCTGAGCACATCCACTTCCTCGGAAGCAGACAGCTCAAGCATCGGGCTCTCCAATCGTGCAGAAGAAGCTACTGGGCGGGCTTCAGGGGAGGAATCCTGAGAAAGTGCCTCAGCAGTCTCAGGGTCCCCTGTCAGAGCCATCTGCGAACCCCATGATGTGAGCCACACACACGGGGACACGAACCACGGGGAGCGCAATCCTGACCATTGTCACTAAAGATGGCCAAGCAGGAGAGCAGCACTTGAATTGGAAGTGCATCACAATCCGCACAAGCAGCCCCCTCGAGAGCTGCCTGAGTGTGCTGCGCTCCCAAACAGTGTACACACAATTGGTGTGTGTCCCCACCCATAATGAATCTGGGGCAGGGATGCACACACCTCTTGTACTGAAAGTTCGCCATGATATGAAGAGCTCTTTTCCAAAACGCGATAAGCGGCGAACCTATTTTTAGCCTAAACGCGATAAATCCTCTCGACTAATCAGAATTCGGTGAGCGTTCTACGCAATCCATCACGGCGGCGCTCTGAACAGAGTTTTGTTTATGTTCATTCATTCTTCAAAACGAGTGCTAGTTTTCTAGTCGACTAGTAGTAGTTAATTTAAGCCATTAGTTTAATCACATATTTATATTTATTTAATTAGGCTACTTATATGGGAGAGAAACCATATGAGCGTTTTTAATTGCCTATTCCGCATCTCAACGCACGCATAAAGCATGCCACAAAGAACCAGCAAAAGTAATGATTATGCATGAAACATTTGAATTGTTTATTAATAAACTAGTGTTTTCTGTCAGTGTCAGCTGCAAAGATAAAGTTGACGATGCTGACTCGCCATCTTCGCAGTAGTGAACGCGCATAGGCCTATAGAGAGAAATGCACACTTCGAATTAGCCTACATACGCAGAGAGTAGCCAATTTCTTTTAGTTTTTAATTGTTTTGTTTAAAAGTAGACATTTCAAGCTTTTTATAGTTCTCAGGTCTGTGAGGCAAGTATCGCTGTGTTTCGGTTCATTTATGAGACGCGCTCAAGTTCACGCACGGGCGTCTCCGTGTCCAGATTATATTGTCTGCTATATTTGCTTCTTATTTATTAATCCAGTCAATTTGTTGATGAAACATTGATTAAAATGAAGGTACAATTTATACAAAATGAAATTCACTTTAAAGAAAGGCTTTCTACAAAACAAAACTTAATAAGTGGTCAAAATCATGTCTGACCCATTCCAAATGTTTTTCCGATATATTGGGCATCTTATGATCCTATCTTACTCATCTCATGCGTTTCCCTTTTCATATAGCCTAATCAACATAGATTAAATAAAAAAAATAACATTATATTATTAAACATAAATATGAAACGTATGTTTAAGTTTTTTTTTTTTTACTTATATTTAAGTGTCATGCCGCTCCACTTTGCTCACATGCTGCGTAGCCTATACATGCATGTGTGTGTGCATGTGGTAGAGGGGTGCTCATCCCTACTTTTGAATATTGTTATCATTGTTGAATATTTTTAATAATTTGTTTTTTTTTCATGCAAATGTAGTGGACTAATTGGTCCTACTTGTTATAGGTTTGACACTTTGACTCTGAATGTATTTCTAAATAACTTATTGAATATTGATATCATTACTATCATTACTTTTTTCAGGTTCGGCACCAAATGACTATTAGCCTAAATGTGTTACTAAATTTAATTTATATTAATTTATAGTATGAGCCCCTGATTATATGTTGCATGTTCTCTTGTTTTTTGTTTTTTTTTGTTTTTTTTAAAGACAAACCATACATTTTTGGAAAAAATGGATGGATTTATAGCGTTTTGAAAAAAATTGATGGATTTATAGCATTTTGAAAAAAATAAAATTAACTTTTAATTTATCATAAACAATATTGTTGTTTGATTTAATAATCATTGTTCAACATGTTCAGACTGAGCCAATAAAACAGTTTAACAGGATAAATTGAATATTCACAAAATGTGTGGGTCTAGGTAAAAAATTTAATTTTCCTGAAAACTATTTAAATGGATTTATAGCATTTTGGAAAAGAACTCCTCATATATATATACAGGTCCTTCTCAAAAAATTTGCATATTGTGATTAATACTGATGATTTTGGCATACAGCTCATGAAAACCCAAAATTCCTATCTCAAAAAATTAGCATATTTCATCCGACCAATAAAATAAGTGTTTTTAATACAAAAAAAGTCAACCTTCAAATAATTATGTTCAGTTATGCACTCAATACTTGGTCGGGAATCCTTTTGCAGAAATGACTGCTTCAATGTGGCGTGGCATGGAGGCAATCAGCCTGTGGCACTGCTGAGGTGTTATGGAGGCCCAGGATGCTTCGATAGCGGCCTTAAGCTCATCCAGAGTGTTGGGTCTTGTGTCTCTCAACTTTCTCTTTACAATATCCCACAGATTCTCTATGGGGTTCAGGTCAGGAGAGTTGGCAGGCCAACTGAGCACAGTAATACCATGGTCAGTAAACCATTTACCAGTGGTTTTGGCACTGTGAGCAGGTGCCAGGTCGTGCTGAAAAATGAAATCAGATGGAAGCATGAAGTGCTCCAAAATCTCCTGATAGCTAGCTGCATTGACCCTGCCCTTGATAAAACACAGTGGACCAACCCCAGCAGCTGACATGGCACCCCAGACCATCACTGACTGTGGGTACTTGACACTGGACTTCAGGCATTTTGGCATTTCCTTCTCCCCAGTCTTCCTCCAGACTCTGGCACCTTGATTTCCGAATGACATGCAAAATTTGCTTTCAACCGAAAAAAGTACTTTGGACATCTGAGCAACAGTCCAGTGCTGCTTCTCTGTAACCCAGGTCAGGCGCTTCTGTCGCTGTTTCTGGTTCAAAAGTGGCTTGACCTGGGGAATGCGGCACCTGTAGCCCATTTCCTGCACACGCCTGTGCACGGTGGCTCTGGATGTTTCTACTCCAGACTCAGTCCACTGCTTCCGCAGGTCCCCCAAGGTCTGGAATCGGTCCTTCTCCACAATCTTCCTCAGGGTCTGGTCACTTCTTCTCGTTGTGCAGCGTTTTTTGCCACACTTTTTCCTTCCCACAGACTTCCCACTGAGGTGCCTTGATACAGCACTCTGGGAACAGCCTATTTGTTCAGAAATTTCTTTCTGTGTCTTACCCTCTTGCTTGAGGGTGTCAATGTTGGCCTTCTGGACAGCAGTCAGGTCGGCAGTCTTACCCATGATTGCGGTTTTGAGTAATGAAACAAGCTGGGAGTTTTTAAAAGCCTCAGGAATCTTTTGCAGGTGTTTAGAGTTAATTAGTTGATTCAGATGATTAGGTTACTAGCTCGTTTAGAGACCCTTTTCATGATATGCTAATTTTTTGAGATAGGAATTTTGGGTTTTCATGAGCTGTATGCCAAAATCATCAGTATTAAAACAATAAAAGACCTGAAATATTTCAGTTGGTGTGCAATGAATCTAAAATATATGAAAGTTAAATTTTTATCATTACATTATGGAAAATAATTAACTTTATCACAATATGCTAATTTTTTGAGAAGGACCTGTATATATATATATATATATATATATATATATATATATATATAGTGGACAGACAACACCAAATATGACATACGACAACAGAGAGCACTTGCTGAAGAACAGAAAGCCAACTCTGTTGTGTGCTGGCGTCCATTTGTAGCTTCCGTGTATGCAGTCACACGTTACGCCATGACCCAACACCAATCACGATTGGTTTATTTTAATTTATACTTCAGAGGTGCTACGCTGAGGGGCATTCCCCAAAGTGTCGTTCCGACGCAGTGCGATTTACCTCGAAAAGGAACCTGTATTTTTTTTTCATTCTGGTTTCAGAGTTCTGAGGTCTCGTTACCAAAAGGTAACTTGTTAGATCTAATGCGAATGTTTTGATGAACAAACAGCATTTTTGAGAGTCCCACTGAGCCAACCCATACATAGCTTACTTAAAGTTGTTTCTGCTAATTCAGTATATTTATAAAAAAGAAAGATAAAATAAATATCTATAGTCTCTGAATATCTCAACTGACTCTCAAGTGTATTAGAGTCTTTTTTTTGTGTCCAAGTGTATCATTATCTCTTAGAATATACCTTTCAACAGAAGAATAAAAATCTACGCACCGAAGACACATACTGGATGTCCCTGCTGAGTTTGGTCTCCCTGGGAAAGTCCACAAGATCCAGAAAGTTGTCAACCACCACCTGGCCAATAATATCATGGCGTGAAAAACGATCAAAATCGTAGACACTGAAGTGCAGCTTCCTTGTGGGCAGGTCCGCATATGCCACAGGAAAGAGGAAGACCTCATCAAACACAGGGTTTAAAGTCTTACGATGCACCTTGGTCTGGTGCTTGGTTTTGCGGTCTGGGAGAAGGTAGATTTTTACATATGGGTCAGAGGTTCCAGAAAAGTCCTTGGCAGGGAGGTCTTGGGCTCTGTGGATCTTGACAATGAGCTGCTCCAGGTCACAGTCATATTTAAGAATAAAATGGAGGCGTCCACAGCTACCCACATGACTGCTTCGGTTGTCCTCGCCATCTAGGGATCGTTGTTTGTAGAGTTCTGGTTTTAGCTGGCCCAGGCTCATTCCAGTCAGAGAGTCCTGCCTCTGGAACTGGGTTACTGTGAAGTCAGGGTTTGACTGGTTCATCTGACGCCGAATTGAATTTTGCCTGTTGACAAATAGTAGGAGTTAAAGACAATTTCCTGGATGTGAGGCTTACTTGGTTAGCCAAATAAATAAATGGGATGTCTCAGAAAGACTTTTTAGCCAGACCTTTGATACATCATCAAACAAATTCAATACCAATAGTCAGTCTAACAAATAAATATGCAAAGTTAAATGCCAAGTTAGCGAGTCAATAATCTATTGACAAACCAGAACCCAGAATCTGTTTTACGAAAAGTGTTACTTTATCACGGTAAAAGGATGAATGTCTCGGTTACGTATGTAACCCTCATTCCCTGAAGGAGGGAACAGAGACGTTACATTCCCTGAATGAGACGTTACGTCGGAAGACCGACGAATAGGAATCTCGCTAGAGAGGCCAATCTACTTCGAGTGTAACGAGTGTAATGACGCCAAATTAGCTGGACCACCTGGGGATGGAGTCGAAACTCTCCCGGGAGGGCAGCCCGTGAAAGGTTTTAATATGCTGGCCACGCGGCTGTCCGCCGGGATAGAATGCCTGATAGCCTCAGTCTGCTTCTGTTCAGCCGAGAACTGCTGGGCATAGTTCTCGACCATGTTGCCGAAGAGGCCAGTCTGGGACATGGGGGAATTAAGGCGAGACACGGCAGGTGAAAACATTGTTTTTTCATTGTGTGGTCAATTTTGAGATTTTGGGCAAGGTTGCTCCCTTAACATGTAAGCTTTAATGTCAAAATAAAAAAAATATGTCAACATTACACATTAAGGTGGTTATTTCATTATATTTTGTCAACTTGTGCCTTTAGATTTCTAGCGGAAATCACCAAAAGTTAGCATTATAAGGCGAGCTCCCGTGCCGTCTCCATTCACAGAAACATGTCATACCTGTTATCATTGTAAAGCTCTCAGTCTCCTACACAGCGCTGTCTAATCCACATATGGGCATTTTCTTTGTAGAAATAACCAACCACGGGGAATCTATAGCCGAAAACCACATCTGATTGGTCGATGTGAATTTCCGACTACGTGATTGGTTTTCTGCGCCAAAATGTAAGGACAGTCAAAAAGGTGAAAAGACACTGACAGGAGATCGAAGAGGGGCCTACATATGGTGCAGGCATGGACATTTAGGCTGTAAACAGGCAGGGAGCTGTTTATTAGATTCAATTAGCTATACACTCACCTAAAAGATTATTAGGAACACCATACTAATACTGTGTTTGACCCCCTTTCACCTTCAGAACTGCCTTAATTCTACATGGCATTGATTCAACAAGGTGCTGAAATCATTCTTTAGAAATGTTGGCCCATATTGATAGGATAGCATCTTGCAGTTGATGGAGATTTGTGGGATGCACATCCAGGGCACGAAGCTCCAGTTCCACCACATCCCAAAAATACTCTATTGGGTTGAGATCTGGTGACTGTGGGGGCCATTTTAGTACAGTGAACTCATTGTCATGTTCAAGAAACCAATTTGAAATGATTCAAGCTTTGTGACATGGTGCATTATCCTGCTGGAAGTAGCCATCAGAGGATGGGTACATGGTGGCCATAAAGGGATGGACATGGTCAGAAACAATGCTCAGGTAGGCCGTGGCATTTAAACGATGCCCAATTGGCACTAAGGGGCCTAAAGTGTGCCAAGAAAACATCCCCCACACCATTACACCATCACCACCAGCCTGCACAGTGGTAACAAGGCATGATGGATCCATGTTCTCATTCTGTTTACGCCAAATTCTGACTCTACCATCTGAATGTCTCAATAGAAATCGAGACTCATCAGACCAGGCAACATTTTTCCAGTCTTCAACTGTCCAATTTTGGTGAGCTCTTGCAAATTGTAGCCTCTTTTTCCTATTTGTAGTGGAGATGAGTGGTACCCGGTGGGGTCTTCTGCTGTTGTAGCCCATCCGCCTCAAGGTTGTGCGTGTTGTGGCTTCACAAATGCTTTGCTGCATACCTCGGTTGTAACGAGTGGTTATTTCAGTCAAAGTTGCTCTTCTATCAGCTTGAATCAGTCGGCCCATTCTCCTCTGACCTCTAGCATCAACAAGGCATTTTCGCCCACATGACTGCCGCATACTGGATGTTTTTCCTTTTTCACACCATTCTTTGTAAACCCTAGAAATGGTTGTGCGTGAAAATCCCAGTAACTGAGCAGATTGTGAACCTGGGAAATAATTTATTAATTTATCAATTTCTATATGTGTTAAATATTATACACTACTGATATTAATGAACTGAATATATATTTTGTTTGTAGATTGGGTTTAAATAGAAATGTATGAAATTATACAATATAAAACTTTAAAGGAGTTTTTTCTCACACTCAAAGTCAGATATATCCACTTCAGTAGCACCTACAAGCACCAACTTTTCCAGTCTTATACTTAACTATATTCTGAAGGCTTTTACAGAGGGATTTGTTGATATATCATTCCTATCCTGAGTTATAGGTCCTTTTATTCCAAAAAACATATTGGAATTTGATTTTTTAAGGCTATTGTCAGTATTCTCTAATTTAGAAAAGCACAAAATAAGATATCCAGAATCCCCTCAGTAAAAGCCCTTTCATCTAATATGTCAACAAATAGAATTAAGAATTTTAAACCTGGTCCGTTCCAATTTTCAGATTTTGTTTTTGGAAATGTATGCAAATGAGCGTACAGTATATTTAAGTATATAAGGCCTCATTTGCATATTAAAAAATCAATTTACACAAAACTTGTAATATTTTTTTTTTCTTATGTTTATGCCAGTAATAAACTGGAGAAGTTTCACAGTGATATCTTCTAATTAAAAAAAATTCCCTATTCACCTGTAGTGTCTCGCCTTAAGAAACCTGTCGGTACCCCTTGTGTCAGTCAGGCATAGCCAGAGATGCTGTTCCTGGACCACTAGTGTGGACACGCACGACCCAGAGTCCACGCAGCAACCTTCATCGCTCGAAGTGCGAGGTCCGTCACGTTACAAAGTTCTTGTAGAACTTCTGGATCATGACCACCCTCGTGCAGGTCTTTCAGTGCCTTGGCCTGATGGACTTGCAACAATGCTATAGTGTGTATGGCAAAGGCGGCTTCCCCACAGGCGTAATAAGCCTCGCCGGTAAGACCAGACGAGTGCTCACAGGCCCGAGAAGGGAGACACGGATTCCCTTTGAGGTGGATTTAGGGCACAGTTGCATAGCAAAGGCCCGTTCCACAGGGGAAATCGACGTGTATGGCAAAGGCGGCTTCCGCACAGGCCTGATAAGCCTCGCCGGTTAGACTAGATGAGTGCTCACAGGCCTGAGAAGGGAGACACGGTTTCCCTGTGAGGTGGATTTAGGGCACAGTTACATAGCAACGGCCCATTCCACAGGGGAAATCGACATGTCATGGGTGATGAGGGGGGAAGAACTACTAGACCGGTTTCGGCAGTAAAAGGTGCCGTCCGCGACTTAGTGAGCTCTTCATGCACCTCCGGAAAGAAAGGCACCGGGGCAAGAACCAGCACAAGCCATCCCGAGAAACCAAACGTCCAGCCTTGAGGGATTCCACACGAACCCGAGACGAATGCAGGCTGATATCCAGCAGTGTTTTTAATGTTGATGCAATGTTTCCCGAATATCCACACAATTTCAAATGTGACATTGATTTTATACAACAGTTAAAAACAAAACAAAAGGGTAACATTAAGTGATTTACTACATTTAAAACAGTATAGTCAGGCTTATTGCTCTATTTTGCAACGAAATCTGTGGCTTTGAAAGAATCGTGAGATTCAATGAATGACTCGATGACTCACACATAAAGACAATGAGTTACCGCCACCTACTGGCGATTTTAATATAATATTTTTATTAATATTAAACGATTTTCAACATTGCCTATTTATTGAACATTGTTTTATTTAAGGAATTATTTATTTTTTAAAGGTTTTACAAAGGTAAAAAAAATTAAATGGAAAAATTTATTAAAGGGGACAAATATTGTCCCTTAATGGAAAAGGTGTGACTGCAATCTAAGTGGAAGAGGGGTACGGCACTCTAAAAAATCGGAGAACCACGGAACTAAGGAAAAGGGATATGTAGAATTGCACAAGTGCTACTGCTAAAGAGTGCAATGTCAATAATTTCTCATAATCTTAATTTAATTGGCCTAGAGAGAATAATTATTATGATTATTAAAAAATGCTTTTCCGGCCCGGGAAAGCATAGCCGTCATTTCTGGGTCTAACTCGGACAATGCTACGGTTCCTAAAGGAGGCAGCAAAAGGGATATGTAGAATTGCACAAGTGCTACTGCTAAAGAGTGCAATGTCAATAATTTCTCATAATCTTAATTTAATTGGCCTAGAGAGAATAATTATTATGATTATTAAAAAATGCTTTTCCGGCCCGGGAAAGCATAGCCGTCATTTCTGGGTCTAACTCGGACAATGCTACGGTTCCTAAAGGAGGCAGCACAGCCGAAACATCATTCCCAAAAAAAGTCAGGCTCACCCTCCGATGTAGCGATTGACATTCGGTCGTCAGGGGGAGCCCCAAAGGATACGACTGGTACACACTTTTGAGATGGTCCAGCCCGTTCCTAAGGGAGCTCCACTGGCTGCGGAGCGCACAAGGGTTGAGGGTTCCTAGGGGGTCCGGTTCCCTGAAGGATGGGCGCTCACTGTGATCCTCAAAACACCCGCGCTACTGCGCGAAGTAACCCACTGAGAAGGATTAGATAGACACAGAGGCACGGGGACCCCACCTCTTTCGAGGTATTGGCGTCTCGACAGCAACTCCAAGATGGTCATCTTCCCGCAGTGGGCGCATGACTCATCCACGAACGGTACCTCAGCATGCTTGATGCCCAGACACATGAGACAGCGAACATGCCCATCCGACGGTGTAAGGTAACGACCGAATCCAGAAACGCACGGGTTGAATGTCATGTGGGCTCTTTTAGCGAATTCACTCTCTTACAGTGCTGAAGCACGCAGGTGAACAGCCGCAGCAACACAGACAGGGAATAGTGCACCCTCTTACCAGCTGTCAGAACAGCTTTTGTAGCACTCTTACACAGCACACCTGACCAGCTGTGAGAACAGCCTTTTTGCTCAGTTAAACTGGCTGAAAGAACAAAGAGGAAAATTGGCCCCGCTGCAGCACCGTAACACCAACACCAAACAGTAGAGAGCTTCTTCCAGATGAGATGCTTCTTCAGAGATGACATCTTGTCTTAGAAACACCGCTTTGTAGACAGTAGAAGACATCAACTGCTCGGCTCCTAAGCGAAAAGCTCAGGAATGCGTTGCTTCTCATTATATACGTGCCGCGATGTAGCGCATCTGATGCAATTAATCGCATTATCGTTTTAGTTACACTCAAAGTAGATTGGCCTCTCTAGCGAGATTCCTGTAACATCGAGAGGGACCGACTGAAAGGGAACTCTGCTTCACTGAGTTTCACAATGTGCCTAGGAACACCTTTACAGATGGCCATATTCCCTTTATTGCTCAACCTCATTAGGTATGTTTACATGCATTCATTTTCGTCAATCGGAATGTCGAAAATCGAAAATTTTGATTTCAGATTCTGAAAGTTCTTTTTGAACCCTAAACTTATATGTAATGTCACTGGAGCTACTGTGAGTATAATTGTCATTTTTGCCTTTATGACATACCTAAAGGGCAAGTTGACAAATATATCAGAGCAGCCTTTTTAGCAAATATAATAAATATAATAAATAAATATTCAGTCTCCTCCACGGACCAGTTTGTAAGATGGAAATAAAAGTATGCACGTTCGTAAGACGTAAAACATGTAAACAGAGATCATATCGTCGCTGCCCGATGAAACTCATGTATGTCCAAAACGGTTACTTTTCAGGAAGTGAAAAAAACACCGTAATTCAAAAGCAGTTGAACGTAGCGGTGTCATACTTGGTACGGCATCTTTAAATGTAACCATATTCTTGCCAGTGTAATGATATAATCCACATTTGACCAAAATCGAGTTTAAATGGACATACGTGCATATTTTACAGTAACGGTGGTCGATACGCGTTCTTCGCGTTTCGATCATTACTTAGAATGGCCAAGTCGGGTTTCATATTGACAGATGAATAGGCTACGCTCAGTTTATTAAATAGCCTACGTCTCAGTTTATTAAATACGCTCAGTTTATTAAATGTCTCTTGCAAACTATGAAGGGACAATGAATCAATACACTCATTGCTGAACCCAGGGCCGGCGCGTGCTATGTAGCCTACAAAAAAATACAGCCATTTCTGTTTTTTTCTTTTAAACAAAAAAACAAGCTGCACCCTTTTTTTTACATTTCATCTTTCATTCCGAAATGAACGAAAAAGTACACCGACCCAACATGTATTAGCCTTTTTACCCGTAACGTTATCAATCTAAATTAATCTCGTTTTTCTTTATTTAAATTTATGTGTTTTTTTTCTTTATTTAATTTTTGTTTTTTCTTTATTTAAAATTCGTTATTCTATATTTAAATCTACCCTTTACTGTGTCAGTAATGTATTTGTCAGAAAAATATTAGACTACCTTAAAAGTAGACTATTAAGTTAACAGACCCGTGCGTTAACATCTCCACAATAAACAGTGACAATTACTTCGTCTAGACCATTTACCGGTAAATAACAGTTGTGAATATATTGCGAATATATAATAAACTTGAACAGTTGTCAAAAACAAACATTTGCTGATGCTTTACCTCACAGAGTTATTAGGCTATACAATGCTGAGCTTCCAGAGACGCTTAGACCTGCGAGATGCATGCCTCAGGGCGGGAGATACGCGGCGTGATTGACAGCTTTGACACCAAATGGATATACGTGAAAATCAGATGACATGATTTCACAACTTTTCATTGGTCATTTAGACATGTGAAGCATACTGTATACGGAAATGAACCTGGACATTCTATCCGTCGAAAAATCTCAAAATCGGCAAAATGGACATACGCGGTTTTTATCAGACAGCGACGATATTATAAAAGGGCTCTAGTATAAATATATATATATATATATATATATATATATATATATATATATATATATATATATATATATATGCATAATGACCAGGGTTTGAAAAAGTTAATTTCAAACTCTGATCATGACACTGTGCAAGTGAGCAAAGTTTTTTTATTAAAACGAAGAAGATCAGTCATATTCAAGTTTTTTTTTCTCGATTGATTGATTATTTCAGATCTACAACAAACCTTCTACAATTCATTTGGTTTAAGCTTAATCAGATCGATTGAGGTGTTTACATGAAGGATTTTCAGTCTGACTGAGGTATCAATCTGATTACTAACTAATTATGTGGGTGCATGTAAACATAGTGTGGCTTAATTCTCTTACAAAATCTCAACAAAAGCAGTATGATTGATTCAAGAGACTTGATACTTCCTTATTCAGGAATGATCTTGTCATTTTATGCTGTAATTTTAAAATGTGCAAGAAAACACTGCAAGCTGATGAGCCTGTCTTAAAATTGTCCAATTTTAAAGTGAAAACTGGATCTTTATGAGGTCAGTGTCCTCGATTGTAGAGACACTTAGTGATAAACTCTGATTAGAGACCAAATTGACTTCTCAGCCAGTTATATTGTTGAGAGACAGATGTTTTTACCAGAATCCATTAAAGTAATTATAGAAGGTTGACTTACCTGACACAGGTCGAGGAGGGATCCGTGATTTGCCTCTGCATGCGTGTGTTGCCATGGACACCATTTTCTTGAGTCTTAGACTCCACCTCCAGCGGAATATCAGGTGAAGTGTGGCTTATTTTGAGGGCTGCCTCAGGCACTGGCACTGCAGGAGGAGATCCTGGAACAGCCGGAGAGACTGGAGTGGGCGGCAATGTTGTCTCTTTTACCACTGAACATCGGGCATTATTCCGGCGGTCGAGGGTGGCGTCCACCTCTGGACGCTGGGGTTGAAGGGGTGGAGGAGGAGGATAAGGAGGGTCTGGATGTCCCTCCTTGGTGCTTGGAGAGAGGCCTCGCTCGCGCCATGGAATCCAGCACAATTTCCATGAAACAAAGAGAGAGACGCCAAACAGGGCCAAGCCACAAGCGGTCACCACCAATGACAGCAGGCTAATGGATATGTCTACAAAGAAAGAATTGAGTGCATTCAAAAAGAGGGTGAGACAGAAATATAGGCCACATACATATGTTAATTTTACACAAATGCTTTCTAGAGCATGATGTATGGGATACTTAGACTTCAGGGCTGGTGGGAGCACAAGTTGTTCAGGCCAAATAAGACTGCTTTAATAACTAGTATTTCAGTTCTGTACATGCAGTTTAGATTTAATACAAATTTGTTTGTCACTACCAACATTTTTCAAGAATTAGGCCTAATTTGGTTGTAGAATGCAGTTGTCACTGTTATAAGAAAGTGTATGTGTACACAAATGAATGGACATGATTTTCGGCATTGTGTAAGTGGCAAGTGGAATTTCATCAAAAATGCAACAATGCCATTTAATAGAAATTAAATTATATAATACATAATTATATAATACATATCACGCTTGGTGCATTTCAATATTTAATAAATTAAACTGTAAATATTATCACAAAGCATTTTCACACTATTGGTTTTGCATTTTTGATCTATATGAATCTCTGTGAATTATTTGAACGACTCATAGAGTCAACAGGCTTCAATGGGAGTCTATAGCAGATACCAGTAACACTGATTTCAATAGATCAGAGATTACATTCATTGTTCATGGTTCATTGGAAATGTGCTTTAAACACATAGGTAGAGCTTAGGAGAAACATTGAATTCACAAAAACAATCTTAGGATCATATATTTTGCAAATGACAGAAATTGCAAATATTAAATGAAGTATATCATCAAAAAAACACCAAATTGGCTCCAATCGTTCGAAGCCATTCAGTCTGAAGATGTTTGAGCAGCTGCTCAAAATTCAAAGAATCATTAAATGAACCTCAAGTTAAAGGCTTCATGTCTCTAGTCATTTACTACCTAACAAAGTAGAGTATTCTTTAAAACATGTGGCACCTGCTTTACTGATATGTAATGCCTTTCAGTTTGTACAGTTTCCTTGTTCCGATTTTCAAAAAAAGTTCCCGAGCTTCCTACATTAAACTACCCCTATTCAGCATACTGTATTCACTAGACACCTAACTGAATGCCTATTCTAAGCCTCTGCCATTTAAAACATTGGATATTGTCACTGGGGTGATTAGCCTTAACCACCAGTGACTCTAATGAAATCCATTAACTTTAATTAAAACCAGGAACTTAAGTTAATTAGCAGCAAGCAGTAAAAAAGGGAACCCTCACACAGTTCATTCAAAGCATGTGACATGTTTAATTAGGATGGACAAAACTGGTTTAATTGAACTCCACAGTGGTGCAGCCAAGGGTTGGACAGGTTTGGACAGGATCACCAATTGGACAGTCAGGCCCCCTTAATAATTTTGTTGAGGAAATTCAGGGGTGTATAAATCCCAAAATATTTTTCTCTAGGCCACTACACCCTGACACAATCTAAAAAAAAAAAAAAGATTCTGTCATTTTATTGAAAGTAGACAAAAGAGTAATTACACAGCAAGAAAAAATAAAGATATTTGTAATTGTCATAAGTAAAAATGCACATTAGACTGTAGGGCAGGAGGGAAAGCAGCCAGACATGGGAACAAGGACACTAATGTAAAGCAGACTGCTTTTGGTCATTATCCAGAGAAATATTTGACTGATCAATGTCATGACTGACCAATCAGAATTAAGTATTCCAGAGATATGATTAATAATTATCAATATACTGTATGTTTCCAGCTGCAGGCCTCCCAGTGCCTCTAGACATTTTCCTAGCTTTCACCCCATTAGCTATGGCCCTGACAGAACCCTTTATAACATGCTCCAAGTCCCACAATCACAAAGGAAAAAGGCAAAAAATATTTTTGAGGTGCAATACATACAGGTGTGTTTATATATACAGGTCCTTCTAAAAAAATTAGCATATTGTGATAAAGTTCATTATTTTCCATAATGTAATGATAAAAATTAAACTTTCATATATTTTAGATTCATTGCACACCAACTGAAATATTTCAGGTCTTTTATTGTTTTAATACTGATGATTTTGGCATACAGCTCATGAAAACCCAAAATTCCTATCTCAAAAAATTAGCATATCATGAAAAGGTTCTCTAAACGAGCTATTAACCTAATCATCTGATTCAACTAATTAACTCTAAACACCTGCAAAAGATTCCCGAGGCTTTTAAAAACTCCCAGCCTGTTTCATTACTCAAAACCGCAATCATGGGTAAGACTGCCGACCTGACTGCTGTCCAGAAGGCCATCATTGACACCCTCAAGCAAGAGGGTAAGACACAGAAAGAAATGTCTGAACAAATAGGCTGTTCACAGAGTGCTGTATCAAGGCACCTCAGTGGGAAGTCTGTGGGAAGGAAAAAGTGTGGCAAAAAACGCTGCACAACAAGAAGAGGTGACCGGACCCTGAGGAAGATTGTGGAGAAGGACCGATTCCAGACCTTGGGGGACCTGCGGAAGCAGTGGACTGAGTCTGGAGTAGAAACATCCAGAGCAACCGTGCACAGGCGTGTGCAGGAAATGGGCTACAGGTGCCGCATTCCCCAGGTCAAGCCACTTTTGAACCAGAAACAGCGGCAGAAGCGCCTGACCTGGGCTACAGAGAAGCAGCACTGGAGTACCCACAGTCAGTGATGGTCTGGGGTGCCATGTCAGCTGCTGGTGTTGGTCCACTGTGTTTTATCAAGGGCAGGGTCAATGCAGCCAGCTCTCAGGAGATTTTGGAGCACTTCATGCTTCCATCTGCTGAAAAGCTTTATGGAGATGAAGATTTCATTTTTCACCTGCTCACAGTGCCAAAACCACTGGTAAATGGTTTACTGACCATGGTATTACTGTGCTCAATTGGCCTGCCAACTCTCCTGACCTGAACCCCATAGAGAATCTGTGGGATATTGTGAAGAGAAAGTTGAGAGACGCAAGACCCAACACTCTGGATGAGCTTAAGGCCGCTATCGAAGCATCCTGGGCCTCCATAACACCTCAGCAGTGCCACAGGCTGATTGCCTCCATGCCACGCCGCAATTTCTTTCTGTGTCTTACCCTCTTGCTTGAGGGTGTCAATGATGGCCTTCTGGACAGCAGTCAGGTCGGCAGTCTTACCCATGATTGCGGTTTTGAGTAATGAAACAGGCTGGGAGTTTTTAAAAGCCTCAGGAATCTTTTGCAGGTGTTTAGAGTTAATTAGTTGATTCAGATGATTAGGTTAATAGCTCGTTTAGAGAACCTTTTCATGATATGCTAATTTTTTGAGATAGGAATTTTGGGTTTTCATGAGCTGTATGCCAAAATCATCAGTATTAAAACAATAAAAGACCTGAAATATTTCAGTTGGTGTGCAATGAATCTAAAATATATGAAAGTTTAATTTTTATCATTACATTACGGAAAATAATGAACTTTATCACAATATGCTAATTTTTTGAGAAGGACCTGTATATATATACAGTACTGAGCAAATGTCTTAGGCGCTTTCGTATTTTCACACTCACACACACACACACACACACACACACACACACACACACACACAAAATGGTTTTAAGCCAATTATTTATATATTTTGCTGTAGTGTGTCAGTAGGAAATATCAGTTTACATTTCCAAAAATTCCTTTTGCCAGCCTTTAATTGTAATAATCCAGTGAGATTTTTGTATGCACCAGGAGTCTGACAACAGCCAGTAAGCTCCACACGGAGATCTCATCTCACCATCATCGAGTCTGTCTGTGATTAAATTAAGATTTATATTAAGATATTGTTTATAATGGATTGATTGAGGAATACTAAGAAACACACTGCTGCTGTGAGTCTCCTTCTCTGAAATGATGCTCTGGTTGGGAGACGGATACTCCAGATAATGTATTTTTACTGGTGGCATACAATAATAGTCTTTAATGGGTCTCTTGCTACTTGTTCCACATTTATTAGTAGGTTGGACCGTCAGGTACATGAGGAACCTGGGAAATCTGATCATGGGTTCCAAATGTTGAAGAAAATGGGGCATATACCATGCTGTCTGTCTAATTCCCATTAAAAAGCTGGCTGGTTGTTTCCTACCATAAATATCTTATATCGAATACTGAGTATTTAAGATAATCATACTTAAAACCCTTGGTACAGTATTCTGAGACAGCCAATATCTGTGATGAACAGTTGATCAAAATACCTGGGTGTAACTTTCTTAAACCTGTTTCAGAATGATTGTGGAGCAAAGGACATTATCTAATGAAATTACAAGTTATGAACAAAAAACAGTAAACAGTATTATTAAAATGCTTTTATGACATTGAACCATGGATTTATATTGAAAATAAAATGTACTTTTAAATAGCAAGCTATATTTACTACAGTTCAAAATGCACAACCAGGGCAGTCTTAATCTTTCGTAGAAACAGATTATCCAGTTAAAAAGCAATGTTGAACATATTGAAAAAAGAAAACATTAATTACCAGTTTTTTCTCAGTGTCATAGTATGATATTGTCACGTTATGTTCCTTTTTAGTTCTGTTCATTGACTCTAGTTTGTTTTCATTGATCACATGTGTTTCTTTTTCTTTTGTTTTCCTGCCACTATATAATTCGCCATGGACACTAATCATCACAACTGTTCGTCTTTTAGTTAATCGTCTCTGTGTATTTAAGTTCCTGCCTCTGTTATGGTCTTTGTCGGTTGTTGTCTGTGCATTAGTATTCTTTCTTTATCATCGTCTTTGTCTTCCTTGGATCAGCGTGTTACAGATATATTTTATGTGTATTTTAAGGTTAAATGTGTCAAACGTTGTGCCCAAAATATAATCTTGAATAAAATAGAGGTTTAATCAAATATTTTTCAGTAGCAATGGGCATGTCTTGTCATCGGTTCAATTTAAATCCCCAAATTACATATTTATTGAAGGAAAAACGGTTCACAATTTAGAATAATAGAGAGTCAATAATAGATAACTAGAAAGTTATCTATTAAGTTATAAAAATAGCCTTCGGCTATTACTACTAACTATCATGGAAAAAAATATTATAAAGATTTACCAATTAATTATCAATTACAACATTAACATGCACTGTAAAAAATGGGAATGGCGTCAATTCATATTTAATAATCAAACATTAGTAACATATACATAATAAAAAATACTATTTGTAGTTTGGAATCACACTGAGCTGACTTCAACAAATTCTAGCTATTTATTAATAACATTTTACTCAGTTTTGTTTGAATAAAATCAGCTGTGAATCGTTAAGTAGAATTTAATTATATTTTATCAGGAAAGTCAACGATGCAGAAAATTGGTAAATGTTACTCATTGGGAGGTCTTTGGATTTAATCACCTTACACTTCCGCTCCAGCTATTTTCAGCCACATGGATCGTCAACATTTCAGAGACTGCCATTTTCCCAAAGGTAAGACTTGTATAAGTTAATAATCATTTTACAAGGAGTTGCTGTAACAGTTAGCAGTTGAACATTGTTTTGCATTGCTGCAATTATCCAACATTCCAACTTTATTGGGTGAAAGTAAAAATAAAGATATGTTAGCCTAACTTAATGTAACGTAACAGTGATTCTGCCTACTGTTTCGACTAAAAGCGTGGTAATTAATGACTGAAAAAGTAACCTAGTCGTTTAAATATCACAATTTTTTTTCAAAGTATAACGTTATAGATAATGGCCTTTAAGATACCAGCTATGTTAATCGACTTTTGCAAATTTCCCTGGCATCGGCCTGCACCTCCACCCCTCCCCCACCCCAAACTAGCTAACGTTCAGCTCCTTGTGGTTACACATTTTCACTTTGCTGCTTATGTGTTTAGTATGTTCCTGACAGAAATGTGCATGATCATTTTCTAGTACCTCAGTGACTATGTTTGAATAAAAATAAGAATAAAAAATAAGATTTTATTCATATGTAGATAAACTTTTGGTGTTTGTTTAGTTACTCCTTATGTTTCCTCTTATGTATGTGTAAAATACAATTTCAAATTAAATCTAAGCTCATTTATCATTTCTTTTCAGATGCATGAAGAAACTTTGACTGAAATTTATCAACAGGTATGTATTTGACTTGTATGAAAAACACAAAGCTGTGATACCACATTTCACATGTTGATTATTACTATTTCTTGATTTATATTTTTTTGCATTATGTAACTGTACAGTTTCTAACAGGAATCATTTTAAATAATCTTTGTAAGTGCATGCGAGAAACTACCAACACTGAAGATTGTAGTATGCTGCACAGTCAGATGATTTAACCCAGAGTGTACATGAAGGTCATAATATCATCATCAGAATAAGATTGCTTCTTGCTAGAGTTGTAAGAAGAGGCTTTAAAGCTGGTTTCGTTATTTGTCTTTCAGATCCAGGATGAGTTTAACAGAATCACAATGGTGCATCTTGAATCAAAGTTCATGTCTAAGCTGGATAAATACACTCCGAGGCTTCTGAGCATCTTCCACTCCAAAGGTGGAACCATGGGGTTGAGGTTGCAGGCCATCCTACTCAAGGTACCCTTAAATGACTATTATGTTTGTATATTATTTTGTAATCAAACTGCTGGAATATAATGCACTTATTACTTAAATCTACAGGAGGTAATGTTAGCCTATGATTCTCTCTGATAAAGGAATTAAATAATAGCTAACATTTTAAAAAGTTTGTATACACTCAGTGGTCACTTTATTAGATACATAATTATTCAAGTTTATATTGTTCAGTTTTTGTTGACATTGTCAGAAATGTGTACATTCAGTTATATGTTATTGAGTCAAAGTTAAAAGCGGTGCTATAGACGCTTTCAGCGGTAACAACATAAACAAACGGTACTGCGCATGTGCATTACTCTCGACCAAACTTAACTTCCGGCGGACTTCCGCAAAAAATCCATAACAAGTAAATAACCTTAGTATTAGCTGGTATTTCTTGCCAGTCGAAGTAAAGAAACGTAACTTGGCCAAACTGAAATGTGATAAGGTCACACTACCAGACCCGTTGAGCAAAAATTTGAGACAATAATGTTTTTCTACCAACATGTCTGATTTACTGCTGTGTTTCCCACAGAATGAAACTGGCGAGTGCGGCGTCGGCGGGGTTTTATAACGTTAACATACTAGCTCTCATTAGCTAGGCTCCTTACATGCTTGCTAATAACCTTTTTTCAAGGTGGGTTGCCGAGATTGACAGCGTGTTGGATGGATATGTGCAGCGTTGTTCATGATACTAACCATTCAATACACAGACTGGTCCGCTGTCAATGTGTTTGCGGGAGAGAGAGAGAGGGAGGGAGTGAATATGCGCTGCATGCAGCTCTGCAGTCAAATACAAATGTTCCCATCTTAAATAGTAAAAAACATGGAAATCAATATGTGGCGATCAGCGCTGATAATGTGGTGGGCTGCCACTAATAAATGTATGGGAAACACTGTAACGATAGCCTACACATTTTTGAATACCGCCGTCTCCCTCCTCGTTAGGAAACCTTAACATTTTATTTTCCAAATTGCGTTTGCTCCCGAGGTCAGGCTGCACCCCACAGCGCAACAACCTGCTCATCACCTTAACTTTCACTGCATTTGTAGTCGATGCCATATTAACCAGTAAACACTAATAAACAAACAGAGCGGAAGTTAACTTTGGGCTGGCACATCACCATGGCAACGGGTCCAATGAAAGGGTCTATACTGGACGGCATTGTGCTGAAGTGTTTGTAATTCTTTGTTTTGCATATTTACATACATGTGGGGACATACATGTTGGAATATTAGTAATACCTTCGAATAGTCCAGTAGAAAATCTTCCAAAAGTAATAAGCTCAATGCTAAAACCTATACATTAATACCCAACGCCTTCTCACCCCAAGGCGTCATCTAAATGACAATTTTGACCATGCTTCAATATCCGACGCTTTAGGTACCCTTTAGCGTCAGTTACTTGACGCGATCCTAGGGCGTCATGTAACTGACGCTAAAGGGTAGCGTCAGTTAGATGACGCAGGTAGGTTTAGGTCTGGGTAGGAGGGCGTCATCTAACTGACGCTAAGGGTAAAGCGTCAGTTACATGACGCCCTAGGATCGCGTCATCTAACTGACGCTAAAGGGTGCCTAAAGTGTCGGATATTGAAGCATGGTCAAAATGATTCCCAACGCGTCATTTAGATGACGCCTTGGGGTGAGAACGGCTGTAATACCGCCTCTATGACCGTGTCAACAAAAACTGAACATCATAAAAGGAGACTTTATGCCAATTGTATTGAACTTAAATTGTACAGGTGCACAAATTTAAGGTGACCACTAAGTATACACTATCACTCACAACCAGTGGCACATGTTTGAGACTTGCAAAGTAGTGTATTGGCATAACTGATTATGTTCCATGTTGTTGATTGGAAACCAAAACCCTCAACCTGCAATGGTTATGTGATTAACAGCCATTTTAAGCATATCTGTTTAGGTATATCTTTTTTAAACATGATTTATTGAAAAAGTCTGCCGTGGTCATCTACAAATTTACATTTATTCATTTAGCTGACGCTTTTATCCAAAGCGACTTACAATTGCTATATATGTCAGAGGTCGCACGCCTCTGGAGCAACTAGGGGTTAAGTGTCTTGCTCAGGGACACATTGGTGTCTCACAGTGGATTCGAACCCCAGTCTCTCACACCAAAGGAATGTGTCTTATCCACTGCGCCATCACCACCAAATAATGTGCAACATATGTGGTTTACATAACCATATAGCAACTAGTTTAGCGCCAGTTATCACTCAGTTCTGTGTACTTACTGCTTAAAGGAATACGTTGAGGAACGGCTAGTCTGGCTCTGTCCAAAAAATTTGCCTACCAGCACATATAAAGCTCACCGATTGACATGTTATGTCTTGTTTGTTTAATCCATACAAAACCCAAGGTGTAAAAATTGTGTGGTTTTATGGGAGTTCATATGCACTGTTAGTTGACACCTAAGACATTTTGTTTAGCAGTAATGTAAGCCACCTAGTGTTAAAAGTTGCAGCTTTAAGAATGTTTTATGTCATTAAATGATTTTTACACCATGAACTTGAATTATGTTTATGTTTGTCATTTCAGGCTCCAAGCAACCCTAGCATCAGCATGACCAGAGATGTTGTCATTCGGTGTTTGATGGTGTATCTTGGGGAATCCACAGATCACCGCTTAAAGGAGTATGATGTAAGTTGACGAACATGTTAAAATATAAAGAAGGTGATCTGTCTCATCTCTAGGGCTGGGTGTCGACAGCCAAATTGCTTCGACAAGTATTAAAAAGTGCCTGGTCATTCTGTACCAAAATTTGATAATAAGTAAATCTCATCAGCCAAGCCAATATGCATGCAGCATGCTTGTACTACCAAGATCTACCAAGATGCTGCTCATTGGCTGGCTAAGGTTAACTTAACATCATAGATGTGCACCAGGAAAAAGACTACAGTATAATACTCCCAGAGGGTCACTAGGTGACCAGCCTGTGTCAGTGAATGTAGAATAATATGTGTGCAATAGATCACAAAGTGCACAGACTAGTGCTGGGAAGAAATTCATTTCTGTAGCAATGAATGGATTTAATTTAGCCGATTTAACTGTGACTAAATTAAGACCATCATCTCTGGTGTCATTGAATTGTTTTCATGTGGTGGTCAGCTGATTAGATCCTTTTTAACTTACCTGGCATGAAAATATGCTTATGGAAGTACTTTACCTCTGATTTTTTTCTGTAACTAAAGTAAATCATGTGCAACAGCCATGATAGCCACAGGTTTTCTTGTCCAAAGGGTTGAAAACAATTTGGGAGTTGTTGAATTAGAAACTTCTCCTTTGGTGGTGCAGTCTGAAATACCCAATGTTGTTGCTTTTTCAGGACGCTGATAAAGACAGTGTGTCACAGGACCTTGCTGTACAAAGGATTAAAATCTACAACATCAAGCCTACTACGCCAGAGGGTCCTGATGACATCGGTATCGTAGTAGAGGGCGTGAAAGTTCTGACTGCTCTGGGTAACTTTCCAAGGGCTTGCTCCATGGTCATTGGCTTGGCATATGCAGTGAATCTTGCCTATCCCAAGGAGCTCAGGTACACGCTTGAAGTCTTCCAGAAACTCCTCCTTGAGCTGGATTGTTCAAAGCTGTCCCCAAAAGTGAACAGCCTCAAGAATAAGCTACTAGCTTAAGAAAAGGGACCCTCGCAGAATGAAAGGGGACAATTAAGTCACTGTCAAAACTGTCACACGGTTACCCACTCATTGTGAAGGAACTGCAAACTGTTACTGAAGGAGACCTTTGGACTTTCTGATGAGTTCAGTCGTTAGTGTTTGGACTTGGAATTTGAAGATTACTTTCCTCTTCATAAAAGTGACCAAATTAAACATAAAGGCACCATAAAGATTGTTCACGCTGCCCTGATTGTTCTTAACTTTCTTCCACTTGATGAATGTTTGGGCATTTTCTTTTTCAACTGTTAAGTAACTGAAAAATATTGATTTTCAGTGCAACATGGGGTTGTTCAGAAATATCAAACCAACCATACTCATTTGGCATTGTGTTTTTGAATTTATATTGCCACAGGCAGCTGTTATTGTACATTGTGATTCCTATGTGTACACCAGGGGCAAATTTTACATCTTTTAATTGAGAAATTTGAACAAATTCATGTGATTGTTTAAGTGAGACCTATTTAAGCAAAAAGTAAAGTAAGGCTAATGGAATTACTTGACCTTATCCCAGGTTCCATGTGATATTTTAATCAATTACTATTAGCCGTTTGAATAACATAATGGCCCTGACGATTTCAATTGGCACATGTAATAAAATATTTTAAATGAAAATGTAAGAAAAATTTGTAGACTAAAAACTGTCATAACTGTCATTGTCATAATTTAAATGCAGTAACAGGACTAAACCTTAAATCACATCACAAATCACTGGAAAATTTAAGCCAATGATGTAGCAGAAATTAAACACCATTAAATGAACAAACATTTATTAACATCCGAATCCCAAATGCCATTATATTGTCCCTATTGTACGCATACATGTTTTCTGCCTTTGTTTTCTTAGCCTCTTTCTGTTTTATTGTTGTATTTTGACATTTTGCACTAAACAACTTGAAAAATGTCAGATAAACATGTTTAGAAAAAAATTGACAAATAAATGTTTACCTGCTGTTATGCATGATGATTTATTAACCCAATTTAAGTTACCTGTGGCACCAAGAAGGCATGATATTGAGTGTATTATACATAGAAAAATTATGGCAACAAAGTGACATCCAATATAATTGAATAGATTTAAAGCAATGTGATAACAATTAAAACTTCAATTTAAACAATTCATTTAGGTACGGATAAATATGAAACGCAGAATAAATGTGTTGAATTAGGCAAAAATGTGCAAAAATATTACTTAATATAACTTATTTTTATCCAGATATTTAGTAAATCTAAATTCACTTCTCCTAGATATTTAGTAAATCTAAAGCAATTTCTCCTAGATATTTAGTAAATCTAAAGCAATTTCTCCTAGATATTTAGTAAATCTAAATTACTTTTGCTCAGATATTTATTAAACATAAATTGCTTTTCCTTGTGAAACTGATTTGGATTTACTAATAATATTTTGGCTTAAAATGTTGCATGCTATTACTAAATTCAACACATTTTAAGTGTTGCTTTTATGAACATGTACTCATTTTTTTGGTTTAAATTTAGTTAATTTATTCAATACTTTTTAATCAAAGATGTAGAACTTAAAATCTATTCAATTATATTACGTGTCACTTTGTTGCCATAAATTTTTTAAGTAACCATTGGTCACATTTTTTACAGTGTGTGTCTGAAATGTGAGCAATGGCCATGTTCAGAGTAAAAAAGACAATTGCTCATAGCCCAGACATGTTAATGTCGTGAATAGTAATTCATTGGTAATTCTTCATAATTGGTCATAGTTATTAATATACTAGTTGTTAATGAATGATCTCAAATAGTAGTTATTACCTAATACAGAACTGTCTCAGTCCTGAATTTGCTATTACTAACCGATTAGTAGATTTCTATATAATAGTAGTAGGAAGTGTAAATGTAGTACTACTCATTTGCCCTGCATTACTTTCTGCATAGTTATACCTATTAATGATTGACCATTATTTTAAAGTGACATACAAATAGTGCAATTTTACTCTTGTTTTTTTTACATTGCAACCTAAATAATAGCATTCGAGTAGCAAGTTAGTAGCAGGTAATAAACATGTAACAAACATTTACATATAAAACATTTATTATTAGTTACCGCTCTATGAGGTAACTAATGAGGACTGGTAATAGTTTGTAATGATGTTTCATGCCATCATTATATCATAATATTCCACAGAGAACCCATGTGGAATGAAATAATAATAATAATAATAATAATAATAATAAAGAACCTGTATACATTTTTAAACTATTTTAGCTCAATTAAAATGTTGCATTATGGAACCATTGCATTTTTATGGCAACTAGATAGAACTACACCTGGACTATTAATGCTTTTTTGTCCCCCCCCCCCCCCCCCCTTCCTCTTCTTTTATATCGCAGCAGAGAACAGCAGCTGCCAAACTCTATTTGATTTGAGCTGTCCCTGTTGAGCAGAGTCCTCTAAAGCAGCCTAACTCATTCCAGTCAACTGAGTGTGTCAGTTACACTTCAAAGTGAAAGCTCCACAATGGCTCATATCTAGTAACCCATAGAAACATTCCAACACACAAAGAGCTTCAAAGAGCTCTGTTGCTGAGATTCCCACTGCACTGCAGCTGCCTGTACGAAAGCATTTGTGTTCGTTTTTTTGCGAACACACGGAAAATACTATTAATTTTCAAATAATTGACCAGTTTGGCTAACCAGTGTAAAGAATGAGAATTATTATTATTTAATTTTTCATGCTTATCAAATTTGCTCAAAAGTTGCTCATTGTTACTCATTTTAACATTTTTAAAATGTTTGCAGTTACATAACACATTTAACATCATACATATGGAAAAATGCAGGTTTTCTTTGTATTCACCTTCACAAACAGGAACATTACACATGATCCTAAACCCCTAAAAAAATGCAATATCAACATTTAAAAGTACTAGGCGGTCAATCACCCTTCCTATCTTGTTACATGCCAAAGCTCAGAGTGGTTATGCTAGACCCTCTGACCCCGGCCCATTCCACAGCTTTCTGCAATGTGGGATTGCGAAGATAAAATGGGATTTACAATAAGAGGTTAATAAAGCAATGGAACTCCAGCATGTGGTCTTTCACGCTGCAGCCCTTTCTCTGAACCAAAAACCGAGCTGAAGAATACCAAATGTTAGTTATGCCTTTAGCATTTTCATAAGAAGGGGGTAAAAAAAGCTCTAAACATACTGAATCATTGCAAAATCACAAAAACACTGCACTTGTTATTCAATATTGCCCCTTGTGTAATCAAGTCTCTTCCAAAAAAATAAAATAAAATAAATAAATCTATATCCTCCAAATGAAATAACAATGTTAACATGGCATTCAAAGAAAGGCGACCATTCCAGCACAGTGAGATGCTAGATAATTATTGTTTTGCCTCTTTCTTTTCACTCTGGCTTCATGCTGCTGATTATTTAATTATAGTTTACACAGCCACTTGGTCTGAATGTCCTGAACTCCCATGGAGAAAAAAACTTTTCCTGCAAGACTGGTCAAATGCATATCCAAGCTATTGAAGGATTTTGGTAAATAACTTAACCCTCTACCGCACATTTCATAGACTGTAAAAAATATGGACGTAGTGTCTGTGACGTCAACCGTAGGGTTCTGAAGAGATTTCTGAAGGCCAAAGTGGCCGGAGACAGCCGTCGCCATCATGGCAGCGCATCACCGCGAATCACTCCCAGATAACGGAAAATGGGCAAAGAGACGGAATTAGCTGAGGTAACGTGACAACTAACAGACAGCAAAAAAAACAGCTAGTGACAGCAGCGGCAATCCACCTGACACTCAAGCCCCTAATTATGCAGAACTTTAAGGCTTAATAAAATTTAAACAGATGAGTTATATAAAAAAAATCACCCCTCTCACAATTGTCAAGAAGGGCAAAATTAGCTATATAGACCAAAACCACTTTTTGTACCAGGCTGTAAACATATTTTTTTCTGCTGTAAAGTTGGGCATATTAACATGGGGTGTCGATAGGATTGACTTTCTTTTGGAGCCTGTCTATAGCTGCCAGTCGATGAATTGCAGTTTAAGTCACTTCCATGTTGGATTCAAGAGAGACCGGAAAGTTCCGTTTGGTTCATTTCCTTGCCACTGTCTCTTTAAGAGAACATTCTCGTTTTTTTTTTTTTTTTTTTTTTTTTTTGGAAAGAGAAGACCTTAGTTTAGCCAATAAATGTTTAGTCACAGCCTGTGCTGTCGTGCATTGTGTCTTAATCTTAGTTCAGCTACACAATATATTATGTGAAGTAACAGATGCCACATTTGAATCAAATGCAACAATTATCATCTTGGACAAGGCTTCAGCTATAATGTAGTATCTAAAGAATAATAATAACAATAATAATAATAATTTAAAACGTGGTAAATGTGTGATGAGTCAGGCTTTCCCAAGGGACATGGCATTAAGAGAATGGATTTTAATAAGGACAGGATTGGTGTGAAGCTGTGAAGGGTTTATCATGTTACCACCACATTTCCAATAATCTCTCACAGCTACAAGTCAAAGTATGTATACTCTGCTGAGGTATTACTTAATTTCAGTTTTGGCATGTTTGCTAATTTAGAATTATTATTATTATTAAGTTATTTAGTTAATGATATTAAATAGACAACCCTGAAGGTTCCTGGATAAAGGTGAGCTAAGTGTTTCGATTAAGGACTCAATTGTGATTGTTCATAGATCAAACCTACAATTGCTATGAATGTGAATGCTATGAATTTCTATAAAGATCAAGAATGAAATAGATCCTGCTGCATTAACTGCACGTCAATAAATACATAAATAAATAATATATGAACGATTTATTTATTAGATCATTAATCGCAGGCTATTTCATTATTATTATAATTCGTTCCAAACCATGAGAGAAATTCCATTAGCGTTTCTTTAGAATTTCTGACAAAAGTATTTGAGTCTATACACCAAACTCAACATACACCGACACATAAGGTCAAGTAAGATATAACATGAATTTTGTCGACATTTCTCAAGCGTGATCACACCTGGAGGTTGATTTGTAATAAATTGCTGAGCAACAAGTCAATACTGAATCAAATGAAAAAAAAAAAATGAAAAAAAAAAAAAGCCTGGATATGAACTTGAAATGGTACTTTTGTGTATTAACCTTGTTTGTGATGCTGAGGGGGGAAAGCGCATGCAAGCGTTTTGCACAGAAGTGTCGCCTACCTGAGT
Source organism: Gila orcuttii (assembly GCA_026230005.1). Taxonomy (NCBI): domain Eukaryota; kingdom Metazoa; phylum Chordata; class Actinopteri; order Cypriniformes; family Leuciscidae; genus Gila; species Gila orcuttii. The sequence continues at coordinate 41,878,305 of JAPDVR010000005.1, forward strand.
CCGAATACCTCGGCCTGGCAAGGTCTCGAAAATAATAAATGAAATCCAAGCAGTTTTCGTTCTGAACCTCCCCTTTAGAACAAAGATCCGATAAGAGTTCTAGTGCTTTTTGACAAATCTCGTCCTCTCTGTCGACAGGCATTTCCCACCAGCATCCTTCTGGATTGTGGAGCTTCTAAAGCGCAATCCCCTCACAGAGAAACATCATCATCTCACGGACGGCATCCCACTCTCGCGGACAAACCGAGCTCTTTTTAACGTGGAAAGTGTTTTTTATTACTATTATTCCCTTTCAGAATTCACTCGACACGGTGAAGTTCTTGCTTGATGTGAAGCCCAGTCGCGACGCAAATGGAGTCAGAAAACAAAAGCCACCGGTTGAATCTTCACACACACACGCGCGAACTGAAGTGTGAAGCTCAATGTCCACGCTCGCCCTAGTGCTGAATACAGTGCGCATGCTCACAGCCTGATCGAAAAGTAATGTGTTTCTTGGTCCTTTAAACAGTAGTTTTAGAACTATCTACCTCTTGTAACAAAAAGGCTACTAAAACTTTGAGTGTATGCTCAACTTTCGGTGTTTTTCTGAACTCAATTGTAATGTAATATTTATCAGTCCCTAAACCTCTGGTTTTTTTTTTTTTTTTTTTTTTTTTTTTTCTGGCCTATGGCTCTTCACTTTTGTATTGTAAGTAAATGTTTAATTAAAAAAAAAGAAAAAAAGTAGTTTTAGAGCTGAAGCTGGGTAAGAATCAGTTTCTACTTTCTACCAATTTTACCAATTTTCTAGTACAATTTTCATACAGCAAAACCTTGGTTTTACAGAAGTAACACGAACTAGAGTAACTTTGTGATACTTTACGCAACTTGTCATGTTGCGATTTTAGTTTGGAACATCTTAAAGCCAATGAAAAGCCTGGCATATGTTCTATCTTGGTGGTGTTTTGCACAAATAGATTAAGAAACTGACCTGGTTGATTGCCTGATGGGAATTTGTTCAATATTAGCTATGCATACAGAGTTGGAACAAAGATCAATTGCATGACTTATTACAGTTTTTTACAATCGCTATGACAATTTTTTCAATACTTTTAACAAATTTCCTAAACTCTTAACAGAGTTAGCACTACATCGGTCTGTGTAAGCTGTAGCTACTATTAACACATTTCTTGTTGCTTTAACACAAAATGCATACAATTAACACAAATTTAAAATGCTTGAACTTCTTTTACACACAAGCTCAAACAAGACCAAAACAATGGATTTTTACTGGCAAATTTACCAATGCTTTAACACTGTATGTCAGAACAGAGAACACCATGTTCTAAACCTAACCTTATGCTAAAGTTAAGGTAAACAGCTGTTTATATTGTGAATCGAAACACAAATATATCCCCTGTATTTTATTCTATTGTTACTGAGAAACAGCTGATTGAATTATGCAAATATATAAATTTATTTTTATTTATTTTCTTTATTGCAGCAATTCTGTCTCTGTCTTCGTTTTTTCATTACAGTAACCGCACATTCTATAAAGCACTCAAAGAAACTGCAGTGCAAAACACAATCTATGATCAATACAATATACTGTCTGTTGTATAAGGGCAGACCTGACACATATAAAATAATGCAGTTTCTGTAATTCCATCTGATGTTAGTCTTTTTATGACATTGTGCTATGATTGACTAAATCTTCTTGTTGGACGAGAACATATGTTAGTGTTTTGAAAAATTATTTGATTTTGAGACATGTTTGCAGTGTTTTGATAGACATAGTGTATTGTTGATAGTGTATTATTGTATTTTGAAAATTAGTGTTGGAGTTTAGTTTACAATGTGTGATTTTGAGCATGAAATTAACTGTTTTGCCAATTGTGTGTAGTAGGTGTGTTGGTGCGTTAAGAGTTTAGGAAATTTGTTAAAAGTATTGAAAAAATTGTCATAGCGATTGTAAAAAACTGTAAAGGATGAATATTGCAGATAACTGAAACAAATACACTGATAATCAATGGTCAGTTAATCAGTGTTTGTTAGAACCTTATAAAGCAATGTAAAATGTGTGTGCAGTGCTTTACATCTTGTTAAAATAAACACGTTAGGTATCAATTAGTATTTGTGTGTGTGTGTGTGTGTGTGTGTGTGTGTGTGTGTGTGTGTGTGTGTGTGTGTGTGTGTGTTTTTTTCTCTTATTTATTTGTTAACTTTTTTTTTTAAATCTGCAGAATTAAATTTATCAAATAAAACCACATATGCAATTCTTAGCCTATTATATTTGAGACATTATTAATACTGCACCATGGACAAACTTCCTCTTTTTTTATCACACTTATGCCTGGCTCACACTACAGGAGTTTTAGGGCGATTTATGCCCGATTTCCCCCTCCCGAGAATCGGAGCAAATATCTTGCGAGGACCTCGATCGGTTCCGATGTTCGGCGCAGATTATCTGGTAATGTGAGGTGTTCACAGATTGAATCTTGCAACTCCCGATTTCCTCTCACACAAATCGGGCTCGCCCCGATCATATCAAACATGTTTGATATTTATCGGGATGAGCAAGATTGTGATTACGTCAGTATTGTCACAATAGCCAATAAGAAACAAGTAGGGCTGTCGTGGTGAAGGAATTTCCATTGAGGTCATTTTGAGTGACTCAACAGCGTGATATGCGGTATTATCTTTATCTATGTATTTATTTATTGCTAAATAAATAAGTGTTACGCTGTTGTCAGCAGGCACAAAGACTATATGTTCAGTAATGATACCGAAACTAAAAAAAGTTAAGTAAACAGAAGATACAATGTCAAAATAAGGGTCCATATAATATAATAACAGAACACAAACCTGACAATAAGCTTGTTAGATCATTGTTATATAACAGTTAGTTCTGATCCTGGAATCTCACCTAACGAGAGGCTCTCTGCTGATATTTCACCAGTATCGTCATTGCTCGTCTCTGCGTGTTATAGACAGGCTGTCACTCAGTCCAGTTACATTGTTACGACACTAGGTGGCGGCAAGGGACTGTCTTTGAGTGAGTCATTAAACTGTTCACTCAACGGAAATGTAAAAAAATTCAGATTCATTCTAAGATATATGTAATGAAACTGTCACGGGGTGGTTCAGGGAAGACAAAAGCTGCAGGTATAATCCAACACAAGTTTAATTCAAAAGACAGGTAGACAGGCAAACGGGTGCAACAGCGTGTAAAACACAGACAACGAGCATTAACACAAACAATACCGGACACTGAACAGAAGACAGGCAGGAACTTAAATACACAGTGATGATTACAACAAACGACAGGCAGCTGTGAGGAATGTGATGGGTGTCCATGGAAACAGATTGGTGGCGGGAAACTCAGACTGGGGAACACACGTGGCAAAACAAAACAAACTGAAAGTCAAACAGAAGCCTAATGGTGACAGAAACAAGCTGTTAATTATTTTAATATTTAATTTTAACTTTGAGCTCCACTTTATAAGGCTCAGCTGAGCAGCAATCCGGCGCATGGGCAACGCTGAAGCTGATGTGTCACTTCATAGAGATCAATGGCATTGATTCATTGTATTGACCAGAGCTGACGCCATTCATTAGAAATATCCTTAAATGTTAAAAGGATGATTTTTTTTTAAAGATTTAGCTTTCCTTGGCACGGCAACCTTTTTCATGAATATGACTTGATATGAAGGACAGATTTAGTTTACATCCACTTTTCCGCTTCTGATCTGATGCGTGAGATCACGTGATCATGGTGGAATCATATCAAAGCGCTTCCTCTGGCACGATAATCTTAAGAACATTTTGTAGTGTGTGATGCGTCGCGATTTTCAAATCTTGTAGTCTGAGCATGTTTAAGATTTGAGGGTAACACTTTAGAATACGGTTCCTTCGTTAATGAATAACTACACAGGAACAAATGAGTAACACAATATTAACAATCTAGTAACTACTATTAACTAACAAGAAATTCTGATTATGAATTAGTAAGTAATAGCACACAGATGAAAGTGGTAGTTCACTATTAACTAATCAATAACTACTATTTTTTTTAATGCTTCCCAGAGAACTACTGTAAGAATCATGGAAACTAACTACTAATGACTCAAGTGTTACTACATACTTCTAAAGGAATTACTAATTATTTGGATCCGTATTCTAAAGTGAAGATCATGGTAACTAACTAGCAATGACTAAAGTGTTACTACATACTTCTATGGGAATTACTATTTAAAACTTCACCAAAAACCTCAAAAGCTTAAAATAATTAGTAATTCCTTTAGAAGTATGTAGTAACACTTCAGTCATTAGTAGTTAGTTACCATGATCTTCACTTTAGAATACGGATCCAAATAATTCGTAATTCCTTTAGAAGTATGTAGTAACACTTCAGTCATTACTAGTTAGTTACCATGATCTTCACTTTAGAATACGGATCCAAATAATTAGTAATTCCTTTATAAGTATGTAGTAACACTTGAGTCATTACTAGTTAGTTACCATGATGTTCACTTTAGAATACGGATCCAAATAATTAGTAATTCCTTTAGAAGTATGTAGTAACATTTGAGTCATTACTAGTTTGTTACCCTTCTAATCCTTCACAAGATATTTGCACACACATATATGAGCTAGGAGACATACATAAAAACATATTTTTTCGGGAGGTAGGTTAAATAATAAAATCGCTGTACATGGTATTTGGATGGCTGATAACTCAATATGTTCCAGTCGTCACCGTGACTCTAGTGATGCAATGCCAGTCCAGAGGAATGCCGGAAAATTGGCCACAGGACAAGTAAGGTCCTGACAACTGCATTTAAAAATCCATTTCTTTAAAATTATTCAGTTGATAAATAGTTATCTAGGAGAGAGCATAGGCTAATTATTTCCCAAATCATAAGTCTGCTATGCTATTACATATTGATAAACCTTGTGTATTCGTTTACAGTAGCAGTTAAAATGTTAATGTAGTGCTAGTCATTTGTGCTGCATGAGTTATTGATTAGTTTTGCATGAATTATGAAACTTTTTCAGTAGTTCTCTGGGAAGCATTAAAAAAATAGTTGTTATTGATTAGTTAATAGTGAACTACCACTTTCATCTGTGTGCTATTACTTACTAATTCGTTAATCAGAATTTCTTGTTAGTTAATAGTAGTTACTAGATTATTAACATTGTGTTACTCATTTGTTCCTGTGTAGTTATTCATTAACAAATGAACCGTATTCTAAAGTGTTACCAATTTGAGGGAAGAAAATCTGCAAAGATTCCCCTTGTTGGAGAGCACTGCCTGATCATTCATCACATGCTTCTTCAGCGGAGAATGCACCATTTTTGATACTGAGGGCATCTTAGTAGACAAAGGTGAATAAAGTGCAAAATGTGGAATACAAAACAATAAGCACAAACTAAATAGTGAATGTTGTTGATTCCACTGTCTGCATAATGTTCACCCTAAGCAGACTCCTAACATAAGTGACTGAAACTTTTTGCTCTGGCATGTGCTACAGTAAACATGATTCATAAGTCATTAGGCAACCTCTGTGGCCAGCCAGTTTAAAAGGGGCAAATACAAAACTACTTTACACTAAACTTCATCGAAAGATTTTTCATTCTAGTGTCGTTCTTACCCCAAGTTTAAATTTTAAAATGTTGAAATGATAACTTTTATTATGTTATTTACTTTTTTCAGTTTGTCTGTAAAATGTCCACACTGTGGCTACAAAAAAAAAAAAAAGTAGCAGCAACACCTTCACTGCTGGTAAATGAACTTTAAATGATCTTAGTACACTGTAAAATAATTTGTTGCTGCATTAAATTAAGTAGGCCAATAATCCAAATGGCTGGTCCAGTCATATCAACTGTTAAACCTTGAGTAGTTGAATTGCTTTGACTTGTGAAAGTGTACATGTGTGAAACTACATGTAGTTAATGTAAAAAAATATGATCCCCCCCCCAGTGTACTTCATTGTAATGAAATTGTGTTTTCCTCTTTTGTGCAGTTTTAAACAATACACCAACACTTGTACCTGTTCCCAAGCAAGTGGTGGCTGAAGCATGTGCAGTAAGTGGACTTTTTCTAACTTTACATCAAAAGGGAAGAAAGTACAACACTTTGTAATGCCCATTTTTTCCCCAATGCACAGGACAGTGAAGAAACCCTCTCAGATGACTGTCTTTTGGAGAAAGTATCTGTAAGTGCATACATAACTTTACTTAATTTACACTTGAGTACCTATTATTTCTGAATGCAATATGAGTTGCAGGAGTCCACATCTACAGAAAGGCCTGTAACAGAAGAGTCTGCATAAAGCAGTGATACAGAGGTGGGCAGTGTTGTACTTTTCCTTTAAATTTTTGTTGCATAAGGCATGTGTTTACAGGTTTACCCCAACCCACCCCTACCCCTAGAAAATAGAGTATTTTGAAAAAAACTTGACAACTTAAAGAAAAAAAACTGGCAGTAGAGATAGAGTTGCTTCAAAGGAACTTCAGAGTAAGTGCTAGTACTATTGCTGACCTTGCATAATATCTCTTATTGCAGGCAAAAGACGACTTGATCACAGGCTTTTCTTTACAAAGAACACTTAAAATAAAACTAGAAGAACTAAGCATATTTGTCTTGTCTTTTATTAAACATTTAATGAAATGTTTGATATTTTTCCTGATGTTGGTAATGTTGTGTAATATGGCACATGCAATGTCACAGGACCTGACAGGTGCAACCCTTCAGACACTGAAATCTTCCCTTTAGTTGGCCAAAGTTCATTTCATAGTGTGCCCTTGTCCTGGCTAGAGCTGCATTGTAACTGGACTGGGGTTTGGGTCAGGGAATGGGGTCATAAAACACCTGTCTCCAAGCAGGATCCTGTTGTAATCACCTGTATAATGGAAAAATGCAGTTCTGTGTATGTAATAGAGTGAGCTTGATATTTATATTTTTCCTTACCACGTTCAAATAATGTGCATATATGTGAATCTTTGAAAATTCTTGAGTCATGCACAGATCCTGGACATTTTCCTTCCACATTTGTGATATGGAACATAGTCACATTTTAGTCTGTCAACTGCCTTTTTTTAAATTTGATATAATAATACTAATCTGGAATATTAAGAATCGCAATAGTAACTTGCCTGCACATTTACATTGTGATCCCCCTTTCGGTTCACAAAATCCCCTTCATTGAGGCCTTGATGGGAACATGTGTGCAGTCTATGATCTATGGCACCAATCACATTAGGGAAGCCTGAGGGACATATCGTCGCTGCCCGATGAAACTCACGTATGTCCAAAACGGTTACTTTTCAGGAAGTGAAAAAAACACCGTAATTTCAAAAGCAGTTGAACGTAGCGTTGCATACTTGGTACGGCATCTTTAAATGTAACCATATTCTTGCCAGTGTAATGATATAATCCACATTTGACCAAAATCGAGTTTAAATGGATATATACGTGCATATTTTACAGTAACTGTGGTCGATACGCGTTCTTCCGATCATTAATTAGAATGACCAAGTCGCGTTTCATATTGACAGATGAATAGGCTACGTCTCAGTTTCAGAGGTGGAAAGTAACGAATTACATTTACTCGCGTTACGTAATTGAGTCATTTTTTTTTGTGTACTTCTACTTTTTTAAGTAGTTTTTAAAATCTGTAATTTTACTTTTACTTAAGTACGTTTTGTTTGAAGTATTGTACTTCGCTACATTTGAAATCATATCCGTTACTGAGTAAAAAATAATAATACAAGGGAGAAAAAAAAAAATCACACTCCGGAAACTACTGCATTGATTGAAGAGCGGGAGAACAAACACGCAAAAAAGGTGACGCAGACCCAGCTGAAGCTGAAAGCGAAGCGCCCTCGAATTTTTATTAAGTGAATTATGGCCAGTAAGGAAATACTTTGGATGTAAAAAAGTGTGGTTGTCCTCGAGGATAGATATCCAATTTGCAAAAAATGTGGACACAAAGTGGCTGCAAAAGGAGGATACATAGGACACCATCCCTCCTGCAGATAAAGGTATGTCCCGATTATAATGTAAGGCCGAATGATTTACGTGATGCAGAGGGAATCCCGGAATCCAGTCATGAAAATGGAATTTACATAACGCAGAAGATGTCACGTAAAACACGCAAAATGATGGATGGATGAATACATGGAAAGTAGAACTGTGCAATAAATCCAATCGCGACATGGTCTGTGAATATTTATGCGTTTTAATACACTTACTCAAGTACGCGTGGTGTTTTCAGCGTCTCACAAACAATCTGAGTACATGATGAATACATGAACATTTCCAGAGCTGCTCTGAGAGAACGCCTAATGAGCATTTTCATCATTTTATTTGAGAAAAACTATTGTAAAATAGGCTTACACTTTGAAACAGGTCTTCACTACAACCCGTCAAAATAAAAGTTTGGTTTAACTAGGAGAAATTATGACAGAAATATATTACTATTGTAGGCATACAATAGAACGTACTTCTCAAAATAATAATAACAACAACAACAATAATAATACAATTTATTTAAACATTAATTAAGGCATATATTTTTTGTCCATGGTTTAATTTAGTAAATCTGTTTTTTTGCAGCTCTTCCGCAAAAAATAAAAGGACACAAGTTTAAATTTTCATTTGATTGCCACCGTTTTTGATAATATATTTGGATTAAATCATATAAAGAAACATTAATTTTCTGAATAAAATACATTTCATAGGACTATATTATTCTTAAAAAAAATTTATAAATTATTAATGTTAAAAATGAGTTGTTAATCTAATTCATTATCAATTATTGAATTTAATTGTTTAGACATGTTCTATTGACATTTTAATAAACAAAACAAACAAATGGTTTCAAGTTTGTTATAATAAAAGCATTTGTTCAACCCCCAAAAAAACTGTTTTCTTTAATTTAACTGTCATTTTAACTGATGATAATAATAATAACCATAATTTAATAATACCGTTTATTTAATAATTGATTAATACTGTAAACCGTGATATTGTCTGAGACGTTATCATACTGTAAAAATCTCATACCATTACAACCCTACACAGGAGAGTCCCCCCACCCCACCCTACCCACTGTTCACCCACCCCCCACTGTTAAAAAAGTAACTCAGTAACTTTTACTTGAGTAAATTTTAAATGAGCTACTTTTTACTTTTTAGACCGGTAATTTTACTTGTACTTAAGTAAAATTTAATTGAAGTAGCAGTACTTTTACTTGAGTAGAATATTTTATTACTCTTTCCACCTCTGCTCAGTTTATTAAATACGCTCAGTTTATTAAATAGCCTACGTCTCAGTTTATTAAATACGCTCAGTTTATTAAATGTCTCTTGCAAACTATGAAGGGACAATGAATCAATACACTGACATGGCAATGCTAGACTGATACTTTGTTTGCACAGTCCTACCGTAATTTTGTGAATATATAATAAACTTGAGAACAGTTGTCAAAAACAAACGTTTGCTGATACTTTACCTCACAGTGTTATTCGGCTATCCAATGCTGAGCTTCCAGAGATGCTTAAGATGAAACTTCACGAGACCGGTGAGATGCCTCCACAGGGTGGGAGATACGCGGCGTGATTGACAGCTTTGACACCAAATGGATATACGTGAAAATCAGATGACATGATTTCACAACTTTTCATTGGTCATTTAGATAATGTGAAGCATACTGTATACGGAAATGAACCTGGACATTCTATCCGTCAAAAAATCTCAAAATCAGCAAAATGGACATACGCGGTTTTCATCGGACAGCGACGATATACTGTAAGTCATATTAATCGGCATGGTCATGATTGCATGATCTTCATTAAAAATTATAATGTACATGCGTTGGCAAAAAAACCCCAAAAAACTGCTATTCAACATTGGGTCTAAAGTGGCTTGGAAATGCCACAAAAAAAACCTAAAAACTGCTTGAGCGCCAGCTTGCGAATGGCACGACAGACAGCACTTATCACCAAGTTCTCCGCATCTCCAATAGTGTAAAGGAAAGAGCCACTCGCAAAGAATCTCAGGGCAATGCACACAGTTTGTGCTGTTATTAAAGCCCAACTCCGACGAGTCGAAAATGTATGCGTTTCCAACAAATTAATGATGTAAACGACATCCTCATGAGAAAAATTATATCTCTCAAAAAGTACACTATTGCGCTGCGCTAAAAGACTTCCCGTATCACTTCTGCTTATAAAGCCGCAATCTAATCCTGTTAACATGAAATAAGCCTGCTCGCGAGCAGGTTCAAGCTTACGGACCTGTTGCTATGACAGCAAGTCCTGGATGAGCGTCGAAGAACCAAACAATCCAAGATCATGCCAAATCGCCAACAATCAAATCCAGCTAACTGAGTTAGCGACGTACGAAGAACAGGCCCCTGTATAGAGGTAAGTCTTCTCATCTCAGCCATTAAGGTGTCAAATGAAATAAATTTACTTAGTATTGTGCATAGGCATGCTGGCCATCGGGACTACCGGGAGATTCCATGAGTTAACCCTCTGGGGTCTGAGGGGTTTTCTGGGTCCTGGAGGTGTTCTGACATGCTCTGACATTTGTGCTTTTTTCAGTTATTTATAAACATGTTAATGGCAAAGGTGTAAATGCACTCTATATAGCACAAACGGGGCTATCGTAATATGTGAGCAACATGTATGTACATGTTTGTATTTTTGAGAGAATATTGTTTATGCATGGTTATTGAAAAAACTAAAACTTAAAGTGTCTGAAATAAGGCCACAAAACACATACTAAATATGTGTCCACAAGACTTTTGACTTATGGCCATTGTTGCCTAGAGTTTTTGCTTCAAAATGATCTGAAAATCATCCTGCCTAATCATTTACACAAAGCAATACATTGACTTAAATTTTATAAGACACCTTTTGTTTGGAAAGGCAATATGCGTGGAGGCGTGTTCACACCTGAGAAGACAAAGGCCGGATAATGTGCCAAATACATAATGAGCTGCATATTAATTAGCCCTTTCACACAGGTGTGTCACAGGGTCCCAAAGAATGCAAGGACAAAAGAAATTATCTATATATACATATTTTACAATTAGAAATTGTAACCTATTACAAATAGGTTACAATTACAACAACAATTACAATTTGAACAATATTTCAAGTGTATTCTTTCTTTGTAAAAAGTATACATTTTATCATCCGTATTAAAAAAGGTAAGGATTCATTAGTTTGAATATTGGAACAAACACTATAATAACATCTTAGTTGATAATTCAATATACCTACTTTATTTTTGACAAAACATCATACTATAGTATATTTAACATGAGCAGAAATTGGTGAACAAAAGCTTACCTATTTAATGTGACAGTAGTCTTTTTTACAGTCAAAACTTTATAATCTACCCAAAACTAATCACAAAATCTTTTCTAAACATTCATATTTAGTCTGTAACATATTGTGTATGATCGATTAGCATATACATGTTAATTTGTAGTTTGTTGCTTATACAGACATTTTATTTCAACATATTTCAGTCTATTTTTACTCATCTTAGTAGGCTATGGCAAGATAGTTTGGATGTGTTCATGTAAAAATAACGTTTACTAATGTAGGTGCGAGAGTGAATGAATGGCACAGACATGCGCTGTATAACTGTAGTAAACAAAGCGCGCGGGCCTGTGCCGTTCATTCATCATTTAGCCTACACACAGACACGCAATTCATATTTAAACAGTCTTTTTGCGGTTTATAGACACTATTCAATATCGCGATTAGAACAAAGCACTTAAGAATAAATGACTTACTAAATCAGCTGGATCCGTTGCTCCTCGAAATGAAACTACCAGCACTTCTGGTACATTTTCCAGGGTTATTAGATAGTATTATTCCTCACTGCGTAGGGATACGCTGTGTTCACAGCGGTAGTAAGAAACTTACTAAACATGATGTGTTTTATAATCCAGCTGGTGGGCGTTGGCATGTTTGAATGGCTTGCCTTAGATCATTTGCGTTTGAATACCGCGGGCTCTCCGTGGGCGTGGCACATTAACGCGTAATGAGGTATAATGAGCTGGAAAGAAAAATACTGACATCTCTCTCTTTTCATACAGATTACATAAACTGAGAATATTTGTTTTTTTTATATAAATTAATTCATTTAAAAGAAGAGAGTTCAAGCTTCATTATGGAAAAAACACTCGTGCCTGTATGACAAGTATTCGCGGAATTACAGTTAATTTTCGGACGCGTTTCAGAATGGACTTCACTGACAGAGAGAAGGCAAAACTAGCATCATGTTTATTTTTCTTTTTTTGACTAAAAGCACAATACATTGTTTATATTGTGAGTATACACAAAAAATGGACACTTAACAGGATCGAATGATGTATAACACAAATATGTAAAATCAAAATCAACAGAGTATTTTGAGTCTCTTTTGCACTGATAAGAAAAAAAGCGAGCCGACCTCAGAGGGTTAAACTCAATCTCGCCTAGGGCAACCAAAGGGCTAGAGCCGGCCCTGGTCAAGTGAATTGCGGGTCATTGAACAGGCGTCCAATCACAACTAACTTCCGGAAAAGAGGAAGTAACCAATGACATTTGAGATTATTAAAACAGTAAGTCTCTCCCTTCAACTGCCAAAAATAAAAGTGTTTGAGCAAGCAAAAGCAGCAGGCGAGAGAAGATCAAGCGCGAGAGTGTGGGGAATGATCATGCGCGCGCGAGGGCTTGTATTGCGTGCAGAGGAGATGTCATGCTTGAATGAGCTCGCGAGTTCCCGTTTCCTCGCGTGTAGATCTGTTATCATCTCACGGAAGTCATTGTGCGCTCGGTTCTTTTGGCATTGATTTGCCACCATATTCTATTACCAAGAATATATTATGCAAAGGAGTATTGCAATTATTATTATTTGTTATGGTAATAATTTATGTTATTCATAAACAGCACTGATACCACTGGATCAAATACTCTCCCACTATTCATCTTTTCAGGCTAATGCTAATCAGGGTTATTATAGTTGACTTAAATAAATAAATATATATATATTTTTAAATAAAACCATTAAACAACGTTATTACTTGAAATAAACTTTCCTGAAATAATAAAAAAAAACTTTAAAGTTATTTTTGTCACGATTAGCGTGGTGCTGTATGTAACTTTTTCACTCTACTAAAGCATAAAAATACCATAATATGTTGCAGACATTTAGGAAACATGCTGAGTTCACATATTCGTTTATCTGAAAAACACTTCTACAGACAGTTATTATATTTGGAAATGTGCGTTTCGTGTTGGAATGTCTGTTTTTGTTTTGGTCTGTGTGATCTCACACACTGTCAGTTCACCCAATAGTATTTCGACACCCTGGGATGCCAGTTGGCAGGAAACACATTGTAGCCAGCAAACAAACTGGGTCAGAGATTGCAGATTCTACCCAACCTAAAAAGCCTCAGTATCCATCTAAAAATCTCTATGAACAAGAGCATATTAAAACACGGATAAATCAACTCATCAACTTACTTGTCAATTGCGCTCGTTCCTTCTGTTGCGTGTCCTCAAACTGGCAACCCGCGTGAGCGTCGAGTCTGAGAAGGAAGGGGGAGACAACGATCTCCGATATTTTGAATTTGGACTGCAGTACCTATTTCGACCACTAGCTGTCATTCTTACAGGCTACACCTTTATGCTCGAGATGCTCGACACAGAGAATGCCAATAAACAGTATTTTAATAAACTAGACGGACACAGGTATAATCACATGAACCACACTTGGAACAAAGATGGATCCCAACAATTAACCGAATAGAACACAGAGAATATATACACAGAGTCAACAAAGAATCTAAACGAGACACTGGTGACAGTAAATATTTACTAAGGAAATGAACTAGAACACGTAGACCACTAAACAGAAAGGATAAAGACAAAGGACAAAAACACAATGGCCCTAATTTTACAAAATGAACGTACGACAGGATATTGGGAGTACAGGCATTTCAATGCAAAACTTGCCATTTGTCAATACGTGAGCGGTAGCTACGATCAAATCTCACGTCAGGTCTCAGATTGTGTACACAAGTTTTAAATTACATTAGAAATAATGGGAGTCTGTGACTCATTAAAAATGCCACAAATGTGAATTCTAATTCTAAACTGTGAATTTTTAGGGGCATGATATTTAAATCATTCGTGCGATGGGATTGGCGGCATACGAATGTTTCATGAATCACACGTGATGTAAGATGATTTCTGCACTCCGATCTGTGCTCGTTTCTATGTTAGACTGATAAATGAGGCCCAATGAAACTAAACAGTACCCTTACAGTACTCCACCTGGCATAAAGCGCATCCTTGGGCCGTGCTTTACAGTCCAACGGTAGAGAGAGGGAGGGGGTTTTGGAGGAGGATGAGGGGCAGGCAAAGGACAGGAAACAGAGGGATCCACTAGAGGGGAACATCATGGCTGAGCTAGCGAAGGGAGGAGCCAAGGCAGAGGATGGAGCCTAGGGTTCAGGCGGAGCTGAACAAGATGGAGACCCCAGCGCAATCAAAGAGCTGACGGACTGGGGCGATATTGCAGGCCTGGAAGTCCAAGGTGGTGCTGTCGGCTAAAGGGACGGAGGCGAAGACGGGGCGTGGCAGAACGGGGCGAGACCTGAAGGAGTGATGACCAAGGCAGAATTGGAGCCGAAGGGGTGGAGGGCTTAGGCGCAGCCTGAGGCTCATAAGTCAGCTGCAAAACCAGGATGACTGAAGCTTCCGACTCTAGCTCCGGAATAGACGTGTTGGCAGGCTCTGGTTCCATGGTAAGAGGTGGCTCTCGCACGTGGTTAGTGGCGGGCATCGGCTCAGACTCAGTATCCATGGCGGAGGATCTATAATGCCGTCCAGGACACTACAGGCTGGGACGATGAGTCAGAGGTGGTGTTGTTTTCCTATATTACTCCCATGGTGAGGGAGGAACCTGCACAACCATAGGGTGTAATCCACAAACTCAGCAAAGGGAGGGGGATCCTCCACCAACAATAGCATCTGGCCAAGAATGTTGTCCATCCCGCTCCAGAAGAGATGTTTGAGCATTTCAATAAGTCTTTTAATAAACTAGGGGAAATACAAAGAGGTAACCACATGAACCACTCTAGAGACCAGAGATGTAAAGTCCAGGGGTCAGAAAGTAAAAGTCCTGCCATATGTTTATTCCACTCATGAACTCAGCCAGCTGATTTCACTAATTAGTTCTATCTCCTGGCTGAAAAACTGTGCTAATTAGCAAATCCAGGTGATTGGAACAAAATACTGAGGAGGACTTTTACTTTATGAACCTGGACTTTACACCTCTGTTCTTTACAAAACTGCTTTACATACTTTTGTAAAGGAAAAGCAGCTAACAAGTTATTGTCAAGTATGCAGGAGAACTCAATCAATATTTATGTTTAAATACTTATCTAATGGTGGCTATTTTAGCTAAAAAAATAAATAAAAATTGTACCACTGATTATGTATAAGTAACTCATTATAAATTAAATCACTCTCATACTCTTTTCCGAGGTACTAGCAATTTTAGCTCTTTGTCCTGTGTTGTCTAGCTTTGCCTTAAGTGGTGTAGCATCTGAACCAATCAGACACACACATTATATATTATATTTAATGAATAAGCCATCAAACTCACTATCCCAACAAAGGTCTGTGAAACTTCCCCCAAATCAAGCTAACACACTGGCAGAACTCGGTGTCCTGTTACAGGACAGAGTAACACTGATAAGTTTTACGACCCAAAAGAATGTGCAGGGACTTAATTCTTGCTGAGAAGGAGAAATTAACCCTTTTAATCCTATATATTCTATATATATAACCATGTGATAAATGTATTAACATGAATCTAATGTTCCATATCATGATTTTACTTTTATGTGGTTTGGCCTATGTCTTTATTCTCTCTTCTAAACTATTTTGGTCTGAAACATGACTTTGCCTACTATGGTTAACCAAAATCATATGTGTAGCATGTTTAGTCTCTATAAACTCCAATCTTGGTCCCCCATTTGTTAATTTACATTACATTTTGCTAACTTTGTGACGCATTAGTATTATAAGAATTATAATCGCGAAGATTATTTTCTTAAACACCCAATGAAATTACATACTCAAATGCCCCGCTAAAACAAAGGGTCGTAAAATTCCTTCCAAAGCGACCACTTCCTATTGGCTCAAACACCTCCAGAGGGTGTGACATCTTCACCCTTTAAAAATCACTGATCACAAGATCAGCTCTCTCTTGCGCTTTCTTGTCCTCTTGGCTATCTTGGTCCTTCCTGAGAAGTCCTAATGTGAAGATGATGCTGAACTAGAAGTCCCTCAAGGACTCCCAAGCTTGTGCCAGGCTGCGGCCTTGTCTTTCCATTCACTAAAGATCCTCGGAATCCCTCTGGTTCTCTCTCATCAAGACAACATTATCAAAGATCAACTGGAGCCTCAACAAATTGCATCAGGACAGTTTAATCCAAATGGGCGAGACATGCAAGTATCAAACTTAGTCTCATTATTTGTTACATTAAGTATCCTAACCTCTTTTTAAGAAGGGCGTGTTAGAACTAAACTGATGGTTTGCTCAAGGCTGTTGATCTGCTGAACTTCAAACAATGCTATAACTTCTTGCTTTCCTATATTTTGCTTCAGCTCTCTTTCCCTTGGTAAACTGTATGCATGTATGTATGTGTATGTTAGAGTAGTTTAAATGTTTAGTCTAGTTAATAAAATCTTGTTCATGTCACATGTAAAGTTGTCCGTGTCTCAAGCTCATACCTGGAGTCACTAATTTCCCATGCCCCGGAAATGTACATTTCTATTAATTAATTAATAACCAATATTGAGTGTTCACGGGATGAACCGAGTAATTGGTTGTAATGTTAATGTAGCTACTTCAAGTTAACCCGATTAACTGATCCAAATATTCATAATCGATTATAACAAGTTACGATTGATTATTAATATTTCATAGAGCTAATTCGCTACAGTGGCAATGGTCCTGTCAAAAGGGCCTAAATTACACTATACCGAAGCGTGTTCAGGGGTAACTTGTGCAGATTATGATTAGAGGGTAATAAAAGGTATTTTTAATAAAAAATGATTTAACCTTGAATCTGAGGAAAATTATCTTCCATCACACTAATATCTCCATAAATGCTGAACTTAAAGTATCTATGCAATGTGCTATACACTGATCAATTCTGGGAGCTATAAATAAATATATGATGGTATTTTAATATTGCTTTACAGAAGGAGTGAAACCCAGATAAATCCCAGGTTACTCTGCAGCTTGTGAATATGTATAGACTTTAATTCATTCATAATTGGCATGGTAATGTTATCTCTTCCAGTTTCACTCTGAACCTTGTAAGATTTTGTTTAATAAAAACCGAGACTGCAAAATGAAAGCAAGATTACAAGTACACATTTCCCTGAGGAAGGATTGTAGTCTCATTCATTAAGTGTGGTGTATAAACCCAGAGAGATATTCATGAATTGCAGTCAAACCAAATAATTTATCGTACACATAGGATCGATAGCCTGCAATGGATTGGCCTTGTGTCTGAGGTGCATCCCAGCCTAAAGCAGATCAGTATTGTGAAAAAATAAATATAAATTTTAGGCAAATTAACTTGGATTGTTAGCCTGCTTTCTCTTCAGCGCACTGCAGCGAACCCTCCCCAAGACCTGTCATCACCAAACTCTCAGCTGAGGGGCTGACAGAAGCAGGGCTGCCAACCCTGTTAGTGGGGTGGTACCTCTTGAGTGTTGTAGGCTACTGCACCTGTTAACATTGTTGATCACTCTTTGGGGAGAATGTTCACACATCTGCTGTGTGTGTGATGTGACAGTGCCAGTAGCTCTGACAGCTTGTTTCATTGCAACAATCACTGCAGCCTTGATGAATGCTTGTGTTGCATGATAAGCTAGAATCCCATTTGTCCGCGTTATAGTAAATTATGTGATGTCATTAAACTGCGCTCGCATTTAAGCTTGAGCGCGTCTTCAGGTGAGGTCTCACCTGTTTGTTTGCGTTCTTTGGTCTGGGGCCACATGCTGCTGTGACTGTCCCGGGGTAAGTGGACTGATGGTAGAATGAGTGCAATCTTAAGTGTGTATATGGCAACTAAATGGTTTGTTGCTCTCATTTAGTGGGCCACTGTTGGATGCTGCGACCTATGTTCCACTACAAACGTGGTTTCGGTTTCCTCCATCTTTACCGGATAGCTGCTGTGCGGGTGTCTGTGTTCTTGCAGGTGCAGGTATGACAGGTTTTAATGGATTGTTGTCGCCAGTTAAATTATAGCTGTTTGGTATTTTGCTTGCTTTGTCATTTTGAGCTTTTGTTTGCAGTAGGATAAATTTGTTGTTTTTCCCTTTTTTGTGTGTGTGTCTTATTCTTCTTTTGTATAATTTTGTTTGTTTTGAACTGTTTCTTTGGCAAATATGTTATTGATAATCTTGATTTATTTCTGTATATTGTTCGTTCATTTGAATTAAATTGTTTTGATTTGTGTATATGTATAACATATTTTATTTTATTTTTGTTTGTTTGACTGGTTAAAGATTACTGAATTTGGTTGTTTATGATTTATTTCTTTATTGGACTGGGCCTACTAAGGTTTGATATCAAGGCTTGTTGATGGATGAACAGTTCATCCATCCACCTGTCAACTTATATAATCATTTACTAATTTGTCTTCTTTGTGGAGTGTGTGTGTGGTTTCTTTGTAGGAGCTGTGGCCTCTTTGGCTTAGGAAATTGACTGTTCCCCTCCCTTCTTGGTGGTGGTGTTTTCACCTTGTAACGTGACTGATCACTTCACTGGGTCCCTTGTGCTGTGAGTGTGAGCGTGCAGTATGTGAGAGGAACGTAGGTATCTTTTGCAAGGGTGGCTCTTAATAGAAGCCCCAGTTTCCATTCTTTTTTTTACATTGTATTTGAATGTTTGGGGCTTTTATCTGTCAGGTGTGGGGGTGGTGAAAGGAGCGAGGACTCAGGTGCAGAGTTGATGGGCTTTTAATGATAATAAAATAAAACAAAACATACAACAAAAACTTCCCCGAGGGGGAAAACAAGACTGACTTGACTTGACTTGACTTGACTTGACTGAAGCACACAGCAGGGAAACACACAGTGTACATACAACTACAAACCAGCACAGGACTGCAAACACAAGGAGAATAAATAGGGAGAGCAAACAAAGGAGGTAATGAGGGAGAAGACAGGTTGGGCAAATGAATCAATAATCAGGTAACAAGATGGGAGGGACTAGACAATCAACAGGAGAGCACATGGCACAAGGAAACATACATGACAAGCCATGTACTCACACCAAACATGACTTGAGCACAAGCACATGACCAGTAAAACAATTCACAAGCCATCTGCTAACACAAAACGAGACATGAACACGCAGCCAATGAGAACACTCATAAGCCACGTGTTCACACAAAACATGACAACATGAAAGCACGCAGCCAGTGATAAACACAAGCTGCATGCAACACAGCACAAGACAAAACATGACATGAAAGAACATGAACAAGGCACACAGACAAGACAAAACAGGAGTGTCGGGGCTCTGTCACAAAACCAAGAAATAGCCTAGACAGAAGTGACAGAACCCTGACAGTCTCCTTTTTGTGCCTTAGGTTTTTTTATAAATTATAATAAACTTTTGTAATTTTGCATAAATACCTGTGTCTCCATTTCTTCCTATCTTTAGTGGGGAACCTGTGCGCGGATAATATTCTCTGAGTGAAATTCCCAGGGTGGCGTAGTCGAAGATTAAAACATATGTAGTGTTCTTTTATAAAACCCCAAAAAACATAAAAGTCCATTCAACTTTTTAAGTATTCTGAAGTCAAATAATAGCTTAGGTATGTTTTGCAAAATTGTTAGTTGAGGCAAAATGTTCTGTGTTTTACCTGAACTTTGCTTCACGCTGGGGGGTTCTTTGGCTCAGCGGGGGATCTCCTTGTCCCCATATCTTCTCCTGGTGATCCCCTCTGTGCTCCTCATCCCATCTGCTCTGCAGTGTGTGTGTGTGTGTGTGTGTGTGTGTGTGTGTGTGTGGATGCTTTGAAAGTGACAGCTACAGACCCTATTCGTTTTTTGATGTATAGGAAAGAGGAGCTTTTGTCACATTTCAATTTAAGACAGACAATCATACAGGTTTATAACAGCATAAGTATGAGTATGATGACAGAATGTTTTTTTTGTTGATTAACCCTTTAGCTCATATAGATGTCACAAGTTATTTAATGTAAGAGCTAAGTGAAGTACTGGACAATCCCATAATGAAAAAAGTAGGCCCCATCTGGAAGGCACATCCATGTTTACAAATTAATGAATAATTCATAAATGGTTCATCACTTATTTAAACTTTTGTTGTACTCACTGTTGTACAAAGGATTCTGGCAGGATGGAAGGTTACTCTTCCACTCTTCCAGGGTAAACCTTTTTTTTTTTTTTTAAATGGCTAAACGCTCTGAAACTGGATTTTCATTGCAAAACTGAAAGCAGATCAGTATTGTGAAAAAATAAATATAAATTTTAGGCAAATTAACTTGGATTGTTAGCCTGCTTTCTCTTCAGCGCACTGCAGCGAACCCTCCCCAAGACCTGTCATCACCAAACTCTCAGCTGAGGGGCTGACAGAAGCAGGGCTGCCAACCCTGTTAGTGGGGTGGTACCTCTTGAGTGTTGTAGGCTACTGCACCTGTTAACATTGTTGATCACTCTTTGGGGAGAATGTTCACACATCTGCTGTGTGTGTGATGTGACAGTGCCAGTAGCTCTGACAGCTTGTTTCATTGCAACAATCACTGCAGCCTTGATGAATGCTTGTGTTGCATGATAAGCTAGAATCCCATTTGTCCGCGTTATAGTAAATTATGTGATGTCATTAAACTGCGCTCGCATTTAAGCTTGAGCGCGTCTTCAGGTGAGGTCTCACCTGTTTGTTTGCGTTCTTTGGTCTGGGGCCACATGCTGCTGTGACTGTCCCGGGGTAAGTGGACTGATGGTAGAATGAGTGCAATCTTAAGTGTGTATATGGCAACTAAATGGTTTGTTGCTCTCATTTAGTGGGCCACTGTTGGATGCTGCGACCTATGTTCCACTACAAACGTGGTTTCGGTTTCCTCCATCTTTACCGGATAGCTGCTGTGCGGGTGTCTGTGTTCTTGCAGGTGCAGGTATGACAGGTTTTAATGGATTGTTGTCGCCAGTTAAATTATAGCTGTTTGGTATTTTGCTTGCTTTGTCATTTTGAGCTTTTGTTTGCAGTAGGATAAATTTGTTGTTTTTCCCTTTTTTGTGTGTGTGTCTTATTCTTCTTTTGTATAATTTTGTTTGTTTTGAACTGTTTCTTTGGCAAATATGTTATTGATAATCTTGATTTATTTCTGTATATTGTTCGTTCATTTGAATTAAATTGTTTTGATTTGTGTATATGTATAACATATTTTATTTTATTTTTGTTTGTTTGACTGGTTAAAGATTACTGAATTTGGTTGTTTATGATTTATTTCTTTATTGGACTGGGCCTACTAAGGTTTGATATCAAGGCTTGTTGATGGATGAACAGTTCATCCATCCACCTGTCAACTTATATAATCATTTACTAATTTGTCTTCTTTGTGGAGTGTGTGTGTGGTTTCTTTGTAGGAGCTGTGGCCTCTTTGGCTTAGGAAATTGACTGTTCCCCTCCCTTCTTGGTGGTGGTGTTTTCACCTTGTAACGTGACTGATCACTTCACTGGGTCCCTTGTGCTGTGAGTGTGAGCGTGCAGTATGTGAGAGGAACGTAGGTATCTTTTGCAAGGGTGGCTCTTAATAGAAGCCCCAGTTTCCATTCTTTTTTTTACATTGTATTTGAATGTTTGGGGCTTTTATCTGTCAGGTGTGGGGGTGGTGAAAGGAGCGAGGACTCAGGTGCAGAGTTGATGGGCTTTTAATGATAATAAAATAAAACAAAACATACAACAAAAACTTCCCCGAGGGGGAAAACAAGACTGACTTGACTTGACTTGACTGAAGCACACAGCAGGGAAACACACAGTGTACATACAACTACAAACCAGCACAGGACTGCAAACACAAGGAGAATAAATAGGGAGAGCAAACAAAGGAGGTAATGAGGGAGAAGACAGGTTGGGCAAATGAATCAATAATCAGGTAACAAGATGGGAGGGACTAGACAATCAACAGGAGAGCACATGGCACAAGGAAACATACATGACAAGCCATGTACTCACACCAAACATGACTTGAGCACAAGCATATGACCAGTAAAACAATTCACAAGCCATCTGCTAACACAAAACGAGACATGAACACGCAGCCAATGAGAACACTCATAAGCCACGTGTTCACACAAAACATGACAACATGAAAGCACGCAGCCAGTGATAAACACAAGCTGCATGCAACACAGCACAAGACAAAACATGACATGAAAGAACATGAACAAGGCACACAGACAAGACAAAACAGGAGTGTCGGGGCTCTGTCACAAAACCAAGAAATAGCCTAGACAGAAGTGACAGAACCCTGACAGTCTCCTTTTTGTGCCTTAGGTTTTTTTATAAATTATAATAAACTTTTGTAATTTTGCATAAATACCTGTGTCTCCATTTCTTCCTATCTTTAGTGGGGAACCTGTGCGCGGATAATATTCTCTGAGTGAAATTCCCAGGGTGGCGTAGTCGAAGATTAAAACATATGTAGTGTTCTTTTATAAAACCCCAAAAAACATAAAAGTCCATTCAACTTTTTAAGTATTCTGAAGTCAAATAATAGCTTAGGTATGTTTTGCAAAATTGTTAGTTGAGGCAAAATGTTCTGTGTTTTACCTGAACTTTGCTTCACGCTGGGGGGTTCTTTGGCTCAGCGGGGGATCTCCTTGTCCCCATATCTTCTCCTGGTGATCCCCTCTGTGCTCCTCATCCCATCTGCTCTGCAGTGTGTGTGTGTGTGTGTGTGTGTGTGTGTGTGTGGATGCTTTGAAAGTGACAGCTACAGACCCTATTCGTTTTTTGATGTATAGGAAAGAGGAGCTTTTGTCACATTTCAATTTAAGACAGACAATCATACAGGTTTATAACAGCATAAGTATGAGTATGATGACAGAATGTTTTTTTTGTTGATTAACCCTTTAGCTCATATAGATGTCACAAGTTATTTAATGTAAGAGCTAAGTGAAGTACTGGACAATCCCATAATGAAAAAAGTAGGCCCCATCTGGAAGGCACATCCATGTTTACAAATTAATGAATAATTCATAAATGGTTCATCACTTATTTAAACTTTTGTTGTACTCACTGTTGTACAAAGGATTCTGGCAGGATGGAAGGTTACTCTTCCACTCTTCCAGGGTAAACCTTTTTTTTTTTTTTTTTAAATGGCTAAACGCTCTGAAACTGGATTTTCATTGCAAAACTGAATATATATGAGCAATATCATACTTGTAGCAATGCGATATGGCTAGTATTCTGTCCTTGCAGATACGTCACTGTATTGTTAGACAGATAGCGAACATCAACAATGAGACTCTGTAGGCTTGACTCCAGGTTGAGTGTTTTCTTTACTGAAATCGTCTCAGGTTACTACTGTAACCCTAGTTCCCTGAGAAGGGAACGAGACGATGCGTCGATGACGCTTTGGGAACGCATTTGCGTGACTGAGTCTGAAGCACTACTGTCAACTAGTCCAATGGAATGAATGAAGCGTCACGGGCGGGTGACGTCACGACCAGGAAGATACAAAAGCACATCCGGTGCAATGCTCGCGTTAGCTTATAGAGCCGAAGCAAAGCGATCGCAGGGATGCAGGAAGTATGGCAGGGAGACGCATCGTCTCGTTCCCTTCTCAGGGAACTAGGGTTACAGTAGTAACCTGAGACGTTCCCTTTCAAGGGAACTTGCGATGCGTCGATGACGCTTTGGGAACGATAATACCCAATACGCCATAATTACAAAATGCCAGATGACAAAACTGCCGGCAAATTAAGTAAAAAGCACCTGGGAACCTGGGGCAGCTTCCAGGTCCAGGCTATAGAACCTCACAAATGTTAGCGGCGAGGACCAACCCGCCGCGTCACAAACCTCCTGAAGGGAAACTCCTGATAAGAGGGCTTTAGAGGCCGCCCTACTTCGGGTAGAGTGAGCTCTGACCACCAAATGACATGGCTGGCCAGAGGACTCATATGCAAGAGAAATAGCCTCGACTATCCACTTACTGATTGTCTGCTTAGAAGCAGGAAGACCTTTCTTAGGTGAACCAAAACAGACAAACAACTGATCAGATCTCCTCCACGGGGCAGCCCTGTGGACGTAAGTGTCCAGTGCTCGCACTGGACACAAGAGATTCAGTTTTTCCTGGTCCGAAGAAGTAAACGGAGGAGGACAGAATGCCTGCAGTACAATAGGTCTTGGAATATTGGTTGGCACCTTAGGGACGTAACCCTGCTTAGGGTATAAGAACGCCTTAACCATACCCGGTGCAAATTCCAAACAGGTGGGAGACACAGAAAGAGCCTGAAGGTCTCCGACTCTTTTTAGGGAAGAAATGGCTAACAGAAAGATAGTCTTGAAAGTCAGAAATTTTTCTGAAACTAAATCTAGGGGCTCGAAGGGAGCCCCAGACAAGCCTTCCAAAACTATGGCCAGATCCCACGCTGGCACCCTAGTTCGAACTGCAGGCCTCAACCTCAAGGTGCCACGGAGGAAACGAATAATCAGGGGGTCTCGACCCAGAGATGCAATACCCATAGGGGCGTGGAAAGCCACAATGGCCGCCACGTAAACCTTTAAGGTAGAATGACATAAACCTGACGTGAAACGAGACTGGAGAAACTCAAGTACTGTGTTGACTGAACAGTTAACTGGATCTCGCTGCTGTTGGTGACACCAAGACGTGAAAACTTTCCACTTAAGTATGTATAATTTCCTCGTGGCTGGAGCTCTGGAGCTAAGAATAGTCTCAACGACCTCAGTCGAGAGACCACTCTCTAAAAGTTGGGCCCCCTCAGAGGCCAAACCCATAGGTTCCAAATCTCCGGTCGGGGGTGAAATATTGTGCCCCCTGCCAGAGACAGAAGGTCTCTCCTGACAGGAATCTCGAAAGGAGGGCCGTCTAGGAGATGAATTAGGTCCGCAAACCAAAAACGAGTCGGCCAGCATGGAGCTACTAATAATAGACTTACTCCGTCCTGGCGGACTCTCTCCAGAACTCCTGGGAGCAGAGCAACAGGGGGAAATGCGTACAGACGTAGCCTCGGCCACGTCTGTACCATAGCGCCCAACCCCAAGGGGGCTGGTTGCGTGAGGGAGAACCAAAGTGGACAGTGCGTCGTAAGCTGAGACGCAAACAGATCCACTTCTGCTTGGCCGTAAAATTCCCAAATGAGCTCCACCGCCTCGGGGTGGAGTCTCCATTCCCCTGGCCTCAGCCCCTGCCTCGACAGGGTGTCTGCTCCTATATTCTGGTACCCTGGGATAAACACTGCCCTCTGGGAGAGTATCTTCCCTAGGGACCACAAGAGGATCTGGTGCGCCAGTTTGCAGAGTGGACGCGAGCGCAGACCCCCCAGTCGATTTAAATAAGAGACCACTGAAGTGTTGTCTGTACGGACGAGCACATGATGGCCCCTCAGGTCTGGGAGGAAATGTCTCAATGCATTGAAGACAGCCATCATCTCCAGGCAATTTATGTGCCAAGAAAGATGATGGTTCCCCCACAGACCCCGAGCTGAGCGGCCTTCCATTACCGCTCCCCAGCCGGTGAGAGAAGCGTCTGTCAAGATAGCAACTCAATGGCAAAGAGCTCCCAACACCGGACCCTGGGACAGGAACCAATGTTTCCTTCATATAATCAAGGCGCGGATGCACCGCCGCGTAATCTTGATCATACGAAGTGGGTTTCCCCTCGGGGAGAACCCTCTGCTCCTGAGCCACCACTGCAAAGGTCTCATGTACAGCAGGCCAAGGGGATCACATTGGACGCCGCTGCCATGAGGCCTAACAGTCTCTCGAACTGTTTTGCAGTACGTGACTGGCCTAGCTTCAACTCTTTTGTGGCTGTGATGATAGCAGCTACACGAGCGGGCGATAGAGTGGCCCGCATCGTGACTGAATCCCATACCACACCAAGGAAAGTGGTTCTCTGTAGTGGAGAAAGCACACTCTTCTTGGCATTGAGTCTCAACCCCAATTTCCTCATATGAGCGAGAACGACATCTCGATGCCGAACCGCTGACTGTTCTGATTCCGCCAGAATCAGCCAGTTGTCAATGTAGTTCAGAATGCGTATGCCCTGCAGCCTGAGCGAGGCCAGAGCTGCATCTACGCACTTCGTGAACGTGCGGGGTGACAGAGCTAGACCGAATGGAAGCACCCGATATTGGTATTCTTTGCCCCCGAAAGAAAACCTCAAGAACTTCCTGTGTTGAGGGAGGATAGAGATATGGAAGTACGCGTCCTTCAGATCTATCGTGACAAACCAGTCCTCGGATCTGATTTGAGTCACTATCTGTTTGAGTGTGAGCATCTTGAATTTCAATTTCATGACCGCACGATTCAGCAAACGAAGATCTAAAATAGGACGCAACCCCCCATCCTTTTTTGGAACAATGAAGTATCGGCTGTAAAACCCCGATTCTCTGTCGGGGGAGTACACCTGTTCTATAGCTCCCTTTGCTAAGAGAGAATGAACTTCTTGCTCCATTACCAGAGCCTGCTCGGGATGTACTACCGTGAGTAACACCCCGTTGTAAAGAGGCGGAGGAGAACCGAATTGGATTCTGTAACCTTTCTCTATTATCTGCAGGACCCAAGGAGATATATTCGACAGATTCTTCCACTCTGTTAGAAAATTTACTAAGGGTACCAGTCTCTCGAGACTGGCCTCTGGTGTTAAAGGAACAGCCACTTCGGCGACCTGAAGCATATTGGCAGGAAACAACCGAACTGACTGTTTTTGGACCCACCTCAGAGGGCTCACGTCCGACGCAATGTCGAGTCGACACTGCACCGAACTTTCGCTGGATACCACTGCGCCCCGAAGCACCAAGGGTGGCGGGGTTGGCAGACCGGTCCCATGAGGACCCCGAAGTGGAGCGGGCACCGTATTCTGAGGTGTACCCCGCTCCACCCCGGTTGGGGCTGTCCTCAATGGCCTGACGTACATAGCGTCAGGACCTTTTCTGAGCCGAAGCCTTCCTAGCCAGTCCGGTGAAGTCCGGTCCTCAGATCCGGCTTAGACTTAGCCGACTTCGGCTGAGGAGGTTGGCTCGGTCCCCAAGATTTATTCGGGGGAGCACGAGACGCAACACTTATTTTTTGTTGCACACGGTGTGAGGAGCTTGGCTGGGGACGCTCACGCCCAGCATCCCCAGGGGGATGGACTCGGCGAGGAAGGAATTTTTTAAAAGCCTCAGATTGTTTTTTATTTTCTTGAAACCTTTCAACAACTGAATTCACCGAGTCACCAAAGAGACCAGAGGGAGAAATAGGGGCATCTAAAAGAAAAGCCCGATCTTTATCTTTCATATCTGTCAGATTTAACCAAAGATGCCTCTCAGTAGCTACGAGGGCTGCCATAGACCGCCCAATAGCACGGGCGGTCTCCTTCGTAGCTCTGAGAGAAAGATCTGTAGCCCGACGAAGTTCTCGAATTTCGTCGGGACTAACTCCCTCACTCCTGTCTATATCCCCCAGCAGATCTGCCTGATAGGCTTGGAGCACTGCCATCGTGTGCAGACAGGCTCCAGCTTGACCTGCTGCCGTATAAGCCTTACCCACTAAATTAGATGTGGTCTTTAGTGGTTTATTCGGCAACACGGGATCCTTCAGGGACGACGCTGACCCAGGAGACAGATAGCTCGCGAGCGTCTGTTCCGCTGGGGGCATCGACCCATAACCAAAATCTTTCAGCCCCATTATATTTGAATACGTTTGAACATGGGGACTAAAAAGACGTGACGAAAATGGTTTATTCCATGATCTACATAGCTCACTATGTAGATCAGGAAAGAATGGAAGGGCCCGTGCCTGAGATGAAACATTAGAAGTGAGAAAACGCTCGTCTAGTTTGCTTTTAGGACGAGAATCTCTCTTTTCTGCTGGCCAGTCAATACTCAACTTATCTACAGCACGAGTTATCACCTCAATAAGCTCCTCATGTGCTGGGGAGAGGGATGGCGAATCCTCTCCCCTTATTGAATCTTTATTTGTGTTTGTGTTTGTGTCACTCTCACCGATGCTCAGTAACTCTACCTCCTCAGAACTAGAGCACTGAAGCAACGGGCTCTCTTCACGGGCGGAAGAAGCCACAGCGCGGGCTTCCGACACCGGCAAGAGAGCAATGGATCCTTCAGGTAAAGGAGGAGATAAGGCAGAGCCCGTCCCCAAGCCCGCCGAAAGATCCATTTGCGAACCCCAAGTGAGCCTTCTCCGAGCTGCCTCGGCAGCCGCGGGTCCAGAACCCAGAGGTTCGCGAGCCTGTCCATCATCCTCAAATATGGACAGACGGGAGCGGAGCATGCGGAGCGGGAGACGCTCACAATGCTGACAGTCAGCCCCCTCGAAGGCTGACATAGCATGCTCCACTCCCAAACAAACTACACAAAGCTCATGTGTATCTCCACCCGTGATATAACGAGGGCAAGGAGAAGCACAGGCTTTGAATAGTTGTTTCGCCATAATACAATATACTGAGAGACAGACAACAATAAATATACAGACAGTTTTGACACAGAGCGCTTCGCTGAGGCACAAAAGCTAACACGAGCATTGCACCGGATGTGCTTTTGTATCTTCCTGGTCGTGACGTCACCCGGCCGTGACGCTTCATTCATTCCATTGGACTAGTTGACAGTAGTGCTTCAGACTCAGTCACGCAAATGCGTTCCCAAAGCGTCATCGACGCATCGCGAGTTCCCTCGAAAGGGAACTTGGTTGTTTTCTTTTTTTGTAAAACTGTACAATACAGTATAAAATAAACACTATGTTACAGACAAATATGTGCAACATCAACATAAATATAATAACCACAGCACATATTACAATATGATTCACGTAAAGAACATAAGTAAATGGGCTAAATAAAACACAGGCAAGTAAATAATCCTAAATGAGTCTTAACAGACTGAGCTAACTCTGTATGTATAACCCAGCTAAATCCATGCTAGCGGTTAGCATCACGATTAGCATTAACCCAATTTTAACCGAAAGTAAATGCTTTTAAACAACAATAGTAGAACACCTACACGTTTTAACTACTTAAACGACTGTGAGCGACCATACTCACTGATGGATCTATTCCAAGGATAGACAAATAACGCTGGTGGTGGAGCATTCAGTCTGCATGTACACCTGTTGACGATCTCCTTAAGCCTGGTTCACATGGGACGATATTAAAATTGTCGGCCGATTTTCTAAACCTGAGAGACCCCACACACGGCGATAAAAAAATCACGGGTCTA
Organism: Gila orcuttii; assembly: GCA_026230005.1. Taxonomy (NCBI): domain Eukaryota; kingdom Metazoa; phylum Chordata; class Actinopteri; order Cypriniformes; family Leuciscidae; genus Gila; species Gila orcuttii. Next base: position 41,907,813 of record JAPDVR010000005.1, read on the forward strand.
ACAGTTTTGGTCCTACAGTGTGTGGTGCACAGCCACACGGCAAAATCAACACATCACACACGAACCGATTTGACTCCCGAGCATTCCCAGGTCAGACGGAAAATCCCTCGAGATCAAACGTGACTTCAGAACGTAAACAATCATGGCGGACGAAGAGGATGCAGTGGCGATAGTTTGTAGTTTGTTTTTAACCGAAAAAAAGTTATCAAAAGAAAAGGCGATGGTCAAAGAAGTGGAGACAACGCGGAGCATGGACGTCTGTCCCCGGGGGACACCACACACAAGGAGAAATCGGGCCAAAAAAATCCAACATGTTGGATATCCCCGATTTGAGATCGGAGCGGTCCCGACGTCCTTCCGAGCAAACGAGAGCACTCTTAACACACCACACACGGCAGGAATATCTATTCAGATTATTTTACGATAATCGGAGCATACTTAAGATTGTCGGAAGGGGTAAATCGGGGCTAAAATCGGCCTAATTATCCTGCCGTGTGAACCAGGCTTTATAAGCGCAATGACTCCAAATACCACCAGATGTTGCTACATATCATTACTAACAAAGCACTGACACTGATAGGAGTCAGAACAGCTAGATATCAGCACGGCTGTGATTCGGTAATCCCAGCGTGCTAATATACAGCCATATTGCACGGCTACGAGTGCGATATTGCGTTTATACAACAGCAAATGAGTTAATGAATAAGAAACAACAATGGAGTGTCTTTAAAAACACTCTTTTGTGCAGAACTACTTCCTTCCACCACTGATTCAAATCTTAAGTTGACTGTTTAAAAGTTGAGTCCAAGCCTCCGTTACTAATTCTAAAACGTCACTTTAGAATTAGTAACGAAGGAATGTTGAGTCGCTTCATTGAAGCTCATTGTATTATGTAGAGTAGAGTATTATGAGACAGATCGACTAAACGAGTGTACCTGATGATATGATATTGATTATTCAGGTCAATGTCTATAATATTTTATCAATTACAAAAAAATTGGTTTGAATATCCACTGAGGAAAGCGATATCTTTGTCTTTGTCCATTTAAAAGTTAAGGGGATTTCCATGACAGCACTAAAACAAACTTCCTTGTTTAGGAAAAGTCACTCATAAAAACAGTCTTTGATGTCATGCAATGCCGTAATAATGTAAATTTCACTTAAGTCCATCTCTAGATCACTTGCACTCTTTCTCAATACCAAATACAATAACAAATTATTGAACAACAATATTTAAATTAATGACAATAGCCATTATAAAAGTCAATAGGAAATAAACAAGCACACAATTCAGTCAAACGTACAAAATCAGTGCTCTGGTTCAGGATTTAAGTTAAATATAGCGTTAAATATTAAGTTAAATGTAAAGTTATGAAATTATCAATTTGCTTTGTTCTGTTTGATCAATTCTGATCTCACGTCACTGAGCACAGATAAATCCCATCACATAGAGACTCTTTCACCTAGATATCATCATATAGAGACTGTGTCTGTTCCCCGAATTAGGACATACAAAAAACTCCTAAACCCATTTAAGGGTAAACATTTAATTGATGTTCAACAAATAAAAAGCAGATATAATACGGATAAACAAATGATAAAGCTTGGGTTGCTGAATATTCAATCCCTTACTTCAAAAGCACTTATTGTTAATGATATGATTACAGATTATAAACTAGAGGTGCTGTGTTTAACAGAAACCTGCCTAAAACCAGACAATTACATAACTTTAAATGAGTCCACCCCGCAAGATTACTGTTATAAACATGAGCCTTGTCTGAAAGGCAAAGGGGGAGGTGTTGCTGTAATTTATAGTAATATCTTCAGAATTACTGAGAAGTCTAGTTTTAAATATAATTATTTTGAAGTGTTGGTGCTTAATGTAACACTATCTACTGTAAATGATAAATCATGTTTGAGATTTGTGCTGGCTACTGTATACAGGCCACCAAGGTACCATACAGACTTTATCAACGAATTTGTTGATTTTCTATCAGAGTTAGTGCTGGCTGCAGATAAAGTCCTAATTGTTGGTGATTTTAATATACATGTAGATAACGAAAAAGATGCATTGGGATTGGCATTTAAAGACATTCTAACCTCTATTGGAGTTAGACAACACGTGTCAGGACCTACTCATTGTCATAATTATACTCTAGATCTAATATTATCGCATGGAATCAATGTTGATGCCGTTTAAATTCTACTGCAGAGCGATGACATCTCAGATCATTATCTAATCTCGTGTATACTACATTTAGCCAAGGCTGCAAAGTCGATTCTGTGTAACAAATATGTTAGACCTATCACTTCTAAAGATCGCTTTATTAACCCTTCAAAGTCGATTGACGCTCTAGAGCGTCAAAATGCACTCCCCTTACAAATTTATTAATAACTTCGGAATGGATCAGGGTATTAACTTCCTTTTTTTTTTATTAAAAAGCTGACATTCGTCTGCGTAAAACGAGACGTAAAATCCAGAAATATGACTCTCTTCACTCTGCTATGAAAATTGACCATTCTAGAAGCCAAAATATCAACATAGTGCCAGGCGGACTTAAAACCCGTTAGACCTTTAAGGGTTAAGGCGAGACACTACAGGTGAATAGGGTAAAATTTTAAAATAGTAGATATCACCATGAAACTTCCTCAGTTGATTACATACACAAGTATATAAAAAAAAAAATTATTGCAAGTTTTTGAAATTTGTATGTTTAACCCTCTGAGGTCTAAGGTGTTTTCTGGGTCCTGGAGGTGTTCTGACATGCTCTGACATTTGTGCTTTTTTCAGTTATTTATAAACATGTTAATGGCAAAGGTGTAAATTCACTCTATATAGCACAAACGGGGCTACCGTAATATGTGAGCAACATGCCTGTACATGTTTGTAAATTTAAGATAATAATGTTTATGCGTGGTGTGTGAAAAACAAAAAAACAAATGTCACTGAAATAAGGTCATAAAACCCATAGTGATTATTTCTTCACAAGACTTTTGAAAATTGTATCACGTAGCCTAGAATATTTGCTCCAAAACTATGTGAAAATCATCCTGCATACTCATTTAGATAAGACAATATATTGATTTAAAATTTGTATGACGTGTTTTGTGTGAGAAAGCTTTATGCGAAGGGGCGTGGATCTCTCATTAATATGAATGCATTTTACACCTGAGAAAGACAAAGACCCTCCCCTAATTGGCCCTATTAGGGGCTATCAGGCCCTATCATCATGAGAAGCCTTGCACAAAGAATGAGGAGAAATTAAAAAAAAGAATGGCTTTTAGATTGTCTGGATTTATTTACAACACAACATAATCCAAAGATACACAAGAATGGACAAAAAGCACATTAGTAAACACACTGATGTAAAGACAAAGACTTAAACAGTCACATACCTTTGTGCCATTCCTGAAACATAGTAGCCTACATACCTGTCATGTCCAAGGTGTTTGACTTTTCATTTTACCATGTTCATGTACAGAGACTCATGTGAATGTTGAAGTCAGCAGGACTCATCCAGTGGCATCTGGTCCCTTTCTAAAAAATAAATAAATAAACACCTGTAAACATGTTGATATCAAGACAAACTATAGGGCTGCACGATTCTGGGAATACATTTTAGATTTTTCACTCACACACACACACACACACACACACACACACACACACACACACACACACACACACACACACACACACACACATATACATATATATATATACACACACAATATATATATATATACACACACTATATATATATATATATATATATATATATACACACACACACTCACACACACACTGCCGTTCAAAAGTTTGGGGTCGGTATGATTTTTAATGTTTTTAAAAGAAGTCACGTATACTCACAAAGGCTGCATTTATTTGAGTAAAAATACAAAACAAACCCAGTAATATTGTGAAATAATATTTCAATGTTAATCAGCTGTTTTCTATGTAAATAAATAGTAAAGTGTAATTTATTCCTGTGATCATTACTCCAGTCTTCAGTGTCACATGATCCTTCAGAAATCAGTATAATATGATGATTTGATGCTCAAGAAACATTTTTCATTATCATCAATGTTGAAAACAGTTATTTACATTTTTATTTCAGGATTCTTTGATGAATAGAAAGTTCAAAAGAACAGCATTTATCTGAAAAATAATCGAATCATAAGTGACTTCTTTTAAAAACATTAAAAATCTTACCGACCCCAAACTTTTGAATGGCAGTGTATATATGTATATGTATTTTGTAAATATATATAGGAACACCTAGTTTGTTGTGCCTTGTATATAGGCATGTGTAGGGCTGCATAAAATAATAACAATAGCCTAGATAGCAGGCAGCCTATAAATTGTTAAAAATGAACACTTTTCAGTAACACTACACTAGACAAACATATATTGTTTATCATATGTTACTTCAAATATTTCTATTCGTTATGAAATGAGATGAGTTTGGTGTGAAGCCTAATGTGTGGCGTGTTTTGCTTTTCAAACACACAGCGCGACTCAGGCCCAAACACAGTGCGTGCAGCGATCGAGCCGCTCCAAACTATGAAACATTGTTGTTACATTATACATCTACGTTTGAGCAGATATCCACAAACACAGTATTTAACAGTAAACACAGGTCTAAACATTAAAATATTCACCATATTAAAATAAACACTCATACTAGCATAGGCCTACTTGTATCTCATTTCATAACATTTTAGGCTGCACCAGTTTGAGTTTAGTAGCTACAATGTAATGTTTATGCAACAATAAAACACTTACTATTATGTCTCTTACCTTAAAAATTGTTCTCATAATAAAAATGTGTCCTTCTTAGGTAAATCCAAGGTAAATCCACAGCACAAACAGTCTTCCAAACTGATGAAAAGTAGAGAAATACTGGAGTCGCTGATTCTTTGTTTCGAGGTGATGAGGGCGTTAACAGCTCTGCGTTCCTTCACGTGGATCATTTGAATGAGAACAGCTGCGCGCGTGGGGGTGTGGTCAAATTAAAGTTAATGAGCTCGGGCTGGAGAAACTGTACATGTCGTTGCTTTCATACGGATTTCTTAAACCGAGAATATTTGTTTTTGATATGATTTACTTCATTTAAAAAAGGAGACTTCGAACTTTGTAAAGACATTACTTTCATGTGTGGGTGGCAAGTATTGGCTGAGTTACAGATCATGTTCTGTCGCGTTTCAGAATGAACTTCACATTGAGAGAGAAGACAGAACGTACATCATGTTTTTTTTCTTTATTTTACGAAAAACACAACTTTTTGTTTTTATTATTAGTGTACACAAAAAAGAAGACATTTAACAGTTTTTAAAAATGTATAACACTTGTCTGTATGACAAAAATCGACGGAGTTATTTGAGTTTCTTTTGCACTGATAAGAAAAAAAGCGAGACGCCGGCGTGATAGCCGACCTCAGAGGGTTAATTATGCAAATTAGACATTATCTCATTCATGCACAATTATGCATATATTTTCGGTAGATAGATCTGAACATATGATAAAGCCAGGTGCAAAAAAAATTTTTTGTTTGTTTACACACAAAATGAAAAAAAAAATTCAGAGGGATTTCAGGATATATGCTTTTATTACCTAGGAAATCAAAATATACTGTCAGAGTATCCTGTATCTCTCTTCTCTCCATCATAATGTGACAAAATCCAAAACAAGTTGTTTTCAGAGCTTGATTTCAATAAAATCAGTTTTTGGACTAATGAGGAGGTTTTGAGTTCTGAAACTTACAGGATGTTTTATATATTTTCAAGGAAATTTTGATTTATCAATTCATGACCCCTTTAATTGAGTCAGTCTAGGTGCTGACTGCTGACATTTTTTTCTTAATTTCTCCACGATGCACGGTAACAAAAATTCTTCTTTTGAATCAAGATCCATCATATTGTCATATTGTGTGTCTTTTATCACACTTTAGGCTCATTAATGAAACACAAGCATAACGACTTTCTTTGAAAATTCTTCGTAATGTCGGTGTTACGTAAATTGCTTTAACACATTACCTATAGGAGAGTGTTTCTATGAGCACTTTTGGCCTTTGGTTTTTACACTTTACACTTCTATATGAATATTTACAGTATATAGATAAGTGTCATGAGTCGGGCTCCTTCCCTTTTCTTTCTCTCGTACGCCCTCTCCTGGGTTTTTTCCTTCTTTACATCTTTTCCCTTTTCTCTCTCCTCGCTCAGCTGCTCTTCATCTCATCTCATTATCGCTCACACCTGTTTTCTCTTCCTTCTAATTTCTCGCCCTATTTCTTCTCCCTCTTTTCCTTTGATCCCTGCCGGAGTATTTTCTGAAGTTTGTTACATACCTGATGTTTCTCTGTCGTTCCCTAGTCCTGTCGCGTCTACTGTGGTGTGTGCCGTCTCCTGATTTGTTACCTGATCATCATCTGCTTGCCCTGTCTCTGGCTGTCGGGTCCGACTAAAGTCTAACGCTACTCATCAGCTACCCGGACACTTCGCTGCATCCTCCAGGGGATTTCCTGAGCCTTGTGTGCAGACGCTCCTCAGTTGTCCTTATCAACTAAACTTTCTGTTTGAACTGTTTTTGCCTGTCGGCTCCTGTTTTCTGATTATTGCCAAGCGGCTCCCCTGAGTTATTAAAAGAGACATTTGATCTGCCTTTGCGTTTGGGTTCTCTCTCTCTCTCATCATGACAGAATACTCCGGCCTATTCATGGACCCAGCAAAGGAGATTCATTTTCAGTCCGCCCTCGAGCTTCAGGGGACCTTGCTGGGCCGTCACGAGGATGAGCTCGCTGCTTCTCGTCATGCTGTGGAGTCTCTCGCCGCCCAGGTGGCCGACTTAACTCAACAGATGTTGCATCTTCGCGCTGAAGCGCCCCTAGCCAGGTCCCACGTCTCACCGGAGCCTAGAGTCAACAATCCGCCCTGTTACGCTGGTGAGCCGGCCGAGTGCCGTTCGTTCCTGACTCAGTGTGAGGTGGTGTTTTCCTTGCAGTCAACCACCTATGCCTAGGACCGCTCCCGAATCGCCTTTGTCATATCCCTCCTCTCCGGACACGCTCGGGAATGGGGGACCGCTGTCTGGAGCGCTGGGTCGGGATGTCTCGACTGTTATGACGATTTCAAGGAGGAGATGTTACGCGTCTTCGACTGCTCTGTCCACGGTGCTGAGGCCTCTCGACTTCTCTCCTCACTTTGTCAAGGCAAGAGGTCTGTAGCCAACTTTTCTGTTGAATTTCGCACGCTGTCTACTTCCTGTGAGTGGAATGAACCAGCTTTAGTGGCCCGTTTCCTAGAGGGATTGAATGCCGATTTAAGAGATGAGATCCTTGCTCGTGATTCTCCCTCATGCTTAGATCCTCTTATTGATCTTGCCCTCCGCAAAGAGAAGCGCTTCGATTTACACCGCCGGGCTCGCGGCTCGGAGAGATCACTCCCTTCTGTTCCTGTCTCTTCATCCTCTGTCCACACTGGTACGGAGCCCATGCAGATAGGAGGATTACGGATTTCCGCGGCAGAACGCCAGCGCCGGATAACCGAACGCCTCTGTATGTACTGTGGATCTGCTGGTCACTTTCAGTCATCTTGTCTAGTAAAAGCCAGAGCTCACCAGCAAGAAGAGGGCTACTGGTGAGCGCTTCGACTTTAGTCCCTCCGCCATGCCATCGCACTACTTTCTCGGTACATCACCGCTGGCCGGGCTCGGCTGTTACCTGTTCTGCACTCATCGACCCCGGGTGCCGAGGAAAGTTTTGTCGACGAGACGTGGGCTCGCACTCAGGGGATTTCCCTTATTGATTTAAAGGTTTCCACCCCGGTTTACGGTCTCGATGGTAGTGTTCTCGCCAGGGTACGCCATTCCACGGTTCCGGATGAGTCTCACTGTCTCGGGTAATCATCGTGAGAATCTTTCTTTTTTAATTTTTCACTCTCATTTTACCCCTATTGTTTTGGGCCACCCCTGGCTTGTCAAACATAATCCTCAGATTAATTGGGCCAGAGGTTCCATTCTCTCTTGGAATTTATCTTGTCATGTGAATTGTCTAGTTTCTGCCTCCTCTCCCGTTTCTTCTGTTTCTGTGTTACAGGAGGGGCCCGGTGATTTGTCCGGATTCCCGGAGGAGTACCATGATTTGCGGGCCGTTTTCAGTCGTTCCCGGGCCACTTCTCTCCCTCCCCATCGTCCTTATGACTGCTGCATTAATCTTCTTCCGGGGACCACTCCTCCCTGGGGAATATTATATTCGTTGTCGGCGCCCGAACGTGAAGCCCTTGAGAAATATTTATCTGATTCGCTCGAAGCTGGTACCATTATTCCCTCATCCTCTCCTGCTGGGGCCGGTTTTTTCTTCGTTAAGAAGAAAGATGGTACGTTACTTCCCTGCATCGATTATCGTGGGTTGAATGACATCACTGTCAAGAACCGTTATCCCTTGCCGCTGATGTCATCCGCCTTCGAGATCCTGCAGGGGGCTAAGATCTTCAGAAAGCTAGATCTACGTAATGCCTACCATCTCGTCCGTATTAAGGAGGGGGATGAGTGGAAGACAGCTTTCAATACTCCGTTAGGGCACTTTGAATATCGCGTTCTTCCCTTCGGGCTGGTCAACGCTCCTGCCGTGTTTCAGGCTCTGGTCAATGATGTCCTTAGAGACATGTTAAACATCTTTGTTTTCGTTTACCTCGACGACATTTTTATTTTTTCCCCCTCTCTCCAGATACATACTCAACACGTTCGTCAGGTTCTCCAGCGTCTTCTTGAAAATCGCTTATTTGTCAAGGCAGAGAAGTGCCTGTTTCACGCTACGTCCGTCACGTTCCTTGGTTCGGTCATCTCCTCCGAGGGGATTGCTATGGACCCCTCCAAGGTTCGCGCCATCACGAAATGGCCTGTTCCTGATTCCCGAGTCGCGCTCCAGCGTTTCCTGGGGTTTGCTAATTTTTATCGTCGTTTTATTAGGAATTTTTGTCAGGTCGCCGCTCCGCTCTCTGCTCTCACGTCTGCCAAATCTCCTTTCTCTTGGTCGAGTTCTGCTCAAATCGCCTTCGATCGGCTCAAGTCCTTGTTTACTACCGCTCCTATTCTTGTTACCCCTGTCACCACCAGACAGTTTATTGTCGAGGTCGACGAATCCAAGGTGGGCGTGGGAGCCATTCTCTCCCAGCGTTCAGCGTCCGATGAAAGGGTCCATCCTTGCGCCTATTTTTCCCATCGCTTGTCTCCCGCCGAGCGCAATTATGACGTCGGTAATCGCAAACTTCTAGCCATCCGTTTGGCTCTCAGCGAGTGGCGGCATTGGTTGGAGGGCTCTTCTGTCCTGTTTATAGTTTGGACCGATCATCGTAACTTGGAATACATTCGCTCTGCCAAGAAGCTCAGCGCGCGTCAAGCACGCTGGGCGCTCTTCTTTGCCAGATTTGATTTTACTATTTCCTATCGTCCAGGTTCCGAAAACCTCAAACCAGATGCCCTTTCGTGACAGTTCTCCTCTCCAGAAGCAGTTCCCACACAGGAGGTTATTCTCCCTCCTGCCAATAGAACGAATCGTTAGATGCACTCTTTCCCACGCTGTCACTCCTCGCCTTTGTCCTAGGGGTCTTTTATATGTCCCACCGGTAGCTCGTCGCGCTGTCCTTCAATGCGGGCATTCTTCTAAATTATTCGCCCATCCTGGTGTTAGGGGAACCGTCGCATCTATTCGTCAAAGATTCTGGTGGCCAACTCGTGAGCGTGACATTCGTCGTTTTGTTGCGTCTTGTTCTGTCTGCGCACAGACCAAGTCTAGCAACACGCCTCCTGCAGGTTTGCTGCGACCCCTTCCTCTTCCGTCTAGACCATGGTGTCATCTCGCACTGGACTTCATTACAGGTCTTCCTCCGTCTGAGGGGAACACGGTAATATTCACGGTAGTCGACCGCTTTTCCAAATCCGCTCATTTCATTCCTCTCCCTAAGCTGCCCTCCGCCAAGGAGACAGCCCAAATTGTCGTTGACAGAGTATTCAAGATTCACGGTCTGCCTTCTGACATTGTCTCTGATAGGGGTCCTCAATTCTCCTCCCTTTTTTGGAAGGAGTTTTGTCGACTTATCGGGGCCTCTGCCAGTCTGTCGTCCGGTTTTCAGCTTCCCTGGGCTGAGTATGCCCATAACTCCAGTCCCTCCTCCGCTACCGGTTTATCTCCGTTCCAGTGTTGCCTTGGTTACCAGCCTCCGCTCTTCGCCTCTCAGGAGAATACCAACGTTTCCTCCGTCAAGGTTTTTATCCAACGCGCTAAACGTACCTGGAGAAGGGTTAGGTCTGCCCTATGTAAGACTCGTGCTCGTACACGCAGGGCTGCCAATCGTTTGCGTGTTAAGGGTCCCCAGTATGTAGCCGGCCAGAGAGTTTGGTTGTCCACTCGCAATCTCCCGCTCCAGTTTCCCTCGCGTAGGTTAGCTCCCAGATTCGTCGGGCCATTTCGCATCCTTAAGGTGCTCAGTCCTGTCGCCGTCAGATTGAGGTTGTCCTCTTATCTCCGTCGTATTCATCCTGTTTTTCATATTTCATGCATTAAACCCGTTGTTCGTTCTCCGTCCAGTCCTGTCACCGACCCTGTCTGCGTCGTGGATTCCCCCACTTACAGAGTCTGTAAGTTACTGGATGTGCGTCCCGTGGCCGTGGTCACCAGTTTCTGGTCGATTGGGAGGGTTTCGGTCCTGAGGAGAGAAGCTGGGTCCCGGCCCGGAACATCCTGGACCACTCGCTGTTTGATGACTTCTACCGTTCTCGCCAGCCCTCCTCCTCGGGAGCGCCAGGGGCCGCTCCTTGAGGTGGGGGGGGGGGGGTACTATCATGAGTCGGGCTTCTTCCCTTTTCTTTCTCTCTTACGCCCTCTCCTGGGTTTTTTCCCTCTTTACATATTTTCCCTTTTCTCTCTCCTCGCTCAGCTGCTCTTCATCTCATCTCATTATCGCTCACACCTGTTCTCTCTTCCTTCTAATTTCTCGCCCTATTTCTTCTCCCTCTTTTCCTTTGTTCCCTGCCGGAGTATTTTCTGAAGTTTGTTACGTACCTGATGTTTCTCTGTCGTTCCCTAGTCCTGTCGCGTCTACTGTGGTGTGTGCCGTCTCCTGATTTGTTACCTGATCATCATCTGCTTGCCCTGTCTCTGGCTGTCGGGTCCGACTAAAGTCTAACGCTACTCATCAGCTACCCGGACACTTCGCTGCATCCTCCAGGGGATTTCCTGAGCCTTGTGTGCAGACGCTCCTCAGTTGTCCTTATCAACTAAACTTTCTGTTTGAACTGTTTTTGCCTGTCGGCTCCTGTTTTCTGATTATTGCCAAGCGGCTCCCCTGAGTTATTAAAAGAGGCATTTGATCTGCCTTTGCGTTTGGGTTCTCTCTCTCTCTCATTCATGACAAATAAGTATGTTCAAGAGCATGCAACATATGTTCATAAGTAGTTAGTTACACTGGCAGTAGACGATTAGATCAAGGTTTACCACTAAGTGATTTAATTAAATTAAATTAAATTCACATTTATTTTTATAGTGATTTTCACAATACATATCGTTTCAAAGCAGCTTTACAGAAATGCATGTGTCTACATTACAATTTAGAGTGATCTGTTATCAGAGGTGACATTGTCCAAGTCATGCATTTCAGAGATGTACATATATATCATTCAGTAAGCTATCAATGTATTAATTTAACAGTGTGTAAATGTAGGGCAGAAACAATGAGCTCATTGAGGTAAAGAGTACACGTTGTTAACAAACGTTTAGGATATATAGAAAAATGTAGCATTGGTGCATGTTACTAATTGCAAATGCATTGTTTATTCTAGTCTGTAATTTGGAGTAAGAGACTTTAAGTAAAACATTTCCCAAACTTCCAAATATGGAAATGGCCCCCATTGTTTGCTCTGTGCATCATTTGTGCCTGTAACAGGGTTGCGATGTTCAGGTTCCATTGTTTCAGGCAAGCTTTCTGAATTATTAAAGCTATTGTCAAGCAGTTTGTGTCTTCCCTGGCAAAATGTAACATCATATCTGCTTTCCACATGAGTTCCACATCGCTGTTTACTGTCTGCAAATAACCATCAACCAACACTGACATCACCTTTTATGAATTATTTGAAACTTCAGAATAACATTCTTCAGACATCATTGCTAGCCCTAATATGGTCTTAGTTTCCTGTTTACACTCAGTGCTTTTGGGGTCTATATGACCCCAGACATGTATAGAGCTATTGTACAAAAAATATACATTTTAATAATACAAATTATATATCATTTTTTTTTCGTTTACTTCTCATCTATATTTTTATGCTGTGTTTTGGGGGATATGAAGTACTTTTTTACCTATTTACTAAAGAATTCCTCAACAACACCATTAGCATAAATATGAAATATTACATTTTTATGAAAAAAACACATTAATGATGATCAAATTTAAATAGGAATTGTTTCTGGATATTGATCTAGGTGTTAGATGCATAATTCTACCATCTGCTGGTTAGATGTTTTTTTGTAGATAATATATTTTTAGCTTGAAAGTGTAATTACCATATACTTCCAGCAGAGGCCCCATAGAGATCCATTCATTTTTCTGGATGTGACTTACTGCTCTTATAACAGCTTTTGTTATGAATATATATATATATTTAAACGAACCTCTTAAACTTCACTATCCCGTATCCGGGATAAAAAAAACTTCGTTATGATGTTCATACGTTCTTTTTATAGGCTTCCCTATAAGGCATGGTATCATGCATGGTATCATTTGAAAGCTTAGAATCTAAACTTTACAAAGAATACCATCACTTTCGTTTTTATGATACATATAAAATGAAATATTAGCTTAAATATGCATTGGTCCCAGGCAAAAAATTCCGCTTTATGATTGCGAAGAAATTTTTCTACAAATATTTATTTTTCATATATTTCACAAAACAGTCATATCATATATCACAAGAAAGCTCTCATTCTAAGGAATTTGTCGATGTAGGTTATTACATTGTGAGACAATCATAGATTGAAATATCCTCAAAAGAATCGCGCAGTGAAATAAAATCAAACAGAGATGACAGATAAAAGTATCACATTCCTGCTCCGATGTCGGCTTCAGTCAGCCGCAAACAGCCACATAATCTATATCACCTTTTAGCTTAGGATGTTATCTTTCAAATGAGACCATTTTCACGTTTCTGTGAGCTTTCGTTGGTGAGAAAACCCTTTTCGAACGAACTGAGTGCAGCCGCGCTCTGAGCGCGCAAGACACCGGATCTCCAAATCATCTGTTGACGCGCGCGAGGCTACTTGTGCAACTGCAAAGGCACTTCCAAATACTATATATCTAACCGGAACTCGCGTCAAAAAGGAGACGGACCTTTCGCCGGAGCCGGAACTTTTTGAATGACGGGAATCCCACTGACGCGCTTGCTGACGCGCTGCTCGCCTTGGAGAGACCTGATTAATTCCGGGTTACGGCGAAAACTTTGTTTACTGATATATCTGCAAGTTTGCGTGTGTTTTTATAGTTTGTGAACCGTTTTGATTTCTATAATTGCGTATAGAAAGATAAAAGCATTCATAAAAGCGATCTTTGGAAGTGCAACTGGTTTCTAAATTTGGAGAAATTTGGAGTGGCCATGCAAGACGCACTGCGTTTGGGTACGTACTGTATAACTTTGTTTTTTCAGCATTTACAATGTTTATATACATTTTTTGATAAAGTTATTGTTAGTTTGAAATGTGAAAGCACAGCAACCAATCTGATAAACTATTATTTGAAAATAATTGTCAAACGTTTTGGATATTGAAACGAAAGTATGATTGCGCAATAGTTTCCAACTTTGCATAAGTTGAATAAAATGGCCATTTCAGTAAATCTACATTTTGATATTGTGAAATGGATATTATTACAGTGCAGAAACCATGTATAAACAGTGATATCTTTGTTTCAGGTTCTGTTGAAGATTGAAGATGGCACAGTTTGGCATGGCACAGTTGGCATCTGATCTCCAGGAGGCTGGCCGGTGATGTTGAGGTGATGAACAACACAGGTGACAAAACTGATGCCCATATAATGAATGATATAAATCTGGGGGATGAGGATCCTGTTCTAGATTGTAATAGACCACAGATTTTAGGCAATAAAAAAAAAAAGATAAGTCTTGTATCTTCTGAAAGAATAAAATGATCAAAATCATAAAGCGCCTATTTTTTCTTTTTGTTTATTATAGCACAGACAACATATACTATAATATTTATCACATTCAGCAGTGTTTTATATCATTTCAAAGGGTTTTCTGTAAAATTACACTGGAATATTGCATATATACCACTGGATATGGGTATGAGCAGAGTTTACATTTGGGTAGGTGAAAATTACATAAAAAAATGTAATAGTCCTCCCTTCAGAATAATATAAATATCTTTTTCAATTATTATAATAGAGAAAAGATTCTTTTTTCCAGTGTTTGTTGACATCTAGAGGAAACAGCCATACTTGTCTGCATGTTGCTACTGCTCACAGGGCCTGAGCTATACACTTTCAAAAATGAATTTAAAATAAAAAAATCAAAAAGCGCCTATTTTTTGGGGGGTTTATTTCAGCTCAGACAACATATACTTAAATGTTTATCACTTTTAGCACTGTTTTATGAAACTGCAAAGGGTTTCCTGTAAAATGACACCAAAATTGTCTATTTTGAAAAAAATATGTGGAAATGGGAGGCTTTTCAATTTGGGTAGGTAAATCCAGGCGGAAATCCCACAAAATAGTCAAGGATTGTAAGGGGTTAAAATACATTAAATCAGTATTTTGTCAAAGTTTAGAATTATTTTTGTTGTTGTTTGAGGTCTTTTGAAGTATCTTGTTATTGCAATAATGCTATATAAATTTGCAGTAATGCCAAATAAATTTCCAATAATGCCACATAAGTTGCCACTAAAAGAAAATACTTGATTGCAATTTCATATTATTTCAATAATCGAAATGTATAAAATGATCAACTTAAGAATAAGAAATTAATTTTTAAAAGGAAATAAAAACAAAAAAACAAACAGCTATAGGCGGATATGAACAGGAGTGAAGAGTAAACACACCTGTGTGTCTGTGTGTGTTTGTGTGTGCGCACGTGCGTGTGTGCAGGGGCGTCATGCAAGCCAAAATTCTGGGGAGGCACAATCTGAGACGTTGCAATTGTTTTCTGACGGGTGATATGGATCATGTTAGGAGGGGTCAGGGCGTTTCTCCCCCTGAAAATTTTTAAATTCTGGCTGCTAAACATACCATTTCAATGCAGTTTGGGAGGGACGGAAATACCTTAACGGAGCTAGCAGCAACCCTCCTCTATCTGAGGACTAAGTTAAAGTATCTATTTAGTAAGTTTATGTAAAAGACAGGTTGATGAAAGAACTGTAAGCTCAAATTCAAAAGCTTGTGAAGTCTCCTTCATTAAAGCATGTTTACACACACACTTACTGTACACTTAGGCCTACTACACATGATTTTAAAAACAGTAGGCTACCATTGCAGTTTTTATGTTATGATTTTAAATTGGTATGTGACCTAAGAACGATCTTACATTAAAGGTACATAAAGGTGCTGAGGTCTGACTTTGTGGTGCTCTGAAATTAAGTTATTTTAATATTAATATGTGATGAAGGACTTTGAAAGAAGTTTGACAGATTTCAGTGCTGAATAAGGTTAACAATACCCCGTTTATTTGAAAATGGTTAATATTTGACAGAAATGTAAAAAAGTAATCAAATCAAATGTAATGTGTAACATTACTTTAGTAAAATCATTGAAATACTGTAGTTACACTGCTCATTATTATATTTTAAATAAGGAACTTGTAAAGAGTAATTTATGAGCTATGAATCAATTTATCAGATAACGTTACTATGGCTTATTGGCTTTGTATGGCAGGCAGTAACGTTAGCCAACTAGTTTACGGTTAGACTAGGCTAGCTATCGATAACGTTACACTGACACAACTTAAGTTAATGCTCTGAATTCGCAGCTAATATCAAATCCATAACTTTTTGATCAAGTTAAAATTTCCAGGTCAACCACAAATAATCCCACTACCTTTTAATATCATCCGATAACTAATTCAATGCCGATTTGTTGCTTTGCCCACTTACCACTTCAAGACCATTTGTAAAACATTGCCAGCTCAACGTGCAAGACGAGTCAGTTGCTTGAACATACACAGCAGAGCGCTACGCGCATAGCGCTCTAGATTTGATATACACAGACACCATATTAGGAAAAAGGGGCGGGCTGATGCTGACCGATTTATTACACATCCAGAAGAATTTGAGTCGTTATAGGCTCTGGTAATTATATGGAGCATAATAGGAATAAAGTTGTGACAAAAAAATTATCAGGGAGGAAAATCTGAGGGGGCACGTGCCCCCTCACTTTGAATGGGCATGACGCCACTGTGTGTGTGTGTGTGTGTGTGTGTGTGTGTGTGTGTGTGTGTGTGTGTGTGTGTGTGTGTGTGTGTGTGTGTGTGTGTGTGTGTGTGTGTGTGTGTGTAATCATGCTCATTCCACATTGTTTTTTTCTCTAATGCCAGGCCTTCATTTATGTGTGAACATTTTTAGATTCATGCTGAAATTATTGATTTTATTTCCCAATTTCTATAAAAATGCTTTCTATTGGAGTCACACCTGTTTGTGTGCGTGTACACGTGTGTGTGCAAGTGATCATGTTCATTCCACATTGCATTTGTGCTCTAGTACCAGATTTTTTTGACAAATGAAAAATAAAAAACAAAATTTTTTCGATTTTTCCATTCATTTTAATGTGGGGTCATATTGACCCCAAAGGCACTGAGTGTGACCTTTTTTTTTTTACATACCTTTAGAACAACCGAATCAAGCCCAGTTTTTTTGTGTGTGTATAGATAGATAATGTAGAAAAAGTGACAAAATTTTATGCAACTGAGATGAAGGGAACCATGTTTATTTACTACGAAAAAGTCGATTGGGGTCATATAGACCCCAGGAGACGTAGTAGGGCTAGCTTTGAGGACATTGTGCTATAAATTACAATGGATTAAAGCCTTGAAAAAAATTTGGTCCTATTTGTATTATTATTATTATTATTATTCTCAAATGAAAGGAACTTGGCAGTTGTAACATTAATTAATTGCCCAGAATATTGTAGTAGTGTAAATGAAATTAATGCAGATTGGTCTTTAATCACTTTTTTTTTTGATAGATTGATTGATTGTTTTTTGCTACAATGGCCATCTTGTTTTAACACTATTTCCCCTTTTGCACGACTACTTGCCAAATAAATATATTGTCATGAATTAATTAAAATTTAAGGTGAAATAGTGTTTTTATGTGTTATTAAATGATTGTATGCATTTACACCATTTTAATTGTACATAAAATATTTATTCTTGGGTTAAAACATATATTTCCCTAATTTTCATAAAGTTAAATTAAATTGTCCTCTTTCCCTGTCAAAGTTTGCAAGGTAAATGATGTCTCA
The DNA here is from genome assembly GCA_026230005.1 of Gila orcuttii. Lineage (NCBI taxonomy): Eukaryota > Metazoa > Chordata > Actinopteri > Cypriniformes > Leuciscidae > Gila > Gila orcuttii. The sequence goes on from JAPDVR010000005.1 coordinate 41,925,324, forward strand.
TTAGGGCTATTAATGTGGTATCATATCTATCAGATTCATGTGCATCTGGAATTCTGCTGTGTTTTGAAATATTTGGCTAATCTTTTGGTAGTTAAGATAGTAGTTAATGTCCACCAAAAGGCGTTGGGCTACTGCTTAAACATGACCTTGGTTTATTTGAATGTATGAAATTATATTGAAACAAAACAATAAAACTTAAATTATTTGGTTACCCTTTTTTTAAGGTGACGTTTTTACAGTGTAATTACACAAACAAGTACTGAGTAATATTAATTAACTACATGTACTTACTATAGGGTTAAGCTTAGGGTTAGAGCTTGGTTTAGGGTTAGTTACATGTAATTATGCATAATTTGTTGTTCCCTATCAGTCGCTCACGTTCGACGTAACGTCGACGTGACGACGTAATTGGGATCACTTCAGGGAGCCCTATCATCTTCGAGTGTCTACAGAACTGCCGTGCAAAGGCAAAAGACCGTAACTTCGTTTTTGGTCGAAATTTTGTTATTTACATTTTTGGCACATTCAAGACCTCCTTTATCATGTGGATAAGTAGCTTGAGTCAAATCCGTTGTTTTTTCGAGAAAATAATGGGTTGTCTTAACCGTAACTTCCAAATGCCCAAGAATCCAAGGCAGAACACCGTAACACTAGTTACGGCTCTTTGGCTTTGTTTTGGAACGCTCACGCTTGAGTTACGGTACTCTGCCTTTGTTTAGCCGCGCGTCAATATGAAGTTACGGTGCCGGCGTTCTATCAAATAATGCTACCTACCAGATTATACGGTGGTCTGCCTTTGTTTTACTCTCCTTTAAAATTTAAATTACGATGTAGCCTGTGTAGAGCTGTATACAGCTGCCATCAGTCCCTGTCTTCTGATGTCCTCAGAGCTTTGTCCTGCACTAATGCGGTCAGAACATTTAGTATGGTCTGAACCCGCTCCATCGACAAACGTGCGATGACGATCGCGAAGGATATATGCAGAGATGAAAGAAAAATGTTACACATGCCATAGCAGGTGAATACAACAAAGAACTAAAGCCCCGCCTCACCCAGTTCGGATACCGGACCCGGTTGAAACAATCATGCATCTAGCTGGCAGAGTGCTAAAACTTCGCCGGCGCCTTCAGCACCGCCCTGAACATGGTCGAGCCGACGCAGGACTAATATCACAGGGAGTGATAATAATGAAGCAACAAGGGTATATTGGTGCATACAACATAAGGAAGCAAGAAGTGCTGGTGCATACAACATCAGACCAGCTTTTACAAGCAGGTTATACAAATACAATCACAGCGTCCGGAATAAATCTGCGGGACGAGCGAAGTGCACAAGTACAATAATAGGGCAGACAGCTGAAACCACCGCATACTGAAAAGACGCTGAACACAGAAGGTTGTGCTATAAATGCATTAGTCGTCTAGGTAGTCCAGAACGCGCTCCCTACTGAGTCTCAAGGGGGAAAGCACTGTGTAGGCTACTTTTCGTGAACGGACGAGGAGCGTGACACCTTCGAACACGAATCTCGGTAAGAGCCTGTGAAAGTATGCGTTTTTCAGATCCACCGCTATAAACCAGTCTCCGGGTCGAATGTGAGCGAGGATCTGTTTTATCGTGATCATTTTGAACGCATGTTTAGCAAGTCTTATGCCACGCGGTACCACTTGAAAATACTCTTTACCCCGTGGAGGTATTTTGTCATGTCTAATGTAGGCTATTAATATAGGGCCACCAGAATGCAACCAAAGCACAGGATAGCAATAAGTAGATGGCTATAATTTTAAATCGTACAAAATAAATGCCATGATCACTAGATTTTATGCAGGTGTTGTTTTAATGATTTTGTTAATGGTGATCAGCAACCAAATATTGATAATGTGGAAGTTACTGCATTATGCCTTGGCATGACTTCTCACTTTTTGCTGACAATACAAAGGCAGAGTACAGTAACTTTAAAATAGTGGTCAAAAGTCAAGTTTGAGCTCAAGATTTTTTTATGTAGATAATTTTCATTACTTAAACATCTAATTGCCCGATTTTCAGTGTCCTACCTATAATTAATTTGGCGGGACAACTAAAAATCTTTAAAGTAATTTTTCTCAGTTCTACACTCTAGCGAGTTAAGGTCTTTTGCCTTTGTAGGGCAGAGAAGCCAATGAACGTTGACGTGCGTGAATCGCGTTACTCGCCCCGCGTCACGCGCCCCGCCCCACCCCACAGCATGGGTGTAAACAGGAAGCGGGCGCACGCACTCATTGTCTTTCACTTCGGAGACGAGCTTACTGTTTGACTTCAAAGTTCTGCAGACTGCTGCAACGTTGAAGACTCGTGACAAAGACTCTTTTTTCCAGTGTTGGTGTGACGGCGCGATCAGCGGTCATCATCTTAAGCTCACAAACTGCTGTTTTCACAGCATTGCAGATTGTGTGTGTGTCGGTGGGTGTTTCCATTCTGAGTGTGTACCTCGATTACACCGCTGCTACCCCTGGGTGCTTCAGCACTGAAAGAGTTTTTTCTATTTTTGTTTTCACTAAAAGAGCAACACAAGCGTGACCCTGCGTCCTTTTCAGGATGTCATTCCGCTTGTGCTTTTCTGGATGCGGTCGTTCCCTGGCACCAGCAGATGGCCACAATAGTTGCCTCTCGTGTTTGGGCATTCAGCACGCTGAGGCAGCTTTTGTGAATAGTTCATGTTCCCATTGCGGGAATATGACTATGGCAGCGCTTAGATCGAGACTTGCTTACCTCAAGGAAAGTGCAGTCCCCTCGCATATGCCCCGATCTAGTGTCTATTCTGGATCTCAGAATAGACCTACTTCTGCGCATGGCCAGGGTGATCTGAGGATTATCATGAGGGCTTCCCCGCTGAGGCAATCTCCGTGGGCCCCTCACGCCTCAAAAGCACTACCGCCGCTGGAGCCTCCAAAAGAGCGTGCTGGTCCTTCTCATGGACGACCAATCGTTTCTTTTGGAGATCCTCCTGACGACCAGATGTCGGTCGCAGCATCGGAGCGGGAGCTTCAGTCCTCTGGAGATGAGGATTCGGCTGCTTTGCCCCCTTCAGGGAGTGTAGCGTTGCACAAGTCCGATCCAGAATGGGCGGCTATGCTTTCTCGGGCCACCAAGAAGGTCGGGCTTGTGTGGAACCCTTCACCACGTCCCGAACCTTCTCGGTTGGACGATTGGTTTCTCAGGTCGGGCCGTGCTGGTTCTCAGTATGCCGCCCCAGTACCTTTCTTTCTGGAGGTGCATGAGGAGCTTACTAGGACGTGGACGACACCATATAGTCCCAGAAGTCATCCTAGTGGCTAATCCATGCCTCCCGTCCAAGGCTTGTAAGTTTTCGTCCAGTCTTTCGGTGAAGGCTTATAAAGTCTGTGGACAGACTCTTCTGCCCTCCATGCCATGGTGCTCTTGCAGGTCCAACAGGCCCAGGCGCTCATGGACAATCTCCTCTGGGAGCTCCGTGTGGCAACTGACCTCACTTTCCGGGTGATGAAGGAAACTGCACGTTCCGTTGGTCAAGCGATGTCCACCTTGGTGGTCCAGGAACGCCACCTCTGGCTCAACCTGGCCGATATGAGGGACACCGATAAATATCGTTTCCTGGATGCCCCTCTGTCCCAGGTTGGGTTGTTCGGCGACGCGGGTGAGAGCTTTGCCCAGCAGTTCTCGGCCACACAGAAGCAGACGGAGGTGATCCGACACATCCTGCCCCGGAGGACCGCTACTGCTCCCACCCGTCCGCCGGCCGCAGACCCTCCGCCTGCTCGTCGCCAAGGACAGAAACTTTTTATATTTTATATAAAATATATATTTCACAAAACATCTTCAACTCTAAAACAAGAAGAAAATCCTAAACAAAAATCTGAACAGTTTAGGTTGATACCTCAAAATATGCGGTATCATATTTTCACTAGATGACATCCAGGTTCCACCGGTGACTCTTCCATTTATAAATGTGGTTTGAGTGATCTGAAGCATATATTTACATAATTTTCATACAATTTATTAAGTAGAAATCCTATTCAAAAGTAGTATGGGCAGTATGACAGTATTTGGTTTGAATTCAACCTCTAACAATCACTTAAAAGACATGTGGAAAGAATACAGATGTGCGATATAGCTCGCCGCCGTATCACAAATGTAGAATCTAACAGATTTTTCTTTATATATAAAATCTTTTCAAGCTTTTTTTCTATACTATTCTTTCATGAGGTTTCATGTTCATCAATATTTCAAAATAAAGGTCTGAACACACCTTATGAGTCTGAAAATATATGTGTTGGAAATTAATAAGTTAGTGTTCCTCTGTAATGTTTATTGCACATCAGACACCAAATATGAAAACTAGTTTTCAAAATGATATATAGCTTGTCAATATTACTTTAGGTTTAGAAAAAGGTATTATTGTTGTAAATATATAATGTCGGGTGGGACGGTGACAGACAATGCGCTTATTGTGTAAATAATTTTTTTTTGCATTGTACTTATATTTAAAAAAAAAATACCTGCATGTAATTAATTTCTGTAAATACATTATAATTACACTCTTGAGCCTTTCCTTACACCTTAACCCACCCTTAAACCCAACCATACCATCAAACCTGTCCCTAACCTTACCCCCTCAATGGCAGCAAAAGTGTTTTGTAATACAATATGAACACATATAAGTACATTTTACTTATTTTTTTATGTAAGTGCATAAAGGACACCTAATATAAAGTCAGACCAATCATAATTATGATTGGAGAACAAAAAAAAACAGATTACACTTTATTTTAAGGTGTCCTTGTTACGGTGTAAGAGTAATATTAATTAACTACATGTACTTACTATAGGATTAGGATTGGTTTAGTTGCATGTAATTATGCATAATTTATAGTAATTACTATATAAACTACATGTAATATTTAACAAGGACACTGTACAATAAAGTGTTACCAAAAAAAAAATACATTGGGTAAATTGGGTCATTGGGTAAAAACTATAATTAGTATATGACCATTTGATAGGTTACATTTCAGATCTGAAAGGATGAATGTGCTGAGGTACATCCTGTCTGTGCTGATATACTAAGCTTTATTTGTTTGTTGGATGTAGTGAGCTATACATACAGCTATCCCTTAGGACGTATAGGTCCCAGATGCTCTGAGGAAGAGGATGTAAAATTATGAATTCACTGTCTGGACAACACTCTCTGGGTCTCATTACACTTTCATAGTAGTGGCCATCCATTTCTGCTTAATAATTAATTAATGAAGAATAGTGTGTCATTATGGCAACAGACCACAATAACAATATACTAAATTAGCAGAAATTTGTGCAATCTTATCTTTAGACTTGAGTAAGTTAACATACAAAGTGACAATATATATCATTGTATGCTGTACTGTACATTCCTTTTTCAACTGCTTGAGTGAATAAGCTTGAGAGATGCAACGTTTGTGTGTGTGAGTGCATTTTGCCGAGTGAGCACTAGTAAACCCATTAGGTGGCATTGAACAGCAGAAGGCAGCGATTAACTTGGGTAAATGGATCATTTCCGCACTGAGTGTTCCTCTGTTTGACTGCTTCATCTCTGGGGAGCTTAAGTACATGTACTGCCTGCACAGAAAAACTGAATGGAATTACGGATAAAGGACAGTAAAACTCCCCTCCATTTCATCTCATGATTATTTAATCTCCGGATGACCAGTAAGAACCACTGGATGTAAAGGTGGGTGTATTTGTGGTCTACCACACATTTTTTCAGTAATTCATTGACTTTTACGGTTTAAGATGACACAGAAACATTGTAACAAATCAACAGTAAACTGTTTCAGGAACTGTTTCACTCCAATTCAGAAAACGAGTCAAAATGGAGATCTGAATGGGGAGGGGATATATACTTTAGTCACGGTTTAAAAAACAGTAGAGGTGTTATGATTTTGTTTAAAAATAATGTGGATTATACACTACACTCCATATCTAAAGATAGGGAGGGTAGATGGATTGTAATAGACATAATGATTAATAACTTGCATCTTATTTTAACAAATATTTATGCTCCTAATGAGGACCGTTATTTTTTGGTGAAATTAATACATATTTAAATTCACTACAATATAATCAGATTATAATAACTGGGGACTTTAATACAGTCTTAGATACAAATAAGGATCGCAGTGGTCTACATAAATTTAATAATCATCCCCATGCACATAGGGAAATTCAAGAAATGGCTGCATCATTGGATCTTGTTGATGTCTGGCGCTTATAAAATAAAGATACTATGAGGTATACATGGCGGAGATGAAAACAGGCCAGTAGAATTGATTATTTTCTCATTCCCTTCTCATTGGTTCCTAAAGTATTAAATTGTTGTATTGGTGACTGCTTGAGATCTGATCATAGTCTGGTTACATTGCTGATTGATAATCTGCAATTCTCCAGAGGACGGGGTTACTGGAAATTCAATGTATCACTTCTTAATGATGATTCATTTGTTGATATTACCAGGAGATTTATGAAGGAATTATTTGAAGATAATGAAAACTCCTCTAATCCACATAATGTTTGGGAAGCCTTTAAATGTTCCTTTAGAGGACATATGATTAAGATGGGATCAATTAAGAAAAAAAGAAACTTAAAACAGGAACAAGAACTTATTGATGAAATAAATGAGTTACAACAACTATTATATAGAAGTTATGCAACTGAAACAGAAATATTAATTAAAAGAAAACAAGATAAATTGGAGAATCTTTATCATGAACGGGTAAACGGAATTATGGTTAGGTCACACGCTGCTTGGATGGAGAAGGGAGAGAAGTGTACAGCACACTTTTTACGGTTAAACCAAAGAAATTCTGTAAAAAAGAATATCATGAGTTTATATAGAAATGATGTCTTAGTCACAAATCCACAAGAAATATTACAGGAAGAATTTGAATATTTTAAAGCTCTATATTATAACGATGCAATATTGGAGCCCCCAAATGATGAGAACGAGCAATATTTCCCTTTGAATAATGTCTCTGTGCTTTCTACTTCACAGCAATTAAGCTGTGAAGGCGAAATAACAGAGCAGGAGTTATTGAAAGCAAATAATTAATTTTCATCTGGTAAATGTCCTGGTATTGATGGAATTCCTATTGAGGTGTATAAGAATTTCTTTACAGAAATGAAAAAACCATTTCAACAAGGTACTTTATCTAATTCACAAAGAGAGGGAGTTATCTCAATACTCTTAAAACAAAATCCAGATGGGATATATAAAGATCCCAAATGGTTAAAAAATTGGCGTCCATTAACTCTGCTCTGTTGTGATACTCGTATTTTATCTAAATGTATTGCTTTAAGAATAAAAAACATAATTGGAGGTGTTATAAATAACAATCAAGCAGGTTTTATTAAGGGAAGATTTATTGGAGACAACTTGAGACAAATACTGGACACTATACATTTTTATGGAGACAACTTGAGACAAATACTGGACACTATACATTTTTATGAGAACCATCAAGAACCAGGATTATTGTTTATTGCTGATTTTGAAAAGGCCTTTGATAAAGTTCAATGGAAGTTCATAAAACAATGTCTTGGCTTTTTTAATTTTGGAAATGACTTAATACAGTGGTTTGAAACTCTTTATAATCATCCTGTTAGTCGAGTGATCAATAATGGTCATATATCAGACACATTTTTATTAACGCAAGGAGTCCGTCAAGGATGTCCTTTGTCACCATATCTATTTATTTTATGTATTGAAATTCTGGCTATTAAAATTAGGAACAATCCAGATATATCAGGTCTATTTCCAAATGGTCAAGAGATTAAGCTGACAATGTATGCTGATGATGCAATCTTTTTCATAAAACCAACACAATCAACTTTGGAAGGACTAATAAAGGAATGAAATACTTTTTCTAAAATATCTGGATTGAAACCCAACTTTGCGAAATGTAACATTTGAGGATTGGGACATTAAAATACACTAATTTTATTTTAAACAGCACTGCTCCTGTTAAATGGATTAATGGAGAAGTTCATATATTAGGGATTTATTTGCCTGACAATTTTAAAGAAATTGTTAAATATAATTATGAGAGAAGGATGGAAAAGGCAGATAAAATTTTACAACCTTGGAGGGGTAACTCTCTGACAATTCAAGGAAAAATAACTCTGATTAATACATTAGTAATTCCACAATTTGCCCACTTATTAATGCTTCTTCCTTCACCTAGCATAAAGTTTTTTAAACATTTTGAATTTTTTTTTTAATTATTTATATGGAATAATAAACCGGATACAATTAAAAGGCAGTATCTGCACTCAAAAAAAAATATTTTAGCTCTTTGTTCAATTTCTTTAATTAAAATGAGTACATATGACACAACTCTTCATAGAAATCATTCCACTTTCATTAAGTGTAATCAATGTAATTTTTAAAAAATTAGGTTTACCAAAAAAAATGTAATTGAGTCAACATGTATATTTTTCGTTCGTCTTAAACCGGATATACGTCATCAATGGAACGAAAACTTTGACGCATGCAGATCATCAGAAGCAGAAGAGTGACAGGTAAGTGGTAATTTTAATCTATCACCATCCATATACTTTTGTAAATTATTTAACAAATAAATGTGCTTTATTGTTATCTTGTTGCATACCAGAAAGAAAATGTACTTTCAGTATGAAAAATAGCTGGTAATAGTGTCGTTTTGTAGATGACGTTAGTTTCAGCTAACGTTACATGTGGTGCAGTCATTCATATGCAATATTCAAATTCAATCATTATTTTTTTACTAAAAGTAACATATAGCATGATGAATCTCGATGTATAATAGGAACAGTGGACAGAAAACCTTGTTAATATATTCAGTGCCGTGATAATGTAACTTATGCTATCAAGGGCAAAGCCATAACCGTCACAGACACGTTAATTAAAAATAGCCAAATTGTCTCCCCGATATTTGAAATTCTTGCTCTACATTCAGCTGTTATTAGGATGACAAAAAGGTTTGAAAGTTATATTTCAGGCTGTTTTTCCTCAAACCTATAACTTATTATTGCTCGTCAATGTCAAAATTATTGAGATGACCAATCAAATTAAAGCAGACAGAGCTCATTCCAGTGAACGTTGAAAGAAAACGAGGTCAGATTGACGTATCGAAGCTACACAGGGTCTGAAATGAACGGTGGTTGTAGCAAAAAATCCACCTAATTAAACAAGATGCATCACAAATTGAAGGTAAAGGGGAAAAACATTCCCCACACAAATGAAACTAACGTTACAGTTGTTGCTATTAATGTGAAATGAGACGTGATTGATGTTAATTCACGGCATTATATTTAGATCTGAACACGTTTATGTTTGTGTGTTTTCGTGCAGAGTTTGGAATCGAGGAATTGACTCCAAAAGAGTCGATTCCTCGACTCTGAATAGCCTCAGCGTCAGGATCGATTCCAGCACAGGAATCGACTCGCGCTGTCGACTCTGTTGCTGTGTCAGAAATAAATGAAGCAAGGAATTTAGACACTGGCGTATTTCACCGCGTCAGAGAGCTGTCGCAGAAACATTGTCACATGAATTTATCCTAACTTTACATCGATTACATTAGAAATAGTTAACTGTAATAATGACTATAGTTTATACATACACCATAGAGCCCGACCGATATATCGGCGAGCCGATATTAGGCATTTTCATAACTATCAGTATCGGCATTTATAATGGCCGATAAATTAATATAAAAAAAATGCGGCGTGCGGTGATTCATGTAAGGGTGGCGCTGCCAATAAAGCACCTAAAAGCTGTCACAATGAACTGGCAAAAGCAATGATATGAATACATCAAATATAGCAAGGAGACGTTTTAATTGTTTATTAATAACAAGTGTTTTCAGTCATTGTGGGCTGCAAAGATGAAGTTGAGGATGCGGACTCGCGATCTTTGAACGCGCCAGAGAGAAATGTACATTTCAGAAGGATTACATAAGCAGAGAGCAGTTTGTCTTTCGTTTTGATTTGTTCTGTTTAAAAGTAGACATTTCAATAGATATATTTCTCAGGTCTATACGCTGAGTTTCGGTTCATTTATGAGACGAGTTGCAGTTCACTCGCCGGCGCCTCCGTTTCGAGATTATCTATTGTCTGTTATATTTACTTCTTATTTATTAAATCCAGGCATTTGGTTGATGAAACATTGATTAAAATTAAGATATAATTAATACAAAACGAAATTGACTTTAATGAAAGGCTTTGTGCTTTCTGTTCGAGGTCTCTGTGAAAGTTTTAAAGCACTTTAGTGCCGCTTTCGGAGCTTGTCACGTCCATTTTTTCCTCATAAATGCGAACACGAAAAATAAAATAAAATGAATATTATATGTTCTGTTGAGAGCCAACCCTTCTTCATCCAGTGGGTAGTAGACAATTACTTTTGATTTGCGCAGTGTAATTCACTGAATTGATTTCTCTGCTGCCAGCCTCTGTCACGTATTGTGTGAGCTTGTGACTATTGCAAGCGCGCAGCTGAGAAGTCCTGATTATATTGTCTGCTATATTTACTTCTTATTTATTAAATCCAGGCAATTGATTGATTAAACATTGATTAAAATGCGTGGCGCGAGCGACAAATCTCCGACAGTAAACGGATGGCCCATTCTGCTCTGTAACGGGTGCTTTTCCGCGTCTCGGGTAAACCGATGTTGCGACTCACGTGAGCAATAACGGCCGCGTCCGGTGTGTAGACACAGTGTTAAAGCTCATTCTGCCTATAACGCTACGTTACAACATCAAGCAATATTCCAATAATTTATATAATTATAACACTTTATATAGGGCCATTTTGCATTAAGAGTAGCCTAGTTTCACGTTTAGTAGGTACATTTTGCTTACTAATTTAAAATAGTATAAAAGTCTGTACATTATGTAATTAAAAACTTTTCATTATGATATTATACATTTTACTTTAGTAAAAAGATCTGAGTTCTTCCTCCACTGGTAGAGATTAGAGGAATTAAGACTAAAAATAGAAGATAATGTCAGTGACACTTTTGATATATTTATTGATACAAGTTGTTTTATATAACGTGACTAAATTAAAAGACAAAGTCGTTAGTGAAGATTATGCAACAGTATTTAGAATATAATATAATATAACATGCAATGCAAACTAGTTTGGTTACAGCTCAAATGTATCATTCTCATTCTATCATTCCCCCTGCCCCCATTACATTTGAGTGATCATTGCAAAATGTTTATATATTTATTCTGTTTAAATACTGTGTATTCTATATACAGTACCCATCAAAAGTTTGTACACACCAATAGGAAAGTGTGTCCAAACTTTTGAATGGTACTGTACTGTAATACACATAAATAATATTGCTACTGTACACATAAATAATATCGGCCGATTTATCGGTATCAGGCTTTTTTTATCGGTATCGGCATCAGCCCCCAAAAATCCATATCGGTCGGGCTCTAACCATGACATTAGTTTAAATTGTCATATAAATACAATAAATATAGATTTGGTTTTCCATGCTTAACGTTATGTTCATAATCGAAACTAACCATAAATCATAAAAAAACTCACATCAAGAATAAACATATCAATAAGAGTACATTATATTTAACTCTTCTGTCCAAGCACTGTTTAAGACAATGATCATGTGCATCACATGACCATTATAATAAGATTAATTCATTAAAGACTGCCGCCTTCTTTGTTTATTTAATTCTGAAATAATTGTCTATAGACTACAGAAAACTCGCAGAAAACAGCACGCGATTTGTCTTGTGCTTGATGCCTAACTCTACCTAAAATACATGCAAAAGATAAACTTTTACTCTATGATGGACAAACTTTGCAATTATTACGTGAATCATGCATTCTGAACCGGGGTGCAGCTGTCTGTATGGATCACGGATCAACTACGATCCCTATACTTGACATTGCACATCATGCGATGTGACTATCACAGATGTGCACATCACGATATCGATGCCAAAACATTATATTATGCAGCCCTATTTGGACAGTGACCTCTAAAAGTCACTGCCTACGAAGGTAGTCAAAGTCGATTCCAAAAATCCTAGTGTTTGCGAAATTGATTAATTTTTATATTTACAACCGTGGTTATGACTTGTTTCCTGTTTTTCTATTTTAGATTTGAGTACACTGTCATCATCACAAACCATTGTTATAACCAACGATTTGTAATTGACTAGAGGTAAGTGCAAATTCATTATGTAGTTAGTCCAAAGCGATCTATTTTTTTTTGTCTATTATATATATATATATATATATATATATATATATATTTGTTCTCTTCTTTTTCAGTGCATGTGGAAGTGTAGAGAGTGTACTGTTGTAGTGTCCAGTAGGTCTCGGTTGCTTAAATCATAGGCATTATACTTGTACCAGGCGTTATCCACGTGATATCACCTTGCTTGAAGTCGCTGATTTACCTGATCCATATCCTTTGGCAGCTTACTCCATTGAATCTATGAGGATGGTTACTTTGAAACGGTTCCTGACCGTGACAGGTTTGTTGTCCAGCAGTCATACTTTTCCCTTGTAGTACTACATGTTTCAAGTTCTGCCCAAGCAATGCTAATGGGCGATTTCCCTTTTTGTTAGGTTCAACTTTATGGGCTGCTTTACATAATCATTGTGTAAAAATGTCCACGGCTCTGCAAAACATTTCCTTTTTTGTGGCCTGTGCGTGGCCATGTAATGATGTTATAAACATTGTAATTTTTCTATGTATTGTTCAGATTTAAATTATGTTACTAAATTGGTTTCATATATGTGGTTGACACTAAAACATGGTCTTGTCTTTTACAGATTAGGTAAGAAAGGAAATGGCATCATTCAAACTCCGGATCATTTGGGGAAATGACAATTCACAGAGGCTCATTTTCAGTGATGGCATGCCAGCATCTCTGAATGCACTCTCCAGAAAGATTGGAAATGAATGTGGCCTCCAAGGGCAGGAATTTCGACTTCAATATATGGATAAAGACTTCAATGAGTTCATGAACTTGACATCAGTCTCTGACCTCAATGACAAAGACACGGTCAGGGTTGTTTTTTTTTACCTCTAGCTCCAGTTCCTTCAGCCATATGCCTGCTGAGTCTACTCCTCTTCCCCATTCTTTTTCTTCTGACTCCTGTGATGCTGATACTGAGAACTCATCTGCAGACACTGACATTTTGTCTTCTTCTGAGTCCACATCAGCTAGGTCATCATTATGGCCAACACCTTTCATTCTACCTCGTTTCCCTTATGATGTGCAATTGAATCTGGATCAGGGCAACTCAGCATTCAGGACTGATGGCAAATTTTGCATTCCTGACCCCAAACTCAAGTCAGGTATCCTTGATGCTTTGGCAGAGGAAATAATTAACTACAAGGCATATCCATCTGACAGCGAGTTCAGTGATGTGGCAGAAGCATTGGTAGCCAAACATCCATGCCTTAAAGAGCAAGGTTCTGTCAGCGGCTACAGTGGATGGAAGATGAGTTTAAAGTATAAACTTGCATACTACAGGAGCAGATTGAGAAGCCTGGGATGCCCTGAAGTTACAGTAAATGCCCTTAAGCACAAACCAGAAGGAACTTCCAGCCCTGCCTATGGGATAAAAAAGCCTAAGAAGGCAGAACTGAACTACTGTCCAGGATTTCCTGCAGGTGAAACAGCAGAAAGCCAGGAAAAGATGAGGGTGGATCTTCTTGCTGAACTGAAGAAAAAAAACAATGATGAAACCGTGAGGAAGATGATGGACGTGACTTTCGCTTACAGAAGGCATGAGATTGTCCATGATTCCCCTTTAGTCGCAGCCTTCAAAAGCAAATGGCCTGCTCTTTCTCAAGTGCGCGAGGTAAGTGATATGATGTATCCTTTCTATCAGAGCTGTCCTGTAGTCTATGTTGAATTGCCCATAAACAAGACCTCTCTAACTTATGTCTTTAGATAAATGCTGAATTTCGTCGGATCACAACCGTTCCTTTACAATCCAAGTGCCTGTCACAACTGGATCGGTTTTCTGATGATCTGCTAAAGGTGTTTACCAAAAGGGGTGGAGTAGTCAATAAAAGGATTCAGGATGTGATGGTGCCAATGTCTCAGGTTATATTGTTTTTATTTGTTTGTTTTACTAAATTGCTTTCTTCTACAACAAGCTATTTTTGTAATGCTCTGTAGTGCATAAGGGCTGATGTGTATTGTATAGGAGGGTGTTATGTAAATTAAATGTACATAACCAACACTAAACAAATCTTTAATAAAATGTATCATTATGTCTGTATTCTCAGAATGGCACCATAGAGACCAAGCGAAAGTGCATTCATAAGGGGCTATGCATCTACCTGAATGAAGATCCACATCTTCATCCACATCTTGGAGTTCTCTTTCATCAAAAGCAAATAATCACTAATAACGAACTTGAACGTGCAAAAGACGCAATGTGAACAGAGCCTAAAACGGTTTGGTTTGTTTAAAAGCAGAGCCTCTTTCTTTTGATAAATATTTTATCCAGAAATGCATATGTAACCCACCTAATTAATTGAGGCTGTGTTATATATTTTTCATGTATGATTTTTTTTTTTGTCTTGATTATATATTTTTTTTTCTTTCCTAATGCATGTAATGTTCAGACATGTTATTTTTTTTTTTTTTGTAATTATTTTGTATTCGCTGAGCAACAAAATTGTTAAGAGTTTTGCGTCGATGAGAGCTGAGGTCATATGCGCGCCAGCTCAGTGAAGATAGAGATCGTGAACCACATGTGTGGCTGTCGATAATCTGAACCATCGTTGTCAATATCTTTCTAAAAGTGTGTTTGAACTGTTTTGTTACATTAGGTAAGTCACAATTGTTTTGTATTTTCATAAATATTGTTTAAGTTTGTGTTTGTTAATATACGAAAATGTGGATGGTGAGCTGTTCATAATTGAGTATAGAGTGTGCAATATAACACATGTAAAGCATTTATGCTGTGTAAGTATACTTGTTAGAACTTGTTTGCACATTTATGTAATGGAAATAATGTTTAAAGGTTATAAATGTTAAAAGTATTGTCGATGAGCGCTGACGTCATATGCGCGCCAGCTCAGTGAAGAGAGAGATCGTGAACCACATGTGTGGCTGTCGATAATCTGAACCATCGTTGTCAATATCTTTCTAAAAGGGTGTTTGAACTGTTTTGTTACATTAGTTGGGATTTGTTTCGACGCTCTGGGATCGTGTTCGAGTCGCGCCGTGAGGGAGAACGCGCTGGATTTCCATTGTGGAGGAATTGCGTCATCGGGGACTCTGCCTTCACGTTCAACTTTCATCACTGCAAAGAGTTTAGTAGGCATTCACATTCAAACGAACTGAACTGAGTCATCTCCACTTTCACATGAACTTTTCACTTTTCACATTTCACATTCAAACGAATTGAACTGAGCCACATTCACATAAACTGAACTGTGTCATTTGCATAGCACTTATACTGCAGTGAACACAAACTGATTTTTTTTATTTAATTTTTTTTATTATATTTTTTTATTTTTCTTTGATTGTCATTGATTTTGTTTTCAAATGGTGATTTGTCAAAGGGGATTCTCATGTGATGTGATGTGTGAAAAGTGATCCGTGCACATTGAGGGGAATGAAATTCCAGTAAACAGTTACTGTTCAGTGATCTGATTGGTTTATCTGTTAATTCATTTCATTATCATTTATTAATTAATTCTATTTCATATTTAAGTTTATTCATTGGTTTACTTAATATTATTTTCATTTATTTAATTGTCCAGTTGGTACTACAGACATTAATTTAAACAAGTGCAGACACACATTTAATTTTTTTTTAATGCAAGGTGTGAGACCCCGAACCCGGGACTCCAGATACTATTATTGTCACGGTGTGGGTTTTGTGTCTTGTTCCTTGTTCTTGTCGGTCATGTGATTCCCTGTTTGCCATGTGTCTTGTTAATTGTCTGATCATTGTTCCCATGTGTTTCTGATTAGCCACGCCCCCTTGTTATCTTGTTGTTGCTTCAGTGTTCCTGTCCTGAGTTCCGTGTTCCGTTGTTTCACCTGTTATTTTATTAAATGAACTGCATTTGGATTCTCTCTCTGCTTCGTCCTTGCTGCATCATCACAGAACGACCGACCTACTATGAATCCAGCAGCATTTAAGGGGAATCTCCAGCCAAGTAGGCGACGCCTGATCCTTATTCCCAAGATGGCCGCCGCCAAGCCGGTGTCTCCGGACAAGATGGCCACTGCCGAGCCAGTGTCTATGGACAAGATGGCCGCCCGAGGGGTCTTCACCGCCGTGGCCGCCTGAGGGGTCTTCACCGCCGTGGCCGCCCGAGGGGTCTTCACCGCCGTGGCCGCCCGAGGGGTCTTCACCGCCTGGTCCACCCTGGCCGCCTGAACTGCCTTGCCCCCTGCACAGACTTGACCCTCCTTCCCTCCCCCAAGACCACCTCCGCTTCACCACCCTCCTGAACTATTCTGTTTTTTGTTTGTTTTTGTACTAAGGGGCGTCGGGAGCCGCCCATAGGGGAGGGGCTATGTCACGGTGTGGGTTTTGTGTCTTGTTCCTTGTTCTTGTCGGTCATGTGATTCCCTGTTTGCCATGTGTCTTGTTAATTGTCTGATCATTGTTCCCATGTGTTTCTGATTAGCCACGCCCCCTTGTTATCTTGTTGTTGCTTCAGTGTTCCTGTCCTGAGTTCCGTGTTCCGTTGTTTCACCTGTTATTTTATTAAATGAACTGCATTTGGATTCTCTCTCTGCTTCGTCCTTGCTGCATCATCACAATTATAAACGGTGAATATAGGTATTTGGTGAGCTCAGACCCAAGGAGATATTTTTCCTCCTTTTCTTTTTGCGGTGTTAAATCCCACTAATGGGTTACACATACAACAAAATATTTTGGAGACCATTAAAGTTTTGTGACAATTCTAAAAAACACTGGCTGGCAACTTTATTTAAAGGACAATTTCGGTATTTTACACTTAAGCCCTGTTTTAAGATCGTTTCTGATGAAATGGAACGGTTAAGATTGAAATTTGGACAGATGCTGCTTGGCCGAGAATTTTAGGTTTCTGTGGTAGCACCCCACACCTCCACAATGGTTGCATAGGTGCACTGGAACAATCCTTCATAAAACGCATTAAACATTAGTTTACAAAGACATGAAACTCACCGAGTGGTCTGGGGTGTTCACTGATATGCTCACACAAAAATCGCTGCAAAAGATGCTTTCCAACAGGTGTTTTACCATTCGTTTTAAAACTGTGGACCTATTTTTCCAAACGCCTCACATCCGTACATTCTTCCGTTGAGAGCTTGAATAATAGACACTCCAGCGGCGGAGTAATACAGTACCTCAGAACATCCAACACAAGTCCAATGGAGTTGGACAAAAACTACGATAAAACCTGTTGGAAAGCATCTTTTGCAGCGAATTTTGTGTGAGCTTATCAGTGAACACCCCAGACCAATCGGTGAGTTTCACGTCTTTGTAAACTGAAGTTTAATGCGTTTTATGAATGATTGTTCCAGTGCACCTATGCAACCATTTCTGTGCTACCACAGAAACCGAAAATTCTCGGCCCAGCAGCATTTGTCCAAATTTCAATCTTAACTGTTCTATTTCATCAGAAACGATCTTAAAACAGGGCTTTAAGTGTAAAATACCGAACTTGTCCTTTAAAAAAGCTGGTAATGAGAGTTAAGGTAAGTAGTAAATACACTGCAGCGCTTCCAGGTTCTACGGCAGAACGCCGGCTCACCATTGGGTGATGCTGTTCCCGTGAGCACCATGGCGCCTGTGTGTGATTCTGACGAAGGAGCTAGCCAATAATGAGGTGGAGTTCTGACGTAGAACCTGGAAGCGCTGCAGTGTATTTACTACATCCACAGTGTAGGAGACTGACACAGATTAGAAGAAATTGTTGAATAAAGTCATTATTTGGGGGTTTTTTTGCACACAAAATGTATTCTTGTCGCTTAATAACATTTTGATTGAACTACTGTCGTCACATGGACTATTGTGGCTTTACTACCTTTGGGCCTTGAAAGTTGCAATCATGTTGTTGTATATTGATGGTTCAGAAATCCTTTGGATTTCATCAAAAAAATATTAATTTGTGTTCTGAAGATGATTGAAAGGCGTGTTTGGAATGACATGAGGGAGAGGAATTAATGACAGAATTTATTTTTTGGTGAACTATCCCTTTAATGCCTGTGCATTTGATTATTTTACAAGACAGATTGGCCAATTAGAATATGAGTCATACTGTATACAGCATATTTTCTGGAAGTCTTCATTTTTTTATATGTAATATAATTTAATTGTATTTATTTTTTATTCCCGAAGGATGTTAACTTTGAGAGTGCAGAGGCGGACATCAAGAAGACAGTAATGGGAATCTATGTGGTAAAGCATGAATTTGCAGAGGTAACAGAAGACCCTGAATATGTCGGCTTTGTGCTGGAAGGTGTGGAGGTACTCTCTTGTATAGGTAATGTAGCAATGGCTACAGCCATGCTACTTGGACTGATTTACTCTTTAAATCTTACCTACCCAAAAGAGCTCCGTTATACATTTGAAGTGCTCCAGAAGGTAATCCTGGAGCTAGACTCCAATAAGTTGTCTGGAAAAGCACAGGCGCTGAAGTCAAAACTCTTCACTTAGATGTTTACCTTTGTGTTCATGGTTAAGTTATATGTGAATGTTTTAATTTTTCTGAGCAGAAGTATTTTATTTTTCTAAATTTGTAATTGCTCATGTTTCATTGAACATTTTCTGAGCAGATTTTAAGTTTCTCAATTGGATTTCAATTCATTTAATTGGCATTCTCATGTAACCATATGAACAAATGGAAATGCTGGTTTATACTTGATTGTATGTTGTATTGGCATTTTTGCACTGTAAGCAGAGCACTGTGATTTTGTTTCTTCTTGATCACTCATGTAACTGGCAGTCTTGTGTTTAGAGTTAGGAACAAAAGGAAATGCTGGATTATAGGGCTGCAACAACTAATCGATATAATCGATAATAATCGATTATGAAAATCGTTGTCAACGAATGTCATTATCGATTAGTTGCTCTGCTTACGTCACGGGGAGCATTTACTGGTGATTGGTTGAAACAGGCCTATCATGATGCGGCACACACGCACACACACGCAAGGTCTCTCTCCCTGTGCCGCTCTGTCGTGCGCGCGCTACACAGTTTGGACTTTGGAGCACTCTCTTCTGTCTCGCATGCGCTCTCTTGCTTGCACGCTCTAGATTCCAGGAGTTTGAACTAATTTGCGGGCATCAGGGAGCCGCTATCAATATGCGGGAGACTCCCGGAACTTCCGGGAGACTTGGGATGTCTGTATTTTGTCTCGGGCATCAGGTTGTGCAATCATTTCACTCGCAACATAAGTGATGGATTAAAATAGCTCTACGCAGAAATAGGCTAAATTAAAACGGTGTTTAGAAAGTGAAGCACTAAATATAAAGGCAGTTATTAACAGCAGCAGTAAAAGATTGTTTTTTAGTCACTGTAGTCAGTGGTTTTCAGCGAATGCTTGTGCACTAATGCATCATTTTCTTGTCCTTTTAATCAAGCCTGTTTGCTGCGTCTCCATTCCGTTCTCTTTTTATAGCATTTGTCTTCTATTAAGTTTTAATTGTTTTACAAACGCGATCTACTGCGGCTCTACTACGTTCACACGCTTTTTTTCAGTCTTTCTATATTTATTTTAGCAATTTATCCTTATAATTAATTGAATCTTAAATAAAAATTAAATGAATTATGTACTTTACATGTTTTTGGTTTCTATCTTCACATCTGAACATGTCTGTGTAAATTAGTTTTTAACAAAAATTATGTTAAAACAATGTTGTATATAATTTAGATTTTTTTGTTTTTCATGGTTGTCAACTTGCCATCAGCAATTATCATTAAAAACAATGCAAATATTGATATTAGTAAAACTCAATGTGTGGCTTTTGTACACTTTTACACATAATTACCATGATTAAGGGTTTTATTTAGTTGTAATAAACAAAAAATCAAATTGAAATTTTATCCGATTAATCGAAAAAATAATTGTCCGATTAATCGATTATGAAAATAATCGTTAGTTGCAGCCCTACTGGATTACATTCTTTAGCATTGTGTTCTTGTTGCATTGGCATTTTTTGCCCTGTGAGCAGAGGTTTTCAAGTCTCTATCACTCATTTAATTGCTTGCTATCTCATGTTTACAGTAATAAACAAGAAAATGCTGGATTATATTCTTTAGCATACTCATGTTCTTGTTGCTTTGGCATTTTTGCACTGTGAGCAGAGGTGATCAAGTCTCACTCATTTAATTGCTACTGTTTTAATTGTTAATGTTTACAGTAATAAACAAAAGGAAATGCTGTTATATTCTCTTGTGTGCTCATGCATGTTTTATTTACATTGTCATTTTTTAACTTAGTGAACGATTCTATTGCCTTGTTTGCAAAACATATTGAACATAGTGACTTTCTTCATAGTAGACTAACCTCACTTAGACAAGTAATATTTATTGTTACTATGTAAAAAGTGGTTTTAATTTAATTGAACAGAAGTATTTCACTTTCATTGGAAGTAACTAGAGTCAAGTTAGCTAAAATTATAATGTTGGCAATTTTATCTAGTAGGCAGGACAAAAATGTATGCTGTTGACATGGCTTTGTTAGATATATTAGACATGACACAATTAAATGTAGTTAACAGGGCATTATTTTTTAGAGTAGGCATGGTAAAATTAGACATAGTTAACCTGAAAAGATTTTCTCTATTAGGGAAGGCGAAACTTTATCTAGTAGGAATGACACAGTTTTTTTTTTTAGAAGTCTTGACTAAATGAATTCAAGTTCATACAACAAGATTACAACAAATCATATCAAAAAATTAGATCTTGTTGGAACAATGTAATTAAATTTCGTGGAAAAGCTTTCCTTAATTTAAGTTCGTTCAACACATTTTTTTTTTTGAGTGTGTAGAATTCTTATGATAACGGTGGACTAAATTTAAAAAAAATCTTCGAATGATGGACTGTTCCTTGAAAGCCTCCTGGGTTGCTAAAATTGATCACAACAAACAATGGATCACGAACCAGAGATTATATTCAGCCTTTTCCTTCTTCTCAAACAATATATTTCCTTTTTACCAATTAAAAACAATACACATTGATAAACTATTTCAAAATAATTTAAAAGAGTTATCACCATTCTGCAAGGATGCACTTAAAGCTTGGTTGAATTTCCAGTACTACCCTCCAGACACAATTCAAGATATTCAGACACAGTTGCTATGGATGAATTCAAACATTACGGTTGGAGACAAGCCATTGTTTTGGGAGGAATGTATCAAGAATGGATTAATTTTTGTCAATGACCTTTTGGACTTATCTGGAGATTTTATTTCTTATGAAAACTTGAGACATTTTTTTAGTATTTCTCTCGGTCGGTTACAATTCAACCAGCTGATATCTGCAATTCCTAAAACGTGGAAAATAAAATTGCAAAATGGTAAGAAGAATAAATTAATGGTTTGTCTCCCACCAATAAGATGCTTAAAATGGTTGTCTGGTGCAAAGATAAATAAAATAATATATATTTGGAATTTAAATATCACAGGCACTGCACTTTTTTCAAACAGAACCTGCCGGTTTTGGGAAGATGAATTTAATGATCCAATTCTATGGAAAGATTACTTTAGAACAATTTATAGAACTACAATTGATTCATATTCCAGAATATTTCAACTTAAAATCTTTTATAAAATTATTGCAACAAAAAAAATCTTTGTTCAAATGGCAGATAGAAAAGGATCCCTGTTGCAGGTTCTGTGGGGATGAGGAGGAGGACTTGATGCATTTGTTTTATTTTTGCCCATATGTGGCTAAGTTTTGGGTCAATATACAGGTGCTGGTCAGTCAACTTAACAGGTTAAACTAATATATAGACTCATTACATGCAAAGTGAGATATTTCAAGCCTTTATTTGTTATAATTTTGATGATTATGGCTTACAGCTTATGAAACCCACAAAATCAAAATCCCAGAAAATTAGAATATTACATGAAATCACACAGTAATTACACAGGAATACCATGGTCATTGAACCAGGTTTTGGTTCCTTTGGCAGTGTGGGCAGGTGCAAATCCTGCTGGAAAATGAAGGAAGTATCTCCATAAAGCTTGTCTGCTGAAGGAAGCATGAAGTGCTCTGAAAATGTCCTGGTAGACGGCTACGTTGAGTGGACAGCACAGTGGACCAACTCCAGCCGATGACATGGCTCCCCAAAACAACACAGACTGTGGAAACTTCACACTGGACTTCAAGCATCTTAGATTGTGTGCCTCTCCATTCTTCCTCCAGACTCTGGGACCTTGGTTTCCAAATGAGATGCAAAATTTGCTCTCATCAGAAAAGAGGACTTTGGTCCACTGTGCTTTATTAAATCCAGAGTCAACGCAGCCGTCTACCAGGACATTTTCAGAGAACTTCATGCTTCCTTCATTTTCCAGCAGGATTTGCACCTGCCCACACTGCCAAAATAACCAAAACCTGATTCAATGACCATGGTATTCCTGTGTAATTACTGTGTTATTTCATGTAATATTCTAATTTTCTGGGATTTTGATTTTGTGGGTTTCATAAGCTGTAAGCCATAACCCTTGTGCATTGTTCAAATTCACTACCCTTTCGTTATGTTCGTGGCTGAAAACAGCCACTACTTTAAACTGCTGTAAAAATGTATCAGATAAATATTTTTTTCAATTTTTTTTTGCATAAACCTATTAATCAACCTCAGTCCTGATCAAAACGTTTAAAAACAATTCAGGATTTTAACTCTTTAATTGCCAAATTCATAAATGATGTCACTGATTTGAGGAAAAAAACACACAAAATGACTTATTTTCAATATAAAATGTGATTGTGGACTGGATTTTTTTTTACCTTTTATCACAGTCTTGGACATGTCAAAGATTAGAAACAACATTGGTTTTGATGCATTGTTAGTTTTTGTGCAGCATCAGATTTTAACTTTTTCTCCCTCATTTACTGTTGGTGGCTGTTTTTGCCCCATTGACTTCCATAATAACCACATTTTTTGATTGCAAAGCCATGACACCATATAATCATGCATTTTTGATTGTTGGTGGTTTTCCCCGTTGGGAAGAGGTAAAATCTTTTTGTGATGGATTTTTTTAATACGATTATCTTGATGGGTAAAATGTTTATTTTTAAAGTTAAAACTATATCAAAATTATGTATAAATAAATTTAAGAATAGAGTTTATCATCAGTATATGCTGGAAACAATTATAGCAACCAATAATAACAGAATAACTGAGCATGAAAAGAAATGGAATGTCTGTTTACTTGAGTTAGAGATATAGATATTGGAGTATTTTCTTAAAGATGTGCCATGTGTCATGTCATAAATGTTTTGGTTGTGATTGTAGGATGAATGTATGGGGGAGTGATCGGGGTGGGTGGGGGTTTGAAGCTTGTCTTGTTATTCTATTCTGTAAACAAGTAAATAATAATAAAAAAAAAATAAAAAAAAAACACTGTTTCAGGAATGGAACAAAGGTATGTGACAGTCCAAGTCTCTGTGTTTAGATCAGTGTGCTCAAAAATGTGCCTTTTTGTACTACGTTATGTATATTTGGATTATGTTGTGTTGTAAATAAACATTTAAAAACAGAATGAATCTCCTTATTCTTTCTTCTAGTCCCATTCAGCTGATTGGGTCATTAGGGCAGGGATCTTTGTCTTCCCAGGTGGGAAACATCAATATTCATGATCATTCACGCATCCCCGCATACAGGGTTTGTGACACAAAACACGTCTTACAAATTTAAATCAGTTTATTGTTTAATGTGAATGAGTGGGCTGGATAATTTTCACATCATTTCCAAGCAAAACTATTAGGCTACAATATCCAGTTCTTAAAAATCTTGTGAATAAATATTCAGTATGGGTTTTATGGCCTTATTTCAGTGACTTAAAAAAAAAAAAAAAACACAAACCACGCATAAATGCCATTTTCACAAAATGTCATGGCCCCCAAATTTATTTTTTTTATGAATATCTGAATATGCAATATATCAAAAAAAAAAAGAACAGAGCATCTGCTCTAAAAACAAACTAACAAAAAAGCCCCTTTATTCTAGCCTTATGCATAATTTATCAAAACTTGAATACGGGTAAGTTTCATAAAAAAAAAACATTTTGAACAGAAAAATGGAGAAAATTGCGTTTTGTCAAATACTACAACATGTGCAAATGCTTCTGTTGCTTGATTCTGCTTTTTTTTTCACCTGTGTTTTGATCCGAAGATTCTGTACTCTTTCAGAAGATCCCCTACCGTATAACAGTGAAAACATGGATTGGATACCTTCAATGGCGGGGAAGCATTGTGTCATAAATGATGGAAAATTCAATTAAAGTCATGGAAAGAGTTAAAGAAAACCTTGGTTGCTAGACGCTTTCTCCTATTCTCAGCTTCGAAAATCTAGTGTGTAAATCAGGGGTGAGCAACTCTAACCCTTGAGATCCACTTTTCTGCAGAGCTTGCCTCCAACCCTTAAATCACACCCCTGAACAAGCTAATCAAGGTCTTCAGGTCTTACTAGAAAGCTACAGGCAAGAGGGTTTGAGCTAAACTCTGCAGGTAAGTGGATCTCGAGGACAAGAGTTTCTCAGCCCTGTTCTAAAGAATGCCATTGAACATTTTGTGTAACATTATTTGCAGAATGATTTAAACCTCCAAGAACTGATAGAAATCTGCAATAATATAGACACAAATACTAAAAATATCTAGATCTTGGGTAGATCGCAAATTGATTCGATTCACAATTCAAAGGTTCAAGATTCAATGGAAGGTTCAAGGTTTTTTTTTGCAAATTCAGAATGATTCAATTCAAGATAATTCACAAAACAAACACAGCGACCTTCAAGGGGTCAGAGATTGGGGGCAAAAAAAAAACTAAAAAACTTTTGTCCATTGTTAAACATTAATTGTTCTTAAAGGATTAGTTCACTTCAGAATTAAAATTTCCTGAAATGTACTCACTCCCATGTCATCCAAGAGGTGAATGTCTGTCTTTCTTCAGTCGAAAAGAAAAGTTTTTGAGGAAAATATTACAGGATTTTTTCTCATATCGTGGACTTCAACAGGAACATTTGTGCAGGCTAAAAATGGTGTTTATTATTTTTTTTTTTTAGTTGATCACAAAAGACGACATTTTAAAGGGAGAAATTTCTGCACGCTAAAAATGCTGTTTTTTTCTGTTGAACACAAAAGACAACATTTTGAAGAATGTTGGTGACAGACAGTTGACCGTAGCTGTTATGCTGTGGTCGAAACAAGGAGGAAGCAGGATCCAAATGCAGCACACTTTATTCAATAAGCTCAAAACTAGACAAAGACTCAGACTAGGAACAGAACTCGGAATCAGAACGAACAACCAACATCGGCTTCAAACAAAACCAAGAACTCACAATGACTGACCTAAAAAACAGGGCTTAAATACAAGGGCAAACAAGCTAAACAAGATAACAAGGGGGCTTGGCTAATCTGAAACACCTGGGGAGACTAATAGACATAACAGGGAACTGCAGAACATGAAAAGACAGGGGAACACAGACTGATATCACAACAGCAGCCATTGACTTCCATAGTATTTTTTTCCTACTATGGAAGTCAATGGCTACCATCAACTGTCTCGTTACCAACATTCTTCAAAATATCTTCTTTTGTGTTCAAAACAAAGGAATTCATATAGGTTTGGAACTACTTTTTTTTAACAACAATTTTCATTTTTGGGTGAACTATCCCTTTAATTGTAGAGGCTGTAGAGAGTCAGTAGAATGTTTTTTGGGGTGTTAGCAGATATTAAGCAGACAGTTGAAGGATTTGAGGGCGAACCAAACAAATGAATCTTCCAGGACAGTGATTCGTTCAAACATAATTCCACACAGAACTCAACATTCCAGACCCCCAAATCACCAGTCTAATCTAGGGTGTAAGGAACTCAGCTTTTTGGAAATATTAATAATCAATAATATCTTGTTATTATTAATTATAAATATTTGGGTCAGTTAATTGGATTAACTTGATGTGGCTGAATTAATATTACAATCAATTAATCAGTTCGTCCAACGAACTCTTTTGATTATTAATTTATTCTAAGAAAAGGGTATCTTCCATGGCCACAGAAGAATAATTATTTCTTCGCATATACCGCACGTTGAGCCAGTAGCAAAAACCGTGATCATAAAGTGACAATGTATTGCAAACAAATCAGAACCAAATACATATTATTTACAAGTTTTATTAACTAAATATAGATATTTATATGAATATAAATAAACTAAACAACATACACACATGAATACATAAATAGGTTAGTCAGTGTTGGGCAAGTTACTTTTAAAAAGTAATTAGTTACAGTTACTAGTTACTTCTTCCAAAAAGTAACTAAATTAGTAACTCAGTTACAAATTTTAAAAGTAACTAGTTACTTATGAAAGTAACTATTGCGTTACTTTCAAGTAAAATTAAATTTTAAATGCTCAAATGTGACCCCACCTCTACCCCTCTTTAACGGAACTTAAAATACATGTGCATGTTCAATTATTTATGATAAATTTGAATATTATAATGAAATGGACACTTAATACAATACATTATTAACAGAAACATGAAACATTGTACACACATCTAAAAAAAAAATGTTGCTGTGGGACAAAGTGAGACTAGCCTCCAATCAAACGCCATGTATGTAGATATTATGTTTATATAGTGGATCAATGCAAATAACACAATAGATGTTTTGGAAATTTTGATATTTATTGCCCCTCAACAGGCCACAACTGGGCAAAATTAAATTAAGCTTGTTAAGCTCGTCGCCATACCTGTCTCTCGTTGACTGACTGGCTTGTGTTGTTCCTTGTGTGTCCTGTCCTGCCCGACTATGCGTTATGATGGGTCGTTCGCAATTCATGAGCGTTAGCCGTTAGTGATGATGGGTCGTTCGCGAATGAGCGTTAGTGATGATGGATCGACTCGTTCGCGATTCGCGAATGAGCCGACTCTAAGTGCCGGCTCTTTTAGGTGAACGTTGGGAGCTGGCTCGCATATCTGAAGAGCCGACTCTATTTTTACAAATTTAGCCTATAGAAATTAAATAATTATGTAATACAAATTGAAATATTATAGTCAAAGTCATTTAAAGAGCCGTTTGTGAGCCAAAAGAGCCGGCTCTTTTCAGTGAGCTGAGTCAAAAGAGCCGAATGCCCATCACTACTATGCGTGCTTTCGAACACCCGCCCAACTCTACCTCTGATTGGCTTACAATGACATTTTACTCTACCTTATAGCCAATCGTCAGCATTTATGCGCTTGTCTCGTGCTCTGCCCACTAACCAAGGAAGAACAGTAAAAAAAGTATTTGCCTCTCGCTCAGAGATCTAGTTGGTCTGATGAAAAACAAAACAGCTTCATCAGTTATAGTAACGCGCCGCATTTTTTGGCAGTAACGGTAACGGCGTTATTAAGATGAGAAGAGTAATCAATTAGATTACTCGTTACTGGAAAAAGTAATGCCGTTAATAACGCCGTTATTCCCATCACTGTTAGTGATAGGATGAAATTGGAAACCAGAAGAGGGTCTATGAGAAGAACCATCAGAATTTCATTTTCACATTTCATTGAATTGAATACTTGCATTTGTAATGGGAACAATTCTTGAAGTTGTTGAAAATTGAAGCAAAGTTATTGGATATCGTTCTCTTTCTCAAGGCCTGGGACTCTGTTGAGGCCATGCCGAGTACCCAGGAGAAGTGAGGAAGTCGGAAGGATGGGTGATTGGAGTCGTTGTTGGTTGGAGTCTTTGTTCCAAAACTCCTGAGATTGTCTTTGGTTCTTTGTGAGAGAGTCTCCTCTCCTTTCCATGAGGCCGGATCTGGTTGGGATCCAGGCCTGCTGGAAGGCCTCTTGGCCCCCATGGAGGGGGGGAGGGGGGGTTTCCCCGTATCACCCGAGACCGTGTTTGCAGCAGGATGGAAAACCAAGAGAGGGCTAAACTGGTATTCAGTCCTTTTAAAGACCTGACGTTTCCGCCTTCTTTTGAAAGCGGGTCCAATCAGGAGCTGTCCATTTGGAGGGAGATTTTATGACCCTTTGTGTAATAACCAGGCATTTAAATCTCTAGTTTCATTGGGTGTTTAAGAGAAGAATCTTCACAATTCTTATAATACTAATGTGTCACAAAGTTTAGCTAAATGTAATGTCAATTAACAAATGGGGAATGAAAATTGGAGTTTATCGAGACCAAACTTGCCACAAATGGATTTGGTTAAACATTAGTTGGCAAAGTTTGAAACATTATCCCATTAGAGTTGTCGAGAAACATGGACCAAACCACAAAAAGGCAACTCATGAAATAGGGAACTTAGATACATTGTTCATACAATTCTCAAGTGGATATATAATAGCATATATATATATGAATACAGGATTCATTTCTCCTCCTTGGTTAGAATTCAGAGAGAGCCACAGTTCTGTGAACATTCCTTTGGGTCGTAAACGCTGTTATCTAAGAACTCCAGTGATGTTAGTTTTGGTCTCTTTTCACTCCAAAGATGGAAAACATAGTAAACTATATTTTACTGGATATTACTGTACGTATTCTGATTGATCACACCGAAAGCATTCTGGAGGTGTCCAGAACTATGTGTACAAGTTATGGGAATAGACAGTTATATTTAAAATGCATAATGAAGGTATTTATAATTCACTTTAAGCTACGATAAAATCATAGTCATTCCAATGTGACGTGGGCAAATGGACACACATAAAAACACATTGAATATATCTGGTTAAATGTCTTTTAAAAAGAGAAGTTTCTTTCTCTTTAGAATCCTTCTTTGGGACATTCCAGTCAGTCATAAAAATGTCTCGTAACTGGACACCACGCTCTGTCCTGAGCGGGCTTCACTTGTGGGGGATGCGTGTGTGGTTGTGAGTGTGTGTGTGTGTGTGTGTGTGTATATGTTAATTTGCATCCAGGCTTTTTGGGCCTGAAGGCTTTGGGATTTTAGCTAGGATGTATTTAGTTATTCAGATTCACCTCGCCCAGTCCCTACAAGGGCCATTAATGGAGTGGGCTCCAGCCAGTTCTAAAGCTTCAA
Organism: Gila orcuttii; assembly: GCA_026230005.1. Taxonomy (NCBI): domain Eukaryota; kingdom Metazoa; phylum Chordata; class Actinopteri; order Cypriniformes; family Leuciscidae; genus Gila; species Gila orcuttii. The sequence continues at coordinate 41,954,559 of JAPDVR010000005.1, forward strand.
AGAGATGTGCCCAATAGAGATGCGCGGTTGGCGGTTACAGCCGCGGACTCCGCGGATAAACCGCGGATCGGGCGGATGACGTGACGAAAAAAAAAAATTTAAATTAAATTCGGGCGGGTGGCGGGCGGTTGAACCAATCAAATGAAAAATATATGTATACATTGTTAAATATTGTTATCTTTGTCCCTGCGCGCCGATCGGAGACGGAGTTCACTGCTGATATTCTGAGAGCTTTCTAGTCTCGCGGCTGTCATCAGCAGCGCCTTGTATCGCCCAATCAGCGGATTGCGGGCGGGTGCGGTTTTGAAAATTGGTCAAAAACGTTGGTGCGGATGGATGGCGGACGGATGATGAGTTTTGTGATGCGGTTGCGGATGAAATAATAGCCCATCCGCGCATCTCTAGTGCCCAACTAAAGGAGAATGTCGTCAACGTTAGATAGTTTGGAAAAGACTGATTGGTTCAGAGATGGCACGGCTCAGAACCCACCAAGATAACGGCAGAGGTTGTTTGAACCCATGGCAAATGATTTAAAACAGACCTCCTCCTTTTTAAGGACCTTTTAAGGAGACTTTACATATAAAATTACATAAAATCATCCCAAAACAATTCTTGATGGACTTATAATCTAACATTGTTCCACTACATAATCCTATATTGTATCTACAACCTCTGTATGTATCTATTATGCTTAGATCACATACAAGTCATGTAATTGTTATAACTATTAGATGTTTGAATGAAAGTGTGTCTTGTTTCCTATCAGTACGATCATATGTTCTTAATTCAGAAGATGGCTTGATTGAAATCTGTGTAAAATGTTTTGTGTTCTTATAATAGGAATCATGTCTAAACTGTATACTTTTGTACTCTGCTAAAGCCGGAGAGTAAAGAGATCACAGATAACGCATGATTTACGATGAGAGGTGAAGAGAATGCCACCTCTAAAATAAAGACAGTGCCTAATTGGTCAGAACTCATCTAAGAGGCTGGACAACAGTTGAGTTTAAAATCTTAGGACCCGAAAAAGCCAGTAGGGTTTTTTAGTTGAATTGAATGGAGGTTTGGTTGAGTTGAATTTGTTCGCTAGAGCAGATTTACAGAAGTCATGGAGAAGCCATGACTGGTAACCGGACAGACGAGTAACCATGTAGACGAGCAGACAAAAGAACCCAAAATCAAGATCAGAAGAACATGGGTTAAATAGCTTCATTCAAGCCATCTACTCTTGTCTCACTTTCCTTTCTGTTTCTTAGCTTCATTTTCTTTTCCGTTGATAGTCTCGGTTAAGTTTTGCTGCAAAGTTTAAACGATTCGACTGCAAAGCCCGCTTTCCAACTTCAAAGATTTTTCATCCATCGCCAACACACCACCTGATTGGCCACCCAAGACATCTATCCAGGCACGAGGAGACTGTCAGCCAATCAACTAACCCGGGAAACCCCCTTTTACGCCGACAAAAGGAATCCCCAAAGGAATGCAAAGACAAGCAAGTAGCCTCCAGACTCTTAACCCTCTAGGGTCTGAAAACGCGCCGACGCGTTTTGCTTGATTTTTTTCACATAGCAGGAAAATAGACCTAAAATACTCCGTCATTTTTGGTCATACAGACTTAAGAAATATGAAAAAAATTATTGTTAAATGTCTACTTTTTTATGTGTCCAATTACAATCAAAATAAAACATTGTGCTTTTGTAAAATAAAGAAAATAAACAGGGTGTGCTTTCTGGCTCTCCGTCACAGTGAGCTTTTTTTTTTGAGCACGTCTCTAAACTTAAATAAAACTCAGCGACTACTATTCACCCAGGCATGAGCAATATATCTTTATAATCGTTTAAGTTTATACTTTTAAATGATCTAATTCATAACAAAAACAAATATTCTCTGTTTATGTAATCTATATGAAAAGAGAGAGATGTCAGTCGCTCTCATTTAATCTCATTATCTTTTAATTTGACACGCCCACGGAGAGCGCGCGCTATTCAAACGCAAATGATCTCAGGCAACACACATGTAAACGTGTAAATGCCCATCAGATGAGATCAGCACACCAAATTTATTCAGATTACAGTACTGTACGTTGTCTTGCAAGGCTGTGAGGAATAATCCTGGGAAATTTACCTCAGAAGTGCTGGTTTAAATTCATTTCGAGGAGCAACGGATCCATCTGAGAAGTAAGTTTTTTTTATTATTGTTCTAATCCCGATATCCTAGTGTATGTAAACCACAAAAAGACTGTTTAAATATGAATCGCGTCTGTGTGTGAATGAATGAACTGAACAGCTTTTACCAAACTATATTGCTATACTGAGATGAGTGAAAATCGACTGAAATATGTTGAAATAAAATGTGTTTGTATAAGCAAAGTATTAAACTGCAAATTAATATTTATATGACCTAATATAGGCTATCATAAAAACAACAAACGATATGCCTATGTTACAGACGAACTATGAAAGACAACATTTCGTTGACTAGTTTTGGATAGATTATTAACTTTTTACTGTAAAATAGACTACTGCCACATCAAATAAGCTTTTGTTCACCAATTTCTGCTCAAAGGTTAAATATATTAGGCTATGTTTGCTTTGTCAAAAATAAAGTCATCAACTAAGATGTTATTATAGTGTTTGTTCCAATGTAGGCTTTATTCAAACTAATGAATCCCTAACTTTGAAATACGTATGATAAAGTGTATACTTTAGTTTTTACAAAGAAATATTACACTTGAAATATTGTTTTTTTAATTGTTGCTGTAATTGTAACCTTTTTAATAAAATAGCAAAGAATATATTTACAAGGTAGATGTAAACAAAATCTTAAAAGGTCAATATAAGCCTTCTCTTCAAATAATTTTTATTGTGTTTTATTAGTGACAAATTTGGTGAGAGGATACATATCCAAAACTTTCTGAAAATACAGTATGAGAATTAACTACACAATTACTAGAAATGTTCACCTTGGATATTATACAATTTGCAAGCAAAAATACAAGTGGAAAAATACTATTTTTTTCTAGATGTTTCCAACTGTGAACCAATTTTGTAGTATATATATATATATTTTTTTTTCTTGTGTCCTTGTATTCTTTCTTGTGGCTCAGTGACACACCTCTGTGTGAAAGGCTCATTATACAGGCTCATTAAACAGGTCTTTTGTCTTCTCAGGTGTAAATCAGACCATTATTCATGAGTCACGCCCATTTCGCATATTGCCTTTCCAAACAAAAAGTGTTTTACTAAATTTAAATCAATGTATTGTTTTATGTGAATGATTTGGCAGGATGATTTTCAGATCAATTTTGAAGCAAAAATTCTAGGCGAGAACATCCATTAGTCAAAAGTCTTGTGGACACATATTTAGTATGTGTTTTGTGGCCTTATTTCAGAAACTTTAAATTTTGGTTTTTTTCAATAACCATGCATAAACAATATTCTCTCAAAAATACAAACATGTACATACATGTTGCTCACATATTATGGTAGCCCTGTTTGTGCTAAATAGTGTAATGACAACTTTGCCATTAATATGTTTATAAGCAACTGAATAAAGCACAAATGTCAGAGCATGTCAAAACATCTCAAGGACCCAAAAAACACCTTAGACCCCAGAGGGTTAACTGAACTGGTGCTTTGATATAAAATGTAATAACCCAGCCTAAGAAACTATAGAAGGGTTAAACCATTAATGATTGATGGTTCGTTCAGGTCATGTCTTATAAGTGCATATAGAAACTTGGGATTTCATCATCTCACTTTTAAAACTCATTCTTTCCTCACTCTCTTTCTTTCTGCAACTTGTATGAATGTGTGTGTGCGCGTCTGATTGTGTTAGATATTAGTTTTATGTGTTAGAATAACCAATAAAGTCTACTTTGTATTTTAAAGATAATTGTTCTTGTGTTATGTGCTTACAAATTTAATGTCTTAAACTGCTGATCTAAGTTACCTTGCTTATATATAGTGTTTCACTATAGTTTGGATATTTATATCCGTTTTGGAGCTGATAGTTACGGCCCATTCAAATGAACGCTGGACGAGTCATTTGCTCGGCCATTTAAGTGATTATTTTAAGATTCCCTATAAATTATAATTCCTTTTGAGCTAAATTGACCTGTCTGACCCTAAACAGTTACTACACAGTCTACTAATACTCTAATGACTGCCAGTGCAAAGTTACTTATAGTTAGTAAGATGTCAAAAGTGGGACATCAAAATAGTGTTACCGATATTTATACTAAAATTCTGCAGGAGAGGGAAAAAAATAGACAAAATTATAGAACCAATATCATGTGGATATAACTTAAATTGTGTAACAGTTTGCTGGTGTGGCTGTAATAATCGCACGATGACGAAGGAGAAATTAAACAAAAACATACCTCACAGGAGATTACTTGAAAATGGAATAGCACAACCACTTCAACATAAATGAGACTGAACAAAGAACTAAGAGTTACTTAGGGCTTAAATACACAGAGTGAGTTAATCAGGAGAAACTGAAACTGGTGTGGAACTCATGAGTAACTATGGAAACAAACTAGCAGACAGAACTCGGAACCGGAATATGGTAATGAACGAAAATGAAACCAAAACAGAACTAGACCGTGACATACTTGGGAAAAGTTCATATTGAAATCTTGAGATCTCATCTCTCCAACAATAAATGGTTTTACAGTACAACGTATAGGACAGAAAATGTCAAAATCTTTTGACTTGAACACTCAATTATAATATGCATAATTATAATATGTAATACCATTGCAGTGCATACAATATTATGTGGATGTAATGCACTCCACTTCTTTATAGAGCAGCCTTAGTGACTCTCCAGTAGAGCAGAACTATAACATTCTGTTCTCTTTAGACTCGTTAGAGAGCTGATATGCTATTCAAATCCTGACAAGCATAAGGGAGTCACCTGATGGGATGTTAGCTATGCTGAGATCTCCCCACCGCACCTCCCAGCTCTTAGCTCATCTCTGGAAGAATAGATCGATGGTCGCCTCCTCCTCTTCTGTGTGGGATTTCAACTTCCCGCTTAGAGAATATTCACACACACACACACACACACACACACACACACACACACACACACACACACACACACACACATACACATACACATACACACACACACACACACACACACACACACACACACACACTTATAACACACCGGTGAATACACAAACACTTGTCACAGTTTGAGGAAATCTGTTGCCACAGAAACACACACTGATGCGAGCCACAGACAAGAATGTGTGATAACGCAGAGCATCAATGCAGCCAAAGCCTAAAAAAAATGATGCTTGCCTGAATGCTTTACGAATCCAGAAATAGATTTCATAGTGTCCTGATATGTGTGGTGAATTCTGTTGTTATCTCTGAGGAGCAATTTCACCTTGCAGCTAATTTTTGGAATATCTGCTCTCCTGCATGTAACTTGTATATTCCATTCATGACACCTCACAGGTAGATTCGCCAAGCTGTCAAACGTGTTGCATTTCTGATTTGACTCAAATATACATAATGTATATCTTTTCCTCATCTCTGTGGAACACAAATGAGCTGCTGGAGCTGGGTGTTGTTGTCATGGTGATGTGAGGCTTGATGAATGGCAGTGCAATCGTGAGCTCTTATTTGTAATTGGTTTATTGCAAGAGAACTCAGTCTGTCTCTCTCCGTCTTCATTCCATGAGCTCCAATTCATTATCAAATGATGAAGCATGTTTTGCCCTCTGACAAGCTCTTCTTTCTAATAGCGTTCAGCCAAACTGTGAAAATGTGAACATTCATGTATTTATGGCTACGATTCACTGCTAGTCACACTGGTAAATAATTGATCAGCTTGATTGCCATGTCACATTAGCCTTCTATTCTTAGTTTCAGGGATAATCCTTTATATTTGACAATTTTAAGGATTACATAGCAGGAACCCAATTTATGACCCATAGGTTAATTTCATCTTCATGTGATTCACAATGGAAAACGTCTCGGTTACGTATGTAACCCTCGTTCCCTGAGTAGGGAATGGAGACGTTACGTTGGATGATAACGAATGGGGTTTCGCTTAGAAAGCCTATCAACTTCGAGTATTACAAAACGAGCCAATGGCAAAGAAATGCCATGGGTCTGCGGAATTTGCATAGCGTAACACCGCCTCACCTCGTGGGTATAAAAGGAGGACGCTGGCAACATGCAGATATGTTTCTTCGCTGAGGAGCCAAGACTGAGCTCAGGCGATCCCCGCTGTAGAGCGGAAAGTGGCAGGCAGACGTAACGTGAGGTCACTCCGAGTTACGTCGGAAGACGACGAATGGGGTTACCAGTCTAATCACACCACCTTCTCGGCTGTCTTCCAGTGCCCTGCGTAAATCTGAGATCCCTGTCGTGAGACTGGCACGGACGAAGGACTCCTATTTAGCACAGGAATACCAAGGTACACTGGGGAGCATATCCCATAGCTTAGAGGAAATATGCAATTATTGCCAACCCCAGAGAGGGGGGGGGGGGTTACTTAGAGAATACACATATGACCCAGAGGGATGCATATGGAGAACACTGGAGTGTCCAGCCGCAGGTTGAATATTTCAACCCCAGGGGTGGCAAGGTGGCTTGCCAAGGGAAAGACACATGCTCAGAGCGGCTTACAGTGGAAATACACATGTGGGGGTCGCTCAGAGGTGGGACCATGCACACGGGAGGCACCTAGCCGACGCGCAGGCAATAGACACTGGCGCCGACGTCAGGAGTGATGGAGGAACTCAGGGCTTTCGGGGAAGCTCACCTGAGGAGAATATCGCACGTATCCAGTCCGTGGAGTGGAATGGCGAGCAAGCGAAGGCACCTGAGCGGGTCCAGTACTAGCTGGTTGAAGCGAGTACATGAAAGGACACTGGCTCCACTCAGAGATTGTAGAATCTGGTGAATGTGTTCGGTGTCGCCCAGCCTGCCGCTCTGCAGATGTCTGCTAGCGAGGCGCCATGCGCTAGAGCCCAAGAGGACGCCGCACTCCGGTGGAGTGGGCAGTCAGACCAAGGGGGCACGGTCGACCTTGCTGCTGGTATGCCAAAGCAATGGCGTCCACTATCCAGTGAGACAACCTATGCTTGGAGAGAGCCTTTCCCTTCAGCTTCCCACCATAACCTACAAAGAGCTGGTCTGAGGTCCTGAAACAATGCGTTCTGTCTACATAGTTGCGGAGAGCACGTACTGCACAGAGCAGTGCCAAGGCTGGGTCTGCCTCCTCCACGGGCAGCGCTTGCAGGTTCACCACCTGGTCCCGAAAGGGAGTGGTAGGAACCTTGGGCTCATATCCAGGCCGGGGTCTCAGGATCACTTGAGAGTAAGCCGGCCTGAAATCCAGGCACGCTTCATCAAACGGAGAATGCGTGCAGGTCCCCTACCCTCTTGAAGGAGGCCAATGCAACCAGGAGCGCTGTCTTCATTGACAGGAACTTAAGCTCCACTGATTGCAGAGGCTCAAAGGGAGCACTCTGCAGGGCAGTTAACACCACTGAGAGGTCCCAAGAGGGAACGAGAGGAGGGCGAGGAGGATTCATTCTCCCCGCTCCTCTCAGGAACCTGACGATCAAGTCGTGCCTTCCCAAGGACTTACCTTCAACAAAGTCGTGCTGTGCGGCAATGGCGGCAACATAGACTTTTAGGGTGGAGGGAGACAGCCTTCGCTCCAACCCATTTTGTAGGAAGGAAAGCACGACACTGACCGAACATCTCCGGGGGTCTTCTCGGTGAGAAGAGCACCAGTTGACGAAGAGGTTCCACTTCAACGCATAGGCATGTCTCGTGGACAATGCTCTAGAGGAAGTGATGGTAGCCACCACCGGTGGTGGTAGGGTACTCAAACCTGCCTCGACCCGTCCAGGAGCCACACGTGGAGGTTCCAAAGATCGGGACGAGGGTGACATAGGGTGCCCCATCCCTGAGAAAGGAGGTCCTTCCTCAGAGGGATCGGCCAGGGAGGTGCTGTCGCGAGGAGTACTAGTTCGGAGAACCAGGTCCGGGTGGGCCAGTGTGGCGCAACCAGAATGACCTGCTCCTCATCCTCCCTGACCTTGCGCAAGGTCTGCGCAAGAAGGCTCACTGGGGAAAATGCATATTTGCGGCCCCGCGGCCAGCTGTGCGCCAGTGCATCCGTGCCGAGCGTGCCCCCGGTCAGGGAATAATACAGGGCGCAATGGGTCGAGTCGTGAGAGGCAAACAGATCTATCTGTGCGTCCCTGGACTAGTCCCAAATCAGCTGAACCGACTTGGGATGGAGTCGTCAATCTCCCGGGAGGGGCTGAAGCCGTGAGAGCACGTCGGCTGCACAGTTCAGGGCTCCGGGGATATAAATGGCATGAAGCGATCTCAGATGCTTCTGACTCCATATGAGGAGGTGGCGGGCGAGTTGCGACATACGGCGGGAGCGTAGACCACCTTGACAGTTGATGTACGCTACAGTGGCGGTATTGTTTGATCGGACTAGTACGTGTTGATTCTTGAGCACGGCCCGGAAGCGGCGCAGAGCAAGACGTACAGCCAGCAACTCGAGGCAATTGACGTGCCATAGGCGCCGGGGTCCTGACCAGGAGCCCGCGGCAGCACGTCCATTGCACATGGCGCCCCAGCCCGTGGTAGAGGCATCTGTTGTTACAACAACATGCCGGGAAGCTCGTTCCAGGGGCACTCCGGCCCGTAGAAAACTGAGGTTCGACCACGGGGTGAAGGTCTGACGGCAGGTCGGAGTAACTGGTACTCGGATGGTGCCGTGTGGCCATGCCCACCTCAGGACTCGGTCGCGAAGCCAAAGCTGAAGCGGTCTCATATGAAGCAATCTGAGCGGCGTTGCCGTGGCTGCAGATGTCATATGCCCCAGGAGCCTCTGAAAAAGTTTCAGTGGAACCGCACTCTTGCCCTCGAACTGTCTCAGACAAGTCAGCAGTGACTGCGTGCGCTCGCTCATAAGCTGTGCCTTTTACATTGCGACCGAGTCGATTTCCATAACGAAAAGAGAGATCCTCTGCACGGGGCAAAGTTTGCTCTTCTCCCAGTTGACCCGAAGGCCCGGACGGGCTAGGTGCCGGAGCACTAGGTCCCTGTGTTCACAAACCTGGTCTCGAGAGTGAGCTAGTCTCAGCCAGTCGTCGAGATAACTCAGGATGCGAACCCCGTGTTCCCGTAGGGGAACAAGGGCTGCCTCGACGACCTTCGTGAAGACGCGAGGAGACAAGGCTAACCCGAATGGGAGAACCACGTACTGACATGCCTGCCCCTCGAAAGCAAACCGTAGGAACGGTCCGTGTCGAGGGGGAACGGAGACATGAAAGTAGGCGTCCTTCGGGTCGATTGCTGCAAACCAATCCTGAGGCCGTACACATTCGAAAATGCGTTTGGCCGTGCCAGGATTGGCCGTAACCTACCGGTTTTCTTCGGGACAATGAAGTACGGGCTGTAGAAGCCGGACCTCATTTTGGCTGGAGGGACAGTCTCGATCGCACCCTTCGCCAGTAGGGTAGCAATCTCTACTCTCATGATAGGGGCATTGCCACTGACCAAAGTGGAGCGGACTCCCCTGAAGCGGGGAGGAGACCGCGCAAACTGAATCACGTAGCCGAGCCTGATCGTCCGAGCGACCCAGTGGGACAGGTTGGGAAGCTCTAGCCAGGCTCCCAACGACTGTACCAGCGGGGTCATACGTACCACAGACTTACCACCGGTGGTGCAGCAAGGCGGAATGACTGGCCCAGACGTGGACGGCATAGCGGCCCGGTGTGGGGGCACAGTCATTAACCGCGCCCTGACAGAGGAGACCAGGGAAGGATGAACGTTCCACGGGGGTCTGCTCTGCCAGGAGGCTGGCGACAGAGGCGGATGAGAGCGGCACGGTCCGGGGACGGTGCGCACTGTCAAACGGCTCTGGGACAGAGGAGGACGAGGGGTGCACGGCTCGGGGGCGGCGAACCGTGTCGTCCAAGAACTCTGTGTGCTCAGGGATGAACATGTCACTTCTTGCTTTAACCACATAAGGGTGCTGCCCACCTGGGGGTGAGCAGCGGGGAGTGGAAAACAAAGGATTCTCCCCCGGCCCTCCACCGGGGGAAGGAGTGGTCCTGCTACCATCTCCTGAGAAGTGACCATCATCCCTGAGCAGCCCGTCTCAGAAGCGTCACTTGGCCCGGCGTTTAGCGGGGGGCGGGGCAGGAGAGGGCTGTGGCGTCCCCCTGCGGCCTCCAGAGCCAGCCCGGGTGAACGGGTGGGGTGGAAGCCGGGGGAGGGCGCCTTCGGCGGTGGGCAGACTGAGGGGTCTGAGCGGACGGTGGGGCCGTCGGGGCAGAATATGCCTCAGTCTGCTCATGGGCGGTTGAGAGCTGTTGTACAGCCCTGAACCGCACCGCTGAAGGGCTGACCTGGGATATGAGGGTGTCTGGCAGACAGGACCGCCCTACATCCTGCACATCGGACAGGTTAAGCCACAGGCTTGAATGGAGTACATCACCTGACCCAGGGAGCGTGCGGCAGCTTTCGTCGCTCGGGGAGCAAGGTCAGTGGCGGTGCGCAGCTCAATGAAGAGCCCTGGGTCAGTCCTGCCCTCCTGCATGTCCATGAACACCTGGGCCAGGAAGACCAGCAGAATGGCCATGGCATGCAGTGAGGCGGCTGCCTGTCCTGGGCGCTATAGGATTTCGCCACAAGTGTAGACGAAAAACTACAGGCTTCGGACGGGTGCTTAGGATCGCGCAGAGAAGAAGCACTCTGAGGACACAGTTATTTTAGTATCACAACAGAGCGTTCAACCGGGGGACCCCAGTGTACCCATGGGCAGCGGCCCCGTGGAGGGGAGGAAGGTCGGAGAAGATCAACGAGGGATCGCTGGAAGACAGGGGTCTTCGAGGATTTCGAGATCTCCTGATGCACATCCGGGAAGAAAGGTATTGGAGTGGACGCCGACAGGTGTCAGCGGCCACACCCAAAAACCAATCGTGCAGCAGCGAGCGCACAGGACAGGGCGGAAGGTTCCACTCTAGTCCGACGCTCGCGGCGGCCCGGGAAAGCATGGCTGTCATCTCAGGATCTGACTCGACAAATGCCATATGCACACCCAAAAGTGGCAGCACTGTCAAATCTTCACTTCCTGAAGATTCTTGCCCGCCCTGTGATGCTGCGATGGACAACAGATCCGATTCTGGAACATCAAAAGAAACCCGCGGGGGGTCCGAAGACGGTTCATGGGTTGCGTCAATGAAGAGGGGGGCGTGAGGCACGGACGGATAGTCAGCGCCTTTGTTCCACACCAACACCCTCAGGTCACCCTGGCCACCAGCCAAAGTAGCACCTCACGTGGAGAGTGTTAGATCGGGGTGTGGATGAGGGGACTCTCTCTCTAACGAGATCATTGGGTCTCGACCGTAATGACGCGATGGCCACGTTCCCGCGGGGAGAATGTGAGTCATCCACAAACGCTGCTCTAGCGTGTTCAAGCCCAAGCACGCAGAGCAGAGAATGTGCCCATAAAAATCGGAAATGAGTCAACCGCAACCAGAAATGCACGGGCGAGCTGTCTTTAAAAAGACGTGCCGCGTGCGAGCTCTTTTGTGAGAGAAAAGAAATTCTGAGAGTGTTGAAGCGCCCGGGGAGAAACACACTCACTGGCAAACCACTGCACAGATAACCAGGAAGCGCGTACTCGCTAGGAGATTGCCGTCACACCAACACCAGAGAATCTCGCTCGTCATGATGCTATTAATTTAGCTTTTTTTTTTTTTTTGTAGTAGTATGACAATTCTGGCTGTTCACAAAATAGTTAGTATCTCTGTAGCATAAGAACACATATTTTACATTGTCTTGCTACTCATTTTCACACTTTATATTAATTTATTATTTATTTTAACAAATAATACATAGATTTATATACAGCTTGTATATATACAATAGGTAAAAAGCTTTTAAATCATACTAAGTCATATCTTGGTGTGATTCTGGAGTCAGACCTTAGTTTCAGTAGTCATGTCAAAGCAATAACTAAATCAGGATACTATCATCTAAAAAATATTGCAAGAATTGGATGCCTTGTTTCCAGCCAAGACTTAGAAAACCTTGTTCATGCTTTCATCACCAGCAGAGTGGATTATTGTAATGGACTTGTAGTGTTACAAATTTATTAAATGTTTTAATTTAGGTTCAACAGTATTTTAACTGAGAAAGTTCACACAAGTGTTTAACATTTTGAGGCATAGGACATTAACCTTTTGTTACTTCTCAAGAACAGCTGGACTTTTGTCTCTATGATAATGTTAAGGTTTGAGTGATCTAATCAGGCTGATTGGATTAGCATCTGATGTCACAAACCTGCCTGTTCCTGTCTGTCCTGATTTCTCTATTGTAAGTTAAATTGATCAGAGCACTGAGACTATCACCTTTTGTCTTTATGCACTGCCTGGCCATTAAGCTCAATGATAATGTGAAGGTAGGTGATACAATCAGGCTGATTGGATTGCCATCTATACATGACACTGTTATGCTGATGAGATCAGGGCTGGGGAATTTCCAGTAAGGTTCCTAAACCTGTATACCTCATTTACATGCTTGATTTCAGAGTGCCTACACCTTTTATGTAACTCCTCCCCCTTAAAGGGTATATGAACTAAAATGTATACTGCCTTTAGTTCAGACTTGGTGACTACAGCGATGCCACAGCAATAAAGAACTCTGCTTAAAAGATACCCCCAAGTCTCCTGGTCTTCGCTTCTGAGTTTTCAAACACTTTAGAAGAAAAAGTTCACAACAGACTCCTCACTAGCCTTCCCAAAAAGATCATGAGACAGGTGCAGATCATACAGAACGCTGCTGCCAGGATTCTGAGCAGAACCAGAAAATATGAACATTTCACACCAGTCCTTGGGTCTTTACATTGGCCCCCAGTTACATTTAGGATTGATTTTAAAGAATTATTAAGTGAGAGAAGTTGTCACACTGTTCATAACTCCAACACTAGAGGCTCTATCTCAAAAATCAAATAGCCACTCTGTGTGACTTCTTCTTCTACAGTCAACTTCCTGTTCACATGTGGTCAAGATCACTCTAATCTGAGGTTAGCACAATTTTCTTATTTTTCTGCTTAAAAAGTAAAGAAATTGCATTTTATATTTTATGCAATACAACTTTGTTAGGTATGAATGTTAAAAATGATTAGTTTACACAAAATAGAGGAGACAATAACGTGTCTTTTGACACTTTAGCTAAAGTGCTATGTTGAGCTAACCTTGAGATTTAGCCAACATTAGCACACATGTCAGTTTGGGGCAAGTTGTCTCAATGACTTTGTCTCATGTGACAACTTGCCCCTGTACAAATAAACACATAGAACATGCTCAAAAAACATTGTGATATTGTAATTTTTTTGTAATTGCAATAAGGTTTTTGAAGGAAGGAAGGAGAGGCAGGAATTAAGGAAAGAAAGACAGGAAGGAAGATCGAAATTATCAACGAAAGACATGGCAGTACACCAGCTGACATAATGTTAAAGGGAGTCAGGGAGGTAAAGTTGCAGAACAAATCAATCAGAAGTACAGCAAAGGATTTTGACATAAATTACCGTACTCTGACTCGGTATTGCCAAAAAATTACCAGAGAAGAAATTAAAAGTCAGACAGCCATGCCAACAACAAATGGTTGGTTATTCAACACCACAGAAGATTTTTTCACCTTATTTGGAAAAGCAGCTTGTTGAGTACATTACTTGGTCAGCTGACATTTATTTTGGTCTGTCGCCAAGTGAGGTCAGAAAGCTTGCCTACCAGTTTGCTGTGGCACACCAGCTGAAGTTCACACCTTTGTGGGCAGAAAAAGAAAAGGCCAGCAAAGAGTGGTTTACAGGCTTCTTAAAGCAGCATTCAATGCTGTCACTGAGAAAGCCAGAGGCAAATAGCCTTGCCAGGGCAAGTAGCTTCAACAGAGAGAATGTTAATGTTTTGTTTGACAACTTAAAGAAAGTGTTACGCAAATTTGAGTTTGGACCAGAAGACATGGATTGATTCCATTCTTAAGCTTCTGAACAAATGGGTTTTTGGGGTGCGGACTAATGGGGCAGTGAACCCGAGGTTACCCCGTGAGTCAGTCCTAGAGCTCCTCCCGTCCGATTTTAGGGAAAAATCGGGTCCATCGGAGATGTCCAATAGATTTCTTAGGCACCACAATAACACCTCAGACAGAGTTTAATCACCATGGGAAAATCTCAGAGTAAAACTGGGAGATGTGAAAAATATGGGGTCAAAAATATATTTTGCCAGATGAGAAGTTTATCTATGTATCATCTTTTTACTCTTTTAATTCATTTTAGAACTGTATCATATATCTATTTTAATTGTCTTAAGTATCAGTTAGTTAATCAATAACTAATTAATTTTGTCATAAATCCTGAAGAACTACTATTAAGTATGGTTCAAGAAAAATAACTATGAAGTAACTACTAATGAACAGTCATACACAGTAGTTACTACAATAATCTGTTTTATTTTTGCAGTGGAGTGGTGAATGAAGTACACAAATCAAGTACTTGTGTAAAAGTACATATACCACAATAAAATATTACTCCAGTAAAATTATAATTAGGGCTATTCATTTCCAAAATTACCTTAGTAAAAGTACAAAGGTAATTCATTTTTAAAGTACTTGGAAAGTAAAAAGCACAGATTTTTTTTTTCTAGCCAGTTTTAGTCATTCTTCAGCCCCAATAAGAAAGATAAGCGGAGACATTTACCTATAGGATATTTGATCTGCAAATAACTTTTTATTTCATTAGCAAAACTTATCATAATGTACATTACATTCATGGTGTTTTTTTACAGTAAGTTTGATATGAGTCAGAAGTATGTGGTAATTCTTTATTAATTATTAATGGGTTCCCTATATTTTCACTTTAGAATATTGTTTCAGGTTCTAAGTCATTCCTGAAGAATTATCTAATAATTCTTTATTAATTAACAATTAATTTCCTTACATTTTCACTTTAGAATACTGTTTCAGGTTATCAGTTGCCTAATTCCTGGATAATTATTTGATAATTCTTTATTAATTATTAAGGGGTTCCATATATTTTCACTTTAGAATACTGTTTCAGGTTCTAAGTCATTCCTGAAGAATTATCTAATAATTATTTATTAATTACTAATAAGTTCCCTATATTTTCAGTTTCCCTCGGTCGTTGCCTCAAATACATGAATTTACTCAATGGCGTTCTATGCTGAGGAAAACAGACACACACAGTACTGTATATAAAATATGAAACTAATCTGAGGTCATAGTTATGGCAAAGCACTTGTGTGGGGTTCCTTTCTGAAGATGATTTCTTACAGAACACACTCACAAAACCACACAGGCAAACATTTAACTTTAACATTATATGTATTTGTTAAAATTGCTACTTCTATTAATAACATTAGTGAATAAGAAAGGTCATAACTCAATGTAGTTTTGTATGACTGTTCATTAGTTACTTCTTAGTTATTAAGTTGGCTTGTGAAAGCCAACTTACTGAAATCCTATTTAAACTTGTTATTAGTGGTGCTTGCTGAAAGCAAGGCAACACTAGTGTTATCTTGCATACTTATTAGTGGTGCTTGCCAAAGGCAAAGCAACACTACTGTTCTCTTGCATACTTATTAGTGGTGCTTGCCAAAGGCAAAGCAACACTAGTGTTCTCTTGCATACTTATTAGTGGTGCTTGCTGAAAGCAAGGCATCACTATTGTTATTGTGTATACTTACTAGTGGTGCTTGCCATAGGCAAAGCAACACTAGTGTTCTTGTGCATACTTATTATAATTAGTGTGAATGCTTCAAGCATTCACACTATTGAAATCCAAATCTTTATTATTATTCCGTATTCTTCCGTGGTCGCTTTCAACTCCTCTCTACTTTGTGCTACAAAAACCATTCAAGTATCAAAATGTTCAGCTTTTCAATGACTTGTGTGCTATTGTTTTTCTTTTTTATACCTTTTATAATTTTTAAACTATTAATCTTTTTGTGCATTTTTTTTAACATTTAAGTGCGGATGAGAGAGACTTCAGAGCTAGAGCACGTGATGTCATCTGCTCGAGTGAGCCAGCTTGAAAATTAATCGTAAAAAATAATTTTTAAATCGCTGGCCTGGCCACAATTTGAACTCTTCGGGCATGTAATTATACTTGAAACGTAGGTATTTTTGTTGTGGTTCCTCACGTGTGTTTATTAAATCCCTCGGACTTATAATTTTTTCTCTGTGTCCTTCCAAAGGACAAGAGTGACAGACAATCCTCCATTGGCAGCAATTATAAATTCAGGTCAAACTTTAGTGATCAGAACATTACGGACCAGTTTTTCAACTCGCCAAAGTGGTCCCTTTTTTCAACTCTATCCACACAAAAAATACATCACATCGTTCACAAAGGCCTTGTGTCGCTCATGGTCAGGTCATTTCGCCGATACAACCTATAGTTTTGTCTCTAGGGAGGTTTGTTTGAGGCCAAGTATCAGCGATTTTGGCCTCTGTCTAAATAGGAAAGCTGATTGCACAGGTGATGTTGATTAGACAAGATCAAAGGGAGACACACATAATTGCTCCTGTTTTCTGATTGGTGGACAGTCACTGAGCTCTTTTCTGAAGGAACTTTAATTACTACAGGTTTTTGTTGCATTTATGCTTCTGCTTCTCCTGTTCTCCCTCCCTCTTCCCTCCTCTTCTCCTCCTTCCATCCTCTAATCCTCCTGTCCTCCTCTTCTCCCCTCCTTTCCTAATCTCTTCTTCTCCTTTCTACTCCTCCTTTTATCCTCTTCTATCTATCTGCCTGTCTAACTATTTGACTTTCTGTGTCCAAATTATCTATCTATCTATCTATCTATCTATCTATCTATCTATCTATCTATCTATCTATCTATCTATCTATCTATCTATATATCTGTCTATCTATCTATCTATCTATCTATCTATCTATCCCTCTGTCTTTCTCTACCTTTCTTTTTTTGTTCTCCTTTACTTCTCTACCTCTGTCTCTTTCTCTACCCCTTTATTTATTTACCTCTGTCTACTTCTCTACCTCTCTAATTAAACTCTTTAGTTTTCTACAATTTTCTTTTTATCTTTTTTTGCATTTCAGCTTATTAATGCATTTGAATTAAGCTTTTTTTGCATTTTTGCTCTGTTTTGCAGTTGTTTGTGCATCTCAGCTTGTTTAGCAATATTTTGCAGTTGTTTGTGCATTTCATTTAAGCATTTCAAGCATTCACACGCATGTTCCGCAGGAAATGCAATTTTTCTAGTTACTACAGGTTTTTGTTGCATTTATGCTTCTGCTTCTCCTGTTCTCCCTCCCTCTTCCCTCCTCTTCTCCTCCTTCCATCCTCTACTCCTCCTGTCCTCCTCTTCTCCCCTCCTTTCCTAATCTTTTCTTCTCCTTTCTACTCCTCCTTTTATCCTCTTCTATCTATCTGCCTGTCTAACTATTTGACTTTCTGTGTCCAAATTATTTATCTATCTATCTATCTATCTATCTATCTATCTATCTATCTATCTATCTATCTATCTATCTATCTATCTATCTATCCCTCTGTCTTTCTCTACCTTTCCTTTTTTGTTCTCCTTTACTTCTCTACCTCTGTCTCTTTCTCTACCCCTTTATTTATTTACCTCTGTCTACTTCTCTACCTCTCTAATTAAACTCTTTAGTTTTCTACAATTTTTATCTTTTTTTGCATTTCAGCTTATTAATGCATTTGAATTAAGCTTTTTTTTGCATTTTTGCTCTGTTTTGCAGTTGTTTGTGCATCTCAGCTTGTTTAGCAATATTTTGCAGTTGTTTGTGCATTTCATTTAAGCATTTCAAGCATTCACACGCATGTTCCGCAGGAAATGCAATTTTTCTAGTTAGTGTGAATGCTTCAAGCATTCACACTATTGAAATTCAAATCTTTATTATTATTCCGTTTTCTTCCGTGGTCGCTTTCAACTCCTCTCTACTTTGTGCTACAAAAACCATTAAAGTATCAAAATGTTCAGCTTTTCAAGGACTTGTGTGCTATTATTTTTCTTTTTTATACCTTTTATAATTTTTAAACTATTAAGCTTTTTGTGCATTTTTTTTAACATTTAAGTGCGGATGAAAGAGACTGTTCAGAGCTAGAGCACGTGATGTCATCTGCTAGAGTGAGCCAGCTTGAAAATGAATCGTAAAAAATAATTTTAAATCGCTTGCCTGGCCACAATTTGAACTCTTCGGGCATGTAATTATACTTGAAACGTAGGTATTTTTGTTGTGGTTTCTCGCGTGTGTTTAGTAAATCCCTCGGACTTATAATTTTTTCTCTGTGTCCTTCCAAAGGACAAGAGTGACAGACAATCCTCCATTGGCAACAATTATAAATTCAGGTCAAACTTTAGTGATCAGAGCATTACGGACCAGTTTTTCAACTTGCCAAAGTGGTCCCTTTTTTCAACTCTATCCACACAAAAAATACATCACATCGTTCACAAAGGCCTTGTCTCGCTCACGGTCAGGTCATTTCGCCGATACAACCTATAGTTTTGTAAGGATGGCTGGCGCGAAACAGACGTTCCGAAGCTTTGCGAGATCCCGAAGCAAAGATGATTCGAAACACTGATCCGAAGCGTGATTCAAAACACCCACGTCACGTGACAACGGCTAAATGAAGCGTCTAAGTGTTTCATCAGGTGGAGTGCTCCGCCGAATCAGGGTTTCATTGATTGGTCGGTTCGGGAACAAATCACACAATCACACAGTATAAAAGTTTTGTCAACGCATTTTCATATCGTGGGTTTTTGTGAGAGGAGTTTGGTTTTGAGATAGCAGATTTTTGGTGATATAGTGACATTTATAGTGTGATTTGTTTAGTTATATTTAGTATTTAATTTACATTTACACATTGACTTAGAGACACACAGGGTACATATAGTGACACATTAATAGATGCATTGATAGAAATATATATATATATATATATATATATATATATATATATAGATTAATAGATAGATACATATATTACAGATACATATAGATTATTAGATAGATAGGCTACATATAAAATAGATAGATAGATAGATAGATAGATAGATAGATAGATAGATAGATAGATAGATAGATAGATAGATAGATAGATAGATAGATAGATAGATAGATAGATAGAAATGGAGGCTCCACAGAAGAGATGCCGTACATCTGTGGTGTGGGAGCATTTCCATTTGGAAACCCCAAATAAAGTGAGATGTGTGTATTGTGATCGGCAGCTAGCCTACTGCAACAATACATCATCCATGATGCGCCATTTGAGGAGCATTCATCCTGCCGGGTGCAGAGGATGGTAGTGTTCCCCCTGTACCAAGGCCTGCTACTGACACTGCTGGGCCATCTAAGCAAGGTATGCATTGTTTGAAATATAGGCTAATTATAAGTGAAATATAATAACTAAGTGTTGGGCCATTGTTTAGAAAGGCCATGGACTAAGACATGCCTAACATCCCAATCACAACTGCCAATCACTTTAAAAACAAATGTTGTCAAAATAATATTATACTTTGTGAATATACATTTTATATGTCTACATATGAGTACCCAATCTACAGCCAAGACATCATTTTGTTTTTTTGTAATTGTTGTATTTCTATAATGCACTTTATCTTTCTCTGCACACTGAGCATAAATATTCATAACATAACTTTGTTTAGGAAGGTTTCCAAATGAACCAGTAGACTACTTTCATGGTAGGCTACTATTTTTCCGATATATTTGTCTGAAAGTATGTTTTATCTTCTCTTTTAAAAGGCAGACAGAGGGAATTGGATGAGGCTCTTCTGAACATGGTGGTGAAGGATCTGCAGCCCTTCACCATCGTGGAGGATGAGGGTTTCAGGGCCTTTGTGAACAAGCTTGATCCAAGCTATGTCCTCCCATCCCGGAAGGTGCTTAAAACAATGGTCAGCGAAAGGTACAACACAACCAAGGAGAAGACAATGGAGGACCTACAAAAGGCGGAATTTGTTAGCCTTACGGCTGACATGTGGTCTTCCATTAATATGGATGGATATCTTGGTGTAACATGCCATTACATAACACCAGAGGCAACAATGGCAACTGTTTTACTGGGTGTAAGGAGGTTTTACCAAACCCACACAGCCCAGCATCTCATGGAGGCTAAAGCCTTGCTAATGGCTGAGTGGGGAATAACCTCCAAAGTTCACTGCATGGTGACTTACAATGCATCCAACATGATCCTAAGTGCCCAGCTACTCAACCTTCGCCATGTCCCATGTTTTGCTCATAATTTGAATTTGATAGTGAAAAAGGCCCTGGATCAAACCCCAGTCATCAATGAAATTCGCCAGAAAGCCAGAAAGATAGTGGGGTTGTTCAGATCCAGCTGCAAAGCAAAGGACAAGCTTGTGGAGATGCAGAGTTTGATGGGCAGACCAAGTCTGAAAATGATACAGGAGGTTGAAACGAGATGGAACAGCACATTCGAACATGCTACAACGCTTGTATGAGCAACGTGAGCCAGTGGGTGCTGCACTTGCCAATTTAAACAGTGATACTGCTCCCCTGACAAGTCTTGAGTATGACATTATTCAACAGTCATTGACACTTCTTCAACCATTCAAACTAGCAACAACAGAGATGTCAGAGGAACAGAGAGTGTCTGCTTCAAAGCTCATACCATTGTACAGGATGTTGCAGCACAAGCTTGCACAGAAAAAAGGAAATGCAACGCAGGAATCAACTGTACAATTAGGTAGGACACTATGACCATACGTGTAATTGGCCATAACTCTCATATTGTTGTCATTATTTTAATTAATATGGTTTTCTCTTGTGTTGGCTCATAGGCTCACATCTACAAGAAGGTCTGCACTCCAGATGTGGAGGGTACGAGACTTTTAGAGCCTTGGCACTGGCTACACTGCTGGACCCAAGGTTTAAAAATGTGGCTTTTGGAAATCCTGCCAAAGCCCTGGATGCTGAAAAGCACATCACACTGGAGTGTGCTTCACTGATGCGTTCAAACACAACTCCTGGTGAGTTTCAGTCTATGTTATCTTATGTAATGTGATTCATGAAATTTATTCTTCATATGTGTTGTCAGTTTATGATTTGTTACTAATTGCCGTTTTCTTTTAATTCAGAACCACAAATGTCAACATCAGGCCCATCATCATCAACACCAGTTGAAACACAAGACAGTTTATGGGAACATTTTGACAATCGTATCCGTGAGACCCAGATGATACACAATCCTACAGCTGATGCCACAGTGGAAGTGAAAAAATACCTCAGCGATGCGTTTTTGCCCAGAACTCATGATCCTCTAACTTACTGGAAAGAGAGAACAGTAATCTTTCCTCATTTGTATGTCCTAGCTAAATAATATCTTTGTATGCCAGCAACAAGTGTCCCTTGTGAGAGAATTTTTTCAAAGGCTGGAGAAATTATCTGTAAAAAAAGAAGTAGGCTGAGTCCTTCAACAGCAGAGAAATTAATATTTTTGAATAAAAATCTATAAGAAAGGGAGACATTGTGGCTTGATTTATTTTTATTAATATTCATTTTTCATGACCAAAATCACATTATGCAATGTGAAGAGACTACAGGTTACAAGCTTCATATATTACAAAAATACAATAATAAAAAAAAAAAAACCAACACATTTTTTTATTAGCTCTTTGTAAAGGTTGTTTCAGATCAACACCTGCAAGTGACCACTAGGTGTCACCGTGGAGACAGGTTTCGGATTGATTCGAAGCCTCGAAACAAAATGGCACATTTGCTTCGACTGTTTCATTGCTTCACGAAGCCTCGATCTGCCCATCACTATAGTTTTGTCTCTAGGGAGGTTTGTTCGAGGCCAAGTATCAGCGATTTTGGCCTCTGTCTATATAGGAAAGCTGATTGCCCAGGTGATGTTGATTAGACAAGATCAAAGGGAGACACACATAATTGCTCCTGTGTTCTGATTGGTGGACAGTCACTGAGCTCTTTTCTGAAGGAACTTTAATTACTACAGGTTTTTGTTGCATTTATGCTTCTGCTTCTCCTGTTCTCCCTCCCTCTTCCCTCCTCTTCTCCTCCTTCCATTCTCTACTCCTCCTGTCCTCCTCTTCTCCCCTCCTTTCCTAATCTCTTCTTCTCCTTTCTACTCCTCCTTTTATCCTCTTCTATCTATCTGCCTGTCTAACTATTTGACTTTCTGTGTCCAAATTATCTATCTATCTATCTATCTATCTATCTATCTATCTATCTATCTATCTATCTATCTATCTATCTATCTATCTATCTATCTATCCCTCTGTCTTTCTCTACCTTTCTTTTTTTGTTCTCCTTTACTTCTCTACCTCTGTCTCTTTCTCTACCCCTTTATTTATTTACCTCTGTCTACTTCTCTACCTATCTAATTAAACTCTTTAGTTTTCTAAAAAAAAAATTTTTATCTTTTTTTTGCATTTCAGCTTATTAATGCACTTATAAATCCCATAGACTTAACATTGCGTCAAACTTTGACGAGTCGTAGCTCGGAACGAGGATGTCGCAGAAACGTGTAATTTACCACATTTGAAGAGGTTGACAGGCTCTGTAAGAACATACCACACAATGGGGTAAAAGTTGCACCCCTGGGGTGCAGGAGCTGCCCAAAGTTGCCCCATTGACTTACTATGGTGTAGGACGGCCCATGAAATCCGCTTTTATATTGAACATAACTCTGGATCACAGTGTCGTAGAGACAAAGGGGCGGAATCATTTTACTCAGACGGCCAATCAGTCTCTCAGGATCATTGTGAAGCTATCAAGCCACGCCCTAGCAACCATTTAGAGCTCCTTAGCAACAAGTTCCATAGACTTCCATTGAAACAGATCAAAGGGATATCTCAGGATATAAGAGTCATAGAAACATGAGGGTGGGCTCCTTTGACTCGGGGCAGCAAACAGCCAATCCTGAATCACCTCAACACATCCTAACCCCTCCCTAGCAACCATTGTCAAGCACCTTAGCAACAAAAATCCAAAGAGGGATATCTTACATTCTGAATGTCACAAAGGCGTGGGAGTTGGTTTATATCATTCACACTGACAAGAAGCCTTTGGAGTTTCATGATTGGCAGCTGCCAAGCCATTCCCTAGCAACCAAACAGAGTACCCTAGCAATCATTTTGCAAGACCTATATCTCTGCATCAGAACATCGTATAGAGATGTGGTTTGGCTCTTTTGACTCATGCTAGCAAACAGGGCTTCCAACATGCTACACATGCTAGCTGTGAATAGCTACATGCTAATAGCGATTAGGTAGTGCTAAATCATGCCAAGAAAGTGTTAAGAACTCCAATAGTAACTATCTGTGACAACTACCAACCACCTAGTAACATCATAGCAACCACCCAGAATACCTTAGCAACCACCTAGCAACGTCCTAGCAACCACCCAGAATACCCTAGCAACCGCCTAGCAACACCATAGCAACCACCCAGAATACCCTAGCAACCGCCTAGCAACCACCCAGAACACCCTAGCAACCGCCTAGCAACCACCCTAGCAACGCCATAGCAACCACCCAGAATACCCTAGCAACCACCTAGCAACACCATAGCAACCACCCAGAACACCCTAGCAACCGCCTAGCAACGCCCTAGCAACCACCAAGAATACCCTAGCAACCGCCTAGCAACCACCCAGAATACCCTAGCAACCGCCTAGCAACGCCATAGCAACCACCAAGAACACCCTAGCAACCACTTAGCAACACCATAGCAACCACCCAGAACACCCTAGCAACCGCCTAGCAATGCCCTAGCAACCACCAAGAATACCCTAGCAACTGCCTAGCAACGCCCTAGCAACCACCCAGAATACCCTAGCAACCGCCTAGCAACACCATAGCAACCACCCAGAATACCCTAGCAACCGCCTAGCAACCACCCAGAAAACCCTAGCAACCGCCTAGCAACGCCCTAGCAACCACCCAGAATACCCTAGCAACCACCTAGCAACACCATAGCAACCACCCAGAATACCCTAGCAACCGCCTAGCAACGCCATAGCAACCAACCAGAACACCCTAGCAACCACCCAGAATACCCTAGCAACCACCCAAAACACCCTAGCAACCACTCAGAACACCTTAGCAACGCCCTAGCAACCACCTGAACACATGAATAAGCCATATCTCAGCACCAAAACATCGTACAGACATGTTTGTTGGTTCGTATGCAATCATGTACCACACTCTAGCAACCGTGTGGCGAGTTTTGCCACTGCAAGCACCACTTCACATTTTCTTCTGGAAATGTACATTCTAGTTATTCTTATTATTCTGGACAAAGTTTGGCGCGTAAGTCGTTCCGCAAATTTTGTCACAGACCCCTGAGTGAGGTGTCAAATTGTGCGGCTCATTGAGGAGAGGTGTGCCATGACTTTTCTAAGCGATCGGGTGTACGATGTTCGCATAGCGGACGAAAAAGTGGCCAAAAAAATCCCATTGACTTAACATTGCGGAATGTTCAGAAATTCAAATCCCAACTGTCACTTTCACACACACCCACAGAAAAGGGCCTGACAGCCCTGCCCTCTCTCTCTCCCTCAGAGGATTTATTTTATCAAGCAGCCAATAAGTAATGGCCTAAAATCTTCATAGCCACACCATAGCAACCAGTTACAGCACCCTAGCAACCGTGGGCGATAGGCACGAGACAAATACATGACAAATACATGACAAATACCAACCACCTAGTAACACCATAGCAACCACCCAGTATACCCTAGCAACTACCTAGCAACAACCAGAATACCCTAGCAACCGCCTAGCAACAAAATAGCAACCACCCAGAACACCCTAGCAAACACCTAGCAACACCATAGCAACCACCTAGAACACCCTAGCAACCACCTAGCAACATCCTAGCAATGATCCAGAATACCCTAGCAACCGCCTAGCAACCACCCAGAATACCCTAGCAACCACCTAGTAACATCATAGCAACCACCAAGAATACCCTAGCAACCAACTAGCAACATCATAGCAACCACCCAGAACACCCTAGCAACCACCCAGATCACCCTAGCAACCACCTAGAAACACCATAGCAACCACTAATATACCAGTTATTAATACCAAAATAACTAATCTATTTCTTTCTAACTAATATTTCTATCTTTCTTTCTTTCTAACTAATCTTTCTATCTTTCTTTCTTTCTAAACTTTCTTTCAATCTTTCTTTCTAATCTTTCTTTAAATCTTTCTTTCTTTCTAACTAATCTTCCTTTCTATCTTTCTTTCTCTCTTTCTAATCTTTCTTTCTAACTAATCTTTCTTTCCTTTCTAACCAATCTATTTCTTTCTAACTAATCTTTCTTTCTAACTAATCTTTCTTTCTTTCCTTTCTAACTAATCTATTTCTTTCTAACTAATCTTTCTTTCTTTCTAACTAATCTTTCTATCTATCTATCTATCTTTCTTTCTTTCTTTCTCTCTTTCTTTCTAATCTTTTTCAATCTTTCTTTCTTTCTTTCTAACTAATCTTTCTATCTTTCTTTCTTTCTCTCTTGCTAATCTTTCTTTCTAACTAATCTTTCTTTCTTTCTTTTCTAACTAATCTATTTCTTTCTAACTAATCTTTCTTTCTTTCTAACTAATCTTTCTATCTTTCTATCTTTCTCTCTTTCTTTCTAATCTTTCTTTCAATCTTTCTTTCTAATCTTTCTTTCAATCTTTCTTTCTTTCTTTCTTTCTTTCTTTCTTTCTTTCTTTCTTTCTTTCTAACTAATCTTCCTTTCTAACTTTCTTTCTTTCTAACTAATCTTTCTTTCTTTCTAACTTATCTTTCTTTCTTTCTCTTTCTTTCTAATCTTTCTAACCAATCTTCCTTTATAACTTTTCTTTCTTTCTAACTAATCTTTCTTTCTTTCTAACTAATCTTTCTATCTTTCTTTTTTTCTCTCTTTCTAATCTTTCTTTCTAACTAATCTTTCTATTTTTCTTTTTTTCTTTTTTCTTTCTTTCTCTCTTTCTTTCTAATCTTTCTTTCAATCTTTCTTTCTTTCTTTCTAACTAATCTTTCGATCTTTCTTTCTCTCTTTCTTTCTCTCTTTCTTTCTAACTATCTTTCTATCTTTCTTTCTTTCTCTCTTTCTTTGTAATCTTTCTTTCTTTCTTTCTTTCTTTCTAACTAATCTTTCTTTCCCACTAGGAACACCCTAGCAACTTTAAATTACTTCAAACTATACTTTAAACTACTTTAAACTATATACAACTTTAAATTAATTCAAACTTTAAACTAATTTAAACTTTAAACTAATTTAAACTTCAAACTAATTTAAAATTCAAACTACTTTAAATTTCAAACTAATTTAAACTTTAAACTAATTTAAACTTTAAACTCCTTTAAAATTCAGACTAATTTAAACTTTAAACTAATTCAAACTTTAAGCTACTTTAAACTACTTTGAAATTCAAACTAAGTTAAACTTTAAACTACTTTAAACTTCAAACTTCTTCAAACTTATTGGTCAAAACTTTCACAAGCCAACTTAAAGTGTGTCTCGACGAACTTTTTCTAGTAAAGTTTGCTTGTGAAAGCCAACTTACTGAAATCCTACTTAAACTTATTATTAAGTTGGCTTGTGAGAGCCAACTTACTGAAATCCTACTTAAACTTATTATTATTAAGTTGGCTTGTGAGAGCCAACTTACTGAAATCCTACTTAAACTTATTAAGTTGGCTTGTGAGAGCCAACTTACTGAAATCCTACTTAAACTTATTCTTCTTCTTCTTCTTAGCAGTGAAATTTCTATATCTAACTCCTCCTAGAGCTTTAACTCCACATACTCCAAACTCGGCTCGGACACTCAAACTGTTCTGACTCGAGTTGCTATATCTTTTCAGACTGATCGGACTTACGGTTTTCCTAAAAATGACGATCAAAACTCGAAAAAAAACATTTGAAAATCCCATTGACTTAACATTGCGGAATGTTCAGTGCCCGGTTGCATAAAGCACCTTAAGTGACATTTTCCCTTAAGTTCGCCCTTATGTTTCCCTTAAATCTAAGGGTGTTGCAGAAAAATACCCTTAAGTGTTACTTAACGGTTTTTTTAAGTGAAACGTCATAAACACTTAGAATTTCCCTTAAATGCTGTTTTTTTCCCTTAAGTAATCCCTTAAAAAGCGTTAACTGTTGCATAAAACCCCTTAACGGTCATTTCCCTAAGTATAATTTAAGGTTTGGAAATCGTAACCTTAAGAGTAACGCGGACAAAAATAAGACGACATGGCTGAATTTATGGAACCAGTTGAAGATAATTATGTGCAAAGACGAATTTTTAGAGATCGGGAGAACCCTTTGGACCATCTTAGCGATGAAAAATTGTTGCTTGAATACCGGTTTGATCGACGCGCAATTTTTGACATCGCTAACAAACTAGACGGCGACCTTGACCATGTCACACATCGCAACCACTCTTTACCTGCAGTGTTACAACTGCTTATAGCACTGCGTTTTTTTGCAACTGGAAGTTTTCAGACGGTAGTGGGAGATGTTTTCCACGTGCATAAATCGTCTGTCAGCAGAGTGGTTCACCGGGTTGCGGGGGCTCTTTCCCGTCATTTAAACGCAACGGTCAAGTTTCCATCCCATCATGACCAGGAGGTCATTCAAACCAGTTTTTTTCGGAAAGCAGGTTTTCCTCGCATATGTGGTGTTATTGACGGCACACATATCAGAATACAGGCGCCCCAAACACACGAAGACCAGTACGTAAACCGAAAAGGCTACCATTCAATTAATGTACAATTAGTGTGTGACCATCTCTGCAAAATTACAAATGTTGTTGCATCATGGCCCGGGAGTACACATGACTCCAGGATTTTGGCGGAGAGCAAACTAGGGAGTGATTTTGAAGCTGGAGTGCACACTGGTCTCCTGCTCGGGGACAGTGGTTACCCCTGCCGTCCATGGCTCATGACGCCCTTCATGAATCCCCGTAATGCTGCACAGGCATGTAATTAATTAATACGTATATTCCTATGAAGGTATAATTTGGTGCCTAAAAGATTTGCATGGAAAATGTTAATCAAATTGTGAGCATTAAAGAAATATTAGCAGTAGTTTACTGAATTATAAATGTATTAAAATATGTATTTAAAATAGGTATGCACTTTCTATTGTGTTGCTGCTACACGTTGTCAATTCTGTAACACCTTACCTGATTTGCGTATGTTTTAAAATAATCAAAGCCTCAAATATTTTGCACTCTGAAAGAAAATCTTTTATGCAATACATTACCTTCATAGTATTTATCTTAAAGCACTGTTTATAGCCTACTGGTAAAAATCTTTATTATTTTTTCTTTATTTTTTTTACCCGATTAGGAAAAGTACAATAATGCGCTGACCCACACAAGGTCGATTATTGAGAGGACCATCGGACAGCTGAAGCGCAGGTTTCACTGTCTCCACAGCGAACTGCGTATTGAGCCTTCAAGGGCATGCAGAATTATTGTAGCGTGTGTTGTGCTCTTCAACCTTTCCAAGACGTATTCTGCTAGCGAAGAAGAGGATGAGCACGGGAATGAAGAGGGCTATGAGGAACTGCATCTGATTCAAAATCACGATTTCCAACAGGCTGGATATGCTGCTAGAGATGCCATTGTAAATGCTTTCTTTAACTGATAATATAGTTGTATTAATAGTAGTCATCTTAATAAGAAGAAATAAGTAGTAGTAGTGGTAGTAGTAGTAGTAGTTTTTATTATTATAACACACACACACACACACACACACACACACACAATCTGAAATCTAAAAAAACAATTGTCAGAAAATTACTCAATTGTAGTTATTGTTATTTTTCCTTCAGCCTTTAGCTGTAAAAGTTTGTTATTTAGAATAAAATTATAGAGCTCCTGATTTTCCGTCTCCTTCTTTAGTTTTTCAATCTCCAGCTGCAGTTTCTCCTTTTGAAGCTGCAGAACCTCTCTCTGCAGTTCCAGCACATCTTCTCTTGATTTGGCTGCAGGTGATATTTGCGGTCTTCTGAAATACGCAAGTAATGGGGAAAATTAAGAAAATCTTAAAAAATAATATTAAAGCTGTTCGTTGGATTAATTATAGGCTGAAGCAATAGTTAACATAAATCATTACTTAGGGGTTGCCTGTATCGGCGTTCTGCTGACGATCTGATGGTGCTGAAGTTGTTTTTCAGAGTGCTGCAAGGGTCTAAATGTGACATTAATGTCAGTTAAATCATTATGTTATAACGTATTATGTCTCTAATGATGTCAAAATAATAATGTATCCTCTAAGCCACTGTTATTATATGATGATACAGGAAAATAACTTAATGCCTCACTCTATGTTACACTGTTGCACTGGTTCAGCTTCACTCTCTAAACCGCCACAGATGCCAGACAGGACAGGTGAGTCAGCTCCAATGATGTTTTGTACCATTATAGTACAGTCCGACAACTCAGCCGGTGGGGGTCCTCCACCTGTTGGTCAGTTTTGTAATCGTTAGGTCTTAACACTGTACAGCAATAAAGCGCACTCTTCACCAGGGTGCGGTGCTTACAATCTTAAAAGCGTAGCGCTAGTCTTGCTCAATCTTACCTGTTTTGTTGGCTTCTTTCTTATAAGCGCTCAACTCTTTTTTTGCGACCACAGTGATGTTTTCATATTTTTTAAGGACTTCCTGAACCGTCCTCTTCACATCAAGATTCCTTGCGTTGATTTTTTCCGTTATTTCTTCCCACTGTTTCTGTTTTTTTGCAGCAGTTACATGGGGATTTAGTTTGCTTTTCAAAATTGTTTTTCTTTTATCATATTCGTCAAGAAGAATGCATTTCTCCTCCTCTGTCCAATTAGGCTTTCTTTTTTTGTTTTCTTTATCCATTCCGATATCCTAGCCTACTTTATTAGCCTACTTTCTTTGATGAAAACGCGTAATTGCTAGTGTTAGTGTTTTGCGTATCTATGGTAACAACAGACTTTTATAACGTGAATCCAGGATCGCTGTCGTGAAACACTTAAATGTTTCCCTTACCTAAGAGAACCGTTTAAGAGATTATATGCAACACCCTTAAGTTATTCTCTTAGGTAAGGGGAAATCGCCCCTTAAGTATCACACTTAAGGGAAAAACTTAAGGTGCTTTATGCAACCGGGCACAGATTTTCAAACTCCCCAACTGTCTAAATACCTTGAAGCCCTAGACTGAATCAAACTGCCATTCTATACACTATATGAGCCATTGAGACTCATTTAAACTAATAAACTCATCTAACTATTGCACTTATCTATCTAATATTAAACTCATAATAAATTAATAAACTCTAAAATTGAAATCTTAGACTCATTTAAACTTATAAACTCTAAACTCATAAACTCTAAATTCATAAACTCATACTCTTATAAACTCTCATAAACTATTAAACTCATACATTAATAAACTCTGGACACTTACTCATTTAAACTTATAAACTCTAAACTCATAAATTAATAAACTCTGAACTCTTACTCATTTAAACTTATAATCTCATGAATTTATACACTTATAAACTCATAAACATAGAAACTCATGAATTCATAAACTTATGAACTCTCATGAATTCATACTTATGAACTTTAAAACTCAGAAAGAGTTCACCATAGCAACTTCCCAGAACACCCAAGCAACCGCTCAAAATACCCTAGCAACACCCTAGCAACCACCCAGAACCCCCTAGGAACCAACCAAAATACCTTAGAACACCCTAGCAACCGCCCAAAATACCTTACAAAACCTTAGCAACAACATAGCAACCAACAAAGATAACTTAGAACACCATAGCAACCACCCAGAGCAACCTAGCAACCGCCTAGCAACCCCCAGAACACCCTAGTAACCACCCAAAATACCTTAGAACACCCTAGCAACACCATAGCAACCACCCAGAACACCCTAGCAACCACCCAAAATACCTTAGAACACCCTAGCAACACCATAGCAACCACCTAAAATACCTTAGAACACCCTAGCAACACCATAGCAACCACTCAGAACACCCTAGCAACCACCCAAAATACCTTAGAACACCCTAGCAACACCATAGCAAGCACCTAAAATACCTTAGAACACCCTAGCAACCACCCAGAACACCCTAGCAACCACTCAAAATACCTTAAAACACCCTAGCAACACCATAGCAACCACCCAAAATACCTTACAACACCCTAGCAACCACCCAAAATACCCAAGAACACCCTAGCAACACCATAGCAACCATCCAGAACACCCTAGCAACTGCCTAACAACCCCGCAGAACACCCTAGCAACCACCCAAAATACCTTAAAACACCCTAGCAACACCATAGCAACCACCCAAAATACCCTAGAATACCCTAGCAACACCATAGCAACCACCCAGAACACCCTAGCAACTGCCTAGCAACCACCCAGAAGACCCTAGCAACCACCCAAAATAACTTAAAACATCCTAGCAACACCATAGCAACCACCCAAAATACCCTAGAACACCCTAGCAACTGCCTAGCAACCCCCAGAACACCCTAACAACTGTCTAGCAACCACACAGAACACAATAGCAACCACCCAAAATACCTTGAACACCCTAGCAACACCATAGCAACCACCCAGAACACCATAACAACCACCCAAAATACCTTAAAACATCCTTGCAACACCATAGCAACCACCCAGAGCACCCTAGCAACTGCCTAGCAACCACCCAAAATACCTTACAACACCCTAGCAACCACCCAAAATACCCAAGAACACCCTAGCAACACCATAGCAACCATCCAGAACACCCTAGCAACTGCCTAACAACCCCGCAGAACACCCTAGCAATCACCCAAAATACCTTAAAACACCCTAGCAACACCATAGCAACCACCCAAAATGCCCTAGAATACCCTAGCAACACCATAGCAACCACCCAGAACACCCTAGCAACTGCCTAGCAACCACCCAGAAGACCCTAGCAACCACCCAAAATAACTTAAAACATCCTAGCAACACCATAGCAACCACCCAAAATACCCTAGAACACCCTAGCAACTGCCTAGCAACCACCAAAAATACCTTACAACACCCTAGCAACCACCCAAAATACCCAAGAACACCCTAGCAACACCATAGCAACCATCCAGAACACCCTAGCAACTGCCTAACAACCCCGCTGAACACCCTAGCAACCACCCAAAATACCTTAAAACACCCTAGCAACACCATAGCAACCACCCAAAATACCCTAGAATACCCTAGCAACACCATAGCAACCACCCAGAACACCCTAGCAACTGCCTAGCAACCACCCAGAAGACCCTAGCAACCACCCAAAATAACTTAAAACATCCTAGCAACACCATAGCAACCACCCAAAATACCCTAGAACACCCTAGCAACTGCCTAGCAACCCCCAGAACACCCTAACAACTGTCTAGCAACCACACAGAACACAATAGCAACCACCCAAAATACCTTGAACACCCTAGCAACACCATAGCAACCACCCAGAACACCACAACAACCACCCAAAATACCTTAAAACATCCTTGCAACACCATAGCAACCACCCAGAGCACCCTAGCAACTGCCTAGCAACCACCCAAAATACCTTACAACACCCTAGCAACCACCCAAAATACCCAAGAACACCCTAGCAACACCATAGCAACCATCCAGAACACCCTAGCAACTGCCTAACAACTCCGCAGAACACCCTAGCAATCACCCAAAATACCTTAAAACACCCTAGCAACACCATAGCAACCACCCAAAATACCCTAGAATACCCTAGCAACACCATAGCAACCACCCAGAACACCCTAGCAACTGCCTAGCAACCACCCAGAAGACCCTAGCAACCACCCAAAATAACTTAAAACATCCTAGCAACACCATAGCAACCACCCAAAATACCCTAGAACACCCTAGCAACTGCCTAGCAACCACCAAAAATACCTTACAACACCCTAGCAACCACCCAAAATACCCAAGAACACCCTAGCAACACCATAGCAACCATCCAGAACACCCTAGCAACTGCCTAACAACCCCGCTGAACACCCTAGCAACCACCCAAAATACCTTAAAACACCCTAGCAACACCATAGCAACCACCCAAAATACCCTAGAATACCCTAGCAACACCATAGCAACCACCCAGAACACCCTAGCAACTGCCTAGCAACCACCCAGAAGACCCTAGCAACCACCCAAAATAACTTAAAACATCCTAGCAACACCATAGCAACCACCCAAAATACCCTAGAACACCCTAGCAACTGCCTAGCAACCCCCAGAACACCCTAACAACTGTCTAGCAACCACACAGAACACAATAGCAACCACCCAAAATACCTTGAACACCCTAGCAACACCATAGCAACCACCCAGAACACCACAACAACCACCCAAAATACCTTAAAACATCCTTGCAACACCATAGCAACCACCCAGAGCACCCTAGCAACTGCCTAGCAACCACCCAAAATACCTTACAACACCCTAGCAACCACCCAAAATACCCAAGAACACCCTAGCAACACCATAGCAACCATCCAGAACACCCTAGCAACTGCCTAACAACTCCGCAGAACACCCTAGCAATCACCCAAAATACCTTAAAACACCCTAGCAACACCATAGCAACCACCCAAAATACCCTAGAATACCCTAGCAACACCATAGCAACCACCCAGAACACCCTAGCAACTGCCTAGCAACCACCCAGAAGACCCTAGCAACCACCCAAAATAACTTAAAACATCCTAGCAACACTATAGCAACCACCCAAAATACCCTAGAACACCCTAGCAACTGCCTAGCAACCACCAAAAATACCTTACAACACCCTAGCAACCACCCAAAATACCCAAGAACACCCTAGCAACACCATAGCAACCATCCAGAACACCCTAGCAACTGCCTAACAACCCCGCAAAACACCCTAGCAACCACCCAAAATACCTTAAAACACCCTAGCAACACCATAGCAACCACCAAAAATACCCTAGAATACCCTAGCAACACCATAGCAACCACCAAGAACACCCTAGCAACTGCCTAGCAACCACCCAGAAGACCCTAGCAACCACCCAAAATAACTTAAAACATCCTAGCAACACCATAGCAACCACCCAAAATACCCTAGAACACCCTAGCAACTGCCTAGCAACCCCCAGAACACCCTAACAACTGTCTAGCAACCACACAGAACACCCTAGCAACCACTCAATATACCTTGAACACCCTAGCAACACCATAGCAACCACCCAGAACACCCTAACAACCACCCAAAATACCTTAAAACATCCTAGCAACACCATAGCAACCACCCAAAAAAGCCTAGTACACCATAGCAACACCATAGCAACCACCCAGAACACCCTATCAACTGCCTAGCAACCACCCAGAACACCCTAGCAACCACCCAAAATACCTTAGAACACCCTAGCAACACCATAGCAACCACCCAGAACACCCTAGCAACTGCCTAGCAACCACCCAAAATACCTTAAAACACCATAGCAACACCATAGCAACCACCCAAAATAGCCTAGAACACCCTAGCAACACCATAGCAACCATCCAGATCACCCTAGCAACTGCCTAGCAACCACCCAAATTACCTTACAACACCCTAGCAACCACCCAAAATATCCAAGAACACCCTAGCAACACCATAGCAACCATCCAGAACACCCTAGCAACTGCCTGAAAACTACCCAGAACACCCTAGCAACCACCCAAAATACCATAGAACACCCTAGCAACAACATAGCAACCACCCAGAACACCCTAGCAACCAACCAAAATACCTTTGCAACAACCTAGCAACCACCGATAACACCCTAGCAACCACCCAAAATACCTTAGCAACCACCTAGCAACCACCCAGAACACCTTAGGAACCCACTAGAAACACCCTAGCAACTTTAAATTACTTCAAACTATACTTTAAACTACTTTAAACTAATTCAAACTTTAAACTAATTTAAAATTCAAACTACTTTAAAATTCTAACTAATTTAAACTTTAAACTACTTTAAACTTTAAACTAATTTAAACTTCAAACTACTTTAAAATTCAAACTAATTTAAACTTCAAACTACTTTAAACTTCAAACTACTTTAAACTTCTTCAAACTTATTGGTCCAAACTTTCACAAGCCAACTTAAAGTTTGTCTCGACGAACTTTTTCTAGTTCTTCTTCTTCTTCTTAGCAGTGAAATTTCTATATCTAACTCCTCCTAGAGCTTTAACTCCACATACTCCAAACTCGGCTCGGACACTTAAACTGTTCTGACTCGAGTTGCTATATCTTTTCTAACTGATCGGACTTACGGTTTTCCTAAAAATGACGATCAAAACTCGAAAAAAACCATTTGAAAATCCCATTGACTTAACATTGCGGAATGTTCAGATTTTCAAACTCCCCAACTGTCAAAAATTCAAATCTAAATACCTTGAAGCCCTAGACTGAATCAAACTGCCATTCTATACACTATATGAGCCATTGAGACTCATTTAAACTAATAAACTCATCTAACTATTGCACTTATCTATATAATATTAAACTCATAATGAATTTCATAAACTCTAAAATTGAACTCTTAGACTCATTTAAACTTATTAACTCTAAACTCATAAACTCTAAATTCATAAACTCATACTCTTATAAACTCTCATAAACTATTAAACTCATAAATTAATAAACTCTGGACACTTACTCATTTAAACTTATAAACTCTAAACTCATAAATTAATAAACTCTGAACTCTTACTCATTTAAACTTATAATCTCATGAATTTATACACTTATAAACTCATAAACATAGAAAGTCATGAATTCATAAACTTATGAACTCTCATGAATTCATACTTATGAACTTTAAAACTCATAAATAGTTCACCATAGCAACTTCCCAGAACACCCAAGCAACCGCTCAAAATACCCTAGCAACACCCTAGCAACCACCCAGAACCCCCTAGCAACCAACCAAAATACCTTAGAACACCCTAGCAACACCATAGCAAGCACCTAAAATACCTTAGAACACCCTAGCAACCACCCAGAACACCCTAGTAACCACCCAAAATACCTTAGAACACCCTAGCAACACCATAGCAACCACCCAAAATAGCCTAGAAAACCCTAGCAACACCATAGCAACCACCCAGAACACCCTAGCAACTGCCTAGCAACCACCCAAAATACCTTAAAACACCCTAGCAACACCATAGCAACCACCCAAAATAGCCTAGAACACCCTAGCAACACCATAGCAACCACCCAGAACACCCTAGCAACTGCCTAGCAACCACCCAAAATACCTTACAACACCCTAGCAACACCATAGCAACCACCCAAAATAGCCTAGAACACCCTAGCAACTGCCTAGCAACCCCATAACACCCTAGCAACTGTCTAGCAACAACCCAGAACACCCTAGCAACCACCCAAAAGATGTTAGAACACCCTAGCAACACCATAGCAACCACCCAGAACACCCTAGCAACTGCCTAGCAACCACCCAGAACACCCTGGCAACCACCCAAAATACCTTAAATCACCCTAGCAACACCATAGCAACCACCCAAAATACCCTAGAACACCCTAGCAACACCCTAGAAACCACCATAAAACCCTAGCAACTGCCTAGCAACCACCCAGAACACCATAGCAACCACCCGAAATACCCTAGAACACCCTAGCAACACCATAGCAACCACATAAAATACAATAGATCACCCTAGCAACACCATAGCAACCACCCAAAATACCCTAGAACACCCTAGCAACCACCCAGAACACCATAGCAACCACCCAAAATACCTTAAAACAACCTAGCAAAACCATAGCAGCCACCCAAAAAGCCTAGAACACCATAGCAACACCATGGCAACCACCCAGAACACCCTAGCAACAACCCAGAACACCCTAGCAACCACCCAAAAGGCTTTAGAACACCCTAGCAACACCATAGCAACCACCCAGAACACCCTATCAACCACCCAAAATACCTTAAAACACCCTAGAAACTCCATAGCAACCACCCAGAACACCCTAGCAACTGCCTAGCAACCACCCAGAACACCGTAGCAACTAATATAAACTGCAAACTCTGAACTCTTACTCATTTAAACTTATAAACTCTAAACTCTAAACTCAAACTCATACACTTATAAACTCATGAATTCATAAACTTATAAACTCATGAATTCATACACTTATGAACTCTTAAACTCATAAATTAATAAATAAATTAATAAACTGAACTCTTACTCATTTAAACTTATAAACTCTTAAACTCACAAATGAATAAACTCTAAACTCATAAACTCTTACACTTATAAACTCATACACTTATAAACTCATGAATTCATACACTTATGTACTCAAACTCATAAATTAATAAACTCTGAACTCTTACTCATTTAAACTTATAAACTCTAAACTCATAAACTCGTACACTTATGAACTCATGAATTCATACACTTATAAACTCATAAACTTATAAACTCATGAATTCATACACTTATGAATTTTCAGAAATTCATACTTATGAACTTTTAAATTCATAAATAGTTCACCATAGCAACCACCCAGAACACCCTAGCAACCAACCAAAATACCTTACAACACCCTAGCAACACCATAGCAACCACCCAAAATAGCATAAAACACCCTAGCAACACCATAGCAACCACCCAGAACACCTTATCAACCACCCAGAAAACTCTAGCAAACATCCAAAAAACCTTAGAACACCCTAGCAACACCACAGCAACCACCCAGAACACCCTAGCAACAACCCAAAATACCCTAGCAACCACCAAGAACACCTTAACAACCCACTAGAAACACCCTAGCAACTTTAAATTACTTCAAACTATACTTTAAACTTTAAACTACTTTAAACCACTTTAAACTATTTAAAACTTTAAACTACTTTAAACCACTTTAAACTAATTTAAACTTTAAACTAATTTAAACATTAAACTAATTTAAAATTCTAACTAATTTAAAATTCTAACTAATTTAAACTTCAAACTACTTTAAACTTCAAACTACTTGAAACTTTAAACTAATTTAAATTTTAAACTAATTTAAACTTCTTCAAACTTTCTGGTCAAAACTTTCACAAGCCAACTTAAAGTTTGTCTCAACGAACTTTTTCTAGTTCTTCTTCTTCTTGCAGTGAAATTTCTATA
This sequence comes from Gila orcuttii, assembly GCA_026230005.1. Classification (NCBI taxonomy): domain Eukaryota; kingdom Metazoa; phylum Chordata; class Actinopteri; order Cypriniformes; family Leuciscidae; genus Gila; species Gila orcuttii. The sequence goes on from JAPDVR010000005.1 coordinate 41,992,805, forward strand.
TCTAACTCCTCGTAGAGCTTTAACTCCACATACTCCAAACTCGGCTCGGACACTCAAACTGTTCTGACTCGAGTTGCTATATCTTTTCTAACTGATCAGACTTACGGTTCTCCTAAAAATGACGATCAAAGTCGGAAAAAAATCCCATTGACTTAACATTGAGGAATGTTCAGATTTTCAAACTCCCCAACTGTCAAAAATTCAAATCTAAACTCCTTGAAGCCCTAGACTGAATCAAACTGCCATTCTATATACTATATGAGCCATTGAGACTCATTTAAACTAATAAACTCATCTATCTATGACACTTATCTATCTACACTTAAACTCTTAAACTCATAATAAATTAATAAACTCTAAACTTGAACTCTTAGACTCATTTAAACTTATAAACTCTAAACTCATAAATTCATACACTTATAAACTCATACACTTATAAACTCATGAATTCATACCCTTATGAACTCTTAAACTCATAAATTAATAAACTCTGAAATTTTACTCATTTCAACTTATAAACTCTAAACTCATAAACTCGTACACTTATGAACTCATGAAATCATACACTTATAAACTCATGAATTCATACACTTATGAACTCAGAGCTCATAAACTCGTACACTTATAAACTCATGAATTCATACACTTATGAACTCTTAAACTCATAAATGAATAAACTCTGAACTCTTACTCATTTAAACTTATAAACTCTAAACTCATAGACTTTGACACTTATGAACTCATGAAATCATACACTTATAAACTCATAAACTTATAAACTCATGAATTCATACACTTATGAACTTTCATGAATTCATACACTTATGAACTTTTAAACTCATAAATAGTTCACCATAGAACTACTTCTGGGTGTTCAACCACCCAGAACACCCTAGCAACCACCCAAAAAACTTTAGAACACCCTAGCAACACCATAGCAACCACCCAGAACACCCTAGCAACTGCCTAACAACCCCGCAGAACAGCCTAGCAACCACTCAAAATACCTTAAAACACCCTAGCAACACCATAGCAACTAGGGTTGGGTACCGAAACGCGGTGCCAATAGGGAACCGGTTCTGACGTAAACGGTAGTAACCAGACCGAATAAGAACGAAAATTTCGGTGCCTGATTTCGGTGCCTGACTCTCTGTGTCAGGAGGCGCACACACGCAAGGTCTCGCGTGTGAAAATCCTAGCAAGAAAACCCTAGCAACCAACCAAAATACCTTAGCAACCACCTAGCAACCACCCAGAACACCCTAGCAACCACCTAAAATACCTTAGCAACTGCCTAGCAAACAACCAGAACACACTAGCAACCCACTAGAAACACCCTATCAACTTTAAATTACTTCAAACTCTACTTTAAACAACTTTAAACTTTAAACTAATTAAAACTAATTCAAACTAAACTAATTTAAACTTCAAACTAATTTAAACTTTAAACTAATTTAAACTTTAAACTAATTTAAACTTCAAACTAATTTAAACTTTAAACTACTTTAAACTTCAAACTACTTTAAACTTCAAACTAATTTAAACTTCAAACTAATTTAAACTTCAAACTACTTTAAACTTCAAACTACTTTAAACTTCTTCAAACTTATTGGTCCAAACTTTCACAAGCCAACTTAAAGTTTGTCTCGACGAACTTTTTCTAGTTATTCTTCCGATTCTTCTTCTTCTTGCAGTGAAATTTCTATATCTAACTCCTCCTAGAGCTTTAACTCTACATACTCCAAACTCGGCTCAGACACAAACTGTTCTGACTCGAGTTGCTATATCTTTTCTAACTGATCGGACTTACGGTTTTCCTAAAAATTACGATCAAACTCGGAAAAAACTCCCATTGACTTTACATTGCGGAATGTTCAGATTTTCAAACTCCCCAACTGCCAAAAATTCAAATCAAAACTCCTTGAAGCCCTAGACTGAATCAAACTGCCATTCTAAATACTATATGAGCCATTGACACTCATTTAAACTAATAAACCCATCTATCTATGACACTTATCTATCTACACTTAAACTCTTAAACTCATAATAAATTAATAAACTCTAAACTTGAAATCTTAGACTCATTTAAACTTATAAACTCTAAACTCATAAACTCATACACTTATAAACTCATGAATTCATAGACTTATGAACTCTTAAACTCATAAATTAATAAACTCTGAACTTACTCATTTAAACTTATAAACTCTAAACTCATAAACTTGTACACAAACTCATAAACTTATAAAATCATGAATTCATACACTTATTAATTTTCATAAATACATACACTTATGAACTTTTAAATTCATAAATAGTTCACCATAGCATTCACCCAGAACATCCTAGCAACTGCCTAGCAACTACCCAAAATACCTTACAACGCCCTAGCAACACCATAACAACCACCCAAAATACCATAGAACACCCTAGCAACCACCCAGAACACCCTAGCAACACCATAGCAACCACCCAAAATAGCCTAGAACACCCTAGCAACAGCCTAGCAACCACCCAAAATACCTTAAAACACCCTAGCAACACCCTAGCAACCACCCAAAATACCCTAGAACACCCTAGCAACCACCAGAAAACCCTAGCAACTGCCTAGCAACCACCCAGAACACCCTAGCAACCACCCGAAATGCCATAGAACACCCTAGCAACACCATAGCAACCACAAAGAACACCCTAGCAACCACCCAAAATACCTTAAAAAAGCCTAGCAACACCATAGCAACCACCCAAAAAAGCCTAGAACACCCTAGCAACACCATAGCAACCACCCAGAACACCCTAGCAACTGCCTAGCAACCACCCAGAACACCCTAGCAACCACCCAAAATACCTTAAAACACCCTAGCAACACCATAGCAACCACCCAAAATACCCTAGAACACCCTAGCAACTGCCTAGCAACCCCCAGAACACCCTAGCAACCACCCAAAATACCTTAAATCACCCTAGCAACACCATAGCAACCACCCAAAATACCCTAGCAACCACCAGAACACCCTAGCAACGGCCTAGCAACCACCCAGAAAACCCTAGCAACCACCCAAAATACCTTAAAACACCGTAGCAACACCATAGCAACCACCCAGAACACCCTAGCAACTGCCTAGCAACCACCCAGAACACCCTAGCAACCACCCAAAACACCTTAAAACACCCTAGCAACACCATAGCAACCACCAAGAACACCCTAGCAACCGCCTAGCAACCACCCAAAATACCTTAAAACACCCTAGCAACACCATAGCAACCCCCCAAAATAGCCTAGAACTCCCTAGCAACACCATAGCAACTACCCAGAACACCCTAGCAACTGCCTAGCAACCAACCAGAACACCCTAGCAACCACCCAAAATAGCTTAAAACACCCTAACAACACCATAGCAACCACCCAAAACAGCCTAGAAACCCCTAGCAACACCATAGCAACCACCCAGAACACCTTAGCAACTGCCTAGCAACCACCTAGCAACCACCCAGAAAACCCTAGCAACCAACCAAAATACCTTAGCAACCACCTAGCAACCACCTAAAATACCTTAGAAACCACCTAGCAACCACCCAGAACACCCTAGCAACCCACTAGAAACACCTTATCAACTTTAAATTGCTTCAAACTATACTTTAAACAACTTTAAACTTTAAACTAATTCAAACTTTAAACTATTTCAAACTTTAAACTAATTTAAACTTCAAACTAATTTAAACTTCAAACTAATTTAAACTTTAAACTAATTTAAACTTCAAACTAATTTAAACTTCAAACTAATTTAAACTTTAAACTAATTTAAACTGTAAACTAATTTAAACATCAAACTATTTTAAAATTCAAACTACTTTAAACTTCTTCAAACTTATTGGTCCAAACTTTCACAAGTCAACTTAAAGTTTGTCTCGACAAACTTTTTCTAGTTAACTTACTGAAATCCTATTTAAACTTATTATTAAGTTGGCTTGTGAGAGCCAACTTACTGAAATCCTATTTAAACTTATTAAGTTGGCTTGTGAGAGCCAACTTACTGATATTGTACTTAAGGCGAGACACGGCAGGCAAAAACATCGTTTTTTTTTCACTGGTCAATTTTGAGATTTTGGGATATTTGTCTTCAATATCATGTCTTCTTTCAGACTTGTGGTGAAAAAAAAGTCTGAAATACACATTTAGGTCTTTATTTTACTACACTTTGTCTGTTTGCGTCTGTAGATTTCTCATAAATTCATCAAAAGTTGTCGTTATAAATCATCCCTCTGCTCCGCGATCCCGATCTGCACCCTGTCATCACACACACCGTTAGAAAGCTCTCTCTCTCCTGAACAAGACTGCCGGATCCAAATATGGTCATTTCCTTTTTATCAGCAACCAATCGCGAAAGTAAAAGCGGGGATTTTACTCTAAATGCGCAATCTCATTGGCTGATGCTAAATCTTTAAAGCACGTTTTCTCAAAATGTCTTTTCTCTCATACTCCAAGTCCGAAATCTCCAGTTCAGAAGCACCTATATACACCAAACTTTCCAGTCTTGTACCTAGTTATATTATGAAGACATTTACAGAGGGATTTGTAAATATATTATTCCTAGCCTGATTTATATAACATTTTATTCCCAAAAACATGGCGAAAATCATTTTTTTAAGGCTATTGGCAGTATATTCTGATTTACAGGATAACAAAAGTAGATATCCATAAATCCCTCTGTAATTTTTTCCCCATCTAATATGTGAACACAATGAAAAAATAATTTTGAACCTGGCTTTGTCCAATACTCAGATTTCGTTTTTTAAAATATATGCAAAATAGCGCATATTTAATTAGACAATGCCTCATTTGCATATTTAAACATTAAATTACAGAAAACTTGTAATACATTTTTTTCTCATCTTAATGTAGGTAATCAACTGGCAAAGTTTCATGGTATTATCTGATAGTTAAAAAAATTACCCTATACACCTGTAGTGTCTCGCCTTAAACTTATTATTAAGTTGGCTTGTGAGAGCCAACTTACTGATTGTAGGGTCTGGACCATTCAGACACACACTAATTATTCATATTCACTATATTTAATCAATATAAAGGTCTATGAAACTCTCCCCCAAAACTAACCTCACAAATGAAGTTACTTTGTCAGCCGGGTGTCCGGTTACAAAACACTTTAAGACTGATAACAGACTTTTACAACCTCAAAGGAATGTGGCCACATGCGCCACATGCTCAAGAGAGAGAGACAATCTTTAATTAAATAAACTTTGCGGTATTACTCTGATCTATGAAGGAACATGCCTCACAGAAACTGTGATGATTTACTGTCTCATGTACTATTAGGTATAAAAACATGGTATGTTTGATTGGGGTGTATGTGGTTGCACAATGACCCAACTGTCAATATAACTTCACCTGTATCATTCTTCCTACCTAATTAATCCTCATTTAATGACACATACTTTGATGTACATCACCTTCTCTTAGAATGCAATTTGAATTTGTTAGGTCTATTTGAGCTTGAATGAACAGTCTAAGCACGCTGGGGACAAAGACCATAAATCAACTAAGAGCCGCTTCCCCTCTTGGACATGTCACCTTACTCATAGGTCCATTCAAACCTTAGGGGTGGTTCTTTTTCAGACTATATCAGAGACAGGCAACAGTGACCGCCCACTCTTGGTTTTTCCATCCTGCCGCAAACACGGTCTCGGGTGATACGGGGAAACCCCCCCCCCCCTTCCCCCTCCATGGGGGCCAAGAGGCCTTCCAGCAGGCCTGGATCCCAACCAGATTCGGCCTCATGGAAAAGAGAGGAGACTCTCTCACAAAGAACCAAAGACAATCTCAGGAGTTTTGGAACAAAGACTCCAACCAACAACGACTCCAATCACCCATCCTTCCGACTTCCTCACTTCTCCTGGGTACTCGGCGTGGCCTCAACAGAGTCCCAGGCTGTGATCAAACAAATCATGCGTTCCTGGAGAAAGAGAACGCTCAACCAACTTCCACTTGACACTGCCGGAACCATCAACGACTTCAATTTTCAACAACTTCAAGAACTGTTCCCATTACAAATGCAAGTATTCAATTCAATGAAATGTGAAAATGAAATTCTGATGGTTCTTCTCATAGACCCTCTTCCGGTTTCCAATTTCATCCTATCACTAACCTATTTATGTATTCATGTGTGTATGTTGTTTAGTTTATTTATATTCATATAAATATCTATATTTAGTTAATAAAACTTGTACATAATATGTATTTGGTTCTGCTTTGTTTGCAATACATTGTCACTTTATGATCACGGTTTTTGCTACTGGCTCAACGTGCGGTATATGCGAAGAAATAATTATTCTTCTGTGGCCATGGAAGATACCCTTTTCTTAGAATAAATTAATAATCAAAAGAGTTCGTTGGACGAACTGATTAATTGATTGTAATTTTAATTCAGCCACATCAAGTTAATCCAATTAACTGACCCAAATATTTATAATTAATAATAACAAGATATTATTGATTATTAATATTTCCAAAAAGCTGAGTTCCTTACATATGGTGGAGAATGCAGGCATCGTATTAAACATTGTATGCAAGCAGACAGTAATCAATCATATGTTGTCCCATAAGTTGTTATTAACATCTCATACACACGCACAAGTATCTGAAATCAGCAAAACTATAGCCTGAATATGGCTTCCTACGAATGGCAGAAAGTTTCTCAAATGCTATAATGCATATTTAAATCGTACGATAAGAAACTCCCGATATTAGCGAAGAAATCCTAATTTCAGATAGAAGTCGAGCGTACGTTAAACCTTCTCTGACGGAGAAATCTCAGATTAGCCGCGCGTATAAATGGTACCAGAACAAATTAATCTGATTATGGACGAAGAAAACTCCATTCTCAGCATTTTGAAGGTGATCTGAGCGATGCTCCTCAGTCACCAATCAAGGCCTTGTTGTTCGTTACTTCATTGTATTCATATTAAACCGCCGAAGCGCTCATATGAAACAATCGCGTCAAATTAGTGGTATAAATTCTAGCCTAACTAACTAGTAGGCTAATTTGCCATTGTCTGGGAAAGAACGGTGCTGTTTGATTTGTGAAAGAGTCACTCACATGCAATGTCATGTGCCTAAGCGAGAGACCCAGTGCAAACTTTCAGCACAGCTCGTCCGCTGCTCCGGCCGATCTGTGTTGTTGGTTGGCATTGCGTCCGGAACGCGAGCAGGCGTTCCTATCTAGTTTTTCTGACAACAGCACCAATCTCACAGACCCTCGTGTAAACAAGCGACGGTTGTAGCCAATAGCTCCCTCAATCCTAACTTACACGCATAACTTACAAGTAAAACCCTCTACCTCGAGTGATAGTTTTAGCACCGCCTAAAAACCTTAGACACTTTAGTGCGTAAAGTGTAACCTTAAACCAAAGACTATAGATTTTGCGTGATTTGAACTGAGTGATTTGAACACGAGTAATGAGAGTCAAAGCTCTTCGAGGCTTTGAATCAAAGGAGTCAACTGCGTCACAAATGATTCTTTGTTTGAAGCGCCCTCGCTGGCGACCCCTGCTGGTCAAAACAGTGGAAGTGTAGCGGAAACTCAAATCAACGGAACACCTTTTACAAACCAATCGCAAAGGTTTTATCAAAAGGTGTAATCAGGTAATGGCAATCCGCGAGCGACCTAATATCGTTTAATATGAGGTGTCTTTCAAGGCACAATATCCTAGTAAACTGTAGGGCTCGTTTTATGAAAGCTTGACTTGAAAGTCAATCAGACCCTTTATCAAATGCGTCATTAAATGTGTACGAATCTATAAAGTGATACAAGATCACATAGAGACCAGATACACACTGGTTCACGAAACGTTGAAATTTAAAACAATTTCGAAACAGCTATGACGCGTAACTAAGCAGTTTAATAAAATCACGTGACCTTAGCAGTGATACCCACTCCGAATGATTTGAGACGAATGATTCACCCTGGTGTCAGAGCTTCACGAAGCACGTCTCATAAGAGGGTTAAACCACTCTCTTCTCTCTCTTTCTCTCGCTCGACCCCTTCCTCTTGGTTTCACTATCAGATTGAAACCCAGATACTGTTTTTTTCATTTGTGTTTCTTTTATTTCGACCCAAACCTACCCCTATCGTATTCTGTGTCTTCACACCTGTTGAGCCTGAATATTCCTATTCGGGAATTTGGGATTTAATTAAATCAATTTGCTTATTCAATTTCCACTCTAGTTACCAGAGCTATGAGAACACTTGATGTTTAATTTTTATTTTTTGATTTTATTTCAATTTATTTATTTACTTTTGTTTCAGCCTGAATTCTTATATTCAGCTAAATAAAGCTTAACTAAACTTAATTTAATTTAATTACTTGATATGCTTCCCTTTCCCTTTTAGTTTCTTAGAGCTATAAGGACGTTCTTACTTTACCTTTACCATATTTTAGATCACTAGTCACTATCCTCATCTTCTCTCTCTCTTTAGGATTACAATATCTAGCGACTGTTGTTTCCTTAGCGAGTTACACAGGTCATTAATATCCTACTTCCTGTCTGTGTTTACCCATCCTCACTCCTTAGCACCAAGCTAAGTACATGAAGTACGGCTAAACACAAACGCACAGTAGGCCCCAGACAGAACTGGAAACACTTCCCGTTGTTTCTTCTTCTTCTTTTGGACCTTGAGATGTTTGATGTGTCCCTGCTAGCTTAGTCTAACAGCAGCATAACCCATAAGTGACTCCTGTTTACCTATGTCTCCTAGCTAAACCTAAATAGGTAAAACACTCCTTTCTTCCTCTTCTTTTCTGGTTTCATCCTATTGTTGTATTTTGGTTTTGCTCTATCTGTTACTCTCGTAGCACAACATGTGAGAAGAACCATCAGCATTTTTGAGTAATAGGTTATGACATGTAAGAGCCCAGTCATCAGTCGATGCTGCTTAAAGCACGTCAAAGATACTCAATTTTTTTTTTTTTTTTGTTGTGTGTGCTCCCCAACACTAAATTTTAGCTGCTCCACATAGCCGTTCTCCCACACAGATAGCTCACCACCTCTGTAGAAACTTGCATTTGCCTTTGCCATTTCTCTCTTGTGTTCCCACAAGTGTGCCAGTAGGCCTCAGACACCCAGCCCTGCCACCAGGACCACCTGGAGACCCGGCAGAGCAGTGTCATGGACATCCTTTAGCCGGAAGCAGGCAACGACCTGCCACGGCAAAGAAAGGAACAGTTAGACGACAACGAAAGCGGACGTCCGGCCTGAGCCACCTAGAGCTGACCAGAATCATCTTCTCCTTGGCCGCGCTCCCGCAGGCCTCAAACAGGAGGTAAATGAACTAATGCTGCCAGCCACAGAATTCCACAGAGAACAAACCCTGCTCAGCGTGAGAGGACACAGGACCGATGAAAGGACCCTGACAGAGCAGAGCAACTGAAAGAGATCATCAGTTTTCGGGCGGACGACAGCTCTGAGCACCTGCAAACCAACGGGTAAAGAACTGTTTCACTCAAAGAACTTAAAGAAATGGTTGAACTCAAAGAGAGCTAAAGCCATCAATGTGCAGCGGAAGTCCGAACACTGACTTAGCGATGCTGTAACATTATTGACGCACTCCATGTGGTCCAAAGAGAGCTGCAACAGTCCAACCCACTGCAAATGGACCACACAAGAAAGACGTACCCTGCTGACCTTCACATCAGCAGCGTAAGCTTCCCCAGCCCTGCACAAAGGGGGGAGGAGCCAAAGCCCTCGGCTTAACACTTCACCAGCCAGTGTCCTGAGAGCCCCTGCAACTGCAGGAGGAAAAGGTAACTCAGACAAACCCTGAAATGGCACATAAAGTGACACTCAACAATCTCAAGAAACATCCCTGCCAATCTACAAGACATTGATTTTCACCTACAGTCTCCAACCGGTGTGGCACACCGAGACAGACTCCATCTGATCTGGACACATCCAGCCCAGCTGGGCCATGCCCAGACACCAAGCAGGACAGACCTAGAAGGGCCTGTGCTACCACCACCGACTCCGAACGAGTTTTCTGTGGAACTTACAACGAACCTGTGACGGAGGAGGACACCAGCGTCAAGAAACTTTTCCTCCAAAACCAGTTAGTCACCATATTTTCACCTGCCCCAACGCAATGCCCACTCAACGATGCGTGACCTGATGCAGAAGGCCTCTAACACAGAAGGCTTCCTCAGAAAGGGTTCCTAAGACCCCATTGATTCTGAACTGAAAACCCATGCAAAACCAAGGCACACAACATGAACACAATGCGAGACTCTGCTAAAAAGTCCCTGGTCAGCATAGGACATAAAACTTTTAAAGTAGATGAAAATGTGTGCTCAAAGAGCAGCAAGACTCTGCATTAGTAAAAGTAGAATTTTACTGATATAAAGAAAATCTTGAATGGACGTGTAAGCCTCACCTGCCAACAGACTATGCACGACTCTTTTGAAACAAACATTTGGTTGCATGCTGGTTGAACTGACACTGCTAAACATTAGTTTCCATGACAATGAAGGGTTACAGGAAACACTAGCTCCAAATAGGGCATACGTCACCTTGATGCCAGAGTGTAGGAAAACCCCCTGAGCTTTAAACTACTGTTAACCTACAGGCGTGCATTTGACCATTGCGGTCCAACTGGAACACAACATGCGATACGCATTTTGATCACTGGTTGCTGGCTTGTCTAAATGCAGATAAAACGATAGCTGGAATTGACATCTCTACTGTAAGTGAAAGAGTCTTAGATTTCCAACTGGTATCAGTTAGTTCAGCATTAAAGCGTAAGTCTGTTTGACAAAGGAATCTCATCTCAGCAGCTTGTAAACTGTACCGATATCTATCCTGCTTTGGTTAAAGAAATCCAAATTGCAGTATTGCTAAACCTGTTTCTGACAAAGAAAGCTCAGGACAGTGTTATATATACGTAGACCTGGGTGATGCTCCCCTTTATACAATGTAAAGGCCTTACAAATTATTGTTAGATTGATGTAATTCACCTAAATTTTTAGCTGCATCTACAAGCAGAGAGCTACCTAGCGATCAAAACTGTTCATTCGCTGAAAAGTCAGCATTTATGCATGAGAGGGACGTAACTATATAGGCTTAGACAAGCTTTGACTTACAGCAAATCTATTTCCTTACTCTGTAAACAAATAGAATAAGTTGTGTAAAGTAAAGAGAAGAGTTCCATGAGTAAAATTAGCAAATGCCAAAACACATTTGCATTTTACTGAATGTAACATCAAGTTCTTGAAAGACTTAAACTATAGGCGCCCCCCTTTTAACCCGTTTAAACATGCATAACTTAGTAAAATGTGCAGACATTCTTCAGGTACTGTTGAATTGTTCTGACATGCTCTGGTTCCCATGACAACAACTGGTCACAGGAAGTGCTAACTTGTGATGTCACTTTGTAAACAAACCAGCCTAGGTGGCTAAGCTAACCTAGCATTCATCCAGGTTAGGCTAAGCTAAATAATAACTTCTACAATTAGCAGTTAGCATCATTCACTTGAAGCCTTAATTACAGCTTTTGTTTACACAGTGCAAAGTATTCTAGAGTACTTTCTTTAACCCCAGTTAGGGTTTCTAATTCTTCACTTTCCGTACTTTCAGTTCTTCTCAGCTAAATTTCACCTTCACTAGTTAGGCATAGTCCTGGCTGAGCGCTGTAGGTTAAATTTGCAGATGCCCTGTCAATTAAACTTAAGTTTAACTACATGTAAACTGTGTAGCTAGAGAAGAATTCGTATAGTAATAAGAATTTCCATCAGCATGTTGATTAAACCTTTGGAGGGACACACACAGTGTGGTCTTGAACACGCAACCGCTGTAACCCACTATGGAGTGTTGGTCCAGACAAACCCAAAGGTTAGTCACTAGTGCTACTGATTATTCTCACATTCAGATCATTACCGCTGTTTTGATTACTTTATTTTTTTTTTTTATTTCCACTTTGATAATAATGGCAGTCAGCTATTCCCTTGTCTATTCGGTCATCTATATGATTTAATTCCATTTCCTCTCTTGTTCGAATGTGGTTCCATTTCCCATTGGGCCCAGAAAGGAAACAGAGACACCTTTATTTGTGATTGTGTTTATTTTCAACAAGTGCACTCATTTTTGTGACCCTGCAACACAAGTAATTTCAACAATTACTAGGGCATAACTATAGTCCTGAGGATTGATAATAAGCATAATTTGAATAGGAAAGCTGTCTCTTTTCCTCCTATCCTTCACTTCGTCAAGCCGTAGTGAACCACCATTTAAGTCCAGAGAAATAATTTAGTCATAAGAACCATCTTAAGTCATTTATTTAATCTCGGCTATGCCCTTTCCAGGAAACACTCTAGGAACCACACAAGTCTTAGCCTCCTAACATCCACAGCTAAGATGATAAAGATACAAGAGACACATCACTAGCTAGATACACATGAAGCACCTAACTTTATGCTACATATCTAGCGAACCCATTAAACAGTGGTCCTGAACTTTTAGGGTCATGCATTAGTCTCTCACCACAAGTGTGCCAAAGTGTCACAGAGCCTCTGCTTAACCTGACCCCAACCTTCCAGCTTACCAAAGACTATGACAAACCAATGGACACTATGAGAAACCACCTCTAACCCCTCCAACCACCCACGAATGCCGTCTGCACCCACCGACAACCGGTGCCCCAGACAACTGAAATCATCAAGCACACGCTGCGTTCACAGGACAACATTCTGTGTTATGCACCTGATGACATCGCTGCGCCAAAGCTTGTGGTGCCACAGTGCAAAAGGGGGGGGGTCATGCCAGTGTATGCCCATGACGCGCAGCACCAGAACACCGAAGCAAGTGGCATACCGGCGTCCTCGAAGCGGAAAGACTGTCCTAGCCAACAAAGGACGACAGTCGCTGAGATCTTTCCTCCCTTTCTCTCTCCCTCTCCCCTTTGTCTGTTCCAGGATGCTGCTGTGGTTAGTCTTCCTGTGCCTCCAGCCAACCAGAAGACAGCCGCAGTCGGTCATCTCACCAGGTCCGGTATCAGGCAGCGTCCCGAAGGAACAACCGGGACTCCTTATCACCAACTGCAGGACCCACACCCAGAGAGTGTATGTTCGACTCCACTTCCTCGCCCACGCTGAGGCCAATGTCGAACACATGCTCAACCAACTTGAAAAAAACCTGTCACACAAGCAGAGCTAGATGGACACAACCGCCGCTGCCGTCGGAACTCTGTTAACATTGGCATGTCCAGTGCCAACGCACTGAACCTAGCCACCGTGAGACAACGTGTGGCTGAATTTCAAACTGAAATCCCACAGCTAAAGGGCAACTCACAACACAGAGTGCCTCCCTGCCATCCATCGGCAAGACATCGAAGGGAACTGTGGTAATTATCAACACCCACAGCGTTCGGCTGAACCAGACAGTGAACTCCATGAAACAGCTGTTTACTGTCTTCCAGAATGACTTTACTCAAACTCAGCTGGTCTGCAGTCTCTGATCCAAGACACACGCTGCCCTGCTGAGGCCAAACCTGAATCAAAGCTGGAAACCTCATCCAACCTCATCATGGTTGTCCTTGAGGGGGACAACAATGGTCGAAAAGGGGGGATGTAGGGTCTGGACCATTCAGACACACACTAATTATTCATATTCACTATATTTAATCAATATAAAGGTCTATGAAACTCTCCCCCAAAACTAACCTCACAAATGAAGTTACTTTGTCAGCCGGGTGTCCGGTAACAAAACACTTTAAGACTGATAACAGACTTTTACGACCTCAAAGGAATGTGGCCACATGCGCCACATGCTCAAGAGAGAGAGACAATCTTTAATTAAATAAACTTTGCGGTATTACTCTGATCTATGAAGGAACATGCCTCACAGAAACTGTGATGATTTACTGTCTCATGTACTATTAGGTATAAAAACATGGTATGTTTAATTGGGGTGTATGTGGTTGCACAATGACCCAACTGTCAATATAACTTCACCTGTATCATTCTTCCTACCTAATTAATCCTCATTTAATGACACATACTTTGATGTACATCACCTTCTCTTAGAATGCAATTTGAATTTGTTATGTCTATTTGAGCTTGAATGAACAGTCTAAGCACGCTGGGGACAAAGACCATAAATCAACTAAGAGCCGCTTCCCCTCTTGGACATGTCACCTTACTCATAGGTCCATTCAAACCTTAGGGGTGGTTCTTTTTCAGACTATATCAGAGACAGGCAACAGTGACCGCCCACTCTTGGTTTTTCCATCCTGCCGCAAACACGGTCTCGGGTGATACGGGGAAACCCCCCCCCCCCCCCTTCCCCCTCCATGGGGGCCAAGAGGCCTTCCAGCAGGCCTGGATCCCAACCAGATTCGGCCTCATGGAAAAGAGAGGAGACTCTCTCACAAAGAACCAAAGACAATCTCAGGAGTTTTGGAACAAAGACTCCAACCAACAACGACTCCAATCACCCATCCTTCCGACTTCCTCACTTCTCCTGGGTACTCGGCGTGGCCTCAACAGAGTCCCAGGCTGTGATCAAACCAATCATGCGTTCCTGGAGAAAGAGAACGCTCAACCAACTTCCACTTGACACTGCCGGAACCATCAACGACTTCAATTTTCAACAACTTCAAGAATTGTTCCCATTACAAATGCAAGTATTCAATTCAATGAAATGTGAAAATGAAATTCTGATGGTTCTTCTCATAGACCCTCTTCCGGTTTCCAATTTCATCCTATCACTAACCTATTTATGTATTCATGTGTGTATGTTGTTTAGTTTATTTATATTCATATAAATATCTATATTTAGTTAATAAAACTTGTACATAATATGTATTTGGTTCTGCTTTGTTTGCAATACATTGTCACTTTATGATCACGGTTTTTGCTACTGGCTCAACGTGCGGTATATGCGAAGAGATAATTATTCTTCTGTGGCCATGGAAGATACCCTTTTCTTAGAATAAATTAATAATCAAAAGAGTTCGTTGGACGAACTGATTAATTGATTGTAATTTTAATTCAGCCACATCAAGTTAATCCAATTAACTGACCCAAATATTTATAATTAATAATAACAAGATATTATTGATTATTAATATTTCCAAAAAGCTGAGTTCCTTACATGATATTGTACTTAAACTTATTAAGTTGGCTTGTGAGAGCCAACTTACTGAAATCCTATTTAAACTTATTATTAAGTTGGCTTGTGAGAGCCAACTTACTGATATTGTATTTAAAATTATTATTAAGTTGGCTTGTGAGAGCCAACTTACTGAAATCCTACTTAAACTTATTATTCTTCTTCTTCTTCTTCTTAGCAGTGAAATTTCTATATCTAACTCCTCCTAGAGCTTTAACTCCACATACTCCAAACTCGGCTCGGACACTCAAACTGTTCTGACTCGAGTTGCTATATCTTTTCAGACTGATCGGACTTACGGTTTTCCTAAAAATGACGATCAAAACTCGAAAAAAAACATTTGAAAATCCCATTGACTTAACATTGCGGAATGTTCAGGGGCCAGTTGCACCAACAGGGCTTACGCCTGGTCTTAAGGTAAGTAGGTCTTAACTCAACATTCTAAGTCCGACCTAATAGTTACGACCGTTGCACCATCCAGGCTTAAGTCCTCTTCTCGCTAAGACCAGGCGTAAATCTTTCGCCTAGTCAGTAGCAGGCGTAAAGTCAAAATCTAGGCATATAATAGCGTTAATAGGCCTATCCATTTTCCGACAGCTAATGTTTCTATAGTAACCACTAAAAGCAAGTGATTGTTCATTGAATCGTTAAAATGATTCGTTAAAAACGGTCAAAAAATCTTCGCTGTCTGTTGCATGGAGACTCTGCTATAGTTTCATTTTGAAATTATTGTCAGCGAAATAAAGGGGAAACAAACAATATTCACAATATTGTGTCTAAAAGTAACTCACAATGTTAACTTATTGTTAATTTAACTGTTGTATAAAATAAATATTTTTTATCAATTGTGCTCATGAAAACGGCACTCTTGCTCATGAGATATTTTAATAACATAATATGATATAAATATAAGACAAAAAACTTATTTTGGGGCATACCTATAACTGCAGTGACACATCATGCAGTGAAAACAAGCACAAGAGACAAATGTGATGTCATCGTCCATAATTAAAACAATGATTACAATATCATCGTAGACAATACATAGCGCACACTCCTAGCACATAAAGAATGAACTTACAATTGAAATGACATTTATTACCAACGTTCTTCTACCTCTCCTCTCGCGTGCAGGAGACAGACGTAATGCTGCCTGCCGCAAATGAAGCGAATTGTCACGTGCTGACTGTACAGCTCTATTAACTTTCGTATCTCAATGTCGGTGAAATTTCCTTTCCTTTTTCTTTGATCCTCCATTGATACGGCTACAAGTTAACCAAACAGCGGAAGATAGTTTACAACGTAACCCCAGCAACGCACGCTGCTAGGCAACCGCTATAGTTCCGTGGCCATTCACAGGAACGCGCATCGCTAAAACCAGGCGTAGTTAAGCCTAGGCTTAAGTTTGGTTGGTGCAACCGACGTTAGGTCAACTCTCAAGACTGGTCTTAACTAAGACCTACTTAGCAGTTAGGACCAGGCTTAGTAAAGCCCTGTTGGTGCAACTGGCTCCAGATTTTCAAACTCCCCAACTGTCAAAAATTCAAATCTAAATACCTTGAAGCCCTAGACTGAATCAAACTGCCATTCTATATACTATATGAGCCATTGAGACTCATTTAAACTAATAAACTCATCTATCTATGACACTTTTCTATCTATCTATCTACCCATTCTTTCTTTCTAATCTTTCTTTCTCTCTCTTTTTCTTTCTCTCTTTCTTTCTTTCTTACTAATCTTTCTATCATCTAACTATTTCTATCTATCTATCATCTGACTATTTTATCTAATCTATCTATCTATCTATCTATCTATCTATCTATCTATCTATCTATCTATCTATCTATCTATCTATCTATCTATCTATCTATCTATCTATAATCTGACTATTTTATCTATCTATCTATCTTTTTCTTTCTTTCTTTCTAACTAATCTATCTTTCATTCTTTCTTTCTAACTAATCTTTCTTTCTTTCTTACTAATCTTTCTTTCTAACTAATCTATCTTTCTTTCTATCTTTCTTTCTTTCTAACTAATCTATCTTTCTTTCTTTCTTTCTAATCTTTCTTTCTCTCTCTTTTTCTTTCTCTCTTTCTTTCTTACTAATCTTTCTATCATCTAACTATTTCTATCTATCTATCATCTGACTATTTTATCTATCTATCTATCTATCTATCTATCTATCTATCTATCTATCTATCTATCTTTTTCTTTCTTTCTTTCTAACTAATCTGTCTTTCATTCTTTCTTTCTAACTAATCTTTCTTTCTTTCTTACTAATCTTTCTTTCTTTCTAACTAATCTATCTTTCTTTCTTTCTTTCTAACTAATCTATATTTCTTTCTTTCTTTTCTAACTAATCTATCTTTCTTTTCTAGCTAATCTATTTCTTTCTAACTAATCTTTCTTTCTTTCTTTCTAACTAGTCTTTATTTCTAACTAATATTTCTTTCTAACTAATCTTTCTTTCTTTCTTTCTTTATAACTAATCTTTCTTTATAAATTTCTTTCTTTTTAACTAATCTTTCTATCTTTCTTTCTTTCTAATCTTTCTTTCTAACTAATCTTTCTTTCTTTCTTTCTTTCTTTCTTTCTTTCTTTCTTTCTTTCTTTCTTTCTTTCTTTCTTTCTTTATTTTCTAACTAATCTATCTTTCTTTCTATCTTTCTTTCTTTCTAACTAATCTATCTTTCTTTCTTTCTTTCTAATCTTTCTTTCTCTCTCTTTTTCTTTCTCTCTTTCTTTCTTACTAATCTTTCTATCATCTAACTATTTCTATCTATCTATCATCTGACTATTTTATCTATCTATCTATCTATCTATCTATCTATCTATCTATCTATCTATCTATCTATCTATCATCTGACTATCTATCTATCTATCTATCTATCTATCTATCTATCTATCTATCTATCTATCTATCTATTTATCTATCTATCTATCTATCTATCTATCTATCTATCTATCTATCTATCTATCTATCTTTTTCTTTCTTTCTTTCTAATCTATCTTTCATTCTTTCTTTCTAACTAATCTTTCTTTTTTTCTTACTAATCTTTCTTTCTTTCTAACTAATCTATCTTTCTTTCTTTCTTTCTAACTAATCTATATTTCTTTCTTTCTTTTCTAACTAATCTATCTTTCTTTCTTTTCTAGCTAATCTATTTCTTTCTAACTAATCTTTCTTTCTTTCTTTCTAACTAGTCTTTCTTTCTAACTAATCTTTCTTTCTAACTAATCTTTCTTTCTTTATAACTAATCTTTCTTTATAAATTTCTTTCTTTTTAACTAATCTTTCTATCTTTCTTTCTTTCTAATCTTTCTTTCTAACTAATCTTTCTTTCTTTCTTTCTTTCTTTCTTTCTTTCTTTCTTTCTTTCTTTCTTTCTTTCTTTCTTTCTTTCTTTCTTTCTTTCTTTCTTTTCTAACTAATCTATTTCTTTCTAACTAATCTTTCTTTCTAACTAATCTTTCCATCTTTCTTTCTTTTCTCTCTTTCTTTCTAATCTTTCTTTCTTTCTAACTAATCTTTCTATCTTTCTTTCTTTCTCTCTTTCTAATCTTTCTTTCTAACTAATCTTTCTTTCTTTCTTTTCTAACTAATCTATTTCTTTCTAACTAATCTTTCTTTCTTTCTAACTAATCTTTCTATCTATCTTTCTTTCTTTCTCTCTCTCTTTCTTTCTAACTAATCTTTCTATCTATCTTTCTTTCTTTCTTTCTTCCTTTCTTTCTTTCTTTCTTTCTTTCTTTCTTTCTTTCTTTCTTTCTTTCTTTCTTTCTTTCTTTCTTTCTTTCTTTCTAATCTTTCTTTCAATCTTTCTTTCTTTCTTTATAACTAATCTTTCTATCTATCTTTCTTTCTTTCTCTCTTTCTTTCTAATCTTTCTTTCAATCTTTCTAACTAATCTTTCTTTCTTTCTTTCTAAACTTCCTTTCTTTCTTTCTAACTTTCTTTCTTTTTAACTAATCTTTCTATCTTTCTTTCTTTCTAATCCTTCTTTCTAACTAATCTTTCTATCTTTCTTTCTTTCTAATCCTTCTTTCTAACTAATCTTTCTTTCTTTCTTTCTTTTCTAACTAATCTATTTCTTTCTAACTAATCTTTCTTTCTTTCTAACTAAACTTTCTATCTTTCTTTCTCTCTTTCTTTCTAATCTTTCTTTCAATCTTTCTTTCTAACTAATCTTTCTATCTTTCTTTCTTTCTAACTAATCTTTCTATCTTTCTTTCTTTCTCTCTTTCTTTCTAATCTTCCTTTCTAACTTTCTTTCTTTCTAGCTAATCTTTCTTTCTAACTTTATTTCTTTCTAACTAATCTTTCTATCTTTCTTTCTTTCTCTCTTTCTAATCTTTCTTTCGAACTAATCTTTCTTTCTAGCAACACCATAGCAACCACCCAAAATACCCTAGAACACCCTAGCAGCTGCCTAGCAACCACCCAAAATACCTTAAATCACCCTAGCAACACCATAGCAACCACCCAAAATACCCTAGAACACCCTAGCAACACCCTAGCAACCACCAGAAAACCCTAGCAACTGCCTAGCAACCACCCAGAACACCCTAGCAACCACCCAACATACCCTAGAACATCCTAGCAACACCATAGCAACCACCCAAAAAAGCCTAGAACACCCTAGCAACACCATAGCAACACCATATAAACCACCCAGAACACCTTAAAACACCATAGCAACACCATAGTAACCACCCAGAAAACCCTAGCAACCACCCAAAATACCTTAAAACACCCTAGCAACACCGTAGCAACCACCCAAAAAAGCCTAGAACACCCTAGCAACACCATAGCAACCACCCATAACACCCTGGCAACCACCCAAAACACCCTGGCAACCACCCAAAAGGCGTTAGAACACCATAGCAACCACCCAGAAAACCCTAGCAACCACCTAGAAACCACCCAGAACACCCCAGCAACCACCTAGCAACCATCCAGAACACTCTAGCAACCACCTAGCAACACCTAAGCAACAACCCTGAACTCCCTAGCAACCACCTAGCAACACCATAGCAACCACCCTGAACACCCTAGCAACCACCTAGCAACACCCTAGCGACCACCCAGAATACCCTAGCAACCACCTAGCAAACCCATAGCAACCACCGAGAACACCCTAAACTATACTTTAAACTTTAAACTACTTTAAACTTTAAACTATTTAAAAACTTTAAACTAATTTAAACTTTAAACTAATTTAAACTTCAAACTAATTTACACTTTAAACTACCTTAAACTTTAAACTACTTTAAACTTCTTCAAACTTTCTGATACAAACTTTCACAAGCCAACTTAAAGTTTGTCTCGACGAACTTTTTCTAGTTCTTCTTCTTCTTCTTCTTCTTCTTCTTCTTCTTCTTGCAGTGAAATTTCTATATCAAACTCCTCCTAGACCTTTAAGTCCACATACTCCAAACTCGGCTCAGACACTCAAACTGTTCTGACTCGAGTTGCTATATCTTTTCTAACTGATCGGACTTACGGTTTTCCTAAAAATGACGATCAAACTCGGAAAAAACTCCCATTGACTTTACATTGCGGAATGTTCAGATTTTCAAACTCCTCAACTGCCAAAAATTCAAATCTAAACTCCTTGAAGCCCTAGACTGAATCAAACTGCCATTCTATATACTATATGAGCCATTGAGACTCATTTAAACTAATAAACTCATCTGTCTATGACACTTATCTATCTACACTTAAACTCTTAAACTCATAATAAATTAATAAACTCTAAACTTGAACTCTTAGACTCATTTAAACTTATAAACTCTAAACTCATAAACTCGTACACTTATAAACTCGTACACTTATAAACTCATGAATTCATACACTTATGAACTCTTAAACTCATAAATTAATAAACTCGGAAATCTTACTCATTTCAACTTATAAACTCTAAACTCATAAACTCGTACACTTATGAACTCATGAAATCATACACTTATAAACTCATGAATTCATACACTTATGAAAACTCATAAATGAATAAACTGAACTTTTACTCATTTAAACTTATAAACTCTAAACTCATAGACTTTGACACTTATGAACTCATGAAATCATACACTTATAAACTCATAAACTTATAAACTCATGAATTCATACACTTATGAACTTTCATGAATTCATACACTTATGAACTTTTAAACTCATAAATAGTTCACCATAGCAACCACCCAGAACACCCTAGCAACCACCCAAAAAACCTTAGAACACCCTAGCAACACCATAGCAACCACCCAGAACACCCTAGCAACTGCCTAACAACCCCGCAGAACAGCCTAGCAACCACTCAAAATACCTTAAAACACCCTAGCAACACCATAGCAACCATCCAAAATACCCTAGAATACCCTAGCAACATCATAGCAACCACCCAGAACACCCTAGCAACTGCCTAGCAACCACCCAAAATACCTTAAAACACCCTAGCAACACCATAGCAACCATCCAAAATAGCCTAGAACACCCTAGCAACACCATAGCAACCACTCAGAACACCCTTGCAACTGCCAGCAACCACCCATAACACCCTAGCAACCACCCAAAATACCTTAAAACACCATAGCAACACCATAGCAACCACCCAGAACACCCGAGCAACTGCCTAGCAACCACCCAGAACACCATAGGAACCACCCAAAATACCTTAAAACACCCTAGCAACACCATAGCAACCACCCAAAATAGCCTAGAACACCCTAGCAACACCATAGCAACTACCCAGAACACCCTAGCAACTGCCTAGCAACCACCAAGAACACCCTAGCAACCACCCAAAATACCTTAAAACACCCTAGCAACACCATAGCAACCACCCAGAACACCCTAGCAACTGCCTAGTAACCACCCAGAAAACCCTAGCAACCAACCAAAATACCTTAGCAACCACCTAGCAACCACCCAGAACACCCTAGCAACCAACCAAAATACCTTAGAACACCCTGACAACCGCACAAAATACCTTAAAACACCTTAGCAACACCATAGCAACCAACAAAAATAACTTAGAACACTATAGCAACCACCCAGAGCACCGTAGCAACCGCCTAGCAACCCCCAGAACACCCTAGTAACCACCCAAAATACCTTAGAACACCCTAGCAACACCATAGCAACTACCCAGAACACCCTAGCAACCACCCAAAATACCTTAAATCACCTTAGCAACAGCATAGCAACCACCCAAAATACCCTAGAACACCCTAGCAACCACCAGAACACCCTGGCAACCACCCAAAATACCTTAAATTACCCTAGCAACACCATAGCAACCACCCAAAATACCCTAGAACACACTAGCAACACCATAGCAACCACCCAGAACACCCTAGCAACCACCCAACATACCTTAAAACATCCTAGCAACACCATAGCAACCACCCAAAAAAGCCTAGAACACCATAGCAACACCATAGCAACCACCTAGAACACCCTAGAAACTGCCTATTAACCACCCAGAACACCCTAGCAACTAATGTAAACTTCAAACTACTTCAAACTTCAAACTAATTTAAACTATAAACTAATTTAAACTTCAAACTACAAACTTCAAACTACTTTAAACTTTAAACTAATTTAAACTTCTAACTACTTTTAACTTTAAACTAATTTAAACTTATTTAAACTTTAAACTACTTTAAACTATAAACTAATTTAAACTTCAAACTACTTTAAACTTCAAACTAATTTACACTTTAAACTAATTTACATATTAAACTAATGTAAACTTCAAACTACTTTAAACTTATTTGAACTTTCTGGTCCAAACTTTCACAAGCCAACTTAAAGTTTGTCTCGACGAACTTTTTCTAGTTAAGTTGGCTTGTGAGAGCCAACTTACTGAAATCCTACTTAAACTTATTATTAAGTTGGCTTGTGAGAGCCAACTTACTGAAATCCTATTTAAACTTATTATTATTAGTGGTGCTTGCAAAGCAACACTATTGTTCTTCTCCATACTTATTATTATTATTCTTATTATTCTGGACAAAGTTTGGCGCGTAACTCGTCCCGCAAATTTTGTCACAGACCCCTGAGTGAGGCGTCAAATCGTGCGGCTCATTGAGGAGAGGTGTGCTATGACTTTTCTAAGCGATCGGGTGTACGATGTTCGCATAGCGGATGAAAAAGCGGCAAAAAAAATCCCATTGACTTAACATTGCGGAATGTTCAGAAATTCAAATCCCAACTGTCACTTTCACACACACCCACAGAAAAGGGCCTGACAGCCCTGCCCTCTCTCTCTCCCTCAGAGGATTTATTTTATCAAGCAGCCAATAAGTAATGGCCTAAAATCTTCATAGCCACACCATAGCAACCAGTTACAGCACCCTAGCAACCGTGGGCGATAGGGGCATACTAAATAACTCTATAAAAACTCTATAAAAACTCCTTTTAAAAACTCCATAGTAATCATCTGTTAAAAAATACACGCCGACATCACAGACCCCTGATTGAGGCGTCAAATTGTGCGGATTATTGAGGAGAGGTGTGCTGTGACTTTTCTTACCGATCGGGGGTACGGTGTTTGCCCCAGGGGCAAATCATTGGGTAAAAAAAATCCCATAGACTTAACATTGCCACAAACTTTGACGACTCGTAGCACTGACCAATGATTTCTCAAAAACTTGTAATTTACCACATTTGAAGAGGCTGGCAGGCTCTGTAAGAACATACCTCACAATGGGGTAAAAGTTGCACCCCTGGGGGGCAGGAGCTGCTCAAATTTGCCCCATTGACTTACTATGGTGTAGGACGGCCCATGAAATGGGCCGTCTTACACATTGCATAGGTATTTTGTATTGAACATAGCTCTGGATCACAGTGTCATAGAGACAAGGGGACGGGCTCATTTTTCTCAGATGACCAATCAGTCTCTCAGGATCATTGTGAAGCTATTAATCCACGCCCTAGCAACCATTTAGAGCACCTTAGCAACAAGTCCCATAGACTTCCATTGAAAGAGGTCAAAAGAAAATCTCCGGATAGAAGTGTCATAGAAACACAAGGGTGGTCTCGTTTGACTCGGGGCAGCACACAGCCAATCATGAATCCCCTCAACACTTCCTAGCCCCTCCCTAGCAACCATTGTCGAGCACCTTAGCAACTAAAATCTATAGAGGGATATCTTCCATTCTGAATGTCACAGAGGCATGGGAGTTGGTTTATATCATTCATACTGACAAGCAACCTTTGGAATTTGATGACTGGCAGCTGCCAAGCCATTCCCTAGCAACCAAACAGAGTACCCTAGCAACCATTTTGCAAGACCTATATCTCTGCATCAGAACATCGTATAGAGATGTGGTTTGGCTCTTTTGACTAATGCTAGCAAACAGGGCTTCCAACATGCTACACATGCTAGCTGTGAATAGCTACATGCTAATAGCGATTAGGTATGTGCTAAATCATGCCAAGAAAGTGTTAAGAACTCCAATAGTAACCATCTGTGACAAATACCAACCACCTAGTAACACCATAGCAACCACCCAGAATACCTTAGCAACCACCTAGCAACGCCTAGAAACCACCCAGAATACCCTAGTAACCGCCTAGCAACACCATAGCAACCACCCAGAATACCCTAGCAACTGCCTAGCAACCACCCAGAACACCCTAGCAACCGCTTAGCAATGCCATAGCAACCACCCAGAATACCCTAGCAACCTCCTAGCAACACCATAGCAACCACCCAGAACACCCTAGCAACCACCTAGCAACCACCCATATCACCCTAGCAATGCCCTAGCAACCACCCAAAATACCCTAGCAACCAACCAGAACACCCTAGCAACCACCCAGAATACCCTAGCAACCACCCAAAACACCCTAGCAACCACTCAGAACACCTTAGCAACGCCCTAGCAACCACCTGAACAACATGAATAAGCCATATCTCAGCACCAGAACATAGTACAGACATGTTTGTTGGCTCGTATGCAATCATGTCCCACACCCTAGCAACCGAGTGGCGAGTATTGCCACTGCAAGCACCACTTCACATTTTCTTCCGGAAATGTACATTCTAGTTAAGTTGGCTTGTGAGAGCCAACTTACTGATATTGTACTTAAACTTATTATTAGTGGTGCTTGCAAAGCAACACTATTGTTCTTCTCCATACTTATTAGTGGTGCTTGCTGAAAGCAAGGCATCACTATTGTTATTGTGTATACTTATTATTATTATTATTATTCTTATTCCACACAAAAGTTTGGCGCGTAACTCCTCCCGCAGCTTTTGTCACAGACCCACGAATGAGGCGTCAAATCGTGCGGATTATTCGGGAATGGTGTGCTATGACTTTTATAAGCGATCGGGGGTACGATGGTCGCCCCAGGGGCAAAAAATTGGGCAAAAAATCCCATAGACTTAACATAGCGACGAACTTTGACGAGTCATAGCTCAGAGCGAGAATTTCGCAGAGACGTGTAATTTACAACATTTGAAGAGGCTGACAGGCTCTGTAAGAACATACCTCACAATGGGGTAAAAGTTGCACCCCTGGGGGTCAGGAGCAGCCCAAAGTTGCCCCATTGACTTACTATGCTGACTGACATAGTGACTTACTATGGTGACTCACATTTCATGGGCCGTCCTACACATTGCATAGGGATTTTGTATTGAACATAGCTCTGGATCACAGTGTCATAGAGACAAGGGGGAGGGCTCATTTTACTCAGATGACCAATCAGTCTCTTAGGACCATTGTGAAGCTATTAAGCCACGCCCTAGCAACCATTTAGAGCACCTTAGCAACAAGTCCCATAGACTTCCATTGAAAGAGATCAAAAGGATATCTCCGGTTAGAAGTGTCATAGAAACACAAGAGTGGTCTCGTTTGACTCGGGGCAGGAAACAGCCAATCATGAATCAACTCAACACTTCCTAGCCCCTCCCTAGCAACCATTGTTGAGCAGATTAACAACTAAAACCTATAGAGGGATATCTTCCATTCTGAATGTCACAGAGGCATGGGAGTTGGTTTATATCAATCATACTGACAAGCAACCTTTGGACTTTGATGACTGCCAGCTGCCAAGCCACTCCCTAGCAACCATTTAGAGCACCTTAGCAACAAGTTACATAGACTTCCATTGAAAGAGGTCAAAAGAATATCTCCGGATAGAAGCGTCATAGAAACACAAGGGTGGTCTCGTTTGACTCGGGGCAGCAAACAGGCAATCATGAATCACCTCAACACTTCCTAGCCCCTCCCTAGCAACCATTGTTGAGCACAATAGCAACTAAAATCTATAGAGGGATATCTTCCATTCTGAATGTCACAGAGGTATGGGAGTTAGTTTATATCATTCATACTGACAAGCGACCTTTGGACTTTAATGACTGGCAGCTGCCAACCCACTCCCTAGCAACCAAACAGAGTACCCTAACAACCATTTTGCAAGACCTATATCTCTGCATCAGAACATCATAATGAGATGGGGTTAACACAAGTTTGACTCGGGGCAGCAAACAGCCAATCATGAATCTTGTCAACACTTCTTAGCCCCTCCCTAGCAACCATTGTCAAGCACCTTAGCAACCAAAATCCAAATAGGGATATCTTCCATTCTAAATGTCACAGAGGCATGGGAGTTGGTTTATATAATTCACACTGACAATCAGTCTTTGGGGTTTCATGATTGGCAGCTGCCAAGCCACTCCCTAGCAACCAAACAGAGTACCCTAGCAACCATTTTGCAAGACATATATCTCTGCATCAGAACATCGTATAGAGATGGAGGTTGGTTCTTTTGACTCATGCTAGCAAACAGGACTTCCAACATGCTACACATGCTAGCTGTGAATAGCTACATGCTAATAGCAATTAGGTAAGTGCTAAATCATACCAAAAAATGCTAAGAACTCCAATAGTAAACATCTGTGACAACTACCAACCACCTAGTAACACCATAGCAACCATCCAGAATACCCTAGCAACCACCTAGCAACACCATAGCAACCACCCAGAATACCCTAGCAACACCATAGCAACCACCCAGAATACTCTAGCAACCGCCTAGCAACCACCCAGAACACCCTAGCAACCGCCTAGCAACCACCCAGAATACCATAGCAACCGCCTAGCAACGCCATAGCAACCAGCCAGAATACCCTAGCAACCACCTAGCAACACCATAGCAACCACCCAGAACACCCTAGCAACCGCCTAGCAACGCCCTAGCAACCACCAAGAATACCCTAGCAACTGCCTAGCAACGCCCTAGCAACAGCCCAGAATACCCTAGCAACCACCTAGCAACACCATAGCAACCACCCAGAATACCCTAGCAACCGCCTAACAACCACCCAGAACACCCTAGCAACCGCCTAGCAACGCCCTAGCAACCACCCAGAATACCCTAGCAACCGCCTAGCAACACCATAGCAACCACCCAGAATACCCTAGCAACCACCTAGAAACCACCGAGAACACCCTAGCAACCGCCTAGCAACACCCTAGCAACCACCCAGAATACCCTAGCAACCGACTAGCAACACCATAGCAACCACCCATAACACCCTAGCAACCACCTAGCAACCACCCAGATCACCCTAGCAATGCCCTAGCAACCACCCAAAATACCCTAGCAACCAACCAGAACACCCTAGCAACCACCCAGAATACCCTAGCAACCACCCAAAACACCCTAGCAACCACTCAGAACACCTTAGCAACGCCCTAGCAACCACCTGAACAACATGAATAAGCCATATCTCAGCACCAGAACATAGTACAGACATGTTTGTTGGCTCGTATGCAATCATGTACCACACCCTAGCAACCGAGTGGCGAGTATTGCCACTGCAAGCACCACTTCACATTTTCTTCCGGAAATGTACATTCTAGTTATTAGTGGTGCTTGCTGAAAGCAAGGCATCACTATTGTTATTGTGTATACTTATTATTATTATTATTATTATTATTATTCCACACAAAAGTTTGGCGCGTAACTCCTCCCGCAGCTTTTGTCACAGACCCACGAATGAGGCGTCAAATCGTGCGGATTATTCGGGAATGGTGTGCTATGACTTTTATAAGCGATCGGGGGTACGATGGTCGCCCCAGGGGCAAAAAATTGGGCAAAAAATCCCATAGACTTAACATAGCGACGAACTTTGACGAGTCATAGCTCAGAGCGAGAATTTCGCAGAGACGTGTAATTTACAACATTTGAAGAGGCTGACAGGCTCTGTAAGAACATACCTCACAATGGGGTAAAAGTTGCACCCCTGGGGGTCAGGAGCAGCCCAAAGTTGCCCCATTGACTTACTATGCTGACTGACATAGTGACTTACTATGGTGACTCACATTTCATGGGCCGTCCTACACATTGCATAGGGATTTTGTATTGAACATAGCTCTGGATCACAGTGTCATAGAGACAAGGGGGAGGGCTCATTTTACTCAGATGACCAATCAGTCTCTTAGGACCATTGTGAAGCTATTAAGCCACGCCCTAGCAACCATTTAGAGCACCTTAGCAACAAGTCCCATAGACTTCCATTGAAAGAGGTCAAAAGAATATCTCCGGATAGAAGTGTCATAGAAACACAAGGGTGGTCTCGTTTGACTCGGGGCAGCACACAGCCAATCATGAATCAACTCAACACTTCCTAGCCCCTCCCTAAAAACCATTGTCGAGCACCTTAGCAACTAAAATCTATAGAGGGATATCTTCCATTCTGAATGTCACAGAGGCATGGGAGTTGGTTTATATCATTCATACTGACAAGCAACCTTTGGACCTTGATGACTGGCAGCTGCGAAGCCATTCCCTAGCAACCAAACAGAGTACCCTAGCAACCATTTTGCAAGACCTATATCTCTGCATCAGAACATCGTATAGAGATGTGGTTTGGCTCTTTTGACTCATGCTAGCAAACAGGGCTTCCAACATGCTACACATGCTAGCTGTGAATAGCTACATGCTAATAGCGATTAGGTAGTGCTAAATCATGCCAAGAAAGTGTTAAGAACTCCAGTAGTAACCATCTGTGACAACTATCAACCACCTAGTAACACCATAGCAACCACCCAGAATACCTTAGCAACCACCTAGCAACGTCCTAGCAACCACCCAGAATACCCTAGCAACCGCCTAGCAACGCCCTAGCAACCACCAAGAATAGCCTAGCAACTGCCTAGCAACGCCCTAGCAACCACCCAGAATACCCTAGCAACCGCCTAGCAACACCATAGCAACCACCCAGAACACCCTAGCAACCGCCTAGCAACGCCCTAGCAACCACCCAGAACACCTTAGCAACCGCCTAGCAACACCCTAGCAACTACCCAGAATACCCTAGCAACCACCTAGCAACGCCCTAGCAACAACCCAGAATACCCTAGCAACCGCCTAGCAACCACCCAGAACACCCTAGCAACCACCCAGAATACCCTAGCAACCACCTAGCAACGCCCTAGCAACCACCAAGAATAGCCTAGCAACTGCCTAGCAACGCCCTAGCAACCACCCAGAATACCCTAGCAACCGCCTAGCAACACCATAGCAACCACCCAGAACACCCTAGCAACCGCCTAGCAACGCCCTAGCAACCAACCAGAACACCCTAGCAACCGCCTAGCAACGCCCTAGCAACTACCCAGAATACCCTAGCAACCACCTAGCAACGCCCTAGCAACAACCCAGAATACCCTAGCAACCGCCTAGCAACCACCCAGAACACCCTAGCAACCACCCAGAATACCCTAGCAACCACCTAGCAACATCCTAGCAACCACCCAGAATACCCTAGCAACCGCCTAGCAACCACCCAGAACACCCTAGCAACGCCCTAGCAACTACCCAGAATACCCTAGCAACCACCTAGCAACGACTTAGCAACCACCCAGAATACCCTAGAAACCACCCAAAACACCCTAGAAACCACCTGAACAACATGAATAAGCCATATCTCAGCACCAGAACATCGTACAGACATGTTTGTTGGCTCGTATGCAATCATGTACCACACCCTAGCAACCGAGTGGTGAGTTTTGCCACTGCAAGCACCACTTCACATTTTCTTCTGGAAATGTACATTCTAGTTATTATTATTCTTATTCCACACAAAAGTTTGGCGCGTAACTCCTCCCGCAAAGTTTGCCACAGACCCCTGAGTAAGGCGTCAAATCGACCGGCTCATTGAGGAGAGGTGTGCTATGACTTTTCTAAGCGATCGGGTGTACGATGATCGCACAGCGGACGAAAAAGCGGCCAAAAAAGTCCCATTGACTTAACATTGCGGAATGTTCAGAAATTCAAATCCCAACCGACTTTTTCACACACACAGACACAAAGGGCCTGACACCCCTGCGTTTCTCTCCTTCTCTCTCTCCCCTCAGAGGATTTATTTTATCAAGCAGCCAATAAGTAATGGCCTAAAATCTTCATAGCCACACCATAGCAACCAGTTACAGCACCCTAGCGGCCTCGTGCCATACTAAATAACTCTATAAAAACTCTATAAAAACTCCTTTTAAAAACTCCATAGTAATCATCTGTTAAAAAATACACGCCGACATCACAGACCCCTGATTGAGGCGTCAAATTGTGCGGATTATTGAGGAGAGGTGTGCTGTGACTTTTCTTACCGATCGGGGGTACGGTGTTTGCCCCAGGGGCAAATCATTGGGTAAAAAAAATCCCATAGACTTAACATTGCCACAAACTTTGACGACTCGTAGCACTGACCAATGATTTCTCAAAAACTTGTAATTTACCACATTTGAAGAGGCTGGCAGGCACTGTAAGAACATACCTCACAATGGGGTAAAAGTTGCACCCCTGGGGGGCAGGAGCTGCTCAAATTTGCCCCATTGACTTACTATGGTGTAGGACGGCCCAAGAAATGGGCCGTCCTACACATTGCATAGGTATTTTGTATTGAACATAGCTCTGGATCACAGTGTCATAGAGACAAGGGGACGGGCTGATTTTTCTCAGATGACCAATCAGTCAATAAAAACTCTATAAAAACTCCTTTTAAAAAATCCATAGTAATCATCTGTTAAAAAATACACGCCGACATCACAGACCCCTGATTGAGGCGTCAAATTGTGCGGATTATTGAGGAGAGGTGTGCTGTGACTTTTCTTACCGATCGGGGGTACTGTGTTTGCCCCAGGGGCAAGTCATTGGGTAAAAAAAATCCCATAGACTTAACATTGCCACAAACTTTGACGACTCGTAGCACTGACCAATGATTTCTCAAAAACTTGTAATTTACCACATTTGAAGAGGCTGGCAGGCTCTGTAAGAACATACCTCACAATGGGGTAAAAGTTGCAGCCCTGGGGCCAGTTGCACCAACAGGGCTTACGCCTGGTCTTAAGGTAAGTAGGTCTTAACTCAACATTCTAAGTCCGACCTATTAGTTACGACCGTTGCACCATCCAGGCTTAAGTCCTCTTCTCGCTAAGACCAGGCGTAAATCTTACGCCTAGTCAGTAGCAGGCGTAAAGTCAAAATCTAGGCATATAATAGCGTTAATAGGCCTATCCATTTTCCGACAGCTAATGTTTCTATAGTAACCACTAAAAGCAAGTGATTGTTCATTGAATCGTTAAAATGATTTGTTAAAAACGGTCGAAAAATCTTCGCTGTCTGTTGCATGGAGACTCTGCTATAGTTTCTTTTTGAAATTATCGTCAGCGAAATAAAGGGGAAACAAACAATATTCACAATATTGTGTCTAAAAGTAACTCACAATGTTAACTTATTGTTAATTTAACTGTTGTATAAAATAAATATTTTTTTATCAATTGTGCTCATGAAAACGGCACTCTTGCTCATGAGATATTTTAATAACATAATATGATATAAATATAAGACAAAAAACTTATTTTGGGACATACCTATAACTGCAGTGACACATCATGCAGTGAAAACAAGCACAAGAGACAAATGTGATGTCAGCTCGCAGTGCCTCGTCCATAATTAAAACAATGATTACAATATCATCGTAGACAATACATAGCGCACACTCCTAGCACATAAAGAATGAACTTACAATTGAAATGACATTTATTACCAACGTTCTTCTACCTCTCCTCTCGCGTGCAGGAGACAGACGTAATGCTGCCTGCCGCGAATGAAGCGAATTGTCACGTGCTGACTGTACAGCTCTATTAACTTTCGTATCTCAATGTCGGTGAAATTTCCTTTCCTTTTTCTTTGATCCTCCATTGATACGGCTACAAGTTAACCAAACAGCGGAAGATAGTTTACAACGTAACCCCAGCAACGCACGCTGCTAGGCAACCGCTATAGTTCCGTGGCCATTCACAGGAACGCGCATCGCTAAAACCAGGCGTAGTTAAGCCTAGGCTTAAGTTTGGTTGGTGCAACCGACGTTAGGTCAACTCTCAAGACTGGTCTTAACTAAGACCTACTTAGCAGTTAGGACCAGGCTTAGTAAAGCCCTGTTGGTGCAACTGGCTCCTGGGGGGCAGGAGCTGCTCAAATTTGCCCCATTGACTTACTATGGTGTAGGGATTTTGCATAGGGATGCATTGCATAGGGATTTTTTATTGAACATAGCTCTGGATCACAGTGTCATAGAGACAAGGGGACGGGCTCATTTTTCTCAGATGACCAATCAGTCTCTCAGGATCATTGTGAAGCTATTAATCCACGCCCTAGCAACCATTTAGAGCACCTTAGCAACAAGTCCCATAGACTTCCATTGAAAGAGGTCAAAAGAATTTCTCCAGATAGAAGTGTCATAGAAACACAAGGGTGGTCTCGTTTGACTCGGGGCAGCACACAGCCAATCATGAATCCCCTCAACACTTCCTAGCCCCTCCCTAGCAACCATTGTCGAGCACCTTAGCAACTAAAATCTATAGAGGGATATCTTCCATTCTGAATGTCACAGAGGCATGGGAGTTGGTTTATATCATTCATACTGACAAGCAACCTTTGGACTTTGATGACTGGCAGCTGCCAAGCCATTCCCTAGCAACCAAACAGAGTACCCTAGCAACCATTTTGCAAGACCTATATCTCTGCATCAGAACATCGTATAGAGATGTGGTTTGGCTCTTTTGACTCATGCTAGCAAACAGGGCTTCCAACATGCTACACATGCTAGCTGTGAATAGCTACATGCTAATAGCGATTAGGTATGTGCTAAATCATGCCAAGGAAGTGTTAAGAACTCCAATAGTTACCATCTGTGACAAATACCAACCACCTAGTAACACCATAGCAACCACCCAGAACACCCTAGCAACCAACCAAAATACCTTAGCAACAACCTAGCAACCACCGAGAACACCCTAGCAACCACACAAAATACCTTAGAACACCCTAGCAACACCATAGCAACCACCCAAAATACCTTAGAACACCCTAGCAACACCATAGCAACCACCCAGAACGCCCTAGCAACCACCCAAAATACCTTAGAACACCCTAGCAACACCATAGCAAGCACCTAAAATACCTTAGAACACCCTAGCAACCACCCAGAACACCCTAGCAACCACTCAAAATACCTTAAAACACCCTAGCAACACCATAGCAACCACCCAAAATAGCCTAGAACACCCTAGCAACACCATAGCAACCACCCAGAACACCCTAGCAACTGCCTAGCAACCACCCAAAATACCTTAAAACACCCTAGCAACACCATAGCAACCACCCAAAATAGCCTAGAACACCCTAGCAACACCATAGAAACCACCCAGAACACCCTAGCAACCACCCAAAATACCTTGAACACCCTAGCAACACCATAGCAACCACCAAGAACACCCTAGCAACCACCTAAAATACCTTAAAACATCCTAGCAACACCATAGCAACCACTCAAAAAAGCCTAGAACACCATAGCAACCACCCAGAACACCCTAGCAACTGCCTAGCAACCATCCAGAACACCCTAGCAACCACCCAAAATACCTTAGCAACCACCTAGCAACCACCTAGCAACACCATAGCAACCACCCAAAATACCTTAGCAACCGCCGGGCAACCACCCAGAACACCTTAGCAACCCACTAGAAACACCCTAGCAACTTTAAATTACTTTAAACTACTTTAAACTTTAAACTATACTTTAAAGTTTAAACTACTTCAAACTTTAAACTATTTAAAATTTTAAACTACTTTAAACTAATTCAAGCTTTAAACTAATTTAAACTTCAAACTACTTTAAAATTCAAACTAATTTAAACTTCAAACTAATTTAAGCTTCAAACTACTTTAAAATTCAAACTAATTTAAACTTTAAACTACTTTAAACTTTAAACTAATTTAAACTTCAAACTACTTTAAACTTCTACAAACTTTCTGGTCAAAACTTTCACAAGCCAACTTAAAGTTTGTCTCGACGAACTTTTTCTAGTTAAGTTGGCTTGTGAGAGCCAACTTACTGAAATCCTATTTAAACTTATTATTAAGTTGGCTTGTGAGAGCCAACTTACTGAAATCCTATTTAAACTTATTATTATTATTATTATTATTATTATTATTATTATTATTATTCTTACAAAAAATTTCTATATCAATCTCCTCCTAGAGCTTTAACTCTACATACTCCAAACTCGGCTCAGACACTCAAACTGTTCTGACTCGAGTTGCTATATCTTTTCTAACTGATCGGACTTACGGTTTTCCTAAAAATGACGATCAAAGTCGGAAAAAACTCCCATTGACTTAACATTGCGGAATGTTCAGATTTTCAAACTCCCCAACTGTCAAAAATTCAAATCTAAATACCTTGAAGCCCTAGACTGAATCAAACTGCCATTCTATATACTATATGAGCCATTGAGACTCATTTAAACTAATAAACTCATCTATCTATGACACTTTTCTATCTATCTATCTACCCATTCTTTCTTTCTAATCTTTCTTTCTCTCTCTTTTTCTTTCTCTCTTTCTTTCTTTCTTACTAATCTTTCTATCATCTAAATATTTCTATCTATCATCTGACTATTTTATCTATCTATCTATCTATCTATCTATCTATCTATCTATCTATCTATCTATCTATCTATCTATCTATCTATCTATCTTTCATCTGACTATTTTATCTATCTATCTATCTATCTATCTATCTATCTATCTATCTATCTATCTATCTTTTTCTTTCTTTCTTTCTAACTAATCTATCTTTCATTCTTTCTTTCTAACTAATCTTTCTTTCTTACTAATCTTTCTTTCTTTCTAACTAATCTATCTTTCTTTCTATCTTTCTTTCTTTCTAACTAATCTGTCTTTCTTTCTTTCTAATCTTTCTTTCTCTCTTTTTCTTTCTTACTAATCTTTCTATCATCTAAATATTTCTATCTATCATCTGACTATTTTATCTATCTATCTATCTATCTATCTATCTATCTATCTATCTATCTATCTATCTATCTATCTATCTATCTATCTATCTATCTATCTATCTATCTATCTATCTATCTATATTTCATCTGACTATTTTATCTATCTATCTATCTATCTATCTATCTATCTATCTATCTATCTATCTATCTATCTATCTATCAATCTATCTATCTATCTATCTATCTATCTATCTTTTTCTTTCTTTCTTTCTAACTAATCTATCTTTGATTCTTTCTTTCTAACTAATCTTTCTTTCTTACTAATCTTTCTTTCTTTCTAACTAATCTGTCTTTCTTTCTTTCTTTCTTTCTAATCTTTCTTTCTCTCTTTTTCTTTCTTACTAATCTTTCTATCATCTAACTATTTCTATCTATCATCTGACTATTTTATCTATCTATCTATCTATCTATCTATCTATCTATCTATCTATCTATCTATCTATCTATCTATCTATCTATCTATCTATCTATCTATCTATCTTTTTCTTTCTTTCTTTCTAACTAATCTATCTTTCATTCTTTCTTTCTAACTAATCTTTCTTTCTTACTAATCTTTCTTTCTTTCTAACTAATCTATCTTTCTTTCTATCTTTCTTTCTTTCTAACTAATCTATCTTTCTTTCTAATCTTTCTTTCTCTCTCTTTTTCTTTCTTACCAATCTTTCTATCATCTAACTATTTCTATCTATCTATCATCTGACTATCTATCTATCTATCTATCTATCTATCTATCTATCTATCTATCTATCTATCTATCTATCTATCTATCTATCTTTCTTTCTTTTTCTTTCTTTCTAACTAATCTATCTTTCGTTCTTTCTAACTAATCTTTCTTTCTTTCTAACTAATCTTCTTTCTTTCTTTCTTTCTTTCTAACTAATCTATCTTTCTTTCTATCTTTCTTTCTTTCTAACTAATCTATCTTTCTTTCTTTTCTAACTAATCTATCTTTCTTTCTTTCTTTTCTAACTAATCTATTTCTTTCTAAATAATCTTTCTTTCTTTCTTTCTAATCTTTCTATCTTTCTTTCTTTCTTTCTCTCTTTCTTTCTAATCTTCCTTTCTACCTTTCTTTCTTTCTAACTAATCTTTCTTTCTAACTTTATTTCTTTCTGACTAATCTTTCTATCTTTCTTTCTTTCTCTCTTTCTTTCTAATCTTTCTTTCAATCTTTCTTTCTTTCTAACTAATCTTTCTATCTTTATTTCTAATCTTCCTTTCTAACTTTCTTTCTTTCTAACTAATCTTTCTTTCTTTCTAACTAATCTTTCTATCATCTAACTATTTCTATCTATCTATCATCTGACTATTTTATCTATCTATCTATCTATCTATCTATCTATCTATCTATCTATCTATCTATCTATCTATCTATCTATCTATCTATCTATCATCTGACTACTCTATCTTTCTTTCTTTCTTTTCTAACTAATCTATTTCTTTCTAAATAATCTCTTTCTTTCTAACTCATCTTTCTTTCTTTCTTTCTAACTAATCTTTCTATCTTTCTTTCTTTCTTTCTTTCTCTCTTTCTTTCTAATCTTCCTTTCTAACTTTCTTTCTAACTAATCTTTCTTTCTAACTAATCTTTCTATCTTTCTTTCTTTCTCTCTTTCTAATCTTTCTTTCTAACTAATCTTTCTTTCTAGCAACACCATAGCAACCACCCAAAATACCCTAGAACACCCTAGCAACTGTCTAGCAACCCCCAGAACACCCTAGCAACCACCCAAAATTCCTTAAATCACCCTAGCAACACCATAGCAACCACCCAAAATACCCTAGAACACCCTAGCAACACCCTAGCAACCACCAGAAAACCCTAGCAACTGCCTAGCAACCACCCAGAACACCGTAGCAACCACCCGAAATACCCTAGAACATCCTAGCAACACCATAGCAACCACCCAAAAAAGCCTAGAACACCCTAGCAACACCATAGCAACCTCCCAGAACACCCTAGCAACTGCCTAGCAACCACCCAGAACACCCTGGCAACCACCCAAAATACCTTAAAACACCCTAGCAACACCAGAGCAACCACCCAAAATACCCTAGAACACCCTAGCAACTGCCTAGCAACCCCCAGAACACCCTAGCAACTGCCTACTAATTGCCTAATGAGGACTAATTTAAACTTCAAACTACTTTAAAATTCAAACTAATTTAAACTTCAAACTACTTTAAACTTCTTCAAACTTATTGGTCCAAACTTTCACAAGCCAACTTAAAGTTTGTCTCGACGAACTTTTTCTAGTTATTATTATTATTATTCTTACAAAAAATTTCTATATCAATCTCCTCCTAGAGCTTTAACTCTACATACTCCAAACTCGGCTCAGACACTCAAACTGTTCTGACTCGAGTTGCTATATCTTTTCTAACTGATCGGACTTACGGTTTTCCTAAAAATGACGATCAAAGTCGGAAAAAACTCCCATTGACTTAACATTGCGGAATGTTCAGATTTTCAAACTCCCCAACTGTCAAAAATTCAAATCTAAATCCCTTGAAGCCCTAGACTGAATCAAACTGCCATTCTATATACTATATGAGCCATTGAGACTCATTTAAACTAATAAACTCATATATCTATGACACTTTTCTATCTATCTATCTATCTATCTATCTATCTATCTATCTATCTATCTATCTATCTATCTATCTATCTATCTATCTTTCTTTCTAATCTTTCTTTCTCTCTCTTTTTCTTTCTCTTTCTTTCTTTCTTTCTTACTAATCTTTCTATCATCTAACTATTTCTATTATCTATCTATCTATCTATCTATCTATCTATCTATCTATCTATCTATCTATCTATCTATCTATCTATCTATCTATCTATCTATCTATCTATCTATCTATCTATCATCTGACTATTTTATCTATCTATCTATCTATCTATCTATCTATCTATCTATCTATCTATCTATCTATCTATCTTTTTCTTTCTAACTAATCTATCTTTCATTCTTTCTAACTAATCTTTCTTTCTTACTAATCTTTCTTTCTTTCTAACTAATCTATCTTTCTTTCTATCTTTCTTTCTTTCTAACTAATCTATCTTCCTTTCTTTCTTTCTAATCTTTCTTTCTCTCTCTTTTTCTTTCTTACTAATCTTTCTATCATCTAACTATTTCTATCTATCTATCATCTGACTATTTTATCTATCTATCTATCTATCTATCTATCTATCTATCTATCTATCTATCTATCTATCTATCTATCTATCTATCTATCTATCTATCTATCTATCTATCTATCATCTGACTATTTTATCTATCTATCTATCTATCTATCTATCTATCTATCTATCTATCTATCTATCTATCTATCTATCTATCTATCTATCTTTTTCTTTCTTTCTTTCTAACTAATCTATCTTTCATTCTTTCTTTCTAACTAATCTTTCTTTCTTACTAATCTTTCTTTCTTTCTAACTAATCTATCTTTCTTTCTATCTTTCTTTCTTTCTAACTAATCTATCTTTCTTTCTTTCTAATCTTTCTTTCTCTCTCTTTTTCTTTCTTACTAATCTTTCTATCATCTAACTATTTCTATCTATCTATCATCTGACTATTTTATCTATCTATCTATCTATCTATCTATCTATCTATCTATCTATCTATCTATCTATCTATCTATCTATCTATCTATCATCTGACTATTTTATCTATCTATCTATCTATCTATCTATCTATCTATCTATCTATCTATCTATCTTTTTCTTTCTTTCTTTCTAACTAATCTATCTTTCATTCTTTCTTTCTAACTAATCTTTCTTTCTTACTAATCTTTCTTTCTTTCTAACTAATCTATCTTTCTTTCTATCTTTCTTTCTTTCTAACTAATCTATCTTTCTTTCTTTCTAATCTTTCTTTCTCTCTCTTTTTCTTTCTTACTAATCTTTCTATCATCTAACTATTTCTATCTATCTATCATCTGACTATTTTATCTATCTATCTATCTATCTATCTATCTATCTATCTATCTATCTATCTATCTATCTATCTATCTATCTATCTATCATCTGACTATTTTATCTATCTATCTATCTATCTATCTATCTATCTATCTATCTATCTATCTATCTATCTATCTATCTATCTATCTATCTATCTTTTTCTTTCTTTCTTTCTAACTAATCTATCTTTCATTCTTTCTTTCTAACTAATCTTTCTTTCTTTCTTACTAATCTTTCTTTCTAACTAATCTATCTTTCTTTCTATCTTTCTTTCTTTCTAACTAATCTTTCTTTCTAACTAATCTTTCTATCTATCTTTCTAATCTTCCTTTCTAACTTTCTTTCTTTCTTTCTAACTAATCTTTCTTTCTTTCTAACTAATCTTTCTATCTATCTTTCTAATCTTCCTTTCTAACTTTCTTTCTTTCTTTCTAACTTTTCTTTCTTTCTAACTAATCTTTCTATCATCTAACTTTTTCTATCTATCTATCATCTGACTATTTTATCTATCTATCTATCTATCTATCTATCTATCTATCATCTGACTATTTTATCTATCTATCTATCTATCTATCTATCTATCTATCTATCTATCTTTCTTTTTCTTTCTTTCTAACTAATCTATCTTTCGTTCTTTCTAACAAATCTTTCTTTCTTTCTAACTAATCTTCTTACTTTCTTTCTTTCTAACTAATCTATCTTTCTTTCTATCTTTCTTTCTTTTCTAACTAATCTATCTTTCTTTCTTTCTTTTCTAACTAATCTATTTCTTTCTAACTAATCTTTCTTTCTTTCTTTCTAACTAATCTTTCTTTCTTTCTTTCTAATCTTTCTTTCTTTCTTTCTCTCTTTCTTTCTAATCTTCCTTTCTACCTTTCTTTCTTTCTAACTAATCTTTCTTTCTAACTTTATTTCTTTCTGACTAATCTTTCTATCTTTCTTTCTCTCTTTCTAATCTTTCTTTCTAACTAATCTTTCTTTCTAGCAACACCATAGCAACCACCCAAAATACCCTAGAACACCCTAGCAACTGCCTAGCAACCCCCAGAACACCCTAGCAACCACCCGAAATACCTTAAATCACCCTAGCAACACCATAGCAACCACCCAAAATACCCTAGAACACCCTAGCAACACCCTAGCAACCACCAGAAAAGCCTAGCAACCACCCAGAACACCCTAGCAACTGCCTAGCAATAACCCAGAACACCCTAGCAACCACCCAAAATACCTTAGAACACCCTAGCAACACCATAGCAACCACCCAGAATACCCTAGCAACCACCCAAAATACCTTAGAACACCCTAGCAACACCATAGCAACCACCCAGAACACCCTAGCAACCACCCAAAATACCTTAAAACACCCTAGCAACACCATAGCAACCACCTAAAATACCTTAGAACACCCTAGCAACCACCCAGAACACCCTAGCAACCACTCAAAATACCTTAAAACACCCTAGCAACACCATAGCAACCACCCAGAACACCCTATCAACTGCCTAGCAACCACCCAAAATACCTTAAAACACCCTAGCAACACCATAGCAACCACCCAAAATAGCCTAGAACACCCTAGCAACACCATAGCAACCACCCAGAACACCCTAGCAACTGCCTAGCAACCACCCAAAATACCTTACAACACCCTAGCAACCACCCAAAATACCCAAGAACACCCTAGCAACACCATGGCAACCATCCAGAACACCCTAGCAACTGCCTGAAAACTACCCAGAACACCCTAGCAACCACCCAAAATACCATAGAACACCCTAGCAACAACATAGCAACCACCCAGAACACAGTAGCAACCACCTAACAACCAACCAGAACACCCTAGCAACCAACCAAAATTCCTTAGCAACAACCTAGCAACCACCGAGAACACCCTAGCAACCACCCAAAATACCTTAGCAACCACCTAGCAACTACCCAGAACACCTTAGCAACCCACTAGAAACACCCTAGCAACTTTAAATTACTTCAAACTATACTTTAAACTACTTTAAACTAATTCAAACTTTAAACTAATTTAAAATTCAAACTACTTTAAAATTCTAACTAATTTAAACTTAAAACTACTTTAAACTTTAAACTAATTTAAACTTCAAACTACTTTAAAATTCAAACTAATTTAAACTTCAAACTACTTTAAACTTCAAACTACTTTAAACTTCTTCAAACTTATTGGTCCAAACTTTCACAAGCCAACTTAAAGTTTGTCTCGACGAACTTTTTCTAGTTATTATTATTCTTCTTAGCAGTGAAATTTCTATATCTAACTCCTCCTAGAGCTTTAACTCCACATACTCCAAACTCGGCTCGGACACTCAAACTGTTCTGACTCGAGTTGCTATATCTTTTCTAACTGATCGGACTTACGGTTTTCCTAAAAATGACGATCAAAACTCGAAAAAAAACATTTGAAAACCCCATTGACTTAACATTGCGGAATGTTCAGATTTTCAGATCTGTCAAAAATTCAAATCTAAATACCTTGAAGCCCTAGACTGAATCAAACTGCCATTCTATACACTATATGAGCCATTGAGACTCATTTAAACAAATAAACTCATCTAACTATTGCACTTATCTATCTAATATTAAACTCATAATAAATTAATAAACTCTAAAATTGAACTCTTAGACTCATTTAAACTTATAAACTCTAAACTCATAAACTCTAAATTCATAAACTCATACTCTTATAAACTCTCATAAACTATTAAACTCATAAATTAATAAACTCTGGACACTTACTCTTATAAACTCTAAACTCATAAATTAATAAACTCTGAACTCTTACTCATTTAAACTTATAATCTCATGAATTTATACACTTATAAACTCATAACCATAGAAACTCATGAATTCATAAACTTATGAACTCTCATGAATTCTTACTTATGAACTTTAAAACTCATAAATAGTTCACCATAGCAACTTCCCAGAACACCCAAGCAACCGCTCAAAATACCCTAGCAACACCCTAGCAACCACCCAAAATACCTTAGAACACCCTAACAACTGCCCAAAATACCTTAGAACACCTTAGCAACACCATAGCAACCAACAAAAATACCTTAGAACATCATAGCAACCACCCAGAACACCCTAGCAACCCCCCAAAATACCTTAGAACACCCTAGCAACAACACAGAACACCCTAGCAACCACCCAAAATACCTTAGAACACCCTAGCAACACCATAGCACCCACCAAAATATCCTAGAACACCCTAGCAACTGCCTAGCAACCACCCAGAACACCCTAACAACCACCCAAAATACCTTAAATCACCCTAGCAACACCATAGCAACCACCCAAAATACCCTATAACACCCTAGCAACACCATAGCAACCACCCAGAACACCCTAGCAACCACCCAAAATACCTTAAAACATCCTAGCAACACCATAGTAACCACCCAAAAAAGCCTATAACACCATAGCAACACCATAGCAACCATCCAGAACACCCTAGCAACTGCCTAGCAACAACCCAGAACACCCTAGCAACCACCCAAAAGGCGTTAGAACACCCTAGAAACACCATAGCAATCACCCAGAACACCCCAGCAACTGCCTAGCAACCACCCAGAACACCCTGGTAACCACCCAAAATACCTTAAATAAACCTAGCAACACCATAGCAACCATCCAAAATACCCTAGAACACCCTAGCAACAACATAGCAAACACCCAGAACACCCTAGCAACCACCCAAAATACCTTAAAACACCCTAGCAACACCATAGCAACCACCCAAAATACCTTACAACACCCTAGCAACACCATAGCAACCTCCCAGAACACCCTAGCACACCATAGCAACACCAAAGCAACCACCCAGAACACCCTAGCAACTGCCTAGCAACAACCCAGAACACCCTAGCAACTACCCAAAAGGCATTAGAACACCCTAGCAACACCATAGCAATCACCCAGAACACCCTAGCAACTGCCTAGCAACCACCCAGAACACCCTAGCAACCACCCAAAATACCTTAAAACACCCTAGCAACACCATAGCAACCACCCAAAATACCTTACAACACCATAGCAACACCAT
This sequence comes from Gila orcuttii, assembly GCA_026230005.1. NCBI lineage: Eukaryota > Metazoa > Chordata > Actinopteri > Cypriniformes > Leuciscidae > Gila > Gila orcuttii. Next base: position 42,036,399 of record JAPDVR010000005.1, read on the forward strand.
AGCAACCACCCAGAACACCCTAGCAACCACCCAGAACACCCTAGCAACTAATATAAACTTCAAACTACTTTAAAATCTAATTTAAACTTTAAACTAATTTAAACTATGAACTAATTTAAACTTTAAACTAATTTAAACTTATTTAAACTTTAAACTATTTAAACTATAAACTAATTTAAACTTTAAACTACTTTAAACTTCAAACTAATATACACTTTAAACTAATTTACATATTAAACTAATGTAAACTTCAAACTACTTTAAACTTCTTTAAACTTTCTGGTCCAAACTTTCACAAGCCAACTTAAAGTTTGTCTCGACAAACTTTTTCTAGTTATTCTTCCGATTCTTCTTCTTCTTGCAGTGAAATTTCTATATCTAACTCCTCCTAGAGCTTTAACTCTATACTCCAAACTCGGCTCAGACACTCAAACTGTTCTGACTCGAGTTGCTACCCAGATAGCACACGCACGTCGCGCAGACATCTGTGTGACGTCGTCGTTTTCATCTGGAAGACGTTTATATTAGGGCGTGTGCTCATATGCTTTACGTCGCCGAGACGTCCTTGCCAGCTGTTAGAACGACGTCTAGGCTATGTAAATAAGACGTAAATAATTTAGAACGTCGGCAATCCGCTCTTTTAAAGATGTTCATCAGATCGTTATACATCTCCACTTTTAATTAATTATAAAAGGCCACATTAACAGAACGCCATATTACCATATAAGGCTATTAAAATAAAACAATACACTCTATAATACACAAATATGAACAACATAAATTACACCCTCCCTGGGGCCAAGCGTAGGAAATCTTTGATGTATTTCTCTGCATCTGCTTCCGTTGGAGACAACAGGACGGGATTCCTCATGGCTGAAGCTGCATAAAAAAATGCAGCTTTTTTTTGCAAACGGCACATTGCTGTTGGTATTACCACGTTTGATTATTACCTCATATGAACATGTTAACAAGTACTTGTAACGTACCTGACTGACTAACTTCCCGCCATCAAATCTAATGCATGTACAACATTTGAACTTGCATATTAAGAGGGAGCCGGTGTTCGATGACTTTATTCCCCGCTTGTCTCCTCTCCCGCACCAGTTCAGTTCCCGGGCGACGTTAGTGGTGAAGACCTTGAAGCAGATTCTCCACACGGTTTTCTTCATTGTTGGCCCGCCACTGATGGATAATCTGCTCACCTTCAACAGGTACATTTGACGTAATATTTTAGCATATAGAGGGACCTCTTCTGTACTTTTATTTGTATCCGTCAAAAGTTTGGAATAATTCATATTTTGTAATGTTTTTGAAAGTCTGTTCATTGACTTGATTCAAAAACGTAGTAAAACAGTACTATTCTGATATTATTTATAAGAACTGTTTTCTATTTTGAAAAGCAATTCCTGCTTTGCTAAGCTGAATTTTCAGCAGCACTTGATCCTTCAGAAATCATTATATTATGCTGATTTGCTGCTCAATAAACCTTTCTGATTATTATCAATGTTGAAAACAGTTGTGCTGCTTCATAGTTTTGTGGAAACTGTGATAAACAAAAGTTCAAAAGTTTAGGGTAAGTAACCATTTTAATCAGCAAATTTAAAAAATGACAAACACATTTCATTACGTTTATTTCAAATAAATTGTTCATTTGAACTTTCATTTGAACTCTGTTCATTAAATAATGAACTGTTCATCAAATAATCCTAAAACTGTTTCCTCAAAAATATGAAGCAGCAAAAACTATTTTAACATTGATAATAATAAGAACCATTATCAATAATTGAGTACCAAAAATAATGGCTAGTAACCAATGAGAAAAACAGAATATTACAATATTGTTACGGGACAGCAAGGATGAAGCAGAGAGTGAATCCAATCGCAAGCACTTTAATAATCCAACAAACAGGTAATCCGGGGAAAACTCAGAATACGGTACACAGTACACAGAACAAGGAAACATGCAACAGCAAACAACGACCAACAAACACCAACTGAAGAACAAGGGTATAAATACACAGGCAAACAAGATAACAAGGGGGCGTGGTTAACCTGAAACACCTGGGAAGACTAAGAAAGAGGCGGTCTTGGGGGAGGGACGGAGGGTCAAGTCTGTGCAGGGGCAAGGCAGTTCAGGCGGCCAGGGTGGACCAGGCGGTGAAGACCCTTCGGGCGGCCAGGGCGGTGAAGACCCTTCGGGCGGCCAGGGCGGTGAAGACCCTTCGGGCGGCCAGGGCGGTGACGACCCTTCGGGCGGCCAGGGCGGTGACGACCCTTCGGGCGGCCAGGGCGGTGACGACCCTTCGGGCGGCCAGGGCGGTGACGACCCTTCGGGCGGCCAGGGCGGTGACGACCCTTCGGGCGGCCAGGGCGGTGACGACCCTTCGGGCGGCCAGGGCGGTGACGACCCTTCGGGCGGCCAGGGCGGTGACGACCACTTGGGAACAGCAGACACCGGCTCGGGAACAGCAGACACACACACTGGCTCAGGTTCGGGAACAGACAACACACTCACTGGCTCGGGAACAGACGACACACTCACTGGCTCGGGAACAGACGACACACTCACTGGCTCGGGAACAGACGACACACTCACTGGCTCGGGAACAGACGACACACTCACTGGCTCGGGAACAGACGACACGCACACTGGCTCGGGTTCGGGAACAGACGACACGCACACTGGCTCGGGTTCGGGAACAGACGACACGCACACTGGCTCGGGCTCGGGAACAGACGACACACACACTGGCTTCGGCTCGGGGACAGACCACACAGACTCTGGCTCGGGGACAGACAACACACTCACTGGTTGGGAAACAGGCAACACACACACTGACTCGGGAACAGGCAACACACACACTGGCTCCGGCTCGGGGACAGACCACACAGACTCTGGTTGGGGAACAGGCAACACACACACTGGCTCCGGAACAGGCAACACACACACTGGCTCCGGCTCGGGGACAGACCACACAGACTCTGGCTCGTGAACAGACATCACACACACTCGGGCTCGGGAACAGGAACAGACTCTGGCTCGGGAACAGGAACAGACTCTGGCTCGGGAACAGGAACAGACTCTGGCTCGGGAACAGGAACAGACTCTGGCTCGGGAACAGGAACAGACTCTGGCTCGGGAACAGGAACAGACTCTGGCTCGGGAACAGGAACAGACTCTGGCTCGGGAACAGGAACAGACTCTGGCTCGGGAACAGGAACAGACTCTGGCTCGGGAACAGGAACAGACTCTGGCTCGGGAACAGGAACAGACTCTGGCTCGGGAACAGGAACAGACTCTGGGCCGGACATCTTGTCCGTAGACACTGGCTCGGAGGCGGCCATCTTGTCCGTAGACACTGGCTCGGAGGCGGCCATCTTGTCCGTAGACACTGGCTCGGAGGCGGCCATCTTGTCCGTAGACACTGGCTCGGAGGCGGCCATCTTGTCCGTAGACACTGGCTCGGAGGCGGCCATCTTGTCCGTAGACACTGGCTCGGAGGCGGCCATATTGTCCATAGACACTGGCTTGGAGGAAGTGACGTGAACAGTCTCTGGATCCGCACAAGTGACGTGAACAGTCTCTGGTTTGGCCATCTTGTCCATAGACACTGGCTCGGAGGAAGTGACGTGAACTGTCTCTGGATCAGCAGAAGTGACGTGAACAGTCTCTGGTTCGGCCATCTTGTCCGTAGACACTGGCTCGGAGGAAGTGACATGAACAGTCTCTGGATCGGCCATCTTGTCCGTAGACACCGGCTCGAAGGCGGCCATCTTGTCCGTAGACACCGGCTCGAAGGCGGCCATCTTGTCCGTAGACACCGGCTCGAAGGTGGCCATCTTGTCCGTAGACACTGGCTCGGAGGAAGTGACGTGAACAGTCTCTGGATCGGCAGACGTGACGTGAACAGTCTCTGGATCGGCAGACGTGACGTGAACAGTCTCTGGATCGGCAGACGTGACTTGAACAGTCTCTGGATCGGCAGACGTGACTTGAACAGTCTCTGGATCGGCAGACGTGACTTGAACAGTCTCTGGATCGGCAGACGTGACTTGAACAGTCTCTGGATCGGCAGACGTGACTTGAACAGTCTCTGGATCGGCAGACGTGACTTGAACAGTCTCTGGATCGGCAGACGTGACTTGAACAGTCTCTGGATCGGCAGACGTGACTTGAACAGTCTCTGGATCGGCAGACGTGACTTGAACAGTCTCTGGATCGGCAGACGTGACTTGAACAGTCTCTGGATCGGCAGACGTGACTTGAACAGTCTCTGGATCGGCAGACGTGACTTGAACAGTCTCTGGATCGGCAGACGTGACTTGAACAGTCTCTGGATCGGCAGACGTGACTTGAACAGTCTCTGGATCGGCAGACGTGACTTGAACAGTCTCTGGATCGGCAGACGTGACTTGAACAGTCTCTGGATCGGCAGACGTGACTTGAATAGTCTCTGGACTGGACGGGACCAGCGGCGAGGACTCTGGGCTGACAGGAAGTACAGGGAGGACTTCCAGGCATTGCGGGACGTGGGAAGTCCTCCTCCTCCTCCGTCTCCGAGAGCGAGAGAGCGCTGGGCTGGACGGAACCAGCGGTGAGGGCGCTGTACTGGACGGGACCAGCGGTGAGGGCGCTGTGATGGACGGGACCAGCGGTGAAGGCTCTGGGCAGGACGGCGTCAGCGGCGAAGGAAGCTCTGGCTTTTGCTCGAAGACTGGCTCTGGCTGGACGTGGCTGACGTGAAGCTCAGGCTGGACGTGGCTGACGTGAAGCTCTGGCTGGACGTGGCTGACGTGAAGCTCTGGCTGGACGTGGCTGACGTGAAGCTCTGGCTGGACGTGGCTGACGTGAAGCTCTGGCTGGACGTGGCTGACGTGAAGCTCTGGCTGGACGTGGCTGACGTGAAGCTCTGGCTGGACGTGGCTGACGTGAAGCTCTGGCTGGACGTGGATGACGTGAAGCTCTGGCTGGACGTGGCTGACGTGAAGCTCTGGCTGGACGTGGATGACGTGAAGCTCTGGCTGGACGTGGATGACGTGAAGCTCTGGCTGGACGTGGATGACGTGAAGCTCTGGCTGGACGTGGATGACGTGAAGCTCTGGCTGGACGTGACAATCCAGCTGGGAGCGGAGATCAGCTGATGACCTGGTGTGCCATGGGAGGAAGTTCTCCAGACATCGGGAGAGTGCCTCTCTCCAGTCCAGACCGGAGATATTGGGAAGCTCCCTTGGGTTAACCTCCTTAGCCCCCAGCCGGTAACTTAATAGCCTCATCTCCGAGGGAGCAGGAAGCAGCGAGAGGAATAAACCCCCACGTGAACTGAAACAGATCGGGGCTATCCAGGGCCAAGGCCGCGATCTGACCCGCGAATTCCCGGCTCATGCTGGGAAGATCAGATGAGATCCGTGCTGCTGAATTCATCTTTGGTTGGTCGTTCTGTTACGGGACAGCAAGGATGAAGCAGAGAGTGAATCCAATCACAAGCACTTTAATAATCCAACAAACAGGTAATCCGTGGAAAACTCAGAATACGGTACACAGTACACAGAACAAGGAAACTAGGAAACATGCAACAGCAAACAACGACCAAAAAACACCAACTGAAGAACAAGGGTATAAATACACAGGCAAACAAGATAACAAGGGGGCGTGGTTAACCTGAAACACCTGGGAAGACTGATCAACATAACGGAGAACAGCTGAACATGGGACAAGACACAAGGCAGGATCACATGACAAACAGGGAATCACATGACAGACAAGAACAAAGAACAAGACACAAAACCCACACCGTGACAAATATAATGTAACACTGGACTAATGATGCTGAAAATTTTGTTTTGATCAGAAAAAAATACATTTGGCAATATATTAAAATGGAAAGGTTTAATCATATTTAACTGTTACTGTTTTCACTGTATTTCTGATCAAATAAATTGCAGCCTTGCTGAGCAGAAGAAACTTCTTTAATTAATTTTTTTTATTTACTTTTTTATTTATTTTTTCACAAAATCTTGATAATTTCAGACTTTTGACAAGCGTGTAAACATGCACACTACATTTCATTAGTAGTTGTAGGTTGAAAATTCAGTTGATTCTTATCATTCTCTGCATAAACCCCCTGTCAACTAAACTTTGTTCCAGCCGGTCTAGGTCTTCAATAGATGCGAGTGGAAAGACGTCATCCTCTTCGTCATTCTGCATCTGCGGTAGAATGCGCCTGTTTCCCACTAGAGACTGGACAAGTGAAGTCAGGTGGTTGATCTTCATGTCCATTTTTTCTAGTGTTTCCAGAATTGCCCTAGCTGCAATACAGAAGATCATTTAAATCGATAAATGACTTACTTGGTACAATACTCAAGACTGGATTTTGGTAAAAACTTAAATGCTGCTGCTGATTTTCATAACAGCATAAAACAACATTATGTAAAAATATAATTTGTAGGAAACATACTCTCCTCTCTTCCTTGGTGGTTCCCTGAAGGTCTCAGGACAGAAAAGGTTTGCACTATTGTTTGAACAGATAATGTAATTATATGTATGTGTGTATATATATTATATATATATATATATATATATATATATATATATATATATATATATATATATATATATATATATATATATATATATATTAGATTGTCTTTAAATGTTGTGAATGTGTTTGATTTCCTCTTGTCTAATGAATGCTCTTGTACCTTGTGTGTTCCCAAGTAATGCTCCATGATGCTCCATGATGCTCTGCCTGAGAGACGCCCACTGGAGCTGAGGAAGGTGGAGTAGGTAAGATTCACTTGTTACCAACACAAGTCAACACACACTAAAATATAAAACCGAAAAGCATAAAACTGATTTTTGTTCACTTCTTATAAGAACAGTATGGTTAATTTATTCATTATTGCACTGGCATTACCAACAATCTCCAATCAGTACATCAGTGCTCTTTTGAGTACAGTTCAAATATGTCCAAATTTGAGTGTGACTATTTCTGGCACCCCCTGCAGCCTGAGTCTGCAGCAGAAGTCTCTTGATTCTGTCAAATCCGTTTGAAACAAGTATAATGTTTATACTTTTGCCTGGCTCCTCACTGCTGACTGCGCACGCACCTCCCAAAATGGATGAGGCTTTTCTACTTGACATGCTCTCTATTGTACAAATCTTTGAAATGACAGGGGGTGACTAGGAGTAGTTGCTCTCCAAAATAGGGATACATTGATATGAAAATTTTGTCCGAAACCGATAACCATTAATTATTTATATCTGAAAGCCGATAACAATATATTGAACGATAAATCTAAATCCAAAATTTGATATACTTAGAGAGCCTAATTACAAAAAAAAATGCTCTTCATTAAAAGTTTTGTCCCAAACACAACATAAATCAAACATATACAGTACAGAAGCTTAGTTTGAACCAGTGTAAGATTCCTTCAAATTAATTTTACACTCATATGGCCAACAAAAAATTGACAACACTTTAGAAATCCAATCAGTTATCCTGATACAGTGGCCACTTAATGTGAACAAATGTAAATGAGCCATGTCCTGATTGGCTAATGATCCAATCTGCTTGATCGGATCACTGTGAAAGCATGTTAATGCCAAGTGTAAACGCAGCCTGTGTCTGACACTGTCAGTTATTTGTTGTTTTTATTTATTTTTTCATTATTTCTTATCTTACTCTGTGATCTTCCTTGGTGGTCACAATCACCCGAGGGTCTCAGGACAGAGAATGTGTGCTCTATGGAGTGGAAAAGATCATGAACAGTTTTAGATTTTGTGCTGTGCTGTGAATAAGATTTTTTCTCCCTTTTCTATTGTAATTTATGCTCTTTTACCTTGTGTGTTCGGTGGATCAACACCCCAGCCGGCTCCATGATGCTCTGCCTGAGAGACGCCCACTGGAGCTGAGGAAGGTGGAGTAGGTAAGATTTGCTTGTTTCCAACATAAGTTAACACACACTAAAATGTGTAAATGTGTAGTTAATTTAAATATCAGAAAATAATAAAACACTGGAGTTGGACAATGATGGAGAGATTCAAAAAGAAGTGACAACATGTAGAGCAACAGGACTTTTCTGAATGATCAGTTAATGAGTTTATGTTGCCGATGTGGAGTTAACTATCTTCAATTAGCATAATTCTGTCATGATAATCTATCAATCGGTTGTGTGGGAACTGTTGTAAGATGCCTACAGAGTGACATGCTATTGCATTTGTGTTACGTACTGTATTGCATGTGAAAAGACGAATGCGACAGCTTGAGCAGACTCACAAATGTGCTCTACTACAACAACTCTTCCTATTCTCAACATGGACTGTGTGTTCCCGGGGTCAGGGTTTATGTAATTTTTAGGGTTAGTGATGTCACTAACCCAGGAGGGAGCTTGTGTAGTCCCTACCAGCCGTTTTTTACAAGCCTGTCTTGTTTCCTCCTACTTATTGTAATAAATGCTCTTTTACCATGTGTGTTTGGTGGATCAACACCCCAGCCAGCTCCATGATGCTCTGCCTGAGAGACGCCCACTGGAGCTGAGGAAGGTGGAGTAGGTAAGATTCACTTGTTAAATTTGCAAAATAACACACTAAGGCCTGCTTCACACTCAGCGGGACACATTCATTTCAGCATCTATCTTAACAAGGGTGGATAATGTTGAGTTGTCCCAGTGCCTTGAGTCTGGCTACATTTGTCCAAAAATCATTTTGCAGTTATTTTAAAGTGCATTTCAATTGCAATCTGAACTGTGATCTGTTGACTGACTCTATTTGGGTGAGGGGTGTCAAATTATAAAATTTACTTAAGTGAATTTATGTGCAGTAATCTTACTCCGTGTTCTTCCTTGGTTGTCCCCTAATGTTCTCAGGACAGAAAATGTGTGCTCTATGGATTGAACAAAAAAATGATGTTATTCAGTTTTATATTGCATTTAAATTCTGTGAATGTGTTTCTGATTTACTCATTGCTGATTATGCTCTTGTACTTTGTGTGTTCGTTGGATCAACATTCCAGCCGTCTGCCTCAGACACACACACTGGAGCTGAGAAAGGTGGAGTGGGTAGGTTGCACTTGTAACATGTGTAATTGCGACAGGGCATTACCCCATAACTTAAAAACTTCAAAAAAGCATTTTCATTTGAGCATACCCAACAGCCAGATACAACTAATAATGTACCTTGAAAGCTGGGGAGACTCTCACACCAGGTCTGCTGTTGCTCTTCCGTTTCCCTTTGTTGCTGATTGACAAATACTGTTGACAGTTTATTTGGTCATTAGCAATGTTCATTTTGATATATTTGTGCAGCTGCATGTTTCAACAATTACATAGTTCCAAGGAACGGGATGAAGAACCGCTGACATAGTTGTATCTTTGAGTGATCATTGTAGATTTGGATAAAAATTTTTAAAAAGATAAAAGAGAAACTTAAGACTTACAGTTGCTTAAAGGGTTTACAGCTTTGCTCTGGAAAACCTCAGTATGCACAACAGGACCTAATAATAAGGACATTTCGTTTATTGTAATCTGGCTGTTATGCACTTTTAATCTTACTTATTTCATCAATCATCAAATCAACCAAATTTCAGAAAATAAAAAAAATAGTATAATATTGAATGTCATGGATGAATTTTTTTTGGAACTGTCACCATTGACACATGCAGCAAAGATTGCTGAAGTCAACAGATTTTTACTAATAGACTACCAATCTCTCTGTAAAAATAACATAACGATGCTGCTATCTTTCTAAACCCCCTGTGTTTTGGCTCCAAATCCCAGATCAAAATCGTAATTTTAACCCCCCTACCCCCACACACCCTCTGCAGAATCGTGTGTATATATATATATTTTTTTTTACCTTTGGTTGAGTCGACATGGAAAGTGTATTGTTATTCATAGCATTCATTTCATTAACATTCTTTTTTTTTAAGTTATTTTCCATTACCTTTTTTTTTTGGTGCGTTTTGGAAGTACTGGAGGTTTCGGTGCTGGAGGAACACTTTCTTTGCCTGCAGTTTTTCTTTTTTTTAGGGGTGGTGGTTCTGGTGCCTCATCATCTGATGAGTAGATGTTATCAGAGCATGTTTTCTTTCTAGGGAAACAAAGAAAAAGTACAATTGGATGCTCTTCACTGTATAAAGTCAAAGCTACGTAAATATGCTGAATCGTCAGAAAGCTCAGAGATTTCATCAAAAATACCTTAATTATTGGATTTTCATGTGTTAAACCATTTATTTTGTCTTGTTACTTACTTGGGAATCCTTTTTCTGCCAATTTCAGGTTCTGAATTTATGTCAGATGTGTAGCTGGCCTTCTTCCAATTTTTGGCCACATTTTGAAAAGATGCTGACAAATGAAATACAGTTTTGGAGCTTTTACATGTTGTTTATTAGAGCTATGTGAGATCACATTTTACAGTATAGAAAAAAAAATATTAAGATTCTGAACAATGAAATACAGGTATGCTGGGCAAGATCATGTTTAATTTACAGTATAATTTACTCCTACCTGACTCATGCAGGATTCTGGTTCTGTGACGGGTCCACCCTTTCTCTGGCTGTGGTTCCTCCATGGTTCTGACGCTCTTCAACACCCTGTCAAGGTCTTTATATGGTGGCCACCAGGAGTAGCCGTCTGCATACCAGGACTTGGCAATTGGTTCAGTTGTACCTTCTCCCTCAAACTCCACTATTAGGTACATTTTTTTTTTTATAAAGCCTGAAACCCATATTATTTAATTACTCCGATAAAATTTTCAACTATGTAATTCAAATGCATAAACTATGTAACAAAAAGCACTGATAAAGAATTAATTTGTATGTAAAAGAGGAATTGCAACAAAATGATGTTGATATGGGACAAGAAAAATTTTGTTCTCTATTTCCTGAACCTGGCAGAACTCAACGGTTGTTGAGAGGTCGCCAACTCAATGGATGCCGAGTGTAGAGGATGGTAGAGGATAGTCAAAGAAAGATTCCTGGTTGTTGAAGGTACTGTAGGCAACATAAACCTTATCCTTGAATGAAATGATGTTCTGGAGCTTAGAAACTTTGCCGCCGATGTAAACGTGACTGTTTGCCTGGTCTAGTTTAAGAGTGTAAGGGCTTGTCCTCAACTCTTTATATTGTGTCGCCTCATGAAAGGATGCAGGGAGAGGACCATTCACATGCTGTTTTTTGAGCAGATGTGGCCTGGTTTTCTGAGGTGTTTTGCAGCTTCTTTGCATCTCTGAGAATCTTTTTATTATTTGACTCAGAGGGCATGTTGGTTTCCTCAGAAGTCTTTTGAGTTTGTTCAGGTGATTCTCATACTTGAAAGCACTGAAGTTGTCAAGAACGCCATGCTTTTTTGCATCATCTGCAAGATGTACGAGGGAGTGTGCATTATACGACAAGAACTGTGGACCGTACAGTTGCCCAAAGTGAGTGACAAAAAGAACTAGCATTTCATTTGCGTAATCACAGTAATCTTCAATGAAACTGTTGTTGCACAGGATGAAGATTCCCACAAAAAGCAGCATGAAGTTTTTGTACACCTCTGTGGTGAGGAGATCCTTCATCATGACCGGTCCGGTATACAGTAAAAACTGCCTGAACTCTGTTGCCTTCCACCTATCAATTTCCCTCAGTGCCCTCGGTTTCCGTGCAAACTCCATGGGCACATTTCTCTGCGCATTCACCAACCTTTCTGATAATGTGTTTATTTGAAAACCCGACAGCCTACAAGCGAGAGGACCCAACTTCAGCCACAAGTGGAGAAGCCGTCTCATGACTCCGAGGCACACGAGGTGCATGTAGTCGAGGGGGAAGCCAGAGACCATATCCAGGGACGTTTCTTCAAGGGGTGAGATACCTCGGTGATGATCAGAATCGGTCTTGTTTCTGAAGCTCTCATTGGTTCTTCGAGGCAAGTCACTTCTTGGAAATGTCATCCTGTTTTCCAGGTACATGCCATCCTCTCTGCATTTTTCACATCCATGATAGCCTGTGTGACCTTTAACATTTTTCAGGAATGCACGAGCAGGTGCGTCGCAAACCATTGATGACAGATGTAAAGTTAATTGCACTCCTTCAAAGTCGAATCCATTGGCCAATTCATTTACTTCAGCGATGAAGTCTTCAAGATACTCAGTTAACGAGGTAGGTTTACATGTGCCACAAAATAAGCCTATTGTCACTGGTTCCTCTTGACTGATATTTTGCAGTGTTCCTAGAATGGGCCAGAACTGTGTTGCTGAACTCTTGAAGAGGGGCAAACCATCAATGTTGACCTGAAGCTCCAGCATGTGAATGTTGCTCAAAATGTCGATGTTCTGATGTAGCAGCTCTGTAATGGATTTCAGCAATCCCAAATGGTAATATTGGCCACCAGCCTTGACTTGTATTTCAGGACTCAAACGCATTGTTCCCAGCAATGTCCTTGAGTCGTTTGGCAGATTTAAACTGTGCTGACGCAGTATATCTAATAACGAATTCAATGCAACGTGTGTGATTTTTTGTTCAGTTGCCCAAGTTGCCAAATCGTCTTCCAGGGAAGTTGGATCAGATTCGGACTCAGTGTCTGATTCACTGTCGTCAAGAACACTTGCCATATTGACACCTTCATTCTCATCAATATGAGAGACACAGTCCATAAATGTGTCTTCATCGTCAATTTGACATTGACAGGTATTGTCACTGTGCATGCAGCCCAACTCCTCTCCCCAAGTTGTAGTTTGTATTGTCCGCAGTTGTTGATCCACCTTGTCCTTTGCTCTTCTTCTCAGTGTCCAATAGGATGGTTCATTGCAAGCCATAGTTTTAAGACCTTAACAGAAACAAACCCTTTTGTGTTGTTTGTTTACTGGCCTACCAAGACTAGACTAAGTAAACTGCATTAACACAATTGATGTACATACACTTCAAATCATCATCAATTGCACTCAAAGGATGAAGACTTAAGATGCAAAAGCCTCTAAGCTCCGTCTGAAATTTTCTGAATGTGAGTTTCTTTAGCAGGCTCCTATGTTTTTACTGGAGATGAACAGGACCTTTACCTTTCCATTAAAGTGGAATTACTGAACCTAAGAAATGTCTGATAAAAATGCTCTTTTTATAAGAATTTGTCAGACGGCCCTTAGAGGCTTTTGCATATAAAGTCTACACAGGCACAAAAGTTTAAGACTGGTAAGAAGGATATGTATATAGCGTTTGAAATAAGTATCTTATGCACAAAAAAAGTTTTTTTTTTACAATTTAAAATAATTGTATGTAAATATCTAAAAAAATTATTTATTCCAGGGATGATGGTGATAATCCTTTGATAATAAAAAATGTTACTTGGGCATTTAATCATATTAGAATGATTTCCAAAGAATAATGTGACACTGGAGTAATGATGCTGAAAATTCAGCTTTGCGTCCCAGGAATAAATAGCATTTTAAAATTAAAAGTTATTTTAATTTGTTGTACAGTTTTACGTTTTACCGCATTTTTTTATTAAATAAATTGAGTCCTTAGTTAGTTTATATTGTGGAGTATAAATAAGACAAACAAATGTTCTTGTTATAGCAATATTTACTTATTGCTGTCTAAATGCATTTATGTATTTTATATTCTTCAATCGAATCTTCAGATGAGAGCATTGAATACCGCTTAGTCTCTCGCGAGAAGTGAATTACGATTTTCTTGTTTCAGGGCATGCAATTGGCTGTTCGATGCTGATGTCACTCTTTCGTGTGTGTGTGTGTGCGCGGGCGCGCGCGCGCCTCCGGATCAGGAGGAGAGGAGTTCGAGACGAGTCGACGGAGAGCGTTGATGAGTGTCATCGTCATGAAGGTAATCGTGTTCAACACGACATGTTAACAAATAGTGTGTCTTGCATAATGACCATCATATATGTAGTGCTTGTGTAACTTAATTCATGCACGCTTGTGTTATCGGGCCGCTCTCTCCCTCGTGCACACATCGTCCCTACATTGGGCTGCAAATGGCGCTTTCCCACTGCATGGTACGATATGGCTCACAAACACAGTTAATTCGGATGAGTGAAGGAAAACGAGTAAGCGATTTCGGACAGCCGTTGAGTGTAAAATTGGAGTGATTGTACACTCGATAACGTTCACTAAGGTTTCGGAAACCAGTGTTATTAACACACATTTTAAGTAGAACAGCGCTTCACGTTTGTACGTTAACTTTTCTCATCGTCTAACGTTAACCAGGGGCGTCCAATTTTGCTCCTGTTGAGCCTTTGTCCTGAAGAATTTAGCTCCAACCCCAATTAAACACCTTAACAACCTAATCAAGCTTTTATTAGGTGTGTTGAGGCAAGTTGGAGGCAAGCTAAACTCTACGGGAGTTTGAACGCCCCGGTCTAAACCAATCAGAACAGCTTTTTTTTTCCCGCTCCGTGTTGTCGTCGTCACTCACAGCTGTTTTGAGAGGGGGTTCAGCGAAAAAATCGGCAGCTGGCAGCAGGAAGTAGCTGCCACTGGCAGCAGGAAGTAGCTGCCAATAAAACCGGACGTCAGCTGCCGCTAATAACCGGAAATTGGAAGTGTATGCCGCTTTTAGCCAGGCAAATAAATTATATCATTATAATTATCATTATTATTTTATTATTATTATTATACATTTATTATATATAACATTATATATAATTTTAGTACTCATTTACATAAAATACTTCTATTAGTAATTATTTTATATTATTTGATTAAAATCAAGTTACAAAGATCATAGACATAATAAAACAACAAACAAAAAGCTACACTTGAAATTATGAATTTGTACATGTATAAATGTAACTTATGAATGAGTATACATGTTTGTTAAATAATGAAATATATCCACCTTTTTCCTGGTTAGCGAATTTACCCATGATTCATTAACAAGAATGGGCTACCAATGGTTTAACAAGATTTACCATGTTTCTTGTGTTAGGGGATAACAGCTTAAAGACCCAGGACCAGATATGATGAAAGAAGACCAAGAGTCGTGAGGTTCAATCAAATAAGTAAAAATTTACTGACAAATAGTTTGCAGTTTCATCAAGGAGGTTGCAGGCCAAAGACTCTACCGTACACAAAATCTCACACCAGTTATACCATTTCTAAGGGCATGAATGACATCAGTACATACATGTTGGCTACTTCTGATTGGCTAAGAAGACAAAGTCTAAACAATTCTACACTTATGGATAGATAGGAGGGTAAGTTGACATTAATCAAGATAATTGTCATCCGAGTCCAAGACTTGGTCCGGTGATGACCTCGGAGGTCGTAGAAATGCGTCTCTGGGTCTGTTGTTGCATATCACAAGACCTGCACAGAGCATTCAACACACACACACACACACACACACACACACACACGAAAGCACAAGGGAATCACAGTTCCTCCAAAGTAGTAGAGGGCCTGAGCACAGACTACCAAAACATACTGAAACATTCCCTCCTCAGAAAGTAGTACAGATAATGTTCACTTTATTCATTAAAGAAATACACATAAAAGTACAGTTCTGTGAATCCAATCACGCAAGTCACGTAGTGTTTGACCCCTGTAACCTGCAGTAACTTGGTCAGCAGAAAACAGACTGATGAGGGTCTTCTTCAGACTTGACCTCTTCTATTAGCTTATTAGCAAAGTTAGAAAGAAAGAAAGAAAGAATTTGTTAAGTTAAAGATTAGTTAGAAAAAAGAAAGAATAGTTAGATGATTAAGTAGGCTTTTAGACTGGAACTGGTGGATCAAACGAATGTTCACTCTCCAGCAGCTGACACCAATCACTGCAAAACCCTGGATGGGTGTTTTCCGAGTAAAAGCCTTGCATTTCTCCTCGTTTTCCTCTTCCAACATGACCTAAAGGATTCATAAGAAAATTGTGACATTAATATCCAAATTACCTTATTAACAGTACACATGGATGCAGCCACATGAATGACTATTCTTATTGCATTTTGTCATTAAGCACCGAGCAGTGATCACATTTTTATTCATAATGTATACACCTGGTAAGCAGTTCTTGTAAATTTCATTGCAGTGTCTGCAGTGTGGGCATCTGGTAATATTCTTGACATGTCACAGACTTCTCTCTCCAATTTGTTACACCTGAATTTTTGATTAAAAAGAGAATAATTGAAGACCATGTTGCCATACAATTAAATTTCTCAGTTACTATTTTAACCACATTTAAATCAAATGTGTAATAGAAAGTAAATACATACTGTCAAGCCATACTGTGCCCTCCTCCTGAATGAGTCTGTATCCACCAGACTGGTAATTTTGCATGTAACTGAAAGATCTGCAAAAAGGACAAAAGATGAGGTGAGTTAATCATAACATGAATGAAATCTAAATTAAACAAGACTTTAAAATTTAACTAATTACATTGCACATACTATGATTATGTAGGTCAGGGGCACGACACAAGATGTGCCGACACTTAGGGCAATGCCAAAATCACCTCTTTTGTTGTCGGGCATTCAAACAAAAGCAAGGAACACAATATTTTTCTAGAAAGACAAGATACATTTAATACATTTTAACTTACAACAAACATGTAAAACGCATGTGTGCTTTGTACAATGCTTATGGATGCCATTGTCCTTAAAATATATGGCATGCTTTACATGCTTTACCTGAAAGTGCTCAGGACTTGACATCACCCCAGTTGTACAGTAGGGACAACTGCCTGTCCCAGAAAAGACATCATCTTTTCCAAAAGCAAAGAGTACACATGCAGTATGTACGGTAAAATAACATACCTCAAAATAGCAACAAATTCATTCACATATAAAGGTAGAACATTTTAGAAGTCTAATTACATCTTTAACATGTGCAGGTTTTTGCATGTTCTGCTCAAATTAACTTTAGTTAGTAAGATTTAGGGAAAACATAATTGATTGGCAGTTACACAAGAGGTGTAGAACAGAGTATACACAGAGTTAGAGATAGAAAGGTAGTTCTTAAAATAACTGTTTGGTCAAAAAATGCAATAGTAATAAAACAAAAATCAATAAATGGTTGGATATCAGACAATCCCCTGAAAAATGAAATACTTACATATAAAAAGATATGGTTAGTGTTGCACGTGTATCATCAAGGCTGAGCTTGTCAATAATTCAGCATTACCTTTATTCTAATCAATAGATTAAGTTAACATGTTAATAAAAGCTAATATTTAATGGCGATGGTAATAGTAACATAGTATTTGAAGTTAATGGTAGCCCCTCACAAACCAGGACCACACGGTGCACAAGCTGCGTTTCTACAAATGATTAAATTAGCCAATTAAACTAAAGTAGGCACAGATATACTGTCTCTAACATAAAAAGTTAAAATCCAACTTACAAAACAACAATTATTTATTAATCTGATAATTCATTTACGAACTTACCGAGCCAAACACCGCCGCCATTACTGAAAATTCGCCGGCGCCACCATTGGCTGCTGTCGCTTGACTTCCAGTTACATGTGATTGGTTGGTGCTACGTTGGACGATACTGATTGGCTACCACGATTGGCAGGTCCCTCCTAATTTGGCAGGGCTTCCGGCTGTCAATGGCAGCTACTTCCTGCTGCCAGCTGCCGATTTTTTCGCTGAACCCCTACTGGCTGTTTTGTGAGGAAAGGAAAAAAGCGCACCCTAATATTTTCCGGTATTTGTTTTTAGTGTTTGTATTTGTGGTTTATTGTGTCTGTGTGTTATATTAATGTATAATACTTCTTTATAATAAACTTCAACATATCAAAAGGCTGCTTAATTCATACTTACCAACAATTTGACGAACTGACGACGAACTGACAACAAACTACAAACAAACTTAAAGCCAGCTAATATGAATGAATAAAACAACAGAAGTAAAAACACGTATAATGAATGAACAGATACAAAATATATACAGTTAATTGCTAATTACAGGTTATTAATGTGGGAAAATTGATCAAAATGTTGAGGGTACAGTACAGCTGAGTAAATAATAACGGTCATCTGATGCAAATTACAATGGTCATCGTATATATATATAGCCTAAGGTCACGTGACATTCATTCAGTTTATTTTATTTATCTATTTATTTATTCTGAGTTACACACAGAAAATCCAGTGTGCTCATGATTAGAGTTTTTATTAATTTTGCTACATTTTTATGTATTGCTTAGTAGAGAATTAAATTGTTATATTTTTGTCCTTGTTTATAGATGAGGTTGATAGAAGTTAGCCACTTTTGTTCCAACAGAGGATGAGATGTGTCAAAAATCACAATGCATATAGTATCTGCACCCAAGTATCGTGATAGTATCGAATCGGTAGATGTAATTATTATATTATATCTAGTAGTTATTTATTGTTACTAGCATAACATTTTATTCAACAACCAATCCTGAGAAACATAATTTAATGATATATAATATGATAATTTAATTTATGGAAGAATTAAGCCATGGAAGGTCATGTACTAGTGACTTTACCCTTTGTTTTAATACTGTTTATTTACAGTGCATTTTATTCTGCTTACCTGACTCAGAACTGCAGAACTCCTGTCCTGATTGGCTGTGGCACCTCCATCGGCGACTGGTCGTACAGATCGTGTCTCTTCTCCCACAAACTCCACTATTATGTACTTTATTTTTATTTATTTATTTTGCTGCAGTAACGTTGATGTATTTAATCTATAGATTTTCACAATTAACAACGCCTCTTGCAGTTCAAAATGTCATACACTTCGTCAGTTACACTTTCAAATTTAATACGTAAGGCAGAAGATAATTTTACCTTATAAAGAATTAAAAATGGATATCTTTTACAAAATACCATCGATTCACTTTAGAAGGCCCATGGGGCCTTGAAATCCTTGAAAGTTTGTGAATCTGAAAAAATGTTTTCAAGGCCCTGGAAAGTGTTTGAAAATAAACATACATAGAGACAGGTCCTTGAAAGTGCTTGAATTTATTTTGTGCAATAAGTTTTCTGAAAAAATTCCATATTCACTCCGGTCCCCTAATGTGTTATTTCGCCAACACTTTATGGCCTATGCATACTAGCTTGCTTGATACACTAGTTAAGCACATTTATTTGTTACGTTACCAGGGTTTTTCCTGCATAGAGAATTATGAGGCGGCCACCTCCGTCAAATTTCGTGCTGCCTCCGGCTCTCGACAATAAAAAATAACTAGGGAATCACCGAAAACGTGAGGATGATTCAGTTTTATTTCATTTAATGTAAGTGGTGATTGATAGCCTATAGTTGATAATAATATAGGCCTACCAAATGTACTAACGGTAACAATTTTGCGCTGTTGAGGCTTGCGCAGTTATTTATAACATATAACATATTATAGTTAAGAAACAGTATATAGCCTAGGCTACACACGACCAGAGAGCTGTTTTCCTGAATGCCATCAAGATTGAAACCGAGACTGATTTCATAACAGTTCAATAAACAAATAGTTAAAATTAAGTAACTTACATTTTAGACGCAATGACTGTTTTTGTTCTGTTTCAGCAGCGAAAATAGTTCCAAACAAAGATCACAGCAGAACCATAGCGCATCCCTGAATGATTCAGCGTTTTGAACGAATCAGTTGAGTCAAAGATTCAATTACCCATTCATAAACTGCCTCATTCTGAATAAATCAGCCGTTTGTGCACGATTCTACGATATTTCCTCAAACGCAGATCGTGGAGACATTTTAATCGTCCACGATCAAAAATCGTCATATCGCACACCCCTAGGCCAAACCTTGGGTGAGGACCTTCCTGCACTTTCAACATCATTTATAAACAAGTTGTAAAGCAGAAGCCAGTTTAACCCAATAATTATTTAAAAAAAAAAGTAAGAAAAAAACGTATGACTCTGTTGTAAACTTCTTCCTTCTTCAGTGTAGAAAAACTCAGAAGCGAAAACCAGGAGACTTATTTAAGCAGGATTATTTGCTGTAGTCTGCTTCGTCCAAAATCTTACCCAAGTCTAGTCTAGTTAAACTAAGGGAACTTTACATTGTAGTTTATATACATTTCAAGGGGGAGGGATTACATTGTGATGAACAAAGCATGTAAATGAGCTGAGACATGAGAACAGAACGGTGCAGGACTTCTCACACTGAGACGAGAACTCCCAGACAAACGTCTCAGTAATAAAATATTTATTTTTTTACTTTAATGTTAACTATGTACGAGGCACTGTGAGCTGACATCGCATTTGTCTCTCATGCTTGCTTTCACTGCGTGATGCGTCAGTGCAGGTATAGGTATGTTCCCTAATAGACGTATAAAGTTTTTGTATTTTATATATCATATGTTGTTATCATACAATATTACATCAACAAGAGGGCTGTTTTCCCGTGCACAATAGCAAATATGATATTTATTTTATATAACAGTTAAATGAACATTGTGAGTTACATTTTATAAACAATATTGTCAATATTGTTTGTTTTCTCTTTATTTCGCTGACGAGAATTTCAAAATGAAACCGTAGCAGAGTCTCAATGCAAAAGACAGCGATGATTTCTTGACTGAAATCCGCGTTTTGAACGAATCATTTTAACGATTCAATGAACAATCACTTGCACTTCCTGAATGAATCAGCCGTTTGAACAAATCGGTTGAATGAATGAGTCCCTGAGACAGTGACTTTCCGCCGCCTACTGGCGGGTTTAGTTTCACATTTAAAGTACCCTGTAATTAAAATGTTACATTTAGAAATCAGTTCATATTTAAATATTGAATTAAGAATTGAAAGAATTGAATATAGGGCTGCAACTAACGATTATTTTGATAATCGATTAATCGGACGATTATTTTTTCGATTAATCGGAAAAGTTTTTAGAACACTTAATTTGATTGTTTGTTTATTATAACTAAATAAAACCCTAAATCAGGGTATTTATGTGTAAAAGTGTACTTTAAAAAGTGCAAAAGCCACACATTGAGTTTTACTAATATAATCTTTATTTTTTACATTTTAAACCTTAATATATTGATAAATTAAATATAGAAAGACTGAAAACAAGCGTGTGAACGTAGTAGAGCCGCAGTAGATTGTGTTTGAAAAACAATTAAAACTTAATAGTAGACAAATCCTATAAAAAGAGAATGGAATGGAGGTACGCAGCAAGCTAACAGGCTTGATTAAAAGGACAGGAAAAATGATGCATTAGTGCACAAGCATTCGCTGAAAACCACTGACTACAGTGACTAAAAAACAATATTTTACTGCTGCTGTTATTTACTGCCTTTATATTTAGTGATTCACTTTGTAAACACCGTTTTAATTTCTTTGGTAGCGCTATTTTAATCCATCACTTATGTTGCGAGCAAACTGATTGCGCAACCTGATGCTCGAGACAAAAAGATCTAGTGTGACTGTCCCGAAGTTAGTAAACAAAGCTGTTTACACAGTAGCATTGTTTTCTCAGATCGGATAGCTATCTGATCGTGAAAAGACCAGGTGTAAATGCCCTCCGAAACGCATTAGAGTGTTCGCCGTCTTGCTGAATGCTGCAGAGACGCAGAGCCGCTGTGCGAGAAGCACGTGACATAAAACGAGGCCAGCTATTGGCTACTTCTCCTGCTGTACTGGCTGAGTAAAACCTCCGGTGGCTCATTATTGCCACACTTTGGTCACCGCAGATTTAAAATATTTACAAAATGAGCCGCTTACGGCAAATAAAAGTTATTTATCAACTAATCGATGACTAAATTAGTTGACAACTATTTTAATAATCGATTAGTTGTTTCAGCCCTAATTGAAAATCTCATAGCTTTATTTATGCAATTGTAAATGGAGTGTAAATATATTAATGCCAGTTCTGATGCTGCTTCTGTGTCTCCTCTGCACTGCAAAGATGGATTTTGATTTAATGATTTAATTTAACTGGTAACAGTGGTATTGTGTTATTATTCTAATATAATTTAATTTGAATGTTAGAATTTGACATAAAAGGTGATGCATACCTCTAAGTAAAAAGAAAAGTCCATATATGGGTGAAAATGCCCCTGGAACTCAATTTAAGGTTGCAAATATTGCCCTTTAATTAAAAATGTTAATTTCTTTCACTGCTGTGAACTGACCACTGCATAGAATATGAAAAATATGAATATCTTCGTGAGTCAGCTGTCAACAACAGGCCTAAACCAGCCATGGTACCAGCACACAAACACAATCAGTAAAATATCATCTAATTATCATCAACAAAACTTTGAAAATATTGAGACATATTTTTGTCAATATTGCGCACCCCTAATGTAAGGTATTAATTTTGATTTCTTCAGGTCTTAAAAAGGTCTTAAAAAGCCTTAAATTTGACTTTAAAAAGTGTGCAGATACCCTGACAATTGTTACATGTAATACAATGGCTATGTTCATTTACTTATTTCAGATGAGTGAATGTGTAACACCATGTCCTAACCAGGCTATTTCTGCGACGTCACCACTGGAACAACAGAAAGTATGATCATTTCAGGTATAGTACTGTATTATGTGCTTTATTTAATGTTAACAGAGTCTATGCAAGTTTGAAAATCATTTTGTTTGTCTTTTATAGCCATACTGAAAGCAACTCACCTCAGATCTTAAAAGTCACAAGAACGTTCAAACTGTTTGTTAATAGACAATTGTTTCATTAACTCTGTATTTTTAATAATGTTAAAAAAAATTGTGTAATATTCATGAATTTGTGTAATTATCCATTTCGTTCTGATTAGCTGTGATTTACCACTGTGACAAATTTTTGTCGCTAGAATCTTATCGTGTCTGGTTAGGACACAGTGTTACTCCTACTAGTTAACATTTGATCTGAGCAATACTGGTAAATGAGCAAAACAAAGTGCTTTAAAAATTAAATAAATTAAATATTAATATTGTAAAAAGTAAATATTGCAGACAATTGAGGGGCCCGGCGCGTGAACATGGAGCTCGTCTCAGCGTAACTCAGCGTATAAGGTAGCCTTGCCTCACAGACCTGAGAAAATATATCTATATTGAAATGTCTACTTTTAAACAGAACAATTCAAAACGTGACGTAAAATGACGCGATGTTGAAAAAAAAAGCCGTTTTTGCGAGTAGTCAATGAAACGCTCACTTTATCTACTAAATTAGTGCCCTTATGTTGTTTTAAAACATTTTAAATCCTGCATTAACTTTTCATATGGTATTTTCATACAAGGTTATATGTAAGGAATAATTGACGACAGGCCATTGAATTATTAGAAAAATAATGCACACCCGAGGTGTGCATTATTTTTCTAGTAATTCAACGGCCTGAAGTCAATTATTCCGCTTATACTACAGTTACCACACCTCAAAACATTGTTCAGATGATGCATTTCAAGACGTTTGTCAAGCTTTTGCCATTAAAACGCTCTTGTATGTAGGACTAATTTCTTACGCATCTAATCCCATGCCTCCGTTGCTAATTCCAAAACGTCATTTTAGAGTTAGTAACGGATGTTTGAGCCACTGATAGCAGACTAATGATGGGACACACTTACGACTCGCTGAAACATTCGAAGACTGACTGTTTCCATCGACTGTAGCAGGTCTTAAACACCGACTGTGAACACACACTGAACGCGCTGAACACGCGTTTGGGCATGATCAGTCATAACATAAGTATCAAATTACATTCATAACTGGCCTTAGTAGCCTAAGTGTGTCCCGGCTTTATGCGGTTATTATTGCAACCTCTCTCTCTCTCTCTCTCTCTCTCTCATAACTGCATTAATGAGACAGAAAAGCATGCGCGTCAATATTATTATAGGCTATTTATTAATTAAATAATTAAATTCGTTTTAATTAATTCGTTCTTGTTTTCTATAATTGACAGTAGATAACCTAATAAATTAAACACACGAAGCCCTTTAATGACTAGGCCTATCAATAATTATTTATTTGTTATATTATCTGGAATAATTACCAAAACCCGTGCAGCAGGACTATCAATTTATTTTATATATTCAGATTAATTTTCTATATACTTTATTTATTAAAATTGAACTGCATGTGTCCTTTCATTGTGAAGTTAGACATCGAAAATTGCAGATCAAGCGCATGGGGCTGCATGTTTTTTCTTGTTTTGAATTGGATCCTATTTTCCGTTATTACAGTTAACCACGCGCAGTGATATGGAACTGTAATGCGGTCAAACCTGCCTGAAACTACTTTAGCCGTGCGTTTCCTTGAAAATAATTGCACACCTTAGAACGTTCTTAACCAATCAGAATCAAGCATTCAACAGCCCTGTAGTATAAATTAATTTAGTTTTTTTTTTTTACCTGCAACATGCCTTTTAAATTAGACGGATCTATGTATTTACTCACGTGAAGCAACAACATCATATATTAGGCCTCATTAAACGACAAATTACACAGAATGTACTATTTCAGTCAATTGAACATTGTAATGTTATTACATCTGATTTATCATTGTGTCATCAATGCGCTTTTAGTAAACATCTTTATTTATTTACATTAGTAAGCTACAGGACATCCTCTTTCAGAACATGACCTGTGCGAAAGAGAAAAAAAAAAGAATGCTCATTGTACCCGTTAATATACTGTCTATGATTGTACCCGTTAATATACTGTCTATGATTGTACCCGTTAATATACTGTCTATGATTGTACACAGCACTTCTGAATGCGTCTTCAAACCAAACTGACGCCCATGATTGTGTTCATGTTTCTACATTTTACATGGTGTTCACTGCCCATTGTTTGTGAGAAATAAGTATTTTAACCCACAGTAACTTTCCTTATAGAATGCTCTAACATTTTTTTCATTTTCTTTTCTCTACCAAACAGCTTAGGAGAGTTCATCCTCGGATACAGATCTACCTCTAGTCCACCTTCATTCCCACACCCACCTGGCCATCTATGTTTCATTAAATAATAAATATGCAATTAAATATGAAATATGCAATAAAATAAGAAATTCCATAAAGTCCATAACCAGTGTCTGCCATGCACGATCTGTTTCCTTGTTCATTGCAAATGTTTTAGATTGTTCTATTAAAGCTCATTATAATCTTTGAGACCGGTATTATGGTAGCTGCAACACTTCCTAGGGAAAGGATCTTTCCTGTAGGTGTTCTGACAGACAGTCCAACTGGAGCCAGTTGTGGGCCGTATCGCTCCGACATCCTCCAATCAGCACCAGCTCATCAGCAGAAGCCATAGTCCCTACTGGACCTTATTTGTGACTATTCACCTTTATGCTCTCAGCAGTTACTACATTACATTGTGTTCTTAATTTTTTTTAATATGTTTAAAGTTAAATGAATTCTATGGAAAGTAAATGGCATTAAATATGTGAGGTAATATGAATCAAATTAACTTTTATATATTGTTTCCTCCTAAGGCTTTTTCCTCATACATCTACAAGGGTTTTCTTTACCATTGCCAGCTTTGCCTTGCTCATTGTGAGTTTTTAAGCATCATTATTTGGAACAAAATATGAACATGGCTTGGTGTGTGTTTAATTATTTCCGTGCATGGCATAGTCAAAGAACCACCTGACACAAAGCCATGGATCATGAAATAAATTAAATTGTTACTCAAATTATCAAGCTTGTTATGCTACACTTTACATTCTAAGCAGCAGCCAGGCATGGTAGTCTAAAGGTCTAATTTATGCTTTCTGCAAAATACAAGAGATGTGAACCACACCTATTGTTCAGCAGGTAGACTTTCATTTGAATTGCAAGGTTTACCTCAAATGTACAACTTGGCTGGCATTTTTTGCATGGATTTTTGTTCAAACATTTTTATTTATATATTTAGATTTGTATCCAGTAAGAGGATAAAGTTGCCCTTAACAAATCATTGAAAGCATTATTTAAATAAATCCATGTGTGTAAAGATTATATTTTATTATTCTGTACTGAAAAAAAAGCTAAGTGTCCCTCGTAAATATATGTAATCAGACAAAATCTATCGGTGAAACTGCATTAGCCAACGCAAAATCTAAAAGGTAAAAATGTCAGTTTTGTTTTCACATGTACTGATAAGGGAAAAATGCAACAATGTTTTTAATGCTTTTCAAATTGTATACTGATCAACTACGACCAATGAGTCATCAATGTATGTATTTTATATAATTATTTAAAAATATATATATTCCGTGTTTTGGATGCGAGTGGCACAATGCGAAGCCACGACACCCGGCCGCGTCTGATCTGCTCGATCCGCGTGGCAGCATGCAATTTAAAATATTTAAGATTCATCGTATAGACATCGTACAGAGGTAAGGAAGACGGCTCATTAATATTAAAAAACGGTCGTTCGAATGCGATGTTTACCAGATGTTACGATCTTTCAAAGACGTCTCCGCGATGTACGTGTGCTATATGGGTATATCTTTTCTAACTGATCGGACTTACGGTTTTCCTAAAAATGACGATCAAACTCGGAAAAAAACTCCCATTGACTTTACATTGCGGAATGTTCAGATTTTCAAACTCCCCAACTGTCAAAAATTCAAATCTAAATACCTTGAAGCCCTAGACTCAATCAAACTGCCATTCTATACACTATATGAGCCATTGAGACTCATTTAAACTAATAAACTCATCTAACTATTGCACTTATCTATCTAATCTTAAACTCACAATAAATTAATAAACTCTAAAATTGAACTCTTAGACTCATTTAAACTTCTAAACTCATAAACTCGTACACTTATAAACTCATGAATTCATAAACTTATGAACTCATGAAATCATAAACTTGTACACTTATAAACTTATGAATTCATACACTTTTGAACTCAAACTCATAAATTAATAAACTCTGAACTCTTACTCATTTAAACTTATAAACTCTAAACTCATAAACTCGTACACATAAACTTATAAACTCATGAATTCATACACTTATGAATTTTCATAAATTCATACACTTATGAACTTTTAAATTCATAAATAGTTCACCATAGCAACCACCCAGAACACCCTAGCAACTTCCTAGCAACCACCCAAAATACCTTAAAACACCTTACCCACACCATAGCAACCACCCAAAATAGCCTACAACACCATAGCAACCACCCAAAATACCTTAAACACCCTAGCAACACCATAGCAACCACCCAAAATACCCTAGAACACCCTAGCAACTGCCTAGCAACCCTCAGAACACCCTAGCAACTGCCTAGCAACCACCCAGAACACCCTAGCAACCACCCAAAATACCTTAAATCACCTTAGCAACGCCATAGCAACCACCCATAATACCCTAAACACCCTAGCAACCACCAGAACACCCTAGCAACTGCCTAGCAACCACCCAGAACACCCTAGCAACCACCCAAAATACCTTAAATCACCCTAGCAACACCATAGCAACCACCCAAAATACCCTAGAACACCATAGCAACCACCCAGAACACCCTAGCAACCACCCAAAATACCTTAAATCAACCTAGCAACACCATAGCAACCACCCAAAATACTCTAGAACACCCTAGCAACACCATAGCAACCACCCAGAACACCCTAGCAACCACCCAAAATACCTTAAAACATCCTAGCAACACCATAGCAACCACCCAAAAAATCTAGAACACCATAGCAACCACCCAGAACACCCTAGCAACTGCCTAGCAACCACCCAGAACACCATAGCAACCACCCAAAATACCTTAAATCACCCTAGCAACACCATAGCAACCACCCAAAATACTCTAGAACACCCTAGCAACACCATAGCAACCACCCAAAAAAATCTAGAACACAATAGCAACCACCCAGAACACCCTAGCAACTGCCTAGCAACCACCCAGAACACCATAGCAACCACCCAAAATACCTTAAATCACCCTAGCAACACCATAGCAACCACCCAAAATACTCTAGAACACCCTAGCAACACCATAGCAACCACCCAGAACACCCTAGCAACCACCCAAAATACCTTAAAACATCCTAGCAACACCATAGCAACCACCCAAAAAAGCCTTGAACACCATAGCAACCACCCAGAACACCCTAGCAACTGCCTAGCAACCACCCAGAACACCCTAACAACTAATATAAACTTCAAACTACTTCAAACTTCAAACTAATTTAAACTATAAACTAATTTAAACTTCAAACTACTTCAAACTTCAAACTACTTTAAACTTTAAACTAATTTAAACTTTAAAGAAATTTAAACTTATTTAAACTTTAAACTAATTTAAACTTTAAATTAATTTACATATTAAACTAATGTAAACTTCAAACAAGCTACTTCTTTAAACTTTCTGGTCCAAACTTTCACAAGCCAACTTAAAGTTTGTCTCGACGAACTTTTTCTAGTTATTATTCTTTTTATGAGCACTAAAATTTTTGACTCTAACTCCTCCTAGAGCTTTAACTCTACAAACTTCAAACTCGGCACAGACACTCAGTCTGTTCTGACTCGAGTTGCTATATCTTTTCTAACTGATCGGACTTACGGTTTTCCTAAAAATGACGATCAAACTCGGAAAAAACTCCCATTGACTTAACATTGCGGAATGTTCAGATTTTCAAACTGGCCAACTGCCAAAAATTCAAATCTAAACTCCTTGAAGCCCTAGACTGAATCAAACTGCCATTCTATATACTATATGAGCCATTGAGACTCATTTAAACTAATAAACTCATCTAGCTATGACACTTATCTATCTACACTTAAACTCTTAAACTCATAATAAATTAATAAACTCTAAACTTGAACTCTTAGACTCATTTAAACTTATAAACTCTAAACTCATAAATTCGTACACTTATAAACTCATAGACTTATAAACTCATGAATTCATACTCTTATGACCTCAAACTCATAAACGTATAAACTCATACACATATAAACTCATGAATTCATACACTTATGAATTTTCATAAATTCATACACTTATGAACTTTTAAATTCATAAATAGTTCACCATAGCACCCACCCAGAACACCCTAGCAACTGCCTAGCAACGACCCAAAATACCTTACAACACCCTAGCAACACCATAACAACCACCCAAAATACCATAGAACACCCTAGCAACACCATAGCAACCACCCAGAAAACCCTAGCAACCACCCAAAATACCTTAAAACACCCTAGCAACACCATAGCAACCACCCAGAACACCCTAGCAACCACCCAAAATACCTTAACCCTTTCGCACGTAAGTTCTAAAATAGTCAGACTGGCAGCCTGGCGTGAGTTTTTTTCTGCGACCGTTATTTTGCAATCAATCGCGTTCTAATTTCCATGGAGACGCATGAACCTTGTCACGTGACATTTCGCAGTCACAATGGCGCACACGATGGATACACGTCTGCAGGTGAGTAGTTTGAACGTTTCGCTTTATTTTTTATTCAAAACCTCTCAAATAATTTGTTAGCGTGTACCGACTATGGTTGATATTGTTTTGTTTATGTCCCCCCCCCCCCCCCCCCACTGCTTTGAATTTCGCTTGCACATGGTTCTTTGCATCTCCCTCACAATAATAAACAGACCACACTGTCACATACTATTCTAGTCTCCTCACTCCCTCCCTATTGATGTGCTCTACTATGAGTAGGAAAGGAAATCACCTACCTACAATTCAGGACGAACCTGATGAGAGGGCTGCTGGAGGAGTACAGCACATTACGGTGTCCAACCAAAGGAGGGCGTCCTGCCTTAGACACTCCTCTGCGCCTTACAGCCAGGCATTTCCCATCTGAAGTCCCTCGGACCACTTCACCGAGTGGTGAGTTTTGCCACTGCAAGCACCACTTCACATTTTCTTCTGGAAATGTACATTCTAGTTAAGTTGGCTTGTGAGAGCCAACTTACTGAAATCCTATTTAAACTTATTATTATTATTCTTCTGAGCGGTAAAATTTACAACTCTAACTCCTCCTAGAGCTTTAACTCCACATACTCCAAACTCGGCACGGACACTCAAACTGTTCTCACTTAGTGTGCTATATCTTTTCTAACTGATCGGACTTACGGTTTTCCTAAAAATGACGATCAAAACTCGAAAAAAACCATTTGAAAATCCCATTGACTTAACATTGCGGAATGTTCAGACTGTCAAACTCCCCAACTGTCAAAATTTCAAATCTAAATACCTTGAAGCCCTAGACTCAAACTGCCATTCTATACACTATATGAGCCATTGAGACTCATTTAAACTAATAAACTCATCTAACTATTGCACTTATCTATCTAATATTAAACTCATAATAAATTAATAAACTCTAAAATTGAACTCTTAGATTCATTTAAACTTATAAACTCTAAACTCATAAACTATAAATTCATAAACTCATACTCTCATAAACTCTCATAAACTATTAAACTCATAAATTAATAAACTCATCTATCTATGACACTTTTCTATCTATCTATCTATCTACCCATTCTTTCTTTCTAATCTTTCTTTCTCTCTCTTTTTCTTTCTCTCTTTCTTTCTTTCTTTCTTACTAATCTTTCTATCATCTAAATATTTCTATCTATCATCTGACTATTTTATCTATCTATCTATCTATCTATCTATCTATCTATCTATCTATCTATCTATCTATCTATCTATCTATCTATCTATCTATCTATCTATCTATCTATCATCTGACTATTTTATCTATCTATCTATCTATCTATCTATCTATCTATCTATCTATCTATCTTTTTCTTTCTTTCTTTCTAACTAATCTATCTTTCATTCTTTCTTTCTAACTAATCTTTCTTTCTTTCTTACTAATCTTTCTTTCTAACTAATCTATCTTTCTTTCTATCTTTCTTTCTTTCTAACTAATCTTTCTTTCTAACTAATCTTTCAATATATCTTTCTAATCTTCCTTTCTAACTTTCTTTCTTTCTTTCTAACTAATCTTTCTTTCTTTCTAACTAATCTTTCTATCTATCTTTCTAATCTTCCTTTCTAACTTTCTTTCTTTCTTTCTAACTAATCTTTCTTTCTTTCTAACTAATCTTTCTATCATCTAACTATTTCTATCTATCTATCATCTGACTATTTTATCTATCTATCTATCTATCATCTGACTATTTTATCTATCTATCTATCTATCTATCTATCTTTCTTTCTTTTTCTTTCTTTCTAACTAATCTAACATTTAAACTTATAAACTCTAAACTCATAAACTATAAATTCATAAACTCATACTCTCATAAACTCTCATAAACTATTAAACTCATAAATTAATAAACTCATCTATCTATGACACTTTTCTATCTATCTACCCATTCTTTCTTTCTAATCTTTCTTTCTCTCTCTTTTTCTTTCTCTCTTTCTTTCTTTCTTACTAATCTTTCTATCATCTAAATATTTCTATCTATCATCTGACTATTTTATCTATCTATCTATCTATCTATCTATCTATCTATCTATCTATCTATCTATCTATCTATCTATCTATCATCTGACTATTTTATCTATCTATCTATCTATCTATCTATCTATCTATCTATCTATCTATCTATCTATCTTTTTCTTTCTTTCTTTCTAACTAATCTATCTTTCATTCTTTCTTTCTAACTAATCTTTCTTTCTTACTAATCTTTCTTTCTTTCTTTCTAACTAATCTATCTTTCTTTCTATCTTTCTTTCTTTCTAACTAATCTATCTTTCTTTCTTTCTTTCTAATCTTTCTTTCTCTCTCTTTTTCTTTCTTACTAATCTTTCTATCATCTAACTATTTCTATCTATCTATCATCTGACTATTTTATCTATCTATCTATCTATCTATCTATCTATCTATCTATCTATCTATCTATCTATCTATCTATCTATCTATCTATCTATCTATCATCTGACTATTTTATCTATCTATCTATCTATCTATCTATCTATCTATCTATCTATCTATCTATCTATCTATCTATCTATCTTTTTCTTTCTTTCTTTCTAACTAATCTATCTTTCATTCTTTCTTTCTAACTAATCTTTCTTTCTTTCTTACTAATCTTTCTTTCTAACTAATCTATCTTTCTTTCTATCTTTCTTTCTTTCTAACTAATCTTTCTTTCTAACTAATCTTTCTATCTATCTTTCTAATCTTCCTTTCTAACTTTCTTTCTTTCTTTCTAACTAATCTTTCTTTCTTTCTAACTAATCTTTCTATCTATCTTTCTAATCTTCCTTTCTAACTTTCTTTCTTTCTTTCTAACTAATCTTTCTTTCTTTCTAACTAATCTTTCTATCATCTAACTATTTCTATCTATCTATCATCTGACTATTTTATCTATCTATCTATCTATCATCTGACTATTTTATCTATCTATCTATCTATCTATCTTTCTTTTTCTTTCTTTCTAACTAATCTATCTTTCGTTCTTTCTAACTAATCTTTCTTTCTTTCTAACTAATCTTCTTTCTTTCTTTCTAACTAATCTATCTTTCTTTCTATCTTTCTTTCTTTCTAACTAATCTATCTTTTTCTTTTCTAACTAATCTATCTTTCTTTCTTTCTTTTCTAACTAATCTATTTCTTTCTAAATAATCTTTCTTTCTTTCTTTCTAACTAATCTTTCTTTCTTTCTAATCTTTCTATCTTTCTTTCTTTCTTTCTTTCTTTCTTTCTTTCTTTCTTTCTTTCTTTCTTTCTTTCTTTCTAATCTTCCTTTCTACCTTTCTTTCTTTCTAACTAATCTTTCTTTCTAACTTTATTTCTTTCTGACTAATCTTTCTATCTTTCTTTCTTTCTCTCTTTCTAATCTTTCTTTCTAACTAATCTTTCTTTCTAGCAACACCATAGCAACCACCCAAAATACCCTAGAACACCCTAGCAACTGCCTAGCAACCCCCAGAACACCCTAGCAACCACCCAAAATACCTTAAATCACCCTAGCAACAGCATAGCAACCACCCAAAATACCCTAGAACACCCTAGCAACACCCTAGAAACCACCAGAAAACCCTAGCAACTGCCGAGCAACCACCCAGAACACCCTAGCAACCACCCAAAATACCTTAGAACACCCTAGCAACACCATAGCAACCACCCAGAACACCCTAGCAACCACCCAAAATACCTTAGAACACCCTAGCAACACCATAGCAACCACCTAAAATACCTTAGTACACCCTAGCAACCACCCAGAACACCCTAGCAACCACTCAAAATACCTTAAAACACCCTAGCAACACCATAGCAACCACCCAAAATAGCCTAGAACACCCTAGCAACACCATAGCAAACACCCAAAATAGCCTAGAACACCCTAGCAACACCATAGCAACCACCCAGAACACCCTAGCAACTGCCTAGCAACCACCCAAAATACCTTACAACACCCTAGCAACCACCCAAAATACCCAAGAACACCCTAGCAACACCATAGCAACCATCCAGAACACCCTAGCAACTGCCTGAAAACTACCCAGAACACCCTAGCAACCACCCAAAATACCATAGAACACCCTAGCAACAACATAGCAACCACCCAGAACACAGTAGCAACCACCTAACAACCACCCAGAACACCCTAGCAACCAACCAAAATTCCTTAGCAACAACCTAGCAACCACTGAGAACACCCTAGCAACCACCCAAAATACCTTAGCAACCACCTAGCAACCACCCAGAACACCTTAGCAACCCACTAGAAACACCCTAGCAACTTTAAATTACTTCAAACTATACTTTAAACTACTTTAAACTAATTCAAACTTTAAACTAATTTAAAATTCAAACTACTTTAAAATTCTAACTAATTTAAACTTTAAACTACTTTAAACTTTAAACTAATTTAAAATTCAAACTACTTTAAAATTCAAACTAATTTAAACTTCAAACTACTTTAAACTTCAAACTACTTTAAACTTCAAACTACTTTAAAATTCTTCAAACTTATTGGTCCAAACTTTCACAAGCCAACTTAAAGTTTGTCTCGACGAACTTTTTCTAGTTAAGTTGGCTTGTGAGAGCCAACTTACTGAAATCCTATTTAAACTTATTAAGTTGGCTTGTGAAAGCCAACTTACTGAAATCCTATTTAAACTTATTAAGTTGGCTTGTGAAAGCCAACTTACTGATATTGTACTTAAACTTATTATTATTATTATTATTCTTACTCAAAAATTTCTATATCTAACTCCTCCTAGAGCTTTAACTCTACAAACTCCAAACTCGGGTCAGACCTTCAGACTGTTCTGACTCGAGTTGCTATATCTTTTCAGACTGATTTGACTTTCAGATTTCTTAAAAATTAATATTAAAAACCATAAAAATCCCATTGACTTTCATTGCAACATGTTCAAATTGAGCCAAGACTACGGTGGCCCAGTAGTGTACAACACAAAAACTCAAATCTAAACTCCCTGAAGCTCTAGACTCAATTAAACTATCATTCTATATGTACTAATGAATTATCTATCTATCTATCTATCTATCTATCTATCTATCTATCTATCTATCTATCTATCTATCTATCTATCTATCTGTTACTAAATCTTTCTTTCTAACTAATCTATCTTTCTTTCTTACTAATCTATCTTTCTTTCTTTGACTAATCTATCTTTCTTTCTTTCTTTATAACTAATCTATCTATCTTTCTTTATAACTAATCTATCTTTCTTTCTTTCTAACTAATCTATCTATCCTTTTTCTTTCTAACTAATCTATCTTTCATTCTTTCTGACTAATCTATCTTTCATTCTTTCTGACTAATCTATCTTTCTTTCTTTCTTTTGTAACTAATCTATCTATCTTTCTTTCTAACTAATCTATCTTTCTTTCTAACTAATCTATCTATCTTTTTTCTTTCTAACTAATCTATCTTTCTTTCTTTCTAACGAATCTATCTTTCTTTCTTTCTAACTAATCTATCTATCTTTTTTCTTTCTAACTAATCTATCTTTTTTCTTTCTAACTAATCTATATTTCTTTCTTTCTAACTGATCAATCTTTTTTCTTTCCGACTAATCTATCTTTCTTTCTTTCTTTCTAACTAATCTATCTTTCTTTCTTTCTTTCTAACTAATCTATCTATCTATCTTTCTTTCTTTCTAACTAATCTATCTTTCTTTCTTTCTAACTAATCTATCTTTCTTTCTAACTAATCTATCTATCTTTTTTCTTTCTAACTAATCTATATTTCTTTCTAACTAACTAATCTATACATATTTCTTTCTTTCTAACTAATCAATCTTTTTTCTTTCCGACTAATCGATCCATATTTCTTTCTTTCTTTCTAACTAATCTATCTTTCTTTCTTTCTTTCTAACTAATCTATCTATCTTTCTTTCTAACTAATCTTTCTTTCTTTCTAACTAATCTATCTATCTTTCTTTCTAACTAATCTATCTTTCTTTCTTTCTAACTAATCTATCTTTCTTTCTTTCTAACTAATCTATCTATCTTTTTTCTTTCTAACTAATCTATCTTTCTTTCTTTCTAACTACTCTATCTTTCTTTCTAACTAACTAATCTATCCTTTTTTCTTTCTTTCTTTCTTTCTTTCTTTCTTTCTTTCTTTCTTTCTTTCTTTCTAACTAATCTATCTTTCTTTCTTTCTGAGTAATCTATCCATATTTCTTTCTTTCTAACTAATCTATCTATCTTTCTTTCTTTCTTTCTAATCTATCTTTCTTTCTAACTAACTAATCTATCCTTTTTTCTCTCTTTCTTTCTTTCTTTCTTTCTTTCTTTCTTTCTTTCTTTCTTTCTTTCTTTCTTTCTTTCTTTCTTTCTTTCTAACTAATCTCTTTCTTTCATTCTAACTAATCTATCTTTCTTTCTTTCTAACTAATCTCTTTCTTTCTTTCTAACTAATCTATCTTTCTTTCTAACTAATCTCTTTCTTTCTTTCTTTCTAACTAATCTATCTTTCTTTCTAACTAATCTATCTTTCTTTCTTTCTAACTAATCTATCTTTCTTTCTAACTAATCTATCTATCTTTTTCTTTCTATCTAATCTATCTTTCTTTCTTTCTTTCTGACTAATCTATCTTTCTTTCTTTCTAACTAATCTATCCTTCTTTCTTTTTCTTTCTAACTAATCTCTTTCTTTCTTTCTTTCTTTCTTTCTTTCTTTCTAACTAATCTATGTTTCTTTCTAACTAATTTATCTATCTTTTTCCTTTTTAACTAATCTATCTTTCTTTCTTTCTGACTAATCTATCTTTCTTCCTAACTAACTAATCTATCCTTCTTTCTTTCTTTTATTCTTTCTTTCTTTCTTTCTTTCTAACTAATCTCTCTTTCATTCTAACTAATCTATCTTTCGTTCTTTCTAACTAATTTTTCTTTCTTTCTTTCTAACTAATCTATCTTTCTTTCTAACTAATCTATCTTTCTTTCTTTCTGAGTAATCTATCCATATTTTTTCTTTCTAACTAATCTATCTATCTTTTTTCTTTCTAACTAATCTATATTTCTTTCTAACTAACTAATCTATACATATTTCTTTCTTTCTAACTAATCAATCTTTTTTCTTTCCGACTAATCGATCCATATTTCTTTCTTTCTTTCTAACTAATCTATCTTTCTTTCTTTCTTTCTAACTAATCTATCTATCTTTCTTTCTAACTAATCTTTCTTTCTTTCTAACTAATCTATCTATCTTTCTTTCTAACTAATCTATCTTTCTTTCTTTCTAACTAATCTATCTTTCTTTCTTTCTAACTAATCTATCTATCTTTTTTCTTTCTAACTAATCTATCTTTCTTTCTTTCTAACTACTCTATCTTTCTTTCTAACTAACTAATCTATCCTTTTTTCTTTCTTTCTTTCTTTCTTTCTTTCTTTCTTTCTTTCTTTCTTTCTTTCTTTCTTTCTTTCTTTCTAACTAATCTATCTTTCTTTCTTTCTGAGTAATCTATCCATATTTCTTTCTTTCTAACTAATCTATCTATCTTTCTTTCTTTCTTTCTAATCTATC
This sequence comes from Gila orcuttii, assembly GCA_026230005.1. Classification (NCBI taxonomy): domain Eukaryota; kingdom Metazoa; phylum Chordata; class Actinopteri; order Cypriniformes; family Leuciscidae; genus Gila; species Gila orcuttii. Next base: position 42,073,226 of record JAPDVR010000005.1, read on the forward strand.
TTTCTTTCTAACTAACTAATCTATCCTTTTTTCTCTCTTTCTTTCTTTCTTTCTTTCTTTCTTTCTTTCTTTCTTTCTTTCTTTCTTTCTTTCTTTCTTTCTTTCTAACTAATCTCTTTCTTTCATTCTAACTAATCTATCTTTCTTTCTTTCTAACTAATCTCTTTCTTTCTTTCTAACTAATCTATCTTTCTTTCTAACTAATCTCTTTCTTTCTTTCTTTCTAACTAATCTATCTTTCTTTCTAACTAATCTATCTTTCTTTCTTTCTAACTAATCTATCTTTCTTTCTAACTAATCTATCTATCTTTTTCTTTCTATCTAATCTATCTTTCTTTCTTTCTTTCTGACTAATCTATCTTTCTTTCTTTCTAACTAATCTATCCTTCTTTCTTTTTCTTTCTAACTAATCTCTTTCTTTCTTTCTTTCTTTCTTTCTAACTAATCTATGTTTCTTTCTAACTAATTTATCTATCTTTTTCCTTTTTAACTAATCTATCTTTCTTTCTTTCTGACTAATCTATCTTTCTTCCTAACTAACTAATCTATCCTTCTTTCTTTCTTTTATTCTTTCTTTCTTTCTTTCTTTCTTTCTAACTAATCTCTCTTTCATTCTAACTAATCTATCTTTCGTTCTTTCTAACTAATTTTTCTTTCTTTCTTTCTAACTAATCTATCTTTCTTTCTAACTAATCTATCTTTCTTTCTTTCTGAGTAATCTATCCATATTTTTTCTTTCTAACTAATCTGTCTTTCTTTCTTTCTTTCTTTCTGACTAATCTATCTTTCTTTCTAACTAACTAATCTATCCTTTTCTTTCTTTCTTTCTTTCTTTCTTTCTTTCTAACTAATCTCTTTCTTTCATTCTAACTAATCTATCTTTCTTTCTTTCTAACTAATCTATCTTTCTTTCTAACTAATCTATCTTTCTTTCTTTCTGAGTAATCTATCCATATTTTTTCTTTCTAACTAATCTGTCTTTCTTTCTTTCTTTCTTTCTGACTAATCTATCTTTCTTTCTAACTAACTAATCTATCCTTTTCTTTCTTTCTTTCTTTCTTTCTTTCTTTCTTTCTTTCTTTCTTTCTTTCTTTCTTTCTTTCTTTCTTTCTTTCTTTCTTTCTAACTAATCTCTTTCTTTCATTCTAACTAATCTATCTTTCTTTCTTTCTAACTAATCTTTCTTTCTTTCTAACTAATCTATCTTTCTTTCTAACTAATCTATCTTTCTTTCTTTCTGAGTAATCTATCCATATTTCTTTATTTCTAACTAATCTATCTTTCTTTCTTTCTAACTACTCTATCTTTCTTTCTAACTAACTAATCTATCCCTTTTTCTTACTTTCTTTCTTTCTTTCTTTCTTTCTTTCTTTCTGTCTGTCTGTCTGTCTGTCTTTCTTTCTTTCTTTCTTTCTTTCTAACTAATCTATCTTTCTTTCTTTCTGAGTAATCTATCCATATTTCTTTCTTTCTAACTAATCTATCTTTCTTTCTTTCTTTCTAATCTATCTTTCTTTCTAACTAACTAATCTTTCTTTCTTTCTTTCTTTCTTTCTTTCTTTCTTTCTTTCTTTCTTTCTTTCTTTCTAACTAATCTCTTTCTTTCATTCTAACTAATCTATCTTTCTTTCTTTCTAACTAATCTCTTTCTTTCTTTCTTTCTTTCTTTCTTTCTTTCTTTCTAACTAATCTATCTTTCTTTCTAACTAATCTCTTTCTTTCTTTCTTTCTAACTAATCTATCTTTCTTTCTAACTAATCTATCTTTCTTTCTTTCTTTCTAACTAATCTATCTTTCTTTCTAACTAATCTATCTATCTTTTTCTTTCTATCTAATCTATCTTTCTTTCTTTCTTTCTGACTAATCTATCTTTCTTTCTTTCTAACTAATCTATCCTTCTTTCTTTTTCTTTCTAACTAATCTCTTTCTTTCTTTCTTTCTAACTAATCTATCTTTTTTCTTTCTGACTAACTTATCTATCCTTCTTTCTTTCTTTCTAACTAATCTATCTTTCTTTCTTTCTGACTAATCTATCTTTCTTTCTAACTAATCTATCTTTCTTTCTTTCTGACTAATCTATCTTTCTTTCTGACTAATCTATCTTTCTTTCTAACTAACTAATCTATCCTTTTTTCTTTCTTTATTTCCTTCTTTCTTTCTTTCTTTCTAACTAATCTCTTTCTTTCATTCTAACTAATCTATCTTTCTTTCTTTCTAACTAATCTCTTTCTTTCTTTCTTTCTTTCTTTCTTTCTTTCTTTCTAACTAATCTATCTTTCTTTCTAACTAATCTCTTCTTTCTTTCTTTCTAACTAATTTATCTTTCTTTCTAACTAATCTATCTTTCTTTCTTTCTTTCTAACTAATCTATCTTTCTTTCTAACTAATCTATCTATCTTTTTCTTTCTAACTAATCTATCTTTCTTTCTTTCTTTCTGACTAATCTATCTTTCTTTCTTTGTAACTAATCTATCCTTCTTTCTTTTTCTTTCTAACTAATCTCTTTCTTTCATTCTTTCTTTCTTTCTAACTAATCTATGTTTCTTTCTAACTAATTTATCTATTTTTTCCTTTTTAACTAATCTATCTTTCTTTCTTTCTGACTAATCTATCTTTCTTCCTAACTAACTAATCTATCCTTCTTTCTTTCTTTCTTTCTTTCTTTCTTTCTTTCTTTCTTTCTTTCTTTCTTTCTTTCTTTCTTTCTTTCTTTCATTCTAACTAATCTCTTTCTTTCTTTCTAACTAATCTTTCTTTCTTTCATTCTAACTAATATATCTTTCTTTCTTTCTAACTAATTTTTCTTTCTTTCTTTCTAACTAATCTATCTTTCTTTCTAACTAATCTATCTTTCTTTCTTTCTGAGTAATCTATCCATATTTTTTCTTTCTAACTAATCTGTCTTTCTTTCTTTCTTTCTTTCTTTCTTTCTGACTAATCTATCTTTCTTTCTAACTAACTAATCTATCCTTTTCTTTCTTTCTTTCTTTCTTTCTTTCTTTCTTTCTTTCTTTCTTTCTTTCTTTCTTTCTTTCTTTCTTTCTTTCTTTCTTTTTAACTAATCTCTTTCTTTCATTCTAACTAATCTATCTTTCTTTCTTTCTAACTAATCTTTCTTTCTTTCTAACTAATCTATCTTTCTTTCTAACTAATCTATCTTTCTTTCTTTCTGAGTAATCTATCCATATTTCTTTATTTCTAACTAATCTATTTTCTTTCTTTCTTTCTAACTAATCTATCTTTCTTTCTAACTAATCTATCTATCTTTTTTCTTTCTAACTAATCTATCTTTCTTTCTTTCTAACTAACTAATCTATCTATATTTCTTTCTTTCTAACTAATCTATCTTTCTTTTTAACTAATCTATCTTTTTTCTTTCTAACTAATCTATCTTTCTTTTTAACTAACTAATCTATCCTTTTTTCTTTCTTTCTTTCTTTCTTTCTTTCTTTCTTTCTTTCTTTCTTTCTTTCTTTCTAACTAATCTAGCTTTCTTTCTAACTAATCTATCTATCTTTCTTTCTTTCTAACTAATCTATCTTTTTTCTTTCTGACTAACTTATCTATCCTTCTTTCTTTCTTTCTAACTAATCTATCTTTCTTTCTAACTAATCTATCTTTCTTTCTTTCTGACTAATCTATCTTTCTTTCTAACTAATCTATCTTTCTTTCTTTCTGACTAATCTATCTTTCTTTCTGACTAATCTATCTTTCTTTCTAACTAACTAATCTATCCTTTTTTCTTTCTTTATTTCCTTCTTTCTTTCTTTCTAACTAATCTCTTTCTTTCATTCTAACTAATCTATCTTTCTTTCTTTCTAACTAATCTCTTTCTTTCTTTCTAACTAATCTCTTTTTTTCTTTCTTTCTTTCTTTCTTTCTTTCTTTCTTTCTTTCTTTCTAACTAATCTATCTTTCTTTCTAACTAATCTCTTTCTTTCTTTCTTTCTAACTAATCTATCTTTCTTTCTAACTAATCTATCTTTCTTTCTTTCTAACTAATCTATCTTTCTTTCTAACTAATCTATCTATCTTTTTCTTTCTAACTAATCTATCTTTCTTTCTTTCTTTCTGACTAATCTATCTTTCTTTCTTTGTAACTAATCTATCCTTCTTTCTTTTTCTTTCTAACTAATCTCTTTCTTTCTTTCTTTTTTTCTTTCTTTCTAACTAATCTATGTTTCTTTCTAACTAATTTATCTATTTTTTCCTTTTTAACTAATCTATCTTTCTTTCTTTCTGACTAATCTATCTTTCTTCCTAACTAACTAATCTATCCTTCTTTCTTTCTTTCTTTCTTTCTTTCTTTCTTTCTTTCTTTCTTTCTTTCTTTCTTTCTTTCTTTCTTTCTTTCTTTCTTTCTTTCTTTCTTTCATTCTAACTAATCTCTTTCTTTCATTCTAACTAATCTATCTTTCTTTCTTTCTAACTAATCTTTCTTTCTTTCTTTCTAACTAATCTATCTTTCTTTCTAACTAATCTATCTTTCTTTCTTTCTGAGTAATCTATCCATATTTTTTTTTCTAACTAATCTGTCTTTCTTTCTTTCTGACTAATCTATCTTTCTTTCTAACTAATCTATCCTTTTCTTTCTTTCTTTCTTTCTAACTAATCTTTCTTTCTTTCTTTCTAACTAATCTATCTTTCTTTCTAACTAATCTATCTTTCTTTCTTTCTGAGTAATCTATCCATATTTCTTTATTTCTAACTAATCTATTTTCTTTCTTTCTTTCTAACTAATCTATCTATCTTTTTTATTTCTAACTAATCTATCTTTCTTTCTTTCTAACTAACTAATCTATCTATCTTTCTTTCTTTCTAACTAATCTATATTTCTTTTTAACTAATCTATCTATCTTTTTTCTTTCTAACTAATCTATCTTTCTTTCTTTCTGACTAATCTATCTTTCTTTCTAACTAACAAATCTATCCTTTTTTCTTTCTTTCTTTCTTTCTTTCTTTCTTTCTTTCTTTCTTTCTTTCTTTCTTTCTTTCTTTCTTTCTTTCTTTCTTTCTTTCTAACTAATCTAGCTTTCTTTCTAACTAATCTATCTATCTTTCTTTCTTTCTAACTAATCTATCTTTTTTCTTTCTGACTAACTTATCTATCCTTCTTTCTTTCTTTCTAACTAATCTATCTTTCTTTCTAACTAATCTATCTTTCTTTCTTTCTGACTAATCTATCTTTCTTTCTAACTAATCTATCTTTCTTTCTTTCTGACTAATCTATCTTTCTTTCTGACTAATCTATCTTTCTTTCTAACTAACTAATCTATCCTTTTTTCTTTCTTTATTTCCTTCTTTCTTTCTTTCTAACTAATCTCTTTCTTTCATTCTAACTAATCTATCTTTCTTTCTTTCTAACTAATCTCTTTCTTTCTTTCTAACTAATCTCTTTCTTTCTTTCTTTCTTTCTTTCTTTCTTTCTTTCTTTCTAACTAATCTATCTTTCTTTCTAACTAATCTCTTTCTTTCTTTCTTTCTTTCTTTCTAACTAATCTATCTTTCTTTCTAACTAATCTATCTTTCTTTCTTTCTTTCTAACTAATCTATCTTTCTTTCTAACTAATCTATCTATCTTTTTCTTTCTAACTAATCTATCTTTCTTTCTTTCTTTCTGACTAATCTATCTTTCTTTCTTTGTAACTAATCTATCCTTCTTTCTTTTTCTTTCTAACTAATCTCTTTCTTTCTTTCTTTTTTTCTTTCTTTCTAACTAATCTATGTTTCTTTCTAACTAATTTATCTATTTTTTCCTTTTTAACTAATCTATCTTTCTTTCTTTCTGACTAATCTATCTTTCTTCCTAACTAACTAATCTATCCTTCTTTCTTTCTTTCTTTCTTTCTTTCTTTCTTTCTTTCTTTCTTTCTTTCTTTCTTTCTTTCTTTCTTTCTTTCTTTCTTTCTTTCATTCTAACTAATCTCTTTCTTTCATTCTAACTAATCTATCTTTCTTTCTTTCTAACTAATCTTTCTTTCTTTCTTTCTAACTAATCTATCTTTCTTTCTAACTAATCTATCTTTCTTTCTTTCTGAGTAATCTATCCATATTTTTTCTTTCTAACTAATCTGTCTTTCTTTCTTTCTGACTAATCTATCTTTCTTTCTAACTAATCTATCCTTTTCTTTCTTTCTTTCTTTCTAACTAATCTTTCTTTCTTTCTTTCTAACTAATCTATCTTTCTTTCTAACTAATCTATCTTTCTTTCTTTCTGAGTAATCTATCCATATTTCTTTATTTCTAACTAATCTATTTTCTTTCTTTCTTTCTAACTAATCTATCTATCTTTTTTATTTCTAACTAATCTATCTTTCTTTCTTTCTAACTAACTAATCTATCTATCTTTCTTTCTTTCTAACTAATCTATATTTCTTTTTAACTAATCTATCTATCTTTTTTCTTTCTAACTAATCTATCTTTCTTTCTTTCTGACTAATCTATCTTTCTTTCTAACTAACAAATCTATCCTTTTTTCTTTCTTTCTTTCTTTCTTTCTTTCTTTCTTTCTTTCTTTCTTTCTTTCTTTCTTTCTTTCTTTCTTTCTTTCTTTCTAACTAATCTATCTATCTTTCTTTCTTTCTAACTAATCTATCTATCTTTCTTTCTTTCTAACTAATCTATCTTTTTTCTTTCTGACTAACTTATCTATCCTTCTTTCTTTCTTTCTAACTAATCTATCTTTCTTTCTAACTAATCTATCTTTCTTTCTTTCTGACTAATCTATCTTTCTTTCTAACTAATCTGTCTTTCTTTCTTTCTGACTAATCTATCTTTCTTTCTGACTAATCTATCTTTCTTTCTAACTAACTAATCTATCCTTTTTTCTTTCTTTATTTCCTTCTTTCTTTCTTTCCAACTAATCTCTTTCTTTCTTTCTTTCTTTCTTTCTTTCTTTCTTTCTTTCTTTCTTTCTTTCTTTCTAACTAATCTATCTTTCTTTCTAACTAATCTCTTTCTTTCTTTCTTTCTTTCTAACTAATCTATCTTTCTTTCTAACTAATCTATCTTTCTTTCTAACTAATCTATCTTTCTTTCTTTCTTTCTAACTAATCTATCTTTCTTTCTAACTAATCTATCTATCTTTTTCTTTCTAACTAATCTATCTTTCTTTCTTTCTTTCTGACTAATCTATCTTTCTTTCTTTGTAACTAATCTATCCTTCTTTCTTTTTCTTTCTAACTAATCTCTTTCTTTCTTTCTTTCTTTCTTTCTAACTAATCTATGTTTCTTTCTAACTAATTTATCTATTTTTTCCTTTTTAACTAATCTATCTTTCTTTCTTTCTGACTAATCTATCTTTCTTCCTAACTAACTAATCTATCCTTCTTTCTTTCTTTCTTTCTTTCTTTCTTTCTTTCTTTCTTTCTTTCTTTCTTTCTTTCTTTCACTTAACTAATCTCTTTCTTTCATTCTAACTAATCTATCTTTCTTTCTTTCTAACTAATCTTTCTTTCTTTCTTTCTAACTAATCTATCTTTCTTTCTAACTAATCTATCTTTCTTTCTTTCTGAGTAATCTATCCATATTTTTTCTTTCTAACTAATCTGTCTTTCTTTCTTTCTGACTAAGCTATCTTTCTTTCTAACTAATCTATCCTTTTCTTTCTTTCTTTCTTTCTAACTAATCTCTTTCTTTCATTCTAACTAATCTATCTTTCTTTCTTTCCAGCTAATCTTTCTTTCTTTCTTTCTAACTAATCTATCTTTCTTTCTTTCTGAGTAATCTATCCATATTTCTTTATTTCTAACTAATCTATTTTCTTTCTTTCTTTCTAACTAATCTATCTTTCTTTCTAACTAATCCATCTATCTTTTTTCTTTCTAACTAATCTATCTTTCTTTCTTTCTAACTAACTAATCTATCTATCTTTCTTTCTTTCTAACTAATCTATCTTTCTTTTTAACTAATCTATCTTTTTTCTTTCTAACTAATCTATCTTTCTTTCTTTCTGACTAATCTATCTTTCTTTCTAACTAACTAATCTATCCTTTTTTCTTTCTTTCTTTCTTTCTTTCTTTCTTTCTTTCTTTCTTTCTTTCTTTCTTTCTTTCTTTCTTTCTTTCTAACTAATCTAGCTTTCTTTCTAACTAATCTATCTATCTTTCTTTCTTTCTAACTAATCTATCTTTTTTCTTTCTGACTAACTTATCTATCCTTCTTTCTTTCTTTCTAACTAATCTATCTTTCTTTCTAACTAATCTATCTTTCTTTCTTTCTGACTAATCTATCTTTCTTTCTAACTAATCTATCTTTCTTTCTTTCTGACTAATCTATCTTTCTTTCTGACTAATCTATCTTTCTTTCTAACTAACTGATCTATCCTTTTTTTTCTTTATTTCCTTCTTTCTTTCTTTCTAACTAATCTCTTTCTTTCATTCTAACTAATCTATCTTTCTTTCTTTCTTTCTAACTAATCTATCTTTCTTTCTTTCTTTCTAACTAATCTATCTTTCTTTCTAACTAATCTATCTATCTTTTTCTTTCTAACTAATCTATCTTTCTTTCTTTCTTTCTGACTAATCTATCTTTCTTTCTTTGTAACTAATCTATCCTTCTTTCTTTTTCTTTCTAACTAATCTCTTTCTTTCTTTCTTTCTTTCTTTCTAACTAATCTATGTTTCTTTCTAACTAATTTATCTATTTTTTCCTTTTTAACTAATCTATCTTTCTTTCTTTCTGACTAATCTATCTTTCTTCCTAACTAACTAATCTATCCTTCTTTCTTTCTTTCTTTCTTTCTGTCTTTCTTTCTTTCTTTCTTTCTTTCATTCTAACTAATCTCTTTCTTTCATTCTAACTAATCTATCTTTCTTTCTTTCTAACTAATATTTCTTTCTTTCTTTCTAACTAATCTATCTTTCTTTCTAACTAATCTATCTTTCTTTCTTTCTGAGTAATCTATCCATATTTTTTCTTTCTAACTAATCTGTCTTTCTTTCTTTCTGACTAATCTATCTTTCTTTCTAACTAATCTATCCTTTTCTTTCTTTCTTTCTTTCTAACTAATCTCTTTCTTTCATTCTAACTAATCTATCTTTCTTTCTTTCTAACTAATCTTTCTTTCTTTCTAACTAATCTATCTTTCTTTCTAACTAATCTATCTTTCTTTCTTTCTGAGTAATCTATCCATATTTCTTTATTTCTAACTAATCTATTTTCTTTCTTTCTTTCTTTCTAACTAATCTATCTATCTTTTTTATTTCTAACTAATCTATCTTTCTTTCTTTCTAACTAACTAATCTATCTATCTTTCTTTCTTTCTAACTAATCTATCTTTCTTTTTAACTAATCTATCTATCTTTTTTCTTTCTAACTAATCTATCTTTCTTTCTTTCTGACTAATCTATCTTTCTTTCTAACTAACTAATCTATCCTTTTTTCTTTCTTTCTTTCTTTCTTTCTTTCTTTCTTTCTTTCTTTCTTTCTTTCTTTCTTTCTTTTTTTCTTTCTAACTAATCTCTTTCTTTCATTCTAACTAATCTAGCTTTCTTTCTTTCTAACTTATCTCTTTCTTTCTTTCTTTCTTTCTTTCTAACTAATCTCTTTCTTTCTTTCTTTCTAACTAATCTATCTTTCTTTCTAACTAATCTATCTTTCTTTCTTTCTTTCTAACTAATCTATCTTTTTTCTAACTAATCTATCTATCTTTTTTCTTTCTAACTAATCTAGCTTTCTTTCTAACTAATCTATCTATCTTTCTTTCTTTCTAACTAATCTATCTTTCTTTCTTTCTGAGTAATCTATCCATATTTCTTTCTTTCTAACGAATCTATCTATCTTTCTTTCTTTCTAACTAATCTATCTTTCTTTATTTCTTTCTAACGAATCTATCTTTCTTTCTTTCTGAGTAATCTATCTTTCTTTCTTTCCAACGAATCTATCTTTCTTTCTTTCTTTCTAACTAATCTATCTTTCTTTCTAACTAATCTGTCTATCTTTTTTCTTTCTAACTAATCTAACTAACTAATCTATCTATCTTTCTTTCTTTCTAACTAATCTATCTTTCTTTTTAACTAATCTATCTATCTTTTTTCTTTCTAACTAATCTATCTTTCTTTCTTTCTGACTAATATATCTTTCTTTCTAACTAATTAATCTATCCCTTTTTCTTTCTTTCTTTCTTTCTTTCTTTCTTTCTTTCTTTCTTTCTTTCTTTCTTTCTTTCTTTCTTTCTTTCTTTCTTTCTTTCTTACTAACTAATCTCTTTCTTTCATTCTAACTAATCTAGCTTTCTTTCTTTCTAACTAATCTCTTTCTTTCTTTCTTTCTAACTAATCTACCTTTCTTTCTAACTAATCTATCTTTCTTTCTTTCTTTCTAACTAATCTATCTTTTTTCTAACTAATCTATCTATCTTTTTTCTTTTTAACTAATCTAGCTTACTTTATAACTAACCATCTATCTTTCTTTCTTTCTAACTAATCTATCTTTTTTCTTTCTGACTAACTTATCTATCTTTCTTTCTTTCTTTCTAACTAATCTATCTTTCTTTCTAACTAATCTATCTTTCTTTCTTTCTGACTAATCTATCTTTCTTTCTAACTAACTAATCTATCCTTTTTCTTTCTTTCTTGCTTTCTTTCTTTCTTTCTTTCTAACTAATCTATCCATATTTCTTTCTTTCTAACTATTCTATCATTTTTTCTTTCTAACTTATCTATCTTTCTTTCTTTATTTCTAACTAATCTATCTTTCTTTCTTTCTAACTAATCTATCTTTCTTTCTTTCTTTCTAACTAATCTATCTTTCTTTCTAACTAATCTATCTATCTTTTTTCTTTCTAACTAATCTATCTTTCTTTCTAACTAACTAATCTATCTATCTTTCTTTCTTTCTAACTAATCTATCTTTCTTTTTAACTAATCTATCTATATTTTTTCTTTCTAACTAATCTATCTTTCTTTCTTTCTGACTAATCTATCTTTCTTTCTAACTAACTAATCTATCCTTTTTTCTTTCTTTCTTTCTTTCTTTCTTTCTTTCTTTCTTTCTTTCTTTCTTTCTTTCTTTCTTTCTTTCTTTCTAACTAATCTCTTTCTTTCATTCTAACTAATCTAGCTTTCTTTCTTTCTAACTAATCTCTTTCTTTCTTTCTTTCTTTCTTTCTTTCTTTCTTTCTTTCTTTCTAACTAATCTCTTTCTTTCTTTCTTTCTAACTAATCTATCTTTCTTTCTAACTAATCTATCTTTCTTTCTTTCTTTCTAACTAATCTATTTTTTTCTAACTAATCTATCTATCTTTTTTCTTTCTAACTAATCTAGCTTTCTTTCTAACTAATCTATCTATCTATCTTTCTTTCTTTCTAACTAATATGTCTTTCTTTCTTTCTGAGTAATCTATCCATATTTCTTTCTTTCTAACAAATCTAACTTTCTTTCTTTCTTTCTAACTAATCTATCTTTCTTTCTAACTAATCTATCTATCTTTTTTCTTTCTAACTAATCTATCTTTCTTTCTTTCTAACTAACTAATCTATCTATCTTTCTTTCTAACTAATCTATCTTTCTTTTTAACTAATCTATCTATCTTTTTTCTTTCTAACTAATCTCTCTTTCTTTCTTTCTGACTAATCTATCTTTCTTTCTAACTAACTAATTTATCCTTCTTTCTTTCTTTCTTTCTTTCTTTCTTTCTTTCTTTCTTTCTTTCTTTCTTTCTCTCTTTCTTTCTAACTAATCTCTTTATTTCATTCTAACTAATCTAGCTTTCTTTCTTTCTAACTAATCTCTTTCTTTCTTTCTTTCTTTCTAACTAATCTCTTTATTTCTTTCTTTCTAACGAATCTATCTATCTATCTTTCTTTCTAACTAATCTATCTTTCTTTCTTTCTGAGTAATCTAACCATATTTCTTTCTTTCTAACGAATCTATCTTTCTTTCTTTCTAACTAATCTATCTTTCTTTCTAACTAATCTATCTATCTTTTTTCTTTCTAACTAACTAATCTATCTATCTTTCTTTCTTTCTAACTAATCTATCTTTCTTTTTAACTAATCTATCTATCTTTTTTCTTTCTAACTAATCTATCTTTCTTTCTTTCTGACTAATCTATCTTTCTTTCTAACTAACTAATCTATCCTTTTTTCTTTCTTTCTTTCTTTCTTTCTTTCTTTCTTTCTTTCTTTCTTTCTTTCTTTCTTTCTTTCTTTCTTTCTTTCTTTCTTTCTTTCTAACTAATCTCTTTCTTTCATTCTAACTAATCTAGCTTTCTTTCTTTCTAACTAATCTCTTTCTTTCTTTCTTTCTTTCTTTCTAACTAATCTCTTTCTTTCTTTCTTTCTAACTAATCTATCTTTCTTTCTAACTAATCTATCTTTCTTTCTTTCTTTCTAACTAATCTATCTTTTTTCTAACTAATCTATCTATCTTTTTTCTTTCTAACTAATCTAGCTTTCTTTCTAACTAATCTATCTATCTTTCTTTCTTTCTAACTAATCTATCTTTCTTTCTTTCTGAGTAATCTATCCATATTTCTTTCTTTCTAACGAATCTATCTATCTTTCTTTCTTTCTAACTAATCTATCTTTCTTTATTTCTTTCTAACGAATCTATCTTTCTTTCTTTCTGAGTAATCTATCTTTCTTTCTTTCCAACGAATCTATCTTTCTTTCTTTCTTTCTAACTAATCTATCTTTCTTTCTAACTAATCTGTCTATCTTTTTTCTTTCTAACTAATCTAACTAACTAATCTATCTATCTTTCTTTCTTTCTAACTAATCTATCTTTCTTTTTAACTAATCTATCTATCTTTTTTTCTTTCTAACTAATCTATCTTTCTTTCTTTCTGACTAATATATCTTTCTTTCTAACTAATTAATCTATCCCTTTTTCTTTCTTTCTTTCTTTCTTTCTTTCTTTCTTTCTTTCTTTCTTTCTTTCTTTCTTACTAACTAATCTCTTTCTTTCATTCTAACTAATCTAGCTTTCTTTCTTTCTAACTAATCTCTTTCTTTCTTTCTTTCTAACTAATCTCTTTCTTTCTTTCTTTCTAACTAATCTACCTTTCTTTCTAACTAATCTATCTTTCTTTCTTTCTTTCTAACTAATCTATCTTTTTTCTAACTAATCTATCTATCTTTTTTCTTTTTAACTAATCTAGCTTACTTTATAACTAACCATCTATCTTTCTTTCTTTCTAACTAATCTATCTTTTTTCTTTCTGACTAACTTATCTATCTTTCTTTCTTTCTTTCTAACTAATCTATCTTTCTTTCTAACTAATCTATCTTTCTTTCTTTCTGACTAATCTATCTTTCTTTCTAACTAACTAATCTATCCTTTTTCTTTCTTTCTTGCTTTCTTTCTTTCTTTCTTTCTAACTAATCTATCCATATTTCTTTCTTTCTAACTATTCTATCATTTTTTCTTTCTAACTTATCTATCTTTCTTTCTTTATTTCTAACTAATCTATCTTTCTTTCTTTCTAACTAATCTATCTATCTTTTTTCTTTCTAACTAATCTCTCTTTCTTTCTTTCTTTTTGACTAATCTATCTATCTTTCTAACTAACTAATCTATCCTTCTTTCTTTCTTACTAACTAATCTTTCTTTCATTCTAACTAATCTATCTTTCTTTCTAACTAATCTATCTTTCTTTCTTTACTTCTAACTAATCTATCTTTCTTTCTTTCTTTCTAACTAATCTATCTTTCTTTCTAACTAATCTATCTTTCTTTCTTTCTGAGTAATCTATCCATATTTCTATCTTTCTAATGAATCTATCTTTCTTTCTTTCTTTCTAACTAATCTATCTTTCTTTCTAACTAATCTATCTATCTTTTTTCTTTCTAACTAATCTATCTTTCTTTCTTTCTAACTAACTAATCTATCTATCTTTCTTTCTTTCTAACTAATCTATCTTTCTTTTTAACTAATCTATCTATCTTTTTTCTTTCTAACTAATCTATCTTTCTTTCTTTCTGACTAATATATCTTTCTTTCTAACTAACTAATCTATCCTTTTTTCTTTCTTTATTTCTTTCTTTCTTTCTTTCTTTCTTTCTTTCTTTCTTTCTTTCTTTCTTTCTAACTAATCTCTTTCTTTCTAACTAATCTCTTTCTTTCTTTCTAACAAATCTCTTTCTTTCTTTCTTTCTTTCTTTCTTTCTTTCTTTCTAACTAATCTCTTTCTTTCTTTCTTTCTAACTAATCTATCTTTCTTTCTAACTAATCTATCTTTCTTTCTTTCTAACTAATCTATCTTTTTTCTAACTAATCTATCTATCTTTTTTCTTTCTAACTAATCTAGCTTTCTTTCTAACTAATCTATCTATCTATCATTCTTTCTTTCTAACTAATCTATCTTTTTTCTTTCTGACTAACTTATCTATCTTTCTTTCTTTCTTTCTAACTAATCTATCTTTCTTTCTAACTAATCTATCTTTCTTTCTTTCTGACTAATCTATCTTTCTTTCTAACTAACTAATCTATCCTTTTTCTTTCTTTCTTTCTTTCTAACTAATCTATCCATATTTCTTTCTTTCTAACTAATCTATCTTTCTTTCTTTACTTCTAACTAATCTATCTTTCTTTCTTTCTTTCTAACTAATCTATCTTTCTTTCTAACTAATCTATCTTTCTTTCTTTCTGAGTAATCTATCCATATTTCTTTCTTTCTAACGAATCTATCTTTCTTTCTTTCTTTCTAACTAATCTATCTTTCTTTCTAACTAATCTATATATCTTTTTTCTTTCTAACTAATCTATCTTTCTTTCTAACTAACTAATCTATCTATCTTTCTTTCTTTCTAACTAATCTATCTTTCTTTTTAACTAATCTATCTATCTTTTTTCTTTCTAACTAATCTATCTTTCTTTCTTTCTGACTAATATATCTTTCTTTCTAACTAACTAATCTATCCTTTTTTCTTTCTTTCTTTCTTTCTTTCTTTCTTTCTTTCTTTCTTTCTTTCTTTCTTTCTAACTATTTTCTTTCTTTCTTTCTAACAAATCTCTTTCTTTCTTTCTTTCTTTCTTTCTAACTAATCTCTTTCTTTCTTTCTTTCTTTCTTTCTTTCTTTCTTTCTTTCTTTCTTTCTTTCTTTCTTTCTAACTAATCTCTTTCTTTCTTTCTTTCTTTCTAACTAATCTATCTTTCTTTCTAACTAATCTATCTTTCTTTCTTTCTAACTAATCTATCTTTTTTCTAACTAATCTATCTATCTTTTTTCTTTCTAACTAATCTAGCTTTCTTTCTAACTAATCTATCTATCTATCTTTCTTTCTTTCTAACTAATCTATCTTTTTTCTTTCTGACTAACTTATCTATCTTTCTTTCTTTCTTTCTAACTAATCTATCTTTCTTTCTAACTAATCTATCTTTCTTTCTTTCTGACTAATCTATCTTTCTTTCTAACTAACTAATCTATCCTTTTTCTTTCTTTCTTTCTTTCTAACTAATCTATCCATATTTCTTTCTTTCTAACTAATCTATCTTTCTTTCTTTACTTCTAACTAATCTATCTTTCTTTCTTTCTTTCTAACTAATCTATCTTTCTTTCTAACTAATCTATCTTTCTTTCTTTCTGAGTAATCTATCCATATTTCTTTCTTTCTAACGAATCTATCTTTCTTTCTTTCTTTCTTTCTAACTAATCTATCTTTCTTTCTAACTAATCTATCTATCTTTTTTCTTTCTAACTAATCTATCTTTCTTTCTTTCTGACTAATATATCTTTCTTTCTAACTAACTAATCTATCCTTTTTTCTTTCTTTCTTTCTTTCTTTATTTCTTTCTTTCTTTCTTTCTTTCTTTCTTTCTTTCTAACTAATCTCTTTCTTTCTTTCTAACAAATCTCTTTCTTTCTTTCTTTCTAACTAATCTCTTTCTTTCTTTCTTTCTTTCTTTCTAACTAATCTATCTTTCTTTCTTTCTTTCTAACTAATCTATCTTTTTTCTAACTAATCTATCTATCTTTTTTCTTTCTAACTAATCTAGCTTTCTTTCCAACTAATCTATCTATCTTTCTTTCTTTCTAACTAATCTATCTTTTTTCTTTCTGACTAACTTATCTATCTTTCTTTCTTTCTTTCTAACTAATCTATCTTTCTTTCTAACTAATCTATCTTTCTTTCTTTCTGACTAATCTATCTTTCTTTCTAACTAACTAATCTATCCTTTTTCTTTCTTTCTTTCTTTCTTTCTTTCTTTCTTTCTTTCTTTCTTTCTTTCTTTCTTTCTAACTAATCTATCCATATTTCTTTCTTTCTAACTATTCTATCATTTTTTCTTTCTAACTTATCTTTCTTTCTTTCTTTCTAACTAATCTATCTTTCTTTCTAACTAATCTATCTATCTTTTTTCTTTCTAACTAATCTATCTTTCTTTCTTTCTGACTAATCTATCTATCTTTCTAACTAACTAATCTATCCTTCTTTCTTTCTTTCTTTCTTTCTTTCTTTCTAACTAATCTTTCTTTCATTCTTACTAATCTATCTTTCTTTCTTTCTAACTAATCTATCTTTCTTTCTTTCTTTCTAACTAATCTATCTATCTTTTTTCTTTCTAACTAATCTATCTTTCTTTCTAACTAATCTATCTTTCTTTCTTTCTTTCTTTCTGAGTAATCTATCCATATTTCTTTCTTTCTAACGAATCTATCTATCTTTCTTTCTTTCTAACTAATCTATCTTTCTTTCTTTCTTTCTAACTAATCTATCTTTCTTTCTTTATAACGAATCTATCTATCTTTCTTTCTTTCTTTCTTTCTAACTAATCTATCTTTCTTTCTTTCTTTCTAACTAATCTATCTTTCTTTCTTTCTGAGTAATCTATCCATATTTCTTTCTTTCTAACGAATCTATCTTTCTTTCTTTCTTTCTTTCTTTCTTTCTTTCTTTCTTTCTTTCTTTCTTTCTTTCTTTCTTTCTAACTAATCTATCTTTCTTTCTTTCTTTCTTTCTTTCTAACTAATCTATCTTTCTTTCTAACTAATATCTCTTTCTTTCTTTCTGACTAATCTATCTTTCTTTCTAACTAACTAATCTATCCTTTTTTCTTTCTTTATTTATTTCTTTTTTTCTTTCTTTCTTTCTTTCTTTCTTTCTTTCTTTCTTTCTTTCTTTCTTTCTTTCTTTCTTTCTTTCTAACTAATCTCTTTCTTTCATTCTAACTAATCTAGCTTTCTTTCTTTCTAACTAATCTCTTTCTTTCTTTCTTTCTTTCTTTCTTTCTTTCTTTCTTTCTTTCTTTCTTTCTTTCTTTCTTTCTTTCTTTCTTTCTTTCTTTCGTTCTAACTAATCTCTTTCTTTCTTCCTTTCTTTCTTTCTAACTAACCTATCTTTCTTTCTAACTAATCTATCTTTCTTCCTTTCTTTCTAACTAATCTATCTTTTTTCTAACTAATCTATCTATCTTTTTTCTTTCTAACTAATCTAGCTTTCTTTCTAACTAATCTATCTATCTTTCTTTCTTTCTAACTAATCTATCTTTTTTCTTTCTGAATAACTGATCTATCTTTCTTTCTTTCTTTCTTTCTAACTAATCTATCTTTCTTTCTAACTAATCTATCTTTCTTTCTAACTAATCTATCCTTTTTCTTTCTTTCTTTCTTTCTTTCTTTCTTTCTTTCTTTCTTTCTTTCTTTCTAACTAATCTATCCATATTTCTTTCTTTCTAACTATTCTATCATTTTTTCTTTCTAACTAACTTATCTATCTTTCTTTCTAACTAATCTATCTTTCTTTTTTCTTTCTAACTAATATATCTTTCTTTCTTTCAGACTAATCTATCTTTCTTTCTAACTAACTAATCTATCCTTCTTTCTTTCTTTCTAACTAATCTCTTTCTTTCATTCTAACTAATCTATCTTTCTTTCTTTCTAACTGATCTATCTTTCTTTCTTTCTTTCTAACTAATCTATCTATCTTTCTTTCTTTCTTTCTAACTAATCTATCTTTCTTTCTAACTAATCTATCTTTCTTTCTTTCTGAGTAATCTATCCATATTTCTTTCTTTCTAACTAATTTATCTTTCTTTCTTTCTTTCTAACTAATCTATCTTTCTTTCTAACTAATCTATCTATCTTTCTTTCTAACTAATCTATCTATCTTTTTTCTTTCTAACTAATCTATCTTTCTTTCTTTCTCTCTCTCTTTCTCTCTACCTAATCTTTCTTTCTTTCTTTCTAATCTTTCTTTCTTTCTTTCTTTCTAACTAATCTATCTTGCTTTCTTTCGAACTAATCCATCTATCTTTCTTTCTTTCTAACGAATCTATCTTTTTTCTTTCTCTCTAACTAATCCATCTTTCTTTCTTTCTAACTAATCCATCTTTCTTTCTTTCTAACTAATCCTTATTTATTTTTCTTTCTTTCTTTCTTTCTTTATTTCTTTCTTTCTTTCTTTCTTTCTTTTTTTCTACCTAATCTTTCTTTCTTTCTCTTTCTACCTAATCTTTCTTTCTTTCTACCTAATCTTTCTTTCTACCTAATCTATATTTCTTTCTTTCTTTCTTTCTTTCTTTCTTTCTTTCTTTCTTTCTTTCTTTCTTTCTTTCTTTCTTTCTACCTAATCTATCTTTTTTTCTTTCTTTCTTTCTATCTAATCTATCTTTCTTTCTAACTAATCTATCTTTCTAACTAATCTATCTTTCTTTCTTTCTAACTAATATATCTTTCTTTCTTTCTAACTAATCTTTCTTTCTTTCTTTCTAACTAATCTTTCTTTCTTTATTTATTTATTTATTTTTTCTACTTAATCTTTCTTTCTTTCTTTCTTTCTTTCTTTCTAATCTTTCTTTCTTTCTTTCTAACTAATCTATCTTTCTTTCTTTGGAACTAATCTTTCTTTCTTTCTTTCTTTTTTCTACCTAATCTTTCTTTCATTCTTTCTTTCTTTCTTTCTAATCTTTCTTTCTTTCTAACTAATCTATCTTTCTTTCTTTCTATCTAATCTATCATTCTTTCTAACTAATCTATCTTTCTTTCTAACTAATCTATCTATCTTTCTTTCTTTCTTCCTAATCTTTCTTTCTACCTAATCTATCTTTCTTTTTTCTTTCTTTCTTTCTTTCTTTCTTTCTTTCTTTCTTTCTTTCTTTCTTTCTTTCTTATCTTTCTTTCTTTCTAACTAATCTATCTTTCTTTCTTTCTTTCGAACTAATCTATCTATCTTTCTTTCTAACGAATCTATCTTTTTTCTTTCTAACTAATCTATCTTTCTTTCTTT
This sequence comes from Gila orcuttii, assembly GCA_026230005.1. Taxonomy (NCBI): domain Eukaryota; kingdom Metazoa; phylum Chordata; class Actinopteri; order Cypriniformes; family Leuciscidae; genus Gila; species Gila orcuttii. Next base: position 42,092,396 of record JAPDVR010000005.1, read on the forward strand.
CTTTTGAACTAATCCATCTTTCTTTCTTTCTAACTAATCCATCTTTCTTTCTTTCTAACTAATCCTTTTTTCTTTTTCTTTCTTTCTTTCTTTCTTTCTTTCTTTCTTTCTTACTTTCTTTCTTTCTTTCTACCTAATCTTTCTTTCTTTCTTTCTTTCTTTCTTTCTTTCTTTCTTTCTTTCTTACTTTCTTTCTTTCTTTCTACCTAATCTTTCTTTCTACCTAATCTATCTTTCTTCCTTTCTCTCTCTCTTTGTCTCTTCCTAATCTTTCTTTCTTTCTTTCTTTCTTTCTTTCTTTCTTTCTTTCTTTCTTTCTTTCTTTCTACCTAATCTTTCTTTCTACCTAATCTATCTTTCTTTCTATCTTTCTCTCTCTCTTTCTCTCTACCTAATCTTTCTTTCTTTCTGACTACCATTAAAAGAGATCAAAGGGATATCTCAGGATATAAGTGTCATAGAAACATGAGGGTGGGCTCGTTTGACTCGGGCCAGCAAACAGCCAATCCTGAATCACCTCAACACTTACTGGCCACGCCCTAGCGACCATTGTCAAGCACCTTAGCAACCAAAATCCAAAGAGGGATATCTTCCATTCTGAATGTCACAGAGGCATGGGAGTTGGCTTATATCATTTATACTTACAAGCAGCCTTTGGAGTTTCATGATTGGCAGCTGCCAAGCCACTCCCTAGCAACCAAACAGAGTACCCTAGCAACCATTTTGCAAGACCTATATCTCTGCATCAAAACATCGTATAGAGATGGGGGTTGGTTTATTCATTCACATTGACTTTGGAGCTTCGTGATTGGCAGCTGCCAAGCCACTCCCTAGCAACCAAACAGAGTACCCTAGCAACCGTTATGCAAGACCTATATCTCTGCATCAAAACATCGTATAGAGATGGGGGTTGGTTTATATCATTCACACTGACAATCAGCCTTTGGAGTTTTATGATTGGCAGCTGCCAAGCCACTCCCTAGCAACCAAAGAGAGTACCCTAGCAACCATTTTGCAAGACCTATATCTCTGCATCAGAACATCGTATAGAGATGGAGGTTGGCTCTTTTGACTCATGCTAGCAAACAGGACTTCCAACATGCTACACATGCTAGCTGTGAATAGCTACATGCTAATGGCGATTAAATAAGTGCTAAATCATGCCAAGAAATGTTAATAATACCCTATCAACTGCCTAGCAACGCACTAGCAACCACCCAGAATTCCCTAGCAACCACCCAGAACACCCTAGCAACCACCAAACAACACCCTAGCAACCATCCAGAATACCTTAGCAACCGCCTAGCAACCACCCAGAACACCCTAGCAACCACCTAGCAACACGCTAGCAACCATCCAGAATACCTTAGCAACCGCCTAGCAACCACCCAGAACACCCTAGCAACTGCCTAGCAACTACCCAGAACACCTTAGCAACCGCCTAGCAACCACCCAGAACACCTTAGCAACCACCTAGCAACACCCTAGCAACCATCCAGAATACCTTAGCAGCCAGCTAGCAACACCCTAGCAACCACCCAGAATACCCTAGCAACCACCTAGCAACCGCCTATCAACCACTCAGAACACCCTAGCAACCACCTAGCAACCACACAGAACACCCTAGCAACCGCCTATCAACAACCTAGCAACCATCCAGAATAACTTAGCAACCACCTAGCAACCACCCAGAACAGCCTAGCAACCGCCTATCAACAACCTAGCAACCATCCAGAATACCTTAGCAACCACCTAGCAACACCATAGCAACCACCCAGAATACCCTAGCAACCGCCTAGCAACGCCCTAGCAACCAATCTTTCTTTCTTTCTTTCTTTCTTTCTTTCTACCTAATCTTTCTTTCTACCTAATCTTTCTTTCTACCTAATCTATCTTTCTTTCTTTCTTTCTCTCTTTCTCTCTACCTAATCTTTCTTTCTTTCTAATCTTTCTTTCTTTTTTTCTAACTAATCTATCTTTCTTTCTTTCTCTCTAACTAATCCATCTTTCTTTCTAACTAATCCATCTTTCTTTCTTTCTAACTAATCCTTCTTTATTTTTTTTTATTTCTTTCTTGCATTTCAGTTAAGCATTTCAAGCATTCACACGCATGTTCCGCAGGAAATGCAATTTTTCTAGTTAGTGTGAATGCTTCAAGCATTCACACTATTGAAATCCCAATCTTTATTATTACTATCTATCTATCTATCTATCTATCTATCTATCTATCTATCTATCTATCTATCCCTCTGTCTTTCTCTACCTTTCTTTTTTTGTTCTCCTTTACTTCTCTACCTCTGTCTCTTTCTCTACCCCTTTATTTATTTACCTCTGTCTACTTCTCTACCTCTCTAATTAAACTCTGTAGTTTTCTACAATTTTTTTTTATCTTTTTTTGCATTTCAGCTTATTAATGCATTTGAATTAAGCTTTTTTTGCATTTTTGCTCTGTTTTGCAGTTGTTTGTGCATCTCAGCTTGTTTAGCAATATTTTGCAGTTGTTTGTGCATTTCATTTAAGCATTTCAAGCATTCACACGCATGTTCCGCAGGAAATGCAATTTTTCTAGTTAGTGTGAATGCTTCAAGCATTCACACTATTGAAATCCAAATCTTTATTATTATTCCGTATTCTTCCGTGGTCGCTTTCAACTCCTCTCTACTTTGTGCTACAAAAACCATTCAAGTATCAATATGTTCAGCTTTTCAATGCCTTGTGTGCTATTATTTTTCTTTTTTATACCTTTTATAATTTTGAAACTATTAAGCTTTTTGTGCATTTTTTTTAACATTTAAGTGCGGATGAGAGAGACTGTTCAGAGCTAGAGCACGTGATGTCATCTGCTAGAGTGAGCCAGCTTGAAAATTAATCGTAAAAAAATATTTTTAAATCGCTGGCCTGGCCACAATTTTAACTCTTCGGGCATGTAATTATACTTGAAACGTATGTATTTTTGTTGTGGTTCCTCACGTGTGTTTAGTAAATCCCTCGGACTTATAATTTTTTCTCTGTGTCCTTCCAAAGGACAAGAGTGACAGACAATCCTCCATTGGCAGCAATTATAAATTCAGGTCAAACTTTAGTGATCAGAGCATTACGGACCAGTTTTTCAACTCGCCAAAGTGGTCCCTTTTTTCAACTCTATCCACACAAAAAATACATCACATCGTTCACAAAGGCCTTGTCTCGCTCATGGTCAGGTCATTTCGCCGATACAACCTATAGTTTTGTCTCTAGGGAGGTTTGTTTGAAGCCAAGTATCAGCGATTTTGGCCTCTGTCTAAATAGGAAAGCTGATTGCACAGGTGATGTTGATTAGACAAGATCAAAGGGAGACACACATAATTGCTCCTGTGTTCTGATTGGTGGACAGTCACTGAGCTCTTTTCTGAAGGAACTTTAATTACTACAGGTTTTTGTTGCATTTATGCTTCTGCTTCTCCTGTTCTCCCTCCCTCTTCCCTCCTTTCCTAATCTCTTCTTCTCATTTCTACTCCTCCTTTTATCCTCTTCTATCTATCTGCCTGTCTAACTATTTGACTTTCTGTCCAAATTATCTATCTATCTATCTATCTATCTATCTATCTATCTATCTATCTATCTATCTATCTATCTATCTATCTATCTATCTATCTATCTATCTATTCCCTCTATCCCTGTTTTGCAGTTGTTTGTGCATCTCACCTTGTTTAGCAATATTTTGCAGTTGTTTGTGCATTTCATTTAAGCATTTCAAGCATTCACACGCATGTTCCGCAGGAAATGCAATTTTTCTAGTTAGTGTGAATGCTTCAAGCATTCACACTATTGAAATCCAAATCTTTATTATTATTCCGTATTCTTCCGTGGTCGCTTTCAACTCCTCTCTACTTTGTGCTACAAAAACCATTCAAGTATCAAAATGTTCAGCTTTTCAATGACTTGTCAGAATCAGAATCAGAATCAGAAAGAGCTTTATTGCCAAGTGTGCTTGCACACACAAGGAATTTGTTTTGGTACTGAGGCTTCCAGTGCACATATACAAATACAGATACAACAAGTAATAGTAATACAAATAGTAATACAAATTCTACAAATAAAATTATAAAAAAATATGAAAGTACTATAAAAATATATGGTCACAGTTGGGTTTTGTCAGAATAAACATTTACAAATAATAAACATATTTACAGTATTTTGTATAGTATGAATAAATATAAATATCACCTGAATTTTAAAGATATTGCACTAAACAGTGGGAGTATTGCACTTCAGGCATATGCCTTGGGAGATATGTTAACTGTTCAGAAGGGAGATGGCCTGTGGGAAGAAACTGTTCCTGTGCCGAGATGTTCTTGTGGCCAGTGATCTGAGTCGCCGTCTTGACGGTAACAGATCAAACAGGAGGTGTCCAGGGTGAGTGGAGTCTGTGATGTTTTTACCTGCTCTCTTCCTCACTCTGGAAGAGTACAGGTCCTGGAGGGTTGGCAGGGGGGCACCAATGATCCTCTCCGCAGTCTGGACTGTCCGTTGTAGTCTCCTGATGTCTGATTTGGTAGCTGAACCAAACCAGACAGTGATGGAAGTGCATAAAACAGACTCAGTAACGGCTGAGTAGAACTGAATCAGCAGCTCTTGTGACAAGTTGAACTTCCTCAGCTGGCGAAGGAAGTACAGTCTCTGCTGGGCCTTTTTCACAGTGGAGTCAATGTGATTGTCCCACTTCAGGTCCTGAGAGATGATAGTGCCCAGGAACCTGAATGACTCCACTGCTTCCACAGTGCTGTTCATGATGGTGAGTGGGGCAGTGCTGGGCTGTTCCTCCTGAAGTCCACGATCATCTCCATTGTTTTGAGCGTGTTCAGCTCAAGGTTGTTATAACTGCACCAGACAGCCAGCTGTTCAACCTCCAGTCTGTAAGCAGACTCGTCACCGTTTTGGATGAGACCGATGACAGTGGTGTCGTCTGCAAATTTCAGGAGCTTGACAGTGGGGTCTTTAGAAGTGCAGTCCTTTGTGTACAGGGAGAAGAGCAGTGGGGAGAGAACGCACCCTTGGGGGGCGCCAGTGCTGATTGTGAGTGTCTTGGATGTGTGTTTCCCCAGTCTCACTCGCTGCTGCCGGTCCGTCAGGAAGCTGGTGATCCACTGACAGATCGAGGATGGCATGGAGAGCTGGGTCAGTTTGGCTGTGAGAAGACCAGGCATGATGGTATTGAAGGCCGAACTGAAGTCCACAAAGAGGATCCTTGCATAAGTCCCTGGTCTGTCGAGATGTTGCAGGATATAATGCAGTCCCATGTTGACTGCATCATCCACAGACCTGTTTGCTCTGTAAGCAAACTGAAAGGGATCCAGCAGGTGTCCGGTGATGTCCTTCAGGTGGGCCAGCACCAGTCTTTCAAACGACTTCATGACCACAGACGTGAGAGCGACAGGTCTGTAGTCATTAAGTCCAGTGATTTTGGGTTTTTTGGGGACAGGAATGATAGTGGAGCGTTTGAAGCAGCAGGGAACTTCACACTGCTCCAATGATCTATTGAAGATCTTCGTGAAGACCGGGGCCAATTGGTCAGCGCAGGCTTTTAAACAAGCAGATGAGATGCCGTCTGGGCCTGAGGCTTTCCTAGTCTTCTGTTTTTTGAAGACTCTGCTCACGTCCTCCACACAGACCTTAAGCTCAGGTTGGATGGCAGGAGGGGGGGGGGAGTGGGAGTGCAGGAGGTGATGGTGAATGTGTGAAGTGCAGATCAGACCGGGTGTGTGGTGTGAATGAGGGCTTTTCAATAAGTGCTAAATCATGCCAAGAAATGTTAATAATACCCTATCAACTGCCTAGCAACGCCCTAGCAACCACCCAGAATTCCCTAGCAACCACCCAGAACACCCTAGCAACCACCAAACAACACCCTAGCAACCATCCAGAATACCTTAGCAACCGCCTAGCAACCACCCAGAACACCCTAGCAACCACCTAGCAACACGCTAGCAACCATCCAGAATACCTTAGCAACCGCCTAGCAACCACCCAGAACACCCTAGCAACTGCCTAGCAACTACCCAGAACACCTTAGCAACCGCCTAGCAACCACCCAGAACACCTTAGCAACCACCTAGCAACACCCTAGCAACCATCCAGAATACCTTAGCAGCCAGCTAGCAACACCCTAGCAACCACCCAGAATACCCTAGCAACCACCTAGCAACCGCCTATCAACCACTCAGAACACCCTAGCAACCACCTAGCAACCACACAGAACACCCTAGCAACCGCCTATCAACAACCTAGCAACCATCCAGAATAACTTAGCAACCACCTAGCAACCACCCAGAACAGCCTATCAACAACCTAGCAACCATCCAGAATACCTTAGCAACCACCTAGCAACACCATAGCAACCACCCAGAATACCCTAGCAACCGCCTAGCAACGCCCTAGCAACCAATCTTTCTTTCTTTCTTTCTTTCTTTCTACCTAATCTTTCTTTCTACCTAATCTTTCTTTCTACCTAATCTATCTTTCTTTCTTTCTTTCTTTCTCTCTTTCTCTCTACCTAATCTTTCTTTCTTTCTAATCTTTCTTTCTTTTTTTCTAACTAATCTATCTTTCTTTCTTTCTCTCTAACTAATCCATCTTTCTTTCTAACTAATCCATCTTTCTTTCTAACTAATCCTTCTTTATTTTTTTTCTTTCTTTCTTGCATTTCAGTTAAGCATTTCAAGCATTCACACGCATGTTCCGCAGGAAATGCAATTTTTCTAGTTAGTGTGAATGCTTCAAGCATTCACACTATTGAAATCCCAATCTTTATTATTAATATCTATCTATCTATCTATCTATCTATCTATCTATCTATCTATCTATCTATCTATCTATCTATCTATCTATCTATCAATCTATCCCTCTGTCTTTCTCTACCTTTCTTTTTTTGTTCTCCTTTACTTCTCTACCTCTGTCTCTTTCTCTACCCCTTTATTTATTTACCTCTGTCTACTTCTCTACCTCTCTAATTAAACTCTGTAGTTTTCTACAATTTTTTTTATCTTTTTTTGCATTTCAGCTTATTAATGCATTTGAATTAAGCTTTTTTTTGCATTTTTGCTCTGTTTTGCAGTTGTTTGTGCATCTCAGCTTGTTTAGCAATATTTTGCAGTTGTTTGTGCATTTCATTTAAGCATTTCAAGCATTCCCACGCATGTTCCGCAGGAAATGCAATTTTTCTAGTTAGTGTGAATGCTTCAAGCATTCACACTATTGAAATCCAAATCTTTATTATTATTCCGTATTCTTCCGTGGTCGCTTTCAACTCCTCTCTACTTTGTGCTACAAAAACCATTCAAGTATCAAAATGTTCAGCTTTTCAATGACTTGTGTGCTATTATTTTTCTTTTTTATACCTTTTATAATTTTTAAACTATTAAGCTTTTTGTGCATTTTTTTTAACATTTAAGTGCGGATGAGAGAGACTGTTCAGAGCTAGAGCACGTGATGTCATCTGCTAGAGTGAGCCAGCTTGAAAATTAATCGTAAAAAATTATTTTTAAATCGCTGGCCTGGCCACAATTTTAACTCTTCGGGCATGTAATTATACTTGAAACGTATGTATTTTTGTTGTGGTTCCTCACGTGTGTTTAGTAAATCCCTCGGACTTATAATTTTTTCTCTGTGTCCTTCCAAAGGACAAGAGTGACAGACAATCCTCCATTGGCAGCGATTATAAATTCAGGTCAAACTTTAGTGATCAGAGCATTACGGACCAGTTTTTCAACTCGCCAAAGTGGTCCCTTTTTTCAACTCTATCCACACAAAAAATACATCACATCGTTCACAAAGGCCTTGTCTCGCTCATGGTCAGGTCATTTCGCCGATACAACCTATAGTTTTGTCTCTAGGGAGGTTTGTTTGAAGCCAAGTATCAGCGATTTTGGCCTCTGTCTAAATAGGAAAGCTGATTGCACAGGTGATGTTGATTAGACAAGATCAAAGGGAGACACACATAATTGCTCCTGTGTTCTGATTGGTTGACAGTCACTGAGCTCTTTTCTGAAGGAACTTTAATTACTACAGGTTTTTGTTGCATTTATGCTTCTGCTTCTCCTGTTCTCCCTCCCTCTTCCCTCCTTTCCTAATCTCTTCTTCTCATTTCTCCTCCTCCTTTTATCCTCTTCTATCTATCTGCCTGTCTAACTATTTGACTTTCTGTCCAAATTATCTATCTATCTATCTATCTATCTATCTATCTATCTATCTATCTATCTATCTATCTATCTATCTATCTATCTATCTATCTATCTATTCCCTCTATCCCTGTTTTGCAGTTGTTTGTGCATCTCAGCTTGTTTAGCAATATTTTGCAGTTGTTTGTGCATTTCATTTAAGCATTTCAAGCATTCACACGCATGTTCCGCAGGAAATGCAATTTTTCTAGTTAGTGTGAATGCTTCAAGCATTCACACTATTGAAATCCAAATCTTTATTATTATTCCGTATTCTTCCGTGGTCGCTTTCAACTCTTCTCTACTTTGTGCTACAAAAACCATTCAAGTATCAAAATGTTCAGCTTTTCAATGACTTGTCAGAATCAGAATCAGAATCAGAATCAGAAAGAGCTTTATTGCCAAGTGTGCTTGCACACACAAGGAATTTGTTTTGGTACTGAGGCTTCCAGTGCACATATACAAATACAGATACAACAAGTAATAGTAATACAAATAGTAATACAAATTCTACAAATAAAATTATAAAAAAATATGAAAGTACTATAAAAATATATGGTCACAGTTGGGTTTTGTCAGAATAAACATTTACAGATAATGAACATATTTACAGTATTTTGTATAGTATGAATAAATATAAATATAAATATCACCTGAATTTTAAAGATATTGCACTAAACAGTGGGAGTATTGCACTTCAGGCATATGCCTTGGGAGATATGTTAACTGAAAAAAACTGAAAAAAAATTATCTTTTTTTGCATTTCAGCTTATTAATGCATTTGAATTAAGCTTTTTTGCATTTTTGCTCTGTTTTGCAGTTGTTTGTGCATCTCAGCTTGTTTAGCAATATTTTGCAGTTGTTTGTGCATTTCATTTAAGCATTTCAAGCATTCACACGCATGTTCCGCAGGAAATGCAATTTTTCTAGTTAGGTGTTCAAGCACGAAGTGCTGAAAACCTATTGTATTTGTAAGGATTTTTATTATTAGGTGTTCAAGCACGAAGTGCTGAAAACCTATTGTTTTTGTACTGATTTTTATTATTATTAGGTGTTCAAGCACGAAGTGCTGAAAACCTATTGTATTTGTAAGGATTTTTAGGTGTTCAAGCACGAAGTGCTGAAAACCTATTGTATTTGTAAGGATTTTTATTATTAGGTGTTCAAGCACGAAGTGCTGAAAACCTATTGTATTTGCTATTTGAAAAAAAAAATTGCCCTTAAACGCATCGTGCAGTCCAAGCCTAGAGATTTGAAACTCAGCCAGATGGTAGGCCACACTTTTGGGGAGAACCTATCAGAGTATGACCCCGATTGGCCCATAGGTGGCGCTACAGAAACCAAAAGTACTAAATTACCCATAACTCCTCGACCGTTTGACCTAGCATCAAGATTTTTACATCACTGTGATCCCTGGCTCAAGACGGACACGATGTATTCCTCGGATTCTCGATTTGAGCAAAAAGAAATTTGTTATGGCCAGTTTTGTCCAAAACCTACTTTTGCGAACTAGTCCCTGGTTTTTCGCCCGATCGGAACCAAACCAGTCTAGGCCTATTCTCTGGACTCTCTAGATCAATAATTATCGAAAAAAAGTTGAAATTTTGCATTTGGGTGGCTGTAACAGGGTAATTTAGAAAAGGGGCAGGGCTAAATACAGTAAAAAGCCTATAAATCCTAAACGAAAAGTCAAAACTTCACAAAAATTGATGAGCATATGTGTCATAACATGGTGAAGAAGCATGCAAAGTTTCATGGAAATCGGACCATAGGTGGCGCTATAACTGTCAAAAAGGTCTCATTCTTATTAGGTGTTCAAGCACGAAGTGCTGAAAACCTATTGTATTTGCTATTTGAAAAAAAAAATTGCCCTTAAACGCATCGTGCAGTCCAAACCGTAAGGCCTAGAGACTTGAAACTCAGCCAGATGGTAGGCCACACTTTTGGGGAGAACCTATCAGAGTATGACCCCGATTGGCCCATAGGTGGCGCTACAGAAACCAAAAGTACTAAATTACCCATAACTCCTCGACCGTTTGACCTAGCATCAAGATTTTACATCACTGTGATCCCTGGCTCAAGGCGGACAAGATGTATTCCTCGGATTCTCGATTTGAGCAAAAAGAAATTTGTTATGGCCAGTTTTGTCCAAAACCTACTTTTGCGAACTAGTCCCTGGTTTTTCGCCCGATCGGAACCAAACCAGTCTAGGCCTATTCTCTGGACTCTCTAGATCAATAATTATCGAAAAAAAGTTGAAATTTTGCATTTGGGTGGCTGTAACAGGGTCATTTAGAAAAGGGGCGGGGCTAAATACAGTAAAAAGCCTATAAATCCTAAACGAAAAGTCAAAACTTCACAAAAATTGATGAGCATATGTGTCATAACATGGTGAAGAAGCATGCAAAGTTTCATGGAGATCGGACCATAGGTGGCGCTATAACTGTCAAAAAGGTCTCATTCTTATTAGGTGTTCAAGCACGAAGTGCTGAAAACCTATTGTATTTGCTATTTGAAAAAAAAAAATGCCTTTAAACGCATCGTGCAGTCCAAACCGTAAGGCCTAGAGACTTGAAACTCGGCCAGATGGTAGGCCACACTTTTGGGGAGAACCTATCAGAGTATGACCCCGATTGGCCCATAGGTGGCGCTACAGAAACCAAAAGTACTAAATTACCCATAACTCCTCGACCGTTTGACCTAGCATCAAGATTTTTACATCACTGTGATCCCTGGCTCAAGACGGACAAGATGTATTCCTCGGATTCTCGATTTGAGCAAAACGAAATTTGTTATGGCCAGTTTTGTCCAAAACCTACTTTTGCGAACTAGTCCCTGGTTTTTCGCCCGATCGGAACCAAACCAGTCTAGGCCTATTCTCTGGACTCTCTAGATCAATAATTATCGAAAAAAAGTTGAAATTTTGCATTTGGGTGGCTGTAACAGGGTCATTTAGAAAAGGGGCGGGGCTAAATACAGTAAAAAGCCTATAAATCCTAAACGAAAAGTCAAAACTTCACAAAAATTGATGAGCATATGTGTCATAACATGGTGAAGAAGCATGCAAAGTTTCATGGAGATCGGACCATAGGTGGCGCTATAACTGTCAAAAAGGTCTCATTCTTATTAGGTGTTCAAGCACGAAGTGCTGAAAACCTATTGTATTTGCTATTTGAAAAAAAAAAATGCCCTTAAACGCATTGTGCAGTCCAAACCGTAAGGCCTAGAGACTTGAAACTCGGCCAGATGGTAGGCCACACTTTTGGGGAGAACCTATCAGAGTATGACCCCGATTGGCCCATAGGTGGCGCTACAGAAACCAAAAGTACTAAATTACCCATAACTCCTCGACCGTTTGACCTAGCATCAAGATTTTTACATCACTGTGATCCCTGGCTCAAGATGGACAAGATGTATTCCTCGGATTATCGATTTGAGCAAAAAGAAATTTGTTATGGCCAGTTTTGTCCAAAACCTACTTTTGCGAACTAGTCCCTGGTTTTTCGCCCGATCGGAACCAAAACTTTCTAGGCCTATTCTCTGGACTCTCTAGATCAATAATTATCGAAAAAAAGTTGAAATATTGCATTTGGGTGGCTGTAACAGGGTCATTTAGAAAAGGGGCGGGGCTAAATACAGTAAAAAGCCTATAAATCCTAAACGAAAAGTCAAAACTTCACAAAAATTGATGAGCATATGTGTCATAACATGGTGAAGAAGCATGCAAAGTTTCATGGAGATCGGACCATAGGTGGCGCTATAACTGTTTAAAAGGTCTCATTCTTATTAGGTGTTCAAGCACGAAGTGCTGAAAATTGTATTTGAAAATTTGTATTTTTACATTACTGTGACCCCTGGCTCAAGACGGACATTGATGAGCATATGTGTCATAACATGGTGAAGAAGCATGCAAAGTTTCATGGAGATCGGACCATAGGTGGCGCTATAACTGTTTAAAAGGTCTCATTCTTATTAGGTGTTCAAGCACGAAGTGCTGAAAATTGTATTTGAAAATTTGTATTTTTACATTACTGTGACCCCTGGCTCAAGACGGACAAGATGTATATCTCGGATTCTCGATTTGAGCAAAAAAATTGTTATGGCCAGTTTTGTCCAAAACCTACTTTTGCGAACTAGTCCCTGTTTTTTCATGGTGAAGAAGCATGCAAAGTTTCATGGAGATCGGACCATAGGTGGCGCTATAACTGTTTAAAAGCTTTAAAACCATATATTTCCTATGGTAAATTGCCTATATCGGCTGTAAATGTTTTTTTCCATCTATTATGTCAGTGTTTAAATGTATGCTAAATAAAATTTAATGTCTTTTGATGCTTTTGTGCTTAACGGCCTGAAAGGCCTTAACTGCTTGAACAGCGCTAAATGCTGCTTGCAGCTTTAATTATTATTATTATTCTTCTGCCGTAAAACGCATCATGCAGACCAAACCGTAAGAGCTAGAGAGCTGAAACTTTGCCAGATGGTAGAACAAAAATCGAGGAGAGGTTATCAAATTATGAGCCCGATTGGCCCATAGGTGGCGCTATAGCAACCAATTGCGCGAAACTGCTCATAACTCCTAGACCGTATGTCGTAGACTCAAGTGTCTTATATCATTGGAAAGGTGGATTCCTGACGAACAAAACGTATATCTCCGATTTCATTTCCGCCATGATAGATTTTCCGCCATTTTGAATTTTGTCGAAAAACTACTTTTGCGAACTAGTCCCTGGTTTTTCACCCGATCGGAACCAAACCAGTGCAGAAATGTTCTCTGGAGTCTGATTATCAATAATTATCGAAAAAAAGTTGAAATTTTGATTCAGGGTCGCTAGGGGGCGCAAAATGAACGTTGTGGGCGGAGCCTATTTTACTAAAATGGCTATAACTCGTGAAGGAAATGAGATAGCTTCACCAAACTCGGTACACATGTGAATGAGTTTATTTTGAGGTCACAGTAAAAAAATCGCGACGATCGGACACGAGGTGGCGCTATAACATGAAAAAAACCTAAAAGGGGGTGTGGCCACCTGACCGTTAGTCCGATTGACTTAAAAATTGGTATGCAGTGTCTTGGTCCAAGGTGCCATGTATGTGTAAAAGGATATTGGCATATCTCAAAAAACATGGCCGCCATCGGCCAATGAAGTTTGAGCACCTTTTAAAAAAGGTTAACGGAGACCGATCGGAACAAAACTCAATGGGCATGTTCAACTCATGGCCCAAGAGGTCTGTAAGAGTTTTGAAAGAAATCGGCCACTAGTTGGCGCTAACGAGTTTTACGGCTCTGTAATCACGTGGTGTTGCACACATCCCCACAATATGCATATCAGTCGATAGATCTCCTCATGCTGAACAACTTTGCCTCTAGAACTATATCTGTCAATCAAACCGTTCATTAAATATTCACGAATATGTTAAAAACCTACTTTTGCGAACTAGTCCCTGGTTTTTCGCCCGATCGGAACCAGACCAGTCTAGGACAATTCTCTGCACTCTCTAGATCAATAATTATCGAAAAAAAGTTGAACTTTGCCGAGTCTGCTATAACAGGATCATTTATAAAAAGGGGCGTGTCAAAACACACTCAAAAACCTATAAATCATAAATAAAAACTCGGAACTTCACAAAAATTGGTGAGCATATGTGACATAACATCATTAACAAGCATGCAAAGTTTCATAGAGATCGGACAATAGGTGGCACTATAACTGTTAAAAATCTTAAAAACCATGTATTCCCTATGGTAAATTGTCAGTATTGACTGTAAATGGTTTGTTCCATCTAAGATCATATAATTTTCATATAATAACGTTCAAAACCAGTGCAGTACAATTCTCTGGACTCTCTAGATCAATAATTATCAGAAAAGGTTGAACTTCCGCATTTTGATGGCTATAATAGGGTGTATAACAGCCAATAAGTTTTATTTTACGAGATATAAGCCCCAAAAGATATGCCTTTGAACGGGCATAACTCCCGGCCCCGATCGGCCACCAACACCGGGATGGTCTCGTTCAACAGGGCTCCTCAGACACTATCTATGTTCTGAGTTTCAGATTTTTTCACTTTCTCGTTCCCGAGATATAAGTGAAAAACCAAATTTCCATTCATTCATTTCAACTCTATATAGGCTGTAATACCACTGTTGTCCACTAGAGGGAGCAGCAGTATTAGACATGTTTAATCTTTTTATCAGCTTTCAGCATTGGCTTACAAACAAATGCTTAAAGCTATTTTTTAAAATTAGTTTTATATTATTACATCACAAAGAAATATGTGAAATGCTTATAGACCATTAAAAGAGATTTTCACAATAACATATCCCAAATGTGTGTGTGTGTGTGTAAGTATGCATTATGGAGTTAACATGAAAAAAAATGGTTTGCTAATGAAACCAAGTAGTTTAAAATGAAAGTGAGCCAATAAGTGGTCTTCTACTGCCCTCTGCTGGCCATTTTACTTCTTAAAGCTATTTTTTTATTATTATGATGGACTGGTAATATAGTTTAATATTATTAAACTATATTACCTAAATATTCAACTAAACTAAATTAGATTTGATCAACTATATTAAACTAAATTAGATTTTCACAATAGCATCCCAAAAGTGTGTGTGTGTGTGTGTGTGTGTGTGTAAGCATATGTCTAAATAAGAGACCTGTGAAAACACTTTATTAATAAGTATAATGGCCAGCAGAGGGCAGTAGAAGACCACTTATTGGCTCAGTTTAATTTTGACAGACTTGATTTTCTATTCTGCACTAAAGCAAACCTGTTTTTCCATGTTAACTATTATAAGACAATATTTTTTTTGTCAGTTTATCAATTCATTGCTATTGCCACTTCACATCAATGCTAGCAATGTGGTAAATCATGGTAAATCACGATAGAAACATGGTAAATCATAGTAAATAATACTATTACATGGTGTATCATGGCAAATCATGCCAGCAATGTGATGAATCATGGTAAATCATGCTACAATCCTGGTAAATCATTCTATAACATGGTAAATCATTGTATAATGTGGTATATCATCGTAAATCATTCTATAACATGGTAAATCATGGTAAACTATGATAAATCATGCTAGAATCATATTAAATTATACTACAATGTGTTCAATTGTGGTATCACAGGAAGGCTGAAAACGAAAGTATAACGTTAGGCCACGCCCTCCCAGTACAAATTTACTCATAACTCGAAAACGGAAACTCCCTGCGCGCTCAAATTGTGTGTGTGTGTGTGTGTGTGTGTGTGTGTGTGTGTGTGTGTGTGTGTGTGTGTGTGTGTGTGTGTGTGTGTCTGTGTGTGTCTGTGTGTGTGTGTGTGTGTGTGTGTGTGTGTGTCTGTGTGTGTGTGTCTGTGTGTGTGTGTCTGTGTGTGTAAGCATGCCTTATGGAGTTAACATGAAAAATCTGGTTTGCTTTAGTGCAGAATGAAAAAAAAAAAGCTTCAAAACCATGTATTTCCTATGGTAAATTGCCTGTATTAGCTGTAAATGGTCTTTTCCATCTACAGTCATATAATGTTCATATCATAATGTTCAAAACCATCATAAATCATTCTAGAATGTGGTATATCATGGTAAATCATCCTATAACATGGTAAATCATGCTAGAATCATATTAAATCCTACTAGAATGTGTTTAATTGTGGTAAACCATGCTAGAGCAGGGTAAATCATGGTGAATCATACTAGAACTTGGTATATCATGGTAAACTATGGTAAATCATGCTAGATTCATGGTAAATCATACTGGAACATGGTAAATCATGAAAAATCACACAAAAATTTGGTATATCATGGTAAATCATGCCAAAACAAGGTCTATTCCATCTATGATGTCAGTGTTTAAATGCTTGCTACATGAAACTTAATGTCTTTTGATGCTTTTGAGCTTAACTGCCTTAACTGCCTTAACTGCTTGAACACCGCTAAATGCTGCTTGCAGCTTTAATTATTATTATTATTCTTATTCCACACAAAAGTTTGGCGCGTAACTCCTCCCGCAGCTTTTGTCACAGACCCACGAATGAGGCGTCAAATCGTGCGGATTATTCGGGAATGGTGTGCTATGACTTTTATAAGCGATCGGGGGTACGATGGTCACCCCAGGGGCAAAAAATTGGGCAAAAAATCCCATAGACTTAACATAGCGACGAACTTTGACGAGTCATAGCTCAGAGCGAGAATTTCGAAGAGACGTGTAATTTGCAACATTTGAAGAGGCTGACAGGCTCTGTAAGAACATACCTCACAATGGGGTAAAAGTTGCACCCCTGGGGGTCAGGAGCAGCCCAAAGTTGCCCCATTGACTTACTATGGTGACTGACATAGTGACTTACTATGGTGACTCACATTTCATGGGCCGTCCTACACATTGCATAGGGATTTTGTATTGAACATAGCTCTGGATCACAGTGTCATAGAGACAAGGGGGAGGGCTAATTTTACTCAGATGACCAATCAGTCTCTTAGGACCATTGTGAAGCTATTAAGCCACGCCCTAGCAACCATTTAGAGCACCTTAGCAACAAGTCCCATAGACTTCCATTGAAAGAGATCAAAAGGATAACTCCGGTTAGAAGTGTCATAGAAACACAAGAGTTGTCTCGTTTGACTCGGGGCAGCAAACAGCCAATCATGAATCAACTCAACACTTCCTAGCCCCTCCCTAGCAACCATTGTTGAGCACATTAACAACTAAAACCTATAGAGGGATATCTTCCATTCTGAATGTCACAGAGGCATGGGAGTTGGTTTATATCAATCATACTGACAAGCAACCTTTGGACTTTGATGACTGCCAGCTGCCAAGCCACTCCTTAGCAACCATTTAGAGCACCTTAGCAACAAGTTACATAGACTTCCATTTGAAAGAGGTCAAAAGAATATCTCCGGATAGAAGCGTCATAGAAACACAAGGGTGGTCTCGTTTGACTCGGGGCAGCAAACAGCCAATCATGAATCACCTCAACACTTCCTAGCCCCTCCCTAGCAACCATTGTTGAGCACCATAGCAACTAAAATCTATAGAGGGATATCTTCCATTCTGAATGTCACAGAGGCATGGGAGTTAGTTTATATCATTCATACTGACAAGCGACCTTTGGACTTTAATGACTGGCAGCAGCCAACCCACTCCCTAGCAACCAAACAGAGTACCCTAACAACCATTTTGCAAGACCTATATCTCTGCATCAAAACATCATAATGAGATGGGGTTAACACAAGTTTGACTCGGGGCAGCAAACAGCCAATCATGAATCATGTCAACACTTCTTAGCCCCTCCCTAGCAACCATTGTCAAGCACCTTAGCAACCAAAATCCAAATAGGGATATCTTCCATTCTAAATGTCACAGAGGCATGGGAGTTGGTTTATATCATATATTACTGACAAGTAACCTTTGGACTTTGATGACTGACAGCTGCCAAGCCATTCCCTAGCAACCAAACAGAGTATCCTAGCAACCATTTTGCAAGACCTATATCTCTGCATCAGAACATCGTATAGAGATGTGGTTTGGCTCTTTTGACTCATGCTAGCAAACAGGGCTTCCAACATGCTACACATGCTAGCTGTGAATATCTACATGCTAATAGCGATTAGGTAGTGCTAAATCATGCCAAGAAAGTGTTAAGAACTCCAATATTAACCATGTGTGACAACTACCAACCACCTAGTAACACCATAGCAACCACCCAGAATACCTTAGCAACCACCTAGCAACGTCCTAGCAACCACCCAGAATATCCCTAGCAACCGCCTAGCAACATCACAGCAACCACCCAGAATACCCTAGCAACCGCCTAGCAACCACGCAGAACATCCTAGCTACCGCCTAGCAACCACACAGAATACCCTAGCAACGCCATAGCAACCACCCAGAATACCCTAGCAACCACCTAGCAACACCATAGCAACCACCCTGAACACCCTAGCAACCGCCTAGCAACGCCCTAGCAACCACCAAGAATACCCTAGCAACTGCCTAACAACGCCCTAGCAACCACCCAGAATACCCTAGCAACCGCCTAGCAACACCATATCAACTACCCAGAATACCCTAGCAACCGCCTAGCAACCACCCAGAACACCCTAGCAACCACCTAGCAACGCCCTAGCAACCACCCAGAATACCCTAGCAACCTCCTAGCAACACCATAGCAACCACCCAGAATACCCTAGCAACCGCCTAGCAACGCCATAGCAACCACCCAGAATACCCTAGCAACCACCTAGCAACACCATAGCAACCACCCAGAACACCCTAGCAACTGCCTAGCAACGCCCTAGCAACCACCAAGAATAGCCTAGCAACGCCCTAGCAACCACCCATCTATCTATCTATCTATCTATCTATCTATCATCTATGTTATCTATCTATCTTTCTTTTTCTTTCTTTCTAACTAATCTATCTTTCTTTCTTTCTAACTAATCTTTCTTTCTTTCTTTCTTTCTTTCTAACTAATCTTTCTTTCTTTCTCTAACTAATCTATCTCTCTTTCTTTCTTTCTTTCTTTCTTTCTTTCTTTCTTTCTTTCTTTCTTTCTTTCTTTCTTTCTAATCTTCCTTTCTAACTTTCTTTCTTTCTTTCTAACTAATCTTTCTTTCTAACTTTCTTTCTTTCTAACTAATCTTTCTATTTTTCTTTCTTTCTCTCTTTCTAATCTTTCTTTTTAACTAATCTTTCTTTCTTTCTTTCTTTCTTTCTTTTCGAACTAATCTATTTCTTTCTAACTAATCTATCTTTCTTTCTTTCTAACTAATCTTTCTATCTATCTATCTTTCTTTCTTTCTTTCTCTTTCTTTCTAATCTTTCTTTCTTTCTTTCTTTCTTTCTTTCTTTCTTTCTCTTTCTTTCTAATCTTTCTTTCTTTCTTTCTTTCTTTTTTTCTTTCTAATCTTCCTTTCTAACTTTCTGTCTAATTAATTTTCTTTCTTTTTTTTCTTTCTAACTAATCTTTCTATCTTTCTTTCTTTCTCTCTTTCTAATCTTTCTTTCTAAATAATCTTTCTTTCTTTCTTTTTCTTTCTTTCTTTCTTTCTTTCTTTCTTTCTTTCTTTCTTTCTTTCTTTCTTTCTTTTCTAACTAATCTATTTATTTCTAACTAATCTTTCTTTCTTTCTTTCTTTCTTTCTTTCTTTCTTTCTTTCTTTTTTTCTTTCTAACTAATCTTTCTTTCTTTCTTTCTTTCTTTCTTTCTTACTAATCTTCCTTTCTAACTTTCTTTCTAACTAATCTTTCTTTCTTTCTTTCTTTCTTTCTTTTCTAACTAATCTATTTCTTTCTTTCTAATATTTCTTTCAATCTATTTCTTTCTTTCTAACTAATCTTCCTTTCTAACTTTCGTTCTAACTAATCTTTCTTTCTAACTAATCTTTCTTTTTCTAACTAATCTTTCTATCTTTCTTTCTCTTTCTTTCTAACTAATCTTTCTTTCTTTCTTTCTTTCTTTCTTTCTTTCTTTCTTTCTTTCTTTCTAATCTTTCTTTCTAACTAATCTTTCTTTATTTCTTCCTTTCTTTCTAACTAATCTTTCTTTCTAACTAATCTATCTTTCTTTCTTTTCTAACTAATCTTTCTTTTCCACTAGAAACACCCTAGCAACTTTAAATTACTTCAAACTATACTTTAAACTTTAAACTACTTTAAAATTCAGACTAATTTAATCTTTAAACTAATTTAAACTTCAAACTCCTTTAAAATTCAGACTAATTTAAACTTTAAACTAATTTAATCTTTAAACTACTTTAAACTACTTTGAAATTCAAACTAATTTAAACTTTAAACTACTTTAAACTTCAAACTTCTTCAAACTTATTGGTCAAAACTTTCACAAGCCAACTTAAAGTTTGTCTCGACGAACTTTTTCTAGTTATTATTATTCTTCTGAGCGGTAAAATGTACAACTCTAACTCCTCCTAGAGCTTTAACTCCACATACTCCAAACTCGGCTCAGACACTCAAACTGTTCTGACTCGGTGTGCTATATCTTTTCAGACTGATCGGACTTACGGTTTTCCTAAAAATGACGATCAAAGTCGGAAAAAACTCCCATTGACTTAACATTGCGGAATGTTCAGATTTTCAAACTCCCCAACTGTCAAAAATTCTAATCTAAACTCCTTGAAGCTCTAGACTGAATCAAACTGCCATTCTATATACTATATGAGCCATTGAGACTCATTTAAACTAATAAACTCATCTATCTATGACACTTATCTATCTACACTTAAACTCTTAAACTCATAATAAATTAATGAACTCTAAACTTGAACTCTTAGACTCATTTAAACTTATAAACTCTAAACTCATAAACTCATACACTTATAAACTCATACACTTATAAACTCATGAATTCATACACTTATGAACCCAGAGCTCATAAACTCGTACACTTATAAACTCATGAATTCATACACTTATGAACTCTTAAACTCATAAATTAATAAACTCTGAACTCTTACTCATTTAATCTTATAAACTCTAAACTCATAGACTTTGACACTTATGAACTCATGAAATCATACACTTATAAACTCATAAACTTATAAACTCATGAATTCATACACTTATGAACTTTCATGAATTCATACACTTATGAACTTTTAAACTCATAAATAGTTCACCATAGCAACCACCCAGAACACCCTAGCAACCACCCAAAAAACCTTAGAACACCCTAGCAACACCATAGCAACCACCCAGAACACCCTAGCAACTGCCTAACAACCCCGCAGAACAGCCTAGCAACCACTCAAAATACCTTAAAACACCCTAGCAACACCATAGCAACCATCCAAAATACCCTAGAATACCCTAGCAACATCATAGCAACCACCCAGAACACCCTAGCAACTGCCTAGCAACCACCCAAAATACCTTAAAACACCCTAGCAACACCATAGGAACCACCCAAAATAGCCTAGAACACCCTAGCAACACCATAGCAACCACCCCGAACACCCTAGCAACTGCCAGCAACCACCCATAACACCCTAGCAACCACCCAAAATACCTTAAAACACCATACAAACACCATAGCAACCACCCAGAACACCCAAGCAACCGCCTAGCAACCACCGAGAACACCCTAGCAACCACCCAAAATACCTTAAAACACCCTAGCAACACCATAGCAACCACCCAAAATAGCCTAGAACACCCTAGCAACACCATAGCAACTACCCAGAACACCCTAGCAACTGCCAAGCAACCACCCAGAACACCCTAGCAACCACCCAAAATACCTTAAAACACCCTAGCAACACCATAGCAACCACCCAGAACACCCTAGCAACTGCCTAGCAACCACCTAGAAAACCCTAGCAACCAACCAAAATACCTTAGCAACCACCTAGCAACCACCCAGAACACCCTAGCAACCACCTAAAATACCTTAGCAACCGCCTAGCAACCACCCAGAACACCCTAGCAACCCACTAGAAACACCCTATCAACTTTAAATTACTTCAAACTATACTTCAAACAACTTTAAACTAATTCAAACTAATTCAAACTAAACTAATTTAAACTTCAAACTAATTTAAACTTTAAACTAATTTAAACTTTAAACTAATTTAAACTTCAAACTAATTTAAACTTTAAACTAATTTAAACTTTAAACTAATTTAAACTTCAAACTACTTTAAAATTCAAACTAATTTAAACTTCAAACTAATTTAAACTTCAAACTACTTTAAACTTCAAACTACTTTAAACTTCTTCAAACTTATTGGTCCAAACTTTCACAAGCCAACTTAAACTTTGTCTCGACAAACTTTTTCTAGTTATTAAGTTGGCTTGTGAGAGCCAACTTACTGAAATCCTATTTAAACTTATTATTATTATTCTTTTTATGAGCGCTAAAATTTCTGACTCTAACTCCTCCTAGAGCTTTAACTCTGCAAACTCCAAACTCGGCACGGACACTCAAACTGTTCTCACTTAGTGTGCTATATCTTTTCTAACTGATCGGACTTACGGTTTTCCTAAAAATGACGATCAAAACTCGAAAAAAAACATTTGAAAATCCCATTGACTTAATATTGCGGAATGTTCAGACTGTCAAACTCCCCAACTGTCAAAATTTCAAATCTAAATACCTTGAAGCCCTAGACTCAAACTGCCATTCTATATACTATATGAGCCATTGAGACTCATTTAAACTAATAAACTCATCTAACTATTGCACTTATCTATCTAATATTAAACTCATAATAAATTAATAAACTCTAAAATTGAACTCTTAGACTAATTTAAACTTATAAACTCTAAACTCAAACTCTAAATTCATAAACTCATACTCTTATACACTCTCATAAACTATTAAACTCATAAATTAATAAGCTCTGGACACTTACTCATTTAAACTTATAAACTCTAAACTCATAAATTAATAAACTCTGAACTCTTACTCATTTAAACTTATAATCTCATGAATTCATAAACTTATAAACTCAAACACTTATGAACTCATGAATTCATACACTTATGAACACAAACTCATGAATGAATAAACTCTGAACTCTTACTTATTTAAACTTATAAACTCGTACACTTATAAACTCATAAATTTATAAACTTATGAACTCATTAAAGTCATAAAATCGTACACTTATAAACTCATGAATTCATACACTTATGAACTCAAACTCATAAATTAATAAACTCTGAACTCTTACTCATTTAATCTTGTAAACTCTAAACTCATAAACTCGTACACATAAACTCATAAACTTATAAACTCATGAATTCATACACTTATGAATTTTCATAAATTCATACACTTATGAACTTTTAAATTCATAAATAGTTCACCATAGCAACCACCCAGAACACCCTAGCAACTGCCTAGCAACCACCCAAAATACCTTACAACACCCTAGCAACACCATAGCAACCACCCAGAACACCCTAGCAACTGCCTAGCAACCACCCAAAATACCTTAAAACACCCTAGCAACACCATAGCAACCACCCAAAATAGCCTAAAACACCCTAGCAACACCATAGCAACCACCCAGCACACCCTAGCAACTGCCTAACAACCACCCATAACACCTTAAAACACCCTAGCAACACCCTAGCAACCATCTTAAATAGCGTAGAACACCCTAGCAACATCATAGCAACCACCCAGAACACCCTAGCAACCACCCAAAATACCTTAAAACACCCTAGCAACACCATAGCAACCACCCAAAATACCCTAGAACACCCTAGCAACTGCCTAGAAACCACCCAGAACACCCTAGCAACTGCCTAGCAACCACCCAGAACACCCTAGCAACCACCCAAAATACCTTAAATCACCCTAGCAACACCATAGCAACCACCCAAAATACCCTAAATCACCCTAGCAACACAATAGCAACCACACAGAACACCCTAGCAACCACCCAAAATACCTTAAAACATCCTAGCAACACCATAGCAACCACCCAAAATACCCCAGAACACCATAGCAACACCATAGCAACCACCCAGAACACCCTAGCAACTACCTAGCAACAACCCAGAACACCCTAGCAACCACCCAAAAGACATTAGAACACCCTAGCAACACCATAGCAACCACCCTAGCAACTGCCTAGCAACCACCCAGAACACCCTGGCAACCACCCAAAATTAGATTCTAACTAATCTTTCTTTCTTTCTAACTAATCTTTCTATCATCTAACTATTTCTATCTATCTATCATCTGACTATTTTATCTATCTATCTATCTATCTATCTATCTATCTATCTATCTATCTATCTATCTATCTATCTATCATCTGACTATTTTATCTATCTATCTATCTATCTATCTATCTATCTATCTATCTATCTATCTTTCTTTTTCTTTCTTTCTAACTAATCTATCTTTCGTTCTTTCTTTCTAACTAATCTTTCTTTCTTTCTTTCTAACTAATCTTCTTACTTTCTTTCTTTCGAACTAATCTATTTTTCTTTCTATCTTTCTTTTTTTTTAACTAATCTATCTTTCTTTCTTTTCTAACTAATCTATCTTTCTTTTTTCTTTTCTAACTAATCTATTTCTTTCTAAATAATCTTTCTTTCTTTCTTTCTAACTCATCTTTCTTTCTTTCTTTCTAACTAATCTTTCTATCTTTCTTTCTTTCTTTCTTTCTCTCTTTCTTTCTAATCTTCCTTTCTAACTTTCTTTCTTTCTAACTAATCTTTCTTTCTAACTTTATTTCTTTCTAACTAATCTTTCTATTTTTCTTTCTTTCTCTCTTTCTAATCTTTCTTTCTAACTAATCTTTCTTTCTAGCAACACCATAGCAACCACCCAAAATACCCTAGAACACCCTCGCAATTGCCTAGCAACCCCCAGAACACCCTAGCAACTGCCTAGCAACCACCCTAAACACCCTAGCAACCACCCAAAATACCTTAGAACACCCTAGCAACACCATAGCAACCACCCAGAACACCCTAGCAACCACCCAAATACCTTAGAACACCCTAGCAACACCATAGCAACCACCTAAAATACCTTAGAACACCCTAGCAACCACCCAGAACACCCTAGCAACCACTCAAAATACCTTAAAACACCCTAGCAACACCATAGCAACCACCCAAAATAGCCTAGAACACCCTAGCAACACCATAGCAACCAACCAGAACACCCTAGCAACTGCCTAGCAACCACCCAAAATACCTTAAAACACCCTAGCAACACCATAGCAACGACCCAAAATAGCTTAGAACACCCTATCAACACCATAGCAACCACCCAGAACACCCTAGCAACTGCCTAGCAACCACCCAAAATACCTTACAACACCCTAGCAACCACCCAAAATACCCAAGAACACCCTAGCAACACCATAGCAACCATCCTGAACACCCTATCAACTGCCTGAAAACTACCCAGAACACCCTAGCAACCACCCAAAATACCATAGAACAACATAGCAACCACCCAGAACACCCTAGCAACCACCTAACAACCACCCAGAACACCCTAGCAACCAACCAAAATACCTTAGCAACAACCTAGCAACCACCGAGAACACCCTAGCAACCACCCAAAATACCTTAGCAACCACCCAGAACACCTTAGCAACCCACTAGAAACACCCTAGCAACTTTAAATTACTTCAAACTATACTTTAATAAACTACTTTAAACTAATTCAAACTTTAAACTAATTTAAAATTCAAACTACTTTAAAATTCTAACTAATTTAAACTTTAAACTACTTTAAACTTTAAACTAATTTAAACTTCAAACTACTTTAAAATTCAAACTAATTTAAACTTTAAACTACTTTAAACTTCAAACTACTTTAAACTTCTTCAAACTTATTGGTCCAAACTTTCACAAGCCAACTTAAAGTTTGTCTCGACGAACTTTTTCTAGTTATTCTTCTTTTTCTGAGACTAAAATTTCTGACTCTAACCCCTCCTAGAGCTTTAACTCCACATACTCCAAACTCGGCGCGGACACTCAGACTGTTCTGACACGAGTTGCTATATCTTTTCTAACTGATCGGACTTACGGTTTTCCTAAAAATGACGATCAAACTCGGAAAAAACTCCCATTGACTTAACATTGCGGAATGTTCAGATTTTCAAACTCCCCAACTGTCAAAAATTCAAATCTAAATACCTTGAAGCCCTAGACTGAATCAAACTGCCATTCTATATACTATATGAGCCATTGAGACTCATTTAAACTAATAAACTCATCTATCTATGGCACTTATCTATCTACACTTAAACTCTTAAACTCATAATAAATCAATAAACTCTAAACTTGAACTCTTAGACTCATTTAAACTTATAAACTCTAAACTCATACACTTATAAACTCATGAATTCATACACTTATGAACTATTAAACTCATAAATTAATAAACTCTGAACTCTTACTCATTTAAACTTAGAAACTCTAAACTCTAAACTCATAAACTCGTACACTTATAAACTCTTGAATTCATACACTTATGATGAACTCTTAAACTCATAAATTAATAAACTGTGAACTCTTACTCATTTAAGCTTATAAACTCTAAACTCAAACTTTTACACTTATAAACTCATAAATTCATACACTTATGAACTCATGAATTCATAAACTTATAAACTCATACACTAATAAATTCTTGAATTCATACACTTATGATGAACTCTTAAACTCATAAATTAATAAACTCTGAACTCTTACTCATTTAAGCTTATAAACTCATGAATTCATACACTTATGTATGTACTCATAAATAGTTCACCATAGCAACCACCCAGAACACCCTAGCAACCACCCAAAAAACCTTAGAACACCCTAGAAACACCATAGCAACCACACAACCCCCTACACTAGCAACCACCCAAAATACCTTAAAACAACCTAGCAACCACCCAAAATACCATAGAATACCCTAGCAACACCATAGCAACCACCCAGAACACCCTAGCAACTGCCTAGCAACCACCCAAAATACCCTAGAACACACTAGCAACTGCCTAGCAACCCCCAGAACACCCTAACAACTGCCTAGCAACCACCCAGAACACCCTAGCAACCACCCAAAATACCTTAAATCACCCTAGCAACACCATAGCAACCACCCAAAATACCCTAGAACACCCTAGCAACCACCCAAAATACCTTAAATCACCCTAGCAACACCATAGCAACCACCCAAAATACCCTAGAACACCCTAGCAACTGCCTAGCAACCACCCAGAACACCCTAGCAACCACCCAAAATACCTTAAAACATCTTAGCAACACCATAGCAACCACCAAAAGAGCCTAGAACACCATAGCATCACCATAGCAACTGCCTAGCAACAACCCAGAACACCCTAGCAACCACCCAAAAGGTGTTAGAACACCCTAGCAACAACCCAGAACACCCTAGCATCTAATATAAGCTTCAAACTACTTTAAAATTCAAACTAATTTAAACTTTAAACTAATTTAAACTATAAACTAATTTAAACTTTAAACTACTTTAAACTTTAAACTAATTTAAACTTCTAACTACTTTTAACTTTAAACTAATTTAAACTATAAACTAATTAAGCTTCAAACTACTTTAAACTTCAAACTAATTTACACTTTAAACTAATTTACATATTAAACTAATGTAAACTTCAAACTACTTTAAACTTCTTTAAACTTTCTGGTCCAAACTTTCACAAGCCAACTTAAAGTTTGTCTTGACGAACTTTTTCTAGTTATTCTTTTTCTTACTCAAAAAAATTCTGACTCTAACTCCTCCTAGAGCTTTAACTCCACATACTCCAAACTCGGCACGGACACTCAAACTGTTCTGACTTAGTGTGCTATATCTTTTCTAACTGATCGGACGGTTTTCCTAAAAATGACGATCAAAACTCGGAAAAAATCATTTGAAAATCCCATTGACTTAACATTGCGGAATCTTCAGATTTTCAAACTCCCCAACTGTCAAAAATTCAAATCTAAACACCTTGAAGCCCTAGACTGAATCAAACTGCCATTCTATACACTATATGAGCCATTGAGACTCATTTAAACTAATAAACTCATCTAACTATTGCACTTATCTATCTAATCTTAAACTCATAATAAATTAATAAACTCTAAAATTGAACTCTTAGACTCATTTAAACTTATAAACTCTAAACTCATAAACTCTAAATTCATAAATTCATACTCTTATAAACTCTCATAAATAAACTCTGGACACTTACTCATTTAAACTTATGAACTCTAAACTCATAAATTAATAAACTCTGAACTCTTACTCATTTAAACTTATAATCTCATGAATTTATACACTTATAAACTCATAAACATAGAAAGTCATGAATTCATACACTTATGAACTCTCATGAATTCATACTTATGAACTTTAAAACTCATAAATAGTTCACCATAGCAACTTCCCAGAACACCCAAGCAACCACTCAAAATACCCTAGCAACACCCTAGCAACCACCCAAAATACCTTAGAACACCCTAACAACCGCCCAAAATACCTTAGAACACCTTAGCAACACCATAGCAACCAACAAAAATACATTAGAACATCATAGCAACCACCCAGAACACCCTAGCAACCCCCCAAAATACCTTAGAACACCCTAGCAACAACACAGAACACCCTAGCAACCACCCAAAATACCTTAGAACACCCTAGTAACACTATAGCAACCACCCAAAATTCCCTAGAAAACCCTAGCAACACCCTAGCAACCACCAAAATACCTTAGAACACCTTAGCAACACCATAGTAACCACCCAGAAAACCCTAGCAACCACCCAAAATACCTTAGAACAGCCTAGCAACATCATAGCAACCGCCCAAAATACCTTAGAACAGCATAGCAACCACCCAGAACACCCTAGCAACCACCCAAAATACCTTAGAACACCCTAGCAACACCATAGCAACCAACCAAAATACCTTTGAACACCCTAGCAACACCATAGCAACCACCCAGAACACCCTAGCAACCACCCAAAATACCTTAGAACACCCTAGCAACACCATAACAACCGCCCAAAATAACTTAAAACACCATAGCAACCACCCCAAATACCTTAGAACACCCTAGCAACCACCCAAAACACCCTAGCAACCACCCAAAATACCTTAGAACACCCTAGCAACACCATAGCAACCACCCAAAATACCTTACAACACCCTAGTAACACCCTAACAACCACCCAAAATACCTTAAATCACCCTTGCAACACCCTAGCAACCACCCAAAATACCCAAGAACACCCAAGCAACACCCTAGCAACCACCAGAAAACCCTAGCAACTGCCTAGCAACCACCCAGAACACCCTAGCAACCACCCGAAATATCTTAAATCACCTTAGCAACACCATAGCAACCACCCAAAATACCCTAGAACACCCTAGCAACCACCAGAACACCCTATCAACTGCCTAGCGACCATCCAGAACACCCTAGCAACCACCCAAAATACCTTAAATCACCCTAGCAACACCATAGCAACCACCCAAAATACCCTAGAACACCCTAGCAACACCATAGCAACCACCAGAACACCATAGAAACTGCCTAGCAACCACCCAGAACACCCTAGCAACCACCCAAAATACCTTAAATCACCCTAGCAACACCATAGCAACCACCCAAATACCCTAGAACACCCTAGCAACACCATAGCAACCACCAGAACACCCTAGCAACTAATATAAACTTCAAACTACTTTAAAATTCAAACTAATTTAAACTTTAAACTAATTTAAACTATAAACTAATTTAAACTTCAAACTACTTCAAACTTCAAACTAATTTAAACTTCTAACTACTTTTAACTTTAAACTAATTTAAACTTATTTAAACTTTAAACTAATTTAAACTATGAACTAATTTAAACTTCAAACTACTTTAAACTTCAAACTAATTTACACTTTAAACTAATTTACACATTAAACTAACGTAAACTTCAAATTACTTTAAACTTCTTTAAACTTTCTGGTCCAAACTTTCACAAGCCAACTTAAAGTTTGTCTCGACGAACTTTTTCTAGTTATTCTTCTTTTTCTTACTCAAAAAATTTCTGACTCTAACTCTCTTATAGCTTTAACTCCACATACTCCAAACTCGGCACGGACACTCAAACTGTTCTGACTTAGTGTGCTATATCTTTTCTAACTGATCGGACTTACAGTTTTCCTAAAAATGACGATCAAAACTCGGAAAAAATCATTTGAAAATCCCATTGACTTAACATTGCGGAATCTTCAGATTTTCAAACTCCTCAACTGTCAAAAATTCAAATCTAAACACCTTGAAGCCCTAGACTGAATCAAACTGCCATTCTATTCCATTCATCTAACTATGGCACTTATCTATCTAATCTTGAACTCATAATAAATTAATAAACTCTAAAATTGAACTCTTAGGCTCATTTAAACTTATAAACTCTATATATATAAATGCACATAATAACTCTAAATTCATAAACTCATACTGTTATAAACTCTCATAAACTATTAAACTCATAAATGAATAAACTCTGGACACTTACTCATTTAAACTTATAACCTCTAAACTCATAAATTAATAAACTCTGAACTCTTACTCATTTAAACTTATAATCTCATGAATTTATACACTTATAAACTCATAAACATAGAAACTCATGAATTGATAAACTTATGAACTCTCATGAATTCATAATTTTGAACTTTAAAACTCATAAATAGTTCACCATAGCAACTTCCCAGAACACCCAAACAACCGCTCAAAATACCCTAGCAACACCCTAGCAACCACCTAGAACACCCTAGCAACCAACCAAAATACCTTAGAACACCCTAGCAACCAACCAAAATACCTTAGAACACCCTAGCAACAGCCCAAAATACCCTACAACACCTTAGCAACACCATAGCAACCAACAAAAATAACTTAGAACACCATAGCAACCACCCAGAGCACCCTAGCAACCGCCTAGCAACTCCCAGAACACCCTAGTAACCACCCAAAATACCTTAGAACACCCTAGCAACACCATAGCAACCACTCAGAAAACCCTAGCAACCACCCAAAATACCTTAGAACACCCTAGCAACACCATAGTAACCATCCAAAATACCATAGAATACCCTAGCAATATCATAGCAACCACCCAGAACACCCTAGCAACTGCCTAGCAACCACCCAAAATACCTTAAAGCACCCTAGCAACACCATAGCAACCACCCAAAATACCCTAGAAAACCCTAGCAAATGCCTAGCAACCACCCAGAACACCCTAGCAACCACCCAAAATACCTTAAAACATCCTAGCAACACCATAGCAACCACCCAAAATAGCCTAGAACACCCTAGCAACTGCCTAGCAACCACCCAGAATACCCTAGCAACCACCCAAAATACCTTAAAACACCCTAGCAACACCATAGCAACCACCCAAAATACCATAGAACACCCTAGCAACTGCCTAGCAACCACCCAGAACACCATAGCAACCACCCAAAATACCTTAAATCACCCTAGCAACACCATAGCAACCACCCAAAATACCATAGAACACCCTAGCAAGCACCTAACAACCACCCAGAACACCCTAGCAACTGCCTAGCAACCACCCAGAACACCCTAGCAACCACCCAAAATACCTTAAAACACCATAGCAACACCATAGCAACCATCCAAAATAGCCTAGAAACCCCTAGCAACACCATAGCAACCACCCAGAACACCCTAGCAACTGCCTAGCAACCACCCAGAAAACCCTAGCAACCAACCAAAATACCTTAGCAACCACCTAGCAACCACCCAGAAAACCCTAGCAACCACCTAAAATACCTTAGCAACCACCTAGCAACCACCCAGAACACCCTAGCAACCCACTAGAAACACCCTATCAACTTTAAATTACTTCAAACTATACTTTAAACAACTTTAAACTAATTAAAACTTTAAACTAATTTAAACTTTAAACTAATTTAAACTTCAAACTACTTTAAACTTCAAACTACTTTAAACTTCTTCAAACTTATTGGTCCAAACTTTCACAAGCCAACTTAAAGTTTGTCTCGACGAACTTTTTCTAGTTTTTATTATTCTTACTCAAAAATTTCTATATCTAACTCCTCCTAGAGCTTTAACTCTATAAACTCCAAACTCGGGTCAGACCTTCAGACTGTTCTGACTCGAGTTGCATATCTTTTCAGACTGATTTGACTTTCAGATTTCTTAAAAATTAATATTAAAAACCATAAAAATCCCATTGACTTTCATTGCAACATGTTCAAATTGAGCCAAGACTAAGGTGGCCCAGTAGTGTACAACACAAAAACTCAAATCTAAACTCCCTGAAGCCCTAGACTCAATTAAACTACCATTCTATATGTACTAATGAACTTATCTATCTATCAATCTATCTATCTATCTATCTATCTATCTATCTATCTATCTATCTATCTATCTATCTTTCTTTCTTTCTTTCTTTCTAACTAATCTATCTTTCTTTCTTTCTAACTAATCTATCTTTCTTTCTAACTAATCTATCTTTCTTTCTAACTAATCTATCTTTATTTTTATCTTTCTTTCTTTCTAACTAATCTATCTATCTTTTTATCTTTCTTTCTTTCTAACTAATCTATCTATCTTTTATCTTTCTTTCTTTCTAACTAATCTATCTTTTTATCTTTCTTTCTAACTAATCTATCAATCTTTTTATCTTTCTTTCTTTTTCTAACTAATCGTCTCAGGTTACGTATGTAACCCTGGTTCCCTGATAGGGAACGAGACGCTGCGTTTGAGACGCGGTGGGAACGCTCTGCGTGATTACGTCGTGAAGCGCGTGTAAAATCAGTCCAATGGAAGAGCGAGACGTCATAGGCGGGTGACGTCATAGACCAGGAAACTATAAAGCAGCCCTGAAATCAGACCGCGACAGCTTCTGAAAAACCTGAAGCAAGTCGATCAGGGCATGCAGGAAGTATGGCAGGCAAACGCAGCGTCTCGTTCCCTATCAGGGAACCAGGGTTACATACGTAACCTGAGACGTTCCCTTTCAAGGGAACTCGAGCTGCGTTTGAGACGCGGTGGGAACCCTATACCCACTACGCCATAGTGACAAATGCCCATTCTGTGTGAAGTCCTTGCGCACACTAAGAAGCAAGCAACCTCGCCCCAGGAGTGGAGAGGTCAAGGTCATAAAACCTGACACATGTATGCGGAGAGGACCATCCTGCCGCACTACACACATCAAGAAGGGAAACTCCCGAAATTAAGGCCATAGAGGCCGCCATACTCCGAGTAGAATGGGCCCGCACAGCCATAGGTGAAGGCTGTCCGGCCGCTTCATAAGCCAATGAAATAGCCTCGACTATCCATTTACTCATCACCTGTTTAGATGCAGGGCATCCTCTCTTGAGTGACCCAAAACAAACAAATAATTGCTCAGATTTACGCCACAGAGCAGCTCTGTGAACGTAGGCATCTAAAGCCCGGACTGGACATAAAAGGTTAAGCTGTTCCTGATCTGGGGTATTAAAGGGTGGAGAATACAAGGCCTGCCGCCCTATTGGGCCCCCAACATTTAGTGGGATCTTAGGAATATAACCCGGTCTAGGGTAGAGGAATGCTTTCACCATACCAGGTGCAAATTCCAGACATGAAGGAGCAACCGACAGAGCATGTAAATCACCAATTCTCTTGATAGACGAAATAGCAAGGAGAAATATAGTCTTTAGAGTGAGGAATTTTTCTGAAACCTCCTCGATGGGCTCGAAGGGAGCCAAGGCCAGACCCTCAAGTACAATGGCCAAATCCCAAGCCGGTGCTCTAGATTGCAGTGCAGGCCTGAGCCTCAATATACCACGGAGAAAACAAATAATAAGAGGATCTCTCCCAAGAGAAGAAGACCCGAGAGGGGTGATAAGCAGATATAGCCGCTACATACACCTTTAAGGTGGAGGGAGATAATCCAGCAGAGAAACGGTCTTGTAGGAAATCGAGAACTGTACCAACCGGGCAGTTAACAAGATTTAAAAAACGTTCTCCACGCCATGTAGAGAACAGTTTCCATTTCAATGTACATAGTTTTCTCGTGGAAGGAGCTCTGGATTGAAGGATGGTCTCAACGACCTCAGTCGAGAGACCGGATTCTATGAGCTGGGCCCCCTCAGAGGCCAAGCCCACCGTTTCCACAACTCCGTTTAACCCTTTTCTATTATGTGCAGGACCCATAGAGAAATATTTGGCAGAAGTTTCCACGCTGCCAGAAATTCCGATAAGGGAACCAGTCTCTCGAGACTGGCCTCTGGATTTGATTGAACAATCATTTCAGTGCCCTGAAGCGGCGAACCGGCAGGGAACAACCGAACTGACCGTTCTACAACCCTCCTCAGAGGATTGCACGGGGATGCTGACACCTCGGCGCCCTGAAGTGGCGAACCGGCAGGGAACAACCGAACTGGCAGCGCTGCGACCCTCCTCAGAGAGTCGCACCCCAGCAGAACTCCCGGGAGCATTGATATCGGGGGGGGGGGGGGGGGGGGGGGGTGTACAGGTGCAGCCTCGGCCACACCTGCACCATAGCGTCCAGTCCGAGAGGAGCTGGATATGTGAGGGAAACCATAGCGGACAATGGGTTGTATCGTATGATGTTTTCCTTTCGAAAAGATCGACCTGAGCTTGACCAAAGATCTCCCATAGGAGCTCCACCACCTCGGGGTGAAGTCTCCATTCCCCGGGCCTCAGCCCCTGCCTCAACAGGATATCTGCTCTGATATACGAGATCGTCAGTGTGTTGTCCAGACCCTCCGCCGAGCGAACACTCATGATCACTCCCGACTTGTGAGGGAAGCATCCATCGATAGCATTATGCGTCGACAAGAAACCCCCAACACTGGGCCTGGGCGAGGAACCAAGGTTCTTCCACATGACCGAGGCACAAAGGCATAGCCGCGTGACCTTGATCATGCGAAAACGGATTTCCCCTCGGAGAAAACCCCTTGGTCCTGAGCCACCACTGCAGGGGTCTCATGTACAGAAGGCCAAAAGTAATTACGTTGGACGCAGCTGCCATGAGACCCACAGTCTGAAACTGTTTCACAGTGAGTGACTGGCCTAAATAAACCCATATTACACCTAGAAAAGTGGTCCTCCGAGCTGGGAGGATCACACACTTCTTGGCGTTGAGTGGCAACCCCAACATCTTTAAATGAGACAGAACGACATCTCGATGCCGAACTGCCATATGCTCAAATTGAGCTAGGATCAACCAATCGTCGATATAATATTATACGCGAATGCCCTGGAGACTCAAAGGAGCCAGAGCTGCATCCACGCATTTTGTAAAGGTGCAGGG
Organism: Gila orcuttii; assembly: GCA_026230005.1. Lineage (NCBI taxonomy): Eukaryota > Metazoa > Chordata > Actinopteri > Cypriniformes > Leuciscidae > Gila > Gila orcuttii. The sequence goes on from JAPDVR010000005.1 coordinate 42,127,419, forward strand.
TGATAAACCTAGGCCGAATGGAAGAACCCGATACTGGTATGCTTCGCCCCCATTTTTAAAGCGAACCTCAGGAACTTCCTGTGATGAGGATGGATAGATACTTGGAAGTACGCATCCTTCAAGTCTATTGTGACAAACCAGTCCTCGGACTGAATCTGTGATACAATCTGTTTGAGTGTAAGCATTCTGAACTTGAGTTTCTGAACTCTGCTGTTTAAATGGTGCAGATCTAGAATGGGACGCAACCCTCCATCCTTCTTTGGAACAATGAAGTAACGGCTGTAAAACCCTGACTCTCTGCTGGGAGGAGAAACCCTTTCTATAGCTCCTTTTTGAAGAAGTGTCAGTACTTCCTGCTCCATAACCAGAGCCTGCTGTGAGTCCACTACCGTAGAGAGGACCCCTGAAATCTGGGCGGACGAGAACCGAGCTGAATTCTGTAACCCTTTTCTATTATGTGCAGGACCCATAGAGAAATATTTGGCAGAAGTTTCCACGCTGCCAGAAATTCCGATAAGGGAACCAGTCTCTCGAGACTGGCCTCTGGATTTGATTGAATAATCATTTCGGTGCCCTGAAGCGGCGAACCGGCAGGGAACAACCGAACTGACCGTTCTACAACCCTCCTCAGAGGATTGCACGGGGACGCTGACACCTCGGCGCCCTGAAGCGGCGAACCGGCAGGGAACAACCGAACTGGCAGCGCTGCGACCCTCCTCAGAGAGTCGAACCCCAGAGGGCGCCGAGGAGAAACGATTTCTCAAAACCGTCCCTCTTTTTTTTTTTTTCCTTTCGACAAGACTTCTTGTCTAAGCTTTATTAGAGATGACGACAGTCCTCAGATTTGCCTACCTCTAACTAGCTTAGTTCCTACGACCCTCCTCGGAGGATCGTAGGAAAAAGCAGGCACCTCGGCACCCTGAAACGGCGAACCGGCGAACCGGCAGGGAGACCGAACTGACTGCTCTACGACCCTCCTCGGAGGATCGTATGGGGACGCTGACACCTCGGTGCCCTGAACGGCGAACCGGCAGGGAACAACCGAACTGGCAGCGCTGCGACCCTCCTCAGAGAGTCGCACCCCAGAGGGCGCCGAGGAGAAACGATTTCTCAAAACCGTCCCTACCCCGTAGGGGACCACCCTTAGAAGCCTGATAGCCTCGGCATCAGGTCTTCTTCTTTGCACTCTATGCCAGTTTCAGGAACATAGATTGGTGAGGAAGAAACCTCTGGAACGCCACTGAAAGATTTAGTTTTCTTGAAAGCGGAGTGTCCAGAAGAACAGACATTTTTATCTTTCTTTTTCTTTGTCTTTATATCAGAAAAACGTATTCATATAAACATATATACATATATATATATATATATATTCTCAAATATATTCTCGAATAGAGTCAATGCTGACATCCTCACATTCATCTATGTCCTTAAATACTTTACCCATCAGTACTGCCTAATAAAATTTATTTATTATTAAAGATGGCTGGTGGGTAACGTCGGGGTTAAAAATGATGACGCCGACTCGGGAGAGAGAAAGCTCGCAAGCGTCTCTATAATCCAAGGCACTGTCATACCATGATACTTAATACCCATAACATTACTCTAGTTAGACGTTTGGGTATTAAGTTACACATAAAATAAAAACCGGTTTATTCCACGATCTCGACACCTCAGTGTGGAGATAGGGAAAAACCAGTAGTCCCCGACGAGGAGGCTGAGATACAGAGTTTTCCTGTTTTTTTAGATATATTTCATCTAATAAACTCTTTTTATTTTCACTCTCATAATGTTCAGCTGTCCAGTAAATATTTAACTAGCAAAAGCATTAGAAAAACCTCCTTTTAAAAGCTCCTCTTTATTCAACAGAGTTATGAGCTGCCTATTTATTGAAAAATCAAACATCTGCCTTTTTCTTCATATTTTTATTTGTTTTGTTCACTTTTTCTTAACAAAACACTAACGATACCAATTCCTCGGAACTGGAAATCGCAGCACACTGGATCTGCAGGTGAAAGCTGAGATAGGGCGGGGCCCGTCCCAACCCACGCTATCAGATCCGTTTTCGAACCCCAAAATGCGAGTCGCCGCCGTGTCTAGGCAACAGCGGGACCCGCGCGGGGAGCGCAAACCGAACCGTCCTCCTCAAAGAACGATCGGCGAGAGCGGAGCGTCTTTATAGATAGACTCATACAATGCTCACAATCAGCCCCCTCGAGGACTGACTGGGCATGCTCCACTCCCAAACAAGCAACACAAAGCTGATGTGTGTCCCCACCCGTAATATAACGAGGGCAGGGAACGACACACCGTCTATAATCTTGCTTGCTCGCTATAATAATGATAGATATATTGGGCTTGACAGACAACAATAAATAGACAAGGACAGATATACAGAGAGCGCTTGCTGAAGGTACAGAAGCTGTCGCGGTCTGATTTCAGGGCTGCTTTATAGTTCCCTTTCAAGGGAACTCGAGCTGCGTTGAGACGCGGTGGGAACGCTCTGCGTGATTGCGTCGTGAAGCACGTGTATAATCAGTCCAATGGAAGAGCGAGACGTCATAGGCGGGTGACGTCATAGACCAGGAAGCTATAAAGCACACCAGAAAACAGACCGCGACAGCTTCTGTTGCCTTCAGCAAGCGCTCTCTGTATACTGTCCTTGTCTATTTACTGTTGTCTGTCACAAGCACATTATCTATCTATATATATATATATATATATATATTATGGCGAAACAAGAATTCAAGCGTTGTGTTGTCCCTTGCCCTCGTTTTATCACGGGTGGGGACACACATCAGCTTTGTGTTGCTTGTTTGGGAGTGGAGCATGCCCAGTCAGTTCTCGAGGGAGCTGACTGTGAGCATTGCGAGAAGCTGTCCGTGAGGACGCTCCGCTCTCGCCGGGCGTTCTTTGAGGAGGCAGTTCGGTTCGCGCTCCCCGAGGTGCGGGTCCCGCTGCTGCCGAGGCACAGCGAAGGCTTTCATCTTGGGGTTCGCATATGGATCTAGTAGCGGGGCTTGAGACGGGCCCAGCCCTTTCTCAACCCTAACCTGCTGGATCCGGTGCCTCTGCCCAGGAAGGAGCCCGCGCTGCGGCTTCTCCTTCCCAGGTTGGGGCACCATTGCTGAGGCTATCCAGTTCTGAGGATCTGGATGTCGTCAGTGTTGATATGGGGGATTTTGAGTCTTCGCCAGCTCATGCCTCCAGTAATGATGAGGAGCTTATGGAGGTTTTATCTCGTGCTGTAGCTAGATTAAATATTGAATGGCCAGCCGATGATTCTCAGAGTGTTTCTAAGAAAAGTTTATTAGATGAAAGATTTCTACCATCTATAACACAGCCTCCACGTCGGGGACTCCCGTTTTTTCCCGATCTCCACAATGAGGTTTCGAGATCGTGGAATAAACCGGCGTCATTCAGAGTATTTAACCCACAAACTTCCAACTACAGTAATGTTTTGGGTGCATCTGACTATGGTTATTTGACGGTGCCTCGGGCTGAAGAGACGCTCGCGAGCTATCTCTCTCCCGAGTCATCGTCATCATTAAAAGCCCCGACGTTACCCACCAAGCCATTAAAATCTACATCTTCGCTGGTGGGTAAAGCTTATTCGGCAGCAGGTCAGGCTGTGTCATGTCTGCATACTATGTCTATACTGCAGGCATACCAGGCTGATCTGCTGAAGGATATCGATGAACGTGAGGAAGTCAGCGCTGACGCAATTCGAGAATTGCGTCGCGCAACAGACCTGTCTCTCCGGGCCACTAAGGAGACGGCCAAATCAGTGGAACGTTCTATGGCAGCCCTGGTGGCCACGGAGAGGCATCTTTGGTTAAATCTGTCTGATATAAAAGATAAAGATAGGTCTGTTCTTCTGGACGCGCCACTGTCACCTTCAAGTTTGTTCGGCGACGCTATCAATTGTGTCGTCGATAGGTTTCAAGAAACGAAAAAACAATCGGCTGCGTTCCAGAGGTTTCTTCCTCGACGTTTCGATGTCCCCGAGACTGCTGGGCGGAAAATGATTATTAAATCCGAGCAGTCTCGTCCGAGTACAAGCTCCTCACAGCACAGAGTGCATCAAAAACAGAGCGTCGCCACTCGGGCTCCTCCACAATCTGGGGAACCTGGGTGGCGGTCGCAGTCCAGGCCAGCTAGGGGTAGGCAAGATCTGAGGACTGTCATCTCTAAGAAGGCTTGGGCTAAGAAGAAGTCCTGACGCCCAAGGCGTCAGGCTTCTGAGGGTGGTCCCCTCCGAGGAGGGACGTTTTCGAGAAATCGTTCATCCTCGGCACCCTCTGGGGGGCGATTCTCTGAGGAGAGTCGCAGCGCTGCCACATCGGTTGTTCCCTGCCGGTTCGCCGCTTCAGGGCACCGAGGTGTCAGCGTCCCCATACGATTCTCCGAGGAGGATCGTAGAACGGTCAGTTCGGTTGTTCCCTGCCGGTTCGCCGCTTCAGGGCACCAAAATATCCGTACAACCGAATCCCGAGGCCAGTCTCGAGAGACTGTAGAATTTTACTAAGTCCCCTTAGTAGAATTTCTGGCAGCGTGGAAACTACTGCCAAATATTTCTCAGTGGGTCCTGCATATAATAGAAAACGGTTACAGAATTCAGTTCGGTTCTCGTCCGCCCAGATTTCAAGGGGTCCTTCCCACAGTGGTGGACCCGAGGCAGGCTCGGGTCATGGAGCTAGAAGTACTGACGCTTCTGCGGAAAGGGGCTATAGAAAGGGTTTCTCCTCCCAGCAGAGAGTCAGGGTTTTACAGCCGTTACTTCATCGTTCCCAAGAAGGATGGGGGGTTGCGTCCTATTCTAGATCTGCGTCAGTTAAACAGCAGAGTTCAGAAACTCAAGTTCAAGATGCTTACACTCAAACAGATTGTATCACAGATTCAGTCCGAGGACTGGTTTGTCACAATAGACTTGAAGGACGCTTACTTTCATGTATCCATTCATCCTCATCACAGGAAGTTCCTGAGGTTTGCTTTCGGGGGCGAAGCATACCAATATCGGGTCCTTCCATTCGGCCTAGGTTTATCACCCCGCACCTTTACGAAATGCGTGGATGCAGCGCTGGCTCCTCTGAGACTCCAGGGCATTCGCGTATTAAACTATATCGACGACTGGTTGATCCTGGCTCGTTCCGAGCAGTTGGCAGTTCGGCATCGAGATGTCGTTCTGTCTCACATAAAGAGGTTGGGGTTGCGGCTAAACACCAAGAAGAGTGTTCTCCTCCCAGCCCAGAGGACCACTTTTTTAGGGGTGATGTGGGATTCGACAACTATGCAAGCACGATTGTCTCCAGCACGTATTTCTGTGATTCTCACAGCCGTAAAGATGGTAAAACTAGGCCAGTCACTCACTGTGAAACAGTTCCAGAGACTGGTGGGTCTCATGGCAGCTGCGTCCAACGTAATTACTTTTGGCCTTCTGCACATGAGACCCCTGCAGTGGTGGCTCAGGACCAAGGGGTTTTCTCCGAGGGGAAATCCGTTTCGCACGATCAAGGTTACGCGGCAATGCCTACGTGCCTTGGTCATGTGGAAGAAACCTTGGTTCCTCGCCCAAGGCCCAGTTTTGGGGGCTTCTTGTCGACGCGTAACGCTATCGACGGATGCTTCCCTCACAGGCTGGGGGGCGGTCATGAGTGGCCGCTCGGCGACAGGTGTCTGGCAGGACCATCAGCTTTCGTGGCATATAAACCGACTAGAGATGATGGCGGTATTTCAGGCTCTCAAATACTTCCTGCCAGACCTGAGAGGCCATCATGTGCTTGTCCGCGCAGACAACACATCGGTGGTCTCTTACATCAACCACCAAGGGGGTCTGAGGTCCCGATTATTATGCAAACTGGCTCATCAGATCCTCCTATGGGTCCAGGGGAAATTACTGTCACTCAGGGCAGTTTATATTCCAGGGCGTTTGAATGTGGGAGCAGATATCCTGTCAAGGCAGGGGCTGAGGCCCGGGGAGTGGAGACTTCACCCCGAGGTGGTGGAGCTCCTATGGGTGAACTATGGTCAAGCTCAGGTAGATCTTTTCGCATCTTACGATACAACCCATTGTCAGCTTTGGTTCTCCCTCACATATCCAGCTCCTCTCGGACTGGACGCTATGGTACAGGTGTGGCCGATGCTGCACCTGTACGCATTCCCCCCGATATCATTGCTTCCGGGAGTTCTGGAGAGGGTTCGCCAAGAAGGGGCTCATCTACTATTAGTAGCCCCGCACTGGCCGACCCGAGTGTGGTTCTCGGACCTAGTGTCCCTCCTTCACGGCTCTCCCATGGAGATTCCTGTCAGAAGGGACTTGTTATCTCAAGCAGGGGGCACGATATTTCACCCTCGCCCGGAGTTGTGGAAACTGTGGGCTTGGCCTCTGAGGGGGCCCAGCTCTTAGAATCTGGTCTCTCGACTGAGGTCGTTGAGACCATCCTTCAATCCAGAGCTCCTTTCACGAGGAAACTATATTCATTGAAATGTAAACTGTTCTCTACATGGTGTGGAGAACGCTTTTTAAATCCTGTTAACTGCCCGGTTGGTACAGTTCTCGATTTCCTTCAAGACCATTTCTCTGCTGGATTATCTCCCTCCACTTTAAAGGTGTACGTAGCGGCTATATCTGCTTATCGCTCCCCTCTGGGGGCTTCTTCTCTTGGGAGAGATCCTCTTATTATTCGTTTTCTTCGTGGTACATTGAGGCTGAGGCCTGCACTGCACTCTAGAGCACCGGCTTGGGATTTGGCCATTGTACTTGAGGGTCTGGCACTGGCTCCCTTCGAGCCTATTGAAGAGGTTTCAGAGAAATTCCTTACACTAAAAACTCTATTTCTTCTCGCTATTTCTTCTATCAAGAGAATTGGAGATCTGCAAGCCTTGTCGGTGGCTCCTTCATGTCTGGAATTTGCACCTGGTATGGTGAAAGCATTTTTACACCCTAGGCCGGGTTACATTCCTAAGGTCCCCGCTAATGTGGGGGGCCCTATTGTGCTGCAGGCTTTTTGCCCTCCACCTTTCATTACCCCAGATCAGGAAAGTCTCAATCTGTTATGTCCCGTTAGGGCTTTGGATGCCTACGTTCACAGAGCTGCCCTGTGGCGTAGATCAGAGCAGTTATTTGTCTGCTTCGGTTCAACCAAGAAAGGTTGCCCGGCATTGAGACAGGTAATGAGCAAGTGGGTAGTTGAGGCTATCTCACTTGCTTATGAAGCGGCCGGACAGCCTTCACCTATGGCTGTCCGTGCCCATTCTACTAGGAGTATGGCTGCCTCTAAGGCTTTAATTTCGGGGGTTTCCCTTCAGGACGTTTGTAATGCGGCAGGCTGGTACTCACCGCATACATTTGTCAGATTTTACGACCTAGACCTCTCCACTCCCGGGGCTAGGCTGCTTGTTTCTTAGTGTGCGCAAGGACTCCACACAGAACGGGCATTTCTCATTATGGCGTAGTGGATATGGGGTTCCCACTGCGTCTCAACGCAGCTCGAGTTCCCTTGAAAGGGAACGTCTCAGGTTACGTATGTAACCCTGGTTCCCTGAGAGGGAACGAGACGCTGCGTTCTCCTGCCATACTTCCTGCATGCCCTGATCGACTTGCTTCAGGCCTTTTCAGAAGCTGTCGCGGTCTGTTTTCTGGTGTGCTTTATAGCTTCCTGGTCTATGACGTCACCCGCCTATGACGTCTCGCTCTTCCATTGGACTGATTATACACGTGCTTCACGACGCAATCACGCAGAGCGTTCCCACCGCGTCTCAACGCAGCGTCTCGTTCCCTCTCAGGGAACCAGGGTTACATACGTAACCTGAGACGTTTCCTGGTCTATGACGTCACCTATGTCGTAGTGGGCTTCCATTGGACTGATTTTACACGCGCTTCACGACGTAATCACGCAGAGCGTTCCCACCGCGTCTCAAACGCAGCTCGAGTTCCCTTGAAAGGGAACTATCTATCTTTTTATCTTTCTTGCTTTCTAACTAATCTATCTATCTTTTTATCTTTCTTTCTTTCTAACTAATCTATCTATCTTTCTTTCTAACTAATCAATCTTTTTTCATTCTGACTAATCTATCCATATTTCTTTCTTTCTAACTAAATAATCTTTTTTCTTTCTGACTAATCTATCTATCTTTCTTTCTTTCTAACTAATCTATCTTTCTTTCTTACTAATCTATCTTTCTTTCTTTCTTTCTTTCTAACTAATCTATCTTTTTTCTTTCTAACTAATCTATCTTTCATTCTTTCTGACTAATCTTTCTTTCTTTCTGACTAATCTATCTTTCTTTCTTTCTTTCTTTCTTTCTTTCTAACTAATCTATCTATCTTTTTATCTTTCTTTCTTTCTAACTAATCTATCTTTCTTTCTTTCTAACTAATCAATCTATCTTTCTGACTAATCTATCTATCTTTCATTCTTTCTAACTAATCTATCAATCTTTTTTTCTAACTAATCTATCTTTTTTCTTTCTAACTTATCTATCTTTCATTCTTTCTGACTAATCTTTCTTTCTTTCTGACTAATCTATCTTTCTTTCTTTCTTTCTAACTAATCTATCTATCTTTTTATCTTTTTTTCTTTCTAACTAATCTATCTTTCTTTCTTACTAATCTATCTTTCTTTCTTTCTTTCTTTCTTTCTAACTAATCTATCAATCTTTCTTTCTAACTAATCTATCTTTTTTTCTATCTAATCAATCTATCTTTCTTTCTAACTAATCAATCTTTTTTCATTCTGTCTAATCTATCCATATTTCTTTATTTCTAACTAATCAATCTTTTTTCTTTCTGACTAATCTATCTATCTTTCTTTCTAACTAATCTATCTTTCTTTCTTTCTAACTAATCTATCTATCTTTCTTTCTTTCTAACTAATCTATCTTTCTTTCTTTCTAACTAATCTATCTATCTTTTTATCTTTCTTTCTAACTAATCTATCTATCTTTTTTCTTTCTAACTAATCTATATTTCTTTGTTTCTAACTAATCAATCTATCTTTCTTTCTAACTAATGTAAATATCTTTCTTTCTAACTAATCAATCTTTTTTCATTCTGAATAATCTATCCATATTTCTTTCTTTCTAACTAATCAATGTTTTTTTCTTTCGAACTAATCTATCTATCTTTCTTTCTTTCTAACTAATCTATCTTTCTTTCTTTTTAACTAATCTATCTTTCTTTCTTTCTAACTAATCTATCTTTCTTTCTAACTAATCTATCTATCTTTCTTTCTAACTAATCTATCTTTCTTTCTTTCTAACTAATCTATCTTTCTTTCTTTCTAACTAATCTATCTATCCTTCTTTCTAACTAAGCAATCTTTTTTCATTCTGACTAATCTATCCATATTTCTTTCTTTCTAACTAATCAATCTTTTTTCTTTCTGACTAATCCATCTATCTTTCTTTCTTTCTAACTAATCTATCTTTCTTTCTTACTAATCTATCTTTCTTTCTTTCTTTCTAACTAATCTATCAATCAATCAATCTTTCTTTCTAACTAATCTATCTTTTTTCTTTCTAACTAATCTATCTTTCATTCTTTCTGACTAATCTTTCTTTCTTTCTGACTAATCTATCTTTCTTTCTTTCTTTCTTTCTTTCTTTCTTTCTAACTAATCTATCTATCTTTTTATCTTTCTTTCTTTCTAACTAATCTATCTTTCTTTCTTTCTAACTAATCAATCTATCTTTCTGACTAATCTATCTATCTTTCATTCTTTCTAACTAATCTATCAATCTTTCTTTCTAACTAATCTATCTTTTTTCTTTCTAACTTATCTATCTTTCATTCTTTCTGACTAATCTTTCTTTCTTTCTGACTAATCTATCTTTCTTTCTTTCTTTCTAACTAATCTATCTATCTTTTTATCTTTTTTTCTTTCTAACTAATCTATCTTTCTTTCTTACTAATCTATCTTTCTTTCTTTCTTTCTTTCTTTCTTTCTTTCTTTCTAACTAATCTATCAATCTTTCTTTCTAACTAATCTATTTTTTTCTTTCTAACTAATCTATCTTTCATTCTTTCTGACTAATCTTTCTTTCTTTCTGACTAATCTATCTTTCTTTCTTTCTTTCTTTCTTTCTAACTAATCTATCTTTTTTATATCTAATCAATCTATCTTTCTTTCTAACTAATCAATCTTTTTTCATTCTGTCTAATCTATCCATATTTCTTTCTTTCTAACTAATCAATCTTTTTTCTTTCTGACTAATCTATCTATCTTTCTTTCTAACTAATCTATCTTTCTTTCTTTCTAACTAATCTATCTATCTTTGTTTCTTTCTAACTAATCTATCTTTCTTTCTTTCTAACTAATCTATCTTTCTTTCTTTCTAACTAATCTATCTATCTTTTTATCTTTCTTTCTTTCTAACTAATCTATCTATCTTTTTTCTTTCTAACTAATCTATATTTCTTTGTTTCTAACTAATCAATCTATCTTTCTTTCTAACTAATGTAAATATCTTTCTTTCTAACTAATCAATCTTTTTTCATTCTGAATAATCTATCCATATTTCTTTCTTTCTAACTAATCAATCTTTTTTCTTTCGAACTAATCTATCTATCTTTCTTTCTTTCTAACTAATCTATCTTTCTTTCTTTCTAGCTAATCTATCTATCTTTCTTTCTTTCGAACTAATCTATCTTTCTTTCTTTCTAACTAATCTATCTTTCTTTCTTTCTAACTAATCTATCTATCTTTCTTTCTAACTAATCTATCTTTCTTTCTTTCTAACTAATCTATCTTTCTTTCTTTCTTTCTAACTAATCTATCTTTCTTTCTTTCTAACTAATCTATCTTTCTTTCTAACTAATCTATCTATCTTTTTTCTTTCTAACTAATCTTTCTTTCTAACTAACTAATCTATCTATATTTCTTTCTTTCTTTCTAACTAATCTATCTTTTTTCTTTCTGACTAATCTATCCATATTTCTTTCTTTCTAACTAATCTATCTATCTTTCTTTTTAACTAATCTATCTTTCTTTCTTTCTAACTAATCTATCTTTCTTTCTAACTAATCTATCTATCTTTCTTTCTAACTAATCTATCTTTCTTTCTTTCTAACTAATCTATCTTTCTTTCTTTCTAACTAATCTATCTTTCTTTCTTTCTGACTAATCTTTCTTTCTTTCTGACTAATCTATCTTTCTTTCTTTCTTTCTTTCTAACTAATCTATCTATCTTTTTATCTTTCTTTCTTTCTAACTAATCTATCTTTCTTTCTTTCTAACTAATCAATCTATCTTTCTGACTAATCTATCTATCTTTCTTTCTTTCTAACTAATCTATCAATCTTTCTTTCTAACTAATCTATCTTTTTTCTTTCTAACTTATCTATCTTTCATTCTTTCTGACTAATCTTTCTTTCTTTCTGACTAATCTATCTTTCTTTCTTTCTTTCTAACTAATCTATCTATCTTTTTATCTTTTTTTCTTTCTAACTAATCTATCTTTCTTTCTTACTAATCTATCTTTCTTTCTTTCTTTCTTTCTTTCTTTCTAACTAATCTATCAATCTTTCTTTCTAACTAATCTATTTTTTTCTTTCTAACTAATCTATCTTTCATTCTTTCTGACTAATCTTTCTTTCTTTCTGACTAATCTATCTTTCTTTCTTTCTTTCTTTCTAACTAACTAATCTATCTTTTTTTCTATCTAATCAATCTATCTTTCTTTCTAACTAATCAATCTTTTTTCATTCTGTCTAATCTATCCATATTTCTTTCTTTCTAACTAATCAATCTTTTTTCTTTCTGACTAATCTATCTATCTTTCTTTCTAACTAATCTATCTTTCTTTCTTTCTAACTAATCTATCTATCTTTCTTTCTAACTAATCTATCTTTCTTTCTTTCTAACTAATCTATCTTTCTTTCTTTCTAACTAATCTATCTATCTTTTTATCTTTCTTTCTTTCTAACTAATCTATCTATCTTTTTTCTTTCTAACTAATCTATATTTCTTTGTTTCTAACTAATCAATCTATCTTTCTTTCTAACTAATGTAAATATCTTTCTTTCTAACTAATCAATCTTTTTTCATTCTGAATAATCTATCCATATTTCTTTCTTTCTAACTAATCAATCTTTTTTCTTTCGAACTAATCTATCTATCTTTCTTTCTTTCTAACTAATCTATCTTTCTTTCTTTCTAGCTAATCTATCTATCTTTCTTTCTTTCGAACTAATCTATCTTTCTTTCTTTCTAACTAATCTATCTTTCTTTCTTTCTAACTAATCTATCTATCTTTCTTTCTAACTAATCTATCTTTCTTTCTTTCTTTCTAACTAATCTATCTTTCTTTCTTTCTAACTAATCTATCTTTCTTTCTAACTAATCTATCTATCTTTTTTCTTTCTAACTAATCTATCTTTCTTTCTAACTAACTAATCTATCTATCTTTCTTTCTTTCTTTCTAACTAATCTATCTTTTTTCTTTCTGACTAATCTATCCATATTTCTTTCTTTCTAACTAATCTATCTATCTTTCTTTTTAACTAATCTATCTTTCTTTCTTTCTAACTAATCTATCTTTCTTTCTAACTAATCTATCTATCTTTCTTTCTAACTAATCTATCTTTCTTTCTTTTTTAACTAATCTATCTATCTTTCTTTCTAACTAATCTATCTTTCTTTCTTTTTTAACTAATCTATCTATCTTTTTTCTTTATAACTAATCTATATTTCTTTCTTTATAACTAATCTATATTTTTCTTTCTGACTAATCTATCCATATTTCTTTCTTTATAACTAATCTATATTTTTTCTTTCTAACTAATCTATCTTTTTCTTTCTGACTAAATCTATCCATATTTCTTTCTTTCTAACTAATCTATCTTTTTCTTTCTGACTAATCTATCCATATTTCTTTCTTTCTAACTAATCTATCTTTCCCTTTCGTCCTGGGAACTCCGACGTGTCGTCGGGGGAGTTCCCCTGACGAATTAGGATCACGCTAGGGAGACCAATTGCCTTCGAGTGAATTAAAACGAGCCAATGAAAATTGGCATGCAAGATTTGCATTCCGCGACCCGCCTACCAGCGCGGGTATAAAAGGCGGAAGTAAACATTGCGCAATGCTTTTAGCTTCGGAGCCGACCGATTGTGTCCTCTTTGAGTGAGTGAGCTTTAAGATTGTATTTTTCTTACGCTCTACGAGTCTGCTGTTTCGGGAGGGGATCTCTCTGTGTTGGTGAGATGGCGTTTCAGCGACCGCGCGGTTTCCTGTCTGCCGGCTGCGTCTATATGCTGTTCATTCAAAAGTTGTTTTCACAGCTGGTAAACGGTTGAGTGCGCACAGCGGGCTTGCAGTTTCCCCGCTGTGTTGCCGCGTTGGGTCCTTGTGTGCTTCAGCACGATAGAGAGAGTACTTTCTCCCTGAAAGAGCAACACGAGTGAAGATCGCGTCCTTTTCAGGATGACGTTTCACTCGTGTGTTTCTGGATGCGATCGTTTCCTGTCCTTATTTGACGGCCACGTTCATTGTTTCACATGCCTAATCAGTGTGTGAGACTACGTTCGTGGGTGGTTCATGTTCTCCCAGGAGTGCATGACCACATCGGCACGTTGTTCGTCTCCCCTTTCTCGTAAAGGCTTGAGCCGCTCAGCGCGCCGTGTGCCGTCGAGCGCCGGCTGACAGCGCGGGTTGTCACGGCAACCCAGCGCGCGTCATTCGGCGCTCAAGATGCGCGGTCAAGATCAAGACTCATGTGCCTCTATGAGGTGAGTCCCTTTTCTTATTTCCCGATCTAGTTTCTCTTCTGGTGCACCAGAAGAGGGCTACTTTGGCGAATAACATTGGTGATCTGAGGGTTTCAGTGAGCACGAACCACTCACTCCTCTAGCGCATCGCAAACATGCTGAGACTGTGTTCGTGGGTGGTTTATGCTTTCTTATGAGAGCATGACCACGTCGGCACGTTGTTCGCCTTGCCTGAAGGCTTGAGCACCCAGCGTTCTGTGTGTCATCGAAGCGATGGCCACGTTCACTATCTTGCATGCCTGGTTGACGGCCACGATCACTGTTTCACATGCCTAATCAGTGTGTTGAGACTGCGTTCGTGGGTGGTTCATGTTCTTTCAGGAGTGCATGACCATGTCGGCACGTTGTTCGCTTCCCCTTTCTCGTAAAGGCTTGAGCCGCTCAGCGTGCCGTGTGCCGTCGAGGCTTTCGGATGGGATTCTGGTCCTTCTCATGAGGGACCAAGCATTTCATTCGGGGCCCCAGGGAGGACAGATGTCGATCGCTACATCGGAGAGAGGGCTGTTATACTCTGAAAATGATGCTGAGTTCCTACTATAATGGTGTTTCTCATGCTGAAGATTCAGACTTAACAGCCACACTTTCCTGGGCTGTTCTAAAGTGCCTGGATGTGTGTGAAGAATTTTGGCAGTATGGAAGCATTTTGGTGCCAATATGGCAAGCCAAACATGCCTAAATCTGCAGAAGTTTTTCCTCTCTCGCTACCACTGCACGTGCGTAGTTCTAACTCAGGGTTGAGCTGTGCTTAGTGACTGACCGTGATTAGTCACAGCGCTGGCCCTCGGTTAGACGATGTCCACACTGGTGGTCCAGAAGCACCTCACAACCAGCCCGCTCGGAGTTTGTTTTCCCCCCAGCAAAGGGAAGGGAAACAACCCTGAGAGGAGCGACCCAGACTTCTGTTCCGCCGCTGGTTATCCAGTAATCAGCGGTACCCAAAGTTTGAGCAGTCCATTTCCTCTGAGTCGTTCACGGGCCCCAGCGCTCAGATGGCAGTGAGGGCTACGGCCTTGTCACTCTCGTCTCTCGCTGGGTGAGGGGAAACCAGGACTCGATGCCCCCGGGCCTTGTTCCTCGTTTCCCCTCACGGTCGAGACTGGCAGTATAATAAGACCAGTTTCCTCCGTCCGAGAGGGTCAGAATGGCAGTGCGTGCCGACCCCGAGCTGCACCACTCCCGTTCCCCTGTCCCCAGCTTGCAGATAGCAGTGACGCAGCCTCGGCTGCGTCGCTCCGGTCTGCAGCTGGGCCCGGAGGCGCAGAGACCAGGACACGAGGAGTCAGGGCCTCGTTCTTCGTCTCTCCCCCTCCCTTCGCCACCGGGCAGCCCGCAGCAGAATGCCCACTGGCCTTCTCTGTCGTCTGCCCTCAGGTGGAAGCAGGTTGGTGTCAAGTTAAAACGCCCAGACCCTGCTCTTGGTCGCTACAGTGCCACCAGGGCCAGGTCCCTGCCTTCCACCTCGCTGCCCCTCTGCGGGTACGCCGGTGGTTCGGGTGGGTTTGTTGAGACCGTATCTGGAAGCCTGGCTAAAAAACGCTTCCGGGTCCGTCCCGATGGCTCATCCGCACCGTCCGGTTCGGCTATGCAATTCAGTGTGCACGCCGGCCTCCCAAGTCCAGGGGCGTCCACTTCACCCGTGTGCGGTCGGTGGACGCCCCTGTCTTGAGGAAAGAGATCGATGTCCTGCTGGCGAAGGACGTGATCGAGCCGGTCCCTCCTGCCGAGATGAGGTCTGGGTTTTACAGCCCCTACTTCATTGTACCCAAGAAAGGCGGTGGGTTACGGCCAATCCTGGACCTGCGTGTTTTGAATCGGGCCCTGCACAAACTCCCGTTCAAAATGCTTACGCAGAAGCGCATTTTCGAGTGCATCCGTCCCCAGGATTGGTTTGCAGCGATCGACCTGAAGGACGCGTGCTTTCACGTCTCGATTCTCCCTCGACACAGACCGTTTCTTCGGTTTGCTTTCGAGGGTTGAGCGTATCAGTACAAGGTCTTACCCTTCGGGCTGGCCCTGTCGCCTCGTGTCTTCACGGAAGTCGCGGAGGCGGCCATTGTTCCCATGAGAGAACAAGGTGTTCGCATTCTCAACTATCTCGACGACTGGCTCATTCTAGCCCACTCGTGAGATGTGTTGTGCGATCACAGGGACATGGTGCTTCGGCACCTCAGCCAGTTGGGGCTTCAGGTCAACTGGGACAAGAGCAAACTCTGCCCCATGCAGAGAATCTCTTATCTCGGTATGGAGCTGGACTCGGTCGTCCAGACTGCGTGCCTCACGGAGGAACGCGTCCAGTCGGTGCTCACCTGCCTCAGGTCTTTTTGAGGCAGGACAGCGGTTCCACTGAAACAATTTCAGAGGCTCCTGGGGCATATGGCAGCCGCAGTAACGCCGCTCGGCCTGTTACATATGAGACCGCTTCAGCGCTGGCTCCACGATCGAGTCCCGAGGTGGGCGTGGCACAGCGGCACGTTCCGGGTCAAAGTGACCCCGCACTGTCGCCAAACCTTCTCCCCGTGGTCAGATCCTGCGTTTCTACGGGCCGGAGTGCCCCTAGTCCTGGTTTCCAGGCATACTGTGGTTTTCACAGATGCCTCTGCCACCGGGTGGGGGGCCACGTACAACGGGCATGCAGTTCTGGTCTGTGGACGGGGCCTCAACTGCATTGGCACATCAACTGCCTAGAGTTGCAAGCAGTACGTCTAGCCCTGCGTCGCCTCAAGGGGTTTCTCAGACACAGGCACGTACTGGTCCGTACGGACAGCACTGCGACCGTTGCGTACATCAACCATCAAGGTGGTCTACGCTCCCGTCGCATGTCGCGACTCGCCTCCCACCTCCTCCTATGGAGTCAGAAGCATCTGAGGTCGCTTCGTGCCGTTCACATTCCAGGGGAGCTCAACCGTGTGGCAGACGAGCTCTCACGGTTGCCTCCCCTGCCAGGAGAATGGCGACTCCATCCCCAGGCGGTCCAGCTGATTTGGAGTGTCTTTGGAGCCGCACAGGTAGATCTGTTTGCGTCTCCAGACACGACCCATTGCCAGTGGTTTTTCTCCCTGACCGAGGGAACCCTTGGCACGGACGCCCTGGCTCACAGCTGGCCCCGGGACCTACGCAAGTATGCATTTCCCCCAGTGAGCCTTCTTGCACAGACACTGTGCAAGGTCAGGGAGGACGAGGAGCAGGTCCTTCTGGTGGCGCCGTATTGGCCCACCAGGACTTGGTTCACGGAACTCATGCTCCTCGCGACAGCCCTCCTTGTCCGATTCCTCTGAGGAAGGACCTTCTTTCTCAGAGATGGGGCACTCTATGGCACCCGTGTCCAGACCTCTGGAAACTCCATGTCTGGTCCCTGGACGGGACGCGGAGGTTCCAGGTGGTCTACCACAGTGGTAGACACCATCACTTCCGCTAGAGCCCCCTCTACGAGGCGCCTCTATGCGTTGAAGTGGAACCTGTTCGTCGATTGGTGTTTCTCCCGTCAGGAGGACCCCCGAACTTGCCCGATCGGAGTCGTGCTTTCCTTCCTGCAAGATGGGTTGGAGCGGAGGCTGTCCCCCTCCACCCTCAAAGTGTATGTCGCCGCAATAGCCGCACATCACGATGCAATAGAAGGTAAGTCCTTGGGGAAGCACGACCTGGTCATCAGATTCCTTGAGGGTGCTAGGAGGTTAAATCCACCTCGTGTTTTGCACTCTGTACCCTCTTGGGACCTAGCTCTGGTTTAGAGCTCTTCAGGGTCCTCCCTTTGAGCCTTTGCTGACTGTAGAGCTTAATTTCCTGTCCATCAAGACAGCGCTCTTGTTAGCTTTGGCCTCTTTCAAGAGGGTCGGGGATCTGCAGGCTTTTTCGGTCGACGAATCGTGCCTAGAGTTCGGGCCGGGCCTTTCTCACGTTGTATTGAGACCCCGGCTCGGATATGTGCCCAAGGTTCCTACCACACCCTTCGTGGACCAGGTAGTGAACCTGCAAGCACTGCCCCAGGAGGAGGCAGACCCAGCCCTAGCTTTTCTCTGTCCCGTCCGCGCTCTGCGGGTTTATATTGACAGAACGCAAAGCTTCAGAACCTCAGATCAGCTCTTTGTCTGTTACGGAGGCCAGCAGAAGGGGAAGGCCGTCTCCAAGCAGAGGTTAGCCCACTGGCTAGTGGATGCTATCACCCGAGCGTATGAATCTCTGGGTGAGCCTTGTCCTCCCAGGTTGCGTGCTCACTCTATTAGAGGTGTTGCCGCTTCCTGGGCTTTGGCTCAAGGCGCCTCGCTGACAGACATCTGTGGAGCTGCGGGCTGGGCGACACCGAACACGTTCGCTAGGTTCTATAGCCTTCGTGTGGAACCTGTTTCCTCCCGAGTTCTGGCTACGGCCAGTGGGTCGAGGGAATAGGTTGTGTCGGCTTGCTACGCCACTCCGCCTCGCAGCGGATACGTGCGTTCTTGCTCCGTATGGCGCCCTACGTCGGTGAGCCTCGTGAGTTCCTCCTTCACCCTTCCGGTGCTGGGCGTGGCGGACCGCCCGGCACCAGGTCTGCTACCTCTAGTAAGGAGTTGCTAGTAGACTGGGTGCTCCAGTGGTTTCTATTGTGACCCATGATGCCACGTGCAGTTCAGCCGTGTCTTCCCCTTGACGGACGTGTTCGTCGTCCCTGTTGAGTACGCTCCCACTTCCCTTGGATTGGGACTACCTCAGGGACTGCCATATGTTTCACTATTCCTTCGGGCTAGTATATATGTGTATTCCTGGCCTTCCTCAGTCAGGCTGGGGCTTCCGCAGCGTTCCCCCTCTCTTGGGCTACGCTTCCCAGTGTTATCCAATATCCACTGTGCGGGTCTTGCGGAACAGCAGTGTGATTCCCTAGCTAGCTCCTGCAAAATTTCTGGAAACTGCTGCAGGGTAGCTTAGCTTGGCGCTGGAAGGGGCCAGCACCATGGCGTGTTATTAGGGATCCCAATTCGTCAGGGGAACTCCCCCGACGACACGTCGGAGTTCCCAGGACGAAAGGGAACGTCTCGGTTACGTATGTAACCCTCGTTCCCTGAGTACAGGGAACGGAGACGTGTCGTCCCTTCGCCATGTTGCTGTACCTTCGCGGAGGACTGGACACCGCTCGGCTCCTCAGCGAAAAGCATTGCGCAATATTTACTTCCGCCTTTTATACCCGCGCTGGTAGGCGGGTCGCGGAATGCAAATCTTGCATGCCAATTTTCATTGGCTCGTTTTAACTCACTCGAAGGCAATTGGTCTCCCTAGCGTGATCCCAATTCGTCAGGGGAACTCCCCCGACGACACGTCTCCGTTCCCTGTACTCAGGGAACGAGGGTTACATACGTAACCGAGACGTTTCCCTTTCAAGGGAACTCGAGCTGCGTTGAGACGCGGTGGGAACGCTCTGCGTGATTGCGTCGTGAAGCACGTGTATAATCAGTCCAATGGAAGAGCTAGACGTCATAGGCGGGTGACGTCATAGACCAGGAAGCTATAAAGCACCCCTGAAAACAGACCGCGACAGCTTCTGCGCCTTCAGCAAGCGATCTGTGTATTCTGTCCTTGTCATATTTATTGTTGTCTGTCAAGTTGAAATATATATATATATTATGGCAAAAGAGAGCAAGCAGCTTTGTGTTGTTCCCTGCCCACGTTATATCACGGGTGGGGACACACACATCAGCTTTTTGTTACTATTTGGGAGTGGAGCATGCCACAGTCAGTTCTCGAGGGGGCTGACTGTGAGCATTGCGAGAAGCTGTCCGTGAGGACGCTCCGCTCCCGCCGGGCGTTCTTCGAGGAGGACGTTTCGGTTCGCGCTCCCCGTGCGGGTCCCGCTGTTGCCGATGCACGGCGGCGACTCGCATTTTGGGGTTCGCAAACGGATCTGACAGCGAGAGTTGGGACGGGCCCCGCCCTATCTCAGCTTTCACCTGCCAGATCCAGTGCTGGCGATTTCCAGTTCCGAGGAATTGGTATCGTTAGTGTTTTGTTTAGAAAAAGAGAACAAAACAAATAAAGATATTAGAAAAAGGCAGATGCTTGAGTTTTCAATAAATGAATAAATAAGTCAGCTCATAACTCTGTTGAATAAAGAGGAGCTTTAAAAGGAGGTTTATCTAGTGCTGTTGCTAGTTAAATATTTTCTGGCCAGCTGAACATTATGAGAGTAAAAGAGTTTATTAGATGAAATATATCTAAAAACAGAAAAACTCTGTATCTCAGCCTCCTCGTCGGGGACTTCCGTTTTTTCCCTATCTCCACACCACACTGAGGTGTCGAGATCGTGGAATAAGCCGGTTTCTATTTTATGTGTTTAATGCCCAAACGTCTAACTATAGTAAGGCTATGGGTATTAAGTATCATGGTATGACAGTGCCTCGGGTTAAAGAGACGCTTACTAGCTTTCTCTCTCCCGAGTCGGCGTCATTATTTTTAACCCCGACGTTACCCAGCGCAAATGGGTAAATTATAAAGACATGGATGAATGTGAGGTTGTCAGCACTGACGCTATTCGAGAATTGCGTCGTGCAAAACCAAAGAAAGAGATAAACTATACTGGGAGGGACGGTTTCGAGAAATCGTTTCTCCTCTGCGTCCTCTGGGGGGCGACTCTCTGAGGAGGGTCGCAGCACGGCCAGTTCGGTTGTTTTCCTGCTGGTGGCCACGGAGTGATATATTTATATATATATATATATATATATATATATATATATATATATATATATATATACATACGTATTTCTGATTTAAAAATAAAGAAAAAACAAAGAAATAAACCATTCAGCGGCGTTCCAGAGGTTTCTTCCTCACCAATCTAATGTTCCTGAGACTGCTGGGCGGAGCAGTCTCGGTCTACTAAGCTCCTCGCAGCACTGAGTGCAAACGAGCATCGCCATTTGGGCTCCTCCACAATCGGGGGACTTGGGTGGCGGTAGCAGTCTAGCCAGTTAGAGATATGCAAGATCTGAGGACGTTTTTATCTCTAAAAAAAGCTTGGACAAATAGGAAGCCCTGACGCCGAGGCTATCAGGCTTCTAAAGGGTGGTCCCCTCCGGGGGTAGGGATGGTTTTGAGAAATCGTTTCTCCTCGGCACCCTCTGGGGTGCGACTCTCTGAGGAGGGTCGCAGCGCTGCTAGTTCGGTTTTCCTGCCGGTTCGCCGTTCAGGGCACCAAGGTGTCAGTGTCCCCAAACGATCCTCCGAGGGGGGGTCGTAGAGCAGTCAGTTCGGTTTCCCTGCCGGTTCGCCGTTTCAGGGTGCCGAGGTGCCTGCTTTTTACAATGATCCTCCGAGGAGGGTCGTAGGAACTAAGTTATTTAGAGGTAGGCAAGATCTGAGGACTGTCGTCATCTCTAATAAAGTTTAGACAGGAAGTCCTGTCGTAAAAAAAAAAAAAAAAAACGAGGCTATCAGGCTTCTGAGGGCTCCTCCGGGGCAGGGACCGTTTTGAGAAACCGTTTCTCCTCGGCGCCCTCTGGGGTGCGACTCTCTGAGGAGGGTCGCAGCGCTGCCAGTTCGGTTGTTCCCTGCCGGTTCGCCGTTCAGGGCACCGAGGTGTCAGCGTCCCCATACGATCCTCCGAGGAGGGTCGTAGAACGGTCAGTTCGGTTGTTCCCTGCCGGTTCGCCGCTTCAGGGCACCGTAGTGACTGTTCAACCAAATCCAGAGGCCAGTCTTGAGAGACTGGTTCCCCTAGTAGAATTTCTGGCAGCGTGGAAACTACTGCCACATATTTCTCGGTGGGTCCTGCACACTATAAAAAAAGGGGTTCAGAATTCAGTTCTTGTCCGCACAGATTTCTAGGGGTCCTCCCCACTGTGGTGGACCCCGAGCAGGCTTTGGTTATGGAGCAGGAAGTACTGACACTTCTGCAAAAGGAGCTGTAGAAGGGGTTCCTCCTCCCGGCAGACAGTCAGGGTTTTACTGCCATTACTTCATTGTTCCGAAAGAGGATGAGGGGTTGCGTCCTACTCTAGACCTGCGTCAATTAAACAGCAGGTCTCAGAATCTTAAGTTCAAAGTATGCTTACGCTAAATATGATTGTGTCACAGACTCAGTCCGAGGACTGGTTTGTCACAATAGACTTAAAGGACGCTTACTTATCTATCCATCCTCATCACAGGAGGTTCCTGAGGTTTGCTTTCAGGGGCGAAGCATACCAGTATCGGGTTCTTCCATTCGGCCTAGGTTATCACCCCGCACCTTTTACAATATGCGTGGATGCAGCTCTGGCTCCTCTGAGATTCCAGGGCATTCGCGTATTAAATTATATCGACGATTGGTTGATTTTAGCTCAGTCCGAGCTTTTGGCAGTTCAACATCGAGATGTCGTTCTGTCCCACATAAGGAGGTTGGAGTTGCGGCTCAACACCAAAAGAGTGTACTCCTCCCAGCTCAGAGGACCACTTTTCTAGGTGTATTATGGGATTCGACAACAATGCAAGCACGTCTGTCTCCTGCACGTATTTCTGCGATTCTCACAGCCGTAAAGGAATTTAAAACTAGGTCAGTCACTCACTGCAAACAGTCTCTGAGACTGTTGGGGCTCATGGTAGTTGCGTCCAACGTAGTTACTTTTGGCCTTCTGTACATGAGACCCCTGCAGTGGTGGCTCGGGACCAAGGGGTTTTCTCCGAGGGGAAATCCGTTTTCGCATGGTCAAGGTCACGCGGCTATGCCTTCGTGCCTCGGTCATGTGGAAGAAACCTTGGTTCCTCGCCCAGGGCCCAGTGCTGGGGGCTTCTTGTCGACGCGTCACGCTATCGACGGATGCTTCCCTCACAGGATGGGGGGCGGTCATGAGTGGCCGTTCGGTGAAAGGCCTTTGGTTGGGGCTCATGGCAGTTGCGTCCAACGTAGTTACCTTTGGCCTTCTGTACATGAGACCCCTGCAGTGGTGCCTCAGGACCAAGGGGTTTTCTCCGAGGGGAAATCCGTTTTCGCATGATCAAGGTCACGCGGCTATGCCTTCGTGCCTCGGTCATGTGGAAGAACCTTGGTTCCTCGCCCAGGCCCAGTGTTGGGGGCTTCTTGTCGACGCATAATGCTATCGACGGATGCTTCCCTCACAAGTCGGGGGCAATCATGAGTGGTTGCTCGGTGAAGGGTCCGGACAACACACTGATGGTCTCGTATATCAGAGCAGATATCCTGTTGAGGCAGGGGCTGTGGCCCGGGGAATAGAAACTTCACCCCGAGGTGGTGGAGCTTCTTAGGGAGAACTTAGGTCAAACTCAAGTCGACCTTTCGTATCGCTTGTACAATACATTGCCCTTTGTGGTTCTCCCTCATGCATCCAGCTCCGCTTGGACTGGATGTGATGTATTAGGTGTGGTTCACGCTACAACTGTACGCATTTCCCGATATCTTTGCTCCTGGGAGCTCTGGATACTGTGGGCTCGGCCTCTGAGGGGGCCCAGCTCATAGACTCAGGTCTCTCGACCGAGGTCTTGGAGACCATACTCCAGTCTAGTGCTCCCTCCACGAGAAGACTAAATATGCATTGATATGGAAACCGTTCTCTGACTGGTGCAGAGAACGCCTTCTGAATCTTGTTTCTGCCCTGTTGGTACAGTACTTGATTTCTGTAATGAATGTTTCTTTGCTGGGTTATCTCTGAGGAGATATCCTTAATTTCGGCTTCTCCGTGGTACATGAGGCTGAGGCCTGCACGTACTTGGATTTGCACCTGGTATGGTGATAGTATTTCTTCACCCCAGGTCAGGTTGTATCTCTAGGTCCCTACTGAATGTGCGGGTCATTTGTGCTGCAGGCCTTCTGTCCTCTACCATTAATACCCCAGATCAGGAAAAACTTAATCTGTTATGCCCTGTCCGGGCTTTGGATGCATATGTCCACAGAGCTGCTCAGTGGCTTATATCAGAACAATTATTTGTCTGCTTCGGGTCACCTAAGATAGGTTGCCCTGCATCTAAACAGATGATGAGCAAGTGGGTAGTTGAGGCTATCTCACTTGCTTATGAAGCGGCCGGACAGCCTTCACCCTATGGCTGTTCAGGCCCATTCTACAGAAGTATGGCTGCCTCTAGGCTTTAATTTCGGGAGTTTCCCTTCAGGATATTTGTAATGCGGCAGGCTGGTCCTCACCACATACATTTGTCAGATTTTATGACTTAGACCTCTCCACTCCTGGGGCTAGGTTGCTTGCTTCTTAGTGTGCGCAAGACTTCACACAGAACGGGCATTTGTCTTTATGGTGTAGTGGGTATGGGGTTCCCACCGCGTCTCAACGCAGCTCGAGTTCCCTTGAAAGGGAACGTCTCAGGTTACGTATGTAACCCTGGTTCCCTGAGAGGGAACGAGACGCTGCGTTCTCCTGCCATACTTCCTGCATGCCCTGATCGACTTGCTTCAGGCTTATCAGAAGCTGTCGCGGTCTGTTTTCAGGGGTGCTTTATAGCTTCCTGGTCTATGACGTCACCCGCCTATGACGTCTAGCTCTTCCATTGGACTGATTTTACACGTGCTTCACGACGCAATCACGCAGAGCGTTCCCACCGCGTCTCAACGCAGCGTCTCGTTCCCTCTCAGGGAACCAGGGTTACATACGTAACCTGAGACGTTTTCTTTATATCTAATCTATCTTTCTTCTTTCTAACTAATCTATCTTTCTTTCTTTCTTTCTTTCTTTCTAACTAATCAATCTATCTTTCTTTCTAACTAATCTAACTATCTTTATTTCTAACTAATCTATCTTTTTTCTTTATATCTAATCTATCTTTCTTCTTTCTAACTAATCTATCTTTCTTTCTTTCTTTCTTTCTTTCTTTCTTTCTTTCTAACTAATCAATCTATCTTTCTTTCTAACTAATCTAACTATCTTTATTTCTAACTAATCAATCTTTTTTCTTTCTGACTAATCTATCCATATTTCTTTCTTTCTAACTAATCTATCTTTCTTTCTTTCTTTCTTTCTTTCTTTCTTTCTTTCTTTCTAACTAATCTATCTATCTTTCTTTCTTTCTAACTAATCTATCTATCTTTCTTTCTTTCTAACTAATCTATCTTTCTTTCTTTCTGAGTAATCTATCCGTATTTCTTTCTTTCTAACTAGTCTATCTTTCTTTCTTTCTTTCTTTCTAACTAATCTGTCTTTCTTTCTAACTAATCTATCTATCTTTTTTCATTCTAACTAATCTATCTTTCTTTCTTTCTTTCTTTCTTTCTAACTAATCTATCTATCATTTTTCTTTCTAACTAATATATATTTCTTTCTAAATAACTTATCTTTCTTTCTTTCTTCCTAACTAATCTATCTTTTTTCTTTCTAACTAATCTATCTATCTTTCTTTCTAACTAATCTATCTTTCTTTCTTTCTAACTAATCTATCTTTCTTTCTTTCTAACTAATCTATCTTTCTTTCTTTCTAACTAATCTATCTTTCTTTCTAACTAATCTATCTTTCTTTCTAACTAATCTATCTTTCTTTCTTTCTAACTAATCTATCTTTCTTTCTTTCTAACTAATCTATCTTTCTTTCTTTCTAACTAATCTATCTTTCTTTCTAACTAATCTATATTTCTTTCTTTCTGAGTAATCTATCCGTATTTCTTTCTTTCTAACCAATCTATCTTTCTTTCTTTCTTTCTAACTAATCTGTCTTTCTTTCTAACTAATCTATCTATCTTTTTTCTTTCTAACTAATCTATCTTTCTTTCTAACTAATCTATCTATCTTTCTTTCTTTCTAACTAATCTATCTTTTTTTCTTTCTGACTAACTTATCTATCTTTCTTTCTTTCTAACTAATCTATCTTTCTTTCTAACTAATCTATCTTTCTTTCTTTCTGACTAATCTATCTTTCTAACTAACTAATCTATCCTTCTTTCTTTATTTCTTTCTTTCTTTCTTTCTTTCTTTCTTTCTTTCTTTCTTTCTTTCATTCTTTCTTTCTTTCTTTCTTTCTTTCTTTCTAACTAATCTATCCATATTTCTTTCTTTCTAACTATTCTATCATTTTTTCTTTCTAACTAAATTATCTTTCTTTCTCTCTCTCTTTCTTTCTTTCTTTCTTTCTTTCTTTCTTTCTTTCTAACTAATCTATCTTTCTTTCTAACTAATCTATCTATCTTTTTTCTTTCTAACTAATCTATCTTTCTTTCTTTCTTTCAGACTAATCTATCTTTCTTTCTAACTAACTAATCTATCCTTCTTTCTTTCTTTCTTTCTTTCTAACTAATCTCTTTTTTTCATTCTAACTAATCTATCTTTCCTTCTAACTAATCTATCTTTCTTTCTTTCTTTCTTTCTAACTAATCTATCTTTCTTTCTAACTATTCTATCTTTCTTTCTTTCTGAATAATCTATCCATATTTCTTTCTTTCTAACTAATCTATCTTTCTTTCTTTCTTTCTTTCTTTCTAACTAATCTATCTTTCTTTCTAACTAATCTATCTATCTTTTTTCTTTCTAATTAATCTTTCTGGCTAACTAACTAATCTATCTATCTATCTATCTATCTATCTTTCTTTCTTTCTTTCTTTCTTTCTAATTAATCTCTTTCTTTCATTCTAACTAATCTATCCATATTTCTTTTTTTCTAACTAATCTATCATTTTTTCTTTCTAACTAACTTATCTATCTTTCTTTCTTTCTAACTAATCTATGTTTCTTTCTAATTAATCTATCTATCTTTTTTCTTTCTAACTATTCTATCTTTCTTTCTTTCTAACAAATCCATCTTTCTTTCTTTCTGTCTAACTAATCTATCTTTCTTTCTAACTAATCTATCTATCTTTCTTTCTAACAAATCTATCTATCTTTCTTTCTAACTAATCTATCTTTCTTTCTAACTAATCTATCTTTCTTTCCTTCTAACTAATCTTTCTTTCTTTATCTCTTTTTAATCTAATCTTTCTTTCTTTCTTTCTTTCTTTCTTTCTAACCAATCTTTCTTTCTAACTAATCTTTCTTTCTTTCTTTCTAACTAATCTTTCTTTCTTTCTAACTAATCTTTCTTTTAGTGAAACCAATCTTTCGGTCTATCTAACTAATCTTTCTTTTCTTTTCTAACTAATCCATCTATCCAACTTCAAACTGCTTTAAACTTCTTCAAACTCTCTGGTCCGGCTTTCTCAAGCCAACTTAAAGTTTGTCTCATCAAACTTTTTTTCTAGTTTTTCTTGAACCTTAATTAGTAGATAATTAGTAGTAGTTCTTCAGGAGGTATGACAGAATTCATTAGTTATTGATTTACTAACTTTTACTTAACACAATCATAAAATTATATTACATAGTGATTAGTTAACACATTTTACTTAGTAGTTAACTGAAGTGAAGAAGTAGATAATGAAGAATTACCTATTAGTTCTAGCAATGTGGTCTGCGAAGTTCAACGGATCATCAATCACAACTCCAAGGTTCCTGGCTGATCTTGATGGAGTTATGGATGACGAACCTAGCTGAATGGAGAAGTTCTGCTGAAGTGTTGGGTTGGCCGGGACCACAAGCAGCTCTGTTTTTGCAAGGTTAATTTGAAGGTGGTGGTCCATCATCCAGCCAGACATATCTGTCAGGCAGGCTGAGATGCGAGCAGCTACTGTCGGATCATCCGGCTGGAATGAGAGGTAGAGTTGTGTTTCATCAGCGTAGCAGTGATATGAAAAGCCATGTTTCTTAATGACAGATCCTAGTGATGTCATGTAGATGGAGAAGAGAAGTGGTCCAAGCACTGAGCCATGAGGCACCCCAGTAGCTAGGTGTTGCGACATAGACACCTTACCCCTCCACAACACCCAAAAGGAGCTACCTGAGAGGTATGACTTGAACCATTGGAGTGCAGTTCCCGAGATGCCTTTTGTCTTTAGGATTGACAGGAGGATCTGGTGGTTAACTGTGTCAAACGAGGCAGAAAGATCCAGCAGGATGAGAACTGAGGATTTGGAGTCTGCTCTTGCCAGTCTTCAATTACTGAGAGCAGGGCAGTCTCAGATGAGTGTCCGCTTTTGAAACCAGACTGGTTGTTGTCCAGGAGGTTGTTCTGTGTAAGAAAGGCAGAGATCAGGTTGAAAACAACTCATTCAAGTGTTTTCGCGATGAACAAGTCTTCTGGTTGCTGTCTGTGTGGAGCCTCATGGATGCTACCCTGTCTTCTCTGTCCTACTTGTTTGTTTGTGATTCTTGTGCTATGCCAATGGGGTTGTCTGGCTTATTTGTGTTTAGATAGGTTAAACCTTTGTTGTTCGTCATTGTCCCAGCTATATTGTTTTTTTGGTGCATGTCCAAAAAATGTTTGTTATATGGTCTGACAGTTTGGCTTGTGTGTGTATGTGTGGGTTGGTGTTGTTGTTGATATTGGCCAATTGTTTTATTTTATATGTTGGTTTAGTTGTTTTTTTTATACATTCATATTAACCTGTATGTACTATTTCAATCCTTTTATTTTTTTTTAGGTGTGACATATTAAGATCTGTCCAGGGACAGCAGATGTAAAATAGCCTTTTGGCTAATTCTGGCACACTATACATTTATTTATGTATTATTAGTGTGCATTGTCCCTGTTAAATAAACCAGAAATAAATAAATAAATGTATAACTTCTTCAACCATAACAGAGTCAAACTAACACCACAAGTTAATCATAATTTCTTCGTTCAATGCGGACAAAATTGATTGCAACTTCAACACCATTGACTTTCGGGACCATTAAGACTTTCTTCTGAGACGGCATCCGAACGCTCATGCAACGTGTCAGGGTTTGAGGAGATGAAGCGAGGACTCAATTGCAGGGAAAACGGGCTTTATTAACCCTTAGGGGTCTAAGGTGTTTTTGGGGTCCTTGAGATGTTTTGACATGCCCTGACATTTGTGCTTTTATTATATTATATTATATTATATTATTTGTGTTTTTGCTATATATTAATTGCAAAGGTGTGAAGGAATACAAATTTATTAAATGTTTTATTTAAGTTTCTAATACTATCATATATAAACAGAGAAAGTTCTGTTTGTTGAAGTTAGCATTTCAGGTTAGGATGGTAAATGATATCAGCTGTGAAACAGTTTCCAGCAAGAGAATCTGGCAAATCCTGTTTTCTCCATTGTAAGTTAAATGAGTCTGATCACTGAGACTTTCTTTAATGGCTCTGGGATGGCTCTTGGAACCAGAGTTCCTGGCCACTATCAGCATTTGAATAGTTATGCTGATTCCATTGAATTTGGTAATGCCCTCAGAGTAGGGTGTGTTCGTACTACATTTGCATGCTTTGTTTGAATTTGTCTCCACCTCCAGAAGTCCCTCCTCTTAAAATGCCTATAATATACTATGTAAAGTTACTTTAATTTAGACGATGTTGGAATGACTGCAGCTACCGACAAGCAATAAAGAACTTCTGCTTGGAAAACTTCCTCCGTCTCCTGGTCTGAGCTTCTAACTTTTCTACAAAGAAAAAGATCACTACAGATGGTGCCCTGTGACCCGGATAGAATTAACTTCACCTGAATCCAGATTGGAATTCAAGCTCACAGATCTGACTGCATTCCAGACGGAATCTTGAAAACCTCAAGCTCAACAAAGATCTCAACAAAGAATGAACTTTCTGACTGAGTTCCAGAACTGAATCTCAACTGGACCTCAACAAAGCTGACTGAGTTTTCCAGACTGAATCTTTTCATTTAAACAACGATTCGGTGAGTTTCACTCTATTCAAAGAACCACTGAAGACCAGTACAAATCTCTGCGCCGTCAGAGAACAGTTATCAGACAGCTGCAGTGTTTGGCTAACAAAGTTACCCTTTAAAAGTTTATTTTAAAGATGAAAGTATAGCCTCTACGTTGCTAGAGAAGGTATCCTCTAAAGTTAGGGAAGGTTAACATTACGTGTTAATATTGGTGAACCTCTGTTCAAACAGGGATGTGTTTATCCTCTAAAAGTTAGGAAGGTGAAAGATCCTTTGCATTTTTCTTTTAGAGAAGATTAGCGTAACTTGCTAATATTTTGTGTGTTACCCTTTGCTCTGGGCAAGGAAGGTTAACTGTGTTATCGAGTGTAGCCTCTTTTGATCAGAGAAGATTTAGTGTTTTTGTTTGTTTTATCCTCTAAAAGTTAAGAAGGTGAAAGATCCTTTTGCATTTTTCTTTTAGGGAACATTAGCGTAACGTACTAATAGTTTGTGGTGTGTTGGTAACAAGGAAGTTTAACAATAGTTGATTTGTGTTAACAAGCGTACCCTCTGTGATCAGAGAAGTTTAGTGTTTGTTTGTGTGGTAACAAAGAAATCCACAAAATGATTAAGAAAAGTGCTAGACTAATCTCCACAACTAAAAAAGGTGGTCTTGCTACTCCTTTGTGGTCAGATAGCGAATTTAAAACACTGTTAGGAGAACAGATGGATCTGATAGTCACTGAAAAAGTTAGACAAGAACTAACACAGAAATATGAGATTCATCCCGATAAGATTTGGTCTGTAGAAGAGTGTAAAAAAGTACTAGGAGCAAGTATTCGCAAGAAAAATGTGAAAGCCATAATTTGTTGCCATAGAGAATTTCTTTTAGCAAAAGCTACAGAACAGTCTCAGCATAACTCAGAGCTAGAGAAAGAGAACAAAGAGCTACCTGCTAGAGTTTCCGCGTTGACCAAGAAATTGAACCGCAACAAAGATGCAGAAAAAACTGATGTGGAAGAAGTAAGTCAGCCTGATAACATTTACCCTGATTTACGAGCGTTCTTTGAAACAGATGTAGCCATCCAATCAGTCACTGATAAGCCTGTAAATTCAGTTCATGTGTGTGGAGCTAGAAAAAGATCACAGGGAATTGAGGAAAATTAAAGTGTTTCTACCCACCCTTCTGTAGTCCGAATACAAACTGTCGCAAAAGCCCTTGGACCTAAGGGTATAGAACGACTCTCTGAGAGTTTACCCTCACCTCGTAAACAGTTTTCTGAATTTAGAAGGGCATTGATCAGCAAAATTCGTCTATATGACATGTCGTTAACAGAAGTCACACAGTTAATGTCACAAATTTTAACTGATTCTGAATTCAACAGTTTTGAATCTGCAGTGACTTCTGAACTACAACATGCCAGTAGAGGCAATATGAGAGAAGGTGTTTTGAAAATCCTAAAGACTATCTTAGGACCCAAAATAGACTGGTCTAGCGTTACTAGCTGTGTACAAAAGAAAGAAGAAACGGTAAATGAATATACTGAATGGTTTTGTCAGTCAGCCATAACTTACAGTGGGATAGTGGATGATTCTGAAAGTGTGCTCGATGACAAAGGACCACTAATTCGTATCTGGTCAGATGGCCTTGTACCCGAATACAGAAGAGCTTTGCCATTCCTAGATCTAACTTGGTCTAACAGAACTCTCAGAAGTAACGTTGACAGGTTAGCTGCATGGGAAAGAGATGCTGATGTTCAAGCCAAAGTGAGAGTAGCAGCAGCAGCTACATTTAGCACAGCAAAACAAGAAAACAGGTGGTCTAAAAAAGAAGGCAGCTGCCACTATTGTGGAAGATTAGGACATTGGGAGAAAGAGTGTAGGAAGAAATTGCAAGATACAAAAAGAAATGCTATGCATAATTCTGCTCCTTCTCAGCCTGCTTACAACCCGGAAGCAGTTCCACAAGTGTCCACTGAAACTTTAGGACAGCTTGTTCAGGCTCTTTTAAGAGCACAAAAAGACCAGGAAAAAAACTAATTGTTGGGGCTGTGAGTAGCTACCTTACCCCTGTAATCCATCATAATGATATTTATAATATAAAGTATTTTTGTGAAAGGTAGCATACAAGAGAAAGAAATTGATTTTTTTGCTTGATACAGGTGCAGAAATTACCATAATTCCTACAAAATTGGCTAAAGGTTTAGACATTCCGTACAAGAAAACCAAATTTTCTTTAACTGGCGTAATAGGTGAAGATTCTGATTTGTATGAAACCCCGCCCATAGATGTACAATTTGGCCCGAAAACTCTGACTACAAAATTGTTATGTGCTCCATTAAATACAGGTGCAATTTTAGGCATGGATCTCCTGAGACAAATACATCTAACTTTAGACGTGTCCTCAGAATCTGCTAGCATTAAAATTTCCTCAGCACAAGTTTCTACCAATAATGTGATCCCTCCTGAGTATGCTTTCTTACAGAATCATCCAATTTGGGCTAAAGACAAGGATGATTGTGGTTTGTTGACAGGTGTAGAACCAATTAAATTGACGGGGACTCCACCCCCGGTCACTAAACAATATCCGATCAATAAGGAAGCTATACAGGGGATCAAACCTATTGTAGAAAAGTTGCTGATGCAGGGAGTCCTAGTTAAAACCAATAGTCCCTGTAACTCGCCCAGATGGCCCATCAAGAAATCCAATGGGACATGGAGACTTACAATAGACTACAGAGTAGCCAATAAAAATATTGATAAAATCACCCCTCTAGTGGCAGATCCTTCCACAATTTGTAATGGCATACCATTAGAGAGTAAGATTTTTTCAGTAATTGATATGTCTAATGGATTCTTTTCTGTACCGTTGCACTCTGACAGCCAGCCATGGTTAGCTTTCACAGTTGACTATGAGCAATACCAGTGGACACGTTTGCCACAGGGATTTCAAAACTCCCCAACCATATACCATCAGGCTGTCAGACGTGATTTGTGTGACCCAGAATGTCCGGTAAAACAGTCCACTATGATCCAATATGTCGATGATATTTTGATTGCCTCAACAGATCACGAGGTACATCAAACTGAATTGGCATCATTGTTGGACTATTTGCATAAGAAAGGACACAAATGCAGCTTTCACAAAGCTCAAATTGCTAAAAAGCAAGTCACATTTCTGGGTCAAACAATTGGTGCAGGTAATAGATCCATTACACAGGATCGAGCGGCTTCAGTCAAAGCCATACCCCCGCCTACTACCATTAAAACACTCCGATCATTTTTAGGAACAGCAGGTTACTGTACCCTTGGATTGAAGACTATGCCTCAATTGCACAGCCGCTCTATGACTTGTTGAAAGGCCATGGTAAAGATTCTGATACTGTTTGTATGGAAGAATGTCACCTCAAAGCGTTCAATGATTTGAAGAGAGCACTATGTCAAGCACCAGCATTAGGAATTGCCCAAACTGATAGACCATTTGTGCTTTATGTCCATGAACATTTAAGCTTCATGACTGCATGTCTAATGCAAGATCATGGGGGCAGTTTACACCCAATTCATTACTATTCTGGTAAACTTGACATAGTAGCAGGCAGTGCATCTAGCGCTTCAGGCTTCATCAGGAATGGTGTTAGGACAGTCTGTAAACGTAAGATGTCCGGACGCAGTGTCCGCATTAATGAATCAAGCAAAAGTCACTTCTGTCACTTCCTCTCGCTGGGGAAATTGGTTAGCAACTCTCACAGCCCCGAATATTGTCTTCCAGCGTGCACCTGTCACGAATCCGTCCTCATGTATGATGTCTGCTATGACTGAAGTTTTGTTAGAGGATGAAGGAGAAATGACACACGATTGTGTTACGCTTACATATACCCCTACGAGTGAAGTAAAAGAAACTCCCATAGACAATTCAGAATTTGAGTTGTTCGTTGACGGTTCAGCTCAAGTCATTAAAGGTAACAGACGAGCAGGTTATGCAGTAACGTCCACCACTGAAGTGGTTGCTTCAGGTCGTCTTCCAGATCATTTTTCAGCTCAAGCTGCAGAACTAGTAGCCTTAACAAGAGCATGCACGCTAGCTTCATGATCGGTTGCTAATATCTACACAGATTCCAGATATGCTTTTGGGGTTATTCATGATTTTGGTGTCATTTGGCAAACCAGACAGTTTCTAACTTCTGCTGGATACCCCATTAAGCATGCTGAATTAGTGAAAGATATGAAAGCGTATTGTAAGTTCCGCCAGGAAGACTCAATTGTTACGTCATGTATTACCTTCTCATCTATCCAATCGCGTTCTAATACGTGAAGTATAAAAGATCCTTACTTACACTCGTCTGAGTTCGCAGATGCTGACGCTTCACTTTTGCTCTCGTTCAGTCGCCAAGCCAACATGTTTCCGACGACGGATATGTCCCGCCGTATCTCCTGCTACACGTCGCGGTTCCCGCGTTCAGTGCCGTATCTCCCCGTAGGCACTGTAGAGATTCCAAGGACCATCATTAATTCTCTTTTATTAAATCATTAACTCGCAACCAAAAGGGGGACAAAGAGCCCTAACTAACCCACATTCCTACGGCCATGTGGTCCAGTGATAAGGTCTCCCCCCTTTCGAATTGGCGCCTAGAAGTCTGGGGAGCAAATGAACTTTTGGGCATTTACGCTGATAGATGTTCACGAATGTCTTACAAGCAGCGTGTTCTCTCTCTTGAGACAACAACAAGGCCTCCTGGGACTCCCTCCTGGTGGAAATTGGGCGGGAGAAGAGAAGAACAGATGTTCCCTTCTCCCACACGCGCGCAATACACATCCACAACGCACACACATGCGTCCATGCACGTACACATACGCAGGAAACCTAATCTTCCATCTAAAAGTCGTTGCTAAAACAGATTCGGTATGTTGAAACACATGTAAAAGAACTGTAATGTGCAGACTGTCCTAAGAATGTATTCTAATAAGTGTAAGGGACGTATAAATGCCTGAATGTATGCATCTAGTTGTAACTCTGCAACATTATGTCTGTAAAGTGTGATGTTTGATATGGTTACAATCCTCTTGATCTGATCTATCTATTAAGCTGTATATCAATATCGTGAAATGTATAACCACATGTATATGCCGTTACCAAAGTAAGCTTAATTTTACCCTTGATCATAAAATGCAAACTACCGCCGAACCCCACCCAACCAGGGGCGTACGCGCTCCTCAAGATGGGCCATTGCCATTGGCCGGCACGCCTCACCAGGGCGTGCTTAGTTCATCCTTAAAAAACCCAAAATAGAGACATTCGCTCTCTGATCCTTCTCCTTCCTTCGTATCCTGTTCCCCGATGTAATCTTCGTGTTTTATTTTGTTTTGTCTTCATTTCATTTCGCTGATAGCCAGTCCGTTCTTAGTGCGTTTCGCTAGCCTTCCAGCATTTCGGTGTAAGACTACCTTCACGCATACAGAACTGCTTTAGGACGCTTTGAATCTCCCGCGAATCAACCACGAGTGGAGGAACCAAAGAAGTCCGCCTCCCACTTCCAGGACGCCGCGAGCTCTCTCCTACACCACACTAACAGGTCTGAATGCAAGTTGTTCCATCAAAATTTAGACGCTTTCAATTGTGTAACTGCGACTGTCTCTGAGGGTCTGATTGTGCTAGCGATTGTGTTTCCTTGTGTTTCTACTTTTTCTTTCCTTATTGTTTCCATTTCCTTTTGTTTCTTTTATATCCTTGTTTTACATGTAGTGTAGTTCATTTATTAAACCTCATTTATACTTCATTGCCTCTGTTGTTGTTGACCACATAACAAAGCCTCTTTAATATAAGATCCCAAAGCTACAATTCTGATATTGTTGAGTGCACAAAACATTGTCAGTAAAATTTAAGCTAGATAGACCAAAAGCAATCGATAACCTCCGACAACGCTGCACGGCGGACGAGTGGACTGAGAAGGAGGCTTCAATTGCTTTGGTCATTTTTGAAGATCAGCTATATCCCTCTGTGTAGGATGTATATTCCTAATTGATCATAATTCGTTGTGTTTAATTGTTATATACATGCCCTGGCAGACGAGTATGCTGTACAACCCCTCGTTGGGCAATTTATTTACGTAAGGACTCGGCTCAAATTATATTCGATAGATTGTTGATCAGAGATTAATAACTGTTGAATATTTTTCCCCAAAATTAAAATTGACCAAAGAGCTGGTGAGCCCCGATCTAATTCCTTACAGTTTATATGGTGGAGAATGCAGGCGATATTTTAAGCTTTGTTGTGTGAGCAATTAATGCAGTGTCAATTTTGTATAGTTTGTGTGTTTGGATTAAAAAAACGCGAGCGCGCACGTGGAAGCTGAAAGCCGAGTTTCAGCCGAGTACATTACAAACTGCTAAATTCGCCTAAACGTTTTAGTCGTTGTAATTGCCAAAATGAATTGCAGTTCGTAATACTGATATTCACGGTTAAAGTATTGAATGTAAACTGTAGTTCGTAACAAAAGAGATATTACCTCTGTAAAGACGTTTACATGTTAATATATTGTCTTTTGATCAGCCTGTTTTCAAAACGAGAATCTTTTGAGCAGAAGCGAGAGAGGACCTGAATACAGCGATGCTCCTGTATTCAACCTAAAAGGCCTGATATTATAGTCGTTAGAATTAACGAAAACTCCTGGTTTCAACTTTGATTTAGCTAACCAAATGTTAAACCAGATACATTTCATTAAGTGCTAAATGATAAATGTATTAAAAAAAAATTAAACCACAGACGTTGATGCCTGTTGGTACAGTTACATTGTAAGTGCAGTGAATTAACTCTGCCTCACGAACCCGTGAAACATAGCACCGTAAAATCTGCCTGAATTCAAATTGTGTGCAGTTAAAATTTGTTTTTCGAAGCGGCGTGGTTTTGATTCTGTTGCGAAACACTAGAGCGCAGCCTTGCGCCTCGGTCTCGAATTACCGCCACACCCTCTTCACCAACGTGAGCGCAATAGCGCCATCGTATGGACGCTATCAGATATGGTCACTCTTTCCTGAATTCTCTTTTCTAAGTAATTTCTAAATTCCTCACGGGAAGTGACTCACAAAAACGACCCCCTTTGTGGCCTCCAACTGAGTCAGTTCCTTGTGATTCTTGCATTCTGTTTGAGATTTCAGTCTTTTTTCAGTTGGGTTTGTTCTAGGCTGTCACTAATACCTTACAGCGATCGTGATTAGCATTAGAAGTAATCCCATCGGTTAATTTTCTAGTCTCATTGAGATTTGGTCTAAAGAAAAACTGTGAAGATAAAATTGAATTAAATTATCACTTCATTTTATGACTCAGGTTACAAATAATTCTATTTAATTTCGTTTTCTGTCCAGATAGGCTTATTGATTTTTCCTCAGATAAATCAATAGGTCTTACTAATATTTTACCTTTCTCTTTCTCGACAAACTAATGAGCTTGGTAATTTGTTTAATGAGTTGATAACTTTTATTGATTTCCCCTTTCTCTAAAAGAAAAGAAAATTAATTAAGTTTTATGGAAAATTTGTAACTTTGAGAATTGATTGATTGTTGAGATTTAATTATTTAATTTAATTTAATTAAATTTAATTTAATTTAATTAAAAAAAAAAATTCTCCTTCCCTCTCCACTCCTGTCTTTAGTGATATTGTTTTATCACGACCGCACCCGCACTAGCTTAGGTGTTACGTAACATCCCATATGTACACTGAATCGAATCTAAGAAAAAATTGAATTGCAATTTCAATTAAGCTTGTCTTTTCTACCAGGCTAACCACCGGGAGGAAGTACGTCCCCTGTGTGGCCCAAACCCGCCACTACAGCTTACTTACTCCTGGGTTTACCCTGCTTTACTCACTGACCCCTCTCCGCAGGTTACTCTGACAAACAACAACCTTGTCATAATTCCCTCTCTGTTTTCTTCTCTCCCACCAGTCAACAAGGCTTTGTATTGTCTACACACACAGATACCCAATTGGGTTTAGACAAAAGTAAGCTTTAAGTAAGTTTAGTGCCCCTTTTCTCTATCACATTTGGTATTCACAGGTAGAACTCTCTTGCGCTGTGGTGGTCTGACCGTCATCCCTGGTTGGTTTCCAGCAGGCGGGGTCGTCTGGCTGGCATAACCAGCACTTGCTGTGGGTGAGTCGCGGACCTCCCAGTCCCTCCATTGGTGCGGCACGCAATAAGACATCAGCAATTTGGCACTCCCACAAAAGGGGAAGATCCACCACGCTAAAGCGACACAAGGCAATTTCGGACCTAGTACTCAAACCAGGGTCTAAATCGGGACCACTCGAAAGAGGGTTCTGGGGAAAAGTCCTCTTTGCAGTGTCGTAAGCAGGTGACCTCCTCGGGAGTGCCGGTTGTGTTTAAAGTCGAAATTGTTTGAGTGGGCGCACCGTGGCTGAGGTACAGGAGAGGCCCGCGGACACTTCAGTTAAGGGCTTGGGGCGACGGAAAGATTGACCTCGACGCTGGCTCCGGCTAGTGTGATTTCAGATCACCCCAGGCAAGCTGAAATAAGATAAAGGAAAGTCTTCCACCTAATACAAGCCACTAGAATATTAGATATTCTCCCGTGACATTTAAACGTGTCCGCCCCTTTTCTCAGAAAACCACACACAGTCGGCTCAAGCCCTCTTAGTTCCCGTAACCCTTCCTGTGCGATTGTTTTATTTTATTTTCTTCCTTCTCTCCTTGCTATTCTCCTGTTAGATTCTCTCTGTTCGGTGTGAACTGTGCCTTTCAGGTCACCCAGAGACAGAACCCGCAGAGACACCCAGGGAGAGCCAAACAACAGACTGACAACCGAGCCGTTAGCATCAACAGTTACCTACTAGGCTCCGGCCCTGTCATAATCTGCATTTAGACCCTGCGCTGACCTAAACAATTTGTTCCGACCTAACTGTCTACCTCAGTTAGGTGAAATTGCCGTAAACGGCATCGCCCGTATTAAGGGTATAAGCGCCCAAATTATAGAACCAATTTGCATTTGGTCTCTTTGTGTGTGTGTTGTGCTCCTCTCGCCCACAGTAAGCCAGCATGTCCCGGTCTCCCAGCCCAGCAGCCCACTGGGACAGCCTCGAGACATGGCTGAATGCCATGACTGCCACCTTCCTGCCTAAGGACACCGGCGACTCCGAGCCCCGAAACCAGGCGCAGCTGGACACCGACCTGGACCTGCTCATGAGGAACGACCCCACTTAAAGCTACAACCACAAAGAATGGGCCAGAATCGTGGGAAACATGGCCCACACGCTCATCGCACAAGCCCGCCTTCACGAAAGACATGCCATCGACCTGGAACAGGAGACGGCAACACTGCGGCTCCAAGCGGAGGAGGCCTGGCGCGACTAAGCAACGACCCAAAGTCGGCTAGATCAGCTACTACTCGAGAACGAGGAACAGGACGAGGAGACAACGGACCCAGAGCTACGGAAGGAAGTAGAAGAACTTCAAACTGCTCTGGAAAGCCTTCGTCTAGACACCGACCAAAGGGAACTGAAAGAAAGAAAAGCCAGAGAGACACTCACCGAAAAACTGCAACGAGGTGAAGCTCTCCTTGAGAGAGCCGACGCAGAACTGAAAGAAAGAGACGCCAAAGCCAGGGCCTGTGAGAAACACTTAAAGGCGGCCAGAGCTGAAATCAATGAACTTAGCCAGCAAAGAGACCTTTATAAAGATAAGCTCGACGCTGTCCACCGAGAGTTAAAACACTATTATAAACTGCAGAGTGACCGGGAAAGGGAGGCGCACCCTACCAAGTTTTCCCCGACCGGTCAGTCTGCACACTTCAGCCAAGAACACAGAACGGTGAAAGGAAACGATCATCCACTGTCCAAGATATCAACGGACAGCCTACGAGAGCCCTCGCCCTCAGAAAAGGAGGGGGCTTCCCAGCCAACCTTTGCCACTTGCCACGGCATGGCCTTTAAAGAACTTGACAAGCTGGCGAGGAACATTCCTACCTTCACCCCAAACCCTGCCGGAGGCCACGATGTGCATGCCTACTTGAAAGACATTGATTTCCACTTATACGCTGTTCCCCATGTGACTCCGTGGGACAGATTATACCTGCTTCGAATTACGTCCAGCCGGGACGTACGCAGTTTCCTAGATCGCCAACCAGATACGGTCAAGTCAGATTACCAGCAACTGCGACAGGCGTTCATCAGGGAATTCTCTGATCCAGAAACTGATCAGGGACTCATCACTGCGATGGGCCTCAAGCAGGCACGACTGGAAACTCTGCAGGCCTTTTACAGTCGCCTCAGACAAGCCTATTTTGGGGCACGGAATGATCCTGGAATGGAGGAGGACTTTAACTTCCGAACTTTGTTCCTCCGTAACCTGCATCCCACTGTGAGCCATCACTTAGGGGTCCTGGCCTGTCCTCGCACAATGACTACCCAGCAACTGCGAGATCTCGCCCACAAAGCGTTCATCAAGCAGAAAATTGTTGCTGAAAAGACTGTAAAGACTCCCTCTATCTGTCCTATCACTGATCAGCACTCAGAGCTGGCACTAGAGGGCACCCAACAACGCCACACTAACAGACTCTCTAATAACGAGTCAAGACCATTTCAAGCCAACAGAGGGCAACGCAACAGCGAGGGTGCTCGCCCGAAGCATCAGAGTGGGCGCTCTGAAAGATCATACGGCAGCCCACGACCTCCCCACATCCAAAAGGGGGGAGCCACGTGGGAAGCCAGCCGACGGTCCAGACAGAGCCGAACTCCAGCAACAAGAACGTCTAGTCCAGACAGCCCGCATCGAACTCCCTCTCGGCAGGCCTCAAGCAGATTCAAGTCCGAATCCGAGCCTGTTGCAAAAGAAAACAGTGACTCCACGTCAGAGACCGCAGAGATCCTAAAACTTCTAAAAGGGCTTCTTCACAAGAAAGATGACAAAGAGAACAAGCCAAACTCCTCGTGACTAAAGGAAAGTACTAAAAACCTTCCTGTCAGGCCTCCCACTGAACCAAGCCCCCCCAACACCGCTCTCCTGACACAGACCACAGGCCCAGCTGTCACAACACCAAGTGACAGTGACACCTACTCGCTGCTGTCAACAACCGCACAGACAGAAGGAGACCACCAAACCCATCACACCGGCGAGCAAACCCCTGAGATACCAGAAAGTGCTGTTTTGGTTGTGTGTCTCTGCAACGAACCCC
The DNA here is from genome assembly GCA_026230005.1 of Gila orcuttii. NCBI lineage: Eukaryota > Metazoa > Chordata > Actinopteri > Cypriniformes > Leuciscidae > Gila > Gila orcuttii. Next base: position 42,167,971 of record JAPDVR010000005.1, read on the forward strand.
AAGACACTGACCCTAACTGTTTATCGATCACCACACAAGCCCCGACACTAAAACTCCTGGGGAACCTGGTCGAAAAGGGCCTAGCACGCAAGCTTTATCTTTCTATCACCTTGGAAACTGAGGTGAGGCTCGAAGCTCTGGTGGACACCGGCTCGGATCTCACTCTGATATCGGCCAACCTTTTTGAAAGACTCAGATTTGAAGCTACCAGGCAGAACAGAACTCTAAAATCTCAGAATTGTGAACTGAATGTGCAATCTTACAGCCAAACTGACATCCGGCTTGAACAAATAGCGCCCATTCACCTAACAATTTGGTCCCATGAGCCTGATACACCCGGTGTACATCTCACCGATGAACACATATCCCCTCCTCATCGGCAAAGATCTGCTAGACCGCTTCGAGCCCCTGCTGGATTTCAGACAGCTGAAAATCTGGGCTCAAGTGTGAGAACCTCTCCCCTGTCAGCCACCCAGGTCAACTGAGCCAGACTGTCAGGTCACAAAGGTCACGGAAACTTTCGCCGCTAGCCAAGGGGACACAGACTCGGCACCTGAGCGAGATTCAAGTTCGTTACTCTGCACCTTTCAAATCACAAAAGACTCTGAGCCCTTCTGCCCCAAGGTCAGCAAGACCCTGCAGCTGAATGGTATAACCACCACAGACATTGTACTCGCTCTATGGGCAGACAACTCTGCCATCAGCCTATCACTTTTCCATGATCTGATTAAAGTAACACCAGACCTTCCTTCTGCAAGCAAGCGCACACGTTTCCCTTTGAACTCATGCCCATCAAACATGGTGACTGCAAAAGGTATCTGCGCTTTGAACTTGAACTGGAACCAGCGGTGCCTGACCCATTACTTCTTGGTCCTCCCGGACCTGCCCCACGATGTCTACAATTGGAGCTGACATTCTGATTCGCCTCAAGGCGCATGTGGACGTTATTAATGAGGTACTGTGGGCCCCACTGACTTCACAGCCAGCTGTTGTTCCTACACACACAGGCAATCTCCTGTCAGGCCAAACCATCCCAGAGGTCTGCACCCTAATCAGTGAACAAGAAACTGTAGTACCGGCTTACACCAAAGGGGTCGCTGTTCGGCTTAACATACGATCAGGCCAAACCCTAAACCACACACTGGGTTTCTTTCATCCTTCACCCGAATGCATTGAACTTGGACTCACACTTGAGGCCACACCCCTCACTGAAGTGTCATCTCGGGCAATCTACATCCTTTTCAACAACTGCATAGCAGTGGACATCACAATTCCGAAAGCCTATCGGCTCGGATGGCTAGTGAGCCATGACTTTCCTGATTTTGAACTGACTTTACCAATCATTGGGCCCATTCCAGCTTCAATGATAGCCGAAGGGTACACCGACAACGCCCTGCGCACAGCGCCCTTCAAAATCATCTCCATCGCCTCAGTCATGCCTATGGGCAAAGATCAGGTATGCAGAACGGAACTGACGGAGGACCGACACCTTGCCGTATACACAGTTTCCAAACAACCTACCTGCGAGACCGATGATACTGCTGCACCTGCGACTACTAGCACAACAGGCGATTCACCCACAGAGGAGCCATATCCAGGATTTGAGTCGCAAGTTCAGAAAATTTTAAAAGACGCCGACGCAATCAAAGAGGATGCAGATCTCCAAAAACTCAGACAAGTCCTTTACAAATTCAAGGCGTCATTTGCCAAAGACTCTCTAGATTGTGGTCTCACCCACCTTCACACCGTGCGCATCCCGACGCACCCTAAGGCTCCTCCCACCTTCGTCAGGCAGTACAAGATCCCCATCGCATCCCACGAACCGGTGCAAGAAATCATTGACTCTATGCTTGAAAAAGGTGTAATTCGCCCATGCAATAGCACCTATTCCGCTCCTATCTGGCCGGTAATCAAACCAAATGGCAAGTGGCGACCCACCATCGACTACAGAAAACTGAATCAACAGGTGCCACTGTCACGATGGCCCATGACCCAGCTGGAGCAAGAAATACCCAGAATCAGGGGAGCCACAATCTTCTCTACACTTGACGTGGCCTCGGGGTTCTGGACCATACCAGTACATCCGGAAGACCAGCACAAGCTAGCTTTCACGTTCGGTAACAGACAATTCACTTTCACCAGGTGCCCATTCGGCTATGCTAACTCACCTGCTGAGTTTAACATCTTCCTAAACAAAGCATGCCCCGATGCAAGAATGAGATGAAATCTCATCTATGTGGACGACGTGCTGATGAAGAGCACAACAGTAACCGATCACCTGAAAGAAATAGACTATGTTTTGAACCAGTTATCATCTGCCGGCGCCAAGATCGCCCTCCACAAAGGACAATGGTGTCGAACCAAGGTCAACTATGTGGGACTACTGATCGGGTCACAGGGCATCGAACCACAGTCCAGCCGCATACAAGCTGTTCAAAACATCAAACCACCCACCAATCTCTCAGAAATGCGAAGTTTTCTTGGGGTATGCAACTACTCACGGCAGTTCATCGAAAGATACTCAGACATTGCAAAGCCGCTGACTGCCCTGCTGAAAAAAGACTGCCCATTTGTCTGGACAACCGTCCAGGACAATGCCATGAGTGAGCTGAAACGTCACTTGTGCACAGCTCCATGTCTGGCTTACCCTGACCCACAAAGAGAATTCCACTTAGAAGCCGGATTCTCCAACCACTGTCTCAGCGCTGGCCTGTACCAACGACACGACTAAGACAAAAGGGTTGTAGCGTATGCCAGCAAGACACTCCTTCCACCAGAGACTAAATTCTCAGACTGTGAAAAAGCGCTGCTTTGCACTGTATGGGCCATACAAAGATTCTCCAACTACATTGGAGCTCAAAAAGTTATCATAGAGACTTGTCACCAGCCTGTCATGTTCCTCAACAGCCAACGCATCCGTGATGGCGTGGTCACCAATTCCCGCATCGCCACGTGGCTAATGGCCCTCCAAGGGCGCAATGTTGAAGCAAGATATGCTCAGAACCACAAGTCAGCGCTAGGCGACGGCCTGGCTGCCTGCCAGAACTGCTCTGATAACTCACCACCTGTGACAGCTCATGCGGAAGAACCACAACAACAGACATGTCACAGATACTTCGAAGACAATACGTGCCAAGGTATGCCCACAGCCTACGTCGATGGATGTTCCTACAACCAAGAGGGCATCCGCCAAGCTGGTGCGGGTGTGTTATGGATAAATTATCTGCCCTGCCCACCACAACACTTCAAGCTGGGACCTCAGTCATCACAATATGCTGAGGTGGCAGCCATTCTCATAACTATGCAAATCGCATCGACCCATAACATCAAAGAACTCCTTATCTGGACAGACTCAAACTATGCCAGACTAAGTTTCACATGCCACCTTCCATGTTGGAAACAAAATGGCTTTAAGACTTCAAACGGCAAGCCTGTCAAACACCAACACTTGTTTCAAGCATGTGATGAACTGACTAGACAACACGACATGATTGTCTACTGGAAGAAGGTGAAAGGACACTCCAAGCAACCGGGCTGCGACAAGGACCTGAATGACCAGACCGATGCCCTCGCCAAGACCGGCGCACTGCACGGCAATCTATGGTCACCGCCAGCCCAACCACCAGCCTTGGATGTGGCAGTGCTAACCCGCAGCAAACACACCTTACCTGCCGCACTGCCCGCCTCCCAGCCTCTCACTCGGACTCCGCAGATCTCAAACAACGACATAGCGGACATGCAAGCCTCTGACACGTCCATAAAGACTTTTCTGAACCACCTCTCTGACCCCTCCAACCACCCACTCACGTCGTCTGACCTCACTGCCAACCCGTGTCTCAAACGACTGCATGACATCCAGCACATGCTGCGTGTCATCAACGACATTCTGTGGTATGCACCGGATGACACCACCGCGCCAAGGCTTGTGGTCCCCCAGTGCCTAAGGGGGGTCATGCTAAGACACGCCCACGACGCGCCATGTGCTGGACACCACGGCACCAGAGCCACCTATAAGACACTGAAGCAAGTGGCATATTGGCCCTGCATGCAAGAACATGTGGCAGAATATGTAAAAGAATGTCTAATTTGCTGCCAGTTCCAACCTGCAAATCCGAACCACAGAGCTCCGCTGCAACGCAGAAGAGTCACATTCCCGTGGTCAAACCTCCAAATCGACTGGGTAGGGCCTCTGCCAAGGTCAACAAGGGGCAATAAGTACTTCCTCACAGTCGTGTGCCAGTTCACAAAATGGGTAGAGTGTCTTCCAGCACCCAACGACACCGCCCAGACCACAGCATACCTCCTGATGAATCACATCTTCTCCAGATTCGGATTGCCAATGAATGTCAACTCAGACAGAGGTACCCACTTTACGGCTGAGATTATGCAGCAGGTCTGGAAACTCCTGGGGGTCCAAGTTCAACTACACGTGAGCTTTCATCCGATCTCATCTGGCCAAGTTGAACGTTCAAATCGGACGGTGGTCAGTATGCTGAGAAAGTATGTGGCTGCCAACCAGAAAGACTGGGACGTGAAACTCCCGCTGGTGTTGATGGCTCTCAGGGCCACTCCACAGGACTCAACTCAGGTGTCTCCCTTTGAACTAATGACTGGACGACAGATGACACTTCCACTGCATCTGTTGTATCAGCCAGGGGACTCCAGCCTCATCACAGCCTGCACCACTCACCAGTACCTCGACGAGCTGCACCGGCATCTGAAAGCAACCTTCGCGTTCGCCCAACAACAGCTTCAAAAGAGTGCCGAGGGCCAGAAAGCATACTATGACCGGAAAGCGTCACACCAGGAACTAGCCGTGGGTGACAGGGTCTGGTATTACAGCTTCGCACAGCCGCCACGCACAGCCTCCCATCGGCTGTCAAAGAAATTCCTGCCCCATTGGACAGGACCCCACGAAATTGTTGACAAACTTTCTCCGGTGGCGTACCGAATCCGATTGAGCCGGGAACAGAAAGACCCAGTGCTCAAATGGGTCCACCACAACCAAATTAAAAGACACTCGGCTGCTGGCCGAGAAAGGCGGGGAGGGGCCAATGCAAACTAACCTGATTACACCCCCCAGGAGCGAAAAGACTGTCCTACCAAACCAAGGGCAACTCTCGCTGACACACTGTCTCTCTCTCTCTTCCCCTCTCTCTCCACGTTTTCCCCTTTACCTCTACTAGGATGCTGCTGTGGGTCGTCGCCCTGTGCCTTCAGTCGACCAGAGGGCAACCGCCACCTGACGTAATCTCAACCGGCCCGGCGTCAGGCATCGTGCTAAGGGAGAAACCAGGTCTCTTGATCACCAACTGTCGGACCCACACCCAGAAGGTGTACGTCCGACTCGATCCCCGCAATGTGTATCGGGCTCATTACCCCAGCGCAGTAGCCCAGTACAGCTGGGCCGGGGCCCGATGGACAGAGGACTCCCTCTCCCACGCCGACGTCAGGCACATGCTGAACCAACTCGAAAAGATGACCGTCACCCAAGCAGAACTAGGCGGACACAACCGCTGTCCCAAACGGTTCCTCGGAGCTCTGCTAGGAGCAGAAGCTGCAGTGGGAACTCTGTTCAACATCGGTATGTCAAGCGTCAACGCCGTTAATCTAGCCACCGTGAGACGACATGTGGCTGAAATTCAAACAGAGATCCCACAGTTAAAAGAGCAGCTCAACGTACAGAGTGCTTCCCTGCAGACCGTCGGAAGGACCTTGAGGGGAACGGTGGTCATTCTCAATACCCACAGTGTCCTGCTGAACCAGACTGTAAATTCCATGAAACAGCTGTTCACTGTTTTCCAAAACGACTTTGCCCAAACTCAGCTGGTCACCGCCTTGATGACGGACATGCTGCGGGAGGTGAGCTCCTCCATTGACAGCCTAGCTATGGGTAGGATCCCCCCCTACCTCATACCTTTGAGCCTCGTCCAGACTGTGTTGGCTTCCGCCATCACCACGCCAGCTGATCCGCTCCAAGTACACCTGGCCTACTCTCTGGGCAGCGCCATCCCACTCTATGTCGACCCAGATCAGAGAGAAATGGGATTCCTCCTGAACCTACCCATCATAGAGTCAAACCGAATCTACAGACTCAAAGACATTGTTAATGTCGGGTTTTGGAAAGGTAACACGCACATCAAGATCCGCACCCCAGAAGTGGTAGCCTACCACGACAGCGACCCGCAGCTGTACCTGGCCCCAAACCTACACATGTGCACCTTGACGAAAGACATTCATTATCTCTGCCCTAGCAAACCCTTCCTCAGAGATAACACTGATGGAATCTGTGGACTGCAAACCATGTCCAGCGACAACCGCTGCCCTGCCGAAGCCAAGCCTCGCATACAAGTGGAAGAAACCCGAGCAGAGATCATCGGTGACAGGTGGCTCGTCAACACTCCGGTACTCACGGCGACTCTTACCTATGACCAGCATGACACCGCCACCCGTGTCACCCTGCTCAACCAGAGCATGTGGATTCAAGTACCTAAAGGTGCCATCCTCCATGTAGATGATCTGGCATTGTATCATCTCCCTAGCCACGAGTACGAAACCGAACTGGAAATTCCCTCCTTCTTCAAGGACCACAACTTCACCCTGGGTCCCGAACTGGAACTGGAAATTGAGACAGGGGGGTCACAGCTAATTGACATCGCTCCTCTCGACACGGCCCTACAAGCTTTGTCTCGACAGCCCATCCTGACTACCTCACCTGTTGCCCGAGCCTGGACCGCAGCCGACACTGCGCTGTGCCTCTCCATAATAGTCGGCCACGTCCTAACCCTGGGCCTGGCTTTCATTCTGTACAGGAGACTCAATGAGATGCGAGCATCTACCGTCAGGCTTACAAAAGCCGTGTCCGGAGGCTTCCGACGAAACCCCCGGAAGGAGGATAACACGCCAGAAGCTGCCGGCAACCTCATCGAGCTAAGCCCTCAGCCCTGATAATCACCTGTTACCCGAATTCACGATTCACCTTCCATCCTCCCATGCAATGATTGTCGGGAGACGATATCTCCCCAGGGACATCATCTCCCGAAAAGGGGGAATGTAGAGATTCCAAGGACCATCATTAATTCTCTTTTATTAAATCATTAACTCGCAACCAAAAGGGGGACAAAGAGCCCTAACTAACCCACATTCCTACGGCCATGTGGTCCAGTGATAAGGTCTCCCCCCTTTCGAATTGGCGCCTAGAAGTCTGGGGAGCAAATGGACTTTTGGGCATTTATGCTGATAGATGTTCACGAATGTCTTACAAGCAGCGTGTTCTCTCTCTTGAGACAACAACAAGGCCTCCTGGGACTCCCTCCTGGCGGAAATCGGGCGGGAGAAGAGAAGAACAGATGTTCCCTTCTCCCACACGCGCGCAATACACATCCACAACGCACACACATGCGTCCATGCACGTACACATACGCAGGAAACCTAATCTTCCATCTAAAAGTCGTTGCTAAAACAGATTCGGTATGTTGAAACACATGTAAAAGAACTGTAATGTGCAGACTGTCCTAAGAATGTATTCTAATAAGTGTAAGGGACGTATAAATGCCTGAATGTATGCATCTAGATGTAACTCTGCAACATTATGTCTGTAAAGTGTGATGTTTGATATGGTTACAATCCTCTTGATCTGATCTATCTATTAAGCTGTATATCAATATCGTGAAATGTATAACCACATGTATATGCCGTTACCAAAGTAAGCTTAATTTTACCCTTGATCATAAAATGCAAACTACCGCCGAACCCCACCCAACCAGGGGCGTACGCGCTCCTCAAGATGGGCCATTGCCATTGGCCGGCACGCCTCACCAGGGCGTGCTTAGTTCATCCTTAAAAAACCCAAAATAGAGACATTCGCTCTCTGATCCTTCTCCTTCCTTCGTATCCTGTTCCCCGATGTAATCTTCGTGTTTTATTTTGTTTTGTCTTCATTTCATTTCGCTGATAGCCAGTCCGTTCTTAGTGCGTTTCGCTAGCCTTCCAGCATTTCGGTGTAAGACTACCTTCACGCATACAGAACTGCTTTAGGACGCTTTGAATCTCCCGCGAATCAACCACGAGTGGAGGAACCAAAGAAGTCCGCCTCCCACTTCCAGGACGCCGCGAGCTCTCTCCTACACCACACTAACAGGTCTGAATGCAAGTTGTTCCATCAAAATTTAGACGCTTTCAATTGTGTAACTGCGACTGTCTCTGAGGGTCTGATTGTGCTAGCGATTGTGTTTCCTTGTGTTTCTACTTTTTCTTTCCTTATTGTTTCCATTTCCTTTTGTTTCTTTTATATCCTTGTTTTACATGTAGTGTAGTTCATTTATTAAACCTCATTTATACTTCATTGCCTCTGTTGTTGTTGACCACATAACAAAGCCTCTTTAATATAAGATCCCAAAGCTACAATTCTGATATTGTTGAGTGCACAAAACATTGTCAGTAAAATTTAAGCTAGATAGACCAAAAGCAATCGATAACCTCCGACAACGCTGCACGGCGGACGAGTGGACTGAGAAGGAGGCTTCAATTGCTTTGGTCATTTTTGAAGATCAGCTATATCCCTCTGTGTAGGATGTATATTCCTAATTGATCATAATTCGTTGTGTTTAATTGTTATATACATGCCCTGGCAGACGAGTATCGTCCCCTTGGAATTATAAGGTTCTATCTGACATTTTTGTCAAAATTGAGTTATTCACATATTCTTATTCGGTGACAACTTATTTACATTATGTGATGTGTTTTTTTAAGTTGTGTACATTGTGGGACTTTTTATTGAAAAAACAAAAAGGTTCTATCTACAAAATCGAACTCTAACTTGGCTCTATAAGGTTCTATCTGCGTGAGCCAATCAGCACTTCGAATGCACAGAAGAGGACCAATCAGAATCAACTTTATATGTCATGTCGCCAGCTTTTTCCTTGAAGACAAAAATAAACCCCATAAAGGCATAATGCTATACATTTACAGTAAATTAAATATTCACTAAATTGTGTAGTGTTATGAAGTGGCTTCAATTTGGCCATTTTCTTTATAGTGTATTGGTTATTATTATTAATTATCAATGAGGTTATTATTAATAACTATTATTATTATAGTTATTATTATTTGAATTATACAAATATGCAGTGAGTAAATTGAATATTTAAAAAAAAACATTTGTGTGTGTGTGCGCTAATGTGTGAAAGTGTGTGTGTGTGTGTGTGAAAGTGTGTGTGTGTGTGTGTGTGTGTGTGTGTGTGTGTGTGTGTGTGTGTGTGTGTGTGAAAGTGTGTGTGTGTGTGTGTGTGAAAGTGTGTGTGAAAGTGTGTGTGTGTGCGTGTTTTTGTGATTTGTGAGGACACAAATGTGTATAATGACATGGGTATTACACTGGTATTACAATTTGAACGTGATTTATGAGGACATTTCATACGTCCTCATATTTCAAATGGCTTTAAAAACATACTAAGCAGTGTTTTATTAAAAATGTAAAAATGCAGAATGTCTCCTGTGACGGGTAGGTTTAGGGATAGGGGCAGTGTAGGGGGATAGAATATACAGTTTGTCCAGTATAAAATCCATTACGCCAATGGAATGTCCTCACAAGGATAGCAAAACAAACCTGTGTGTGTGTGTGTGTGTGTGTGTGTGTGTGTGTGTGTGTGTGTGTGTGTGTGTGTGTGTGAAAGTGTGTGACAGTGTGTGTGTGTGTGTGTGTGTGTGTGTGTGTGTGTGTGTGAGAGTGAGAGAGGGGGTGTGTGTGTGATTAAAAAATTAGTCTGACATTTTTTGTGATCATATAGTCAGTGAATCATTTTTCAATGATTATTAAACTTTATGAATTAATTTGCTGAAGCATGTCGATTTTCTTGTAGTTTTTAAAGTCTTAAAATGTCTTAATTTTTACAATATTAAGCCTTAAAGGTCAAATAGTTAACAATTTCATTGATGGAGTCTTAATTACAACAATAAACGTTAGCATGTTATTTCAGCCATACTGATGTCTAGAGAGAAAGCCATTATACCTGGCCCACTTTAGCTGGAATAAAGTCCTGCTCAGATGTATTACAGTAGCTGCTTTCTGTCTAAACAAAAGAAAGATTAAAGTAACAATTTCTGCAATAATGTGTTTAATTACCCACCAAATTGGTAACGAAAATTAAGATTCTGCACTGGACAAAATATTTAGACCTACCTTGCTTAATTTGAAATGTCCTAAATACATGGAAGTGCTAAAAAATATGAAATAAATGTCATAGAAAGGATACAATTTAACTTTCTAACACATGTTGAGATATTGTTACAACATTAATTTTATATTTCATGTTCAAATAATGTTTTGGCAGATAGAACCTTATAATTCTAAGCGAAAAGTGTTTTTTTAGAATTAGAAGGTTCTATCTGCATTTGACCCATTTCAAAAAAAGACATTTCAAAATTTGAGAGGATTTTGATATTGTATATTTAGAATACATTTAGGGTCCCTGTTATTTTCATGTTTGAAAGAAACTTGTTCCCCATATAAATTTTCCTATATGTAATGCAAAAACTTTGAAGCTCAATATCTCAAAACTGCTCAGAACGCAGATAGAACCTTATAATTCCAAGGGGACGGTATGCTGTACAACCCCTCGTTGGGCAATTTATTTACGTAAGGACTCGGCTCAAATTATATTCGATAGATTGTTGATCAGAGATTAAAAACTGTTGAATATTTTTCCCCAAAATTAAAATTGACCAAAGAGCTGGTGAGCCCCGATCTAATTCCTTACAGCACAGCGGTCTTCGGAGAGTTTTGATCAGCCTAGGCCTCTCATGAGAAGTTCTGCTCCTCTAGGCTAAAATACCCTGGGTAATCCATCAGATTCCACTTTACGTCATCAAAAGTTTCAACAGCGTCAGCTCAGGCAGGATAATCTGGTAGGAAGAGAACTGCAATGTCATCCTCAACAACTTGCCCAGCAAAAGAACATCGCTGTCGCACGTGTGCCATTATCCCACAGATCACGATCCACCGTCATGAATCAGCAACTCTGCAAGTCACGAGAGGCGATCTTCTCTCGCTGGTTTCAAGTTCAAGCTCCACTTCCAAGGCTTTCAAGTCGGTTTTTCAAGTTTTTGGTAGGCACTTCACCAGCCACTGCTAATATGTCCCCTTTATCACGATTAAACTTCATCCAGGTAAGTATTTCTCCGTAGCTTCCTACACCAGCGGCAGAGTTCAAATTGGTCTCCACGGTGATGTGGAGTGTTCCTAATTACTACTGATCTGCAGACTGCAACGGGGCTGAATAGCTCGACTTAAAGGGGAAATTTTCGTAGCACGTTTCCCGCCACCGATATTCCACAGTATAGTGGAAAGTTTGCAAATACCCACAAACAACTGAGTAACTCATTGAATAAATAAAAAAAAAAATAAAAAAAAAAAAAATTTTTTTTTAGCCTACTTAAGAACTGTTATGCATACTGTAGTGGGTATCTCTACAATGGCAGTAATTACAAGTGTTGTAATTCACAAACAACTATTTTTTTTAACATATTTAGGCCTAGTTAATTCATAATAAGTCCCTTATACTTAAAATTAGACCTTCAATATTGGAAAATGTGTTCAATTGCTGTGATACTCAAACTTTCCTGGTGACTACTTAATCCACTGATATGTGTGGTAGAAATAATTTATGTGATGGGTATTTCCACATTAATGTACAGAGAAATGCAGACTAAGGAGGATGCTCCGGTCAAAGACCTCATGTACTTAACCAAAAACTGCTTTCTCCTTAGAACTAACAGTCATATTAGTTTTATCAAGTCATTCCAATCACCAGGATTAATCAGCGAAGTAGACTCGAGTGACATTGTCTTTGCTCTACTGTATGATTTACATGTTCATGTATCTTTCTATTCAAGAGTCTCAACTGTATGTTGTGGCCAGCGATCTGCCATCCATGAATGGGGCTATTTCTGCAAAGAGCAACTTGGGAGTCATGTCAGGCATATGCTGTGCATCTGAGAAAAGGATTCTACGCTCAAAAAACAACAGATCAAGTATCATTTAAATTCCACTTTTCGCATCCTGATCAGGGCTGATTGTTCCTTCCTCGTCTTCAATTACGAAAATCGACATGTGGTGGGTCTCCGGTGCGTATGCAGGGTCTGGTTCGGAATGCCTCACAGATAATTTTGAATAGCATGCTGGAATGGTCATTTCAAGGGTGAGTAAGCATATCATTTTTGTCTATCATTTTGGATGTGGTAGGGCTGCTGCTCCCGGCACAGGGGTCGGAGTTTCAACAGCCCGTTTTGCAGCTTCGATTACCGCTCACTGACAATTTTAAAACTTTTCGCTTTGTTCAACAGGAATCATACAAGATGGAGACTCAAGAAGTTCAACGTATAGACAATATTCTGAATGGTCGGTGATGAATTATGTAGCTCATGCGTAGCTATCTCTAGTCACTGATTGGCTTATTATGTCTAGATAATCTATAAATCATATCCCGTGGGCAGATTCATGCAAAATTAGGGTTGTGAGGCACCAACCCAGGAGGAATGTCGTTTAGCTCCTCTCAGCGTCGTTGTGGTCTTTAAAAGCAATTCCTTAATGGAATTCTCCCATTGCTTGAACTTTGAGCGTTGTAACCTTGCAGGTGTTGGTTATGCTTAAGGCGAGACACGGCCAGGCAAAAACATCGTTTTTTTTTCACTGGTCAATTTTGAGATTTTGGGATATTTGTCTTCAATAACATGTCTTCTTTCAGACTTGTGGTGAAAAAAAGTCCGAAATACACATTTAGGTCATTATTTTACTACACTTTGTCTGTTTGCGTCTGTAGATTTCTCATAAATTCATCAAAAGTTGTCGTTATAAATCATCCCTCTGCTCCGCGATCGCGATCTGCACCCTGTCATCACACACACCGTTAGAAAGCTCTCTCTCTCCTGAACAAGACTGCCGGATCCAAATATGGTCATTTCCTTTTTATCAGCAACCAATCGCGAAAGTAAAAGGGGGGATTTTACTCTAAATGCGCAATCTCATTGGCTGATGCTAAATCTTTAAAGCACGTTTTCTCAAAATGTCTTTTCTCTCATACTCCAAGTCCGAAATCTCCAGTTCAGTAGCACCTATATACACCAAACTTTCCAGTCTTGTACCTAGTTATATTATGAAGACATTTACAGAGGGATTTGTAAATATATCATTCCTAGCCTGATTTATATAACATTTTATTCCCAAAAACATGGCGAAAATCATTTTTTTAAGGCTATTGGCAGTATATTCTGATTTACAGGATAACAAAAGTAGATATCCATAAATCCCTCTGTAATTTTTTCCCCATCTAATATGTGAACACAATGAAAAAATAATTTTGAACCTGGCTTTGTCCAATACTCAGATTTCGTTTTTTAAAATATATGCAAAATAGCGCATATTTAATGAGACAATGCCCCATTTGCATATTTAAACATTAAATTACAGAAAACTTGCAATACATTTTTTTCTCATCTTAATGTAGGTAATCAATTGGCAAAGTTTCATGGTGATATCTGATAGTTAAAAAAATTACCCTATTCACCTGTAGTGTCTCGCCTTAAACGGCATTACACACTAAGTAAGAAAAGCAAATCCATCCAACCCCCTTTTATTAACCCCCGTTCGCAATGGTCTCTTTTCCTATTGTTGTATTCAGATTGTAGCTGTGTCTGTTACAGCTTACATGGCTCATGCATCCAGGGGATTCACTCCAGGAGCTTAATACTCCAATTTCCCACATGGTCTCTTCTGATTTAAGTTTTTCACCTCATTTTACTTGCTTTCTTAAGAATTCTAAGAATGACTCTCAAGGCTCTGTATCACATTATCATTTATAAATTAGTAATAAATTCTGTCCTTTCTCATCTATGATTAAATTCCCCTCTATTTATCCTGACTAACGGAGCACTCCTCTCTAAGCTGGTTCAGGACTTATCAGTTTCCGTCCTCAAAAGCCGCAGTCTATCTCCCTCCCAGTATACTGGTCATTCCTTCAGGATCGGGGCAGCCACTACAGCAGCTGATCGTGGCATTTCTACTTCAGCTATTAAGAGACTGGGCAGACGGTCATCCTCGAAGCTCAGCAAGCTCTCCAGTAATGGTTCAGGTAAATACCTATGCAACTACTGGTGGTGGTGTCATGCGTTATCTATCTGGCGATAGTCTCAGCTTGAATAATTCGTCCTTGCGCCTATCGCTGGCAATACGGTCCTTAGGGGTCTGGCTTCGCGCAGCCTAGTGGCTTTTCTATGCGCGTTTCGTTCATGCGCAGCATTAGCGGCCTAGCGGCTCAGCGAACCTCGTCTTATGCGTGGCTCAGCGTGGCCTTGTCTCTGTGTGGCTCAGCGTGGCCCTGTCTCTGTGGCTCAGCGTGGTCTCGTCTATGTGTGGCTCATCGTAGCCGTGTCTCTGCGTGGCTCAGCGTGGCCTCGTCTCTGTGTGGCTCAGCGTGGCCTCGTCTATGTGTGGCTCATCGTAGCCTTGTCTATGTGGCTCAGCGTGGCCTCGTCTCTGTGGCTCAGCGTGGCCTCGTCTCTGTGGCTCAGCGTGGCCTCGTCTCTGTGGCTCAGCGTGGCCTCGTCTAAGTGTGGCTCATCGTGGCCTTGTCTATGTGGCTCAGCGTGGCCTCGTCTCTGTGGCTCAGCGTGGCCTCGTCTAAGTGTGGCTCATCGTGGCCTTGTCTATGTGGCTCAGCGTGGCCTTGTCTCTGTGGCTCAGCGTGGCCTCGTCTATGTGTGGCTCATTGTAGCCTTGTCTATGTGGCTCAGCGTGGCCTCGTCTCTGTGGCTCAGCGTGGCCTCGTCTATGTGTGGCTCAGCGTGGCCTTGTCTCTGTGGCTCAGCGTGGCCTCGTCTAAGTGTGGCTCATCGTGGCCTTGTCTATGTGGCTCAGCGTGGCCTCGTCTCTGTGGCTCAGCGTGGCCTCGTCTAAGTGTGGCTCATCGTGGCCTTGTCTCTGTGGCTCAGCGTGGCCTCGTCTCTGTGGCTCAGCGTGGCCTCGTCTAAGTGTGGCTCAGCGTGGCCTTGTCTATGTGGCTCAGCGTGGCCTTGTCTCTGTGGCTCAGCGTGGCCTTGTCTATGTGTGGCTCATCGTAGCCTTGTCTATGTGGCTCAGCGTGACCTCGTCTCTGTGGCTCAGCGTGGCCTCGTCTATGTGTGGCTCATCGTAGCCTTGTCTATGTGGCTCAGCGTGGCCTCATCTCTGTGGCTCAGCGTGGCCTCGTCTATGTGTGGCTCATCGTAGCCTTGTCTATGTGGCTCAGCGTGGCCTCGTCTCTGTGGCTCAGCGTGGCCTCGTCTATGTGTGGCTAATCGTAGCCTTGTCTCTGTGGCTCAGCGTGGCCTCGGCACTGTGGCTCAGCGTGGCCTCGTCTATGTGTGGCTCATCGTAGCCTTGTCTATGTGGCTCAGCGTGGCCTCGTCTCTGTGGCTCAGCGTGGCCTCGTCTATGTGTGGCTCATCGTAGCCTTGTCTATGTGGCTCAGCGTGGCCTCGTCTCTGTGGCTCAGCGTGGCCTCGTCTTTATGTTGCTCAGCGTGGCCTTGTCTCTGTGTCTCAGCGCGGCCTCATTTTCATGTGGCTTAGCGTGGCCTTGTCTCTGCGGCTCAGCGTGGTTTCGTACATAAAAAAAAAAAAGGTGTTATATATATATATATATATATATATATATAAAAAAAAAGTTTAAATAAATAAATCCTAAGCGTCAGCAAATGCGTAAACGTCTCATGTAAATTCAGCAGCAGAAAAGTATCTTTTCATATAAAGCTAAGCATGCTCCACTTTTAGATCATAGAGTTCCGTTCCCACGACGATATCGATGGAACTCTACTATCTATGGAATTGACACATCCATGTCTACCGCTTTTTGCTAACTCTTTTCTTCTTTTATTTTTAGGAACCACATAACATACGGCTGGTGGGTAAACTTTTCTTTCATGTTCTTTGGGGGTGGGCTTCGTCCAGCGGAATAGTTCATCCACCCATTTTTGGGGGTCGGCTGCGCCCCTGCCTTCATCTTCAGGCAGGATATGCAGAATCCGTACCCTCGGATCGCGAGTTATGGACGGGGCCTTCGCCAAAGAACTTTATTGTGTATATATGGCTTGCTGGGCTGTTAATAAAATGCATCATTGTACAGTATCTTATCTCCGAGTCTTTCTGGTAGAAATGAAAGTGTAGCGTAAGTTCCGCCAGGAAGACTCAGTTGTTACGTCATGTATTACCTTCTCATCTATCCAATCGCGTTCTAATACGTGAAGTATAAAAGATCCTTACTTACACTCGTCTGAGTTCGCAGATGCTGACACTTCACTTTCCACCATCCTCCCCACCTCCACCAAGAAGGTCTTCGCTCCATCCTTTCACCACCATCAGGTCGGTCCCTTCCATAACCCCAGGGGGGGTCGGCTGCGCCCCTGCCTTCATCTTCAGGCAGGATATGCAGAATCCGTACCCTCGGATCGCGAGTTATGGACGGGGCCTACGCCAAAGAACTTTATTGTGTATATATGGCTTGCTGGGCTGTTAATAAAATGCATCATTGTACAGTATCTTATCTCCGAGTCTTTCTGGTAGAACTAATGTTTTCCATGAAACTTCCAAAGAAATTAGCAGTGATCAAAGTGAAAGCACATCTCACAACTAATACTACGGAAGCTAAAGGTAATTCTCTTGCTGATATAGCGGCTAAACAGGCTTGTTTCTATGCAACTGTACAAGTGTGTTCAGGTAGTGCAGCACAGAAGACAATTATGCCTCCTGAATCAATAATTGATCTATACAAAGACGTCCCTCTGTATGAAGCATGGACATGGTTAGACAAAGGAGCCACAGTGGATTCATCTGGTTGCTGGACCAAAGGGGGAAAATATGTCGCTCCCGAGTCACTGCTGCCATATTTGGCTCAACAAATACACAGTATTGCCCAACCTAGTCCCAACCTGGACTCATGTGTCACACTGTAAAGTTGTTCCCCCACCTACAGGGATAGGATAGGACACGAACCAGTGGGGAGCCGAGGGAAGAACCGATTGCAACAGGCGTCGGGGGCCAACCCTTCGGTGAAGAATCCCTCATAGGCCTTCCCATCCATTAATCCATCCTCACCTCACTGCGTTCTTTAGGTGTCATAATTAAGAAATAGGGAAAGAGGGAACAACAATAGCAGACTAGAGTTTACAACCCTAGTGTTTGAACAAATACTGCTCCACTGTCTAGCAGACTCAGAAAACGTTCACAATCCTAGTGTTAGAACAAATACTGCTCTCCTGTCTTTTGTTTTCTCTCTTCCTCTGTGCAGGTACCACTTTCTGACCCGAGACCCATACGCCCCGACCTCCTCGTCTGCGTATGAAGACATAACCTCAAGAAACAACTAGACGACTTCCAAGCCAACTACCACAAAAGGATAAAGAAAAGAAAAAAAAAATACACAACGCAGAGACGACGAAACCTTCAGTCATCCATCGACATGATCAAGATTGTCCTACTACTACACATTATAAAGATCGCACGAAGTCCGGACTCCAGAAACAACATATTCTTAGAGCTGATGAATATGTCAAAAACGCCTGGTTTGCTGGAAAGAACGTTTGCACGTCACATCCGAAGATGACTGCATTCCAGGACTCACTTGTGCCCAAACATGGTGGTCCAACAAGACATTCTTGATCTTTCAGCATAATTACACCAAGATGACTGAAGATAATTCTTCATGGTTCAGAAACTTGAGTGATCACGAGAAAATCACAGTTCCAACCAGAAAAGACTCACGGAATTGCATGTTTTGTTTCTGTGTCAACATGCAATTGCAGAAAAATCAACACAGAGCAAGCTATGTGCATGTAACTTACGCAAGTTACAAGAATGAACTTTTAAGTGTTTAAATTTGTATATTATGTGGGAGTTATTTAGAACTCTCAAAGGGGGAATTGAAGAAATACAAATTTATTAAATGTTTTATTTAAGTTTCTAATACTATCATATATAAACAGAGAAAGTTCTGTTTGTTGAAGTTAGCATTTCAGGTTAGGATGGTAAATGATATCAGCTGTGAAACAGTTTCCAGCAAGAGAATCTGGCAAATCCTGTTTTCTCCATTGTAAGTTAAATGAGTCTGATCACTGAGACTTTCTTTAATGGCTCTGGGATGGCTCTTGGAACCAGAGTTCCTGGCCACTATCAGCATTTGAATAGTTATGCTGATTCCATTGGATTTGGTAATGCCCTCAGAGTAGGATGTGTTCGTACTACATTTGCATGCTTTGTTTGAATTTGTCTCCACCTCCAGAAGTCCCTCCTCTTAAAATGCCTATAATATACTATGTAAAGTTACTTTAATTTAGACGATGTTTGAATGACTGCAGCTACCGACAAGCAATAAAGAACTTCTGCTTGGAAAACTTCCTCCATCTCCTGGTCTGAGCTTCTAACTTTTCTACAAAGAAAAAGATCACTACAGGTGTCATTACACTGTATTCAGCACAAACAGGGCTACCATAATATGTGAGCAACATGTATGTACATGTTTGTATTTTTGAGAGAATGTTTATGCATGGTTATTGAAAAGTTTCTGAAATAAGGCCACGAATCACATACTAAATAAGTGTCCACAAGACTATTGACTAATGGATGTTTTCGCCTAGAGTTTTTGCTTCAAAGTGATGTGAAAACCATCCAGCCTGCTCATTCACATAAAACAATACATTGATTTAAATTTTGTAAGACACATTTTGTTTGGAAAGGCAATATGCGTGGGGGCGTGAATGATCATGAATAATGCAGTGATTCACACCTGAGAAGACAATGAACCGCATAATGAGGTGCATAATGAGCCTTTCAGTCAGGTATGTCACTGAGAGGGTACCACAAGAAAGAATGCGAGGACAAAATATATATATATATATATGTATATATATATATATATATATATATATATATACAACAATATAATACGAATATAAATGAAAGTCAAAAGCACATTTTAAGTACACAGTCATACCTGGAAACAAATCCTGTTCAAATAGGCTATATGGGCCATTCTAGAGAATTGGTTCAAAGTTAGAATTGGAAACATCTTGAAAAAAAATTGTCTTTTTCCACAAATGTTGTATGCATGCAACTTGTATTGTTACTCCCCTCGAGGTTTAATAAAGGTTCAAGTCGTTCCTGGGTTTTAACGGGCATTTATTCGTCGAATATGTCTTTACATGCTCACATCCACATTGCCGTCAGAACTGGTATAAATAAAAACACAGAAAAACGAAAATAAATCTTAAATTCTTGACATACTTGTACACAATACTAAACGAAATCACATAGAAAACTTAGAAATAAAACAAATTTATGCCATGTAAAATAATATCTTAATTGGCTTGTTACAAACACAGTCGCGTAACACAAATAAATGACATAGAAAGAAAAATATACCTCATTGGCCGCATGAACCCGAGAGTGTAAACTTAGCAGGGTATTAATCTTCACGCTTCACAGAGAAAACTTATGAATAACTTCACAGTCTTCAATCTTATTCAAGACAGCAAGCTCGCAATCCGCAGCACATATATCTCTCTGATCTTAGCGAGTGCACCCATACAGCGTCCCCAAAGCAACATATGACAATTTCCACACGGAACAAAAATAAGTTCCCCCCTTCTTTCACAAAGTTTTTAACAAAAGAAATAAACATGAAATTATTATTTATTGGCCATGAGACATTATTTCAATCATATGATTTTTACCTCATATATTTATATTTTAACTATGAACCATATTAACTGAAATATATGAGTTGCCTTTGACGGCAGCTACATGTATAATATCCAAAGTAAACATTTCTAGTAATTGTGCAGTTAATTCTCGTACTGTATGTTCAGAAAGTTTTGGAATATTTACCCTCTCCCCAAATTTGTCACTAATAAAACACAATAATAAATAATTTAATGAGAAGGCTTATATTGACCTATTACGATATTGTTTGCATCTACCTTTGTTTGTATTTTTTTGATATTTTATTAAATAGTTTTCTCATGTAAATCAACAACAATTACAATTTTAAAAATATTTCAAGTGCAATCTTTCTTTGTAAAAATCATACATTTTATCATATTTATTTCAAAGTTAAGTATTCATTAGTTTGAATTGGAACAAACACTATAATATCATTTTAGTTGATAATTCAATATACCCATTTTTATTTTTAACAAAACATCCCATACTATTGTAGGGTATGGACCAATCAGACACACACTAATTATTCATTATATACAAAGGTTTATGAAACTCCAAAACGAACAGCCCAAATGAACGAACACAAGGGCAGAAACAGTGTCATGTTACAGGGCTGAAAAGGAGATTTTACGACCTCCACAGGAATGTGGCCACGTGCACCAGAGAGAGACAATGGGGAAGACAAAAACCCTCTTTAAAACAGACTTTGCTGCATTAATCATAGACTAACTGATCTATAAATGAACATGCATAAAACTGTGAAAGAAACAGTGTAAATGGTTTACTGTCTCGTGTACTATTATGTATATATTATGGTATGTACCTTGGTATACAACCAACTAACGATCAATGCAACCTCACCTGTATCATGCCTCCTACCTAATTAATTCTCATTTAATGACTCACACTTTGATGTACATCACCTTCTTCTAGAATGCAGTGTGGATGTGTTATATCTATCTGAGCATTAATGAAGGTATAACCAAGCTTGGGACAAAGACTCGTAAATTAACTAGAGCAACCATCCCACTCGGACATTTCACCTTGCTTATTGGTCCAGTCAACCCTTAGGGGTTGGATCTTTCTCAGGCTTTATTAGAGACAGTCCACATGTGACCTCCCTCTCTTAGTTCTTTCATCCAGCCGCAACACTGTTTCTGGTGATACTGGGGAACCCCTTCCCCCTCCACGGGGGCCACAGGGCCCAGCAGGCCTCGATCCAACCAGATATGGGCTCATGCAGGAGAGAGAAGACTCTCTCACAAAGAACCAAGGACAATATCAGGAGTTTTGGAACAAAGACTCCAACCAACAACGACTCCAATCACCCACTCTTCCGACTTCCTCACTTCTCCTGGGTGCTCGGCGTGGCCTCAACAGGGCCCCAGGCTTTGACCAAACCAGCCATGTGTTCCTGGAGAAAGAAAACTCTCAACCAACTTCCACTTGACACTGCCGGAACCATCAACGACTTCAATTTTCAACAACTTCAAGAATTGTTCCCAATACAAATGCAAGTATTCAATTCAATGAAATGTGAAAATGAAATTCTGATGGTTCTTCTCATAGTCCCGATTCCGGTTTCCAATTTCATCCTATCACTAACCTATTTCTGTATATATATGTTTAGTTCCCTTTCAAGGGAACTCGAGCTGCGTCAAGCTGTGGGAACGCCTCTGCGTGTGTGCGTCATGAAGCACGTATGGAATCAGTCCAATGGAGAGACGGAACGTCATAGGCGGGTGACGTCATCGACCAGGAAACTATAAAGCACCCCCAAAACACAAGCGCGACAGCTTCTATGACTTCAGTAAGCGCTATATGTGGATCTGTCTCAAGTGTTTTTGTCTGTCACTAAGCAGGAGTTTCACTATTTCAAAAAACTATATATATATATATATATATATTATATTGAGAGACAATGGCGAGCGAACAGCAATTTAAGAAGTGTGTTCCTCCCTGCTCGCGCTATTTAACAGGCGGGGATACACACAGCTTATGTGTTGTTTGTTTGGGAGTGCAGCATGCCCAGTCAGCTCTCGAGGGGGCTGATTGTGAGCATTGCGAGCGTTTGCCTCTTAGAACGCTCCGCTCCCGCCGATCACTCTTTGAGGAGAGTGGTTCGGTTCGCGATCCCCGCGGATCGGGTCCCGCTCATGCCGAGGCTGAGCGCCGACGTCATTCGTGGGGATCGCAGATGGATCTAACAGCGGGGCTTGAGACGGGCTTTGCCCTATCTCAGCCCTTACCTGTTAGATCCAGTGCCTCAGTCTCGGGTTCGGAAGCACGCTCTGCGGTTTCTTCCCCCCGAACTGAGGCCCCAGTACTGCAACTATCCAGTTCTGAGGATCTGGATGTTGTTAGTCTGGATGCGGGAGATGTCGATGATTCGCCATCTCGCTCTCCCGAAAGTGAGGAGCTTATGGAGGTGCTCACTCGTGCTGTTTCTAAATTAAGCATCGAGTGGCCAGCTGTTAGGCAGGAGTCTAGAGAAAAATCTAAACTAGATGAGAGATTTTTGCCTTCCCGTTCCCAACCTCCACGCCGGTGCTTGCCCTTTTTTCCTGATTTACACACAGAGGTTTCAAGATCGTGGAAAAAGCCGGTCTCTTATCGTGTTTTTAGCACTCAAACATCCACTTATTCGAATATCGTGGGGGCTAAATCTCACGGTTATGGGGCGATGCCTAAAGCAGAAGAGGCGCTTGCTAGTCACCTTTCTGCTGAAGCTGCATCTTCTTTTAAAGCACCACTTTTACCCTCTAAACCCCTCAGAAGTACGTCTGCTTTAGTGGGTAAGGTGTATTCGGCGGCCGGTCAAGCCTCTGCGTGCCTGCATACTATGTCCATCTTGCAGGCATACCAGGCTGACCTATTAAAGGACGTGAGTGATTCTCAAGAGGTCAGCACTGATGTAGTTCGCGAACTGCGTCAGGCTGCAGATTTATCTCTGCGCGCCACCAAGGAGTCGGCCAAGCTAATGGGCCGTACTATGGCAGCCCTGGTGGCCGCAGAGAGACATCTATGGTTAAATCTCTCTGGCATGAAAGAAAAAGATAAAGCTTTTCTTTTAGACGCTCCTCTCTCTCCTCATGGTCTGTTTGGTGATTATGTGAATACTGTCATAGATCGATTTCAGGAAGAGAAGAAACAATCAGCAGCGTTTCAGAAATTTATGCCTCTTAAAATTCATGTCCCCGGTACTGCTGGGCGGGAGCAGTCCAGGCCGTCAGTCAGCTCCTCACATAGGGCGCAACAGAAGCAGAGTGTCGCGTCTCGCGCTCCCCCTTCCAAACAGTGGGACCAGACGCGGCACTCTCAGCCGAAGTCTTCTGGCAAAACTGATCTGAGGACAGTTATTATGGCCAAGAAGGCTTCGGCAAAGAAGAAGTCCTGACGCCACTGGCGTCAGGATGCTGAGGGTGGTCCCTGCCGTGGGAGAGAGGTGTTCACCGCATTACACGGTGCCCGCTCTTCTTCGGTGCCCTCAGGGGCCCGTTCTGCCAACCTCGCCTTCATGCCGGGGCACAGACGGTCCCAGCGAGCGCTTTCCCGAGGGACGCTCGCCCCCTCTGAGGAGGGTCTCAGAGCAGTTAAGCCAGTCGTTCCCTGCCGGTGCGCCGTTACAGGGCGCTGCGTTTGCTGCTCAAGTTACACCAGAGGCCAGTCTCGAGAGACTGGTACCCTTAGTAGTATTTCTGGCAGAGTGGAA
The DNA here is from genome assembly GCA_026230005.1 of Gila orcuttii. Lineage (NCBI taxonomy): Eukaryota > Metazoa > Chordata > Actinopteri > Cypriniformes > Leuciscidae > Gila > Gila orcuttii. The sequence continues at coordinate 42,191,426 of JAPDVR010000005.1, forward strand.
AAACCTTCCAAAAATATCTCAGTGGGTTCTGCACATAGTAGAAAAGGGTTATGCTATCCAATTCAGGTGTCGTCCACCAAAATTCAGAGGGGTTCTGCCCACAGTGGTGGGCCCCGAGCAGGCTCTGGTAATGGAACGAGAGGTGAAAGCGCTCCTTCAGAAGGAGGCTATAGAACGGGTTCCTCCTCCCAGTTTGGAGTCGGGTTTTTACAGCCGATATTTCATCGTTCCAAAGAAGGATGGGGGGTTGCGTCCAATTTTAGATCTGCGCCTGTTGAATCGCGCGGTAGGGAAGCTAAAATTCAAGATGCTCACTATCAAGCAGATTGTGGCACAAATCAGATCCGAGGACTGGTTTGTCACGATAGATCTGAAGGACGCGTACTTCCATATTTCCATCCTTCCACAGCACAGGAAGTTCCTGAGGTTCGCCTTCGGGGGCGAGGCGTATCAGTACAAGGTTCTTCCATTTGGCCTAGCTTTATCTCCCCGCACTTTCATGAAATGCATGGATGCAGCTCTAGTGCCCCTGAGGCTTCAGGGCATTCGTATCCTCAATTACATCGACGATTGGTTGATTTTAGCTCAGACGGAGCAGATGGCGGTTCGGCATCGAGATGTCGCTCTCGCTCATATAAGAAAGTTGGGGTTAAGGCTGAACGCGAAGAAAAGTGTGCTATCTCCTTCTCAGAAGACCGCTTTTCTGGGCGTCGTTTGGGATTCGGTCTCGATGCGGGCGCGGCTCTCCCCGACCCGCATCGCTTCGATTCTCGCAGCCGTGAAACAAGTAAAGCTAGGCCAGCTACTCACTGTAAAACAGTTTCAGAGACTGTTGGGTCTGATGGCAGCAGCGTCCAACGTTATACCTTGCGGCCTGCTGTACATGAGACCACTGCAGTGGTGGCTCCGGACCAGGGGATTCTCCCTGAGGGGAAATCCCCTCCGCACGATCAAAGTCACGCGGCGCTGCCTTCGTGCTCTGGTCATGTGGAAAGAAACCTGGTTCCTATCCAAGGGGCCTGTGTTGGGGGCTCTTTGTCGTCGCGTAACGCTAACGACGGATGCTTCCCTCACGGGTGGGGGGCGGTCATGAGTGGTCGTCCAGCCCAAGGTCTGTGGCAGGACCATCATCTATTATGGCATATAAATTGTCTAGAGATGTTGGTGGTGTTCCAAGCTTTGAAACACTTCCTAGCAGACCTCAGAGGTCATCACGTGCTAGTTCAGTCAGACAACATGTCGGTGGTCTCGTATATAAATCATCAGGGGGGCCTGCGGTCGCGTCCACTTTACAAGTTGGCCCGTCAGATCCTCCTGTGGTCCCAGGGGAGATTACAGTCTCTGAGAGCTATGTATCTGCCTGGTTATCTGAATGTGGTAGCAGACTCCCTGTCGAGGCAGGGGCCGAGGCCGGGGGAATGGAGGCTCCACCCCGAGGTGGTGGAGCTCCTTTGGTTGAGTTTCGGTCGCGCCGAGGTGGACCTATTCGCTTCCAAGGAGACAACGCACTGTCATCTGTGGTTCTCCATCAGTCAGCCAGCCCCTCTGGGGTTGGACGCTCTGGTACAGCCGTGGCCGAGGTCACGTCTGTATGCTTTTCCCCCGATTGCTCTGCTACCAGGAGTTCTGGAGAGGGTTCGCCGGGACGGGGTCAGCCTACTTCTAGTAGCCCCGTTCTGGCCGGCCCGAGTATGGTTCACGGACCTAATATCTCTTCTGGACGGCTCTCCCTTGGAGATTCAGATCAGGAGGGATCTACTCTCTCAGGAGGGCGGTACGATATTTCACCCCCGCCCAGAGTTGTGGAAACTGTGGGCTTGGCCTCTGAGGGGGCCCAGCTCATAGAAACTGGTCTCTCAACTGAGGTTGTTGAGACCATCCTTCACTCCAGAGCTCCGTCCACGAGGAAGTTATATGCCCTGAAGTGGAAACTTTTCACTTCTTGGTGTGCAGAACACCGGCAGGACCCAGTTAACGGCCCAGTGGGTGCAGTGCTGGAGTTCCTGCAGGAGCGTTTCTCTGCAGGGTTATCCCCCTCCACACTAAAGGTGTATGTGGCGGCACTAGCTGCTTACCATGTCCCTTTCAGTGGAGTTTCTCTTGGGAGACACCCACTTATAACTCGCTTCCTTCGTGGTACTTTGAGGCTGAGGCCTGCAGTTCGCATGAGGGTGCCGACTTGGGATTTGTCCATTGTATTAGAGGGCCTCTCTTTGGCCCCCTTTGAACCTATTGAGGAAGTTTCTAAGAAATTCCTCACATATAAGACTCTCTTTCTGCTTGCAATATCCTCAGTTAAAAGAATCTGAGATTTGCAGGCTCTGTCGGTTGCACCCTCGTGCCTGGGCTTTTCTATACCCTAGACCAGTTTATGTCCCTAAGGTCCCTACTAATGCTGTTAGACCTACAGTGCTGCAGGCTTTCTATCCTCCTCCTTTCGTGTCATCAGATCAGGAGAAACTTAACCTTCTCTGCCCTGTTAGGGCGTTAGACGCTTATGTCCACAGAGCTGCCCTGTGGAGGAAATCAGAACAGTTATTTGTGTGCTTTGGGCCACCCAGGAAGGGGTGTCCCGCGTCTAAACAGAGAATGAGCAAGTGGGTGGTTGAGGCCATCTCACTTGCTTATGAGTCGGCTGGTCAGCCTTCACCTTTGGCTGTACGAGCCCACTCTACTAGGAGTATGGCTGCCTCTAAGGCATTATTGTCAGGAGTATCGCTGAGTGATGTTTGTGATGTGGCTGGGTGGTCCTCACCGCATACATTTGTTAAGTTCTACGAATTGGACTTGAGTTCCACTCCTGGGGCGCAGGTGCTCTCGTCCTCTGTGCGCTAGTTCCCACATGACGGTCATTTGCTCCTATGGCGATGTGGGTATGGGCGTTCCCACAGCTTGACGCAGCTCGAGTTCCCTTGAAAGGGAACGTCTCGGCTACGTATGTAACCCTAGTTCCCTGATAGGGAACGAGATGCTGCGTCAAGCTGTGGGGATTTATGTTTATGATTTAGTTAATAAAACTTATGCACTTTATGTATTTGGTTCTGATTTGCTTGCAATACGAAGTCCCTTTACGGTTTTTGAACTTGCTACATGCTCAAAACGCTGTACATGCTAAGAAATAATTATTCTTCTGTGGCCAGGGAAGATACCCTTTTCTTAGAATAAATTAATAATCAAAAGAGTTTGTTGGACGAACTGATGAATTGATTGTAATATTAATTTAGCCATATCAAGTTAATCCAATTAACTGACCCAAATATTCATAATTAATCATAACAAGTTATTATTGATTATTAATATTTCATATAGCTAAGTTCCTTACACTATATATTTAAAATATGAGCAGAAATTGGCCAACAAAAGCTTATTTGATGTGACAGTAGTCTATTTTACTGTAAAAACTTTATAATCTATCGAAAACTAATAACTAGTATAAATTCATATTTCTCCTGTAACATATTGTTTTTATGATATATTAATATAGGGCTTATAAATGTGTAGGGTATCTGGGTGAATCATTGACTCAGTCCCTCTGAAACAAATGAAGCACATTCTTCCTAAAACCCAAGGTCTTTTAGAATGAATGTAAATTATGGACATTGGCATGAAAATGCCTAGATGAGACTGTTTCTGAAACATTTACGACTCTGTGATGTGTCCCCAGGTGGCCTGCATGCAGGACCTCTCCATCCACACACACACACATAATAACTTTTAACGAATTTCCCCATTAAAGACATTTTAATGAGATATATTTCATATGTGTTATATGGGTCCGAGTGCCCAGGGCCTATGAAGATACGTGTGAGTGTATTGTAGTTCTAAACGAACGACAAATGCCTGTGTTATGCATTTTTAATGAATAATCCAGCAAACTCACTATCCTAACAAAGTCTGAGAAACTTTGCTCTGCTAACACTGGCCGAAGTCAGTGTCCTGTTACGGGTTTACGACCCAAAATAATGTGCATGGATTTAATTCTTGCAGAGAAGGAGAAATGAAACCTTTTCAATCATATATATTATATATATATATATATATATATATATATATATATATATTACCATGTGAGAAATGTATTACCATGTATCTAATGTTCCAATCTCATGATGTGTCCTTTTATGTGGTTTGTTTCATGTAAACTCTAATACTTACTATTCCAGACTGTTCACACTATACTTAACCAGAATCAGATGTGTGACATATTTGGTCTCTAAAACCTGGTACTTTGAAGATCGACGTGACTGTATACACGATATGTCGGTAACAACAACATATTAACAGTAAAAGCATCTTTCATAGTTTCTTCAACAAATTGACAACCCCATCTACCCCCCCGCGCATGCACGCAAGGAGCTCTCTCTCTTAGACAAAGAGCAATAAAAACCAAAGTCCCGCCTGTGAATTCCAACCCTCTTATTGGCCAAGCCAACAGGAAGAGGCTGGATTTCTCCAAGGTGATAAATAAGCTTCCCCACTCCGCTCTTTCTCTTACTTCTCTTGTCCTCGTGTCATAATGTAACGTCTCGCCTCCGGGCGAGCTCTTCGCCTTTCTTTTATTTGTTTCTAGTTTAGTTTGTGTTTTTCAGTCTTAGATAAGTCTCCGTGTTTAATTCCAATCGACGAGTGAAAAGAAAACCGCGCAAATCCATCTACTAGGGACCTTTAAACGAGCGCGCGCTCCCTTTGAAGGAGAAACACGCGCGCGTGACCACGTGACTGGGATGGAGCCTATTGGGGTTGCTGTTCCTTTTCTTACATTATTTTGTGCACGAATTTCACATTCACTCAGGAATTCATCTACCCTTGTTTGTAAGTATGGGGACCAGAATCCTTGTCTTTTTATCTTCCTTAGAATCTCCCCCCGTGCGCAATGGTCAAATCTATGCGCATCTGGAATCAGGATGTTAAGCAATGGGGTGGGGGCTATCATGTGGCCTTCATGTGATCTCCATATATTGTTTGCATCTCTTGTCGCCCCCCTTTGCTGCCATAAGTGTATCTCAGGTGGGGATGCTCTGGATTGCATTTGGGCAATGTTATCAATAGTGGGGAGAAGCTGGATCAGAACAGACGGTGCCATTACTGCTAACTGACACCCAGAGGCATGTTTTACTTATATATCGGCCGCATTATTGCCTTTAATGACAAAGTAATTTCCTTTTTTATGGGCCTGACATTTAATAATGGCCAATTTGGTTGGAAACATCATAGCTGTAATTAGTTTAGTAATTTGGTCCCCATGTTGGATTGGGGTTCCATCGCTCTTTTTGAATCTTCTTTGTTTCCACACTGCACCAAAGAGATGACATATGCCATGGGCATATGCAGAATCTGTATAAATGTTGGCTACTTTGTTTTTGGCCAACACACAAGCTTTTAGTTCGGCCACAATGTTGTGTCAAAACAGGATTAAAATTGTCTCCATCTCTTTGTACAACAGCAAAACCAGCATGGTTACCTAAGTGGTCTCTAAAGCATGAGCCATCTACAAAATAGTCCACGTCTGCATCAACAATTGGTGTTGATTCCAAATCTGGTCTCAGACGAGTAAAGGCTAGAGAGGCAGAAACACATTCATGAGGTGTTCCTTCCCCCTCTAGTGGGACAAAATTAGCTGGGTTTGTTGTGGCACATCTCTTAATTGTGATATCAGGATAGGTTAGCAGCGTGGAGTATGTCAAACATCTGGCCTGTGTCAAAACAAAACGGCCTTTTTCTAGTAGGTCGGCAATCTTATGATGAGTATAAATAATGACTGGATAGCCCATGGTGACAGCAGATGTTTTATTATAAGCAAAATATACAGCAGCTAAACCTTGTTGATAGCATGGTGGGTAGCCTTGAGCTACATTGTCCAATTTGGTACTATAATATTCGATAGGTTGTTTTTTCCTACCACTGCATGTTTCCTGCATCAGCACAGCAGAAGCAAACCCATCTTTTCTGTCCGCCACATACAAGTGGAAATCTCTATCATAGTCAGGGGTCGCCAATGCTGGAGAAGTTTGCAGTTCCTTTTTCAGCGAACTAAATGCTATCAGTGCCTCAGGATCCCATGTCAATTGTGCTCTAAGATTTTGGTGACCGGCATGTTTCATTAGGGCTCGTAGTGGAGCCATTTTAATAGCATAATCCTCTATCCAATCAGCACTAAAGCCAGTCATCCCTAAAAATGTCATCATTTGTCCTACAGTTTGTGGCTGTGGTGCTTTGCTTATTCCTTCTAATTGACTGGGCGATATTGCCTTTGTTTGGTGTGCAATCAATCGTCCCAGATACTCTACTTGAGGCAAGCAATATTGCAATTTTTCTTTTGTAGCCTTGTGGCCACCTTCTGCTAATTTGGTCAGCACCTTGATGGAGTCCCGATGGCACTGTTCCAGCATTGTTGAGCATATTAGTAAATCATCAACATACTGTATCAATGTGCTATCCAGTCTTAGATCTTCCAGATCTAATTTTAGAGCTTGGTTAAATACATGAGGCGAGTGTTTGAATCCTTGAGGCATTCTCGTGTATGTGTATTGTTTACCTTGGTAAGTGAAGGAAAAAAGGTGTCTGCTTTCTTCTGCTAGTGGAATGCTGAAAAATGCAGAACAAAGATCAATCACAGTGAAATAACTAGCAGCAGGTGGAACATTTGTCAATAGCGTATGTGGATTTGGAACTTCTGCTGGCCAATCTTCCACTACCTCATTCACTGCCCTCAAGTCATGCACTAATCTCCATTTAGACTTATTAGCCTTTTCAACTGGTAAAATTGGAGTGCTACAATAACTAGTAGTCTCAATCAATACTCCAGCCTCTATCAATCCTTCAATTGTCTTTCTTATTCCTTCCATTGCTTCACATGTCAATGGGTATTGTTGCTTCTTTGGTAACTAAACTCCTTTTACTTTAATTCTAACAGGGTTTGCTGATCTGACTAAGCCTACATCTGTGTCATGTTTGGACCACAACTGCATGGGTACTTTTTGTTACATTTCTAAAATCAACTCCTCCATTCTAGAGGTCAAGTCATGCTTCTTTTCTGTCTCTACTATCAGCTTAGGGGTTCCTACCATGTCAGTTGTGCATAGAATTTTAAGATGTGTCATGTCTGGTGTTTGGAAAATGAAAGGGTTTTTTGTGGCTTCCCATAGTCTTCCTTTGGCCTTCAACATCATTGGGCCTAAGTCTTTAGCTTGACACCCTTCCTTCAAGTACAATGTAACATGTGGGATTGGATCATCTACTCTAAACCATGTTTTAGTGAAGTCACATTCTTCAATTTGTAATGCTGCCCCCGCTGTCCCTATAATTATGTAATTTGAATTCAGAGATATATTCTGTTCCTCAGTTCTCTCTAACCAATCTTTTTCCAGCATTGGGTCTCTAAGGGGATCATATATCATAGTACAATGAAATTCAGTTTCTGGTGGGGTTGGTTTCTGAAGCTGTTCCTTTATATACTTTCCCCATTTATCAAGTGTTTCCCCTATTCCCTCGTCTAGGTTCCCTATCCAAAATACGTTTGCTTGTGGTTCTTGTTGATAATTTTTACCTATTACTGTCATCTGTTTTATGCCTGCATTATCTATATATATTCCTTCAGGAGAGCACCATATCTGTAATTTTAGTTTGCATATAGCATCCCTACCCAAAAGATTGACTGGTGTTTGGTCTGACACTAGCACAGGAATCTTTATTTCAGAGTCTTTGACTTTTATGCTGACAGGGGTCGTCATTGGGATTAGCTGCGTCAGTCCCGGGAATCCTACTGTCTTGACGTATTTTCCAGACCTGGGGAGGTGAGAGGCATAATTTGGGCTTAAGCATGTGTATGTTGCCCCCGTATCAAGCATAATGGGTGTTATCTTGTCCTCTATTTTAACCCGCAGCATAGGTTCTTGGTCAGTATTGGATGATAGCATTGGAAGCTGACCCCTCCCCGTAGGATTCTCTGGACACCCCTAGTATCCTTAGTCTGGGCCACGCCATGGGTTGACAGGCCCTGATACTTGATGCTGCTGGTTCTGCTGTCTTTGTTGCCATGGCTGCTCATTCTGGGGCCATGGGTTAACTGGACAGAATCTCTTGGTGTGTCCTGGCTGGTTACATCCCCAGCAGACACCTTGCTGGTCAAGGTTTCTTTGTTGATTGCTGAATTGTCTTCCTCTTCCTCTTCCTGGCATTGTTCCATTTCTGTTGTCTTGTGTTCAGGAAGGTATATCACGATTGGTGCAGTTGGTTGCTGTGGATTTCCTGCGTTGATGGGCGTATTCTGACTCATGTTGTTTGGTGCTTGTTGGACAACTTGTGGAGCCTGACTTGGTATGTTTACAGCAGCCATCATGGCAGATTGATCTTCAACATCCTTCACAGTAGCTTGAAGTTTCTTCTTTTTGTTGATTAGTTCATCCAGTTGCAGCTGGGTTAGTCTTCGTTGAAGCTCTCTTTCTTGGTTCTTCAACTTCTGTTCATTCTTCCTGTATTGTCCCACTGCATGAGCCACGTGGTCACTGAACTCCTTTGGTGTCTTTGAGATCAATCCCACTACATCTTCCAGTTTGGCTTTCACAGGGGAAGGCATGGCTTAAACAATGGCGGATCTGAACAGCGCTGTTATCACTGGGTCTCACACAGGGTCTCTCTCCAGCTCCTGCTTCCACTTTCTTGCTTGTCTCTGGACATAGGTGACTGGGTTTTCTTCTTCTCCTATTGGCTCCTCTTTCAGTAACTTTGGGTCCATTTGGGTTTGATAATGTGTTCTCAGAACTTGCCATATTGCGGTTCTGTATTGGTTCAGCGGCATGGCATCCATCCTTGTTGAGTCAACTGCGTAGTTAAATCCTGAGTCAGCAAAGATTTCATTAGTCTTTGCGCCCCCCACGCATTTAGCCAACAGGGCTTTGACATCTCCAATGGCTAGAATCTTGCCCATTGTTTCCTCTTCCAGTAGTCTGATCCACTTGCCAGCCCCTTCATGTAAATCAGGGAGGTGGGCTATCAGTCCTTCCAGATCTTGTCCTGCCCATGGCACATATTGTCCTTGTTGTCCTTTAATCAGGATGGGGCATTGTGTGTGTTCCTCTCTCAGTGGATCCTCTTTCTCTTTGTACATGCTCAGTCTACTTGGTGACCTTCCCCTCAAATTATCTCCTATGGTCCGGTATGGTTTGGTGCGGGGGGCATCCTCCAGGAGTAGAGTTCCTGACACATTCTTTTATTCTTTGTGAGGGCTAGCTCAGCGAGATCTGCATCTTTGATAGTCTTGTAGTCTTCGTTGTTCTCTTCGTATGGTGTTTTCCAGGGCCTTTCGCATGGTTTCAGTTTCTTGCTGAATTTGCTCTTTCGTTATCAATATGTCTCTTTCTATCTCCTCTTGCTTAAGTGTGTACTGTTGACTATCAGTTTCCATCTCCTTCTCCAGTCGTTCTCCAAGTTCATGCAGAGCCTTGCTTGCGTGATGATAAGGGTTGGACAGGGTAGGGTCTTTGCTTGCTCCAGTCAGGTGTCTCATGCTTAAGCCACTGCTTTGACTTCCTCCATGACTAAGTATGTCCCATTCCAGCGAAGTTGGTACTTCAAGCATGTCTGTGGTTTTAGCTTTTTTGTAACCACGACTTTCTTTTCTGTCCTCCTCCTTCCTTTCTTCCTCTTGTGCTTCCTCCTCAGTAGGTTAATCCTCAATGTCCACTTTGCCTTTTACAGTCACAGTTGCATTCACTAGTGGCAGTTGTTTACCAGTCAAATCATAGGGTGGTGCATAAGGAGGTGGAGTTTCTATTGTGTTGCCTTTTTTCTCTACTCTTTCCCTTAATTCCTTGATCAATTGTACTCCCTTATCTCTAAATAGATTCAACACTTCCTGTTCCTTTCCCCTTTTCTCATCTCTTTTCTTGCTTTTATCGTGGGCCTTGTGATTTTTTTTTATCAGTGCTCCCATTTCCCTGCACATAGCCAAATCAAATGTTCCCTCTGCTGGCCACTTAGTGTTTAGCTTTTTGGTCCTTTTTTCCCACTTTTTTGATAGGTTTTTAATAGTATCCCTACATATCGGATATTGTGATGCGAGCTGCTCTACAGGAGTCTCACCTTGAAGTGACACCGAAGCCATCGCTGTAACACCAATTATTTGTACCCTTAGCAAGTTAGTTACGGTACAATCACTCAGTTTTCTGTAATGTTTAAGAATTCAGGTATCTGCTTTGTTTTTTGCAGGTACTTCAAAATGGTTCGTATTGGTACCTCAGACAGTGGCTTCAGCGTCACCTCTTCTAGCTTGTCGTGTGTACTGCGTTTCCAAATGATATCCTCCCCCAAGTGTATTAGTTCGAAATTCCAGGTTATGTTCTCCTCAAACCACCGGCCTCGTGCAGTTATTTTTCCCACCCTATACAGATAAGTAAGAGATGGGGTCAATTTCACCTCATGGCCTTCCGACATAGTTATTGAAATGTTCAATTCCTCCCTGGTGCAGGTTTCTAATGTTTATCGCTCAAATAAATCAATTAAAGTTTTTCTCTCTTTTTTGTTTAGAAGCCTTCTCCCCCTATTGCCCCACTTGCCTCTCCTATTCGTCCAGAGTTGGAACATTTTCAGCTGTCACTGGCTGCTCTTCTATCTCTTCTTTCTTTCGCCGGATCTCTATCCACAGATGACGGATATTTCTTGGATTGTTTCTCAGGACTACCATCTCCACCAATTTTTCCAGTGTCCAATTGTCCACTAGCACTGGTCTGACATCCCCTGCCCTCCCAACTTCAAAGATTGTGTCACTTTCCCACTTTACTGGTCTGATGCATGAACCCACCATCATATAGATGTTTTGTAAAATGGTTGGCCCCTCCTACCCCCTGGGGCCAGTGGTATGTCCCACTTACTCTTTGATATGGGACATACACTGGATTTATATTTATTTCTAATGCAGTTAGTAGTGACTCCAAAAGGGTAGCTTTAGGAAGGCTAAATTTGTTCAGATGTAGTCTCAGGACTTCAAAAGTGATTTGGTCTTTAACTATTTTAATCCAGTCTAGCAGAGGCCATTCTTTTTCAAGCTGATCAAACACACGATACAGCTTTCGTGACCGTCAGAGGGGGACAGAGCTTTATCGCATCCAGAAACGCACGGATGGAATGGGATCTTGAGAAAGACACACTCACACCCATGTTGCTCTTTTAGGAAATGGGACCGTCACCAGTGCCGGAGCACGCAGGGAATGACCGCGGCAACACTGAATCAGCTGACTGAAACAGTGAAGCACTCACTTCTCACCCTCTAACCAGCCGTCAACACACAAACAAACAGAGAAATTTGGTGCTGTTAAAACAGCAGTTGAGAGCTAAGAAGCTTGCGATCACCGCTGCACTCACACTGTAGAAACACCAACACTGGGAGGTCTTCCCGCAAGAACACTGACACACTCGCTCGTTGAAAACAACAGCACTCTTCAGAGACATCAATCCATGATTGGCTCCGAAGCGAAAGGCATCCACGTGCATCCACTTTTTATACCCGCGCCACGGGGGCGGAGTGTGTGATGCAAATCACACACGCCAATTCCATTGGCTCGTTCAATAGTGCTCGAAGAGGATAAGCTCCCTGGCGTGATCCCCATTCAGTCGACATCGATTACGTCTGACGTTCTCGACTCAAAGGTAACTAGTAGATGTGTTCATGTTCATGTAAAAATAGCATGTTGTAAGTGCCTGTAGTAAACAACAGTGCACATATGTGCCATTCATTCACACATATAGACACGCTGTTATGTTCTGTTGTTTATCTGGGAAAAGAGAGACCCCTTCAGGTATCTCCTAACGTAGCGTAATGTTTACGTTGTACTAGTAGTCTTGCTTCAGTTCTATGGCTCTCGGTGAAGTAAACGGTCACATATATGCCATATGATTTTTACGCATGCGCGTGCGGTGATTGTTTGTGTTTGGAGCTCCGTCGAATTGATTCATTAATCCTTGATTTTCTTCTTTACCACTCATTTATAAACAAGTACTTTCTATTTTTATATCATGTGAACTTATCCTCGATACTATTCCCTATAAAAAACAATCGGATTGCTTTGATATCGCTACTTAGATCCAACTTTGCGAACCCCAGCTACTAGCCTTTTAGCCCGCTAGCATTTCACGCTTGGCCTCGCGCCAATCGACCGTCGAATTTTACACCCGTTTCACTGAAAGGATACGGGTTATATCCAGGATTTCAGTCCTAAATTAGTAGTGATATTGGTAGTATCACTACTAATTTACTGTTCATCTGTTATAATGGCGAATATATCGGATGTGTGTCTAACGCTACCTCTGAGTGCAGGTGAGGACACATTCGAGCTGCATTCGGTGCTGTTGGAGCTGGAGTCCGTGGAGAAGCAGATCCGTGGTCTGCTAGAGAGGCAAGCCGAGCTGCGAGATCGGCGATCAGCACTTGAAACATCACGCGCCGATGCTCACAAGTCAGTGGTTAGTAACTTTTTGACTCCGACTTCGTCTACTCCGTGCGTTTCTCTGCCCAGGAGGACGCGATCATCTCTGGCTTCATTCACTCCGGCACCGACACAAAGCCATGGACCCTGGGTGATCCCTCAGCGGAAGACACGAGCCAGGACCAGACCAGGAACCTCTCCACCCCTCCCGGTCTTCGAGATCTCCACCCGGAACCGCTTCTCCCCTCTTCGCGAGTCGGAACGTGACGACGCCGTGATCATCGGCAGTTCCATCGTCCGTCATGTCCGCGCTACCTCAGGTAAGGGTAATGTGCGCACTCACTGCTTTCCTGGTGCTCGTGTTCTAGATGTCGCTGCACATGTTCCCGAGATCCTGAACGGTGACGAGCGCGTCGGAGCTGTGGTGCTGCACGCGGGAACGAACGACATCCGGCTGCGGCAGACGGAGGTTCTGAAGAAGGACTACAGGAGCCTGATCGAGACGGTACGCAGCACAGCGCCTGAGGCAACGATCATCGTGTCTGGACCGCTTCCCACGTACCGACTAGGACAAGAAAGGTTCAGTAGACTATTTGCTCTAAATGAATGGTTAATATCATGGTGTAATGAACAGAAACTGCTCTTTGTAAATAATTGGAATCTGTTCTGGGAGCGACCTAGGCTCTACCGTGCTGATGGCCTGCACCCCAGCAGAATCGGAGCGGCTGTGCTGTCGGACAACATCTCCAAGACGTTACACACCATCTGACTAGTAAGTCAAAGTCCAAATCACAATCTCTGCTGTCCCAACTTAATTGATACAAGTAGTGTAGAACATTATATAGAAACTGTGTCTATTCCTCGTCTAGTGAGGCCAAACAATAAATCTAGTTTAGGATCTAGGAAAAATCTTATTGTAATTAAACCAGAAAATCTAAATTTCAGTGAACAAAAAGAATTTCTAAAACTAGGTCTTCTAAACATTAGATCGCTCACACCTAAGGCGGTTATTGTAAATGAAATGGTCACAGATAATAATTTCGATGTTCTGTGCCTTACTGAAACCTGGCTTAAACCAAATGATTATTTCGGTCTAAATGAGTCTACTCCACCAGGATACTGTTATAAGCATGAGCCCCGTCCGATCGGTCGTGGCGGCGGTGTTGCAACAATCTATAGAGATATCCTAAATGTTACTCAGAAAACAGGTCACAGGTTTAATTCGTTCGAAGTACTTGTGCTAAATGTTACGCTCTTAGATGTAAGAAAGAAATCCCTATTATCTCTAGCCTTAGCGACCGTATATAGACCTCCAGGGCCCTATGCTGATTTCCTAAAAGAGTTTTCAGACTTTCTCTCAGATCTATTGGTCAATGCCGATAAAGCAATAATTGTTGGAGATTTTAACATACACGTAGATAACACAAATGATGCGTTAGGGGCTGCGTTTACAGATTTATTAAACTCATTTGGGGTCAAGCAAAACGTCAGTGGTCCCACTCATCGTCTAAATCATACACTAGATTTAATTATATCATATGGAACCAATCCAACCGATATAGATATTATAGCGCAAAGTGACGATCTCACTGATCATTGTATGGTAACGTGCATATTACGTACTGCTGAAATTTGCCATGTTGCGCCACGTTATCGACCAGGCAGAACAATCGTTCCAACCACTATAGATAGATTCACAAATAGCTTACCTGATCTATCTCAGCTGCTCAGTGAACCCCAACAAACAGATGATCTAGAGGAAATGACTAGCAGTTTGAGCACCATTTTCTCTAGTACATTAGATATTGTTGCACCAATTAGATTAAAAAAGGTTAGAGAGAAAACTAAAGCACCATGGTACAATAGTACTACACATGTTATCAAGAGAGAAACTCGTGACTTAGAGCGTAAATGGAACCAAACTAATTTAGAGGTCTTTAGAATCGCGTGGAAAGACAGTATGTCACGTTATAAAAAGGCTCTAAAAGCAGCCAGGGCTGAGCATCTCCGCAAACTAATAGAAAATAACCAAAATAATCCAAGGTTTTTATTTAACACCGTGGCTAGACTAACAAATAAACAGACATCACCAGAGCAAAATATTCCGTTACAGTATAGTTGTAATGATTTTATGAATTACTTCAATGAGAAAATAGAAAGCATCCGAAATACAATTGTAAATGTACAATCCTCTATGGTGTCTTATGATTCAGCCACAATTATCGCCCCTCAAGAACAACTACACCGCTTTACAACTATAGGACAGGAAGAGCTAAATAAACTGATCTTTGCAGCGAAACCAACAACATGTTTATTAGACCCAATACCCACTAAACTACTGAAAGAAGTGTTACCTGTAGTGGAAGAGCCTCTACTCAATATTATTAACTCGTCTTTATCTTTAGGTCATGTTCCAAAAATATTTAAGCTGGCAGTAATAAAACCTATTATTAAGAAACCGCAACTAGATCAAAATAACTTAGCAAATTACAGACCCATTTCAAATCTTCCATTTATATCTAAAATACTAGAAAAAATTGTGTCCGCTCAATTGTGCTCTTTCTTGCAAGAAAATGATACCTATGAAAAATTTCAGTCAGGATTCAGACCGCATCATAGCACAGAAACTGCGCTAGTTAAAATTACAAATGATTTACTCTTAGCTTCTGACCAAGGCTGTATCTCAATACTAGTTCTACTCGATCTTAGCGCTGCGTTCGACACTATAGATCATAAAATACTCTTGGATCGACTACAAAACTACACTGGTGTTCAGGGACAGGCATTAAGCTGGTTTAGATCGTACTTATCAGACCGTTACCATTTTGTCTGTTTAAATGGTGAAAAATCGAAGATAACGTCAGTAGACTATGGAGTGGCGCAAGGATCGGTGTTAGGCCCTCTGCTATTCTCAATATATATGCTGCCACTGGGTAATATTATAAGAAAACATGGAATTAATTTCCACTGTTATGCTGATGACACTCAATTATATATTTCATCAAGACCAGATGAAAACACTAACTTATCTAAATTGACAGAGTGTCTTAAAGATATAAAATGCTGGATGACGTGTAATTTCCTGCTATTAAATTCAGATAAAACGGAGGTATTACTTATTGGTCCAAAAAACTACCCACAAAACCTCGTACAATACAACTTTAATTTAGAAGGATGTCCAGTTACTTTATCCACTACAGTAAAAGACCTGGGTGTTATACTAGACCGCAACTTGTCTTTCGAAAATCATATTTCATATGTTACAAGAACAGCCTTTTTCCACCTTAGAAATATTGCTAAGCTACGTAACATGCTATCTGTTTCTGATGCAGAAAAGTTAGTTCATGCATTCATGACCTCAAGACTAGATTACTGTAACGCTTTATTAGCTGGTTGTCCTACATCCTCAATAAACAAGCTACAGTTAGTGCAAAATGCAGCTGCTAGAGTTCTCACTAGGTCAAGAAAATATGATCATATAACACCAATTTTATCATCTCTGCACTGGTTACCTATTAAGTTCCGTATCAATTACAAAGTACTATTACTGACCTATAAAGCCCTAAATGGTCTAGCTCCTGTATATTTAATGGACCTTCTATCGCCCTACAATCCATCGCGTTCTTTAAGATCCCTAAATTCGAGGCTTCTGGTCATTCCTAGGATATCCAGATCCACTAAAGGAGGGAGGGCGTTCTCGCATTTCGCTCCTAAACTCTGGAATAGCCTTCCTGATACTGTCCGTTGCTCAGACTCGCTCTCCCAGTTCAAAACTAGATTAAAGACGCATCTCTTCAGCCAAGCATTCACATAATGCTTGCCTCTTATACTACTGTTGAATCAGATCGAATGCATTAATATTATGAACAGCAGCTACGCTAATTACTTCCCATCTGCTTTTCTGCTGGTAAATAGTGTTCTTCAGCTACAGTCTGTATCCAGCCTCTCACGGAGACTTCATAGTCCCCAACACCTGCTATGAGACGACTCGACGCCTGTGAAGAGACGACTCAACGCCGGCGATATGTTATGCCCTAAATTAATACATGATGATTAACTAACTGTATTTTTTACGTACATTTCTGAAATGCACTTTCTGTAAAGCTGCTTTGAAACAATATGTATTGTGAAAAGCGCTATACAAATAAATTTGAATTGAATTGAATTGAATATATTTTCTCTCTGGATTTAATTTGGACTGAATACACGTTTGCCTGTAAGTACGAAGTCATACAGTTATCTTGACATCTAGCACTAAGAATATTAGTAATGAAATCTTTTGTTAATGAAGTTTGAGTTTGTTCTAAATGTGTATTTTGATCACATATGCTAAACGTTAGCTTGTAATTTCCCATAGAAGTTAGCATTAAGCTAGCGCATTTGTTTTTATACGTTTTAACAGACTATATTCCAATATTGTTCTTGAACAACTTCTGTATTCGAATGAAATACTGAAATGTATTGTTCTTTGCAGTTTTACAGTGCTCCCCAGAGCGCTCCTCCGCGTTTGTCAACCCCAGAGGTGTGTGCACGTGCGTGTGCGTGTGTGAGTGTGAGAGAGAGAGAGAGAGAGAGAGAGAGAGGTCCCGAAAGGCCAGACAATCATAGACTGTGTTGGAGCCAATATCTGGAGTTGACAATATATAACTCATGAATTTTACATGGGATTTTGTTGAGAGAAACAAGAGCTTTGATTTAGGATACAATTGGGCTTAGTATGAAAGCACGGAAAATGCTTCCCATCACAAAATGAATAAGCTAAGGAAATGATCATGAATGTTTTATCTCAACATTTTGCTCCACAGACGACTTTCACTTCTTAGTTTGTGGACTTTAGGGGCATTTGTCACATTTAGTTGGTTTCTTATAGTCATTGTATTTAGTTAATTTGTTTGTATTTAGTCCCTGTCATTTTTTGCTACGGTTATTAATTTGTTAATTGATTTTCTACCTGGTTTTACCCCTCATTTTGTCTGTGTACTTATAGCCCTGAGTTTCAGTTGCTTGTGGTCTGTTCTTGTTGTTGTTAGATGGTTTGAATGATTGTGCTCCTAAATTTTGTGTGCTCCTGTACTTCTGTGCATCTTGGATCTAGATTTTTTATTTGTTTTCAATTGAAATAAATGTACTGTTGGAAAATATCCAACGCTATCTCACAACCAATTCATACAAATTCGTAAGAGTGAGTAAAATGTGACTGATTCGTATGAATTTGTATGATTTGTCTAAACCCCAGTGATGGTTAGGTTTAGGGGCGGGGTCAGGGGTAGGTCATTCGTACGAATTCATATGAATTGGGTGTAGTAACTGTGTCTGGGTCAGACAGGTCAATTTAGCTCAAAAGGAATTATTAATTCATTTATAGGGAATCTTAAAAGAATCACTTAAACGGCCGAGCAAATGACTCGTCTAGGGTTCATTTGAATGGGCCGTAACTATCAGCTCTAAAACGGATATAAAAATCCAAACTATAGTGAAACACTATACACTCACCTAAAGGATTATTAGGAACACCTGTTCAATTTCTCATTAATGCAATTATCTAATCAACCAATCACATGGCAGTTGCTTCAATGCATTTAGGGGTGTGGTCCTGGTCAAGACAATCTCCTGAACTACAAACTGAATGTCAGAATGGGAAAGAAAGGTGATTTAAGCAATTTTGAGCGTGGCATGGTTGTTGGTGCCAGACGGGCCGGTCTGAGTATTTCACAATCTGCTCAGTTACTGGGATTTTCACGCACAACCATTTCTAGGGTTTACAAAGAATGGTGCGAAAAGGGAAAAACATCCAGTATGCGGCAGTCCTGTGGGCGAAAATACCTTGTACAATTTGCAAGAGCTCACCAAAATTGGACAGTTGAAGACTGGAAAAATGTTGCCTGGTCTGATGAGTCTCGATTTCTGGTGAGACATTCAGATGGTAGAGTCAGAATTTGGCGTAAACAGAATGAGAACATGGATCCATCATGCCTTGTTACCACTGTGCAGGCTGGTAGTGGTGACGTAATGGTGTGGGGGATGTTTTTTTGGCACACTTTAGGCCCCTTAGTGCCAATTGGGCATCGTTTAAATGCCACGGCCTACCTGAGCATTGTTTCTGACCATGTCCATCCCTTTATGGCCACCATGTACCCATCCTCTGATGGCTACTTCCAGCAGGATAATGCACCATGTCACAAAGCTCAAATCATTTCAAATTGGTTTCTTGAACCTGACAATGAGTTCACTGTACTAAAATGGCCCCCACAGTCACCAGATCTCAACCCAATAGAGAATCTTTGGGATGTGGTGGAACGGGAGCTTCGTGCTATCCTATCAATATGGGCCAACATTTCTAAAGAATGCTTTCAGCACCTTGTTGAATCAATGCCACGTAGAATTAAAGCAGTTCTGAAGGCGAAAGGGGGTCAAACACAGTATTAGTATGGTGTTCCTAATAATCCTTTAGGTGAGTGTATATAAGCAAGGTAACTTAGATCAGCAGTTTAAGGCGAGACACGGCAGGCAAAAACATCGTTTTTTTTTTTCACTGGTCAATTTTGAGATTTTGGGATATTTGTCTTCAATAACATGTCTTCTTTCAGACTTGTGGTGAAAAAAAGTCCGAAATACACATTTAGGTCTTTATTTTACTACACTTTGTCTGTTTGCGTCTGTAGATTTCTCATAATTTCATCAAAAGTTGTCGTTATAAATCATCCCTCTGCTCCGCGATCGCGATCTGCACCCTGTCATCACACACACCGTTAGAAAGCTCTCTCTCTCCTGAACAAGACTGCCGGATCCAAATATGGTCATTTCCTTTTTATCAGCAACCAATCGCGAAAGTAAAAGGGGGGATTTTACTCTAAATGCGCAATCTCATTGGCTGATGCTAAATCTTTAAAGCACGTTTTCTCAAAATGTCTTTTCTCTCATACTCCAAGTCCGAAATCTCCAGTTCAGTAGCACCTATATATACCAAACTTTCCAGTCTTGTACCTAGTTATATTATGAAGACATTTACAGAGGGATTTGTAAATATATTATTCCTAGCCTGATTTATATAACCTTTTATTCCCAAAAACATGGCGAAAATCATTTTTTTAAGGCTATTGGCAGTATATTCTGATTTACAGGATAACAAAAGTAGATATCCATAAATCCCTCTGTAATTTTTTCCCCATCTAATATGTGAACACAATGAAAAAATAATTTTGAACCTGGCTTTGTCCAATACTCAGATTTCGTTTTTTTTAAATATATGCAAAATAGCGCATATTTAATTAGACAATGCCTCATTTGCATATTTAAACATTAAATTACAGAAAACTTGTAATACATTTTTT
This sequence comes from Gila orcuttii, assembly GCA_026230005.1. NCBI lineage: Eukaryota > Metazoa > Chordata > Actinopteri > Cypriniformes > Leuciscidae > Gila > Gila orcuttii. The sequence goes on from JAPDVR010000005.1 coordinate 42,211,176, forward strand.
TCTCATCTTAATGTAGGTAATCAACTGGCAAAGTTTCATGGTGATATCTGATAGTTAAAAAAATTACCCTATTCACCTGTAGTGTCTCGCCTTAAGACATTAAATCCGTAAGCACATAACACAAGAACAATTATCTTTAAAATACAAAGAAGACTTTATTGATTATTCTAACACATAAAACTAATATCTAACACAATCAGACGCACACACACATTCATACAAGTTGCAGAAAGAAAGAGAGTAAGGAAAGAATGAGTTTTAAGAGTCAGATGATGAAATCCCAAGTTTCTATATGCACTTAAATGACATGACCTGAACAAACCATCAATCATTAATTTAACCCTTCTATCGTTACTTAGGCGGGGTTATTACATTTTATATCAAAGCACCAGTTCAGTTAAGAGTCTGGAAGCTACTTGCTTGTCTTTGCGTTCCTTTGGGGATTCCTTTTGTCGGCGTAAAAGGGTGTTTCCCGGGTCGTTGATTGGCTGGTGGTCACCTCGTGCCTGGATAGATGTCTTGGACGGCCAATCACGTGGTGTGTTGGCGATGGATGAAAGCATTTGAAGTTGGAAAGCGGGCTTTGCAGTCGAATCGTTTAAACGAAACTTTGCAGCAAAACTTAACTTAGAATCGAGACTCTCAACGGAAAATAAAATAAAGCTAAGAAACAGAAAGAAAAGTGAGATGAGAGTAGTTATAGATGGCTTGAATGAAGCTATTTAACCCATGTTCTTCTGATCTTGATTTGGGTTCTTTTGTCTGCTGGTCTACATGGTTACTCGTCTGTCCGGTTACTCGTCATGGCTTCTCCATGACTTCTGTAAATCTGCTCTAGCGAACAAATTCAACTCAACCAAACCTCCATTCAATTCAACTAAAAAAACCTACTGGCTTTTTCGGGTCCTAAGATTTTAAACTCAGCTGTTGTCCAGCCTCTTGGATGAGTTCTGACCAATTAGGCACTGTCTTTATTTTAGAGGTGGCATTCTCTTCACCTCTCATCTTAAATCATGCGCTATCTGTGATCTCTTTACTCTCTGGCTTTAGCAGAGTACAAAAGTGTACAGTTAAGACATGATTCCTATTATAAGAACACAAAACATTTTACACAGATTTCAATCAAGCCATCTTCTGAATTAAGAACATATGATCGTACTGATAGGAAACAAGACACATTTTCATTCAAACATCTAATAGTTATAACAATTACATGACTTGTATGTGATCTAAGCATAATAGACACATACAGAGGTTGTAGATACAATAAAGGATTATGTAGTTGAACAATGTTAGATTAGAAGTTCGTCAATAATTGTTTTGGGATGATTTTATGTATTTTATATGAAAAGTCTCAGTCTCTGTGGTTTTAAGAAATTTCCACCCTGGGGTCATCAAAAGGTCCTTAAAAAGGAGGAGGTCTGTTTTAAATCATTTGTCATGGGTTCAAACAACCTCTGCCGTTATCTTGGTGGGTTCTGAGCCGTGCCATCTCTGAACCAATCAGTCTTTTCCAAACTATCTAACGTTGACGACGTTCTCCTTTAGTTGGGCACATCTCTTTGAAGCTTTAGAACTGTCTGGAGCCCACTCCATGTATGGCCCTAGATTAGACTGGTGTTTTGGGGGTCTGGAATGTTGAGTTTTGTGTGGAATTAGGTTTGAACGAATCACCTGGAAGATTAATTTGTGTTTGGTTCGCCCTCAAATCCTTCATGGGCAACTCGTAAAATATGTACGATTTAGCAAAAATCTTACAAATTCGTACAAGTGAGGTCGTATGAATTCGTACGAATTAGCCACCTCGTTAAATTCATACGAATTGCCGTGAGATTGGGTTGAAATATGCTCTTCTCTCCTTGCCTTACTACAATCACACACTGACATCGTTGTTCAGGTTCTTATGTTTGTTTTGGCCACAGATTTGTCATAAATATAATAATATTTGTGAAATATAAACTGATATTTCTAAATACTCCAGCTGATAGGCCGGCCTCTAGGTACTGTGCCCCCTCAGGGGCCAGACCCACAGCTTCCATAGCTCGGGCCGAGGGTGAAATATTGAGCCCTCTGCCTGTGTCAGCAGGTCCCTCCTGAGGGGAATCTCCCACGGAGGGCCATCTAGGAGCGATACAAAGTGTGAGAACCATACTCGGACCGGCCACAACGGGGCTACCAGCAGTAGACTGATCCCGTCGCGACGGACCCTCTTTAGAACAGAGCGATCGGGGGAAAAGCATACAGACGCAGCCTCGGCCACGTCTGCACCATGGCATCCAACCCCAGCGGAGCTGGATGAGTGAGGGAAAACCACAGTGGACAGTGGGTCGTCTATAGAGACGCGAATAGGTCCACTTCCACTGGGCCGAACCTCTGAGATATTGACTCCACCACCTCGGGGTGGAGCCTCAATTCCCCGGGCCTCAGCCCCCGTCTCGACAGGATGTCTGCTCCCTGCTCCCTGGGATGTATTTTGCTCTTAGAGATAACAGCTTCCCCTGGGACCACAGGAGGATCTGATGCGCCAGTCTGCATAGAGGGCGAGACCTCAGACCCCCCTGATGGTTTATATAGGCCACAACCGACATATTGTCTGACCTCACAAGGACATGATGACCTTTGAGGTCTGGCAGGAAGCTCCTCAGAGCTCGGAGCACCGCCAACATCTCCAGGCAGTTTATGTGCCAGGAGGAATGATGGTCCTGCCATAGGCCTGTCGTAAAGCGGCCGTCCATGACCGCGCCCCAGCCCGTGAGGGAGGCGTCTGTCGAAACGGTTTTCCGGCGACATGACGCTCCCAACACTGGACCTTGGGACAGAAACCAAGCTTTTTTCCACATAGATAGGGAACGAAGGCATCTGCGCGTAACCCTGATCATGCAGAACGAATCCCCCTCGGGGAGAACCCCTTGGTTTTAAACCACCACTGGAGGGCCCTCATGTGCAGCAGGCCAAATGGAATAATGTTGGACGCTGCTGCCATGAGCCCCAACACTCTTTGAAAATGTTTCACAGTAATGGCTTGGCCTAGCTTTATCCTGGACACTGTGGTCAGAATGGACTCGATTCGTGCAGGAGACAATCGTGCCCGCATCGTGACCGAGTCCCACACCACTCCCAGGAACGTGGTTCTCTGGGCTGGTGTCAACACGCTCTTTTTCGTGTTGAGTCTCAACCCCAGGCTTTGAATGTGGGCGAGGACGACATCTCGATGCCGAACCGCCAGCTCTTGTGACTGGGCCAGAATCAGCCAGTCGATATAATTGAGCACCCTGATGCCCTGGAGCCTCAGCGGTGCTAGAGCTGTATCCATACATTTGGTAAATGTGCGTGGGGAGAGAGCTAGGCCGAACGGAAGAACCCGATATTGGTACGCTTCGCCCCCGAAAGCGAGCCTCAAGAACTTCCTGTGAGATGGAAGGATGGCTATGTGGAAGTATGCGTCCTTTAGATCTATCGTGACAAACCAATCCACGGATTGAATTTGACTCACGATGATGGGAATAGTGAGCATCTTGAACCTGAATCTCCTCAGAGAATGATTCAAGTGTCTGAGATCTATTATTGGACGCAACCCCCCATCCTTTTTGGGAACTAAAAAGTAGTGGCTGTAAAACCCGGACTCCCTGTCCGGTGGAGGAATACGTTCTATAGCCTCCTTTACCAGCAGGGAGTTTACTTCCTGTTCCAATACCCGACCCTGCACTAGGTCGACTGCAGTCCAGACCACCCCGTTGAACCTTGGTGGGCGTAAACCGAACTGCAGCCCGTACACCTTTTGAATGGGCAGGGCCCAAGGCAAAATATTCGTGAGATTTTTCCATGCATCGAAATATTTTACCAAAGGAACCAGGCTCTCGAGCCTGGTTTCGGGTACCAATCGGGATTTGTTCTCGACCCCCTGAAGCGGATCTCCGGCAGGGTTCGACAGAAAACGACTCTCGATGGGCGGACGCAATTGCTGCCTGGCTGCAAGCCTGTGGGGCAGACAGAGCAGCGTGCGTTCGCTGGAAACCAATGTGTCCCAAAGCGCACTTAACGGCGGGATACAGACATCGACTTCCTGAGGTCTCCCCTGAGGGGAGGCTCTTTCGGTTTCGTTCTCGATACCCTGAAGCAGAGGACCGGCAGGGAATAATCGAAAACCGTTTCCGATGGGCGAACATGAGCACTGCCTGGCCGCAAGCCTTTGGGGCGGACACTGCAGCGCGCATTCGCTGAAAACCGATGTGTCCCGAAGCACACTTGACGCTGGATACAAACATCGATTTTCTGAGGGCTCCGCGGAGGAGCAATTGTCGCTCGTCCCTCCACGGGGGGGATAGCCCTGTTATTTTTGTCTCATTTTCGATACCCTGAAGCGGAGGACCGGCAGGGAAGAATCGAAAAACGATTTTTGATATGCAGAAGGAACACTGCATGGCCGCAAGCCTGCGTTCGCTGCTCATCATTTTAATTCCTCAGAAATAAATGTAGCCATAAACACTGTATAAGTGAAACAAGGTCTGAATGGTAGGCTGAATTAAAATATCTAACTTCCGATATTCAAAAGTCAGAAATATTTCATCATTTTAATTTCTTAAAATTAAATGCAGCCATAATTACCAGACAATACTGTTTTTTTGTTAGGCTATATTCACAATATATTTGGCTTCCAACCCAAGAAGAAAGTCAACAGGTGCGAGGCTGAAACATCCGACAGCGCACAGATATACGCGTTGAGATATTTCTCAATGAACACAGCCAGCACCCTCAGGAGCTGACTGTTCATGCCCCGCACACACACAGAATCTTATTGCAGAGTAGACCCGTAATCAACGCGCTGCCTCGGCAAACGCGAGATCCGAGCCACTATAGATTCTATATTGCAACAGACCCATTTGCGAGCCCCATGAAGAGCGTTGCCGCGCCGCCTCAGCAGACGCGGGTCCCGCACCACGGGGCTCGCGAGCCTGACCATCCTCCTTTTTTAAATGGCCAGGCGGGAGTGCAGCACACGGATTGGAAGTTTTTCACAATCCTCGCAAGCAGCCCCCTCGAGAGCTGCCGGCGCGTGCTGCACTCCCAAACAATGTGTACACAAACGATGTGTGTCCCCACCCGTGATATAACGAGGGCAGGGATGCACACACCGAGTGAAACTTGGGCTCGCCATATATATATATATATATATATATATATATAGATGTAATGCTTTGTGACAAACAACACCAAATAAGACAGACAAGTCAAACAGAGAGCGCTTTGCTGAAGAACAAAAAGCTGACATCTCATGTGTGCCGGCGTCCTTTATAGCTTCCGCTTGTATGCCGTCACTCATTACGTCATTACGCAGCACCAATCAGAGATTGGCTCAGTTTCATTCATACTTCAGAGACGCTACGCTGAGGGGCGTTCCCCCCCAAAGTGTCATTCGACGCAGTCCGAGTTCCCTCGAAAGGGAACTCAAATGATGTTGCTTGACTGGATACTCTCTCCTGTTTCAGATGACGACATGTTTGTACTGTTTTGGCCACCGTAGCTTCTTCAAAAGGGAGGGGTGAGCGGTGAGCAATTTGCAACCGAACCGCTAGATGCTGCAAAAATCTACACACTGCACCTGAGTGAAGTAACCAATAAAATGGTCTCTTTAGTTCACTGATAGAGCTGTTTGGAGTCTTAAAAAAACCTTGATTTATCTGAATATAAGACATTTTACCACACTGTTATATTCATTAAAGGCGGGCATACACAGTGCGAGTTCGGACATTTGGGAGGTCATGAGATATTGCATGCGTTACGAGTCAGTTAACCTGATAATCGCGTCAAAGCAGCTGGTACACGGCACGACTGTCCTGCATGAATTTTATCCCGAGCTGGCATCACATGAGCTTTCGCGCTAAACACAGAGACCTGTGCTTTCAATGTTGCAGGCAACTATAGCTTCAGAAAGAAAAAGGACAGAAATGTGTGTGCAAATAATTTGTTGAAAAGCAGAGAACAGTAGCCATTCCTTTCAACATAAATAACTTGAGAGAGAGAGAGAGAGAGAGAGAGAGAGAGAGAGAGAGAGAAGTGTGTGTGTGTGTGTGTGTGTGTATGAGCACACTGTATGGTTGCTGCCAATGAGGTATAGCCCCATCGATCTAGCCTGTGACGTGGTTGTGTATGATTTGGCAAAAGGGGACAGCCTATACGCTGGTGAAAATCGGGCTTACTCCCCGAATTTTTTAAACATGTTTAAAAATTATAGGGAGGTCGGGAGGTGCTCGTAACGTGCTCAGCTCGGCTCGTAATTCCTCTCACATGCTGCGAGCCGCGACCATGCGAGCATCACCGATTTACACATGATTTCTCCCGAGTGAAAAAAATCCTCTGCGAGCTCGTAAAACAGCAAAAATCGCACCGTGTACGCCCACCTTAAGACATACAGTATGCTGCAGAGGTGGAAGCAAGTAACTCATGTTCAAGTCACAAGTAAGTCTCAAGTCCCTACCATCAAGTCTGAAGCAAGACTCAAAGGTCTCAAAAGACTAAAGTCGCAGTGTACGAATCAAGCAAGTCAAGTTGAGTCCTGCTAAGGATCAAGTCAAGTTACAATACCAAACAGAAACAAGTTTCTATTGGCCTCTCGACCTTTTATTTTCCCCTCAGAAATTATAACTTTCTTAATTATACATTTATATAATAATAATAATAATAATAATTATTATTATTATAGTACGCATTTATAATTATTACAATTACACGAAAGATGTTGAAGATAAAACAGTTGATGGTAAATTCACAAGTGTGATGCATTAAGTAGGGGAGAGCAGGGCACTTTTTGACTTTCTCAGTTTGTGTAAATCTACTTAGGGTTCAGAGTATTTATTTTTTCCCACATTCATTTCCCACATGTCTAGTACAATTATGTTGTTTTGTTTTATTAATACAGTGTATATTTTTTTCTTTATATACCCCGAAAGAATGGAAGTGAAATGTGACAACGTGCCCCATAGGTGGGGTTCATTGTAACATGTGAGGGGCACATTGTAACATGGCCATATTACAGCTTAAAATGCTATCTGATTTAATAAAAAAAAATATACAAGACAAACTAAAATATTTTCTCAATGAAATACAATTATTGACTTTTTTATATAAAATAATGGGATTTTTTAATAATTAAAAATAAATTATTTTTTTAATTGAAAACAAACACACCGGAAAACACAGCTATACAACATAGTTCAATAATAATGAATAATTTCTGAAAATTGACTCTCAGTCTTTATTCACCTTTATTCAATCTCAATGGAATATCTCATCTCAATAGAATTCATAAAAGTATAGAATAGAATAGCATAGTTCTAATAGGGGCACATTGTAACACAGTGTTACAACATGCCCGACCTGCACAACTGGGATTTAAACTCTGTTAGTGTCTTCTGCTAGTTAGATCAGCATTAAAAAATATATATCAACTGTTAAATAACATATTGGAGATTAAACTAATATCAGATTTGTCTAATTTAAAATAAACACCAAAAATTGAGATGAAAAATTACAGCTACTCACTCCCTTCCTACATGCTAACCACACGCAAACTAACAGGTAATATGCAGCTATACCAAGTGACGTAACAAACTGAAAGTAAAAAATTCAAAATAAAAGACATTAACCTAAACCTGGCACCTACACTCCAGCCCCTGATTATTACACCCCAAAACTGTAATAATCATAACAACACAACACAATCACGCAAGTTATACATCACTGCATACATAGAAATCGCTAAATCTTATTTCACAAATAAACTATGTATACACAAATGTGTGTGTGTGTGTGTGTGTGTGTATGTCCAATTATTCAATGTGTGAACAGTGTCCGTAATTAACTTAACAAGTAAACATGTCAATCAAACAGTCTTTAGTCAAAATCTTCAGTAAGTCAATCAATTAATCAGTCGGTCATAGAATTGTTAAAAGTCCTCCGTTTCAAGAAGAAGGCAAACTTTAGTAATGGGTCTGGTTAGGCAGGAACTCTTGGTCTTGATTCTTACTTGACGTATCAATCCCCTTTTATCCTGTGTGATCTAAATAATCTTGCCCATAATCCATGAGCTCCTTGGGGCAGTACAAGCACTACAAGCATCTACAATCAACTACAATCATCCACTACAAGCACAATATCTCCCACTTGAAAATTGCGTTTCTCCACCAGCCACTTCTGGCGTTCTTGTGGTTGAAGTAGGTACTCCCCATCTCTCTTACAAAATAGATCCGCCATGTATTGGACCTATCACCAACGTCATCGTGAATACAGATGTCCCTTTTAAATAGTCCAGGTGATAAAGACGGCTGTATTTTCAAGAGGACGAGATGGTTAGGAGCAAGAGCTTTCAAATCATTAACATCCAGCGATGCTCTGGATATTGAATTGATTCAACTTCACAAAGGAGTGTGTAAAGACCTTCCTCGTCTAAACTTTGTCTTCTAAGGATAGAATTTTAAATCTTCCTTACTGATCTTATAAGCCGTTCCCAAAATGATGTTTTATTAACAAAGTTCGGGAGGAGCACGCGCAGATAATTAACACGAGTGGAGAGCACTCCGCAATCAACGATAAGAGGTATATATACTCAGCAGTCTCACATCAATTCATTGACAATTTAGCAGCATCTTGGCTCGCCGTTTAGCTACCATGTCGCAACACCGAAGTTCTTCATCTGACGAGGAAACAAACATCCCCAGGGATCTGCCGTTGCATTTCGCCGGCCCCAGGATCATTCCTCCTACGCCGGACATCGTACCTGAGCCCCAGGCTTCTTCCCGCGGCCGCACGCCTGCCCGAACAGCCCTGCGCTTGCCAAGACGTCGAGGCCAGTCTTCGCCGCCCCGGCAAGACTTTCATCTTCCTCTCCGGCCTCCTCCTACCACTATCTATCGGGAAATGGACCGTAGCAGGACTGAGGCAAGCGCTGGGTAATTCGGACGTACAGGCTTCGCGGAAAATTAACAAAGCGGAACTGTATGATCTGTACGTTACCTTGCAGTCAGCCAATATCTCTCCAAAGTCCACACCAACTCCCAAGACGGCTCACAGGCAGAGCAAAGCCCGCAGGGTCCAAAAGCCTCCTCCCCAGACACCACCACCGTCCTCCCGCACAAGATCCGGCAGGTTAACCCTTCCTCTCTTCCCTGCCCGGGAACAAGCACCGCTAAATCCACCAGCTACGTGCCTTGTGCAGCAACCACCAGCGCAAACCAGGACTTCGAAAGGAAAGTCTCTTTTTTCGAAGAAAGCAGACAGCCCTGTAATAATTTTAACTTGGGTAAATGTAACAGATCGCACTGCCGGTTCATGCACATCTGTAGCTTCTGTGGCGTTGCTCATGCCCGCATTGTATGTCCAGTGTATAAATCCGAGAATAAAAAATAAAAAAATTATTTGGCGACTCCCGTGAATATTTCGCGCATGCACTTCGAACTAGCTAATCACCCGGGTGCTGAATTTACTCGTTATCTGCTGTCAGGCCTAAAAAACGGCTTTAAACCTAGAATGCCCACTCTCCCAAAACATCTTATGTAATAATCTTCAATCCGCCCTCATAGAACCTGAAGTTGTAGACAATCTGATCAAAAAATAATTTGAGTCAGGCTTCATGATCAGCCCGTATGACAATACTCCATTTAATCTGTTTCGTATCAGCCGCATTGGAGTGGCTACAAGAAAATTCTCGGGTAAAAACGCCTAATAATCGACCTGTCAGCCTCGCACAATTCTCCATTCCCAAGCATAAACAGCTTGATCCCTCTCGATGAATTTCCGCTTAAATACCACGACATAGATCAGGCAATCGACATGATCAAAATCACAGGTCGGGGCGCTTGGCTTGCCAAAATTGACATTACATTTGGTTTCAAAGTAATGCCTATCCATCCATATCTCGTCTCATCTACTCTCCTTGAAAAAACAAATTGTTCAAAACGCGAACTCCTATCCCTGCTCGGCCATTTAAACTTTGCAATGCGCATCATTCCGCAGGGCCACCCATTCATATCGCATCTCCTCTCACTCGCGTCCTCCGTCCACTCGCTAGAGGACCTCATCTCCATAACCCAAGCTTGACGAGACGAACTCAGGTTATGGATAACATTCCTAAGCCAGTGGAACGGCCTATCCTTTTTCTATAACAATCTCGTCCCCCATCGATATCCAACTGTTCACAGACGCCCCACTCTCAATCGGTTTCGGGGGATTTTATCAAGGTCGTTGGTTCGCATCTCCATGGCCACCGCAGCTCCAGGACATATCACAATCCTCCGCGCTATTCGAGTTTTACCCTCTCATAGTAGCAGCTTTTCTGTGGGTGAAAGAATGGGCCGCTAGCAGCATTTTAGTGCATTGCGACAACGACGCAACAGTGCATTGCATTAACAAAGGCTGTTCCCATGCACCTGCTCTGATGCCACTCCTAAGGCATCTCATCTGGATTTTAGCTTGCGACCAATTCATCATAATCGCTACACACGTCCCTGGGTCAGAAAACCAAATCGCCGACTCCCTGTCTCGTTTTCTATTCCAGAAATTCAGGACGCTGGCTCCAGAGGCGGACCAATTCCCAACTCCAATTCCTCGCTATTCAGAACTGATATTCCCCTAACCCACCCGTTAAAAGCTAAATCTGCTCTGGAACCCCCGTTCATAGGAATTGAATAAACATGTGACACGACCAACCGGTTCAAAAAAAACACAGCGAGAAAATCTCCCGGTCGAGTACTCATTTTCCTCTTTCCTGTATTTCTCTTCTGTCCAGCTAGTATTTGGTCTCACAGTGGACGCAGCGAGAACTTTCCCGGTAGAGCAATTATGTTTTCTCTTTCGTCCAGCGAACATTTGGTCTCACAGCGGACGCAGTGAGAAAATCTCCCGGTTGAGTAATCATGTTCCTCTTTCAGGTTTTCTCTTTCATCCAGCGAGCATTTTGGTCTCACAGCGGACGCAGTGAGAAAATCTCCTGGTCGAGTAATCATGTTCCTCTTTCATGTTTTAGTCTGGCGGCTGTCCTCTACTCTTTGGCCTTTTGAGGGAAGTACTCTGGGTTCGGGCCGAATTCCGAGCTCGAAGCCCTCCCCCCGGACAGCACGCCAAATATGCATTAAACTTACTCCCTCTAATTGTATGTAAGTGTGAACTAGTGAATTCCCCCAAAGTGCGAACCAGCCGGGGGATTAAAGCTCCACTTAATTCCTTTTTGAAGCAGAAATAAATTGATCTGATTATGATTCCAGTTTTTCATACCCTCCTGCAGTTCATGTTGGGCACCAACAAAGTTTGTACCATTGTCTGAACGGATCTCGACAACTTGTCCTCGACGTGCAATAAATCTTCTTAATGCATGGATGAAAGAGTCCGTATCAAGTGAATTTGCTATTTCAAGGTGAACAGCTCTTATAGTCAAACATGTGAATATCACTCCATAATGTTTTACAACGCTCCTTCCCATTTTTACTTCAAAGGGACTGAGGCAGTCCACTCCAACATGCATGAATGGCGGTTTGTCAGGTGTGACTATCTGCCATCTGCTGATGACCCGGGATTCCATGAAGACGTCTGCAGACCACACACTTCGACAAAATTCTTCTTATAGCCGTGCTAGCACCGGGAATCCAATATCTCTGTCGCAAATTAGCCAGCATTCCATCCACAATGTCCAATGTCATGATGAATTTGCCGCAGAATCAAATCTGAAATGTGTAGATCCTTGGCCAGTATTACCGGATGCTTAACTTCTTTAGGCATCATAGCCTTGTCCAGACGCACACCAACTCTGATGACATCTGAGTGAAGCACAGGGTAAAGTCTATAGAGTTCACTATTCTGTTTTAGCAATCCATCTTTCCGTAGACTAGCCAGTTCCTCAGAATATCTCTTCTTTTGGCAAAGACAGATAATCTCCAATTCAGCTCTTTCCAGCTCATCTGAAGACAACAATTTTGCAGGCACATTGGATCTGAATTTTTGTATCTCTTTCTTAACAACAGTCTCTTGTTGCAACTTGTCCATATCAGAGTAAGCAGTCATCAACATTTTCCTTTCCTTGCTAAAATCAATTAGAATGTTCCTGAATTGAAGGATCCAAGGTACGCCTTTTTTCAGTCATATCCATGAAGAGTAGTAATTAAAGTATGGCATAAAATCATACTCTTGATGAACTTGCACATTATTTACCAGAACACTCCTTTTCACTTCTGTGTCACAAGAAGACATCACGCCTACATCAGTAGGATCCACGGGCCACAACTCTAGTGATTGAACAAGAAATGGAGGTCCAGAGATCCATATCTGGTTCTTTAAGAATGAATTAACCTTTAGACCTCTGGATGCTAAGTCAGCTGGATTGTTGGAAGAATTCATATATCTCCATTGTCTGATTTCAGAAACACTTGGAATTTCAGCAACTCGGTTGGCTACAAAGCATTTGAATCTAGAAGTCTCATTTTGGATGTGCTTGAGTACAGAAGTGCTGTCAGTCCAAAATACTGAATCTTGAAGTTTCATCTTCAGCTCTCTCCTCCAGAACTTGTCCATGCGACCAGCAAGTGTGGCAGCTGTGAGCTCCAGACGAGGGAAAGTGATAGGTCTTAAAGGTGTCACTCTTGCTTTACACATTGAAAGAAAGGAATGGGCACGTTGTTGATAATTATGAAGTTGTAAATACGACACCATGCCATAACCCTTCTCACTGGTGTCCAAAAAGTGATGCAATTGGGCAGATATAGCTTCTCCAAAGTTTTCAAACTTCAAACACCTGCGGACCTCGAATTTCTCCAATTCATGAAGTTTCTCCAACCAACTCGTCCATCGCTGAATGTACACTGTTGGAATAGTGCTGTCCCATCCAATTTTTTCTCGACCAGATCTTAAAGTATAATTTTGGCACGTAGAATCACAGGAGACAGAAAGCCAAGAGGGTCATAGATGGAACTAATGATAGAAATAATTCCTCTTTGTGTAAGAGGTCTATCCTTGATGGTCACCTTGAACTTGAAGACATCAGACTCAGCACACCACTGCACACCCAATGTAGCGTGTCATGTTCCAAATCCAAGTTCTTAACTGTCTGGGGTTGGCAAATGCGCCGGCGATTTTCGATTTTTTTCACATAGCAGCAAAATAGACTTAAAATACTCTTTTTTGGTCATATAGACTTAAGAAATATGAAAAAATAAACTGTTAAATGTCTACTTATTTATGTGTCCACTTACAATCGAAATAAAACATAGTGCAATTCAAATGCAAATGATCTGAGTCAATACATGCAAACGTGCCAACGCCCACATCAACTCGATAAAACATACCAAGTTTAATCAGATTAATGTACTATGTCATCTTGTGAGGCTGTGAGGAATAATCCTGGGAAATTTACCTCAGAAGTGCTGGTTTAGTTCCATTTTGAGGAGCAACGGATCCAGCCGAGGATTGCGAATAGTAAGTTTTTTATTCTTAAGTGCTTTGTTCTAAATATGAATCGCGTGTTGTGTGTGAATGAATGAACGGCACAGATGCGCACTGTTGTTTACTATGTTACAGACGAAATATGAAAAACAACATTTTGTTGACTAGTTTTGGATAGATTATAAAGTTTTTACTGTAAAATAGACATCAAATAAGCTTTTGTTAGCCAGTTTCTGCTCATATGTTAAATATATAGTATGTTTTGTCAAAAATAAACTCATCACCTAAGATGTTATTATAGTGTTAGTTCAAATGTAGGCTATATCAAACTAATTAATCCTTAACTTTGAAATATGTATGATAAAATGTATACTTTAAAAAATGAAAGATTACACTTGAAATATTGTTAAAATTGTAATTGTTGTTGATTTACATGTGAACATTTTTTTATAAAATAGCAAAAATATATGTTTACAAGGTAGATGTAAAGAAAATCTTAATAGGTCAATATAAGCCTTCTCATTAAATTATTTATTATTGTTTTTTATTAGTGACACATTTGGGGAGAGGATATATTCCAAAAGTTTCTGAAAATACAGTATGAGAATTAACTGCACAATTACTAGAAATGTTTACCTGGGATATTATACAATTTGCATGTATAAACAAATTGTGGAAAAAGAAAAACTTTGAACCAATTCTGTAGAATGGCCCATATAGCCTATTTGAACAGGATTTGTTTCCAGGTACTAAAAATGTGCTTTTGACTTTCATTTATATTTGGATTATATATATATATATATATATAATTATTATTATTTTTTTATGTCCTCGCATTCTTTCTTGTGTGACACACCTGAATGAAAGGCTCATTATGTGGCTCATTATGCGGCTCATTATGAAGGTCATTGTCTTCTCAGGTGTGAATCAGAGCATTATTCATGATCCTTCACGCCCCCACGCATATTACCTTTCCAAACAAAAAGTGTTTTACAAAATTTAAATCAATGTTTTGTTTTATGTGAATGATTAGGCTGGGTGATTTTCAGATCATTTTAATGCAAAAACTCTAGGCAACAACATCCATTAGTCAAAAGTATTGTGGACACATATTTAGTATGCGTTTTGTGGCCTTATTTCAGAAACTTTAATTTTTTGTTTTTTCAATAACCATGCATAAACAATATTCTCTCAAAAATACAAACATGTTCATGTTGCTCACATATATGTAGTATATGTAGCCCTGTTTGTGGTGAATAGAGTGTAATTACACCTTTTCCATGAATATGTTTATAAGCACTTGAAAAAGCACAAATGTCAGGGCATGTCAAAACATCTCAAGGACCCCAAAAACACCTTAGGCCCCAAAGGGTTAACTTTCTTTTCTCTGTCTTCCTCAGGGATGGCATTTAACATGGAATCCACCTTTAGCGCACATTTCTGTGAGCTTCTGGTACAATAGAACAGCTTCTAAATCTGTAGGCACAGATACAAGATAGTCATCTACATAGAAGTTATTAAAGACAATGTCCACGGTGTTGGTATCATACAGATCCTTATGGTCCTCTGCACACTTTCTCAATGCGTAGCTAGAGCAACTTGGAGATGACGTTGCTCCAAATAAATGCACAACCATTCTGTATTCTTCCAGATTGGCATCAATGTTTCCTCCAGTCCACCATAGAAACCTCAAAAGATCACAATCATAAGGATTTACCTTAACCTGATGAAACATCAATTCTATGTCAGCCATCATGACAACATACTCCATTCTGAATTGCACAAGAACACTCACCAGCGGACTTCTTAAATCTGGACCGTGCAAAAGATGTTCATTCAATGATGTTCCTTGATATGATGCTCCGCAATCAAATATCACTCTGATCTTTTGCTTTTTAGGATGATACACACCATGGTGAGGTATGTACCATAAGCGTCCATCAAGTCATTCTAGTTCAGCTGTGGGAAACTTTTCAGCATGGCCTTTAGTGATGACACTCTCCATAAAGTTAGTATAGTCAGCATGAAAATAAGTGTTTCTTTGAAGCCTTCTTTGAAGATTCAGAGCACGTTGTTCCACAATTGCTCTATTCCTTGGTATGCCTACCTTTTCGTTTTTAAGTGGAAGACCAATGCAATAATGCCCATTGATCAGTCTTGCTGACTCTGAAACAAAATTCATGAATTGATGATCTTCCTTTGACAATCCTTGCTGTTCCTCTTGAACACATTCAGGAAAGTCACCCTTGAACTGTTGCTTCCATAACTCATCCAGTTTCATAACTGTGATCCTATTGACAGTCATGTGAGAATGTTCCTTAATAGCATACTCTTCCTGTCGATACTCTTCCATACTCTTCCCATCCAAACATGGTCTTAATGGCATATGGGCCACTGTCTTGACAGTGAATAATCTATCATGGCTCCAAAGCCTCTGGCACATTAGCATCAATCAACAACTCCACATCAGCATCAATTGAAGGCAAACATAGATGAATTAAATGAGGCCAACAAGCAAGATCGTTTTGGGTGGCGATGTTGGTTTTACTTACAGGCATGGTCTTCTGAGTGTATACCTCTGGTAAAGCACAGTAATGCTCTTGATTCAATCCTGACACTTCCAGATCCTTTAGAACATAACAGCAAACGGATTTGTCCTGACTCATGGTTCTGTAGCGAATTAGCTCTATGATATATTAATAACCAATGATAACTTGTTATAATTGATTATGAATATTTGTGTCAGTTAATCGGGTTAACTTGATGTAGCTACATTAACATTACAACCAATTACTCAGATCATCCTGTGAACCCTCAATATTGGTTATTGATTAATTAATAGAAATGTACATTTCCGGGGCATGGAAAATGTTTTTCTTACTAAGTACTACTAAGAGTAGTTAAGAGTAGTTAAGATCGATATGATTAGTGACTCCGGATATGAGCTTGAGACACGGACAACTTTACGTGTGATATGAACAAGACTTTATTAACTAGCCTAAACATTTAAACTACTCTAACATACACATACATACATGCATACAGTTTACCAAGGGAAAGAGAGCTGAAGAAGAATACAGGAAAGCAAGAAGTTATAGCATTGTTTGAAATTCAGCAGATCAACAGCATTGAGCAAACAGCAATCAGTTTAGTTCTAACACGTCCTTTAAAAGGTGTAAGAATACTTAATGTATCAAATAATGAGACTAAGTTTGATACTTGCATGTCTCGCCCATTTGAATTAAACTGTCCTGATGCAATTTGTTGAGGCTACAGTTGAAGTCAGAGGATCTTTGGTGAATGGAAAGACAAGGCCGCAGCCTAGCACAAGCTTGGGGGTCCTTAGAAAACTTCTAGTTTAGCATCATCTTCACATCAGGACTTATCAGGAAGGACCAAGAGAAAGAGCTATGAGAAGCTAAGAGTGCGAAGAGCAAAGAGAGTCAAGTGGGTCAAGAGAGAGCTGATGTTGTGTTCAGTGAATTTAAAGTGTGAAGATGTCACACCCTCTGGAGGTTTACAAGAAAACATAGGCCAAACAACATAAAAAAGGAAAATCATGAGATGGGAAAATTAGATACATGTTTATACCTTTCTCAAGTGGTTATATATATAGAATATATAGGATTTATATTTCTCCTTCTCAGAAGAGTCACAGCCCTCTGCACATTCCTTTTTTGGGGTCGTAAAAATTCTTATCAATGTAACAGGACACTGTAAGTGTCTGAGTTCTGCCAGTGGTGTTAGCTTCATTGTGATGTTAGTTTCAGGGGAAGTTACACAGATCTTTGTTGGGAGAGTGAGTTTGCCGGACTATTCATTAAATATAATGAATAATTTGTATGTGTGATTGGTCCAGACGCTACAGTTCTCATTAGAATGTTAATTTTCTTTGCTGAGAGATTGAGCTTGGACATCAAACTCTCTGTGCAGAAAGACGCAGAGCTCCCAGAATCCAGAAAAGCATAGGTGGTCACTATACTTTACTTCCTTTCTTTGATTTCACACATACAGGAATGATAGACAATGCACAATTTTCTTTACCAGCCCCAGTAAGAGCACTGGACTGGAGCGAGACAAAAGCACTTCACCCTGTTGACTTTGACTCATCTTTATACTGAATGCCCTTTTTTTTAAGGAAAAATATGAAGAAGACTTGGGTGTTTGCGATGACATATATTACATATGGTTCTCTCTTCACAATCACGGCTGAAATGTCCTGTACATAAGCAACCAAAACAAATCCCATTTTTCTTCAGAAAATTCATCTTTTCTGCATGAGATCTTTCAACAACCATTTTACATGAGTCCAAAGCATGCACTCCTTCACAGAAGAGACAGGTTTTATTCACAGCCTTCCCACCACACTCCTTTGCACCAGTTGCAGTGACTGTGGTGGCAAAACTACTTCTAGGTTTCAAATGAAGTGAGTTGGTATTCAGGTTTCTACCTACAGTAGGCAGAACATCTTAAATGTTTCCGAATACCGGATATGTAACTATTTTCACTTGTCTTTCTATGAAGTCCACAATATCAGAAAAGAAAGCTGGATGGTTACTTCTTTCCTGTAAATCATATGCCACCATTCTCCATCTTTCTCTGAGCTTATAATAAAGTTTTGCAAGAACAATTTGCATATTAGAGGCAAGATTTAACTCATTCATGTAACAAATATTCTGCATAGCATTGCAGCAACTCCTAAGAAATAAGCTATAGTCCTGCAGAGCCTTAGCATCCTCAGATATTATCCCTTGCCATGAGAGCACTCTTTTCATATAAGCTGAGGCTATCTTTACCTCATTGCCAAAATGCTCCTTGAGCAAAGCCTTAACCTTTATATTCCCTTGCGAAGGAATGATCAGTTGACAGCTTCGAACAAGCTCCTTAGGTTGCCCTCTAGTGTACTGCTCCAAGAAATGCAAGCAATATGCATGGCCACTTGCTTTCTTTTCCACCACCTCTTCGAATGTTCGCATAAAGTCGTGATAACGCAATGGATCTCCATCAAAGAATGGGACCTCCCTTGGTGGAAGTGAAGTTGTGTTGCTGAACTAATAGGGCAGCAATTTCAGGACACTTCCTCCTTCCAAAACATCCAGTAAACTCAATCCATGTGCACCCTGCATTCCAGGTCCATGTCCACCATCATGACTGATGCTGGGTAATGTAGAATGTGTCAACCTTGTCTTAGAATTTACAATCTGTTGTTGTTGAGCTGACTGAGTTGGAAAACGCATTGGATTCTCTGGTGCTGCTTGAGCCTGTGTATAAGATACAGGTGGCTGTAGTATCATTGAATGTGAACTTGAAGGTAAAAATGGCTCCACATTAGGGTTAGAGAACTGGTTCCAGTATTTCTTACCCTTAACCCCCTGGGGTCGGAGGTCACGTCGGCGTGACCAGCTCGCTTTTTTTCTTATCAGTGCAAACGGGACTAAAAATACTCTGTTGATTTTGATCTTACATATAAGTGTTATACATCATTCAATCCTGTTATGTGTCTATTTTTAAGTGTCTTTTGTGTATACTCACAATAAAAACAAAGTGTTGTGCTTTTTGTCAAATAAAAAAAAATAAACATGATGCGAGTTTTGCCTTCTTTCTGTCAGTGAAGTCCATTCTGAAACGCGTCCGAAACTGAACTGTAACTCAGCGAATACTTGTCACACTGGCACGAGAGATTTTTCTTTATGAAGCTTGAATTCTCTTCTTTTAAATGAAGTAATTTATATAAAAAACAAATATTCTCAGTTTATGTAATCTGTATGAAAAGAGAGAGATGTCAGTCTATTTCTTTTCAGCTCATTAAGTGTTAATATTTCACGCCCACGGAGAGCGCGCTATTCAAACGCAAATGATCTGAGGCAAGCCATGCAAACATGCCAACGCCCACATCAGCTGGATAAAACACATCAAGTTTAATAAGAATCTTGTACTTTACCTTGTCTTGCTACGCTGTGAGGAATAATACTATCGTAATAATCCTGATCCTAATCAGAAGTGCTGGTAGTTTTATTTCGAGGAGAAACAGATCCAGCTGATGTGAACAGTAATTTTATTCTTAAGTGCTTTGTTCTAATCGAGATATGGAATAGTGTCTGTAAACCGCAAAAAGACTGTTTAAATATGAATTGCTTGTCTGTGTGTGAATGAATGAATGAAAGGCACAGACGCGTACGCGCTGTAGTTTACTACAGCTGTACAGCGTGCATCTCACACTCCTACCTACATTAGTAAACATGTTATTTTGACATGAACACATCCAAACTATATTGCTATAGCCTACTGAGATGAGTAAAAATAGACTGAAATATGTTGAAGTAAAATGTCTTTGTATAAGTAACAAACTGCAAATAAACATTTATAAGCTAATATATCATAAACACAATATGTTACAGACTAAATATGAATGTTTAGACAAGATTTCGTTGATTAGTTTTGCATAGATTATAAAAATTTTACTGTAAAAAAAAGACTACTGCCACATCAAATAAGCTTTTGTTTGCCAATTTCTGCTCATGTTAAATATATAGTCAAATATAAAAATATAGTAAATATAAAAAAAAGTAGATATATTGAATTATCAACTAAGATGTTATTATAGTGTTTGTTCCAATATTCAAACTAATGAATCCTTACATTTGAAATACGTATGATAAAATGTTTACTTTTTACAAAGAAAGATTACACTTGAAATGTTAAAATTGTAATTGTTGTTGTAATTGTAACCTATTTGTAATTGATTACAATTTCTAATTGTAATATACACTCACCTAAAGGATTATTAGGAACACCATACTAATACTGTGTTTGACCCCCTTTCGCCTTCAGAACTGACTTAATTCTACGTGGCATTGATTCAACAAGGTGCTGAAAGCATTCTTTAGAAATGTTGGCCCATATTGATAGGATAGCATCTTGCAGTTGATGGAGATTTGTGGGATGCACATCCAGGGCATGAAGCTCCCGTTCCACCACATCCCAAAGATGCTCTATTGGGTTGAGATCTGGTGACTGTGGGGGCCATTTTAGTGCAGTGAACTCATTGTCATGTTCAAGAAACCAATTTGAAATGATTCGAGCTTTGTGACATGGTGCACTATCCTGCTGGAAGTAGCCATCAGAGGATGGGTACATGGTGGCCATAAAGGGATGGACATGGTCAGAAACAATGCTCAGGTAGGCCGTGGCATTTAAATAATGCTCAATTGGCACTAAGGGGCCTAAAGTGTGCCAAGAAAACATCCCCCACACCATCACACCAGCACCACCAGCCTGCACAGTGGTAACAAGGCATGATGGATCCATGTTCTTGTTCTGTTTACGCCAAATTCTGACTCTACCATCTGAATGTCTCAACAGAAATCGAGACTCATCAGACCAGGCAACATTTTTCCAGTCTTCAACTGTCCAATTTTGGTGAGCTCTTGCAAATTGTAGCCTCTTTTTCCTATTTATAGTGGAGATGAGTGGTACCCGGTGGGGTCTTCTGCTGTTGTAGCCCATCCGCCTCAAGGTTGTGCGTGTTGTGGCTTCACAAATGCTTTGCTGCATACCTCGGTTGTAACGAGTGGTTATTTCAGTGAAAGTTGCTCTTCTAACAGCTTGAATCAGTCGGCCCATTCTCCTCTGACCTCTAGCATCAACAAGGCATTTTCGCCCACAGGACTGCCGCATACTGGATGTTTTTCCCTTTTCACACCATTCTTTGTAAACCCTAGAAATGGTTGTGCGTGAAAATCCCAGTAACTGAGCAGATTGTGAAATACTCAGACCGGCCCGTCTGGCACCAACAGCCATGCCACGCTCAAAATTGCTTAAATCACCTTTCTTTCCCATTCTGACATTCAGTTTGGAGTTCAGAAGATTGTCTTGACCAGGACCACACCCCTAAATGCATTGAAGCAACTGCCATGTGATTGGTTGATTAGATAATTGCATTAATGAGAAATTGAACAGGTGTTCCTAATAATCCTTTAGGTGAGTGTATATATATATATATATATATATATTAGGGCTGGGCAAGTTAATGCGTTATTATCGCGTTAACGCATTTATTAATTAATGCCGACAATTTTTTTATCGCACGTTAACGCAGTTTTTTTTTATTATTATTATTTTGAAAGTCCGTTGCTCACTGGCTCTGAATACACATAGGCCTACAGTCAAACCATGATCACAGGAGGGGTGGGATGTTGGTCAGCCAGCAAATAACCCACCCAAACAAGCAGTGGAGAGAGGCAGGTTCTCTCTGGTGAACAGTTAAAGGGTTGCGCTCCGCGAGTGAATGACAGGCGCTCTATGGATATTACCTATAAAACCTATAGATAATAACTATTTAGATTCTGGAAACTCACTAACAGCGAGCCGAGGATCAGTCTCTCTTCTAATGATTTGTGCTGCGCGTCCTTTATAAAAAGTTATAGACAATTCAACTTCGGCAACGAGCGGGCGCGGGCGCGTGCTTGAGGCGAGCATGACCGCAAAGGTTTCACAGGAACGCACCCGCTTGTCGCTGCACCTTGTGCTCGACCACTTCACCTCACTCTTGGCTGATTTATACTAATGCGTCGGACTTACGCCGAAAACAATACGCTATAGACTACGCGTTGGTTTTCATTTATATCTCTGCGTCGTTGTCCGCGTTGACGCGCAATTACACATGCAGAGGGAGCATGTGAAACCCGGGGAGCGGTTGTAGCAATCACAGCGCTTGCGGTACACGTAGAATTGACGTTACATTTTTGGAGAGGTGCACGTCAGGGTACGCCGAAGTGTACGCGCGCTACACAGCAACAGCGTAAGTATAAAGTATAAATTGTTTTTTTTACTCTGTTTAATGTAATCTTACGTGGGAAACCATGGCATGACCAAACCTAAGCTACTATAAGTAATGTTGGTCGACTTATATAGTAGTGATCATGACCTCTGACTACTACATAGACTGTTTCTGCTGCTCCCTGATAAAAGATACCTGTTGATACCTGTTCAGAAAAAAAACAAGAAAACTGGACTCGTTTTAACAAACTAGATAAAAGGTAATGCCCTGGCAGTGGCAAATAGCTTTGTTTAAATATTTGATTTGATTACATTAATGTTTAAGTTGAGATTTGAGATTACTGTGTAAAGGGAATACTGCTGGTATAAAAGCACCTTATTTGTTTATAGTTATTGCACTTTTTTGTACATAGCAGTACATTTAAATGAAAAGTGCGCAATACACTACTTTAGAAGTCATTATTCAATTTTGCGCATAACAATGCGATTAATCGCAAGAAAACCATGCGATTAATCGCGATTAAAAATTGTAATCGTTGCCCAGCACTAATATATATATATATATATATATATATATATATATATATATATATGTATATGTATATGTATATATATATATATATATATATATATATATATATATATATATATATATATATATATATATATATATATAATTTATTTTGTCCTCGCATTCTTTGGTACCCAGTGACACACCTGTGTGAAAGGCTCATTATGCAGCTCATTATGCGGCTCATTATGCAGGTCATTGTCTTCTCAGGTGTGAATTAGAGCATTATTCATGATCATTCACGATCAATCACGCCCGTGGTATCAAGGTTGTGGTATCTGTATCAGACATGAAAAAGTGGTATCGAGCCACCCCTAGTTGCAAACAATGCTTTATTGGCCTTAAATGCATGCTGTGTAGTAAGCAACATACTGTTGCTGCTTTTTTTGTGTACCTAGACATCTGTATAGTTTGATGATTTTTTTAAATGTCCCAACCAATAAGAAAACTAAACCTCTGTCTTTGGGTGGTGGTAGATGCATGGACAACAGGATTGCCTTGCCACAGTGTCAAACTGGGCTGATTCCACTTTCCATTGCACTGCTATCTAAGGGGGAGGTTTGCTTAACACATAGTGTTGCTTGAGGTCAAATCATGCTCTCAGTGGCTTTCTGTGATCACATTGGATGTCTTTCAAATGTTCCATGGTTCAATGTTGAGTTGAATTGTATTTTCAGGCTCTTTTGATGCCTGTGAGAGGTTGGCTCTGACTATCCCAAGCACCTTGCTATCCACATACATTATATGAAATCAGCTTTGCAGGCATTGACCTGAGAAAGCAGCTAGGGCTTCTGAATGAGATATTTGAGGATGGTGACACAATATTACACAGTTACTGTTGCAAGCAGTTCCCTCAGTGAGTATGCGTAAACTCTCCATGTGGCAGTATTGATCATATTCAAGTCAGAGTGGATAAAATGGTCTGGAAGATATGAGCTTGCTCCCTTTGGCCATCCCTTGACATTCTTGTTAACTGTTTCTTCTGGAGGCAAAGTAGTTGTAGCAACTGAGACCAATCAGACACAATTATTTGTTATGGTTAACAGATAATCTTTAAAACTCACTCTGGGACCTGTGGCCCCATCCCCCTAGTGGGTGCAAGAGGGGCATTTGGGTTACCATGGATACGATCAGATAAGGTGCTTTTATTGCTGTCAAGGAATGTGGCCACATGCGCAAGAGAGAGACAATGGAAGACAGAAACAATCTTCAATACAGACTTTGCTGCAGTAATCATAGACTAACTGATCTATAAATGAACCCGCGTTCCAGAAACTGTGTGTCACGGTAGACGCATTCTGTGTTCCTTCTCGTCTCGTGTTTATGTTGTGGTATGATTGCACGTGTGTAGTGGGCGTGAGTGTATGACATCACCTGATCCGCTTCAGCTGATCCTCATCCATTTCACCAGCTGCAATCAATCTCACCACTCTACTTATACTTACCGCTGTTCTATCATCTTTGTCAGATCGTTGTTTGATGTCGTCAGTGTTGGTGTTCCGGTGTCCAGTTCCTGCCTTGTGTTCCTGTTCTTCGTCTTCGTCGCTGAGTTTCGTCTGTCGTCTCACCGTCACCTCACCTCAGCACTTCTTCACGGATCCTGACCACTGAAGTCCCTGCGTCACCTTTTTACATCTGCCTGTACTGCATCATTACTCATTAAATATCTGTTTACTTGCATTTGCTTCCAGTCGTTCATTATACACCATGACACTGTGTGAATGATTTACTGTCTTGTGTACTATTATGTATATACTATGGTATGTATTTTATTATACAACCATCCAACTGTCAATGTAACCTCACCTGTATCATGTCTCCTACCTAATTAATCTTCATTTAATGACTCACACTTTGATGTACATCACCTTCTCTTAGAATACAGTGTGGATTTGTTATATCTATCTGAACATTAATGAATAGGAAAAGGGTAAGGCAGAGGTCTAATCACACTTAGGACAAAGACTCATAAATCTTGCCCACAGAGGAAACTCCCGCCAGAAAGTCCACCCTTCTCATTGGTAAAGCAAACTTGGATGTGGTACTTTTTCCTCAGACTTTATTAGAGATAGTCCACAGTGACCTCGTCCTCTTAGTTTTTCTCATCCGGCCGCAACACTGCTTCTGCTGATACTGGGGAACCCCCTTCACTGGGGCCCAAGGGCCCAGCAGCCCGCGAGCACCGTTGGCAATGCTTTCACGCTCCAAGAGAGAGTCAGACTGCCTTTTCAGGCTGCTTACTTTGGGTGCGTGTCTGAGACCCCCTCCCCCAAACGGCTCATGGCCCCTGCAGGCCATGACCACAGCCTGCCAGGCCTTGACTCAACAAGCCATGTGCTCATGGAGAGAGAGAAAACCTCCAACCAGAACAGAGTCGAACTACCCATGCAAGTTCATCATCTTCTTCATCCAACGGATAAGAAAACGATTGCAACTTCAACATTTGACACTCACGGAACTGTCAACGACGTCAATTTTCAACAACTTTAAGAATTGTGTCCACTGCAAAGCCATGCAATGCAAGTATCAATATCAAAAGTATCATTGCAAACTTACATGCAATGCAAGTAAGAAGGTGTTTTGAAAATGATAATATTGATGGTTCTTTTCATAGTTACATGGATCTTCTCCATAGTTCCATTTCCGGTTTCCAATTTCCTCCTATCACTCACCTATTTATGTATACATGTATTTATGTTTGTTTAGTTTAGTTATGTTCGTGATTTAGTTAATAAAACTTGTGCACAATATGTATTTGGTTCAACTTCACTGCTTATAAAAACAAAGTCTCTTATATGATTTATGATCTTGTTACATGCTCAAGCGGTGTACATGCTAAGAAATAATTATTCTTCCATGGCCATGGAAGATACCCTTTTCTTAGAATAAATGAATAATCAAAAGAGTTCGTTGGACGAACTTATTCATTGATTGTAATATTAAGTTAGCTACATCAAGTTAATACAATTAACTGACCCAAATATTCATAATTAATCATAACCAGTTATTATTGATTATTAATATTTCCCCTCTGAGCTGACTCATTACATAGTATGGAGGGCATTTTTCAATGTACTGTACTGTATATGCGGTTGTTGAAAAATATATAGACAAAATCCATTTGACTTGACTGTATACAAAATGTTTGTATATAAATCAGAACACTGATTAGTACTATTGGCATTATGGGTAATGTGTAGCGCTGCTGGCATGCTTGTGTTTTGGAATTCAATGTGGGTGATGTATGCAAATTAACTGGACTGGTTGCCAACTGAAGCTAAGCAGGGCTGAGCCTGGTTAGTACCTGGATGGGAGACCTTCTGGGAAAACTAGGTTGCTGTTGGAAGAGGTGTTAGTGAGGCCAGCAGGGGGTGCTCACCCTATGGTCTGTGTGGGTCCTAACGCCCCAGTAAAGTGATGGGGACACTATACTGTCAAAGAGCACCGTCCTTCGGATAAGACATTAAACCGAGGTCCTAACTCTCTGTGGTCACAAAAAATCCCAGGATGTCTTTCAAAAGAGTAGGGGTTTAAACCCGGCATCCAGGCCAAATTTGCCCAGTGGCCTCTGTCCATCATGGCCTCCTAATCATCCGCATTTTTGTATATACTAATTGGCTTCATCACTCTGTCTTCTCTCCACCAATAAGCTGGTGTGTGGTGGGCGTTCTGGCGCAAAATGGCTGCCGTCGCATCATCTAGGTGGATGCTGCACATTGGTGGTGGTTGAGGAGATTCCTCCTTCTATGGAAAGTGCTTTGAGTGCAGAGAAAAGCGCTATATAAATGTAATGAATTTTTATTATTATTATTATTATTATTCCAGGGACCAGTTTATGGCAGGGCCTATGCAACTGACGGTGTGGAAGAAGATGTGCCACACTGTGATTGGATCCTTGGTGAATGAACATATATCAGCAAACCAGATAAGATGCATCTATCTCTTACAGGGCAGGAAAATCCAACGCTATCTCACAACCAATTCATACGAATTCTGCAACACATCCACTTCATCTTCATGCAAAGCACAGTTTATGTTGGTTATTGACTGTTAACAACAGTTCATGGGACAGACATATTAACAGATAAATGAATGCATGGATGATGACTTTCGTTTAAGAAACGAACTGTTTCTTATTGTGTTTTGTCTTTATCTGTTTCATACAATGCCTTTAATAATTTTTAAATAACTTTAGTAAAGAAATAACACATGGTTAAAATGTTAAATACACTTTTTTTTAACACTGTACTTTATGCTATGCAAATGAGTTCCACACTAGGCCGGGCAACACCTGGCTACTTCTGACACCAGTGGGCGAACCATTGTTCTGCATTTCCAACTTGACGTGGAAGGAGCCACTAAGAGACACACCTGAGTTTCTGACCTGACTAGGAAAGAGACTACAAGATAGTTGAGGTTAAGCTTTTGCGAGCAAAACATGTATTGCTTTTGGCTGCAGTCTAGCTGCAAAAGGTGATCACCTGACTGTCTGGGATGTAAATATAAACTTACCAGACCTCTTTCTAGAGACCTTGACATCAGTGGCAGGGCCAGAGGGGTGTCCAGGGTGCACCCCAAAATTTAGATTGCTACTTCCATATCACCTCCTATTGAAAGAAGCATTATTTTGACGTGTGGCAGCGTGGCACATTGTTCGTTGAATATCAAGAGACTATTAACGTTAGTTGCCAAACAGATGATTAAGGGCTCGTTCACACAGAGCAGGCTGTGGAAATGCAAGGTCTCGAGACATTTTCTGATGCACTGTGTTCATCATCAATACTTTCTGGAAAAGGTAGGGGGGATGAATACTATTACTGTATTTTAAATGCAATTTTCTCTGTGCACAAAAGAAACACAAAACTTTATGAGCAAGAAAGAGAAAAGTATTAGGCAATTCTCAAAACATGTGTCCATCTTGTAGTCCAAAGCAATTTCTATAGTTGTTTAACACAAATCTCAACAGACATCATTATGAAAAATTCTAACAGAGCCCCTGCTAATGCATAACAGTGTTACCATAGCGACAGCAATTTATAATGTTTAATGTGCACACTGAATAATTCAGTCATACTTCCAACACACACACACACACACACACACACACACACACACACACACACACACACACACACACACACACACACACACACACACACACACACAATTATCTCTTATATTATTTAAATGTTTATCTCAGGAGAACCTAAGCACTGGTATTGTTGTGTAATTATGTGTCCACATGTTAACAAAATGAGACAATACATGTGTTTGTTTGCCTGTTTGTATTTGCTTTGGTACAGTAGAGCTCAGCATGAGCTCAGGCAACATAATTTGTCAAAGAGACTGCAGCTTGTGAGAGCTAAGACCATCACAAACATTCCCATGGCAACCACATTCAAAAGGTGCATCACAAACTATTGCAGGCTCATGGTAATCAGGTTAGTAATAAAGACTGCAGTTCTGAACTGCACTTGATGGGGTTTCTATTTCCATTCATGCCCTCCCCCACCATATTCACCATAATCTACTTTATGGTACTTTTCAGTCTTTTGCTGCCCCAGAGTGGTAAGAGTGTGAAACGCATCTCCAGATTTAGACACAGGATCTTATATGGACACAGCATCAATAATATGATGTCATAAGTTATTTTTGTAATTTTATGTTCCACAGAAGAAGCATACAGGCATATTAAGAAAAATGTTTATGCAACTAAACGTCTTCAATCAAGCTATACTGAAAATACTAGTAGAGTTCTTTTTTTTTTGGACATTCAGTTTTTTTCTCTATTATGATGTGTTAAATGAAAATGTATTCATTCATTCATTCATTCATTCATTCATTAATTCATTCATTCATTCATTCATTCATTCATTTCTGGGTTATTGGTTGAAAGGACAATTGTAACACTAATTAAGAAATGAAAATGGTTTAACTAAAGTGTAAATCTTTCAACTATGTAATGAACATTACTACGTTAATTATGTTTATTAGAAGTCAACCAGATATTTAAAATTTAATAATAGTACCATAATATAACTATTGCGCAATAATAAAACTGTGAGTACACTGTAAAAAAAATTTGTTAACTTAAATTATCATTATTATTATTTATTTATTTATATATATTTTTTGCTTTGACTCAGTTAAGTTTTATTTACTTAATCTACTAAGTATTTTCAACTTAAAAAGTTAAGTTGACATAGTTAACCCTCTGGGGTCTAAGGTGTTTTTGGGGTCCTTGAGATGTTTTGACATGCCCTGACATTTGTGCTATTTTCAGTTGATTATAAACATATTAATGGCAAAGTTGTCATTACACTCTATTTAGCACAAATAGTGCTACCATAATATGTGAGCAACATTTTTGAGAGAATATTGTTTATGCATGGTTATTGAAAAAACAAAAAAATTAAGTTTCTGAAATAAGGCCACAAAACACATACTAAATATGTGCCCACAAGACTTTTGACTAATTGTCGCCTAGAGTTTTTGCTTCAAAATGATCTGAAAATCATCCTGCCTAATCATTCACATAAAACAATACACTGATTAAAATTTTGTAAGACACTTTTTGTTTGGAAAGGCAATATGCGTAGGGGCGTGGTGGATCATGAATAATGCTCTGATTCACACCTGAGAAGACAATGACCTTCATAATGATCCGCATAATGAGCCACATAATGAGCCTTTCATTCAGGTGTGTCACACAAGAAAGAATGCGAGGACATACAAAAATAAAATAAAAAGTAATATATATATATATATAATAATCCAAATATAAATGAAAGTCAAAAGCACATTATTAGTACATAGTCGTACCTGGAAACAAATCCTGTTAAAATAGGCTATATGGGCAATTCTACAGAATTGGTTCAAAGTTTTTAATAATGAGCCGCATAATGAGCCTTTCATTCAGGTGTGTCACTGGGTACCACAAGAAAGAATGTGAGGACTTATTTTGTATGCATGCAAATTGTATAATATCCAAGGTAAACATTTCTAGTAACTATGCAGTCAATTCTCATACTGTATTTTCAGAAAGTTTTGAATATATCCTTTTATTATTTAAAAACAATAATAAATAATTTAATGAGAAGGCTTATATTGGCATATTACAATGTTGCTTACATCTACCTTGTAAATATATATATATATATATATTTTTTTTTTTTTTTTATTATTTTTTTTTATTTTTTTTTTTTTTTATTATTATTATTAAAAAGTGTTCACATGTAAATCAATAACAATTACAATTTTAACAACATTTCAAGTGTAATCTTTCTTTTTTTAAAGTATGCATTTTATCATACATATTTCAAAGTTAAGGATTCAAACACTATAATAACATTGAAGTTGATGAGTTTATTTTTGACAAAACATACTATATATTTAACATATGAGCAGACACTGGCTAACAAAAGCTTATTTGATGTCTATTATACCGATGTGATTGAAACATTTTCTCAGACTCCGTCTGAGGAATTGTTAGAGGAAATGACCAAAGAGCAATTGTTAGAGCTAGCTGCGCATTATAAAATCGAGCTAACGTATAATCAAAAAAGGTCAAAGGACGGAATTAAGTTAATCATTGAGACTGCGCTGTGTGACCTTGAAATCTTGAGAAAAAAATCTAAATTACCGGGGTCAGCTGCGTTGCCTGCTGTAAGTACGCCTGTTCCAACTACTCTTCCGTTGTCTGCTTTAAACACACTTTCATTTGAGCAGCAGAAAGAATTGTTGATGATACAACGTGGTATTGAGTGTGAGAAGCGTCGCTTGGAATGTGACAAGGTGCGTTTGGAGTTAGAATTGGAGGAGAGCCGGCAACAGGTAGAGCAACAGCGTTTACAGATTGAAAGGCGTCGACTAGAATTACACGAAGAGGGTAAGCCAATGGGAGGTTTTGATACGGATTCGACGAAACTGAGTGTGGCTCATAATTTACGATTAGTACCGCCGTTTAATGAGGCTGAGGTGGAGATTTTTTTTCTCCTATTTGAGCGAGTCGCAGTAGCGTATAAATGGAGTGATGTTGAACGCGCTATGTTACTTCAATGCGTTTTAACAGGTAAAGCTCAACAAGCCTATTCTACGCTATCTGATGCTGACAGCCAGAATTATGAAGCCATTAAGGCGGCAGTGTTAAAAATTAATGAGCGTGTGCCAGAGAGTTATCGGCAAAAGTTCCGTACGTTACAGCGAAAGGTGAATGAAACAAATGTTGAGTTCGTAAGAGAGTTGACCGTGCAGTTTGATCGGTGGTGTACAGCGGCAGATAGTACAACAATGGATAAGCTGAGAGAGTTGATTTTATTTGAACAATACAGAAATACACTTCCCGAGATGATAGCCACTTATGTGGCGGAGCGTCAGGTTAAAACCGCGTCAGAAGCTGCACTGCTGGTTGATGACTGGGAACTTATTCATAAGCCCCGTGTTAATGAATTCAATCAACATCAGGTTCATACGCGGGGAAATTTTTCCGTTGTCCCAGTGGGTACAGCCAGGCGTTTTTTAAGGAAAAAAATTCAGGTGACGTTGATAGTTGTAACTACTGTCTGGGTAAAGGACATTGGAAGTCAAATTGTCCAGTGCTTAAGTCAAAATTTGTTAGACACGCCCATTCCGCGAAGCCGGCTGTCCTGGCTTCTTCAGTTTCTGTAAATCAGGCCAGTACTTTGGGAGGAATACCAGTGGTAGCACCCAACAATGTAGAGAATCATCAGCAGTTATTTGAACCATTTATTTCTAATGGTTTTGTGTCGCTTCCAGGTGGTGTTGAGAAAGTAGCAGTAAAAATTCTCCGGGACACGGGGTCATCCGAGTCGTTTATTTTGGAGTCGGTGTTGCCCTTTTCCACTGAGTCGCACACTGGTAACTCGCTTTTGATTCGTGGCATTGGGCTTAATACATTATCCGTACCCCTGCATAGAGTTGATTTAACCTGTGAACTAGTGCATGGAGTAGTTGATCTAGGTATACGCCCTATTCTACCTGTTGATGGCGTTTCACTGATTCTCGGAAATAAGTTTCGCCTGTTTCGTTTTGAGTGATTATCCCATTGTGGTTTCTCGGGAAGAGTTGTCTACAGAACAGCAGAATGATGAGACATTAAAACCACAATTTGAACAGGTTGTTGACGGCACCGAAATTCGTGATAGAGCGCAAGGCTATTTTGTTGAACAGAATGTTCTACTGAGAAAGTGGTCCCCGCATGCTGTTGATGGTATGGGAGATTCTGTCATTCAAGTCGTGATACCAGTAAAGTTTCGTTCGTTAGTGTTGAAAATGGCTCACGATCAGCTCGGCGGTCATGCTGGGGTACAGAAAACGTATGACAGAATTCTGCGTTACTTTTACTGGCCTCGTATTAAAAAGGACGTTGCCAGTTTTATTAAGACCTGTCATACGTGTCAACTTACCGGCAAACCGAACCAGTCGTTAAAGCCGGCTCCTCTGCGTCCAATTCCGGCTGTATGTCAACCGTTTGAACACCTTATTATTGATTGCGTCGGTCCTCTTCCTCGTTCGAAAGCTGGAAGTGAGTACCTGTTGACCATGATGTGCCAAGTTACGCGTTATCCAGCTGCGTACCCGTTGCGCTCGATAAATACAAAATCGATTGTGAAGGCGCTTACTCAGTTCGTGTCTATTTTTGGGTTACGGAAAATTATCCAATCGGACCAAGGAAGTAATTTTACTTCGAAATTGTTTGCGGAGGTGTTGTTCGAGCTGGGTATTAAACACAATTTGTCAACAGCGTATCACGCCCAGAGTCAAGGGGCACTCGAAAGTTTCCATTCCACGTTAAAATCATTATTGAGAGCCTACTGTTTGGAAATGCAGCGGGACTGGGAAGAGGGTCTTCCATGGTTGATGTTAGCAGCCAGGGAAGTCACCCAGCAGAGCATTGGGTTTAGCCCTAACGAGCTGGTTTTTGCACATAAAGTACGTGGACTATTAGCTGTTTTACGTGATCAATGGATTGAGTCAGAACCACCGATACATTTTTCGGAGTACGTGCTGGGTTTTCGTCGTCGGCTTTCCTTAGCTGGGGAGTTAGCTGGGAAAAATCTAAATCGAACTCAAGGGAAAATGAAAAAGTTGTTTGACCGTTACGCTGAACATCGTAAATTTAGTGTAGGAGATCAGGTCATCGCGCTTCTGCCGGTAATAGATTCCCCTTTCCAAGCCAAATATGCTGGGCCGTATGAGATAATACATTGTGGCGCCGTGGATAATTACACGATTCTTACGCCAGACCGAAGAAAAAGATCCCATGTCTGTCACGTAAATCTCCTTAAGCCTTATTATCAGCGTAACCGACCAGTCTCAGTGCCAGTGGCGCCTGTGGTGCTGGTGGACAGCTCCACAGTGCTAATTGTGGACGAATTAGAGTCTCCTGATGACGGCGTGTTACTCGGTCGTTTAAAGAATTCGGAAACGTTGAAAAATATGTCTTCTAATATTAAACATTTAGACAAGACGCAAAGTCAAGAATTGATTAGTTTGCTTTCTGAGTTCCCGGAGCTGTTTTCGGATGTTCCAACCCAAACGACAAAGTTAGAGCATGATATAGAGGTGGGTGAGGCTGCTCCTGTCCGTCAGCGTTTTTACAGGGTTCCACTGAATAAACGAGAGGTTTTAGAAAAGGAAGTCCAGTATTTGCTGGATAACGGATTAGCCGAGCCGTCATTTTCCAGCTGGTCTTCGCCGTGTTTGCTGGTAAAAAAGTCTGATGGTACGTTCCGTTTTTGCACAGATTACAGGAAACTGAATTCTGTTACAAGACCAGACTCCTTTCCTCTGCCGAGAATGGAGGACTGTGTCGATCAGGTCGGTGCTGCGAAATTTGTGACAAAATTAGATTTACTTAAAGGCTATTGGCAGATTCCGCTGACAGAGCGCGCGCGCGAAGTTTCCTCGTTTATAACACCTAACGGATTATTTTCTTACCGGGTTATGAGCTTCGGTCTTCGAAACGCACCGGCGACGTTTCAAAGAATGATGAGTAGAGTAATTGCGGGACTGAAAGGCGTGACTGTTTATTTGGATGATACTATCGTGGTAAGTGATACATGGTCAGAACATCTTAAGCGTTTACGGTTAATTTTAGTCCGTCTTTCTCAAGCACATCTTACACTGAATCTTGCTAAGTGCGAATTTGCAGGAGCGACAGTTACGTATCTCGGTAAGGTTGTGGGGCAAGGACAGGTGCGTCCAGTGAGGGAGAAGGTGAGAGCAATAGATGAATATCCTGTTCCGAACACTAAAAAGGAGTTAATGAGCTTTCTAGGTCTGGTGGGGTTCTACCGCTGTTTTTGTAGGAATTTTTCTACGGTTGTTGCTCCTTTAACGGACCTATTGAAAGCCAAAGCTTTGTTTGTTTGGTCCGAGTCTTGTCAGAATGCCTTTGAGGCAGTAAAATCGTTGTTAACTACGACACCTGTCCTAATGGCACCTCAGCTGGAGAAAACTTTTAAAATTCACGTAGATGCCAGTAAAGAGGGAGCAGGGGCGGTGTTGATTCAAGAGGATGATGCGGGTATTGAGCGGCCGGTTTGTTTTTTCTCGCGGAAGTTCAATAGTCATCAAAGGAACTACTCCACAATTGAAAAGGAGGCCCTTGCCTTAATTTTAGCACTCCAACATTTTGAAGTGTATGTAGGTGGGAACAGTTCAGTGGTAATAGTTTATAGTGATCATAATCCGCTTACGTTTTTACATTCTCTTAAAAATCCAAATCAACGGCTGATGCGTTGGTGCCTCTTCCTTCAGCCCTTTCATTTAGATGTTAGGCATTTGAAGGGCTCAGAAAATATAGTGGCCGATGCATTGTCTAGGGCACCCTTGTAGAACATTTCTTAGGTTGTGCCTTGGATGAAGAGTTAACAGGTTTGTTTTTCTAATTATTACTTTATTCACGGGGGGTAAGGAATGTTGTTGTTGTTGTGTATAGGCCTATACTTAAATTATACTTGTTAGTGCGGTTATGAATGCTTATTGTTGGCGGAAACATATTAGTTTCCTCTTCTTAAGGGGGGGAGTGTTACGGCTCTATACTTTGTATTGTGGTTTTTGCCGTGTCTGGGTGTGTAACACATACAGACACGTGATTCTTATTTAAATAGTCTTTTTGCAAGCTGTAGTAAACAACAGCGCCCATCTGTGCCGTTAATTCATTCACGCACAGAAACACGATTCATATTTAAACAGTCTTTTTGCGGTTTACAGACACTATTCCATATCGCGATTAGAACAAAGCATATAAGAATAAAAAACTTACTATTAATCCTCAGCTGTATCCGTTGCTCCTCGAAGTGACACTTCTGAGGTAAATGCCTCAGGATTATTCAGACAATAATGAGAACGGCTGACATCTCTCTCTTTTTATATAGATTACATAAACAGAGAATATTTGTTTTAGTTTTGAATCAGATAATTTAAAAGTACACACTTAAATGATTATAAAGATATATTGCTCATGCCTGGGTGAATAGTATTCGTTGAGTTTTGTTTAAGTTTAGAGATGTGCTCCAGAAAAAAAGTTCACGAGCCAGAGCCAGAAGTCTAGTCAGAGCCAGGAATCACACCCTGTTTATTTTCTTTATTTTACAAAAGCACAATGTTTTATTTCGATTGTAAGTGGACACATAAAAAAAGTAGTCATTTAACAGTTTATTTTTTCATATTTCTTAAGTCTGTATGACCAGGAATGACGGAGTATTTTAAGTCTATTTTGCTGCTATGTGAAAAAAATCGAGCAAAACGCACCGGCATTTGCCGACCCCATGGGGTTAAAATAGTTGACCCAACAACTTATTTCAAGTAACCTGGACTTGCAAAGTTTAGATGAAAGACAATAACTTACATTTTCAAGTTATCTGTACTAAAATTTATGTTCATTGAACATTTCGCAATAGCACATTCAACCAAATAAATAACAGATTTTTCCATAGAAATTATTTTATTGTTCCTTACAAATCAATAAATGTTAAGAACAAACTCAGTTAACATATTCAAAGGAATAAAATTGTATTGCAATTGCATAAAGTTTAAAGATAAACATTTATTTGAAAAAAGCATGGAAAGTGTATTCATGTGGGATTTTTTTTCTTCACGTTTTTACAAGTTCTCTGTAAAATGGCCTGACATCCATTCTCATAGTTTAACTTTTAAAATTTTACTTGGCTAAAACAATAATTAAGATTTCATGTGTTTTAAAGTTATTTCACAGTTAAAGGGGTATACATTGGTTGCAGAACTTGCAGCTCAATTTTATTGGTCAAGGGCAAATGCCCCACACTGCGTGCTGCCTGAAGTAATTCTATGAAGAAAAGAAAAATTAAGTCAACCAACATTTAATAAACAGAGTACACAATCAAGATCAGGACTAGATAAATAGTATATCACTAAATTTATGGATATATATTTATTTGACATTACTATTAAGACAGTTGTAGGGCAGTATTAAAGGACAAGTTCGGTATTTTACACTTAAAGAGCTGTTTTAAGAACGGTTAAGATTGAAATTTGGACGAATGCTGCTGTTCCGAGAATTTTCGGTTTCTGTATTAGCAGGAATAGCTGTATTAGACGGCTCGCGTGCCTATTGGCTGACCTGCGGCAACAGCAGCAGCCTATCGAGAGAGGCCCTTCGTGACGCCATATCCAATGGGGGCGCTTTGCGCCTACTTCATCACGTCCCGCCGAAATGGGCATGGCCTGGGCCTATAAATACAGCTCGATAGGCTGATACAAACTGATTTTTCATCTCTTCAGCGAAGCTCACGCATCGCTGGATCCGGAGTGAAGAAGCCGCGCCGTCTGATAAAAAGCCTTCTGCGGGACGAGCCTTTGCATCTGAAGCCGCTGGCCTTAATCTCGCCGCCTTCAGTCGCCGTACCTCCTACGCTTTCCGGCGTATATATCCTATTACTCTGCCGAGTGTGTGTTCGCCGCCGCGACTCACACTCTCTCTCTCTTATCTAAAAGAGCAAGTGTCTTTTTAAAGATGCCTCATTCCTGTGGATCGTGCCGAGCCGCACTCAGCGACGGGGACCGCCATGTCATCTGCATTTCCTGCCTGGGTGAGGATCATGCAGCTCTCGCGCTCGAAGACGGCGGCTGCCATCATTGCGAGCTATTGCCATGGCGACTCTGAGGACTCGCCTGGCATTTTTTCTCAGAGTCTGCACTTCCACCCGCTATAGTGCCGCACCATATAAAGCGCAGTACTCAACGAGTCCCCGAACCTTCTCCAGCCTGCGAAAGCTCGCCGGTTCGCCCGCCAGCTTCACCAGCTTCACTTGAGTCGCTCACCGACGGACAGCGGCCGCCGTCCGCCGCCGCTTCCGCCATTGGTGACGACGAGATAGCTGCTTCTGTGGAGGAGGACAGCTGCTCTATCCTGGCGTCGGACAGTGAGGATTGGGCTCGCTCTGTGGACCTCCCCCTCTTCCCGCGAGTCGTCAGGGAAGCGGGCCAGCATCGAATCCGAGCTGATACATCTGCTCTCGCAGGCCGCGGCGAGCCTCGGCCTTGAGTGGAAGGCGCCCGCGCAGCCCGCGCACAACCGGCTGGACGAGTGTTTTCTGCAAAGGGACCGTGCTCCACTCTCGCTTGTCTCGCTCTACCGGCCTCCCCCCTCCGCGTGGGCCCCGGCCGAAGATTGAGATAAAGCCTGAGGCCTCAAGTCTTCCTAGCCCTCCTAGGTAAGCAACGGTGTTTAACCCTCTGAGGTCGTCTCGCTTTTTTTCTTATCAGTGCAAAAGAGACTCAAAATACTCTGTTGATTTTGATTTTACATATTTGTGTTATACATCATTCGATCCTGTTAAGTGTCCATTTTTTTGTGTATACTCACAATATAAACAAAGTATTGTGCTTTTAGTTGAAAGGAAACCTGTGTCGCTCTTGGGGATATGTATTCAAAATTTAGTCATTTTTCAATTAATAATTATTCATACGGGTTGACCCAGATAATCATACATGTTAAATCTCCCTAAAAGGGATAATATTTCCCTGCATCTGTATTCATATATGTACCTAGGCAATTAACACAGATGATTATAATTAATTGCATATGTAGCCTAGATATTTTACAGACAGGTTAAAATTAGCTCAATTGTATATCAATACTTAATCAAAACGGATTATCATTAAATATTTAATATACCAGTTATGCCTATCATAGATCGATCGTCGGGATAATCTTTAAGAGGGTTAGTTTGTGAACGAATCATCTTTTTGTCCCGCAAAAACCTGATCATTCGATCTCAATCAAACCTCACAAAATTATCCTACTTTATAGACTTTCAGGAGAAGCTATTTCTCTGGCCAGAAGAAACAGCCTTCCTGTTCTATAACGATTCCTTAAGTAGGCTATCAATAAATTTGTAAAGCACGTAGCTTTGGATCTTTATACATTAAAGGGACTTGTATGTGAGCAATAGAGACAGAATCAATAAATGAATATAATGCATTTAATAAAGGAAAACTACGTATACAGTTACTAACGTTACAATAAATGTATTTACAAACACAATAATGGCAACGACAATGGAAAAGAATGCATCAATAAAGAGAGAGAGAGAGAATGAGAGAGAGAGAGAGAATCTGGAAGGATCAGTGGCAAATTACAGACCTTAAAACCTTTGAGAGACAACACGGGGAAACACATCTTAATGCTCTTAAAGCCCGATACGAATATATATATATATACTTGCACTGGCTTGTTGTGTGGCTGCTTCGAAGGCATGTGGATGTGTTCCGTGGGAGAGTCACGTGGCTTGCGGATGGGTCCGGAGCGCGCACTTTCGAACAAAGGTTTAAAGGTCTCGGACGTAACATTACCAAAGAAACGATTCAGGCTAAGTTCACTTACTCGTCTGAGGAAATGAACAAGGTAGAAAGGAAAAATAAAACTTAAACAAACAAAGAAAAGATCCCTGGAGGGGGGGATCACGCGGAGCAGTTACATGATGATGAGAAGAGAGGAGAAGTAAGAGAGAGGGAGAGAGAGAGAGAGAGATCCGTAAGGATCACAGTTTTGCTAACTTCACCTGGACAAAACCCTCTGAGAGACCACAAGAAATTAACATCGCCCTAAACGGGGGTAAACAAATCTTACTGCTATGAAAGCTTAGTAGACGAAATACTTGCACATATAGCTCTTTTTGTGTGGCTGATATGAAGATGGCGCTTGTGTCTCGGTCCTGGGGGCGTCACGTGTTCACTCCTTCCAGAGCGAGCCAAGCGTGGCGATTTTGAAGGTCCATTTGAGGTGAAGTTGCCGGTTGATGATTCAGGCTAAGTTCATTTCACTCGTCGGTGGAAATGAAAAAAGGAGAATTCGAAAATGGAAAATAAAAACTTAAAGAAACAAAGGAAAAGATCCCCTGAGGGGAATCGCGGATCCTTTACATGATGCTAGGAGGAGGAGAGAGAGTAAGAGAGAGGGACTGATCTTCATCAGTCATTTAAAAGGGGTGAAGATGTCACCCCCTCTGGGGGTGTGTGAGCCAATCCGAAGTGTTTCGTTTGGAGGGAGATTTTTATGACTCTTTGTGTTCAGACAGCACATTTGAATCTGTAATTTCATTGGGTGTTTTAAGAGAAAGAATCTTCGATTCTTATAATACCCCTGTGTCACAAAGGTAACAAAACGTAATGTAAATTAACAAATGGGGAACAAAGTTTGGAATTCATAGAGACCAAATATGGTTCACATATTTCTATACAAAGTCTAAAACATTAACCCATTAGAGTTTACAAGAAAACAAAGGCCAAAACAACATCCGAAGGAAAATCATGAGATGTGAAAATTAGATACATGTTTATACATTTCTCAAGGGGTTTTATATATATGTATATATAATATATAAGATTAACAGGGTTTATTTCTCCTCCTCAGGAGAATTAAGTGTGTCACATCTCTCAGGAACTCCCTTCTAGAGGTCGTAAAAATCCTTATCTATTGTAACAGGATATTCACTAGGCAAAACCAACACTCTGTGTGTGTGATTGGTCCAGACGCTACAACTACTTAAACACTCCCAGATACCTTCATAGGACCGGGGCAATCGGACGAACATAACAACATATCAAATATATTTCTGTAAAGTCTTTATATGATGAAGTTAATAAAGGTCCATATGTGTGTGTGTGTGTGTGTGTGTGTCATGTCTCTCTGCGTTGTGGGGAGCACGCAACACTGGGGGGGGGCTTGGAATTCCTTTGATGCGTCCAAAGTGAGTCGAGAGGAGGGTGCGATGGTCTCTGGGGAGTATCGCAGAGTCGTAAATGATGTCAGAAAACCAATCTCACCCCAGACTTTCTGGCGCTTAAGCTAGTAACAAAACTTAGACAAATAAGCTAAATTGACAAGCCTTCCTGAGACTCAGAATGGTTGTCATGTGAGACTGTCCAGATACGCTACATAGTCAAATAAAGAAAAATAAACATGATGCTAGTTTTGCCTTCTCTCTGTCAGTGAAGTCCATTCTGAAACGCGTCCGAAAATTAACTGTAATTCCGCAAATACTTGTCATACAGTCACGAGTGTTTTTCCATAATGAAGCTTGAACTCTCTTCTTTTAAATGAATTAATTTATATAAAAAAAACAAATATTCTCAGTTTATGTAATCTGTATGAAAAGAGAGAGATGTCAGTATTTTTCTTTCCAGCTCATTATACCTCATTACGCGTTAATGTGCCACGCCCAGGGAGAGTGCGCGGTATTCAAACGCAAATGATCTAAGGCAAGCCATGCAAACATGCCAACGCCCACCAGCTCAATTATAAAACACATCATGTTTAGTAAGTTTCTTACTACCGCTATGAACACAGCGTATCCCTACGCAGTGAGGAATAATACTATCTAATAACCCTGGAAAATGTATCAGAAGTGCTGGTAGTTTCATTTCGAGGAGCAACGGATCCAGCTGATGTAGTAAGTCATTTATTCTTAAGTGCTTTGTTCTAATCGCGATATTGAATAGTGTCTATAAACCGCAAAAAGACTGTTTAAATATGAATTGCGTGTTTGTGTGTAGGCTAAATGATGAATTAACGGCACATTCATTGAGTCTCATTCACTCTCGCACCTACATTAGTAAACGTTATTTTTACATAAACACATCCAAACTATATTGCTATAGCCTACTAAGATGAGTAAAAATAGACTGAAATATGTTGAAATAAAATGTCTGTATAGGCAACAAACTACAAATTAACATGTATATGCTAATATATCATACACAATATGTTACAGACTAAATATGAATGTTTAGACAAGATTTTGTGATTAGTTTTGGATAGATTATAAAGTTTTGACTGTAAAAAAAGACTACTGTCACATTAAATAGGTAAGCTTTTGTTCACCAATTTCTGCTCATGTTAAATATACTATAGTATGATGTTTTGTCAAAAATAAAGTAGGTATATTGAATTATCAACTAAGATGTTATTATAGTGTTTGTTCCAATATTAAAACTAATGAATCCTTACCTTTTTTTAATACGTATGATAAAATGTATACTTTTTACAAAGAAAGAATACACTTGAAATATTGTTAAAATTGTATTTGTTGTTGTAATTGTAACCTATTTGTAATTGGTTACAATTTCTAATTGTAAAATATGTATATATAGATAATTTATTTTGTCCTTGCATTCTTTGGGACCCTGTGACACACCTGTGTGAAAGGGCTAATTAATATGCAAGTCATTATGTATGTGGCACATTATCCGGCCTTTGTCTTCTCAGGTGTGAACACGCCTCCACGCATATTGCCTTTCCAAACAAAAGGTGTCTTATAAAATTTAAATCAATGTATTGTTTTGTGTAAATGATTAGGCAGGATGATTTTCAGATAATTTTGAAGCAAAAACTCTAGGCAACAATCCCCATTAGTCAAAAGTCTTGTGGACACATATTTAGTATGTGTTTTGTGGCTTTATTTCAGACACTTTAAGTTTTAGTTTTTTCAATAACCATGCATAAACAATATTCTCTCAAAAATGCAAACATGTACATACATGTTGCTCACATATTACGGTAGCCCCGTTTGTGCTATATAGAGTGAATTTACACCTTTGCCATTAACATGTTTATAAATAACTGAAAAAAGCACAAATGTCAGAGCATGTCAGAACACCTCCAGGACCCAGAAAACCCCTCAGACCCCAGAGGGTTAAGTCTCGCCGCGGCCAGACTCACATCGAAAAATTTCGCTCGTTCAGTTCCAGAAAATGCGACTGTTCCAGTGTTTTCTGCAGTAAACAAGCCGGTACCACGGCCCGCTTGCCTGCACACAAAAGCCGTTTTCACGGCGACCCAGATAAATCACATGAAGTGTATTTACTGTATTCCGGCCACGGCCGATGGTGTCAATTGTGCATTACATGTAGTGAATGTGCCCACAACTCAGTGCCCACAAACGCTACACAATGCATGTCCCACGGTTTCTGTAAAAACGAAACCAACACACATTCAGTCAGCTCAGGCTGACGGTGTTTTCTGTGCAGTAAATGTGCCCACTGTCCCGCGCCCACGTTCTCTAACAGACAGGTTGAACCCCACGGGGTTTTGTCCCGCTCGCTCTCACTACGCAAACTGCCATAGAGAAATCGAGCGCGGCCAGCGACTCATGTCGATTGTGCATTACATGTAGTGTATGTGCCCACATCTCAGTGCCCACAAACACTACACTATGCATGTCCCGCGGTTTCTGTAAAAACAAAACCAACACACATTCAGTCAGCTCAGGCAAACGGTGTTTTGAGTGCAGTAAATGATTTCCATTACACGAGAGTAGATGTTAAAACTCGACTTTCGCCAAGATAAGCACCAACTAAGACGTAGCTTTACAGTAACCTATGCTTCTCCATCCATTTACGCCTCTTTCCATATGGTGATGTGAATCTCCTTCTGTCTGGTGTTAATGGCTGCAGTGTATTTGGCGTGTCAGCACACACAACGGCTGCAACCACAGTGCGGTCTCCCCAGTGGATCAGCATGACAACCATCTGGATTGAGCTGAATAGGGGACATCTCTAGGGTCTTCAAGTGGGCACCTTCCGTCCTCAGTGTTTCGTCGACTAGCCCACGACACCTCAAGAGGGCTCGACAGTGACTCTGGCGTCCCAGAGTCACCCCCCTCCGTCCCCCACTCAACTCAGCCCAGCTTACTGACCTTTACATCCCTCCTGCTGCTGAGGTTGCTCCTTCCTCGTAGTTCACATGTGACCTACCCACAATCTCTAACAATCTCTCCGCAACTCGACCATACGCACCAACCCGTTTGACTAAGGCTGTCGAGCCCCACTGCCGTCGTTAAAGCAGGTCAGTGGCAACGGTTCCGTATGGCATACTACCGCAAAACACAATATCTGTCCAAACACCAATCCTCATTCACGCAAAATACACAGGACGTAATAACTGTAACTACTATGCAAACTATACAACTAAACCAACAGACTCTTTGAGTTTTTCAAGAATTCTTCTAAACCGTAGCGTGGCGGCCTGTACACTGCCAGCCAGAATCTTTCCGTCTCAACCACAGCCAGTTGCTGCTCCTCTCTGCTGCTTCAGATAAGTTCTTTACTGTACGACGCAACTCTTGGCCACTGAATCCAACGTCTCTAAGGAACCGGGTTGTAGAGTGTGCCACAAATCCTTGACAACCCACTTCCACTGGATAAACCCGGACTCTCCATCCTCGCTGTTCTGCTTCAGTGGCCAGCTGAGCATACCGCAGTTTCTTCCTCTCATATGCCTCATCTACAGCATCCTCCCATGGCACTGTTAACTCTATCAGTTGAACAATGCGTGCTGATCCAGACCACAAAACAATATCGGGTCGGAGGTTAGTGGTGGCAATCTCAGGTGGAAAAATAAGCCACTG
Organism: Gila orcuttii; assembly: GCA_026230005.1. Lineage (NCBI taxonomy): Eukaryota > Metazoa > Chordata > Actinopteri > Cypriniformes > Leuciscidae > Gila > Gila orcuttii. Next base: position 42,254,859 of record JAPDVR010000005.1, read on the forward strand.
ATCTAGATCAGCCAGCATTTTCCAGTCCCTAGCAGCTTCCAGTTGTCCTGGGGGAGAATTGGTTTTAACACCTTTTCTTGGTGGTTGCTCGCCTGGGCGGAGGAATATTGTCTTCTGTGTGTAATGTTTTGCTAGAACAGGTGGCAACTTATTGGTCATGTTACACTTGTCTTCCAATGCTAAAGCCAAACATCGCAGTACTTAGTCATGGCGCCAAGTAAACCGACCTTGGCTAAGATCCACCTTACATCCTGTCAAAATGTGCCTTAATGTGTCAGGTGATGAACACAAAAGGACAAGAGGGATCCTCTCCTACCCAGAGATTTAGATTCTGTGGTGATGGGACAGAACTACTCTCTTCCTACTCTCTTCCATTGACCAAAGGACTTGCCAGCCCATCTTGCGTTGTTCCACACTCTCCCATCTCATCCACTCTCCCTGCTTGGCCTGGGAAATGGCCTTTATACACCTTTCGCACCTCGTTGACTACCAGCTTCCTCCTTTGAGCTGGGGCTGCCTTGTGCCATTTAGGAGGAGCTAAACTGAGCCCAAAACCCCCTCTTCCATGCTGTACCTGTCCCACGATATCCCCAATTTGAAGGGCAGCCTTTGCCTCTTCCACAGATTTCTTTGCTGACCACTTTCTACCAGTTTTTTAACACAGGTGCTGCCTCCCTTACACATTTGTCGCGTGACTCTACTAAGGTCATTTCCAGTCTGACCTTGGCGCACTTAAACTCCTCGGTTAAAGCAGAGACTGGCAGCTGGAATATTCCTTTACTGTAAAGTCCCACTCTGCTGAGGCAGCATGGAACTCCCAACCATTTCCTGATGTATGAACTTATTAACGCTTCCAGCTTATCCACTGTTGTCAAAGAAACCTCGTACACAGTCAGTGGCTACAACAACCTCGACAGTAGACCAAACTGAAAGCACCAGAGTTTTAGTTTGCCTGGTAGAGCGCAGCTGTATATGCTCAAGATCCACTTTATTGGATTTAAAGACACTATGTTTATTGTAAATTATTTGGCACAGTAATAAATATACAGAACAGAACATTTGTCAGTGATTAATATCGAATGTCTTGTTACCAAAATAATTTTTTTTTTTAATGTTTGTGTTTAACAGCATAAAAAATCCCATACAGGATTGGAACCACGTGAAGGTGAGTAAATGATTACATTACTTCTTTATTTAGGGAATTACCTATTTAATTTTCTTTATATGTTCATTAGAGATAATTGGGTAAGTGATAAAAAAAGTATCTAAAATTGAGGGAATAACTAAAAGTAGCCTATGTTTTTAAATTAATATAAACTTTTTCACCTTCATTATAATTAAAAACATAATGTATATTTCATTTTCAAATATGATAGTAGTCAAACATGTCTTGGGATAACAGTGTTACATAGTCAATTTTAATGTTACTTTTATTATCACATTCAACAGTTATGGATCCCAAATACCTAAGAGAATGGCGTCGATTGAGAGAACGAGTTAATGCTCTCGCTGCATCAAGTAGCAGCTTGGATGAATATCTAGATTTGGATGTAAATTTACAAGGAGATGTATCGGGGGATGATACATTAATACAAGGAGATGTATCTGGGGAGGGTCCATCAACACAAGGACATTTGTCTGAGGAGGGTCCATCTTTGATTGTAGATGCAGAAGAGGGTCCATCAAATTTAGACTATGGATACAAGGAAACTGTTGATTCCAGTGACTCTAATACAGAGCCTGATTATACTGATTCTGATGACACACCATCATTACACAAAGATTTGGCTGAATGGGCAACAACAACAAATCAAACACATGCTGCACTAAATAAGCTGCTGGGAATATTGAGAACACATGGACATGGAAAAAACAAAACAAAAAAAAAACACTCTAAAGCAACTTTTCCTCATAAAACGCTCATCTTTGACAAGTTTATAATATATTTGAACTATAATGTTGAATGTATGACTGAACAATGGCTTTTTGCATAATAAGAGACTATTAGCCAAAAAACAATATCTTTTTCATTGTACATTAAGTAGATTTTGATTGAGTTTGAAACATTTCAAATTGATTTTATTTTTATAAAACGTAATTTTTTTTTTTTTTAAATTTCAATAATTATATAAAAAAAAAATTATAATAGTATTAATGGTAGTATTAAATTAATTAATTTAATCTGCTAAAACTTGCAGGTCAATGGGCATCAATCTTTAAGGTTGGTGAATACTTGTAAACTTATGCATATACTGTAATACTACCTGTACTGACATTGGCATTTGTTTTTTCAGGTGGCGAAGTTGTGCAAAATCGGAGGAAAAAACCTCCAAGACAGTGCAAGAAGAATGTTAGACAGGTAAAGCCAACAAAATGTGCAACAATTATAAAATATTCTGCTTCCAATACTGAATAAGTATTTAATAAGCAAATCTGAAACTTAAAAAAGACTTCCTTTAAGTCTTCCTAGACTTCCCATCTACCAGTGAGAGATCGTGTGGCTGGTGGCTGGCGCGAGGCTTAAAAGAGCCACGAGCGCACTCCCATATATGGATAAAAAGAGCGAATAAAATATAAGATAAGATGAGAAATAGGTACATAAGATCTGTATTGCACTGTCTGTGTGCTCTCCTGTATCATTAGGAGTGTCTGATAGGTGTAAACAGTGAGAGATCGTGTGGCTGGTGGCTGGCGCGAGGCTTAATAGAGCCACGAGCAACCTCCCATATACGGATAAAAAGAGCAAATAAAATATAAGATAAGGTGAGAAAATGGGTAAATAAGATCTGTATTGCACTGTCTGTGTGTTTTCGTGTATCAATCCCGAGTGTCTGATAGGTGTAAACAGTGAGAGATCGTGTGGCTGGTGGCTGGCGCCGCTTAATAGAGCCACGAGCGCACTCCCATATACGGATAAAAAGAGCGAATAAAATATAAGATCAGATGAGAAATAGGTAAATAAGATCAGCATTGCACTGTCTGTGGGTTCGTCTTGTATATTAAAACAGTGACAGATTTTGAGGCAGGCGCAAGCCTCACAAGACTGGTGCTCAGGATTAAAAAAAAGCGGGTAGAGTAGTTGTAAATCAGGCGAAAAGCGTTTGGTTAATGGTGAATTGTGCGTATTGTACCTATTGTGCGTACCGTTTTGGCTCCGCTGGCTTCAGGGGATATGTGCTGCATTTGGTTTAAAAACATATTTCATATTGTGTAAGTTCAAGTGGCAGGCGCATATATCCGTGACTGGTCGAGTGGCAGGCGCATATAAAGCAGTGGCAAGCGCATATATCCTTGACTGGTCGAGTGGCAGGCGCATATATCCGTGACTGGTCGAGTGGCAGGCGCATATATCCGTGACTGGTCGAGTGGCAGCTCCCCCTGCCACGCAAAGATTTTACCCAACTTCACGGCTGCTCCCTCCACTTGCTGGCAAAAAGCTTGCTGGCGAGTGGTGAACATGACTTCTTTGTCAGAAAGATGTCGTTGGTGTAGACACTTGTCAATCAAACATGTCTGACCAATAGAGAAGCACCCGCCCACTGCGGAACGTTTGTGTCAAAATGATTCAATCAAAAAAATCTGAACTTAAAAAAAAAAAGTGATTCAAACGAAAAAATCAGAAATTCAAAACTTTTTTCACCTAAAAAAAAAAATGATTCAATCAAAACAATTTGAACTTCTAATTTTTTTTACTTCAAATAAAAAAAAAAAAAACAACGAAAAAACACATTCTCTTCAATACTTTTTTTATTCAAATTTTAATTTTAATTTTAATTTTAATTTTTTTTGCATTTGAACAGTTTTTTCTTTGAATGAAAATATTTTTTTTGATTGAAACAACTTTTTTGGAATTGAATGATTAAGACACAAATGTCCTACCCTTGTATGACCCAAACACAAAAAAGATTACTTCAATCAAAGAGAACATTTTCAATTAAAAAAAAAAAAGTGTTCAAATGCAATTTTTGGAGTCTCAAATATTTTATTTGCATTCAAAAACGATTTTCTATATTTGAAAATGTTTATCTTTTCATTGAAGTGACTTTTTTATTGATTCTGTTGTTTGTTTGTTTGAAGCAACTCATTTTTTGATTGAATGATAAAGACACAAATGTCCTACCCATTATATGGTCCAATCAAAAAACAATGTTACTTAAGATAAGATAAGAAGGTTGCTTTAAAAAAAACCAAAAAAAAACGGACTTCTATCAAAGAAAACATTTTCAATCAAAGAAAAGCAGTGTTCAAATGTATTTGTTTGAGTCTCAAATATATTTTTGGACTCAAATACCTTTTTTCTTTGATTGAAAAGTTTTTTTTTCATTGAAGTGAAGGTTTTTTTTTTAATTGAAAACATTTTTTTGGATTGAATAATAAAGAAACAAAACTACCTTCATACACACACTCTCACTTATAAATATAATCACATTTGTTTTAGCATGCAGATAATCATGTTCCCTATCTGTCAGTCACTTTGATGATCACGCTCTTGGGAGCACCTAACAGCCCAAAACCCCTGGTTGTAAGCCTAAACTTGACATAAACTGTAAACTTGTCCCTCAAATATGATAGGTTGATTGGAATGTTGCTCCGGGATCAACAAAGTTGTTGCTATAGGAACATGTTGGACTTGGTAAAATCAGGTTCTCCTATTCTAAATACCACAACTACCTGAACTGTGTTACGAGATTCAGCGGTGCAGGCAGGCTGGTGCGTGCCAAGTAGCAAGTATATTATGCCACCTCGCAACCTTCCCAATGACCAGGGTAAGGGACCTAGAGTCTCCCTATCTCAGGCGACTTGTGCTCACAGCACAATAGAATAGGTCGCTTCAGCCATAGATTTCATCTTTTTATTTATTTTTTTATTTACAGCTGAGCACACCTGGTTGTTTACAATGGTTGTCTACCAAGAAAGGAACACTGCGGAGACCACATCCTACCCAAAGGGAAGGTTACTATGTGGAGAATACTAGTCCTGCCCCCAACTAAAAAAAATTCTAATCGACTATTATTCGTTCATTTAAGTCATTAGACGACTAATAGCACAATTATATCAACTTAATTAAATAAATATATACTGGGGGCAGAATATATGCCTCGCGCACACATACAGCTTGCCGCAAAGCACTGACAAAAGTAATGCTTATGAATGTCGTAAAAAATAGCAAGGATACATTTTAATTATTGATTAACCCTCAGTCTCGCTTTTTTTCTTATCAGTGCAAAAGTAACTCCATCAATTTTTGTCATACAGGCAAGTGTTATACATCATTAAAAACTGTTAAATGTCTTATTTTATTTGTGTACACTAATAATAAAAACAAAAAGTTGTGTTTTTCGTAAAATAAAGAAAAAAAACATGATGCACGTTCTGTCTTCTCTCTCAATGTGAAGTTCATTCTGAAACGCGACAGAAAATGATCTGTAACTCAGCCAATACTTGCCACCCACACGTGAGAGATATGTCTTTACAAAGCTTGAAGTCTCCTTTTTTAAATGATGTAAATCATATCAAAAACAAATATTCTCGGTTTAAGAAATCCGTATGAAAGCAAGGACATGTACAGTTTCTCCAGCCCGAGCTCATTAACTTTAATTTGACCACACCCACACGCGCACCATCTGTTCACATGCAAATGATCCACGTGAAGGAACTCAGAGCTGTTAACGCCCTCATCAGCTCTAAACAAAGAATCAGCGATTTCAGTATTCCTCTGCTTTTCCTCCACTTATGAGTTTGGAAGACTGTGCTGTGCAGTTTACCTTGGATTTACCTCAGAAGAATTGGAAGAACACGATTTGATTATGAGAACAATTTTTAAGGTAAGTTACATAATAGTGTTTTATTGTTGCATAAACTTTACATTGTAGCTACTGGTTAAACTGGTGCCAGACTAAAATGTTATGAAATTAGATAAAAGTATGCTAGTATGAGTGTTTATTCTAATATGGTGAATATTTTAATGTTTAGACCTGTGTTTACTGTTAAATACTGTGTTTGTGGATATCTGCTCAAACGTAGATGTATAATGTAACAATAATGTTTCATAGTTTGGAGCGGCTCGATCGCTGCACGCGCTGAGTTTGGGTCTGAGTCACGCTGTGAGTTTGAAAAGCAAAACACGCCAAACATTAGGCTTCACGCCAAACTCATCTCATTTCATAACGAATAGAAACGTTTGAAGTAACATGATAATCAATATATTTTTGTCTAGTGTAGGCCTAGTGTTACTGAAGTGTTCATTTTTAACGATTTATAGGCTGCCTGCTATCTAGGCTATTGTTATTATTTTATGCAGCCCTACACATGCCTATATACAAAGCACAACAAACTAGGTGTTCGTATATATTTACAAAATTTACAAAATACATATACATATATACTGCCGTTCAAAAGTTTGGGGTCGGTAAGTTTTTTAATGTTTTTAAAAGAAGTCACTTATTCTCACCAATGCTGTATTTATTTGATTAAAAATACAAAACAAACCCAGTAATATTGTGAAATATTATTTCAATGTAAAACAGCTGTTTTCTATGTGAATATATAGTAAAAAGTGTAATTTATTCCTGTGATCAAAGCTGAATTTTCAGCATCATTACTCCAGTCTTCAGTGTCACATGATCCTTCAGAAATCAGTATAATATGATGATGTGATGCTCAAGAAACATTTATGATTATTTTCAATGTTGAAAACAGTTGTGTACCTTTTTTTTAGGATTCTTTGATGAACAGAAAGTTAAAAACAACAGCATTTATTTGAAATAGAATCTTTTGTAACATTATAAATGTCTTTACTGTCACTTTTGATCAATTTAATTCCTCCTTGATGAATAAAAGTATTGATCTATTTTATTTATTTCCCCCAAAAAATAAAATAAAAATTCTTACTGACCCCAAAGTTTTGAACGGTAGTGTTTAATGTTACAAAAGATTATTTTTCAGATAAATGCTGTTCTTTTGTACTTTCTATTCATCAAAGAATCCTGAAATAAAAATGTAAATAACTGTTTTCAACATTGATGATAATGAAAACTGTTTCTTGAGCATCAAATCATCATATTATACTGATTTCTGAAGGATCATGTGACACTGAAGACTGGAGTCTTGATCACAGGAATAAATTACACTTTTTACTATATATTCACATAGAAAAAAACTGTTTTACATTGAAATATTATTTCACAATATTACTGGGTTTGTTTTGTATTTTTAATCAAATAAATACAGCCTTGGTGAGCATAAGTGACTTCTTTTAAAAACGTTAAAAATCTTACAGACCCCAAACTTTTGAATAGCAGTGTGTGTGTGTGTGTGTGTGTATATATATATATATATATATATATATATATATATATATATATATATATATGTAACGACAATGAGTCTTACATTAAATGCATTAACATTAGCTCAAATGATATATAGGGAATTTTAATAATTAATCATGAATATGATTAATATTGCATATTACAGTTAAATTATCGAAGTTGAAAATAGATCGATTATATATATGAATGATCAATCACAACGAATTATAATTCCTCATTCATATCAATCAGCCACCCCATTCCAGATCGATTATATGAGATAACCTTTAATGGAATTAATTTAGCTATCAAACTGTTTGTCCAGCAAACGGCCGTAAGATTAACTTGTCAACTTCCTAACAAAGTTATCCCTTCTTATAAACTCCAAGAAATATCAATGTCCTGGCCGTGAACATTAATTTTCCTGCGTTTATAAAATTAGACTACTTAACGTAGTCAATAATAAAAGCTTTTGTAGCTAGGATCACATTTCATTGACTTGTAAAAATGAGCATTTCAGATGAACAATCAAGAATATAATGGTTTTAATAATTGGACTAATAATGCATCAAACTACAATTCACACGGAATATATGTGTATACACTCCAAATAAACAAACGAAAAACATTACAAACACGAATTAAAATAGGATGAGAGAGGGAGAGAAAACGATATATATATATATATATATATATATATATATATATATATATATATAGAGAGAGAGAGAGAGAGAGAGAGAGAGAGAGAGGATGAGAAAGTGAAACTAAAGGATTAGAGATTGCAGTACGGCACAAAACACAGACAAAGTGAACCTTGAGAGACACAAAGATCAAATCCCCTGAATGGGGTAAACAGATCTTAAAGCATTTAGATCGATAGGAATTACGATACTTGCATGATTCTTCGTGTGGCTGAGAACCAAAGCGTGTGTGTGTGTGTCTCTGTCCTCGTGTCACGCGTTCACGTGGTCTTTCAGAGCGAGGGAGCGCGTTAGTTTGAATGTCCTTTGAGGTGCAGTTGCTGGTTGGTTCAAAGAGTCTCTTTAAAGTTGAAGTTGCCGATTACGTTCATTTCGCTGCAAGTGAACGTAGGAAAGTCCGAAGACGAAAATAAAGAAAGATTAAAGAAAAAGGAGATACACGGCGTAAAGCTCCCAAAGGAGCCATGGCACCGGAAACCTCTCACAGGGAAAAAGCTCTCCGAGAAACTTCTGTGTCAGTCTCTTATGGAGAGGAGGGGTTCATGCCTGCTTCGCGTACGTGAACCAATCATCTTAGAGCATCTCGAGCGGGAAAAGTTCTTCTTTGTCCTGTCAGGATAATTTGTGACGGTGTGAAATTTTGTCATTTCTACCCAGAAAGATTGTACACACAGAACAATATATTTTACTGTAATATCCTATGTATGACTTGTTTAGTCAAAACAAGACGGTCAAACAGGTACCAAGAATGGCCGGAAAGAGTAGAAGAAACATAAAGTTACATTCATATGCAGAATTACACACATTTAATGTTCATTTACACGACTATAAAGCCATAATACCGGCTACCATGACCTAGGAAAGATCAAATTCATGTTTATACATTTCTTAAGTGGTTATACTTATAGAAAATATAAGATTGCAGAGTCTATTCCTCTTTCTTTATCAGAATTCAAGTGGGAGCTGTGACTCCCTTGGAATTCCTTTTGGGGGTCATAAAGTTTAGAGTTGCCGAAGGTGATCCTGTTAGGGAATCTTTCTTTGGAAGTATACTTAAGATTCGAAGTTACAGAACAGTCTCAAATTTCATCTATAGAATAAGACAAAACTAATTAGATATGCATGCATACAGGAAGGTCAGATACAATTCTGTGTTATATACATTAAGGACATTTCTATCCTAAGTTGCACACAAAGGCCGTTTGTGTGCGGGTATGTATGGCGTGTGTGTATAAGTTCATCCCGTGGTTGGCGCGGGCTGTTGCTCCCCCCTTCTTGGGGAATCACGTGGGGAATCCTGTGGTCAGCATCTGTCCATCCGAGGGTTTCAAGAACAATGATCAATGACCTTTTTTAATCAATGACCTGCTGGCAGACATTGGGGCACCATTTCACATGATTCAAGGTTTTGTGAATTAAACATATATGTGTTCATATTTGTTCAGTAGTGAACGGAAAACAGGATTCGGTCAGTCGCTACAGATTCCCCCTTTTCGTCGGATGAAGTCCCTGTGTGAACATCATTGGACGACAATCATCACAATGGCCGACTGGCAGGTGAATCCTGATGGTCATGTAGCAGGTGGACCATGGTAGTAGGGTAGCAGGTGGAACCTGACGGTAGGATGGCAGGTGGATCTTAAAGCTGAGGATTCAGCTCGATGAGGTTTGGCGTGGTCTCTGACTTGGCACCCCCTTTCCGGGGATTCTGTCTGAGACCTTCAGGCACGGCTTTCGTGAGCTCGGCTGTGTCGCATCTGGTTGAGTCTTCTGTACAGAATGAATGCCACGCATAGTGTCAGAGTGTGGCTGATTACCTGTAGAGATGCACAGCACAATGTCGGCTGAGGTCCAGGCTAGGACCACAGATGAAGTGTTCAGAACGGCAGTCGAGACAGTGCTTGGATGGCTGTGTTGACCGGAGCAATGTAAATTAATTGGGACCCCCTTTCCTCGATCCAGAGTTCCAGTTCTGGATCTAAGGTGAAGTTGTAGTTCTTGAAGGACGGGAGTTCCAGTGCTGTCTGGTATGCTTTGCTCGAAAGATGGTATAATGCCAGATCATTCAGGTGGAATATGGCACCTTTCGGGGCTTGAATCCACATACTCTGATTGAGCATGTTGACACGGCTGGTTGTGTCATGCTGGTCGTAAGTGAGAGTAGCTGTACGCACAGGTGTGTTAACGAGCCACCTGTCACCTACAATCTCTGCTTGCGTCTCTGATGACTTGAGTGCGAGGCTTAGCTTCGGCAGGGCAGCGTGTGTCGCTGACCAGGGGTTGCAACCCGCAGGTTCCTTCAGTGTTGGCTCTGAGGAAGGGTTTGCTAGGGCAGAGATAGTGAATGTCTTTGGTGAGGTACACATGTGCAGGTTTGGGGCCAGGTGCAGCTGTGTGTCGCTGTTGTGGGTGTTGCTTTTCAAAAACCTGACATTGGCAATGTCTTTAAGTCTGTAGACTTGGTTTGACTCGCTGATGGATTGGTTCAAGAGCACATCCACTCCCCTCTGCTCGTGATCGACGTAGAGTGGGATGGCGTTACCCAGAGAGTAGGCCAGGTGTATTTGTAAGGGGATCAGTTGGCCTGGTAATGGCGGAAACCAGCATAGTTAGCACGAGGCTTAAGGGTTTCAAGTACGGTGGGATTCTACCCGTGGCTGGGCTGTCATTTGAGGAGTTCACCTCCCACAGCATGTCTGTTATCAGGGCTGTAACCAGCTGAGTTTGGGCAAAGTCATTCTGGAAGACAGTAAACAGCGGTTCCATGCAGTTCATGGTCTGATTCAGCAGGACGCTATGAATGTTGAGAATGACCATGTTCTTCTCAATATCTTGCCGATGGTTTGGAAAGATGCACTCTGCGTGGTGAGTTGCTCTTTTAGCTGTGAAAGTTCAGTCTGGATTTCAACCACATGCCGTTTCGCCGTGGCTATGTTTGCTGTGTGGACACTTGGCATACCAGTGTCGAAAAGAGTTCTGGCAGCAGCTACGGCTCCGAGCAACGCTCCCAGGAACCGTTTGGAGTGTTAGTTGGTGCTTAGGAGTCCTGATTGTGTAACAGTCACTTTCCCAAGTTGGTTGGACATGTGTTCGACCTTGGCCTTGGCGTGAGAGAGGGAGTCCTCTGTCCATCGGGCACTTGCCCAGCCGTATTGGGCTACGGTGCTGGGGTAGTGTGCTCTGAATGCCTTGTGGGGCTGGATGAGTCGAACATGCGCTTGATGGGTGTAGGTCCTTCAGTCGGTGATCAGGAGTCTCAGTTGTTCTCTCGGTGGCAGCTGTCCTCTGGATGGCTGACAGCACGGCATAGTGAACCACAGCAGCAACCTGGTACAGACAACAGGGAGAGAAAGAAAGGGGAGGAAAAAAACAGTGAGGGTTGTCTTTGGTTGGACAGGGCAGTCTTTTTATTTCATGGGTGGCAACTAGGTTTAGCTTGCCTTGGCCCATGTTTTGCCACATCTTGCTGCTGGCATGTCGCTTGCTTCAGTGTATTGTCAGTGGCTCTGGTGCTGTGGTTTGCAGCGCATGATGCGTCATGGACGTACATTGGCCTTATCCCCCCTTTGCGCCGTTGCATTACACGTCTTTGCATTGTGGTGTCAGACGGTGCACATATAGAATGTTGTTCTGTGCACGCAGCATGTGCTGGGTGTCATGCAGTGTTCTTAGTAACTGGTTGTCAGGGAGTGTAGACGGCATTCAAGGGTTGGTTGGAGGGGTCTAAGAGGTGGTGAAGCAAAGTCTTTATTGTGTCAGAGGCCCGCATGTTCGTTATGTTTGTCTTTGTAAACAGCGGAGCTAGCGTAAACTGCTCTGAGGTAGACAGTTTAGTTTGTAAAGTTCTTATGCTGTGTGTAATCACTTCAAACTTCAGGGTGGGTGGGCGGGTTTGAAGTGACCACAGCTAGTCGTTTAGTGCACTAGGCTTGGTGAGGGTATGGGTTTGGTCATTCAAGTCTTTGTCAAGGCCCGGTTGCCTTGAGTGTCCTTTCACCTTTTTCCAGTAGACAATCATGTTGTTTGTTCTTGTGATGTCATCGCATGCCTGGAACCGGTGTTGGTGTGTGACAGGCATGTGGTTTGAAGTCTTACAGCCATTTTGTTTCCAGCCTGGAAGTTGGTATGGGAAACTGAGTCTGGCATAGTTAAAGTCTGTGCACATAAGGAGTTCTTTGATGTTATGCGTCAACGCGATGTGCAGCGTTATGAGAATGGCTGCTACCTCAGCATATTGTGATGACTGCGGGCCCAACTTGAAGTATTGTGGTGGGCACGGTATGTCATTTACCCACAGCATGCCTGCACCTCTCATGGTGGTAGGAACATCCATCGATGTAGGCTGTGGGCATACCTTGACACGCATTCTCTTTAAAGTACCTGTGACAGGTCAGTTGTTGTTGTTGGGGTTCTTCTACATCCACCGTTGCAGCTGGTGTGTTATCAGAGCAGTTTTGGCAGGCTGCCAGGCCGTTGCCTAGCGCAGACTTGTGATTTTGAGCATGACGTGCCTCAACATTGCGCGCCTGGAGGGCCATTAACCATGTGGCTATGCGTGAATTGGTGACCACGCCATCTCGGATGCGCTGGCTGTTGAGGAACGTTACAGCCCATACAGTGCATAGCAGAGATTTTTCACAGTCTGAGAATGTAGTCTCTGGTGGGAGAAGTGTCTTGCTGGTGTATATAACGACTCTCTTGTCTTGATCATGCCTTTGGTACAGGCCAGCACTGAGACGGTGGTTGGAGAACCCAGCTTCTGGATAGAACTCTTTTTGTGGGTCAGGGTAAGCCAGACATGGAGCTGTGCCTAGGTGTCGTTTAGCTCATTCATGGCTTTTTCTTGAACTTCTGTCCATACAAATCTTTTTTTTTTTGGAAGGGCAGTTAGAGGTTTCGCAATGTCTGAGAAGCTTTCGCTGAACTGCCGTGAGTAATTGCACACCCCTAGAAAGCTTCGCAGCTCTGAGATGTTGGTGGGTGGCTTGATGTTTTGAACAGCTTGAATATGGCTGGAGTGCGGTTCGATGCCCCGTGATCCGATGAGTAGGCCCACATAGTTGACTTTGGTTCGACACCACTGTCCTTTGTGGAGGGCGTTCTTGGCGCCGGCAGTGGATAATTGGTTCAAAACATAGTCTATCTCTTTCAGGTGGTCAGCCACTGTTCTGCTTTTCATGAGAACATCATCAACGTAGAAAAGGTTACCTCTCCTTCTGGCATCTGGGCATGCTTTGTTCAGGGAGGTGTTAAACTCAGCAGGTGAGTTGGCATAGCCGAACGGCACCTGGTGCAAGTGAATTGTCTGTTGCCGAACGTAAAGGCTAGCTTGTGCTGATCTTCTGGATGCACAGGTATGGTCCCGAATCCAGAGGCCACATCAAGTGTAGAGAAGATTGTGTCTCCTCTGATTCTGGGTGTTTCTTGCTCCAGCTGGGTCAAGGGCCATCGGGACAGTGGCACCTGTTGATGCAGTTTCCTGTAGTCAATGGTGGGGTGCCATTTGCCGTTTTGTTTGAGGACGGGCCAGATGGGGGCAGAATAGGTGCTGTTGGATGGAAGGATGACACCTTTTTTTCAAGCATGGGTTCGATGATCTCTTGCCCCGGTTCGTGTGAAGCGATGGGGATCTTGTACTGCCTGAAAAAAAGTGGGAGGAGCATTAGGGTGCATTGGGATGCGAACGGTGTGGAGTTCGGTGAGACCACAATCTAAAGAGTCTTTGGTAAAGGATGCTTTGAACTTGTAAAGTACTTTGTAGATCTGCATCATTTTTAATTGCGTCAGCGTCTTTTAGAATTTGCTGAACTTGAGACTCAAATCCTGGGTACGGCTCCTCTGTTGGTGTGTCGTCTGTCGTGTTGGCAGGCAGAGGTGCAGCAGTGTCGTCAGTCTCGCAGGCAGGCTGTCTGGAGACTTTGTATGCTGCAAGGTGTTGGTCCTCTGTCAGTGCTGTTCTGCATACCTGGTATTTGTCCATTGGCATGACCGAAGTAATGGAGATGAGTTTGAAGGGTGCTGTGAACACTGTGTGGTCTGTGTTCCCTTCGGGCAGCATTGAATATGGGATGGGCCCAATGATTGGTAGTGTGAGTTCAAAAGTCATGGAAGTCGTGGCTCAATAGCCATCCCACTCGGTAGGCTTTGGGAATTGTGATGTCCCTTGCCATGCCGTTGTTGAAAAGGATGTAGACTACACAAGATGACACTCCAGTAAGGGGTGTGGCTTGCAGCGTGAGTCCAAGTTCAACACATTCAGGTGAAGGTTGAAAGAAGCCCAGCGTGTGGTTTAGGGTTCGACCACAACGCATGTTGAGCCGGTCGGCGACCCCTTTGGTGTAAAATGGTATCACAGTTTCCTGTTCGTTGATTAGGGTGCAAACCTCAGGAATGGTCTGACCTGACAGGAGGTTCTCAGTGTTGGTTGGAGCAACAGGGGGCTGTAAAGTCAATGGGGCCCACACTACCTCATTAATGATGTCCACATGAGCCTTGTGGCTAGTCAGGATGTCTGCTCCGATGTAGACATCATGGGGCTGGTCCGGAAGGACCAGGAAGTAATGGGTCAGACAGTCGGTGGTTCCAGTTCAGGTTCAAAGCGCAGACACCTTTGGCCGTCATCATGGTTGATGGGCACGTGTTTAAGGGAAAATGGGTGTGCTTGCTGGCAGAAGGAAGGTCCGGTGTGTCTTCAATGAGAGCATTGAATAGTGAGACACTGATGGCTGAGTTGTCTGCCTATAGTGCAAGTACAATGTCAGTGGTGGTTACGTCATTCAACTGCAGGTCAGTTGTGACCTTGGGGCAGAAGGAATCAGAGTCTTTGGTGAGCTGAAATGTGCAGAGTGGTGAACTTGAATCTTGGTCTGGTGCTGGAACTGTGTCCCCGTGGCTGGCTGTGAGAGTTCCCGTGAACTCTGTGACCTGACAGTCTGGCTCTGCGGGAATTCTCGTGACCTCTGTGACCCAACAGTCTGGCTCGGGTGGCCTGTGTGACTGGAGGGGGAGGGGTTCCCGCACTTGAGCCCAAACTTACAGTTATTTGAAGTCCAGTAAAGGTTCAAAGCGATCTAGCAGGTCTTTGCCAATTAGAAGTGGGTAAGTGTTCATTTTTGAGATGTACACTGGGTGGATCAGATTCATAGAACCAATTGTCAGGTAGATGGGAGCTACCTGTTTGAGCCGGATGTCGTTCTGGCTGTGGGATTGCACATTCAGCTCACATGTTTGAGATTTAAGAGTTCAATCTTGGCTTTTAGTTTTAGCACTGAGTCTTTCAAATAGTTGGGCTGACATTAACGTGATGTCTGAGCCGGTGTCTAGCAGGGTGTCAAGGCTCAAATCATTGTCCACAGTGGTTGTTAGGTAGAGTTTTTCGGCCCACCCCCTTTTTTATCAGGTTTCCCAGAAGTCTTGGCGTCGGGGCTGGTCTGTGTGGGTCACTGCGGAGGCAGGTAGCCAAAACAGCATTTCTTGGTCTTTTGGGGACTTTGGTCCCAGTTGTGGGACGCTGTGCTGTCCTGCTCAGGCTGTGCAGCTGTCAGCTGTGGTGGCTGGGTGTTGCTATCACTTTGTGATGTGGCAGGCAGCTCTGTGGTCTGATGCTGACGCGCAGTGTTCTGGGTGCCTGTTTCAGGTCTTAAGCTTAGACATAGGACGTCTGGCTCGTCCCTCTTGTTTCTCTTGTGAGATCTCGTGCAGAAGCTCTTTCAGCACCTTCAGGATCTCTGCTGTCTCTGACGTGGCTGCACTGTTTTTATCTGATGTGTGCTCAGACTTGTGCTTACCAGTGGCATGTTGAGAGGGGTACCGCTCCGGGCTGCCAGGGTTTGAGTCTCTTGGTGATGGGGGTAAGCTGTTTCTGGGTCGCCGGCAGGCTTCCCAGAATCTTTCAGAGCGCTCGCTCTGGTGCCTTGGACGAGCACCATTGCGGCTGGGCTGCCCTCTGCTGGCTTGGAACTGTCTTGACTCTCTGTACAAAGGTCTGTGGTGTTGTGGGGCGCCCTCTAGAGTCAGCTCTGAATAGTGTTCTTTCTGGACACAGTCTTTTGCTTGACATAAGCTTTGTGAGCCAAGTCTCGTAGCTGTTGGGCAGACATGGTCCGTGAACAGGCCAGGATGCCCATGTGATGACTCACTGTGGGATGCAGGTTTTGGAGAAACAAGAGTTCTGAAGTTTGAAATCCTCTTCCATACCTGGCTCTTTCCGTGCTCCGAAGTAGGCTTGTCGGAATCGGCCGTAGTAGGTCTGTGGGGTTTCAAGTCTTGTCTGCTTGAGGTCCATGGCGATGAGGACCCCTTGGTCTGATTCTGGATCAGAGAATTCTTTAATCAAAGATTGTCGCAGCTGCTGGTAGTCAGTTTTGACAGTCTCTGGTTGACGATATAGGAAGCTGCGCATGTCACGGCTAGACGTAATCCTTAGCAGGTGAAATCTGTCACAAGTAGTTACATTGGCTACAGTCTGTGAATGAAAGTCAATGTCTTGCAGGGTTCGGAGTGAACGTAGGGATGTTTCTGGCCAGCTTGACGAGTTCTTTGGGGGCCATGCCATGGTTAGCGGCAGGGGTTCTCTGGAAGCTGGCTGGTGACATTTTGAGCAATGGGCTTTTAACACCCCCTTTCAGCTCTGAGTTTGTGGCTGAAAGGTACGGACCGGCTGGTTAGGGGAAACTTTGTGGTGTGCGTTTCCCCTTCCCGGTCATTCTGCAGTGTATAAGAGTGTTTCAACTCTTCATGAACAATGTCAAGTTCGTTTTTGAGATCGTGTCTCTGCTGAGTAAGCTCGTGGATTTCAGCTCGGGCTGCTTGCAAGTGGTTTTTGCATGCCTTGGCTTTAGCGTCTCTTTCTTTTAGTTCAGTCTCTGCTCTTGCAAGGAGAGCTTCACCTTGTCGGAGTTTCTCGTTGAGTTCCTCTCTGGCGTTTCTCTCCGCTTGCTTTCTTTGGTCGGTGTCGAGACGAAGATCACACAGGGCCTTTTGAAGTCTTTCCGCTTCTTTCTGTAGCGCTGGGTCTGTTGCATCCTCTGTCCCGCGCTGGCTGGGGTCTCGCGGAGTAGTTGATCTAGATGGCTCTGTGCATGGGCCTGGTTCCTCCGGGCCTCCTCCGCTTGAAGCTTTAGTGTTGCGGCTTCCTGCTCCAGGCTGATGCTGCTCCTTTCACTGAGCCGTGCCTGGGCGATGAGGGTGTGAGCGAGGTTTCGGCCCAGTCTTTGTAGTTGTAGCTCTGGGTCGGATCGTGGGCCATCAGCTTGTCCACGTCGGCGTCCTTAGGCAGGAAGGAGGTCGTCATGGCTCTCGACCATGACTGTAGGACCGGAACATACAGGCTCACTGTGGGCGAGAGGAACACAACACACAAAACAAAGAGACCAATGCAAGTTCGTTCTAAGGTTAACGAGCTATACTCATACGGGCTATGCCGTTTATGAGAATTTTGGGGCTAACTGATGTAAACAGTTAGCGGAGCCAATTGATTTGGGTCGACGAAGGACCCGAACTAGAGTTTTGACAGGCAGTAGCCTAGCGGGTCACGTGATGACCCCGGTTGATTAATTGTCACTCTATTCTATTATTTAGCTTCCTTGGTGGCTCTCACAGGTTACTGTCTCTAAGTGAAATGAAAGAAACAAATCACAACAGAACACAAAGATAGAAAAGATCAGAGTGAAAGGAAACAATGAAAATGAATAGGTCTGAAATGAACTGGAATAAATACTAACACTGGAAGTGTTAGGGAGAATAAGGAGGCCTAAGCCTACTACCGCTGATGGGGTTTAAGATAGGGCCTACGGGTGAGTGGGGTTGTCGGGATAGCAACCTAAGAAGGTGTGGCTTGGAGAAGAGATGGGCCAAACACTTAAAATATCCGGGAGATATCTAGTATTTTGTGGCTTATAGTAAGTGGGATGTTTTTTTTTTAATTAAATTTAGTTTACCTGCGGTGAATTGAGTCCACTCCGGTGAGAACCAGTGGCATGGTCAACCTCCCTGGCGCTTCCCAAACACTCAACCGCGGTGTCCTCGGCCCTCCGTTACTCTGTGTCGCGTTGCACCCTCCCAAACAGTCTTTTTGACTTTAAACACAACTCGGCAACGCCAAGATGTCAACCGCCAGACAACACTACACAATTGGGCTGTTCCCCAGAACCCTCCCGGAGGAGTGGCCTCTTTTTAGGCCCCGGTTTAGGTACTGGTCCCAGAAATTGCCTTTTTGTGTCGGCTGGACTGGTTGACTACCTTTGGAGTGCCAAATTGCTGATGTCAGCACTGCGGGCCGCAACGACGGACAGAGATAAGAGAAACCGAGATTCACGCACAGCCAGTGTTGGTAACGCTGGTCGGACAACCCTGCTGGCCGGAACACCACTAGAGATGACTTCAAATCACCAAGGGAGTTACTACAATAGATACACAAAAAGGATGAACAAGGGAAGCATAAAGTGAATTAAGGCTTGTTTGTTTAAACCAAATTGAGTAATTATTTATGTAGCAATAAGAGTCGAAGGTTTTACTAAATAATAATAAAAAAAATAAAATAAAAAAAGGGAATTATGATAATGTTGGTAATTATCAAAATAACCTCACCCAAAAGAGAGGAAAAATAATAAAAATCTAAATATGAAAAGACAGGTTTTCACCACAAGGGGGGCGTACTTCTTCTCCGTGCTTTTCCTGGGTAAACAGAACACTTGATTCAAATTCAAAATTCAAAACTTGTTTAAATTTAAAATTTAAAACCAGCAGGAAAGAATTAAAAGGGAAATCAGAATGATATCCTATAATAGCTAATAACACCGTAAAGTATCATTAATACCTATAAAATAATCAAAAGGGGAAGATGAGATAGATGCCCGATTCAAAACAGAGTGAAAGGAGGAAAAGCGTGATACCGACTTAGTGAGGAAGGCCACAGGGTGGCGCTGTTTCCTCAACATGGATATCAGTGGCTGACAGGCAAACACGACGTAAATTTACACTGGTTTAAAACCAAATTAAAATAAGCGTGAAAGGAGATTGAGAAATCAGGATAAAATTTTATAATAAATACGATAACAGTGAAGTGTCATCAATGATTATAAAATAATATGAAGAGAAAAAGTAGAAATAAAACAATCCAAGACAGAATTTGAAAAGAGAGAAAAGGAGAGTTGAGTGAACCTAGGACTTCCTACCAAGTGGGCTCACGATAAGCTGGGATTTTAATCTAAGTTTTAATTCAAATCTTGTTTGACCAAACTTAAAGTAAATATACCAGTCAAAAGCAGAAAAATGTGTCTACCACAAAATAATATTCGCACAAGCAAAGCTATAAATGCAAATAATTATTGAGAATTTAGACAGGCTAATTCACAGGGAAATGAATTCAGCAGTAACGAGAGCATTAAACGGCCACGAGATGGCGTAATTGTGCTCATGCATGCTGATGTCAGAAGGCGGGGCGTAATTTGAGATTTCTAAATACCTAAAGGACGCCCTCTGGTGTTTAGCAAGCGGAATTACAACCGACTTTAATGTGATTTAAACTTAGAGCTTTCAGCTCGCGTCGTGCGCTGATTTCCTGCCATAAATCACAAATAAACAAACAGATCTCGGTGGATCTTTTCGGTGCTATAGTGCACACGAGCGTGAAACAGGATTTCTTCGCTGTGAAAACACGCGGATGTGAAACAACAGGAATTTTTGTCTGTTGTTACTCACATAAACATTTTTATGTATCAGATCTTTAATTGGGTAGCTAAACCAATTTTGACCAGGAGTTTACCGTTTTTGTTGAATATCACTGGGTTAACCATGAATTCAATAACGACATTATGTAAGGCCTTTTACCACTGAAGAGAGGAAGCTCGCTCTCGATCAGATTTACGTCTTGCTCTGATAAAGAGATTCTCGTCTTAATCAGGCGTTTAAATAATATTAACATGTACCAGCTGCAAAGAGTTTGCTTCGTCTTTACAGGGACAGGTATAATATTATGAACTGCAGTTTAATTTAGCAATTAACAGTGTTCACATGTTAAACATATTTCATAGGGTCAATTTGCTTAACTGAGATCGGCTTCGTGCCGATCAGTTCTTCAGTGGGTTGTGTTGCGCGACTTTCACTGGAGCGCGCATAAAAAAAAATTAATACACAATATACTCATAGATTGAAACTGAATTTGCTCATAAAACAAAGTTTGAAATGCCTCGCGGTCTCCACCAAAAATGTAACGACAATGAGTCTTACATTAAATGCATTAACATTAGCTCAAATTATATATAGGGAATTTTAATAATTAATCATGAATATGATTAAGGCGAGACACGGCAGGCAAAAACATCGTTTTTTTTTTCACTGGTCAATTTTGAGATTTTGGGATATTTGTCTTCAATAACATGTCTTCTTTCAGACTTGTGGTGAAAAAAAGTCCGAAATACACATTTAGGTCTTTATTTTACTACACTTTGTATGTTTGCGTCTGTAGATTTCTCATAAATTCATCAAAACTTGTCGTTATAAATCATCATGCTGCTCCGCGATCGCGATCTGCACCCTGTCATCACACACACCGTTAGAAAGCTCTCTCTCTCCTGAACAAGACTGCCGGATCCAAATATGGTCATTTCCTTTTTATCATCAGCCAATCGCGAAAGTAAAAGGGGGGATTTTACTCTAAATGCGCAATCTCATTGGCTGATGCTAAATCTTTAAAGCACGTTTTCTCAAAATGACTTTTCTCTCTCACTCCAAGTCCGAAATCTCCAGTTCAGTAGCACCTATATATACCAAACTTTCCAGTCTTGTACCTAGTTTTATTATGAAGACATTTAAAGAGGGATTTGTAAATATATTATTCCTAGCCTGATTTATATAACATTTTATTCCCAAAAACATGGCGAAAATCATTTTTTTAAGGCTATTGGCAGTATATTCTAATTTACAGGATAACAAAAGTAGATATCCATAAATCCCTCTGTAATTTTTTCCCCATCTGATATGTGAACACAATGAAAAAATAATTTTGAACCTGGCTTTGTCCAATACTCAGATTTCGTTTTTTAAAATATATGCAAAATAGCGCATATTTAATTAGACAATGCCTCTTTTGCATATTTAAACATTAAATTACAGAACACTTGTAATACATTTTTTTCTCATCTTAATGTAGGTAATCAACTGGCAAAGTTTCATGGTGATATCTGATAGTTAAAAAAATTACCCTATTCCCCTGTAGTGTCTCGCCTTAATATTGCATATTACAGTTAAATTATCGAAGTTGAAAATAGATCGATTATATATATGAATGATCAATCACAACGAATTATAATTCCTCATTCATATCAATCAGCCACCCCCTTCCAGATCGATTATATGAGATAACCTTTAATGGAATTAATTTAGCTATAAAACTGTTTGTCCAGCAAACGGCCGTAAGATTAACTTGTCAACTTCCTAACAAAGTTATCCCTTCTTATAAACTCCAAGAAATATCAATGTCCTGGCCGTGAACATTAATTTTCCTGCGTTTATAAAATTAGACTACTCAACGTAGTCAATAATAAAAGCTTTTGTAGCTAGGATCACATTTCATTGACTTGTAAAAATGAGCATTTCAGACGAACAATCAAGAATATAATGGTTTTAATAATTGGACTAATAATGCATCAAACTACAATTTACACGGAATATATGTGTATACACTCGAAACAAACAAACGAAAAACATTACAAACACGAAAACACTAGTGAATGCAGTTTGTGTCGTCATTCTCTGCCTCTGCACCACTCAGGAACAGCACAGTCACTTCAAAAACTTAAGTTATATGGAGTACTCTCTCATCATCTTTAGTAGCCAGCTATAATGTCATGATTGCTATTTCCGATTGCTTGCTATGCCTGTATCACTCATTGTTTTTCTATCACCAAACCAGTTACTGCTGCTTAAAGAATTAATTCACCTCAAAATGAAAATTTCAGAATAATTTACTCACCCCAATGCCATCCAAGATATCCATGTCTTTCTTTCCTCAGTGGACGAGAAATTACGTTTTTGTAGGAAAATATTTCTGGATTTTTCTTCGAATAATGGACTTCAATTGTAACCAACGTTTTGAAGTCCAAATCAATGCAGTTTCAAAGGTCTTTGAAGTGCTTCAACGGGCTGTGCAGGATCCCAGCTGAGGATTAGGGTCTTATCTAGCGAAACGATTGGCCATTTTCTAAAAAATATATATAATTTATATACTTTTTAACTACAATTGTTCGGATTGAGCTGGGAACTACGTCATCACGTCGAAAGGTCGCGCATGATGTCTCCGGCCATCTTTAGGTATTTCCGCCGGCGATATTGAGCACGACCTTTCGATGTGATGACGTAGTTCCCAGTTCAATCCGAACAGCTCAATCCGAACAATTGTAGTTAAAAAGTATATAAATTATATATTTTTTTAGAAAATTACTGATAGTTTCGCTAGATAAGACCCTCCTCCTCAGCTGGGATCCTGCACAGCCCGTTGAAGCACTTCAAAGATCTTTGAAACTGCATTGATTTGGACTTCAAAACGTTGGTTACACTTGAAGTCCATTATTCGAAGAAAAATCCAGAAATGTTTTCCTCAAACTTAATTTCTCTTCCATTGAGGAAAGAAAGACATGGATATCTTGGATGGCATTGGGGTGAGTAAATTATTAGGAAATTTTCATTTTGAGGTGAACTAATCCTTTAATGCACAGCTTCGAAGATATGTATGCTCCCTGCCCTGTTTTTACAATAATTTATGTGGAACAAAATCTTTTATAGAATGTATTGCTATGAAATATATTTTTTGTGATGACTTTGTCTTTACTAAGGAGAGACAATCCTGACTGCAAAAAAATGGATGCTGTCGATCGAGGGGAGGGTCGTAATCCCACCTGGTGCTCACATGGCGGACTTCACCACTGCCTTGGCCGCTCTCTTCGCCTGTTACTATGTATTTAACCTAGAGTATCAGGTGGAAGCCAGCACAACACTGGAGTTTGTTCAGAGGTATTTTTTATCTTAAATAGTTTGATTGCAATGTAAAAGCAAATTGACAATTGAAAAGCTGTTCAAAATCATCTTCTCCCTTTAAAATGTTATGTAATAGGGCTGGGCGATATGTCTGAAAACTGTATCACGATATAAGTGTTTCATATTGGTCGATATCGATAATTATTGATATTTTTTATAACCCATTTAAAATAAGGACCAGGAGAAAAATATATTACATTTAAACTTTTTTTATTTTAAACCTAAAGGATTAATTCACCTCAAAATGAAAATTTCCTAATAATTTACTCACCCCAATGCCATCCAAGATATCCATGTCTTTCTTTCTTCAGTGGAAAAGAAATACATTTTTTTGAGGAAACAATAGCAACTAACTCAATTCTCAATTGATTTTGATGGTAATATCAATTTTAATTAATATGCGCGAAGAAGGGAGGGAGAGCAAGACAGTTTAAAGACTGTCAGAGTGCGTGGCCGGTGGAGGCGCTCTCTCTCTCTCTTTCTCTCTGCTCGTTCTCTCAGTAACATGCACGGGCGCCTGTCAGAATTGGCGCAGCAGTCAGTCATCTACTCTACATCACTCACCGATCACATAAGGCTTTTCACTTATCACTCCACGGCGGTTCTGTTACTCAAGAATCCAACACAAGACAATGATATGGCGCAACTAAACTGTTACATGATTGGCTGGTAGCGTGTTACTCCCTACGTTGCTATGTTACCAGAAAGTGAGTGCCTTTGTTCATGCAACCAAACTTGCTTCGCAACCTCTGGTTTCTTCCGACGAAGAAAAAAAAAATAGACCGTTTAATCGAACAAATTTTTTATTGATATTGATTTCATGTCTATCTCGATACATATTGTTAATGTTTTATCGCCCAGCCCTATTATGTAAAGTATCTGAGTATCTAAATAGTGTAGGTTGAAGCCTCCTTACAACTTGAATACTTTAGGAGGACAGTTGGGCATGTACACACTATATTCCTTTTTACATAAAACCTTTTGGGAGAAATTGAGAGGACCCAATGCGGAGATGTCTGGGGAATATGATTTGCCCTGAAAAAACAAACTAGGAGAGTGGTTTATGTCCTGTAAACAGTTGTGATTTGCTAACCAGTTACTCATTACTTACTTAGGCCTGTTACTCCAAGGAGCATAGCCCACTCACAATATTTCTCCACTTCATTCTGTTCTGTGCCAGCTTCTCCAGATCTTGCCAGCTCTTTCCATCTCAGCTGTGACACTCCTCCTCCAGGTGTTTCTTGGTCTCCCTCTACCACGTTTACCCTGTGGGTTCCACTGCAGGGCTTTGTGTCATGGAATTATTCGTTTTACACAATGTGTGCCCAATCCATCCCCTTTTTCGTTTCTTTATTTCCACTTCTATCTCAGGCTGCTTTGCTCTTCTCCACAGCTCTTAATTCTTCATTTTTTTTCAGGCCATCTGATGTTAAGAATACGTCTTAGGCAGTGGTTGAAGAATTGTAGCTTGTTCAGGAGGTTCTTTGTTGTTTTGCACGTCTCAGATCTTTAATCTCAGATGCAGCTCTTGCCTATTCTCCTCTTTACATCCCTTTTTGATCTGCCATCACTTGCTACCTACATGGAGTTGACTTCCTCTAGTGGTTGGTGGTTAACCATCAAGCTGGCTAGTGTCTTTCTGTTTGCACTTTGGTCGTTGTGCTAATGTGGAGACCTGTCTCAGCTGACTTCTGTTCTACCTCTCTCAATTTCTCTTGCATTTGTTGGTGTTTTTGGGGCAGTAATGTGATATAATCTGCAAAGTCTAGGTCGTCCAGTTGTGTAAATGGGGTCCATTGGATCCCATTGCGCCTGTTGTTAGTGGCTTGCCGCATGATCTAGTCGGCCGCATGATCTAGTCGACCTTCGAAGAGGAATGGTAATCGGGAAAGTAGACCGCCTTGACTTACTCCTGTTGAGATGTGAAATGCCTCTGTCAGCTGGCCTTTATGTATGATTCTACATTGCTCACTGCTCTTACAGTTATTAATGAATATGTACATATTGTCCCATCCCCTAACTCCTATACTCATGTTCATAGGTTTTTAGTCAGGATTAATCCTGACTCCAACAAGTGCACTGCCAAGGAGCAGATGAGCAAGACGACTGGGAGAGTGGTGAAGCGGAAGACTTCATACATGAACCCCCATGTAATCTCCTTCATCAGGGAATTCACAGAGTTCTATTTGCTAACTGACTAGATACAGGTGAGGTTCTGAAAATAGCTTTAATAATAATTATAATATAGGTATATATGGGTATAATATAATTAATCATAATTTGATAATAATTATTAGGGATGCACCGATACCGGTATCGATATCGGGGCGATACTGAGCTCAATGTACTCGTAAAAATGTTTTTTTTACTCCGATACCAACAACCGATACCAGGCGTGTAAACAGTGTTTGTGTTTAGAAAAAGAAACACTGCCTTTTTTTATACTCATTATACCCTCTGTTGTCAGTCTATGAAGTAAATATATCTTACTAGTGGAATATTAAACGAAATATAGTAAAACAACATTGCTTTGGTGCCGTGGATTGAGCGTGCAGCGGGACAGACGCGTGAGCTGGTCGAGTACATCCCTTTAACCAGACGTCATTGGAAAGTTTGTAGTTCAGTCAGATGTAAATGGCAAAGAAAGTCAAATAAGACATAATGTAGCTTATCAACGTTAACTGACGAGAGAAAGAGAGAGACTTGTTGATTGCTCTTGATTGACTAAATCATATATGTAAGTAAAACATAAACTGTTACCTTATTTATTAGGGCTGGGTAAAAAAATATAGATTTTTCAATTTTAATCGATTCTCATTTTTACAAAACCGATATCGATTCTTAAATTTCAAGAATCGATTAGTCATCCTGTTTTCAGTTGATGAATGAATGGAGCATTGTAGCACGCCTCCCATCCAATAACTCGCAATAATCTTTGTGTTTTGTTACTATTGATATGAAACTGTCTCAGATTTCAATTTACGTCCATTTTCTTACGATATTCAAAAACATAAATACAGTTTTGGCACTGTGGCGTGAGATTGCTCTGGCGCAGCTCAAGAATAGATAAGCAGCAGCGCGGAGCTCACATGATCTTCTCTTCCGCCTTAATAATACCAGTTACAGCGCGAAATAAATATGAATGAGCATCTGAAAGTGTGTTAAAAGATAAGAGTAGGCCTACAACTTATCGAAATCCGTATCATGTCACATGGAATCGCTCAATCAGTGTTTCAACCATGGAAAGACGTAAGTAAATCAGCTTGTAAACGATGTCATGTAACGTCACATTTACCTCAGAAAAACCATATCCAGTGACCATAAACTCATTAGTCAGCTAGAAAAATTAACTCTAGAGAGGAGCATTTTGCTAGATATATGAACCATAGTACAAATTCATTATAATTGTTAATGTTATTCAATATTTATTAGCCTGACTTCTCATACTCATATTCTAGTCAGAATGTGAGTCTGATACTGCTCCATAGGGCTTTGATTATGAGGCGTGTCTTAACCGAACCAGGAAAAAAAAAACTCTGCACTCAATTGGATAGACCTACAACCAATCAGAGCAAGCAAACGGCAAGGAAGGACGGCAAACACATCTTTACGATCAACAAATGCCTTGATTGCAGTTCTCTGTTCGTCTTTTAAAATTAATGCGCTGTCGATTTATTTTACAACAGACGCGATAGCGGAATCTATACATCTCAATTCTCCAGCTGCAGTCATCTTTGTTGTAAACCAGTTCAAACCAAGCGCTCTTTGATGACGTGATGAATACGTAACTGCAGATCATCTGTCCATCATCGTATAAAGCCCACCCTGACAATTTGATTGGCCCGACGATTTCTGAACTGATCATAATTACTCCTCAATGGATCGAGTCCAAACCGAACTTCCCGACCAAAAAATGTTGTGAGCGGGGTTCGGCCTGGCATCCAGGCTAAATATTTATTGCATGTTTGAATAAATCTGGCAAGTTTTTATGACAGCCACCATTTAAATGTTTATTTTTCGTATAAATGTATTATAAAAATGTAATTTAATAGTTTGTATACAAATCAGTTAATTTTTACCTTCAATATTATAGTAGGCTAATGAAGCGTAGTAGAATACCACTGACTCCCATAGTTTACAGCATTAGTTAAAAGATTTGTTTTCCTTGAGAAAATTTGCAATATATTGTACTTGATATCCAAAATAATCGATATTGAATCGAATCGAATTGCAAGCTTGTGAATCAAATCGAATTGTGAAATTTGTGTCAATACCCAGCCCTATTATTTATGTATAATGGGTTGTTGTTCCCTACATTATTACAGGACGTGTATGCAAGTCAAGAAGTTCCATGAACGCAAACATCCAAAGCACGCGCCCCGCAAACCAGCATCTCAGACAGCGCGCGAATAGTGAATTGAATTGAATACGAGCAATAGAATGAACAGTGAAAGTAACAGAGGCTCATACATTTTAGCAGGCTTAAGCATGTAAATAACTGAAGGAAATATATATTTTAATTAACAAAGTTAGCCAACTATATGATTCTTTTGATTTATCTTCTAATATATTTAAAAATTAGAAATGCAGTGAAAATACAGGGATCGGTTTTCGGTATCGGCGAGTACCAAAATTGGAGTATCGGACTCGTTCTGGAAAAAGTGGTATCGGTGCATCCCTAATAATTATAACGACTCATTCTGGTTCCATGAAACCTACAATCAAAACGAGTCCACTTTTAACCGCAGCATTATCTGTCATCAATGTATGACAAGTAGTGCTGTTAACGTTAACGCTTGCGATTTTAATTTTTGTACAGCTTTAATGTGTTAAAATATTTAACGCAGCATCTGTTCTTTCTGTCATCCTGTAGGGTTATATGATCACGCTCTTATTCACGAAAATGCTTTTAAACCATTCATGTGCGACAAGACATAAGAGAACGCGCTCAGTGAATGTTTTCCTGACACACACACACACGACGCACAAAGACAAATGCACCAGTATCGCGTTCTCTTTCGCACTGAACAAACAATAACGCACACATTTATGCTAAAATGTCAGTTTTTTCGAGTATCCTCAAGAACAGTCTTAAATGAGTTATATAAAATCTAAGAGTAATGAGAATGAGATGTGTGAGATCCTGTCAGCAGATGCAGGTCTTAAAGTGACAGCAGCCTCTAATTGTCTCTGTCAGTAAAGTTAATCAAAGAACCAAGGGAACAGAAAATCACTCACTGGTCTTGACTAAGGAACGCTTGTAGCTTTAGGTTAAATGACAATAAGGATGAATCTATATTTCATTTATAATTTATGCAGTCCAGTGTTTTATAACCAATCAATTATAATTATATAATACATTTCCGTATTTCAATTTCATACCTGATAGACAGTAAAGGTACAGGTAAATATGACATTAATTTTGGGTTTAAATGAGGATTTTTTTTTTAAGTTTTCTTAAATTAAAGTTGTTTTTTTCGAAGCCTAACAAATTTTTAAAATTTGGGGGAAAAAACATTTTCATCGAGACATCAGTAGCTATATTACTAATATCAGTGATACACACCTTCATTCATAAAAATATTCCATTAACATGGGTAGGGATGGGTACCGAAAGCCGGTATTAAACGGGCCCCGGGGCTGAATTTTTAAAGACCGCTGTATCGATAAGCTCGGACGTTATCGGTTCTGCTGTCGGTACTTGGAAAAATACAGGTACTGTTATTATTGCTATAAAGACGTTTTATCTCGCCAGCCATTTCTATATACCATAATATTAAACCATTTGTCTGTGATGCATTTTTGCTATTCGCAGTCCGAGAGAGAGAGAGAGATCTCCACAGCACGCACAACATGACAGCCCTAATGAGTGACGATGGAGGACAGAACTAAACATTCAAATATAGCCTGGTTACACTTCAGATCTGTGATTTAGTTTGATTTTATTTTAGATTTTGGCTTCCAAAGATTATAATAATAATAATAATATATTTGAGGTAAAACCATTAAAAACTATAGCTGCCGGGATAATAAAACGCGTGCCGTAGTCCACTAATGACACGTCCGATTCTCGAACTAATGACTCCTTTGAACCGATTACATTTAATGAATGGTTAAAACAACTGATCTGTCCAACACTGAACTCACGAGACGTCTGAATCGGTGTATAACAAATTGGTAACACTTTACAATATGGTTCCATTTATTAAACTCTAGTTAACTACATTAGTTAACATTATAAACTGCACTTCTACAGCATTTATTAATCTTTCTAAATGTTAATTTCACCATTTACTAGTAACCTACATTATTTAAATAAAGTTGTATTTGTTAAAAGAACACTCCACTTTTTTTGGAAATAGGCTCATTTTACAACTCCCCCAGAGTTAAACAGTTGAGTTTTACCGTTTTCGAAACTATTCAGCCGATCTAATGCGTTTTCTTCTTTAATTTCAGGGCTCC
This sequence comes from Gila orcuttii, assembly GCA_026230005.1. Lineage (NCBI taxonomy): Eukaryota > Metazoa > Chordata > Actinopteri > Cypriniformes > Leuciscidae > Gila > Gila orcuttii. The sequence goes on from JAPDVR010000005.1 coordinate 42,284,368, forward strand.
AACTAGGATTCTAGGTCTCCGAGATCAGGGCATGCAAGAGGCCATAGACCTTTGTCAAGTGGCAGGGGAAGTTTATTTTCCTTTCTGTTTTAAATGTTCATGCAAATGTTAAATTTTATTTTTTAATGTTCAATGTTTTATTTTATTTCAATATTGCCATAGTGTTATTTATTGCTCTTTAGAATGTGGTAATAATCAGTTATTTGCACAGCTTCAAACTAGTGAATGAACTAGTAACAGTTTGCTCTGTAACTTAACAAAACTTGTCCTCATTTGTATCAATTTGTATTATTGTTCCGTCATAGCAACCAGTCATGCGGAACTATTGAATGAACTATTGAATGAACTCCGCTGGGCGTTGTGGCCACATTACAAACATAGAACGGGCGTTAACTTTTGATGGTATAATGGCATGTTGTCCAATGTCCATTATCCCTTTATGTTGTACCTGTTTTGTCATTCCTGTTCACCAAATGTTTTTAAATAAATAACTTAACAATTTTCTTATTGTCTGCAGTTGATTGCAATGTTTTAGAAAATGGGTGATTTCTTTTAATGATGGCTAATATTAAATCACAGTGATAAAGTATTTAAATTGTACAGTGAGAATTTGAATTTGCAGTTATTAACTGTTATCTACTGTTGTTTATAGTACTGTATTGCATACAATACAAAAAAACAGTTAAGCACTGTTTTTTATGTATGTAAATGCAATAGAAATCACAGTATTTATTTTTTTTCTTCTACAGTAAAACAATCAATACTGTAAATACGACTAAAATCACAGTGTTTAATTGTCTTTTATTTTACAGTTAATACACAAAATACTGTAAATGGAAGTACAGTACCCTTACTGTAAAACGTATTCACAGTAACTTACTAGCAACAATTAGCCAGTAAGTTACTGTAAATGCAACTAAAATTACAGTATTTAATTGTTTTTGATTTCACAGTGTATACATAAAATACTGTAAATGGAAGTACAGTACCCTTACTGTAAAACGTATTCACAGTAACTTACTGGCTAATTGTTGCCAGTAAGTTACTGTAAATTTTACGGTAAATTTTTTACAGTGTTACACGACTATAAAGCCATAATACCGGCTACCATGACCTAGGAAAGATCAAATTCATGTTTATACATTTCTTAAGTGGTTATACTTATAGAAAATATAAGATTGCAGAGTCTATTCCTCTTTCTTTATCAGAATTCAAGTGGGAGCTGTGACTCCCTTGGAATTCCTTTTGGGGGTCATAAAGTTTAGAGTTGCCGAAGGTGATCCTGTTAGGGAAAGTATACTTAAGATTCGAAATTACAGAACAGTCTCAAATTTCATCTATAGAATAAGACAAAACTAATTATATATGCATGCATACAGGAAGGTCAGATACAATTCTGTGTTATATACATTAAGGACATTTCTATCCTAAGTTGCACAAAAAGGCCGTTTGTGTGCGGGTTTGTATGGCGTGTGTGTATAAGTTCATCCCGTGGTTGGCGCGGGCTGTTGCTCCCCCCTTCTTGGGGAATCACGTGGGGAATCCTGTGGTCAGCATCTGTCCATCCGTGGTGTGTACCACGTGAGGGTTTCAAGAACAACGGGGCCCTGTTTCTTGCTTGCGCAATGCGTCATAAATGGAGTTAATCAATGACCTGCTGGCAGACATTGGGGCACCATTTCACATGATTCAAGGTTTTGTGAATTAAACATATATGTGTTCATATTTGTTCAGTAGTGAAAGGAAAACAGGATTCGGTCAGTCGCTACATATATATATATATATATATATATATATATATATATATATATATATAATGTGTGTGTGAGTGTGTGTGTGTGTGTGTGTGTGTGTGTGTGTGTGTGTGTGTGTGTGTGTGTGTGTGTGTGTGTGTGTGTGTGTGTGTGTGTGTGTGTGTGTGTGAAAAATCTAAAATGTATTCCCAAAATCGTGCAGCCCTATAGTTTCTCTTGATATCAACATGTTAACAGGTGTTTATATATTTACTTTTTTAGAAAGGGACCAGATGCCACTGGATGAGTCCTGCTGACTTCAACATTCACATGAGTCTCTGTACATGAACATGGTAAAATGAAAAATCAAACACCTTGGAAATGACAGGTATGTAGGCCTACTATGTTTCAGGAATGGCACAAAGGTGTCTGACTGTTCAAGTCTATGTCTGTAGATCAGTGTGTTTACTAATGTGCTTTTTAGTCCTTTGTTGTGTATCTTTGGATTATGTTGTGTTGTAAATAAATACAGACAATCTAAAAGCCATTCTTTTTAAAATCTCCTCATTCTTTGTGCAAGGCTCCTCATGATGATAGGGCCTGATAGCACCTGATAGGGCCATTAGGGGAGGGTCTTTGTCTTTCTCAGGTGTGAAAAACTAGATATTAATGGGTGGTTTACGCCTCCTCGCATAAAGCTTTCTCACACAAAACGTGTCTTACACATTTTAAATCAATATATTGTCTTATCTAAATTAGTATGCAGGATGATTTTCACATAGTTTTTGAGCAAATATTCTAGGCTACGTGATACAATTTTCAAAAGTCTTGTGAAGAAATAATCAGTATGGGTTTCATGGCCTTATTTCAGTGACAATTTTTTTGTTGTTGTTCACAAACCACGCATAAATGTTATTATCTCAAAACTACAAAGTTTTGCATACATGCTGCTGACATATTATTGTAGAAGAGTTTGTGCTGAATACAATGTAATAAGACTTTAGCCATGAAAATGTCACAAGTAACAGAAATAAGCACAAATGTCAGAGCATGTTAGAACACCTCCAGGACCCAGAAAACACCTCAGACCCCAGAGGGTTAATAAACCAGTGTTTTCTGAGTAAGTGTTGACTGCAAAGATAAAGTTGATGATGCTGACTCGTCATCTCGGTAGTAGCCTGTAGTGGACACGCCTTTAGTGAAATGCACTTTTCATACGGATTACATAATCAGAGAGTTTTTGATTAAAATTGGTTTGTTTAAAAGTAGATATTTCAACATTTCTATATATTTTTTTCTCATGTATGTGAGGCAAGTATACGCTGAGTTTCAGTTAATTTATGTGACGCGCTGCAGTTCAGAGAGAAAGTGCATCCTGTTTGTTTTCTTTATTTTACAAAAGCCCAGTGTTTTTTTGTTATTGTGAGTGTACACAAATAAAAGTAGATGGTTCCTTACACCTGAAAGTTTTTTACTTTACAGTTTGATGCATTACTCTTACAAAACACGTTATCGCCTCAGAGATGGGAAAGGCGCTAAATGCAAGTGACCAGACCAGTTGTCTGAATTTTATCTGTTAGTACCCAAGACTCGAGTCGAAACTGGCTCTCAGCTGAGATTATAGAGTCTTGAGAAGATTTTGGGTGTAGCCAGCGAGGCACCAAATCGTTAAAGCCAAAGAGGCTGTGGCACCCCTAGTAGAGTGAGCTCTCACTTCTTTAGGGGAAAGTTACACCTTGGGCTTGGTAAGCCAGATGAATGGCATCCCCAATCCAGAGGGCCATTCTCTGTTTGGAAACAGTCTTCCCCTTATGCTGTCCTCCAAAGCAGACAAAGAGTTGCTCAGATTGTCTAAAGCTCTGTGTGTGGTCCATGTATATGCACAATGCATGGAACTGGACAAATCAGAGATAGGGCTGGGTCTCCCTCATTAGAAGGGATCGCTTGCAAGTTTCAGACTTGACCCCTGAAAGGAGTAGTGGGAACTTTTTGTGCACATAGCCGGGCCAGGGTCTCAGGACAACGTGAGAGTCTGCCCTGGTCCCCGATCCTCTTGACGGAGGTGAGCGCAGTCAGATGGGCTATCTTCATAGGGAGGGCACTGAGCTTAACTGACTGTAAAGGCTTAAATCCATAGGGCCTGTAAGATCAAGGAGAGATCCCAAGAGGGGATGAGGCACAGTCTCTAAGGATTTAACCTCCACGCACCTCTAAGGAACCTAATAATTAGTTTGTGCTTCCCAAGAGACCTGCCACACACAGTGTCATGCTTTGCTGCTATCGCAGCGGCATACACCTTAAGGGTGGAAGTGGACAAGTGATTCTCAAGGCCCTCTTGAAGGAACGACAGTACTGACCCAACGCCACATCTCCATGGCTCTTCCCCTTGGGAAGAGCACCATGAAGAGATGTTTTGGGATTTACAGTTAAAGACCCAAGGACTAGATATGATTAATGAAGACCAGGGGCTCGTTCTTCGTACGTCGCTAACTCAGTTAGCTGGATTTGATTGTTGGCGATTTGGCATGATCTTGGATCGTTTGGTTCTTCGAAGCTCATCCTAGACTTGCTGTCATAGCAACAGGTGCGCCAGCTTGAACCTGCTCGCGAGCAGGCTTATTTCATGTAAACAGGATTAGATTGCGGCTTTATAAGCGGAGGTGATACGGGAAGTCTGTCGTAGCCATGTCTTGTCCATTTTTACGACAGCAACCTGTTGCGGAAGGTGCGAGGATAATTCGCAGAGCTTTTTCAAATTAATCGCGTATTGCAGGATAGACTGGATCCTTTAGCGCAGCGCGACAGTGTAATTTTTGAGAGATATCGTTTTTCTCGTGAGGGTGTTATTTACATCATTAATTTGCTGGAACCACACATTAAATGTTCAACACGGAGGAGTCGGGCTTTGACAACTGCACAGACTGTGTGCATTGCCCTGAGATTCTTTGCGAGTGGCACGTTCCTTTACACTATTGGAGATGCAGAGAACTTAGTGAAAAGTGCTGTCTGTCGTGCCATTCGCAAAGTTTACTTGGCACTCAAGCAGTTTTTAGGGGGTTTTGTGGTATTTCCAAGCCACTTAAGACCCCAGGTTGTAAAGCAGATTTTTTTTGCTATTGCAGGTACATTTATAATTGTTAATGACATGCAATCATGACCATGCCAAAAAGTATGACTAACAGTATGTGTCCTTCAGGCTTCCCTAATGTGATTGGTGCCATAGACTGCACACACGTCCCCATCAAGGCCCCACCAGGGCCCAATGAAGGGGATTTTGTGAACCGAAAGGGGGTTCACAGTGTAAATGTGCAGGCAAGTTACTATTACAATTTATAATATTCCAGATTAATTAGTAATATATTACATAAAAAAATTAATGTAATCAAAAAGTATGCAGTTGACTGACTAAAATCTCTTAGATGGTGTGTGACTCTGTTCCATATAACAAATGTGGAAGCAAAATGGCCTGGATCAGTGCATGACTCAAGAATTTTCAGAGAGTCACATTTATGCACATTATTTGAACGTGGTAAGGGAACTTATAAATGTCAAGCTCACAGTATTACACACACTTATGCTGAGCCTAACAAAACTGCATTTTTCCATTATACAGGGAATTTTGACGGGGTCCTGCTTGGTGACCGGGGCTATGCCTGCAGGCAGTACTTCATGACGCCATTCCCTGACCCAAACCCTGGACCACAAACCCGTTACAATGCAGCTCTAGCCAGGACAAGGGCACGCATTGAAATGACCTTTGGGCAACTAAAGGAAAGATTTCAGTGTCTGAAGGGTCTGAGGGTTGCACCTGACAGGGCCTGTGACATAATTGTTGCATGTGCCATATTGCATAACATTGCCACTATCAGAAAGGAGAGGACCTCTGTGGTGGGGGTGCAGCCTGATGATGACCTCCAGCCAGTGCACTTGGACCAACCTAGTGGCAGAGCTGCACGGGACAGAATTGTGGAACACCATTTTTGAATGTGTAATAAAAGACAAGACAAAAATGCTTAGTTCCTGGAGTTTTATTTAAACAATTCTTTATAAAGAAAAGCCAGCAAGTCATCCTTTGCCTGCAATAAGAGATAGTTATGTAAAGTCAGCAATACTACTATGTGTCAAATGATGTATTAGCACTTACTCTGAAGGTCCTTTTGAAGCAACTCTATCTCTAGTGCAATTTTTCTCTTTTTCAAGTTGTCAAGTTCAATTTCTCCTCTTAATTTGTGTTTTTTCAGGTCAAAATACTCGATTTTTTGTTGAAGATGCCGTTTATATAGGGAACGGATGTCACCCTGAGTCATTTTGTGAAAGAAAAAGGGTCAAAACATGCCTCATGCAACAAAAGTAAAAAGTAAAAGTACAACACTGTCCACCTCTGTATCAGTTCTTTGTGCAGACTCTTCTGTAGGCCTTTCTGTAGGTGTGGACTCCTGCAACTCATATTGCAGACAGAAAGAATAGGTACACAAGTATATACAAATTAGTGTAAAGTTATTTATGCACTTACAGGTTCTTCCTCCAAAGGACAGTCATCTGAGAGGGTTTCTTCACTGTCCTGTGCAATGGAAATAAATGGGTATTACAAAGTGTTGCACTTTCTTCCCTTTATGCAAGTTAGAAAAAGTACACAACTTACTGCATATGCTTCAGCCACCACTTGCTTGGGAACAGGTAAAAGTGTTGGTGTATTATGTAAAACTGCACAAAAGAGGGGAACAAAAAAAATTGTCATTACAATTAACTACACTGTAAAAATATAATGTGATCAATAACTCATGGCAATATATTTTATATTAACTAAAAGTTTAGAAGTTTTCACTTTCACAAACGGTTTAAATTACTGTACAAGCCATTTTGATTATACTTCATTTATATTTACAGTGTACTAAGAGAATTGAAAACTCATTTAGCCTACCAGTAATAAAGGGGTTGCTGCTACTGGTCCCTGGCTTTGGGTCTGAGGAAGAGCTGCCCCCAGAGATGCCCTCCACAATGGGTCGGTTTTCATTCAACCCAAGGGCCAGCTCCTCTGCTGGGGTATATTGTGGTGGTGCAGGACCACCACCTGTTTTTTTTTTTTCAGCCTTTTTCTTGGTGGCTGTTATAAACAGACAAACACATTATTTAACAGTGGCTTTTAAAAAGAGGAAAAAAGTGGCTTTTTAAAATAAAGACAGTATAAGAATTAAAGGCTACCATTTTGTAGAATATTCTTGTACTTCACTTTTACTTGTCCCCATGTTCTAGTGGGTCCCGCGGAGGCTCTGACATAAAAGAACAAAATAAATATGAAATTCAAATGCAAAAATACATACTGTAGAAAGTGATAGAAACATCTACCATGGACAGCACTTACGCATTTAATTTGTCTGCTACTTTTTGCCAGCCCTCTCTCCTGGATTTTGCAGACTTCGAGGTGTTCCGTGTCGTTTTAATTAAAGATTCAAATTCGGCATAACCTTCCATTAAAAGCTCTTGTTCTCCTTGGGAGAAAAACTGGGCGCGTTCTTTGGCCATGCTGAACAGCCAATAGCAGCGTTGCTGATCATTGTTTCTACTATCGATACATATCCCCTTTTAACCCAGCGCATGAACGCGCAATTATCTCAGATAACTCAATCCAGCGATACTAATCATAAACAACAGGTGTGTTCGAAGAACCCAATTAGCCGGATCATGATTAGCACGATGATATCATCTTGGATGTCTCATTTGATCTCGGATGTTTTAAGCAACGTACGAAGAACGAGCCCCAGGAGTTAGAAGTGCAGTCAATTTAAGACAAGAGTCAGAATTATAATAAAAGAAAAATTTGACTGAAGATAGTTTGCAGTTTCATCAAGCAGAAGTCAGCTTCAAGACTCACAAGGAGTTTGTAGGCCGCCCCACTTACAGTTAAAACGATCACAGCAATTGTACCCTACACCAAAACGAGTCCATATTTAATTTCTGGAAGCCGGGCTAAATGAGCAAGTACTATTACTGCATTCCTAACATGGGCCAGACCCTTCAGTCACCTCTCAGATATTTAATATGGACATTAGAGAATACATGAAAAGAACATATCAGTAATCACACTGGTAACTTCTATAACAAAGTAATATCTCATACCCAGAGAAGTCATTCAACTCGTGATATTTAGAAAGAAAAATATTGATTAATACCTTGATTATAATTACTCATTATATATACATTGAAGCAGCAGTGGAGTCCAGAATCCACTCCTTCAGAGAAAAGGCACCATTTCAAGGCATATAGCCGCCTATTAGAGCAGCTCTTGCCTGAGTGATTGTCTCTATCACTGCTGGTAATAGCCCTTTGAATTCGTCTTTATCCCGTCCAGGGACCAAACATGGAGGTTCCAGAGGTCTCGGCGCAGGTGCCAGATTGTACCCTGCCCCTGAGAAAGAATGTCCTTCCTCACAGGGATTAGCCAGGGAGGGGCTGACACCATCAGTGTTAGCACAGAGAAACAAGTCTGGCTGGGCCAATATGGTGCAACCATTAGGACTTTCTCTTCTTCCTCCATGACCTGGAGGAAATGCATACTTGCGAAATCTAAGGGGCAGGCAGGGGTCAAAACCAGAGGCAGATCCACAGCCCCGGGGGTAGAGCCAAGGCAATAGTCCAAAACAAGAGCAGAAGATCAAAACCAGGTGAGCAAAACAGGATCGAGTACATGGACTACTAGGCAAATCAGAGGGAAAAAAACAAAATTAAATAAACAGACAAGACATGTAAGCTATGCACGACTAGAACACAACTGTTTTTAGGACAGTAGTGAAACGGACGGTAACCAAGACACACTGACAGAGAAGCAAAGAAAGAGAGAAGCATAAGTAGTGGAGAAAATCAATGCAAAATGGGAGACAGGTGCGTGTGTGTAAGGAGAGCACAAGCACTGATTAGAATGAGGTGCAGCTGTGATGGCAGAGTGAGGGAAACTGACAACTAAGACACAAAACAAAGACAACAGAAGGGCTGATGATCAAACCAGAGTCCTGACAGTTTTCTGTTATGAGTGGACATTATATTAACCCTAATACTATAGTTGATATGATCCTGTTATCAGCATGCTCACCGATGTTTGCTTTATTTATTTTTTTATTTTACATGTAACAATGACAATGACCAAATACTGACCTGCATGTGAACCTGGATCACACACTCTCCCCCCTGACTCTCCTTTTTTTCTGAGAGTGTTATTTCAGTTCTGCTCAGGCTGCCAGGGAAAATGCAATGGTCACAGAGTCAAATGGACAAATTTGAGCATCAGTGAGCTGAACACCTACATTGTATTGATATTCTACATGAATATGGTGAAGGTGAGCTCACTGACTGGAAGCAGGGATTTTTTTTTTCTCCTGCAACACCTTAGAAATGGCAGATATGCGATGTTCACTTATATATTTGAACATGATTTGTATACTCAAAATGACTCTGTATACTCAAAATGTGCCTTTAACCCTCATTTATATTTGTTTTATTTTGTTAACTATATTCTAAATTATGTAGTTCATGTAATAGATCGCTCTTTCTTGTAGTTCCCCCTTAAGCCAGATACACTTTGCGATTTATAATAGTCCTTTATGATTGTTGCTTGTCATACTTTACGAACATGATCATCGCTGTAAGCCATGTCACACTGTAAGATCTCAGTTGTCATTAATGTCAGACTGTACGACAGTCAAGATGTGTTAAAAACGGACGCACACAAGAAAACTTGTCCAGAGTTTTACAACATCAATCAATGACTGTCCGGTGACACTGAGCTGTGTTACTCGTGGGATTGGAATGGTGGCTACAGAGAAATATCTAACATTAATTTTGGTCACAACTTGTCTTGAAAAACGAAGACAATTTGACGGTCGTCGTAGGAGAAGTCACACTGCAGGACTGTGAGTCAAATCTTATGACACTGCCAGAATTTGGTCTGAGGTAAAAATTTGATCGCAACTGTCATTAATCGGCTGTCGGTGAACATGTCAAACTAACGATCAAAGACTTCAGATTTTAGCCTAGGATCAGAGGATTCTTTTAGGATTTGCAAAATTTGTCTCAGACGGCCAAATCACAGCCAAAATCGCACAGTGGGCACCCGGCTTAAGTCACATTCCTCTCTGAAATGCTCATTAGGGGATGGACCTAATCTCTTCAGGTGTGAATCACATTCATGATCAGTCACACCTACCCTCATGCAGCCTTTTTAAACAAAAAGTGTCTTACAAATTTTAAATAAATATATTTTTTTATGTAAATGACTGGCCAGGATGATTTTCACATCGTTTTGAAAAAAAAAGAAAAGAAAATACTACAATATCTAGTTGTATTAGTAAGGCTACAAGATCCAGTTCTCAAAAGTCTTGTGAACAAAATGTTTTGTATGTTATGTGGCCTTATTTCAGCGACTTAAAGGTTTAGCTTTTTCAATAACCACGCATAAATGTCATTTTCTCAAAAATACATACAGTACATGTTTCTCACATATTATTGTAGCCCTGTTTGTGCTGAATACAGTATAATCAGACTTTAGCCATTAAAGGTCCCAATATATATTTGCGGTATAAGTACCAAAAACCATCTCAATATATTTTTACAGCTTCTTTCTCTGCAGCTCTGCTAAGAACAGGCCAATTTTGACCCGTCTAATTAATGTTCATGAGCCTTTCTGATTGGCCTGTTGTTTTCTGAGTGATGCACGGCCAGGCCAACCACAGGTAACTTGGGTAATGTATGCTGTAGCCTGCTGTGGCTTGGTGATGTTCACAAGTAAGGTAAATAAAACACCTGTAATGATGGACATTAATGAGGGAAATGTTATCCAGCCTTATATGTTCGAGCTGGACTCAGACAAACAACCACCTCCTCAAACGCGGATGTTTCAGAATTTTAGGCTAATTAATGTTTTTTGTTACTTTCTGCGTTATTGAAAAAGTATTATAATTACCATTACATCAATGCTGCCCGCAGATTTAACGTTAATGATAATTTGAACTGTCTGTAAACAAACTCAGACTTTTGAAATAACGTTACCTATGCAAGTAAGTAACACTAAACGTTAGTTCCCTTTCGTTGTCACTCCGAGTTACGTCGGATGACGACGAATGGGGTTTCGCTTAGAAAGCCTATCAACTTCGAGTATTACAAAACGAGCCAATGGCAAAGAAATGCCATGGGTCTGCGGAATTTGCATGACGTAACTCCGCCCCACCTCGTGGGTATAAAAGGAGGAAGTCCGCAACAGCAGTTTATGTTTTCGCTTCGGAGCCAAGTTTATTCTTCTCTCCACAAGCCATCTCTGAATTGTCAGCTTCACGAACGAGTGCCTCGAGTGTTGGTGTGACGGCGATCTACGGCGAGAGCGTGCTTCCTGCTGATCTGCTGCAGTGATCTGCCAGTCGGCACGTTTCTCCCCGGGTGCTTCAACACTTGAGCTTTCTCACTAAAAGAGCTTACACGCGGCACGTCTTTTTAAAGATGCCTCGCCCGTGTACTTCTGGTTGCGGCAGATTGGTATCGGACTCTGATGGGCACGAGCGTTGCATAGTATGTTTGGGCATTGATCATGCTAGAGCAGCGCTCGTGGATGACTCATGTTCTCTCTGTGGGAACATGACCATCGCGTCATTACGGTCGAGACTCGGTGAACTCGCAAGAGTGAGAGTCCCCTCATCCACCCCCCGTCCTGCGGCTGGTGGCCAGGTTGACCTGAGGGTGACGGTCTGGAACAAGGCGCCGACTATGTGTCCGCGACCCCAGCCCCCCTCTTCAATGACGGTGCCCGCTAGCGAGCGGCCGATTCCCGCGGGTCTACCCTCTGGTGGCCCGCGTGTTTCGGTTGAAGCTACAGAGGATGATGCCATGTCTGTTGCAGCATCACTAGGTGGGTTTGATTCTTCTGGAAGTGAGGGCTCGTCACAGCTGCCACCTTCCGGTGTGCATACGGCTGCGCTCGAGTCTGATCCGGAGATGACGGCCATGGGCCGGGCAGATGCCCGGGCAGCCGCGAGCATCGGGCTTGAGTGGAGGCCTCCACCCTGTCCTGAGCGCTCGCGACTTGACGATTGGTTTTTGGGTAAGGCCGCCGACCCTCGTCCTCGGCAAACCCCAATACCTTTCTTCCCGGACGTGCATGATGAGATCTCGAAGTCCTGGAAGACCCCGTTGTCTTCTCGGGACCGCTCGTTGATCTCATCCGCCTTTCCTCCCCTCAATGATGCAGCCGCCCGTGGGTACACTGGGCTCCCCCCGGTTGAACGCTCTGTTGCCATGCAACTATGTCCTCAGAGTGCTTCTTCTCGTGGCGAGCCTAAGCACCCATCCAAGGCCTGTAGATTTTCGTCTACTCTGGTGGCGAAGTCTTACCGAGCGGCGGGACAGGCGGCTGCGTCACTGCATGCTATGGCCACTCTGCAGGTCTACCAGGCCCAGATGCTCAGAGACATGCACGAGGGTAGGACAGACCCAGGGCTCTTTGATGAGCTGCGCGCCGCTACCGACCTTGCTCTACGGGCGACGAAGGTTACCGCGCGCTCCCTGGGTCTGGTGATGTCCACAGCCGTGGTCCAGGAGAGACACCTGTGGCTGAACCTGGCTGACATGCGGGACGCGGAGCGGACCCGTCTGCTAAACGCCCCCTTGTCCCAGGCCGGCCTCTTCGGCGGTGCGGTTGAAGACTTTGCCCAACAGTTTTCAACCGCCCAGAAACAGACCGAGGCCATCAAGCACATTCTGCCCCGCCGGCCAGCTGCTGCCTCCACCCAGCCGGCCGGGCAGAAGCCTCGTCATGTTTCCCGCCGAGGCCGCCCTCCTGCGGTTCCCGCCCCTCCCGCCCGGCCCACGCAGCAGCCTCCACAAACCCGGGCCGGTTGTGGAGGAAGCCGCAAGAAGGCGCCACAGCCCTCTCCCGCCCCGCCCCCCGCTAAACGCCGGGCCAAGCGGCGCTCCTGAGACGGGTTGCTCAGGGAAGATGGTCGTTTTTGAGGAGGTGGTAGCAGGACCACTCCTTCCCCCGGTGGAGGGCCGGGGGAGAATCTTTTGTTCTCCGCTCCCCGCTGCTCACCCACGGGTGGGCAGCACCCTAAAGTGGTTAAAGACAGAAACGACCCTCTCTTCCCTGAGCCCACAGAGTTCTCGGGCGACATAGAGCGCCGCCCACAAGCCGTGCTCTCCTCGCCCCCCTCTGTCCCAGAGGCGGTTGACACGGCATGCCGTCCACGGACCGCGTCGCCCCTGTCCCCCTCTGTCGCCAGACCCCTGGCAGAGCAGGCCCCCGCGGGACGATCAGCCTGGTCCTCCCCTGGCCCCCTCTGCCAGGGCGCGGTTGCTAACTGTGCCCCCACACCGGGCCGCTATGCCGTCCACGTCTGGGCCAGTTACTCCGCTTCGCTGCCCCTCCGGGGGGACGCCTGTCATCCGCATGATCCCGCTGGTTCAGTTCCTGGGAGCCTGGTTAGAGCTTCCCCGTCTGTCCCGCTGGATCGCGCGCACCATCAGGCTCGGCTATGCGATTCAGTTCGCACGGTCTCCTCCCCGCTTCAGGGGAGTCCGCTCCACTTTGGTCGGTGGCAATGCCCCCATCATGAGAGCAGAGATTGCCACCCTGCTGGCGAAGGATGCAATCGAGACTGTCTCTCCAGCCGAGATGAGGTCCGGCTTCTACAGCCCTTACTTCATTGTCCCCAAGAAAACCGGTGGGTTACGGCCAATCCTGGACTTGCGCGTGCTGAACCGCTCTCTTCACAGGCTGCCGTTCAAGATGCTCACCGCCAAACGCGTTTTCGAATGCGTGCGGCCCCGGGATTGGTTTGCAGCGATTGACCTGAAGGACGCCTACTTCCATGTCTCCATTCTTCCTCGCCACAGACCGTTCCTTCGGTTTGCTTTCGAGGGGCAGGCATACCAGTACGCGGTCCTCCCTTTCGGGCTGGCCCTGTCTCCTCGCATCTTCACAAAGGTCGTCGAGGCTGCCCTTGTTCCCCTTCGGGAACACGGGGTCCGCATCCTGAGTTATATCGACGACTGGCTGATCCTAGCTCACTCTCGAGATCAGGTTTGCGAACACAGGGACTTAGTGCTCCGGCACCTAGCTCGTCTGGGACTTCGGGTCAACTGGGAGAAGAGCAAACTTTGCCCCGTGCAGAGGATCTCTTTTCTCGGTATGGACATCGACTCGGTCGCCATGTCCGCGCAGCTTACGAGCGAGCGCGCGCAGTCACTGCTGACTTGCTTGAGACATCTCAGGAGCAAGACTGTGGTTCCACTGAAACTTTTTCAGAGGCTTCTGGGGCATATGGCATCTGCAGCCGCGGTCACGCCGCTCGGATTGCTTCATATGAGACCGCTTCAGCTTTGGCTTCGCGACCGAGTCCCGAGGTGGGCATGGCATCAAGGCACGCTCCGGGTACCAGTTACTCCGACCTGCCGTCAGTTCCTCACCCCGTGGTCGAACCTCAGTTTTCTCAGGGCGGGTGTCCCCCTGGAACGAGCTTCCCGGCATGTTGTTGTCTCAACAGATGCCTCCACCACGGGCTGGGGCGCCATGTGCAATGGACATGCTGCTGCGGGCTCCTGGACAGGACCCCAGCGGCTATGGCATGTCAATTGCCTCGAGTTGTTGGCAGTACGTCTTGCCCTGCACCGCTTCCGGGCGTTGCAACACGTGCTAGTCCGTTCAGACAATACCGCGACTGTTGCGTACATCAACCATCAAGGTGGTCTACGCTCCCGCCGTATGTCACAACTCGCCCGCCACCTCCTCCTATGGAGTCAGAAGCATCTGAGGTCGCTTCGAGCCATTTTTATTCCCGGAGCGCTGAACTGTGCAGCCGACGAGCTCTCACGGCTTCAGCCCCTCCCTGGAGAATGGCGACTCCATCCCCAGTCGGTTCAGCTGATTTGGGACCAGTTCGGGGACGCACAGATAGATCTGTTTGCCTCTCACGACTCGACCCATTGCGCCCTGTATTTTTCCCTGACCGAGGGCACGCTCGGCACGGATGCACTGGCGCACAGCTGGCCACCGGGCCGCAAATATGCGTTTCCCCCAGTGAGCCTTCTTGCGCAGACCTTGCGCAAGGTCAGGGAGGACGAGGAGCACGTCATTCTGGTCGCGCCGTATTGGCCCAACCGGACCTGGTTCCCCGAACTTGTACTCCTCGCGACAGCACCTCCCTGGCCCATTCCTCTGAGGAAGGACCTTCTTTCTCAGGGACGGGGCACCCTGTGGCACCCTCGCCCCGATCTCTGGAGCCTCCACGTGTGGCTCCTGGACGGCTCGAGGTAGGTTTGAGTACCCTTCCACCAGCGGTGGCGGCTACCATCACTTCCGCTAGAGCGTCGTCCACGAGACACGTCTATGCGTTGAAGTGGAACCTCTTCGTCGACTGGTGCTCTTCTCACCGAGAAGACCCCCGGAGATGCTTGATCAGCGTTGTGCTTTCCTTCCTTCAGCAAGGGTTGGAGCGAAGGCTGTCTCCCTCCACCCTTAAGGTCTATGTTGCCGCCATTGCCGCACATCATGACCCCGTCGAAGGTAAGTCAGTAGGGAAGCACGACCTGGTCATCAGGTTCCTGAGAGGAGCGAGGAGACTATATCCTCCTTGCCCTCCTCTCGTTCCCTCTTGGGACCTCTCAGTGGTTCTAACTGCCCTGAAGAGTACTCCCTTTG
Organism: Gila orcuttii; assembly: GCA_026230005.1. Classification (NCBI taxonomy): domain Eukaryota; kingdom Metazoa; phylum Chordata; class Actinopteri; order Cypriniformes; family Leuciscidae; genus Gila; species Gila orcuttii. Next base: position 42,299,776 of record JAPDVR010000005.1, read on the forward strand.
AGCCTCTGCAATCAGTTGAGCTTAAGTTCCTGTCTATGAAGACAGCGCTCCTGGTTGCACTGGCCTCCATCAAGAGGGTAGGGGACCTGCACGCTTTCTCCGTCGACGAAGCGTGCCTGGAATTCGGACCGGCTTTCTCTCACGTGATCCTGAGACCCCGGCCCACATATGTGCCCAAGGTTCCTACCACTCCCTTTCGGGACCAGGTGGTGAACCTGCAAGCTCTGCCCCCGGAGGAGGCAGACCCAGCCTTGGCACTGCTCTGTCCAGTACGCGCTCTTCGCGCCTATGTAGACAGGACGCAGTGTTTCAGGACCTCAGACCAGCTCTTTGTCTGTTATGGTGGGAAGCTGAAGGGAAAGGCTCTCTCCAAGCAAAGGTTGTCTCACTGGATAGTGGACTTCATTGCCTTGGCATACCAGCAGCAATGTCGACCATGCCCCCTTGGTGTGACGGCCCACTCCACCCGGAGTGTGGCATCCTCTTGGGCTCTAGCGCATGGCGCCTCGCTAACAGACATCTGCAGAGCTGCAGGCTGGGCGACACCTAACACATTCGCCAGATTCTCTAATCTCCGAGTGGAGCCAGTGTCCTCTCATGAACTCGCTTCAACTAGCTAGTACCGGACCCGCTCAGGTGTCTTTGCTTGCTCGCCATTCCACTCCACGGACTGGATACGTGCGATATTCTCCTCAGGTGAGCTTTTCCAAAAGCCCTGAGCTCCTCCAGCACTCCTGACGTCGGCGCCAGTGTCTCTTGCCTGCGCGTCGGCTAGGTGCCTCCCGTGTGCATGGTCCCTCCCCTGAGCGACCCCCACATGTGTATTTCCACTGTAAGCCTCTCTGAGCATGTGTCTTTCCCTTGGCAAGCCACCTTGCCACCCCTGGGGTTGAAATATTCCACCTGCGGCTGGACACTCCAGTGTTCCCCATATGCATCCTTCGGGTCATATGTGTATTCTCTAAGTCCCCCCCTCTGGGTTGGCATTAATTGCATACTTCCCCTAGCTTGGGATATGCTTCCCAGTGTATCTTGGTATTCCTGTGTTAAATGGAGTCCTTCGTCCAGTCTTTTACAGGGATCTCGATTTACGCAGGGCACTGGAAGACAGCTGAGAAGGTGGCGTTATTAGACTGGTAACCCCATTCGTCGTCATCCGACGTAATTCGGAGTGACAACGAAAGGGAACGTCTACGGTTACGTATGTAACCCTTGTTCCCTGAGTAGGGAACGGAGACGTTACGTCTTCCTGCCACTTTCCGCTGTACCGCGGGGATCGCCTGAGCTCAGTCTTGGCTCCTCAGCGAAAAAACATAAATTGCTGTTGCGGACTTCCTCCTTTTATACCCACGAGGTGGGGCGGAGTTACGTCATGCAAATTCCGCAGACCCATGGCATTTCTTTGCCATTGGCTCGTTTTGTAATACTCGAAGTTGATAGGCTTTCTAAGCGAAACCCCATTCGTCGTCATCCGACGTAACGTCTCCGTTCCCTACTCAGGGAACGAGGGTTACATACGTAACCGTAGACGCTTCTGTTAGCAAAACAAAAGACACAGAGACTGAGTGAACTCAATCTCACCGTCTTTAACTCAATAAAAACAACAGACACCAACCAGAAATTTAGGAAAACAACGTATTTTGTCTTTTTTCTTTTTGTCTTGTTTCCAACAGATATTCTATCAAAGCTTGTGGCAACCATAGACTGGTTAAAACAACACATCAGCATCAATTTGTATCCATTTACAAACTATAATTTCAGATTATGCTGGCTCCATAATGTAAGATAAAATGTGTTAGAAGTTTATTTACGGGTTGGGAATTTGAGGTCGGACCCAACAATGTAGGGACTGCAGCATCTTTGAGGAGTAGCTTATTTGAAAAACATTGAACTGTACCTGTTTGACGAAGCAGACACTTGTGAAATGTGCAGAACAGACGGTTAGGGTCGAACTAAATTGCTGCGGTATTTCAGAATAAATTAACATTAGAAACTGGTCTCTTATTAATGTTGTTGCCTGTGCAATGATGTAGTTTCCTGACATCCATCGACTGAACAGTGTTTTCTCGACATGTGTCCGTGTTGTTGTTGCTCAGCAACGATGTTGTCTGGGGTTGGGCAAAAGGAGTGAGGGACGGTGGGCAGTGCTTGGGGTGGTGACTGAAGGCGGTGACTGAGTAGTTCTGAGATCACATTTTTACGGAAGTCACAACAGCTTGTGAAAAGGCACAGCTACTTCATGCAGGCTCTGTGCATTTTGTCTGTGGATTGACTGTTTTGAAACTTATATGGTAATTACATAGCCCCTAGACCTCTGTGATCATGAAAAGACCAAGGACGTTTTGACAATATGGGACCTTTAATATGTTTATAAGTGTGGCAAGCAGGATGAGGCAGAGGGCCGTGAGAGAACAGTGTGAGACTGGTGGCGTGATTACTGATGAGTGACACCTACACGCTGCACCGGTCTCGTATCTCTCACAGAGGAGCTTTGGAAGCATAAAAGGAGGAGCGATGACAGTGAAGGACGAGAGAGGACCAGGCCTGGACTTTACGTTGTGATTTGTTTAGGTTTTATTATATGTGTGCGGCAGTCGTCCGTGAGGGGCAGCCACCTTTAGTTTCGTTTTGTGTTTATTTATTTTAAATGATTATTAAAGTATGTTGAACGTTCGCGTTCCCACCTCCTTCTTCCCACAACAACATACCTTGTTATGATAAGCAACTGAAAAAAAACACAAATGTCAGGGCATCAACACTTCACCAGGGTCCAAAAACAACTAATTTTGCCAAGAGAGACTGAAGTTATTGCTTTAGAAAAATCATTTGTTATTGGTATACCACTGTTTCTAATACATTATTGAAGTGTGGTGGGATTCAAACTGAGTTCTGTAACCTTTCCTCAGTATTCAGGACCTACTGACAGACATTAAGCAGTAGTTGCCATGCTGCCACAAAGTCTGACAGGGTTCATTTAATCACTAGGATAAACCTGTTCGGGGATCTCAATCAAAGAACTGGCAGGGAACAACCAAAACAAACTCTGAAGAAAAATTGCCTGTGAGGGAAGATGGGGTGGATAAAAGGGCTCGCCCCCAGTGACCTGGTTTCAAAGGAGTCAGGTATTCTTTTTAGCCACCCGACAAGAGATCACAGGCCACAGATTGAACCTCATCCTGGATAGCTTTTTGCAAATGCTGCCAGACCCCCTATCTCTGCGAGAAGATGCACAAGCAGCTACACTAGCCTTATGCTTGTCCCTTCTGGAACCAGGGCATGGCTGGGAACGGCTGGTGGATGCCACTGGCTCTTGGATGCGGTGAGGAATTAACTCCATCGACAATCGAATGCCATCGACTGTCTCTTAGCTTCCTGGTACCTGTTGACAACAGTATTGACAGTATTGAAAGAGATCACTTACAGAGAGAACAACAAAGGGCCCAAGACCAAGCCTCGTGGCACAACAAATGTGTTATTTAGATGCATTTGTACTGTTTTTGGGATTATATGATTAGTGGGATTAAATATAACAAAACCTTTAGCACAAATAATCAGGAAATGAATTAGGCACTTTGTAACATTTCCTTTTATTGTAAAGGGCAAATATTCAAAAAGTATGAATCATGTCAGAGGACCAACGAGGAAGAGAGACAACTACAAAAGATCTACGCAAGACTTTGGTAAGAACAATTTCTTATAAAAAAAAAAAAAAGAGAGAGAGTTATCAGAAACCAAAACCAAATCATAAAACCAAAGCAAATCAAAATCCAACAAATGAATATATTTTAGTTAAATGGTATCTACATCTTACATTGGGGAACAAAACAATAACAGATAAATCGGTCCTAGACAGCATTCATTTCAAACATGAAACATAGAAAATCCTGGAATGGCTGGTTACATGTGCTTTAGTTCAGGAAAATTACACACCAAAAATGAATCACTGGAGACAACAGTTCCATTACTTATTTAAATTGGCTTATAGCCATTATCATTACTCAAGAATAGTATATTTTCCCCACAACAATTTTACAGTAATCTTGCAGAAGTAAGTACAGCTGGTTTGCATTCATGGCAATACTTCTGGGCAGAGAAAATGTTAAAATCAAACATATTGCCAGATCTAGGGCTTGATTTACAAAAGGGTTACTACATGGGAAAATGACTGGGTCTTGACATTTTTAATTTATTTTTATTTTTTTTTTTTGCCCAATGACTGACTGTTTAACTGCAGATGTTACCTGTACTGTACATCATATAGGCTTTAAGTGAATTACGTCTTAATTTTTGAGTGGCCTTCCTTTCTTTCATAGTGCACGAATGTTTGTGCAGGTAAGGATTTGGCTGTGAAAAACAAAGATCTGCTTCCAACAACTCAACAATATGTAAATGCTAATATTTTTTTGTGTTGCAATGTTTCCCCAAAATATTAAGACGCTGAAAACATACCTAAACTGTATGAATGTTATTGCATTAGATAAAATATATAAAACCATGAACTATTTATTTTAAAAATTGTACAAGCACACTTTTCAACATGTCTCTTGCAATTTAAATGATTAAACAATAGATAATGTTCAAAATAAAGACATTATTTTGTATTTGCATACTTTCTGATTTTCAAATGTTAGTGGTTAGTTTTTTTTTGTATAGTGGAACAAGTTAAAATGAGGTACTAAACTTGGTGTACTTTGCTAGGACACTTGTGTGATACCAGCTAGATAAAAGTCAATAAAAAAGTTCAAATTGATGTAAGCTCTAAGAAAAGGTCTAAAAACATTTTGAGGATGCCATTTGGTTTGATAATTTATCTTCCAGTGCAATAAAAAAATCACACATTTTAAGTGAGACTAAGTATCGAAATTCTTTTTGGGCCACTGTATATTGAGGAGCAAAGTGGAGTAAAAAGCAAAAAATAATAGTCTTTAAAGATGTCAAAACTAACAGAATAGAAGTTTTTAGATGCAAGTAAAATCTCATTTCTTATGTATTTTATGAAAAAGTGTTTCAACCATTAACTTGCATTTGAATAGACAATGAAAAGTACAACATTGACAGCATCTAAAATGTAAATTATAGACGTATGAACAACTTTATAGACGCACTACAAATCCATATTTATAAATATTCCAATCTTGGAATTAATCTTTTGATTGTGTATTTATGATCAATGAGACTACGTTTTCAAATGCATTTAACACAGTTGACCCCTTTTCCCTTATTTGAAAATTTTATAAAATTTAATGTTCTGTGTAATTTCTGTTGCCAACTTGTTTCAAAGGATTACATAATGTTAAATAAGACTACTTTTTAAAACCTTAAAATTAATAACATTTATGTAATAATTTAACCTTTACTTGTCATGTCATTTTGTTTTGCTGTTAGACACAAACTATTTTTTTTCTCAATTGCTGTGACTCAAAATGACCATAACATATATACGTATAAAATAAAAAATAAATATAAAAATAAAATTCTGAGATGACTGAATGCAACACATTGTCATTTGGACTATTTTGGTCCTGCTTTTTGACATTTTAGCAATACATAAATTGTTATGGTGATTACACTTGTCTGTTACAAGTGTAATCACTTGTCTGTTACATTTTTCTTTATATATACATATATATATATATATATATATATATATATATATATATATATATATATATATATATAGCTATATATTTTTAAAAAATGGTTAGGTTAGGTTTAGAGGTAGGAGTGAGATTAGCGATTAGCATTAAATATGTATTTAATGGTATATTGAAACTAAACTTGTCGTTACACATTTCTCTGCCTGTTATGTTTAATATATTATTTTTATACTCTATAAAAGGGAGTATGTTTAGGTCTGGTGGTAGAATCAAGGGATCTAAAATCTATGAAATGGTAAAAATGTAACTATACATATATTTATGACATAAAAGATTTGTAAATAATTTACATTTCTATAGCTGCAAATACATAATAATATTTACATTATTTAGATGTTGTCAATAGTTCCATATTGTAAGTTTCAGAATCTATCCAAATGTACAAACAAAAAAGTATGTTTTTGTACTCTTTTGTACCTTTTGTTTAAATGTTACAAACTAACACATTTGTTTAAATGAGACCAGGCTGAAAAAAATAAAAAACCCTGGACATTTACGGTCATTTTAACATTGAATTTCTAATCTCTTGCATCTCTTCTGATCACTTTGATTACAGGTTGAATGGGAACATGTGTAGTTGTCAATTTTTCTTCTGGTCTGTTTGTAATAGCCAGAAGAAACATTATATATAATATATATAATGTTTATATATATATATATATATATATATATATATATACATATACATATACATATACATATATATATATATATATATATATATATATATATATATATATATATATATATATATATATATATACATATATATATGTATATACACTCTTGTGACTGTGATTTCAATGGAGTAATTTCTTTAGGGAGGATGCTATTTTCTCTCTCTCTCTCTCTCTGTGTGTGTGTGTGTGTGTGTGTGTGTGTGTGTGTGTGTGTGGATCACAGAGTATAAAAGAAGAAATTTGTTTTAAATTTCATGTCAGAACACATTAATTCCATGGTCCTGCTTGTGAAAAAAACAATCTTTAAAATAACTTCAAAGCTTCTCAAAGGGCTGTTACTCTTAAATATGAATGCATATTAATACATCTGAATTGTACAGTACATTGCAACTCTGAGCACCCTCCTTCTCAGTTTCTCATCTGTTTACAGGCTAGACAAGGCCTGGGTCACTATAAATTCTAAATGAAATGAAAATAACAGACTACCTGTTGCAGCTTTCCAACCCCGAACAGAGTGCATTAAATTACTGCAAAACATTGTCACAGTCTGTTCATAACCTAGATTGGGTCCCATCCCACAAGCCCTTTCAGTACAGCCCTAGCAAGGGTGGACATTGCAGGCTCGTATCTCCTTTCGGTCTTTACAGCTATTTAGTTGTGCATTTTTGAATCTCTTCCTGGCTGTCATTAGCCGCTCCTGGATTCCCCCACCACACAGCTTGGTACAGTCAGTCCATCCAGACCACGGCTTCATTTTGCATCCTTTTGGAAGACATTCAGACCAGATACAAATGCTGTTAGTGGCAATAAGATCAGTTAGTCATCTGAAATTCTGTTCTGTGACATTGTCTGTAATGGTGATGTTATGATGTTTTTAATTAGTAAAGGAGAGCTTTTACATCTGTAGTTGTGATGTTATTAAACATAATTTCTATCAGAGAAGGTTAGCATCTGCAGTGGTGATGTTGTGATGCTGATTTGCCAACAAGAGAGTAACTGCATTTGTAGGCTCAATTGCAAATTTAATGCCAATGTTATGACTCTGATGGGCAAAAAAAGAGTATAAAGAGCCCCAGTATCCACAGTGTCAATGTAATGATAGCCTACAGAAGTAGTTCTAATACTACACCTTGTGTCAAGATGATTTATGACCCTATGATTGACAGGTGGGCGGTGCTAACCTTTGACCTTCCGGAGGATGTTCCGGAGGCCCCTTTGATGTAGGGATTAACCTTTGACCTATCGATCAATCAAGTTGACAGGTGGGGGGGCTAACCTTTGACCTTCCGTGGTCCTCCGGAGGTCCTTTGATGTAGGGATTAACCTTTGACCTATCGATCGATCAAGTTGACAGTTGTCTTTGCCCTATTGACCTTTGTATTATACGTCAAGTTGCCAGTTGTTAGGGTTGATCTGGGTTTGACAGTTGTCTTTGATCCGTATTATGATGGATAATTTTGCCATTTAGTTTTACCCCTATTGACCCCCGGGGACTTTTTGCTTTGGGAAATTCCCTCCACGCCAGCTGTGTCGGGGTTAGTGAGAAAATAATTTTTCTAATGTTACATATAGATTAGAGTTATCTTTTCAAAACAAAAATAAAATCATCTTACCGTTTCAGAGTTGAGGATCTTTTGAAAAAGTTGAAAAGAGTTCCTCTTTTGGAAAGAGTGCCTTTTGCATCTGACAGTCTCTGCGCTAAGTGTGTGCGTCTGTCTGTGTGTGTGAGACGTCACCCTATTCCTGCATCCCCCTGCTAGGGAGTGAAAGTGAGAAAATATCTTACACTAACTAAAGTTGAACAACATTCATTCCTTTAAAATAAATAAAAATCATCTTACCTTTTCACTATGGTGAAGAATTGGGTTAAAGTTGAAAAGAGTTCCTCTTTTGGAAAGAGTGCCTTTTGCATTTTGACAGTCTTTGAGCTAAATGTGTGTGTGTGTGTGTGTGTGTGACATCCGATATCCTGGCATTCCTGAAGCATACTATATAAATGGGGATAGTGAGAAAATATCTTACACTAACGTTGAAAAGCACTGATCTTTAAAATTATATAAATGAAATGGTTAATAAAATATCTTTTCAAAACAAAAAATAAATAAATACATTTTCACCTGGGTTGAAGAAGTAAATCTACCGCCATGTGTCTGGCCTCGTGGGTATAAGGGTTTGATTTAATGGAAGTTGTGAAGGTTTTATGTTTGAACTTTGACACGGGGCTTCACAGGATCTCCCTCCATATTTCAGAGGAGAGGGGATTGCTGAGGACGGTGAAAGTGAGAAAATATCTCACACTAACTAAAGTTGAAACACATTCTGTTCTTTAAAAGTATATAAATGAAATATTTGTAAAATTTACATTTAGTCATTTACAAATATAATATTTTCACCCAAAGTAGAGTTGAAATACATTCTGTTCTTCAAAAGTATATAAATGAAATGTTTATAAATTTACATTTACAAATATAATATTTCAGAGTTTTTCTAATAATGACACACTAACAGCAGTTGAAAAAGTTGAAACACATTCTGTTCTTTAAAAGTATATAAATTATATGATTATATCGTTCATTTTAAAAATAAACATCTTTTCTAAATTACTGAAACACAGTGCACCAATTAGTTTTGTTTTAGATGAACACAAAATAAAGAAAATCATCTTACATTTTCAGAGAATTGAAGAAGTAAATCCCAACACATCATTGTCCATATAAGGTATGAATGTATTTACAAAGATGCAATAAGTTTTGATACAAAATATCCCGGAGTGTTTTTTTCCCACACCGGCGTTTTGACAGTCCGTGATTCAGAGTGGAGGAGGAATGGGTGTGTGTGTGTGTGTGTGTGTGTGTGTGTGTGTGTGTGTGTGTGTGTGTGTGTGTGTGTGTGTGTGTGTGTGTTACATGATACCCTCCGCATTGCTGGGGACAGTGAGAAAAATAAAAGAAGATTTCAATTAAGTCTTAATAAAAACGTTGTAATACAGTCGTATCTTCTATTTATCTTTTGAATGATTTTGTTTAACGGTGACCTAAAGTATAATTTTATTAATATAGTCATAGCCATAATGATTTTTGTACTGTATCCCGTACACCTAAACACGACCATCACAGAAAACAGCATTTTTACATTGTTTTTACATACTGTTTTCCATAAATTAACTAATCTCCATATTTAAATTAAATGATTATAAATATAGAATAATAACAAGTATGTTACTAAAATGAATTCAAACGATTTAAACATAGTTTTAGCTAAATTAATTTTATATAAAAAAGTATATAAATATAAAAATACCTTACATTTTCATAGTGCCGAAGATGTAGTTCTTTATGCAATGATAAAAACAGTCCAAAGTCATAAACAAAGCCCTCCTGGTTCCTCCAGTGATAAACTACAGGGTGAAATGAATGCTTGAGCCCCGAGATGCAGGACAGATGAGCCTCTGGGGTACACTGTCACAGTAAAGTTAGTGTGCTTTCCAGAGTTTTATTCATACTAAATTCATTTAAAAGCATAATATTAAAAGTTTAAATTAGATCTTTTAAAATTAAAAGACTGTTTAAATCAAAGCTTTAACGTTTTATTAAAATTGTATCTTCTATTTATCTTCTTAGAAGACTTATGTGTGATATAAATGATTTTACATAAATTTAACCTAAGGTATTATTTTTACTAAACAGTCTAAAGCAATTTTAAAATTGTAAAGCAAAAACTGTACTTTGGTATCTTAGATCTTATACAAAAATATTTCAAACAGTATCGCAGCAATTTTACTCGTCTTAATTCAAAGCATGATCTTACTTTTTCTACGGTAGCTATGATCTAGTGAAACCCTTTACTGAGAATATACTATCGGTTATCTTCTCAAAATATATATGTAGAACTTTAAAATGTTAGCATTTGTTGATGCGACAGTTTGTCTGTTGGAACAGCCTTTGGGAGAGCTGATGATACTATAGCAGGAAACATGCCCTTTGACCTCCTCCATTTTGGAGGCTTTAGTCCTTAAAGGTACGCTGTGTATGAATTTACCCCATCTAGCGGTGAAATTGTATTTTGCATTCAAACGAATAGTGCTCTCTAGCGCATCGCTTTTTCAAAAGTGTGTTGCAACTACGGTAACCGTTATGTGTCACGAAGCTACAGTACGACATGTCTTCCAATAGCACATCATCGAGTTTAACTATACATGTTCTACTGTTACGCTACCTATATAATAAATTAAACAATCAAGCAATGAAAAAAAGTGTGTCATTTAGACCATAACATTGACTTACCTGTCGAGAAGAAAGCAGGACTTTGGAGTCCCTTTCAAAGTCTTTCTCCTTCATTAGCTCTATCCACCGGGGAAAAGCTAATATTTACCCTCGTTTTGAATTTGCCGGTCACGTTTCCTTTTAAATAAAATGTTTATGCTTTTTGGTTACGAGGATTGCATTATGAAGTACCGCACAGTGCAGCCTTTCAAATTTGCCGGGGGAGTGACAAGCGCCTCTCACTGACCTCCTTGAACGAAAACGCGTTGAGGTAGGCTAGTGCTTTTTGTCCCTCTCTGCTATTATAGTTTTTCAAGATGGCGGAACGACATAGAAGTCTCCATGGACTTACCCGTCCCATGCAAATAAAGATAAGAAATTCTTCGCTTACGAGGACAAGTCAGATCATTGGCAGAGCTAATTTTACACTAATGAGATCATATTTATGAATAAAGACATTGATTTTAGCTAATAGAATACTTTTTAAAAAACTACTGTAGCTTTAATTTCAGATGTGTAAATTACAAAACAGCATTTTTCAACCGAGTGAATCTACACGTGAGAGATCTTCAGAAGTCATAACTTCAGGGGTCAAGGGGTCTCCTGAGAATACATAATTTCCCTTAAAAACCATCGATTAAGTTTAACGACACTAGCTTGCAATGCTACCCCAAAAATCAAATACTGTATTAACCTTTTCAAAGGATAATCTAACTTTAAAGTTAGAATAAAACGTTCAAAACAAAACATATCTTCATACCTGTAGTGTTCGGACGCAAGGCCATTAACTGGTTCTTTTTGTTTTATACATTTACTTTGCTTATTTCTACAAATATCAGCCTGATAAATATGGAGTAATTACATGATGAACAAGATAATCATGCTACCAAATTTTTTTTTTCAGTTTTTTAAGAAAAAGCAATGTTTTAAAATACAACTAAACCATGATAACAGATAATTTTTGACAGACCTAGAAATGCATGTTGATTACCAAGTTTCAGGCATAGTGCAATTGTGCAATGTTCGAGAAAGCTAATATTGGTGTAATCTTTTGTGCGGTCTCACCCACAACGCAAAACTTTGTGTTGGCTGATCCAGGCATAGCTTTACTAAAAGAAAATAATATGCAAGTCATTATCAAACTTTAATTAAACCATATTTTATTTATTCATATTATGGTTTCATGCTGATTTAAAGTTTTTGTTTGTTTGTTATTAACCTTTTTATTTTTTACATCCAGCACAAATTAAAGAGATGTACGAGCTAATGGTGTTCCCTGACCCCAAATAATCAGATAATGGAATGTTCACAAGCGACAGTTAGATATTCTCCCACTTAGTATGGGTGTAAATAGTTGTGCTTAAATGTTTGGGTTATTTTTACACAACAACATATTTTGTCACACCGTAGCGATATTTATATAACATATTTTGTCACACGCTTGTAAAGACTATGGCCTACCTTTAAAACATAATCTTTATACAGGAATCACTCGTGTCCAAAACATCCATGTAAGATTCAAAAGACCAAATCACTAAGAAAAGAGGATTGAAAAGCATCGTTTATAACAAATACACAAAAGTTTGCAAATGATGGTTTTATTACTATTCAGATCGCAGACGACACTGTTTCACATTTTGAATGTCGGACTGTATGTGTTTTAGGTAAAGACTTTGCTTGAGAGCCCTCAACAGTGTTTATAGGAATAAATGACCATTAATAATTTAAGCGATAGTATTTCTGTTTGATAACTAAATTGATACTTTGTCTAGTGTAACTTTCCCTCTATCTACGATGTGAAATCACACAAAGTATTAATGCAAAAAGTAAGGGGGTGTTGTGTTACACTTAAACTATTACAGCAGAATCACAACTGACTATTGCGCTGAGATAGGCGTATTCATTAAAGCTCGAGGCTGTTAAACAAAGTCCCGCACTACGGCTGATAAAATTGCACAAAAGTAAATTCTAGAGGCCAACTTGCTAAAAAAGTAAATACGGCACGAACCATTTAAAACAAATACAGAAGAGCCACTTGTAATCAGTTTTGAATGTTTGTAATTGACATTTTATATACTAGTCGATTACGCCGTTTACATATTGTTTCTTTTTGTTTTTGTACAGTTTGCAAAACCTATAGTCTACGAGCGTGGTCAAACATTTAGGAGTTTATGAAAAACATTATATCAAAAATTGAATTAAATTCTTCTATGCGACTGTTTAAGACTAAACCAATCAAATTTCTTTTAGAACATCTTTCTGCTATGTCTACGAAACATCGTCATGAAAGATGAGTATTGCTGTTTTTCTGTTACCTATAAAACTATTACGCTTCAAACTCGTCTAATTATTGCACTTTTCACAGCACGGTAATAGATACACAGTTATGTTGTGTATGTCGCTAAACAACTGTTAAGCTAATGAATTACCGCTGATAAGCGGTATTTTTGCGTGTAAGGTGGGATGATTCATTTTTTATTCCGTTCACATCAATACTTTGACACCAGAGTTTTAGGTCTGATCCAGAAAACAGACGGTAAGCACTAAGTTATGAAAACATGTGGTAAGCAGTTTTTGGCCTCATCATCAAAATGTTTTAACATATCGTAAATTTCAATTGTTTGATAAATTATCTAACGATTATACCTAACTATCAACAGTTATATGTGAAACGAGCTCAGTCACATTAGAGTTGGATTCTTGTTTATACTGAACATTTGAACCGCATGTTGAGGAGCTCTAGTGTTCTTAAATTGTTTACCGCGGTTTCATTTTAACAACACTATCGTAACACTTATCGTATTGCCGGGTGTGATTGTAATGTTTTGTATGGTGTTTTTCTTTACGCTCTCCCCCTGGATATCCGTTTCCTACAGTTACCGGTAATGTTAGTGAACTCTAGGTCTTCTCTTTGCTCATATTCGACAGTATTCACATGAATTGACTTGATTTAAACCATCATCTTCACTTGAGACATTATACCATTCTAGTTTTTAAATAGCGCTTAAATGTATATTTACCCCTTTATGCGGCTATAGAATACCGCACAAGGATCTCTGAAATATTTTTTGTGTATAACATCTATGTAGGTCGTGTAAAACATCTATCTGTTTTTAAAAATACACCAAAACAAAGAATGAAGACATCTTTGAGTGACCCTCAACATCTGTGCATACAACAAAACACAGTGCATCCGTGTACGATGATTTATCAGAAAATTACTTTTGTCGCTTTTTCTGAATAATCTCACCAAGTGCGGGTGCTTGATAACTATTGAACAACCCTGAATTCGGCTACTCAATAAAAAACTCAATACATTTGAATGCGCTAAAGGTCTATAACTGAACTTTAACATCTTAGTAGTTGGTAAAACTTCACTTAAACTCTGCTCAAAATAAAATACATCCTAGCTACTTTCTAAACGCTTGTTACAGAGCTTATTGCGATCCATTTACCCATCCATATGTTTTGAAATTTTAATGTTTAATCAACATTTTGTTGGAAAACATATGATGGATTTACTCAACTTTTTATGTCAACAGGTTCTACAGGGTAATGTCGCATTTAATTAACATTGTTTATTTCAGTAAACTTAAGTTTATTACATAAGATTAATTCAATGCCATTTCGTTGAATCAGGTTAACATTCTTAATTTAGTCCAAAACTATTAAGTTCAAATAATCCAATTGTTTCATTTATTTAGGGATTGTGTTCAACAACCTTTACAAATATATCTAATAAGATAACCTTTTACAAAATCTTTACTCGGTAAAGACTCTTATTGGTTTTGTCGCATCCAATGCCCCCCAAAGTAGTTGTTTTTATAATGATTAAAACTGTTTTAATTATTTTTAGTATGGTCTACACTTTATGGTAAAACACTAACATATCAGAAACTCTTTTAAATATAAACATTAACAAGTCAACGATTTTTTATCTTGCTGTTAAAACACATAAATAACGTTTTATTTCAAATTGTACTGTTCCTAGTTTTCTATATTGCTATTTTAATTAAACTCATTTGTGTAATCTCGACTCAAATGGATAAGTAAAATGTTTGAAAAGTATTGAGTTGATTTAACTTCATTTACTAATTATTTTGGTCTACTTAACTGAAAAATGTTCTTTCAACATGACTATATTGAGTTAAGTCAGTTTAACGCAATGCATTGTGTTTGAATGAGAAAGCTAATACAACGGTGTTAAATGAAAATTATTTTTTAAATAAACTGAACAGTATCGTAAAATAATTTTAGGCTGAATTCTCTCGGACGACATGCAGGACATGGTTATTTATGGCGTCCTGATGACGACCCACGTACACACAGGGGTGCGAGGGCGGGCCCACAATCGCAGGGGTGATAAACTCTACACAGAGACCAGCCTCAGTTACCGGCACACAAGCTGTATTTCCTAACCGCTGTGTATGCCGGTAATGCTGCTAAACCCCGTTTCGACGCTACGGACGGATGCTTCAACGACGTCGGAATGGCCATTTCAGAAGTTTCTAGATTTTTCGAATAGGAAACTGTTTGATGGTGAAAGTTTCCGGAATCTCGCAATGAGATGTTGTAGTACCCCCGCAGTTTTTTACGATTTCGAATCCGACGTCGTTGAAGCATCCGTCCGTAGCGTCGAAACGGGGTTTAGCAGCATTACCGGCATACACAGCGGTTAGGAAATACGGCTTGTGTGCCGGTAACTGAGGCTGGTCTCTGTGTAGAGTTTATCACCCCTGCGATTGTGGGCCCGCCCTCGCACCCCTGTGTGTACGTGGGTCGTCATCAGGACGCCATAAATAACCATGTCCTGCATGTCGTCCGAGAGAATTCAGCCTAAAATTATTTTACGATACTGTTCAGTTTATTTAAAAAATAATTTTCATTTAACACCGTTGTATTAGCTTTCTCATTCAAACACAATGCATTGCGTTAAACTGACTTAACTCAATATAGTCATGTTGAAAGAACATTTTTCAGTTAAGTAGACCAAAGTAATTGTCAACTCAATACTTTTCAAACATTTTACTTATCCATTTGAGTCGAGATTACACAAATGAGTTTAATTAAAATAGCAATATAGAAAACTAGGAACAGTACAATTTGAAATAAAACGTTATTTATGTGTTTTAACAGCAAGATAAAAAATCGTTGACTTGTTAATGTTTATATTTAAAAGAGTTTCTGATATGTTAGTGTTTTACCATAAAGTGTAGACCATACTAAAAATAATTAAAACAGTTTAAATCATTATAAAAACAACTACTTTGGGGGGCATTGGATGCGACAAAACCAATAAGAGTCTTTACCGAGTAAAGATTTTGTAAAAGGTTATCTTATTAGATATATTTGTAAAGGTTGTTGAACACAATCCCTAAATAAATGAAACAATTGGATTATTTGAACTTAATAGTTTTGGACTAAATTAAGAATGTTAACCTGATTCAACGAAATGGCATTGAATTAATCTTATGTAATAAACTTAAGTTTACTGAAATAAACAATGTTAATTAAATGCGACATTACCCTGTAGAACCTGTTGACATAAAAAGTTGAGTAAATCCATCATATGTTTTCCAACAAAATGTTGATTAAACATTAAAATTTCAAAACATATGGATGGGTAAATGGATCGCAATAAGCTCTGTAACAAGCGTTTAGAAAGTAGCTAGGATGTATTTTATTTTGAGCAGAGTTTAAGTGAAGTTTTACCAACTACTAAGATGTTAAAGTTCAGTTATAGACCTTTAGCGCATTCAAATGTATTGAGTTTTTTATTGAGTAGCCGAATTCAGGGTTGTTCAATAGTTATCAAGCACCCGCACTTGGTGAGATTATTCAGAAAAAGCGACAAAAGTAATTTTCTGATAAATCATCGTACACGGATGCACTGTGTTTTGTTGTATGCACAGATGTTGAGGGTCACTCAAAGATGTCTTCATTCTTTGTTTTGGTGTATTTTTAAAAACAGATAGATGTTTTACACGACCTACATAGATGTTATACACAAAAAATATTTCAGAGATCCTTGTGCGGTATTCTATAGCCGCATAAAGGGGTAAATATACATTTAAGCGCTATTTAAAAACTAGAATGGTATAATGTCTCAAGTGAAGATGATGGTTTAAATCAAGTCAATTCATGTGAATACTGTCGAATATGAGCAAAGAGAAGACCTAGAGTTCACTAACATTACCGGTAACTGTAGGAAACGGATATCCAGGGGGAGAGCGTAAAGAAAAACACCATACAAAACATTACAATCACACCCGGCAATACGATAAGTGTTACGATAGTGTTGTTAAAATGAAACCGCGGTAAACAATTTAAGAACACTAGAGCTCCTCAACATGCGGTTTAAATGTTCAGTATAAACAAGAATCCAACTCTAATGTGACTGAGCTCGTTTCACATATAACTGTTGATAGTTAGGTATAATCGTTAGATAATTTATCAAACAATTGAAATTTACGATATGTTAAAACATTTTGATGATGAGGCCAAAAACTGCTTACCACATGTTTTCATAACTTAGTGCTTACCGTCTGTTTTCTGGATCAGACCTAAAACTCTGGTGTCAAAGTATTGATGTGAACGGAATAAAAAATGAATCATCCCACCTTACACGCAAAAATACCGCTTATCAGCGGTAATTCATTAGCTTAACAGTTGTTTAGCGACATACACAACATAACTGTGTATCTATTACCGTGCTGTGAAAAGTGCAATAATTAGACGAGTTTGAAGCGTAATAGTTTTATAGGTAACAGAAAAACAGCAATACTCATCTTTCATGACGATGTTTCGTAGACATAGCAGAAAGATGTTCTAAAAGAAATTTGATTGGTTTAGTCTTAAACAGTCGCATAGAAGAATTTAATTCAATTTTTGATATAATGTTTTTCATAAACTCCTAAATGTTTGACCACGCTCGTAGACTATAGGTTTTGCAAACTGTACAAAAACAAAAAGAAACAATATGTAAACGGCGTAATCGACTAGTATATAAAATGTCAATTACAAACATTCAAAACTGATTACAAGTGGCTCTTCTGTATTTGTTTTAAATGGTTCGTGCCGTATTTACTTTTTTAGCAAGTTGGCCTCTAGAATTTACTTTTGTGCAATTTTATCAGCCGTAGTGCAGGACTTTGTTTAACAGCCTCGAGCTTTAATGAATACGCCTATCTCAGCGCAATAGTCAGTTGTGATTCTGCTGTAATAGTTTAAGTGTAACACAACACCCCCTTACTTTTTGCATTAATACTTTGTGTGATTTCACATCGTAGATAGAGGGAAAGTTACACTAAACAAAGTATCAATTTAGTTATCAAACAGAAATACTATCGCTTAAATTATTAATGGTCATTTATTCCTATAAACACTGTTGAGGGCTCTCAAGCAAAGTCTTTACCTAAAACACATACAGTCCGACATTCAAAATGTGAAACAGTGTCGTCTGCGATCTGAATAGTAATAAAACCATCATTTGCAAACTTTTGTGTATTTGTTATAAACGATGCTTTTCAATCCTCTTTTCTTAGTGATTTGGTCTTTTGAATCTTACATGGATGTTTTGGACACGAGTGATTCCTGTATAAAGATTATGTTTTAAAGGTAGGCCATAGTCTTTACAAGCGTGTGACAAAATATGTTATATAAATATCGCTACGGTGTGACAAAATATGTTGTTGTGTAAAAATAACCCAAACATTTAAGCACAACTATTTACACCCATACTAAGTGGGAGAATATCTAACTGTCGCTTGTGAACATTCCATTATCTGATTATTTGGGGTCAGGGAACACCATTAGCTCGTACATCTCTTTAATTTGTGCTGGATGTAAAAAATAAAAAGGTTAATAACAAACAAACAAAAACTTTAAATCAGCATGAAACCATAATATGAATAAATAAAATATGGTTTAATTAAAGTTTGATAATGACTTGCATATTATTTTCTTTTAGTAAAGCTATGCCTGGATCAGCCAACACAAAGTTTTGCGTTGTGGGTGAGACCGCACAAAAGATTACACCAATATTAGCTTTCTCGAACATTGCACAATTGCACTATGCCTGAAACTTGGTAATCAACATGCATTTCTAGGTCTGTCAAAAATTATCTGTTATCATGGTTTAGTTGTATTTTAAAACATTGCTTTTTCTTAAAAAACTGAAAAAAAAAATTTGGTAGCATGATTATCTTGTTCATCATGTAATTACTCCATATTTATCAGGCTGATATTTGTAGAAATAAGCAAAGTAAATGTATAAAACAAAAAGAACCAGTTAATGGCCTTGCGTCCGAACACTACAGGTATGAAGATATGTTTTGTTTTGAACGTTTTATTCTAACTTTAAAGTTAGATTATCCTTTGAAAAGGTTAATACAGTATTTGATTTTTGGGGTAGCATTGCAAGCTAGTGTCGTTAAACTTAATCGATGGTTTTTAAGGGAAATTATGTATTCTCAGGAGACCCCTTGACCCCTGAAGTTATGACTTCTGAAGATCTCTCACGTGTAGATTCACTCGGTTGAAAAATGCTGTTTTGTAATTTACACATCTGAAATTAAAGCTACAGTAGTTTTTTAAAAAGTATTCTATTAGCTAAAATCAATGTCTTTATTCATAAATATGATCTCATTAGTGTAAAATTAGCTCTGCCAATGATCTGACTTGTCCTCGTAAGCGAAGAATTTCTTATCTTTATTTGCATGGGACGGGTAAGTCCATGGAGACTTCTATGTCGTTCCGCCATCTTGAAAAACTATAATAGCAGAGAGGGACAAAAAGCACTAGCCTACCTCAACGCGTTTTCGTTCAAGGAGGTCAGTGAGAGGCGCTTGTCACTCCCCCGGCAAATTTGAAAGGCTGCACTGTGCGGTACTTCATAATGCAATCCTCGTAACCAAAAAGCATAAACATTTTATTTAAAAGGAAACGTGACCGGCAAATTCAAAACGAGGGTAAATATTAGCTTTTCCCCGGTGGATAGAGCTAATGAAGGAGAAAGACTTTGAAAGGGACTCCAAAGTCCTGCTTTCTTCTCGACAGGTAAGTCAATGTTATGGTCTAAATGACACACTTTTTTTCATTGCTTGATTGTTTAATTTATTATATAGGTAGCGTAACAGTAGAACATGTATAGTTAAACTCGATGATGTGCTATTGGAAGACATGTCGTACTGTAGCTTCGTGACACATAACGGTTACCGTAGTTGCAACACACTTTTGAAAAAGCGATGCGCTAGAGAGCACTATTCGTTTGAATGCAAAATACAATTTCACCGCTAGATGGGGTAAATTCATACACAGCGTACCTTTAAGGACTAAAGCCTCCAAAATGGAGGAGGTCAAAGGGCATGTTTCCTGCTATAGTATCATCAGCTCTCCCAAAGGCTGTTCCAACAGACAAACTGTCGCATCAACAAATGCTAACATTTTAAAGTTCTACATATATATTTTGAGAAGATAACCGATAGTATATTCTCAGTAAAGGGTTTCACTAGATCATAGCTACCGTAGAAAAAGTAAGATCATGCTTTGAATTAAGACGAGTAAAATTGCTGCGATACTGTTTGAAATATTTTTGTATAAGATCTAAGATACCAAAGTACAGTTTTTGCTTTACAATTTTAAAATTGCTTTAGACTGTTTAGTAAAAATAATACCTTAGGTTAAATTTATGTAAAATCATTTATATCACACATAAGTCTTCTAAGAAGATAAATAGAAGATACAATTTTAATAAAACGTTAAAGCTTTGATTTAAACAGTCTTTTAATTTTAAAAGATCTAATTTAAACTTTTAATATTATGCTTTTAAATGAATTTAGTATGAATAAAACTCTGGAAAGCACACTAACTTTACTGTGACAGTGTACCCCAGAGGCTCATCTGTCCTGCATCTCGGGGCTCAAGCATTCATTTCACCCTGTAGTTTATCACTGGAGGAACCAGGAGGGCTTTGTTTATGACTTTGGACTGTTTTTATCATTGCATAAAGAACTACATCTTCGGCACTATGAAAATGTAAGGTATTTTTATATTTATATACTTTTTTATATAAAATTAATTTAGCTAAAACTATGTTTAAATCGTTTGAATTCATTTTAGTAACATACTTGTTATTATTCTATATTTATAATCATTTAATTTAAATATGGAGATTAGTTAATTTATGGAAAACAGTATGTAAAAACAATGTAAAAATGCTGTTTTCTGTGATGGTCGTGTTTAGGTGTACGGGATACAGTACAAAAATCATTATGGCTATGACTATATTAATAAAATTATACTTTAGGTCACCGTTAAACAAAATCATTCAAAAGATAAATAGAAGATACGACTGTATTACAACGTTTTTATTAAGACTTAATTGAAATCTTCTTTTATTTTTCTCACTGTCCCCAGCAATGCGGAGGGTATCATGTAACACACACACACACACACACACACACACACACACACACACACACACACACACACACACACACACACCCATTCCTCCTCCACTCTGAATCACGGACTGTCAAAACGCCGGTGTGGGAAAAAAACACTCCGGGATACTTTGTATCAAAACTTATTGCATCTTTGTAAATACATTCATACCTTATATGGACAATGATGTGTTGGGATTTACTTCTTCAATTCTCTGAAAATGTAAGATGATTTTCTTTATTTTGTGTTCATCTAAAACAAAACTAATTGGTGCACTGTGTTTCAGTAATTTAGAAAAGATGTTTATTTTTAAAATGAACGATATAATCATATAATTGATATACTTTTAAAGAACAGAATGTGTTTCAACTTTTTCAACTGCTGTTAGTGTGTCATTATTAGAAAAACTCTGAAATATTATATTTGTAAATGTACATTTATAAACATTTCATTTATATACTTTTGAAGAACAGAATGTATTTCAACTCTACTTTGGGTGAAAATATTATATTTGTAAATGACTAAATGTAAATTTTACAAATATTTCATTTATATACTTTTAAAGAACAGAATGTGTTTCAACTTTAGTTAGTGTGAGATATTTTCTCACTTTCACCGTCCTCAGCAATCCCCTCTCCTCTGGAATATGGAGGGAGATCCTGTGAAGCCCCGTGTCAAAGTTCAAACATAAAACCTTCACAACTTCCATTAAATCAAACCCTTATACCCACGAGGCCAGACACATGGCGGTAGATTTACTTCTTCAACCCAGGTGAAAATGTATTTATTTATTTTTTTGTTTTGAAAAGATATTTTATTAACCATTTCATTTATATAATTTTAAAGATCAGTGCTTTTCAACGTTAGTGTAAGATATTTTCTCACTATCCCCATTTATATAGTATGCTTCAGGAATGCCAGGATATCGGATGTCACACACACACACACATTTAGCTCAAAGACTGTCAAAATGCAAAAGGCACTCTTTCCAAAAGAGGAACTCTTTTCAACTTTAACCCAATTCTTCACCATAGTGAAAAGGTAAGAAGATTTTTATTTATTTTAAAGGAATGAATGTTGTTCAACTTTAGTTAGTGTAAGATATTTTCTCACTTTCACTCCCTAGCAGGGGGATGCAGGAATAGGGTGACGTCTCACACACACAGACAGACGCACACACTTAGCGCAGAGACTGTCAGATGCAAAAGGCACTCTTTCCAAAAGAGGAACTCTTTTCAACTTTTTCAAAAGATCCTCAACTCTGAAACGGTAAGATGATTTTATTTTTGTTTTGAAAAGATAACTCTAATCTATATGTAACATTAGAAAAATTATTTTCTCACTAACCCCGACACAGCTGGCGTGGAGGGAATTTCCCAAAGCAAAAAGTCCCCGGGGGTCAATAGGGGTAAAACTAAATGGCAAAATTATCCATCATAATACGGATCAAAGACAACTGTCAAACCCAGATCAACCCTAACAACTGGCAACTTGACGTATAATACAAAGGTCAATAGGGCAAAGACAACTGTCAACTTGATCGATCGATAGGTCAAAGGTTAATCCCTACATCAAAGGACCTCCGGAGGACCACGGAAGGTCAAAGGTTAGCCCCCCCACCTGTCAACTTGATTGATCGATAGGTCAAAGGTTAATCCCTACATCAAAGGGGCCTCCGGAACATCCTCCGGAAGGTCAAAGGTTAGCACCGCCCACCTGTCAATCATAGGGTCATAAATCATCTTGACACAAGGTGTAGTATTAGAACTACTTACAGAATTACTAATGGAGAATGTCTGCATCTGAAGTGTCTATGTTTTAATGCTAATTTACTAACAGAGAGTGTAGTGTCAGTGTATTGTTATGATACTCATTGACATCTGCAAGTGATATTCATATTGCGATGCTGTCTAAGGAGATCTTCAGTATCTCTAGTGGTGATGTGATGATTCATAATTACTTATGGAGAATGTCAGCAGCAATGCTGTGTTCCATATAATGCAAGTGTTCAGGCTTCCTTCAAAGTTCAGGCTTCAAAAATCACACAACAAATGTTAATGCATACATCCCCAGATGATGAATCAATGTCTTCTGAAGCAAAATGATAGGCGTGTGAGAGAAAAGTGATGGTCCTCTGTGCTTCTGCATCACATCTTGTGAGAGTTTCACAATTTGCTTATATCACACTTCACAGCATCCTCACCGTTCGTCAGAAGTGATGGTTTATAGTTTAAAAGTTTAGTACTTTTCTCACACAAACCTATAATTTCTAAAACTATGACTAAGTTTTTGGGTCTACATATAACATAGGATCAAACTTCATTCCTCAGTGCCACCTCACTGGCCAAGAAAGCACAGCAACATCTCCACTTTCTGCATTGACTAACATGGGCAAACCAACTCCCATCCATCCTTAGCATGTTTTACAAAGGAACCATTGACAGGATATTAACTATTAACATGCATCACTGTCTAGTTTTGGCAGTTGCAATGCTTCAGACCACAAGGCCCTGCAATACATTGTAAGGGCTGCAGAGAGGATTACTAGAACATTTCTCCCTACCATTTCAGACATTTATGAAAAACACATTGTGTGAATAAGACCCACAGCATAACAAAAGATCCCAATAATTGTTATCTTCATTTTAATACCTCAGGTATTTTTACCACACAGCTGCTATCAATGTAAAATCACCTGCCACTTTTGATTCCATCACTTATATTTATTTTAAGTATATTGTTTAGAGTGTATTGATTACAGTGAAGTAATTGTATTACTTCAAAGTATTTGTAGTAATTAAGTAACTGTCCTCATAATTGTAATTTTTGTAAATTGCACTGTAGATTTAGTGCAATCTAGTAACATTTCATCTCACTGTATACCTGTATATGGCTGGAATGACAAAAAACTATTTTTAAAAAAAAAATCTAATCTAATCGGGTCACATGAATTACAGCAGTGTCCATTTTGCCTAGTTTTTAAAGCGTCAACTTTGAGGCACTTTCATTTGTGGACTTACAGAACTGAATTATTTTTCAAAAAATCTCCGTTTGTGTTCCATAGAACAAGGAAAGTAATATACATCTGGGATGGCATGAGAGTGAATAAATTATGAGAGAATTTTCAGTTCCCTTTCGAAGGGAACTCAACAATACGTCAACGACGTTATGGGGAACGCCTCAGGCGTGACAGGTGTCTGAAATCACTATCAAATCACGTCAATCATATTGACCGGCGACAGCCCGTGAATCATTAGCGTGAATGATTAACGTGCGACCTGGAAGTATAAAGGGGCGCCTTGCACACATGACAAATCTCATCGTCTTCAGGGACTGTCTGAAAACGCTACTCAATGAAACGGTAAGAAAATTAAATGTACAGCACACGAGTGTGCTTTTCCTGCCTGGGAGAAGAGCGCGCACGGGAGATTCTCGAGGGAATCCTCTGTGTGAACTGTGAGCGTTTTTCTTTTAAAACGCTCGCTCTCGTCTGGCCCTCTTCTCGAGTGAAGGGGGTTCAACGTCTGGTTCTCGTGGTCCCGCTCGTGCCGAGGCAGAGTGGCGACTTGCATCATGGGCTTCCAGATAGAGCTCGTCGATCATCTTGAGAGTGCTGTAAACCTCTCAGATGATTCGACGGCTGACGAGGGCGAAGCAGGTGCTCTTGCTGCTCTTCAGGACGAGCAGGAGATGGCTGAGGAGGTTTATAATCAGGTAGATCCTGAACCCTCTCAGCCACCCTGCCCCGTGTATGCAGGTCTGGTGGATGTTGTGGAGCGTGCCGCCAACAGGCTGTAGCTGCCATGGCAACGCACTAGAGGAGAGACCGCTCGCGGTAGGCTCGGCGATCGGTTTCTCCCCGACCATACACCACCAGCTCAGGTGAGCCTAATCCATTCCTTCCTGATCTTCACACAGAGATCTAGAGGGCATGGAAGAGCCCATTCTCTGCCAGTATTCACTGACATCAGCGGGTTAATTTCGCTGATGTTGAGGGGATCGCAGAGCATGGGTATGTGTCGATGCCGCCCATTTGACGAGTCGTTTGCGAACTATCTCATGTCTGGGCAGGCGTCGACACTGAGAGCTCCATTTCTGCCATCCAAACCGCTAGAGACAACAGCGCGTTTGAATGGCAGAGCATACACGGCAGCAATTCAGGCTGGTGCTTCCCTGCACACCATGGCGGTGCTGCAGGCATACCAGGCCGACCTGCTGCAGGATCTCGACCAGGGGGCAGGGATGTCCCCTGAGGCGGTTACTGAGCCGCGCCGAACCACGGTTCTTGCGCTCCGGGCCACCAAACAGACTGCTGCCACGATCAGTCGGTCGATGGCGGCGATGGTGGCCACGGAGAGACAGTTTTGGTTAAACCTGGCCGACGTTGAGGAGAAAGAGAAGGCCTTTCTCCTCGATTCGTCGGTTTCGCCCTCTGAACTCTTTGGCCCCTCCGTGGAGGCGGGGCTTGGGAAGTTCAGGGAGGCGAAGGCGCGCTCAGCTGCTTTTAGGAAAAAACCTGCATACCGCTGAGATCCGGTTCCACGCCCAGGCAGGCGGGAGGGCCTGGCCCTTCACGGTCTGAGGACCGTAGACAGGGCCAGAGAGCCAGTGTCGCCTCTCGTGCGCCCCCTCTGTGGAGGAACAGGGCGCAGGAAAGGCGTGACTCCCGCTAGAAGAGGGATCTGAGGGAGGTTATCCAGCACAAGCGCATACAGCGTCGCTGATGGATAATCTCCCCAGAGGGCTTCATTAAAAAGAGAAATCCAGCCCTCTCCTCTCTTCTGACTCCCCAGACGTGCATTACATCAGGCCTGGCGCTGGGCCTATGATAAGAAGGCAAGGCAAGGCAAGGCAGGTTTATTTATATAGCACATTTCATACACAATGGTAATTCAAAGTGCTTTACATAGAAGAAATTAAAATAATCAAAAGAAATCAGAATAATTAAAACAGTTTAGAATAAAAGATAAAATACAGAAATAATCAAAAGAAATCAGAATAATTAAAACAGTTTAGAATAAAAGATAAAATACAGAAATAATCAAAAGAAATCAGAATAATTAAAAAGCATAACAGTACAAACAGTTGGACGAACAGTGGTACAGTGCTCATTCAGTAAATGCACAGTAAAGAACGATGTTCCGATGGCCCGCCTAGGCTTGGTTAGTAGAAACGCCTCTTTCAGGCATGTAAAGTGGTGGACCCCAGGTTCATAAAGAACTATCTGGCGAGTCTTCACTCCGCACGCCGCAGGTGAGCTGTCTGGTCTTTTCAAGAGTCAATTTTTGTGAATTAAAATTCCGAAATGTATCTCTCTACAGACCTCATTCCCTGTATAGAGCTATGGGGTCATGTCATTTGCTATGTCATCAGGTAATAAGGTAAGAGAAGTTTCCTGGATTATTAGGGCCCTGAAGTTCCCCATTAGGTGGCCAGAACGATAACTATGTTAGCCTTCGGGCTGTTAGCCACCTCAGGGTAGAGTAGTTGGTCTCTCTCTTAGAATTTTTTACTTAGAGTGTTGACTGACACTAGAGCTTCAGATAGATCTTATGTCCGGCCCACGGGTCCGTTTGACTTCTTCCTGAGTATTTCGCCCCTTGAGCTCTGTTTGGGTTTTCATTAGGCTGAGCGATCATGCAGCCCTTTGTATGGAATAATGCAGACTATATTCTTTAGTAAGGCTGTGGCTCCTCCGAGCCCTCAGATAGATCTATGCCTGCAGGCTGGCCCTCACCAGGGCCGCCTCTGTAGCTGGCCTAGGCTGTGCCAGGGATAATAGAAGTGCTCTGCTAAAATTTAGCATTGCTTCCTCTGAACCTTCACTTTGTGAATGTAGGTTTCTAGCATCCCTGTATAAACAGCCTCCTCCCATGGGAGTCCTTAGGCCAAGGCCCGCCCCCTTCTCTGCATTCTGGGGTGACTAGAGTAATGCAGCATGGTGCAGAGGATGGTTTGTAAGGACATGGTAGGCCTCAAACAGGCCTCCGTGGTATATATGTCTTTATTGAGCAGGGTTAGGCCGTCTTTCGCTTCACGAAGAAGACTTTGTTTCCTGCCCGACCCTGCCATGCAGAACTGGCCTACGGATTTAGGCCACCAGTTTAAGCTTCACTCACCTCGCTGAGCTACTGCTCGAGCGCTAGGTTGTAGGTGGATGGCTTTCATTCAAGCCCCACTCCCCTAGGTTGGGCACAGATAAATTTCTGTCACCCCTAGAGCCGCTGGCAGGCCCGGACCCTGGTAACCTCAGGGTGAGGTGTGAGTATCCCCCTGTGATACAGGGTAGGTCTGAGCACTTCACTCCCAGTTCTGTTTATCCTACCTCGCACCACTATGGCTCGGGTCGAGTATGAAGTAAGCTTCACTTCTTCTTTGGTCGAAGTACGCTCCCCTGAAGCCAGAGCATTGCCCTGAGCTGACGCCCATGCATAGATGGTAGGCCCCTGACTAATGGGGCCTCCGTTGAGGCAGAGTGGCGTATGTTGTACTCCCCTTGTTTTAAGGGTGCTAGCTTTTTTGTGGAGTACACTGCCATGGGCAATGTGATTAGGCACCAGGATGCTGTAGGCGCTGCGTAAACAGCTTTGCTGCCAAAGAAGGCTGCGCCATTAGGTAGTAGGCCTCAGCAGGCCTCCTTGATTGGACAGCCCCCTAGAGGGCACTGTAGGCCAGCTCACTTTACGGCCTTGGTGGTTCGGGCAGTTGACTCACTGATGGGTAGTAGGCCTTAAACAGGCCTCCTCGGAGGTGAGTCCCAACATTGTGGGACATACCTTATAGCGCTACTGGAAGCCCATTAGTAAATTATGCTTGTGTAGTATGGTTCCCAACAGTGTACTTTATAGCAGAATATGACTTGCTATTAGCTAGTAGGCCCGACCAGGCCTCCCTGATAGGCGAGTCCCCAGCTGGCTGGCCTTAGCAGGCCACCTTATATTATCACCCGGACTCAGGGCTCAAAGCTAACAGTGGTTATCAGGTAGTAGGCCACTCAGGCCTCCCTGAAGGTGAATTCCCACTTAAGATGGTTATCAGGTAGTAGGCCTCAACCGGCCGCCCTGAAGGCGAATTCCAACTTAAGTTGGCTATCAGGTAGTAGGCCTCTCTGGGCCTCCCTGAATGTGAGCTCCCAAATATTGTGGCTGTCAGGTAGTAGGCCGCTCTGGGCCTCCCTGAATGTGAGCGCCCAAATATTTTGGGTGTCAGGTAGTAGGCCTCACCAGGCCTCCCTGAAGGTGAGTTCCCACATGCTGTGATTATCAGGTAGTAGGCTCCTCCAGGCCTCCTTGAATGAGTACGGTCAGGTAGTAGGCCTCACCAGGCCTCCCTGAAGGTGAGCTCCCCACATACTGTGGTTGTAAGGTAGCAGGCCTCACCGGGCCTCCCTGAAGGTGAGTTCCCACGTACTGTGGTTATCAGGTAGTAGGCCTCTCTTGGCCTCTCTGAAGGTGAGCACCCCACATACTGTGGTTATCAGGTAGTAGGCCTCTCTGGGCCTCCCTAAAGGTGAGCACCCCACTTACTGTGGTTATCAGGTAGTAGGCCTCACGGGCCTCTCTGAAGGTGAATTCCCACTTACGTTGGCTATCAGGTAGTAGGCCTCTCCGGGCCTCCCTGTAACGTTCCCTAGTGGTGCTGGGTTTATGAAGCTAGTGGTCTCTTGCTATCAGTTTCAGCTAGCCTTAATAGGCAGCTGCTGAAGGCGAGCTTGCGCCCTGGCTCGCTAAAGTGTTCATTCTCTGCTATTGGTTCCCTCCCGGAACTTTTTCTGCCTACAGCCTGGTTTGCCTACCAGGCAGACCTGTGCTCCCCTCACCGAGGGTCTCTATGAGCATGCGGCTTCCTGAGTCTGGTCAGACGGTCGTAGGCCTCTCGTGAGGCCTCCCAGTTAGATCAGCCCTTAGGCCTTCACAGGCCTCCTCAGTGTTTTGAAACACAGACACTGGGTTGATCCGTGGATCGAGTAGAGAAACTCCCCTCGCTAGCAAGGGTTGGAAAGCACTATGCTGAGTCATACTCTCCGGTATATCCCGTCTCTGAGATCCGGGCAGAGTGGTTCACTGCCAGCTTCGCAGTCCCTCGGGTTGGATGCCTTTCTTAAGGCTTTGTTGTCCAGAGGCTCTGTCTTCAGACAGACAGGATTTGGCCAGACTAGTGTCTATGTACTGACGCCAGGTCAGGCCGTCCTGGTGGCATTCGGGGTGAGTACGTTCCCCTGAATAGTGACTGGCTGGGGTTCCTTCGGGTTCCCTAGCCACATTCCCTAGAAGGGACCCCTTCTAATCGGAAGCTGTGGTTCCAGGCCCGGAGCCGGCCCAGGTAGACCTTTTATTTAACCATGTTTATGAAGGTTTTTCTGTGAGGCTGTAGCTTGGGCTATGACCGTAGGGAATGCTGTCACTAACAGCCCAGTGTGACCTGAGGGTGAGTGGTTCTAGCGTTTCATTTGAAGTTGCTGGTTCTGACAGTTGTCACTGCCACTTGGCATGCACTCCCCTTAGCATGGCGGAGTTGGTATATCGTTCCCCATAACGTCGTTGACGTATTGTTGAGTTCCCTTCGAAAGGGAACGTCTCAGGTTACGACTGTAACCTATGTTCCCTGAGAACAGGGAACGAGACAATACGTCTCCCTGCCATGCCTCGGGGCTTGCCTACCGTACAGTCCCTTCAGACGATAAGGTGATTTGTCATGTGTGCAAGGCGCCCCTTTATACTTCCAGGTCGCACGTTAATCATTCACGCTAATGATTCACGGGCTGTCGCCGGTCAATATGATTGACGTGATTTGATAGTGATTTCAGACACCTGTCACGCCTGAGGCGTTCCCCATAACGTCGTTGACGTATTGTCTCGTTCCCTGTTCTCAGGGAACATAGGTTACAGTCGTAACCTGAGACGTTTTCAGTGGAGTATCCCTTTAACAGAGATGACGTGCATGTTCACCTGCGAGCTCATCTGCGCTCTCTTCCCTTCCCTGTTTGTTCCTCCTCTTCTTACGATCTTCTCTGCGTCTCTTCCTCTCGTCACTGTTTAAGCGTCCTTGATTACACTTCTTGATCTTGCATGTTTTTCTCTGTATGGTCTCAGGGCATGGATCTCCTCCAAACTGAGGCTCCAGAGTGATCATGCGCGTACGGATCAAGTGACCTTTCCCGCAGGACTTACTGCACTCTGACCACTCAGACCACTCTGACATCATACAGTCCATGGCTAGAGAGAAAAAGACATTAAAAGAGACAATATTCAAGCACAAGGAGAACATTTTATTAAATTTTGGGTTTATTTATTTTTTGTATATTTTGTTTATTAGTCACTACTGGTTCACACACACACATGTATTTATTGAAAACATTTGTTTAAAGTCTACTGAGTTTATATCCTATGAAACGTGTAACGTCTCGGTTACGTATGTAACCCTCGTTCCCTGAGTAGGGATTACGTTGGATGACGACGAATGGGGTTTCGCTTAGAAAGCCTATCAACTTCGAGTATTACAAAATGAGCCAATGGCAAAGAAATGCCATGGGTCTGCGGAATTTGCATAGCGTAACTCCGCCCTACCTCGTGGGTGTAAAAGGAGGACGCTGGCAACATGCAGATATGTTTCTTCGCTGAGGAGCCAAGACTGAGCTCAGGCGATCCCCGCGGTACAGCGGAAAGTGGCAGGCAGACGTAACGTCTCCGTTCCCTACTCAGGGAACAAGGGTTACATACGTAACCGAGATGTTCCCTTTCGTTGTCACTCCGAGTTACGACGGATGATGACGAATGTGGTTACCAGTCTAATCACGCCACCTTCTCGGCTGTCTTCCAGTGCCCTGCGTAAATCTGAGATCCCTGTCGTGAGACTGGCATGGACGAAGGACTCCTATTTAGCACAGGAATACCAAGGTACACTGGGGAGCATATCCCATAACTTTAGAGGAAATATGCAATTATTGCCAACCCAGAGGGGGGAGGACTTAGAGAATACAAATATGACCCGGAGGGATGCATATGGAGAACACTGGGGTGTCGAGCCGCAGGTGGAATATTTAAACCCCAGGGGTGGCAAGGTGGCTTGCCAAGGGAAAGATACATGCTCAGAGAGGCTTACAGTGGAAATACACATGTGGGGGTCGCTCAGTGGAGGGACCATGCACACGGGAGGCACCTAGCCGACACGCAGGCAAGAGACACTGGCGCCGACGTCAGGAGTGCTGGAGGAACTCAGGGCTTTCGAGGAAGCTCACCTGAGGAGAATATCGCACGTATCCAGTCCGTGGAGTGGAATGGCGAGCAAGCGAAGACACCTGAGCGGGTCCAGTACTAGCTGGTTGAAGCGAGTACATGAGAGGACACTGACTCCACTCGGAGATTATAGAATCTGGCGAATGTGTTAGGTGTCGCCCAGCCTGCAGCTCTGCAGATGTCTGTTAGCGAGGCACCATGCGCTAGAGCCCAAGAGGACGCCACACTCACAAGGGGGCACGGTCGACTTTGCTGCTGGTATGCCAAAGCAATGGCGTCCACTATCCAGTGAGACAACCTTTGTTTGGAGAGAGCCTTTCCCTTCAGCTTCCCACCATAACAGACAAAGAGCTGGTCTGAGGTCCTGAAACACTGCGTTCTGTCTACATAGCCACGGAGAGCACGTACTGGACAGAGCAGTGCCAAGGCTGGGTCTGCCTCCTCCAGGGGCAGCGCTTGAAGGTTCACCACCTGGTCCCGAAAGGGAGTGGTAGGAATCTTGGACACATCCAGGCCGGAGTCTCAGGATCACGTGAGAGTAAGCCGGCCCGAATTCCAGGCACGCTTCTTCAACGGAGAATGCGTGCAGGTCCCCTACCCTCTTGATAGAGGCCAATGCAGTCAGGAGTGCTGTCTTCATTGACAGGAACTTAAGCTCCACTGACTGCAAAGGCTAAAAGGCAGCACTCTGCAGGGCAGTTAGAACCACTGAGAGGTCCCAAGAGGGAACGAGAGGAGGGTGAGGAGGATTCAGTCTCCTCGCTCCTCTCAGGAACCTGACGATCAGGTCGTGCTTTCCCAAGGACTTACCTTCGACTGGGTCATGGTGTGCGGCAATAGCGGCAACATAAACTTTCAGGGTGGAGGGAGACAGCCTTCGCTCCAACCCTTCTTGAAGGAAGGAAAGCACGACACTGATCGAACATCTCCGGGGATCTTCTCGATGAGAAGAGCACCAGTTGAAGAAGAGGTTCCACTTCAACGCATAGGCGTGTCTCGTGGACGACACTCTAGCGGAAGTGATGGTAGCCACCACCGCTGCTGGTAGGGTACTCAAACCTGCCTCGTCCCGTCCAGGAGCCACACGTGGAGGTTCCAAAGATCGGGACGAGGGTGCCATAGGGTGCCCCGTCCCTGAGAAAGAAGGTCCTTCCTCAGGGGAATCGGCCAAGAAGGTGCTGTCGCGAGGAGTACAAGTTCGGAGAACCAGGTCCGGGTGGGCCAGTAGGGCACGACCAGAATGACGTGCTCCTCGTCCTCCTTGACCTTGCGCAAGGTCTGCGCAAGAAGGCTCACTGGGGGAAACGCATATTTGCGGCCCTGTGGCCAGCTGTGCGCCAGAGCATCCATGCCGAGCGTGCCCTCGGTCAGGGAATAAAACTGGGCGCAATGGGTCGAGTCGTGAGAGGCAAACAGATCTATCTGTGCGTCCCCGAACTGGTCCCAAATCAGCTGAACCGACTGGGGATGGAGTCGCCATTCTCTCGGGAGAGGCTGAAGCCGTGAGAGCTCGTCTGCAGCACAGTTCAGGGCTCCGGGGATATAAATGGCTCGAAGCGACCTCAGATGCTTCTGACTCCATATGAGGAGGTGGCGGGCGAGTTGCGACATACGGCGTGAGCGTAGACCACCTTGACGGTTGATGTACGCTACAGTGGCGGTATTGTCTGATCGGACTAGTACGTGTTGACCCTTGAGCACGGCCCGGAAGCGGCGCAGAGCAAGACGTACAGCCAGCAACTCGAGGCAATTGACGTGCCGTAGACGCTGGGATCCGGTCCAGGAGCCCACGGCAGCATGTCCATTGCACGTGGCGCCCCAGCCCATGGTGGAGGCATCTGTCGTTACAACAACATGCCGGGAAGCTCGTTCCAGGGGCACTCCGGCACGTAGAAAACTGAGGTTCGACCACGGGGTGAAGGTCTGACGGCAGGTCGGAGTAACTGGTACTTGGAGGGTGCCGTGTTGCTATGCCCACCTCGGGACTCGGTTGCGAAACCAAAGCTGAAGCGGTCTCATATGAAGCAATCCGAGCGGCGTTGCCGCGGCTGCAGATGCAATATGCCCCAGGAGCCTCCGAAATAGTTTCAGTGGAACCACACTCTTGCCCTCGAATTGTCTCAGGCAAGTCAGCAGTGATTGCGCGCGCTCGATCGTAAGCTGCGCGGACATGGAGACCGAGTCGATATCCATACCAAGAAAAGAGATCCTCTGCACGGGGCAAACCCGTGTTGACCCGAAGGCCCAGACGAGATAGGAGCACTAGGTCCCTGTGTTTGCAAACCTGGTCTCGAGAGTGAGCTAGGATCAGACAGTCGTCAAGATAGTTCAGGATGTGAACCCTGTGTTCCCGTAGAGGAACAAGGGCTGCCTCGACGACCTTCGTGAAGACGCGAGGAGACAGGGTTAGCCCGAATGGGAGAACCGCATACTGATATGCCTGCCCCTCGAAAGCAAACAGTAGGAACGGTCTGTGTCGAGGGAGAATGGAGACATGAAAGTAGGCGTCCTTCAGGTCGATCGCTGCAAACCAATCCTGGGGCCGCACACATTCGAAAATGCGTTTGGCAGTGAGCATCTTGAATGGCATCTTGTGAAGTGAGCGGTTCAGCACGCACAGGTCCAGGATTGGTCGTAACCCACCGGTTTTATTCAGGACAATGAAGTAAGGGCTGTAGAAGCCGGACCTCATTTCGGCTGGAGGGACAGTCTCGATCGCACCCTTCGCCAGTAGGGTAGCAACTTCTGCTCTCATGATAGGGGCATTGCCACCGACCATAGTGGAGCGGACTCCCCTGAAGCGGGGAGGAGACCGCACAAACTGAATCGCGTACCCGAGCCTGATCGTTCGGGCGAACCAGCGGGACAGGTTGGGAAGCTCTAACCAGGCTCCCAAGAACTGTACCAGCGAGGCGGAATGACTGGCCCGGACGTGGACGGCATGGCGGCCCGGTGTGGGGGCACAGTCATTGACCGCGTCCAGACAGAGGAGACCAGGGAAGGAAGAACGTTCCGCGGGGGTCTGCTCTGCCAGGAGGCTGGCGACAGAGGCAGATGAGAGCGGTACGGTCCGGGGACGGCACGCACTGTCACCTGACTCTGAGACAGAGGAGGACGAGGGGTGCACGGCCCGTGGGCGGCGCACCGTGTCGTCCGAGAACTCTGTGTGCTCAGGGATGAACGTCACTTCTTTCTTTAACCACTTTAGGGTGCTAAACCCCACCCAGGGGTGAAGGAGTTGTCCTGCTACCACCTCCTGGGAAGTGACCATCATCCCTGAGCAGCCCGTCTCAGGAGCGCCGCTTGGCCCGGCGTTTAGCGGGGGGCGGGGCTGGAGAGGGCTGGGGCGCCTTCTTACGGCTTCCTCCGCGACCGGGCCTGGGTGGGGGCTGCTGTGTGGGCCGGGCGGGAGGGGCGGGAGCCGCAGGAGGGCGCCCTCAGCGGCGAACAGACTGAGTACTCTGCCCGGTCGGCTGGGTGGAGGCAGCAGCAGGCCGTCGGGGCAGAATATGCTTAATTGCCTCAGTCTGTTTCTGCGCGGTCGAGAACTGTTGGGCAAAATCCTCGACCGCACCACCGAACAGGCCGGCCTGGGACATGGGGGTGTCGAGCAGCCAGGACCGCTCGGCATCCTGCATGTCAGCCAGGTTCACCCAGAGATGTCTCTCCTGGAACACGGCTGTGGACATCACCAGACCCAGGGAGCGTGCGGTCACCTTCTTTGCCCGGAGAGCGAGGTCGGTGACGGCGCGCAGCTCATCAAAGAGCCCTGGGTCTGTCCTGCCTTCGTGCATGTCCCTGAGCATCTGGGCCTGGGCAGCTGCCTGTCCCACCGCTCTGTAAGACTTCGCCACTAACGTAGACGAAAATCTACAGGCTTTGGATGGGTGCTTAGGCTCGCCGCGAGAAGACAGTTGCATCGCAACAGAGCGTTCAACCGGGGGGAGCCCAGTGCACCCATGGGCAGCTGCCCCATCGAGGGGAGGAAAGGCGGATGAGATCAGCGAGCGATCGCGGGAAGACATGGGAGTCTTCCAGGATTTAGAGATCTCATCATGCACGTCCGGGAAGAAAGGTATTGGGGTTGGCTGCGGACGGGAGCCGGCAGCCACACCCAAAAACCAATCGTCCAGCCGCGAGCGCTCGGGACAGGGTGGAGGAGTCCACTCTAAACCGATGCTCGCGGTTGCCCGGGAAAGCATGGCCGTCAGCTCTGGATCCGACTCAGGCACAGCCGTATGCACACCGGAAGGTGGCAGCTGTGACGAGTCTTCACTTCCAGATGTATCAGGCCCGCCCTGTGATGCAGCGATTGACATCGCGTCCTTCTCTGGAGCGCCAAAGAAAACACGCCGGGCATCCGAAAATGGTCCCGCGGGAATCCCCTGAACACTCGCGGGTTGCATCACTGAAGAGGGGGGCGTGGGGCACAGACAGATAGTCGGCGCCTTGTTCCACACCGTCACCCTCAGATCACCCTGGCCACCAGCCGAAGTAGAGCCTCTCGTGGAGACGCTAGATCGGGGTGTGGATGAGGGGACTCTCACTCTTGCGAGATCATTCAGTCTTGATCGTAGTGTTGCGATGGTCATGTTCCCACAGAGAGAACATGAGTCATCCACGAGCGCTGCTCTAGCGTGATCAATGCCCAAACACACTAGATAGCGCTCGTGCCCATCAGAGTCTGACACAAGTCGACCGCAACCAGAAGTGCGCGGGCGAGGTATCTTTAAAAAGACGTGCCTCGTGCAAGCTCTTTTTGTGAGAAGATAGACTCAAAGTGTTAAAGCGCCCGGGGAGAAACACACTCACTGGCAAGCCACTGCACAGATAAGCAGGAAGTGTGCACTCGCCGGGAGATCGCCGTCACACCAACACCAGAGAATCTCGCTCGTCTTGTAAAAGCTGACAGTTCAGAGATGGCTTGTGGAGAGAAGAATAAACTTGGCTCAGAAGCGAAAACATATCTGCATGTTGCCAGCGTCCTTCTTTTATACCCACGAGGTAGGGCGGAGTTACGCTATGCAAATTCCGCAGACCCATGCCATTTCTTTGGCATTGCCTCGTTTTGTAATACTTGAAGTTGATAGGCTTTCTAAGCGAAACCCCATTCGTCGTCATCCGACATAACTCGGAGTGACAACGAAAGGGAACCCTAATTACAAATAACATGAAAGTTTGCATTCATTAAAGTATTAAAACTAAACCTTTTTCAATACACTTATGGAAATATTGTGAGTCTCTAAAGTACATAAAAAAAGGAAATTTTCCACGAGAGGTACTAATTTGATTGAGGTGTTTAATTATTAATTGAATCTCATTAAAGATCTCATTACCCAAAAAAGATACTGTACAGTAATATTTTGGTTGTGTTTGGATAATTTTTTTTCAAAAGGGTTCTTCACTCATACAAGTCATAATTCAGAACAAAAGCATGAGTGAGAGTGTGATATTGCATTTATACAAGAATAAGTTGACTGTGTAACTCAAGCATCTTCAGCCTGCAATTTTGCATTCCAGTTGGTGGAATGAAGACTTAGAGGATGAGTGGATGAGCTTAGGAAATCGGTTGGCTTCAAAAACCTTTCTGAAAGGTCCTACCAGATGGTGTTTCAGTTTCTATTACCACTTTGGGAGAGCTGGCAAATGAAGAGGGATCCAACAAAGGGATCCTCCTTGCCATCATCCAAGTCTTCATTTGCCAGCCCTCCCAAAGTGGTAATAGAAACTGAAACACCATCTGGTAGGACCTTTCAGAAAGGTTTTTGAAGCCAACCGATTTCCTAAGCTCATCCACTCATCCTCTAAGCTCAGGCATGCTCAGGCATGCTCAGCACTTAATTTGTGGACATGGGACTTCAGGGATTACCACGCAAGAGGTGTATTCCTATAGAGAGATGTTGAGTGACTGGAGCAACTTACATTTTGACAAAGTACTGACAGTTACTTGTGTGCTATTTTTTTTTCCACATTTTTTTATGTTTTGCCTTATGCTGAAATTCTTTAAATTTGTGTTTTTCTTCACAGAAATCTACTCCCCAAATCTCATAACGTCAAAGCAAATACTATATTTGTGATAACTTTGCAAATGTATTAACAAAATCGTATGTGACCCCTTCTGGCAAAATTAGTCACAATGAGCAAATTTTGTTATTTCCACATTATCTATTAAAAACCTTCAAAATGATATATGATTTTTTTTGGAATCAGAAAAAAATGACTGAGCTACACCTATTGGAAGTCATTAGAGTCAGCAAAGTAAATTGAGAAAACTCTAGGTTCCAAAACAAAATCACCTAACTACCATACCTTAAAATCTCTGGTAATACCACCAAATTTGGCACACACCCATTCAAAATCCATATCTATAGGAAAAATATTTATTCAACTTTTTTTTTCCACATGATACCACAATTGTTTGATTAACATTGAGACAGACAGCCTATATATTAAGACCTACTGTAATGCACAGAGAAAACGAGCAGAAAAACTGCAATTTTTCATGGATTATTGAAAAGAAGGAAATATTTAGGAAGTGTTACACTGCCCTACAAAGGCAAAAGACCTTAACTCGCTAGAGTGTGGAACTGAGAAAAATTACTTTAAAGATTTTTAGTTGTCCCGCCAAATTAATTATAGGTAGGACACTGAAAATCGGGCAATTAGATGTTTCAGTAATGAAAATTATCTACATAAAAAAATATTGAGCTCAAACTTGACTTTTGACCACTATTTTGAAGTTACTGTACTCTGCCTTTGCATTGTCAGCAAAAAGTGAAAAGTCATGCCAAGGCAAAAGGCAGTAACTTCCACATTATCAATATCTGGTTGCTGATCACCATTAACAAAATCATTATAGCAACACCTGTATAAAATCTAGTGATCATGGCATTTATTTTGTATGGTTTACAATTATAGCCATCTACTTATTGCTATCCTGTGCTTTGGTTACATTCTGGTGCCCCTATATTAATAGCCTACATTAGACATGACAAAATACCTCCATGGGGTAAAGAGTATTTTCAAGTGGTACCGAGTGGCACAAGACTTGCTAAACATGCGTTCAAAATGATCACGATAAAACAGATCCTCGCGCACATTCGACCCGGAGACTGGTTTAAAGCGGTGGATCTGAAAGACGCATACTTTCACAGGCACTTACCGAGATTCGTGTTCGAAGGTGTCACGCTCCTCGTCCGTTCATGAAAAGTAGCCTACGCAGTGCTTTCCCCCTTGAGACTCAGTAGGGAGCGCGCTCTGGACTACCTAGACGACTAATGCATTTATAGCACAACCTTCTGTGTTCCGCGTCTTTTCAGTATGCGGTGGTTTCAGCTGTCTGCCCTATTATTGTGCTTGTGCACTTCGCTCGTCCCGCGGATTTATTCCGGACGCTGTGATTCTATAACCTGCTTGTAAAAGCTGGTCTGATGTTGTATGCACCAGAACTTATTGCTTCCTTATGTTGTATGCACCAATATACCCTTGTTGCTAAATCATTATCACTCCCTGTGATATATTAGTCCTGCGTCGGCTCGACTGTGTTCAGGGCGGTGTTGAAGGCGCCGGCGAAGTTTTGGCACTCTGCTAGCTAGATGCATGATTGTTTCAACCAGGTCCGGTATCCGAAGTGGGTGAGGCGGGGCTTTAGTTCTTTGTTGTATTCACCTGCTATGGCATGTGTAACATTTTTCTGTCATCTCTGCATATATCCTTCGCGATCGTTATCGCACATTTGTCGATAGAGCGGGTTCAGACCATACTACATGTTCTGACCGCATTAGTGCAGGACAAAGCTCTGAGGACATCAGAAGACAAGGACTGATGGCAGCTGTACACAGTAGCTACACAGGCTACATCGTAATTTAAATTTTAATGGAGACTAAAACAAAAGCAGAACACCGTATAATCTAGTGGGTAGCATTATTTGATAGAACGCCGGCACCGTAACTTCATATTGACGCGCGGCTAAACAAAGGCAGAGAACCGTAACTCAAGTGTGAGCGTTCCAAAACAAAGCCAAAGAGCCGTAACTGGTGTTACGGTGTTCTGCCTTGGTTTCTCATGGGCTTTTGGAAGTTACGGTTAAGACAACCCATTATTTTCTCGAAAAAACAACGGATTTGACTCAAGCTACTCAAGTCTTGAATGTGTCAAAAATATAAATAACTCA
Organism: Gila orcuttii; assembly: GCA_026230005.1. NCBI lineage: Eukaryota > Metazoa > Chordata > Actinopteri > Cypriniformes > Leuciscidae > Gila > Gila orcuttii. The sequence goes on from JAPDVR010000005.1 coordinate 42,339,226, forward strand.
TTTTCGACCAAAAACGAAGTTATGCTCTTTTGCCTTTGCACGGCAGTACAGTGGTGGTGCTCAGAAATGCTCACAACTTGGAAGGACGTTGGAAGGAAGACTTTATTTATCAAAAAATGCTGGAACAAGAGAAAACGCAGGAGAAGCAAAACCAAACATTAACGAGAACCGATAATGACAGAGGGTATATACAGCTTTAAGGCGAGACACTACAGGTGAATAGGATAATTTTTTTAACTATCAGATAATACCATGAAACTTTGCCCGTTGATTACCTACATTAAGATGAGAAAAAAATGTATTACAAGTTTTCTGTAATTTAATGTTTAAATATGCAAATCAGGCATTGTCTAATTAAATATGCGCTTTTTTGCATATATTTTAAAAAACGAAATCTGAGTATTGGACAAAGCCAGGTTCAAAATTATTTTTTCATTGTGTTCACATATTAGATGGAGAAAAAATTACAGAGGGATTTATGGATATCTACTTTTGTTATCCTGTAAATCAGAATATACTGCCAATAGCCTTAAAAAAATGATTTTCGCCATGTTTTTGGGAATAAAATGTTATATAAATCAGGCTAGGAATAATAGATTTACAAATCCCTCTGTAAATGTCTTCATAATATAACTAGGTACAAGACTGGAAAGTTTGGTGTATATAGGTGCTACTGAACTGGAGATTTCGGACTTGGAGTATGAGAGAAAAGACATTTTGAGAAAACGTGCTTTAAAGATTTAGCATCAGCCAATGAGATTGCGCATTTAGAGTAAAATCCCCCCTTTTACTTTCGCGATTGGTTGCTGATAAAAAGGAAATGACCATATTTGGATCCGGCAGTCTTGTTCAGGAGAGAGAGAGCTTTCTAACGGTGTGTGTGATGACAGGGTGCAGATCGCGATCGCGGAGCAGAGGGATGATTTATAACGACAACTTTTGATGAATTTATGAGAAATCTACAGACGCAAACAGACAAAGTGTAGTAAAATAAAGACCTAAATGTGTATTTCAGACTTTTTTTCACCACAAGTCTGAAAGAAGACATGATATTGAAGACAAATATCCCAAAATCTCAAAATTGACCAGTGAAAAAAAACGATGTTTTTGCCTGCCGTGTCTCGCCTTAAAATAAAAAAACAAAACAAACATTAATGAGATAATTAACAAGACACAGCTGAACTAAATGAACAAATGAGGATGGTGATCCTGGAGACAAGGAGTGGCGAAAAACTGAACACAATGAACACAGAAGGAAGTCCAGAATCAACCTGACATGTAACAGGAAGGTAAACCTCTCAAAAAACATACAAATAAAGACCATTCTAGATGTTTAATTACTATTTGGAGCATTGGGATTGCTAGACGAGGGCTTAATGATTTAACGTTTTTATGAAAACCTCAAAATTGTCCAAAACTGACTTTTTTCAATTGATTTGCTTATAGCTCGTAATTAGCCTGTGCACATTCTGACTCATTTTGCCAGTACGGGTAACATAAGTATTTGGACCCTTTACATGACACTTGAAATTTAACTCACTTTGACTGGAGTCCACCTGTGGCAAATTCAATTGGTTAGGCATGATTTGGAAAGGCACCACACACTCCTTTATATAAGGTAACAAAGCTAAAAAAAATGCATATCATAACTAAAAACAAGCTATGAGGTAATTTTCTGAGGTCAATTTATGTTGAAATGAAGATTCCCAAGAGCACAGTGTCCTCCATAATTCTTGAATGGAAGAAGTTTGGAACAACCAGGACACTTAAGACTCTTAAAAGTCAAAAGACTCTTAAAGGTTATTAATTTTGTTCAAAATGAAAGGCACCCTCCAATTGTTCTCTCGCTTGATGCTGAAAAAGCTTTTGACAGAGTTTAGTAGGACATTCTCTTAGTCCAGGGGTAGGGAAGTTCAGTCCTAGAGATCCGCTGTCCTGCAGAATTTAGTTCCAACCCTAATCAAACACACCTGAACAAGCTAATCAATGTCTTCAGGATTATTATATTAAGACTATAGGGCAGGTGAGGTTTTTTTTTTTTTTCAGTGTTGGTGCCAAACTCTGCAGGACAGCAGCTCTCTAGGACCGAACTTGCCTATCCCTGTCTTAATCACTCTAGAAAAATTTAACCTAGTGGATAATTTCTTCAGATTAAGTTGCTTTACTCTAATCCTAAAGCCACCATGGTTGCCAATGGTCTCACTTCAACTCCATTGAAGAAGGGTTGCCTTCTTTCACCATTGGTCTTTGCTCTAGTCATTGAAACCCTAGAATAATTTATTAGACAGAGCAATAAATTGAGCTCATGGATCCCAAGGAAGGTACATTTAGTTTACACGTTATCACATACAACAGCCAAGTCATACTCTTCATTCTCTCAGTCCTGACAAGGCAGAGTAGCAGTTACTAGACAATATGTCATACAGTTGTGGTCAGAATTAATGGCACCCCTGGTAAATATGATCAAAAATGGCTGTATAAATCTGCATTGTTTATCCTTTTGATCTTTCATTCAAAAAAATTGCAAAAATCTAACCTTTCATTGAAGTAAAATAATTGAAAGTGAGGGGGAAATCACATTATGAAATAAATGTTTTCTCCAAAACACGATGACCACAAATATTGGCACCCTTTTATTAAATACTTTTTGCAATCTCCTTTTGCCAAGATAACAGCTCTGAGTTTTCTCCTATAAAGTTTGGAGAACACCTGACAAGAGATCAGAGACCATTCCTTCATACAAATTCTCTTCAGATCCTGCAGATTCCCAGCTCCATGTTGGTGCTTCTCCTCTTCAGTTCAACCCACTCATTTTCTATAGGGTTAAGGTCAGGGAACTGGGACAGCCATGGCAGAAGCTTAATTTTGTGCTCATTGACACATTTTTGTGTTGATTTTGAGTTTGTTTTGGATCATTGTCCTGATGGAAGATCCAACCACGGCCCATTATAACATTTCTAGCAGAAGCATTTCTAGCATTTTTAGCATTTTCTAACAGATTTTTTATCTGTTGATATTTGATAGAATCCACAATGCCATGTATCTGAACAACAAGTCCAGGACCTCCAGCAGAAAAATATGCCCACAACATTAAAGATCCAACTGCATATTAAATTCTACACATGGGGTTTCATCTGACCACAGAACCCTGTGCCGTTTGAAGTTACAGTTGTGTCTGACAACTGAATTTGCTGGAGTTTGTTTTTGGATGAGAGAGGAGTATTTTTCGTGAAACCCTCAAACAACATATGGGGATGTAGGTTTTTTTGTTTGTTTGTTTTTTACCCCTATACTCAACTAATTTCTGCAATTTGTCAAAAAGTCTTTGGCAACTCAAACTTTCCTCCTCACCGTGCACAATATAGACACATGTCCTCTTCCTGGCAGATTCAGAACATCTTTAGTTGATTAGAACGTACTCGGTTACATACGTAACCTCGGTTCTCTCTAGAAGAGGGAACGAGTATTGCGTAAGTTGCTTACGCTACGGGTAAAGTCATCTTTTCTCGAGATATTGAAGCCAAAAATTATCCTTAATTTTGTATTTATTGTCAACGAAGTGCAGCAGCTAGCAGACCTATAGCAGGCTATCTTGCGTGCTCATTGGCTGCTCTGCAGCAACTGCAGCAGCCTATCGTTGAGCCTGGCGTGACCTAACGTCCAATGAGGGCTGAAGTGAAAACGCTTGTGGCGCCAGCACGGCCGGTTGCGCAATACTCGTTCCCTCTTCTAGAGAGAACCGAGGTTTTGTATGTAACCGACTACGTTCTCTTACGAGAGGTTCTCTCGTATTGCATAAGTTGCTTACGCTACGGGAACCCCTTGTCAACGCCGTGCGCGCCAATATCCACTTCATGATTCCCAGGGAGTCCCGGGGAACATAGATAAGTGATAATAAGGTGGCCAGCAACGCGGGCCAACACACTGTTCATAAGCACCCATAGGGAATACAGAGCGGCATTGCCGGTCTTATCATATCAACCATATAGTGCAGCTCAACCAGGAGAGCTAAGTCACGTGAAAATAGTCTGCGCACGACCAGATCTGGGCAGAACATACATCCCACTTACACTGTCAGAAGTCTAGCCTGCAAGACGGGGAAATGTGGACGGGGAGGCCCAGCCCGCCGCCTCACAAATGTCGTGAATGGAAATCCCGCTGGACCAAGCCCACGAAGAGGATGCCTCTAGTGGAATGAGCCCTGATGCCCAAAGGGCACTGTAGGCCTTTAGACACATAAGCATTAGGTATAGCGTCCACTATCCATCTGTATAGGCTCTGTTTGGAGGCGGCGAGACCCTTGGTGCGCCCACCGAATGAAACAAAGAGCTGCTGTAATGTAAGCCCTCAGCGCCCAAACAGGGCAGAGGAGACTAACATAGCTCTCACTATCGGATGCAGGCAGCGCCGATAGAGAAATGACCTGCACTCTGAAGGGGGTGCCCAACACCATTGGGACATAGCCATGTCTCGGTTTGACGATGACTTTAGAGTCATTTGGTCCAAACTCAAGACACGCAGCGCTAACGGATAGCGCGTGTAAATCACCCACGCGTTTTACTGATGACAGAGCTGTCAGAAAAACGGTTTTGAGCGAGAGGTACTTTAGATCCACAGAGTCTAGCGGTTCGAAGGGGTATGCTTTCAGGGCCTCTAGAACCAAAGAAAGATCCCAAATAGGAACCGACGGGGGTCGTGGGGGGTTCATCCTTCTGGCTCCCCGAAGGAAGCGGATGACCAGCTCGTCCCATCCCAATGACTGGCCGTGCATTGATTCAGCGAATGCTGCAATGGCCGCCACATATACTTTAAGCGTGGAAGGGGACCTGTCCCTGTCCAGCAGCTCTTGAAGAAACTAAGCAACCACAACACCCCACACGTCCGTGGGTCCAGATTTCTATCGGCACACCATTTGGAGAACACAGACAATTTAGACGCATAGAGCCGCCTCGTAGAGGGAGCCCTGGATTGCGTAATCGTGTTCATCACTCCTTCTGGCAAGACAACAGGTATCCGTTGGTCAACCATACGTGCAGAGACCAGCGCTCTGGATGGGGATGCCAGATCGAGCCGCGGGCTTGAGAGAGGAGATCTCTCCTCACCGGAATCGGCCACGGGGCTGTGTGTGAAAGCCGCATCAGCCCCGGGAACCATACTTGGTTCTCCCATCGCGGGGCTACTAGGAGCACCGAGTGGCGCGCTTCCCTGATCCTCTTGATTACCTGTGGTAGCAGAGAAACCGGAGGGAAAGCATAGAGTGGGAGGCTGGGACATATTTGGGCCAGCGCGTCCTCGTCCTTCGAGAAGAACATTGGGCAGTGAGCGTTGTCTTTTGACGCAAACAGGTCGATTTACGCTTTGCCGAATAGGCGCCACAGTAACTGGACTGTTTGGGGGTGCAGGGACCATTCCCCTGGTGGAACGTTGTCCCTGGACAGTTTGTCTGGGCCGTTGTTCAGATGGCCTGGCACATGTGCGGCTCTCAGCAAGTGCAGAAAGTGCTGGGACCAAACGAGGAGGCATTCTGTCAGATCGCAGAGATTCCTGGATCTGACACCGCCCTGACGGTTCACGTAAGACACCACAGACATGTTGTCTGATCGGACTAGAACGTGATGGTCTCGTATGAGCGGGAGAAAGTGCTTCAGTGTGTTCTCGACCGCTATCATCTCCAGACAGTTTATGTGAAGGCATTTCTCTCGGTCTGACCACAGGCCAAAGACCGGTCTGCCCTCGAGGAGAGAGCCCCAACCCAGGTTGGAAGCGTCCATTGAGATGACTTTTCAATATGAGACGGCTCCCATTGTCACCCCCCGCTGGTACCAGTCGGCCGCTAACCAGGGCCAAGAGCCCAAGCACGGTGAGGCACTCGAGCATTCAACCAGCGTTGTAGCGGGCGCATGCGCAGTAGGCCCAGCTGAAGCACTGCTGCAGCTTAGGCCATACAGCCCAGCATTCTCTGAAACATTTTTAGAGAAGCGACGCTGCCCTTCTGGAAAGACGCGGCCAGGTGTCGAACACGGCGTGCGCGCTGTGTCGATAACCAGGCCGTCATAGCCACAGAATCCAGTTCTATTCCCAGAAAGGAAACTGACTGACTGGGCAGTAATGAGCTCTTGGTCCAGTTGACCGTGAGACCCAGGCTTTCCAGATGGCTGAGGAGCACTGTTCTGTGAGATAAAAGTTCTATCTCTGACTGTGCCAGAATCAGCCAATTGTCCAAATAGTTCAGAATCCGCATGCCCTGGTTTCTCAGGGGAGCGAGAGCCGCGTTCATGCACTTTGTAAATGTACGGGGTGCTAAAGACAGGCCGAACGGGAGGACGGTGTATTGATATACCTGACCGTCGAAGGCGAATCTCAAGAATGGCCTGTGATGGGGTATTATCTGAATTTTGAAAATAAGCGTCTTTTATATCGAGAGAGATAAACCAGTCCCTCGGGCGAATTTGCGCGAGGATTTGTCTGGTCGTAATCATTTTGAGCGGTCTTCTCTTGAGAGCTTTGTCCAAATGTCTCAGGTCTAAAATCGGTCTTAGAGCTACGTCCTTCTTGGGTACAAGAAAATAGCGGCTGTAAAAGCCTGACTCGCTCAGAGAAGGACGTACTCATACTATGGCCCCTTTGCAGTTTGGCTATTTCTGCGCGGAGTAGATGTGCTACTTCCGCTTTCACTTTCGTCTAGGTCCGTGCTCGAGAACGAGGGGGACGGCGAGCGAACTGAAGTGAATAGCCCTGTCTTATAGTGCTTAGCACCCATTCTGACACCCCTGGAATGGCTTCCCATGCTTTCACATGCATAGCTAAGGGCAGAATGGACTCCGGGACCCGATCGCCGAAATACGTGGGCTCGGGAGACTGAACCGGAGGCACGGGCGCAGCGCGCGCGTTCTTGGTGCTTGACTGCAGCGGCTCGCTGACAGCAACAACTGGCTGTTTCACGTGTGATGCCCCGATTGCTATGCATGGGGAACATTTTGTGAAAACTTTGTGATGCGCGAGCAGCGCTTGGGGCGAGGCGTTTATTAGTAAGCGTGAGCGCTCGTAAGCGGGCACGAGACTTACATTCACAACCTGACCGATATGAGGCTGTTCTGGCCGTGTGACAGAGAGGGCAGCGAGTAGGCGTGGGCACAGGGATGTGGGCACGCTTTCTACATTCATCACTCGAGCGGCATTTGCCAGCTTTATGTGAGTGGGCTCTGTGTGAGACACGGGGGGTATAGTGCTTGTTTGTAGGGGTGAACACTGAGATGTGGGCACATTTCTTACACTTAAAACACCAACGACCAAAAATGGCGGTTGTGTGCAAGCGAGAGGGCTGAGATGCCGGCTCGTTGGCTGCTAAAAACACTGCTGCAGTAGCCTTCTCTGAGGGGACTGACAGGGCGAGACACTTTGACGGAGGTCGATCCGCAGCGGGACTCAACCGTCTTTTCCTCCGTGCTGTAGCTAGGAGGACTTCGCACGCTCGGGCTTCAGCGATACTCTAGGCCGAGGCCCTCGGGGGGGAGGCGGCCTATGACGGCTGGATGAGCGCGACCGAGGGTGGTTCCCCTGTCGTCGTTGCGAAGAAGGAGGCGGCTGGGCTGGACTCTGGCTAGTGCTTCGCGCAGGAGGCTGGTCACGTGAGCGGTCTGCAGCTGGGCTAGCGCGTCGAGGCAGGAAGAGGTTCATGGCCTTTGAGGTCTTCTGCACCTCAGAGAAGCGGTCGACGATCCCGTTCACCACTGGGCCGAAGAGACCTGTAGGGGAGAGCGGCGCGTTAAGAAACACGGCGGGCTCAGACTCCCTCATGTCCGCGAGCGTCAGCCAGAGATGTCTTTCTGTGACGGTCAGCGAAGCCATGCATCTTCCTATCGCCTGGGCTGCAGATTTAGTAGCACGAAGAGAGAGGTACTTCACGCTCCTTAAATCCGAGATAGCGGCTGGATTCCTGCCTTTCTCGTCCCATTCACGGAGGAGATCAGCTTGCAGGATCACAGGAATGTGGCCACGTGCACCAGAGAGAGACAATGGGGAAGACAGAAACCCTCTTTAAAACAGACTTTGCTGCATTAATCATAGACTAACTGATCTATAAATGAACATGCATAAAACTGTGAAAGAAACAGGGTAAATGGTTTACTGTCTCGTGTACTATTATGTATATATTATGGTATGTACCCTGGTATACAACCAACTAACGATCAATGTAACCTCACCTGTATCATGCCTCCTACCTAATTAATCCTCATTTAATGACTCACACTTTGATGTACATCACCTTCTTCTAGAATGCAGTGTGGATGTGTTATAGCTATCTGAGCATTAATGAAGGTATAACCACGCTTGGGACAAAGACTCGTAAATCAACTAAGAGCCACTTTCCCTCTCAGACATGTCACCTTTCTTATTGGTCGAGTTCAACCCTTAGGGGTGGATCTTTTCCAGGCTTTATTAGAGACAGTCCACATGTGACCTCCCTCTCTTAGTTCTTTCATCCAGCCGCAACACTGTTCTGGTGATACTGGGGAACCCCCTCCCCCTCCACGGGGGCCCCAGGGCCCAGCAGGCCTCGATCCAACCAGATATGGGCTCATGCAGGAGAGAGAAGACTCTCTCACAAAGAACCAAGGACAATCTCAGGAGTTTTGGAACAAAGACTCCAACCAACAACGACTCCAATCATCCACTCTTCCGACTTCCTCACTTCTCCTGGGTGCTCGGCGTGGCCTCAACAGGGCCCCAGGCCTTGACCAAACCAGCCATGTGTTCCCGGAGAAAGAGAACTCTCAACCAACTTCCACTTGACATTGCCGGAACCATCAACGACTTCAATTTTCAGCAACTTCAAAAATTGTTCCCACTACAAATGCAAGTATTCAATTCAATGAAATGTGAAAATGAAATTCTGATGGTTCTTCTCATAGTCCCTTTTTCCAGTTTCCAATTTCATCCTATCACTAACCTATTTCTGTATTTCTGTATAAATGTGTGTTTAGTTTATTTATGTTTATGATTTAGTTAATAAAACTTGTGCACTTTATGTATTTGGTTCTGATTTGCCTGCAATACGAAGTCCCTTTACGGTTTTTGATCTTGCTACATGCTCAAAACGCTGTACATGCTAAGAAATATTTATTCTTCTGTGGCCAGGGAAGATACCCTTTTCTTAGAATAAATTAATATTCAAAAGAGTTCGTTGGACGAACTGATTAATTGATTGTAATATTAATTTAGCCATGTCAAGTTAATCCAATTAACTGACCCAAATATTCATAATTAATCATAAGTTATTATTGATTATTAATATTTCATATAGCTAAGTTCCTTACAGGTGCATTCCACGATTTTGAAAGCTCCGAGTGGAGCTCCGGCACAAAGGGTGCAGGCCTGGATGCGGGCGCTTGGGGGCGGCGGTGAAGAAAACAGCTGTCCAGTCTGTTGAGCGTGGGTTCTTTCGGCGGTGACCACTCTAGGCCGAGCCGGTCGACGGCCATAGAAAGAAGGCGCAAAAGCTCCATGTCCACACCAGCACGCGTGCGGCTGGATTCCTGGGCCGAGGAAGAGGCAGAGTGGTGGGAACCCGACCAGTCTTCGCTGTCCGAGGCCAGGAGAGAGCAGCTGTCACCCGCGGAGCCGTCTACCGCCTCGTCCCCTGAAGCGGCGGCAGTGAGGGCGGGAGCCGGCATCTGCGAGTCCGGGAGGGGGGGCGGAGAAGGCGAGAGTGAGACTCGCGGGAGAGGATCCGGCGAGTGCTTCACGGCTGGGTCAATCTCTAGTTGCCTTTGAGAACGGCGCTTCTTCTTGCGCGGTTTAACGAAGGATGGAGAGACAGCTTCGGAGTTGAAAGCTTCGAGTCGAGCCCGCAGGGTCGACATCGGAAGCTCCTCACAGAGGGCGCAGCTCCTCACAGAGGGCGCAGCCCCCCGACGAGAGCGCAAGGGCTGCGTGTTCCTGTCCCAGGCAGAGAGCGCAGATCACGTGGTGGTCTCCGGCGCTGAGTGGAGCTCGGCACGAGCCACAGGAAGGGCGAGACATCTTTACAAAAACGTCTCGTGCTCTTTTAGAAAAAGGTGTCGCAGCGGCGAACACGCACAGTAGAGCAAAAAGGATACTGTCGCCGGATAGCATAGCAGGCACAGATAGCTGAAGGCGGCGAGTTCGACCGGCTTCCTCAGACGCTTTCCTCTGCTTGCAGTCGCTGGTTTCAACGGCGGCGGCTTCTTGAAAGGATCAAGCGACGCGAAGAGCTTCGCTGAAGAGATGAAAATCAGAGTTGCAAGCCTATCTGCCTGGCTTATATACGCTAAGCCACTCCCATTCTGGCGGGCTCAGACGCGTAGAGGGCGCACAGCGCCCTCATTGGACATTATGTCACGGCAGGCTCAACGATAGGCTGCTGCAGTTGCCACAGAGCAGCCAATGAGCACGCAAGATAGCCTGCTCTAGGTCTGCTAGCTGCTGCACTGCGTTGACAATAAATACAAAATTAAGGATAATTTTTGGCTTCAATATCTCGAGAAAAGATGACTTTACCCGTAGCGTAAGCAACTTACGCAATACGAGAGAACCTCTCGTAAGAGAACTTCTTAATTATTCATTTTATATTCCTAGTCACCCTGGTGGGCTAAAAAAGGTAAATATTAATGGGAATATACTTTTACTTGTAAAAAATTCTAGGGGTGCCAATAATTGTGGCCAACGTGTTTTGGAGAAAAACATTGATTTCATAATGTGATTTCCCCCCCACTTTCAATTCTTTGACTTCAATGAAAGGTTAGATTTTTGCGCAGTTTTTGAATGAAAGATCAAAAGGATAAACAATGCAGATTTATTTTTTACAGCCATTTTTGATCATATTTACCAGGGGTGCCATTAATTCTGACCACAACTGTTTGTCCTTGATATTGATGTCTTCAAGCATATTGGATTAGAATCTCGGTTATGTTCATTCTCAACTCTCCTTTGTCTTTCTTTAGTTTTAAAAATATAGACATCCCAAGCATTTATCCTGTAATAAGCTTATTAACACATTGTGTGTGTGTGTGTGTGTGTGTGTGTGTGTCTGTGTGTGTGTGTGTGTTTGATAGAGAAAGAGTATAACTCACGACACTCTGGCAGCATGCATTTCTCCATCTGTTCCAGCTCCTCACTGCATTCTCCCAACTCTGCAGGTGATTTGAGCATGCGCTGACGTGCCCGTGAGCCTTTACCACAGGTCACACTGCAGTCACTCCAGTCCGACCACGGGGACAGTAAACACGGGATAGTATCTATACACACAAAAAACACAGCATCATAACACTGAGGACTGTAGGCATGAGGGTGTTTATTCTGTATAAATATGATAATGTGGACATGCATTTGTGAGAATGTTAATGTAGGTATATTCTATGTGAATATGCTTATGTTGGCATATATGTGAATATGTGTGTGAATATTGTAACGTGAAAGTTTATGTATGCTATATTAATATTTACATTAATGTATGCTATGTGTCTAATATATTAATATAGGTGTAAAGAAGTGTAATTTTTGTGAGTTATGTATTTGTATATGTTAAAGTGGGGGTACATGTGTTCACTACTTGCATTTTGTGTTAATATGTAGGTATGCATGTGTGTGTATAGAGTATGCAATTGTGGACATGTTAATTTGGCCGTGTATGTACCGTATATGAATATATTAACTCATGTCCACATAAAACATTCCCATTCATGCATGGAAATCTGTTAATGTTCCTGTGTATGTGTGTGAATATGCTAAACTGGGTGGACATGGGTGTGCGTATATTCATGTGGGAATGAGTATTTGCACTTACGGCATTCTGGCATCATACACTTCTCTGCTTCTACCACCTCAGCCCCACAAATGGAGCTGTCAGATGGGGGCATTTTCACCATCCGTTCCCGTCTTTTCATGCCAAGCCCACAGGTGGCACTGCATATATCCCATTCACCCCATTCAGTAACCAGGCAACTGCTTGGAGCTATACCAGTAGAAACATATACAATACATACCATTGGAGTGGAGAATGTGTCAGTAGGAGAAAAGCTTTTATCAACCCCCTTTTTTTTTTTTTTTTTACTCAAAACAACCTTTGGCCTATTATTAAAATATACTGTAAGGGGTTGGCTTGTTAGTTTCAGACAGTTAGGCCCAAAAATGCTAAATCGTCATACAGGTAAAACTAGGGTTACGGTTATTATTGTAAGTGTTTTACCAGAACCTTTTTTTTAAATACTATTTTTTCCCCTCTGTCAGTAGCAGGGAGTTTTCATAAAGGTATGGCCTTTATGGCCAGTCACATGGCCCTTATGACTCAGAATGGTTTTAAAATGGCTGCACACATAAAGCAAAGATGACAACATTCCACACTCGATCATTATTCCATGGTTGAATGTAACAATGAGATAAATATGAATGTTAACAGAAAACTCCTTTCAGACACAGTAGATTGGTTGTAGTGCATCGTTTTATGAAGTGGTTTGATATTTACAGGATTTGTCAGGAACTTTGAGAATTATAGCTAAACTAAACATCTGTGTAACATATTTAAATTAATCTGGCTTGTGTGTCAACAGATAAATAATACTCACAGCAGTCCTCATTGACAGTGCATGGCTCTGTCTCTTCAGTGGGAAGGGTGCAAGGAAAGCCATCATCAGGAAACTGTTTTACATAGCGCTCCCTAGAGCGCACACCTGCGCCACATGACACACTGCATGGTGACCATGTGATCCATTCTGACATCATACATGTGGAAGAATCTGTAAAAGTTAAGGTTCACTTTGTTATTCATGTCCTTATTCAACAATCTTAGCTAAATTTAACTGGATTTTCTAGTTAAATGTGAAGTTTTGGAACATGGTAGCTGGTTTCTAGGTGGTCTAAGCTGGTTTATGCAAAACTGGGGCCTGGCAAAGCTGGTTGAACATCTTGCTCAAGAGCCCCACTAGAACAATCACATCATACTAACTTATGGTGGGCAAAAGGATTTTTTGAATATGGTAGCTGATTTATTCATATTCTAGTTACTATGTTGTAAAATACAGATACCACCTTCAATATTTTCAGCAGGACATGAGGACTTTAACTTTTTTCATAAACCAATTTAGACTTTCTAAACTATATTAAATTTTCTAATATACAGTAATTAACAATGCTCACTCTACTCTGAAGCTTATTCAAGAACTTCGATAATTGCTAATATTACTTAATCAGCTATAGTTAGATGGGCAAGATGGAAAGTCTGTGGTGCAAAGCCTGGACTTCCCCCTTCTCTCAAATTACTGGCATATGTTCTGCTTGATAAAACATGGCTAATTGAATCATTAATAAAACCATGAGTAAACAGGGAACCCTGGAGGTCACCTATATATCATCTCCATCGCAAGATAATCAATTGATAATGGATGTTAACACCTCATTAAACTGTAAGGAAAAACCCACCCACCTGTCCACCCACTAATGTGTGGGTTGCATTAGACGGCAGGGCTGTTTTCTTTTTAAGTGTTAGTAAACTGTCAACTGATAAAAATGTCTAGTTATCATTGCTTTAGGGCATTTATTAAATGTTCCTGGTCAAGGAAGGGTGTCTGAAGGGCTGTGTTCACACTGCAAGTCTTATTGCACAGATCCAATCTTTTGACCCAACTGTTTACATTCACTTTAGACACAACTGGTATCCGATATCTGTTTATATTAGTTCCGCCCAAAATGATTGTCGTTGATTGCTTTACTATGCACATGGTAGACTCTCTGGTTTTGAATGGCCAAGATTATTTGCCAGCATGGACAAGATAACGGCTATCATGGATTTTTGCAGCGCAAAATCTGACCGCTAACGGATATAGACCGGAAAATAATGGTAATTTTTGTTTGTTATTTTAAATATAGCTTTTTAATGAAATAAAGTAGCTTATATTAACTTTACGCCAATACAACTGATGATATGATGGGGGGTGCCCGAGCATATAAATAGGGTGCCTGCAAACATGTAGTCAGATTCAAATTGTATGAAGGAAGACGCGCAGACATGCCCCGAATCATGGCAACGTGATGCAGGGTCTCGTTCCCTTCTCAGGGAACCGAGTTACATACGTAACCCAAACGCTGCATCGTTTGCTGGTGCTACGGGGGCATTAATACCCACTATGCCATGCTGACCAATGCATGTACATGTGAGAGATGCACGTGAGCTGAGTCCCATACCCTCTCACTCTGCTTGAACCAGTGGTTGACAGCTGGAACCTCCGAGGGCTCACCCGACCAGGGAAACAGTGACGGTTGATATCCAAGGACACAATGGAACAGGGTGAGCCCTGTGGTGGATTGGCGAAGGGAATTCTGTGCATATTCCGCCCAGGGGAGAAATTGGCTCCAGCTGTCCTGGTTCTGGTGGCAGTAGGACCTCAGGTATCTCCCGATCTCCTGAATCTTGTGCTCAGTCTGGCCGTTGGTTTGGGGATGGTATCCAGAGGAAAGGCTTACGGTTACTCCTAGGAGTTTGAAGAAGGCCTGCCACACTCTGGGGACCACGGTCAGACACAATGTCCTCTGGGATGCCGAAGTTTCTGAACACCTGTTGGAACAGTGCCTCGGCGGCTTCGAACGCTGTAGGCAGTCCTGGAAGTGGTATCAGTTTGCAGGCCTTGGAGAAACGATCCACAATGACGAAGATGCAGGTGTAATTCCTAGATTTGGGAAGATCTGTCATGAAATCTATTCCGATGTGTGACCAGGGTCGATGAGGAATCGGGAGAGAAACCAGTTTACCTTCAGGAAGCTTTCTCGGGGTGTTGACAAACGGCGCAGACTGAGCAACCCTTGACGTACAGGGAGACATCCTGAGGCATGGAGGGACACCAGTAGCGCTGATGTAGGAGCGAGATGGTACGCCGTCTACCTGGGTGTCCAGAGCCTGGAGATATGTGAGCTGAGTCCAGAAGGGTCAAACTATGAGAAGGTGGAACGTAGGTGAGCCCTTCTGGACCTCCCGGCGGAGCAGGGTTGGCATGATTCTCCAGAGAGATTTATTCGTGAAGCTTCGACGTAATGGGACTGACGATCATGGCTGGAGGGAGAATAGGTTCAGGGTGAGTTTCTTCCAGAGTTGTTTGGAGACGAGAAAGGGCATCCACTTCACGGTTCTTAACTCCAGGGCGATAGGTCACGGTGATGTCGAATCAGGTGAAGAATAATGCCCATCGAGCCTGGCGTGGATTCAGTCTCTTAGCCTCTCTAAGATATTCCAGATTGCGGTGGTCGGTAATTACCTCAAACTTGTGAACAGCTCCCTCCAGCCAATGTATCCATTCTTCTAAGGCTAATTTGATAGCGAGCAGTTCTCTGTTACCGATGTCGTAATTCTGCTCCGCCTGGGACAGCTTCTTAGAGTAGAAGACACATGGATGGAGTTTAGGAGGGTCACCCTGCCGCTGGGAAAGGACCGCTCCTACCCCAGTAGACGAGGCATCTACTTCGATGAGGAAGGGAAGATCTGGGTTCGGATGGACCAGGATCGGAGAGGTCAGAAAGGCTTCCTTAAGGCGATGGAAGGATTCAGAGGCTTCAGGGGTAAAGGACAGAGACTTAGGCCGGCCTTTGAGGGTAGAAGTCATAGGTGAACTGATGAGGCTGTAGTTGTTGATGAACCTTCTGTAGAAGTTAGCAAATCCTAGGAAACGTTGAAGTTCCTTTACGGTTTTGGGCTCAGGCCAGTTCCAGATAGTGCCCACTTTCCTCTGATCCATTTGTATGCTGTGTTGGTCGATCACATATCCCAGGAATTGGACTGAGGTGGTGTGGAACTCGCATTTCTCGAGTTTGAGATACAGCTGATGAAGGCAGAGCTTCTCTAGGACCTGTGTAACGTGGTGTTGGTGTTCCGAGAGGTTCCGGGAGTAAATGAGGATGTCATTGATGTAAACCACCACAAATCGATTGAGGAATTCTCTGAAAACTTCATTCATGTAGCCCTAAAACACAGCAGGAGAGTTGGACAGGCCATAAGGCATAACCCGGTATTCGTAATGACCTGAGGGTGCGATGAAGGCCGTCTTCCACTCGTTACCTCGACGGATACGGATCAGATTATAGGCGCTACGCAGGTCCAGCTTCGAGAATATGCGAGCACCCCTCAGTTGTTACAGAGCAGCGGGGACCAGAGGAAGGGGATAACTGAACTTAACTGTCTGAGAGTTGAGATGTCGGTAGTCGATGCACGGCCTCAAGCCTCCGTCCTTCTTGGATACAAATAAGAAGCTTGAAGCGGCAGGGGACGTGGAAGGTCAGATAAACTGTTGTTGCAGGGCTTCTTCGATGTACTCCTCCAGGGCCTTCTGCTCTGGGATGAACAAAGGATGGCCCCAGGTCGATAGCCCAGTCTCATGGCCGGTGAGGTGGTAACTTAGTAGCTAACTTCTTACTGAAAACATCCTGGAACGCTCAGTACTCAGAAGGAACATCTACTTTGTGAATTGTGTCAGGGCTCCCAACAGTGGTGGAGTTGATGGTGAGGTTCTGACGATCCAGGTTTTGTGAAGAGGGATGAACATTCTTAGGAATTTTCTGAACAGAAAAGAGACAGGTTTGAAAGCATTCTTCACTCCATTGGAGTATCTCACCAGAGTTCCAGTCAGTGAGTGGTTGGTGTTGAATCATCCACAGGTGTCCCAGGATGAGATCTGCGGTGGATTCTTACAGCACCAGTAAAAGTGATGTCCTCAGTATGTAGACACCCAATGTGGAGCGTTAGAGTGGGAGAGAAGTGTCGAATGCAACCCCGACCCAGCGGTTTTCCTTGGATTGTGTGGATGCGAAGATCTTGAGAACATCGTTTCTTCGGAGCGTTCAGTTTCTGAAGGAGGTGGGTTGAGATGAAATTCCCCATTGAACCGGAGTCGACAAAGTTTCAATCTTAAGAGGAATTTGGGTAGTACTCACCGCCGGGCGTTGGGGTCGCACAGGACAGAGGTTGATGACATGACCCTTTCCGCCACAGTATAAGCACAGATGGTGTTGAATCCGGTGTTGACGCTCCGCATGAGTCAGATGGTAAGTGTCTAGTTGCATGGGTTCAGGTGCTGGAAGAACGACAGATGGTGCCGTGGGCGGAGGACATGCAGCAGATGGAGAATGAACGCAGGCAGTTAGGCGTTGAGAGACACGGATGTTTTTTTGTATGAAACTCTCCAATCCCATCGAGTCATCATACTCTACCATTAGTTGGCGAATGTTAGCATTGAGACCGTGGCAGAAGGCTGTGAGTAGGGCGGTCTCATTCCAACCACTAGATGCCGCCAGGGTACGAAACTGAAGAGCATAAGAACAGACGGATTGTTTACCTTGATGGAAATTAAACAGTTGATCATGGATGGAGAGTTCAGACGCAGTTTGACCAAACACCTCTTTGAAATGATTGATGAAGTTGGTGAGTGATTTGGTAACTTGGGCGTTAGAATTCCACAGAGATTGTGCCCACTCGAGTGCGTGGCCAGATAGTAGAGAGATCACGAAGGCCACTCTGGCTGAATCGCTGGGGAACTGATGAACTTGCATCTCCAAGTAGAGTGAACATTCCAGGATGAATACGCTGCAGTCCTCCGCCTCACCGGTGAATGTCGCTGGTCGAGCCATGGGACTGGCAGAGGCAGCGGAGGTGACAACGGGTGATGGAAGAAGTGATTGGCGTGCAGCGTGAAGGACATCGGCAGGAATGGCAGGTAGATCGTCGGGAGAAGGTGGTAGTAAAGATAAACGGACAGCGTGGACTAACTCAGCGAACGGATCACGTGGTGGATCCGTTGCGGGCTCCGTAGGGTTCTGCATTTGGTCTGGTCTTCTGTCATGGATAGTGAAGAGTCAGACAGGTGAGTTACAATATAACAGTGATTTATTAGGAACAGAAGCACTGAGGCCAGCAGATGTAATTGGTAAGTTAGAATGCAATGAAGATGTGTCGGATGGAACTTAGCTGATGAATAATTAGAACTGTCCTCTACAGATGGTGGTCGGAACGGGCTGGATGGAAGTCTATGGAGAGAGTCTCTGGAGAACAGATGAAGAACAGGAACGGAGTCGGAGAACGGGCATTGAGGGTAAGTAGTTCAGGTAAGTAGTTCGGGTAAGTAGTTCGGGTAAGTAGTTCGGGTAAGTAGTTCGGGTAAGTAGTTCGGGTAAGTAGTTCAGGTAGAGTCTGCGTGTCTAGGTATAGACGAGACCAGACGAGGATGTGGTGGGGAAGTGAATGTTTTATAGGAAGCATGTGATGAGGCGCAGGTGTTGTGAATCAGTAATCAGGGGAGAGTGAACGAGTGGGCGGAGTGTGCAGGTCTGGTGGAGCCATGACACATATGGTGCATTCAAGTCCTCCTGCGAAGTTTGTTTTACAAGTCCGGAAAACTCAAAGAATGTGCAATATGTGTGTCATTTATGTTTTGTTATTATTATTATTATTATTATTATGCTACCACAGAAAATTATGGGAAATGTAGTTTGGTCACACAAGCTCATAAACTCGCTAAATGAGTAGTGTTTTCTGACAAAATTTATCTCTCTTTTTCATTAACACAAAACATAATCCGCACAAACTACATTGTACTGTCGCCATTCAGAAATAAATTTACCATGATTGAAAAAAAATTGCTTCCGCCATTGCTTCAAACTAGTAATTATGTCTTTGTTATGGCGTTCAAGTGCATTCAATTCGTAAATACAATCTTTCTGACATGACATGAATGCACCAATAGTCAATGTTTTTGCTATCTACTGATACTAGCAGGAAATGGACACAATAATATGTTATGGGCGGAAGGAACATGATTGAGTAGATAGGGTCATTCCTTCTGAGAGTGAGGAAAGTGAGCTTGAGGAGAGTCCACTCCTTCTGCTACTGTCTTCAGGAACTCGTTCCCGGAGAAGGACCAGAAAGCTTAGGAAGAGCCTGGCCCCGGCCCTTAAAAGCAGCCACCTGTGTTCTCGCTCCCCTAAACTTCTCCACCAGCATCTCAACGGCAATTCTGAAAAATCCAGAAGGCAAGACCCTGATGCTCGACAGGTTAAGCCACAAATGCCTCTCCGTCACCACCATAGCTGCCATGGATCGGCCAACTGAATAGGCCACCTGTTTAGTGGCACGGAGGGCCAGGTCTGTGGCTATGTGCAGTTTAGCGACTGCCTAATATAGACTCTCGGGATATAGACTCTCACCCTGGTTGTGGTCTTTGAATAGGTCAGCCTGGTATGCCTGCAGCACTGCCATGGTGTGCAGGGCACCACCACTCTGACATGCCACCATATACACCTTGCCAACCAGCCTAGATGATGTTTGGCATGGCTTGGATGGCAAAATGGGAGCCTTCAGTGACAAGGATGTCCCCGGGGAGAGATAGCTTGCCAAATTCTCTTCAACCTGAGACATTTATCCACAACCCTGCTCACACATCCCCTCGATATTTGTGTAACTGCAATTCGAAGGGACTATGCAAGCAGAGTAAGGGTGCTTCCATGAACCTGTCATCTCGGTGTGCAGGTCCTGAAAGGGAAGGCTCACTGGAGAATTATGACCCGGCATATATCTCTTATCTGATCGGGCATGGGCGATCTCGCAATCATAAGCTGTGATGTCTGATACTGACTAATGACTCGCTGAAACTAAACACAAAAATATGCATGCCAGGCCAGTATTTGGCCATTTCACTTTGTAAAGAATCACTTTGTAAAGAAACACATGCTTATAGACTGAACGTGTAATACGCATGACATTGATGTCACCGTTTTCACAAATGTGCATTTTTGTAGTTTATCCATCAACAGGACATTTAATGAACACAACACCGCATTCCACAGTTCAGAGAAATTCCCCGTCAAACCATTAGTAAGTCATAAAACGCATTCATGGTGCCGAGATGGCTACATGAGACGTACATTATGCTATACATGCAAGAACCAGGAGAACGGGGCGTAGGACCCGCCCAATACAAATGATTGGCTGACACACTCGGAAGGACGGGTCGGTAGGACACGCTTATAACCCAATGACAAGCAGCTCTGTGTTGCTTTTTTGCCTTGCTTTTGCAGTGACTTTTGCTCTTGCTTTGATTCGTGCGGACTTTGCTTCCACCTTGCACGTTTACATGCTCTTCAAACCACCAAGAGCTCACTCAAAACTCATCGACTCTTCCATATGAGCCTTCATTGAACCGTCAAAGAAAACCCTCTCAGAGTCTTGGTTCCAGCAGCTCATCCAGACTCAGAGGAAACTCCATTGCATAGCAACCTGCAATCCAGGAAAACAGCACACAAAGCGCCACCCGGCAAAGCCAACCAACCATTCACCATCGAGTGCTGACCCTCGGAATGCATCATCGACCGACTGCCAGCCAATCAGCGCCGAAGAGATTCCCTCCAGCAACTTCGTCACGGAAGGGAACGCAAACACACACAGGAGCATCCAAACGCAAGTACACAATCTCCTAATTTTTGCTGAACTGGTGGATATCTTATTAAGAAAACAAACTAAGGTTGAATTGCTAGTATATTGATTCTCTCAGGTTGCGGTCAAGAAATAGTCTGTAACACTAGACATTTGGGACTCCAATCATACCTCGTTAATAACATCACCTTTTTTCTGTCACTGTTTGAATGAATGTGTGGCAAGAGGGGTGTGGTTCAGCGAGGTCTGTGACAGGAGAGAGGATCGGGAGACAGGTGCAGCGTGAGTGGGTTAAGTGTGAATGACAAACACCTGTGTCTTATTTCAGTAATTGGCGTGGGGAGACCGATAAAAGCCATGAGGAGACGGGTTGCAAAAATAGAGAGACCAGTGGAGACCTGTGGGTGATCAGAGAAAGAGCTGTGAACAACGGAAAGAGTTAAAAGAGTGAAAAGAGAACGCCGAGAGCGGAGAGTGCAAAGAACGACTTGAGTGACAGCTGATTCTAGTGGACTGAGTTTGATTACATAGCGCTGTGTGCGCGACTTTGTTTTTGGTCTGTTTATTTCGTGTTTCAATAAACACCCACAGTCTCCACAAGCCGACCCTGTCCTCTTCCTTCCCTGTATCTTGAACATTGTTACAGAATGTTTGTGTGTTTTCGTTAGATTAGTTTGTGTGTATTAGAGTGGTTAAATAAAGTCTTGGTTGATTTTACATACAAGTGTCTTGTGCTGTGTGCTTACAAGTTACTGCCTTAAACTGTAAATTTTGTTACCTTGCTCATAATCAGTGATCATAATTTTATGATATTATTACCGTAGGCCACGGGATAATATTCTGTCCAGAATTGATAAAATACCCTAGTCTCAACATATCGGTGGACGAATAGTTGATAAACTGTTAAATATTAACTTTGAATCATTTGCATATTAATTCGGTTCTTATTCACTGTAATTCAATCACGTTGTGAGTTATATTGATCCTAGTTCCCTTGCAACAGAGACGATTATCATATAATTTTCAAAAACATGCACTTTGAAACCGTTTTCAAAAGTTTACTTTTTCAAACCCCCAAAAAGATGATGTTCTTATTGTGTAAATAAACGGCCAAAACAAATTTAAGTTTTTAGTTGAAAATGGTGTTGTGTAAACGGCCCCTTAATTTGAATCTTAAAAAAAAGACCTAGAGACCCCTGCATTCATTGTATTGCACCCTGCCCTGCTGTTTTTAGAATGAGAACATGTCCTTTATGGATGGCCCCTTAGAAGGCAGCTGCCTATATAAACAGTAGACAGCTAGGTTTGTCACTATGGTTTTAAACAGAGCTTTGAATATGAATGAAAATATCTTCCATGTACATTTCCATCTTGGGAATGAAACCCTGATTTCATGTGTGTTTGATTCTGACCCTCATCACTGCAGCCAGGCCCCATGCAGGGCTCAAAGTCTTGTGTATGTGGACAGGGCACGCTGAGATCCAGCTGTGCCTTCAGCATTCTCTGCCTCATCCTCTTCCCCTTCTCACACGTTGAGGAGCTGCACGCAGACCATGGAGACCAGTTGGAGTAGATACATGTCTCTGGAGTGTCATCTGACAAAAGAGAAAAAATAAAAGTAGTGAGAGGATGAAAAGTTTAATAAGAAGTACATTTTAGTTTGTTAGCTAAAAGAGTGCCCATGAGACAGAAAATAATCACTAATGGGATCTTCAAAAAATATTTTCTTTTGCTTTTACTAAACTTCAGTGAGATTAAATGGAGAAAAAAAAAAGTTGCTTGAATTTATTCATGCTTCTACAGATAAAAAGACCACAACAATCTCACATGTGTGTCTCCTCTGGAGTTTCAGAGTTGAAAAGTGTTAACTGGGATCTGCCGAGATGCTAAAGTCTACAATAAAAAATTAGAGACTTAAATATTAAGTTTTTAATTGTCACGTGTGGTTGCAGGAAGGCAGACAGAAATTTCTAACATGAAGGTTTAATGGTAATAATATAAAGGATAGCAGGACAGGCAGCAACACACACTATACACAACGTAGATCGGACAAAGATTGACTGAACAGACGGAACTTAAATGCAAACACAGATGACAATAAATGCAAATACTAACGACATAGTATTTTGTTGCATTGGTTGGAAAAAGTGGTGGGTATTCAAGGTGTCGCCTTGCAATGGTTGGCCTCTTATCTTAAAGACAGAACCTTCTCAGTAGACATGGGGAAGTCTTCTTCGTCATCAGTTCCCCTATTATGTGGTGTGCCACAAGGGTCCATTTTAGGCCCGCTCCTCTTTTCACTTTAGATGCTGCCATTGGGTGCCATTTTTGAGAAACATAGGATATCCTACCACTGCTATGCTGACGATACACAGTTTTATCTACTGGCAAAAACTGACAGTTCTTATCCCTTGGACGTACTGTGTGACTGTTTTGAGGAGATCAAATGTTGGATGGCAAATCATTTTCTGCAATTAAATGAAAGCAAGAGCGAAATTTTGATTTTAGGCCCATCTAGGACCTCATCTCCTTTTAATTTAGGTTCTATCCCCGTCAGTGTTCAACCTCATGTAAGGAATCTTGATGTTACATTGGGGATATTCAAATTAATTAACCAATCATACCATTGATCAGCTCTACCAAACTTGGATGTCTTTTTTCCAGTAATAAACAAACATTAAGTTGTTTTGATTGATACTGTGAAGCAGCTTTGATACAATCTGTATTGTGAAAAGCGCTATATAAATATATTTGACTTGACTTGACTTGACTTGACATTGGATTCGGCACTAAATTTTGAAAAACAAATCAGTTCAGGGGTAAAGGGCAGTTTCTTTCATTTGAGATCGATTGCGAAAGTAAAAAAGTTTTTGTCTCCAAAAGATTTAGACTGTAATCCACGCCTTCATTACATCACGTCTGGAATACTGTAATTCCCTGTACTGTGGCCTGCCTCAAACTACAATCTCTCGCCTGCAAATTGTCCAAAATGCTGCAGCGAGACTTCTTACCGGTACAAAAAAAAGAGATCACATTTCTCCTATTTTAGCGATTTTACATTGGCTTACTGTTAAGTTCAGAACCGATTTTAAAATTGCTGTTTTTGTGTACAAGGCACTATCTGGTGTTGTACCAAAATACATAGTGACCTTCTGATTCCGTACACTCCCAAAAGAACTCTTAGGTCTTGTAATCAGTTGCTTTTAACTGTCCCACATTTGTGTTGTACCACTAAGGGTGGTCGGGCCTTCTCTGCTGCAGCACCTAAACAATGGACCAGACTGCCCTTTGCTATGAGGTCTGCTCCTTCATTAGCCAGTTTTAAATTGTCTCTTAAAACTTATCTATTCTCTCTGGCTTTCGATTATATCGCTATTGATATATTTTATATATTTACTATTTACTATACAGATGACGACGATTAACTGAACACAGGTGATAAAGATGAACTGATAACGACAATGAAGATGACACGTGACGTGTCAGGCAGACAAGTCCAATGAAAACAAACTAAAAACACAACTGTGACAGAACTCCCGTCCTCGCGCAGTAAAGATAGAGATGAAGGTGGGGGTTTGGGAGGAGGAAAAAACACACACTATACACAACATAGATCAGACAAAGATTGACTGAACAGACGGAGCTTAAATGCAAACACAGATGACAATGATTAACTGAACACAGGTGATACAGATGAACTGATAATGACAATGAAAATGACATGTGACATGTAGAAGATTTTATTATTTAGAAAATAAGTAATTTAGCTATATATTAGTACACTATTATTTCCTCTGTGTGTGACTTTGGTTTGACTTTTGGAAACCTGAAGAAAGGCATGGAATGTTGCCATTCTATTCTAAGAAGTCACATGGTACAAGACCCCAAAAATAATCTATAGGGTGTGTTACCATCTTTGGAAAAGGATGTATGAATATATGTGTGAAGCTGGGTGTGAAGCTCCAATGATCGGGAGTGATCTCCTGCGGTAGATGCTTGGCTTTGTTGTAAAATAAAGTCTAATATTTCTGGCATCAAAGATCTCTGAGAAGTGATTTCACAAAAGAAAAGAAACCACAACACAGGCAGACAAGTCCACTGAAAACAAACTAAACAAAACACAACTGTGACATTAACATTACATTCTCCCAAGACCATATTACCTGAGATAACCGCTGATGTAAGATGAAGTCAAGATGAGGCCCGCTTCAACATATGGTTTTGTTGATTGCCACAAAAAAAGATGTTGGCTTTCATTTACTTGGCTCTGCATCAAGTCAAGTCAAGTCAAGTCAAATATATTTATATAGCGCTTTTCACAATACAGATTGTATCAAAGCTGCTTCACAGTATCAATCAAAACAACTAAACAATGTTTGTTTATTACTGGAAAATAGACATCCAAGTTTGGTAGAGCTGATCAATGGTATGATTGGTTAATTAATTTGAATATTCCCAACTGAGCAAGCCAAAGGAACAGAAGCAAGGAACCGAAAAACTCCATCCAGTGACCTAATGGTGTCCTAACACCCCATCAGATGACCCAATGGAGAAAAAAAAACCTTGGGAGAACCCAGGCTCAGTCGGGGGCCAGTTCTCCTCTGGCGTTTATGAAATAGAGGCCGAATTTACAGTAACTGTAAGATAAAAAATGTATATGAATGCCTGGCTAAATAGATGCGTCTTCAGTCTAGTTTTAAATTGGGAGAGCGAGTCTGAGCTACGAACAATATCAGGAAGGCTATTCCAGAGCTTCGGAGCTAAATGTGAAAATGCTCTGCCTCCTTTGGTGGATCTGGATATCCTAGGAATGACCAGAAGCTTCGAATTTAGTGATCTTAAAGAGCGCGATGGAATGTAAGGCGATAGAAGATCCGTTAAATAGACTGGAGCTAAACCATTTAGAGCTTTATAAGTCAAAAGCAATACCTTGTATTTAATACGGAACTTTATAGGTAACCAATGAAGTGATGATAAAATCGGTGTTATATGATCATATTTTCTCGATCTAGTAAGAACTCTAGCGGCTGCATTTTGGACTAACTGTAGCTTGTTTATTGAAGATGCAGGACAACCAGCTAATAAAGCATTACAGTAATCTAGTCTCGAGGTCATGAATGCATGAACTAACTTTTCTGCATCAGAGACTGATAGCATATTACGTAGCTTAGCAATGTTTCTAAGGTGGAAAAAGGCAGTTTTTGTAACATATGAAATATGCTTTTCAAAAGGCAGGTTGCAGTCTAATGTAACACCCAGGTCTTTTACTGTAGCGGATAAAGTAACAGGGCATCCTACTATGTTAAAGTCGTGCTGTGAAAGGTTTTGTGGACGGTTTTTAGAACCGTTTATGCAGGACAACCAGCTAATAAAGCATTACAGTAATCTAGTCTCGAGGTCATGAATGCATGAACTAACTTTTCTGCATCAGAGACTGATAGCATATTACGTAGCTTAGCAATGTTTCTAAGGTGGAAAAAGGCAGTTTTTGTAACATATGAAATATGCTTTTCAAAAGACAGGTTGCAGTCTAATGTAACACCCAGGTCTTTTACTGTAGCGGATAAAGTAACAGGGCATCCTACTATGTTAAAGTCGTGCTGTGAAAGGTTTTGTGGACGGTTTTTAGAACCGATAAGTATTACCTCTGTCTTGTCTGGATTTAATAAAAGAAAATTACGCGTCATCCAATCTTTTATATCTTTAACACAATCTGTCAATTTGGATAAATTAGCGTATTCATCTGGCCGTGATGAAATATATATTTGAGTGTCATCAGCATAACAATGGAAACTAATTCCATGTTTCCTTAGAATATTACCAAGTGGCAGCATATATATTGAGAATAATAAAGGGCCTAGCACAGATCCCTGCGGCACTCCATAGTTTGCCGAAGTTATAATCGATTTTTCTCCATTTAAGTAGACGAAATGGAAGCGGTCAGATAAGTATGACCTGAACCAGTTTAATGCTTGTCCTTGAACACCAGTGTAATTTTGTAGTCGATCTAAGAGTATTGTGTGATCTATAGTATCGAACGCAGCACTAAGATCAAGTAAAACTAGTACTGAGATACAGCCTTGGTCCGAAGCTAGAAGTAAATCATTTGTGATTCTAACAAGCGCAGTTTCAGTGCTATGATGTGGCCTGAATCCAGACTGAAACTTTTCATAGATGTCGTTTTCTTGCAAGAAAGAGCCGAGTTGAGCGGACACAACTTTTTCTAATATTTTTGACATAAATGGAAGATTCAAAATGGGTCTGTAATTTGCTAGGTTATTTGGATCTAATTGTGGTTTCTTAATAAGAGGTTTTATAACTGCCAGCTTGAACGTTCTTGGAACATGACCTAAAGATAAAGATGAGTTAATAATATTGAGATGAGGCTCTTCCACTATAGGTAACACTTCTTTCAGTAGTTCAGTTGGTATAGGATCTAATAAACATGTTGTTATTTTAGATGAAGTGTTAAGTTTATTTAACTCTTTTTGTTCTATGGTTGTAAAGCATTGTAATTGTTCTTGCGGGGTGATAATTGCGGCCGAATTATAAGGTGCGAGCAAAGATCGAACGTTTACGATTTTGATTCTGATGCTTTCAATTTTCTCGGTGAAGAAGTTCATGAAATCATTACTACTAAACTGTAACGAGGTATTTTGTTCAGACGACGTCTGTTTATTTGTTAGTCTAGCCACGGCATTAAATAAAAACCTTGGATTATTTCGGTTGTTTTCTATTAATTTGCTGAGGTGCTCAGCCCTGGCCGTTTTAAGTGCCTTTTTATAAAGTGACATACTGTCTTTCCACGCGATTCTAAAGACCTCTAAATTAGTTTTTTTCCATTTACGCTCTAAATTACGGGTTTCTCTCTTTAAAACATACGTAGTATTATTGTACCATGGTGCTATACTTTTTTCTCTGACCTTTTTTAATCTAATGGGTGCAACAATATCCAATCTTCTAGAGAGAATGGTGCTCATAGTGCTAGTTAGTACGTCTAATTCATCTGTTTGTTTGGGTTCAGGCAGCAGCTGAGACAGATCAGATAAGCTATTTGAGAAATGTAGCTGATCAGTAGCTCATCAGTAGCTGATGCTATGAGAACACCCTCCATGTGTGTCAACCTGTCATTTCGCCTTTGTCTGAATTGATTCAGAACAGGGCGAGACATTTCGGTAGGTCTGTTTGCAGGCTTATGGGTCTCATGGCAGCAGCTTCACCAGTGGATGTGCTTTATATGAAACCATTTTAATGGTGGATTAACAAGTGAGGACTTTGTCCCTGTTGGCTTCCTCACCACACAATAAGTGTTATGAGCAAATGTTATCAGTTACATTGGAAATAATGGCAGTCCTTTGGTCAAAGCAGCTTATGAAGGTCCCCCAGTCTAAGGAGTCTGGGAGGATGATATCTTTGCGTGTCACATAAATTACCTGAAAATTATGATGTTTTTTTCTTGTTTTGAGCAATTTCGTTCCAGACATTCAGGACTGTCAAATGGTCATCAGGTGGATTTGGTGCATTCTTTTTTAGGTGCAGAAAAAAGTTTATGTCTCCAAGGAAAGTGCATATCTCAGATTGGTTAATATATGGGAACAGATCTTCTCTCAAGACATGTGTTAATGCCTGGAGAATAGCGGTTGCATCCTCGAACCATGGGTCTGATTTGGATAAGGTTCAGCAGGGCAGAGGTGAGTCTGATTCCCTGCGTGTATGCTTTCTCGCAGATAAGTCTGCTTCCAGTGGTTCTTACAAGAGTGCAGGAAGACATAGTGGATTTTCTTCTGGTGGAACTTTCTGATTAGTTCTAGTGTTTTGTCCGAAATTACGGACACCATTTTAAATGCAAGAGCCCCCTCAACTGCAAAGTCACACTTGGAGAGTGTTCCCATAAATGTCATTATATACTCCATATACTCAGGGAACCAATTTACATACACTCACCTAAAGGATTATTAGGAACACCATACAAATACTGTGTTTGACCCCCTTTCGCCTTCAGAACTGCCTTAATTCTATGTGGCATTGATTCAACAAGGTGATGAAAGCATTCTTTAGAAATGTTGGCCCATATTGATAGGATAGCATCTTGCAGTTGATGGAGATTTGTGGGATGCACATCCAGGGCACGAAGCTCCCGTTCCACCACATCCCAAAGATGCTCTATTGGGTTGAGATCTGGTGACTGTGGGGGCCATTTTAGTACAGTGAACTCATTGTCATGTTCAAGAAACCAATTTGAAATGATTCGAGCTTTGTGACATGGTGCATTATCCTGCTGGAAGTAGCCATCAGAGGATTCATCAGAGGATGGGTACATGGTGGCCATAAAGGGATGGACATGGTCAGAAACAATGCTCAGGTAGGCCGTGGCATTTAAACGATGCCCAATTGGCACTAAGGGGCCTAAAGTGTGCCAAGAAAACATCCCCCACACCATGTTACAGTGGTAACAAGGCATGATAGATCCATGTTCTCATTCTGTTTACGCCAAATTCTTACTCTACCATCTGAATGTCTCAACAGAAATCGAGACTCATCAGACCAGGCAACATTTTTCCAGTCTTCAACTGTCCAATTTTGGTGAGCTCTTGCAAATTGTAGCCTCGTTTTCCTATTTGTAGTGGAGATGAGTGGTACCCGGTGGGGTCTTCTGCTGTTGTAGCCCATCCGCCTCAAGGTTGTGCGTGTTTGTTTTATTTATTTATTTTCTTTAGCACTGCTCTTGTTCCTCATTTTGTAATCGTTAATCTTTTATGTTGTATATAATTTGTAAATAGATGTTCATTGTCTTGGAAGTATATTTGGTTCACTGTGTATTATATTATTGGGTGTTTTGTTACATCAAAAGCAAGTACTTACAATAAAAGCAAGTACAAATTCAGTTTTAATTTCACACATATTTCCTCAATTGAGTAAAGTATCTTATTTTTAACAACATTCTATTGGATCTATTCTCTTTTTCTTTTGTGTGTGTTACGTCCCATAACCTCTAGATGTCAAGTATATATGTGGACGTAACAGTAAGAGACATTATTAAAGGAAATAATTTTATGTAAGACCGATCGATTAGAGAATAATGTCTGTTCCCAGCTCTTAGGTCTTACATTTTATGTCGAATTGGAGGAAAGAAAACAAGTATTCTTGTGGCTTTAAAATTAAACTATCTTCCAAAGTGATATAGAACTACATCCTGACCGCTAATGTCTAAATTATCTGTGCTAGAATTGAGGGTGGCTGAAGAAGAAACATGAAACAAGAAAATCCATAGCTCTAAACAGTTTTACAAAATTATGCAAACGTGTTGAAGTGATGTCAGGCTACGAAAAAAAAAAAAAAAAAAAAAAAAAGATTATTATAAAGTATAGAAGTGATAAGGGTCTTTTCATTTAAAGGCACATATAACTTTTTTTGTCAAGAAGCTCTACTGGATAGGCTTACTGCATGTCAACAGCTGTATCCTGTTACTATTGTTATTTCTCCAAAGGAATTTTAGAAGAAATTTCAGAGACAAAGTTGAGATTTAATTAAAAGATTGAATAAAATAACTATGAGAGTTTCGGTAACACTCGTTTCATGTCAAAAAGATGCTGTTCCCTTTCGTAGTCACTCCGAGTTACGTCGGATGACGGAGAATGGGGGTTTAGCCTAGAAAGCCAATCATCTTCGAGTATTACAAAACGAGCCTATGGCAATGAAATGCCATGGGTCTGCGGAATTTGCATAGCGTATCTCCGCCCCACCGCGTGGGTATAAAAGGAGAGACGCCGGCAAAGGCAGATCATGTTTTCGCTTCGGAGCCAAGAAACTTCTCTTCACTCCACAAGCCAAATCCTGAGTTTCAGTGACTTCTCTTCGAGACGAGCGAGCTCCCCGGTGTTGGTGTGACGGCGGTACCCAGCGAGTTCACATTGCCTGCGGTCTGTGCAGTGATCTGCCAGTCGGTGTGTTTCTCCCTGGTCGCCTCAGCATCGCTGAGCTTTTTTCCTCTCTAAAAGAGCTGCACGTGGCACGTCTTTTTAAAGATGTCTCGCCCGTGTTCTTCTGGGTGCGGTTCATTCCTGTCTTCCTTTGATGGGCACAATCGCTGCTTTGCGTGTCTGGGCTTAGAGCATGCTAAAGCAGCACTTGTGGATGACTCATGTTCCTTCTGTGGGAACATGACCATTGCAACACTGAGGTCGAGACTCAATGATCTCACTCGAGAGAGAGTCCCCTCATCCACACCCCGATCTACACCCTCCTCGAGAGGTGGTACTTCGGCTGGTGGACAGGGTGACTTGAGGGTTACGGTGTGGAACAACCCGACGATGCGTCCTCGGACCACACCCCCCTCTGCAGTGTTGCAACCCGCGAGCGCCGCGGTGATTCTACCGGGTCCATCTACTGATGCCCCGTGTGTTTCATTCGGCGCTCCAGAGGATGACTCGATGTCGATCACGGCATCACAAGGTGGGCAAGAGTCATCGGGAAGTGACGATGCGGCTGCGTTGCCTCCTTCTGGAGTTCCAGCGTTGCCAGTATCAGATCCCGAGTTGACTGCCATGCTCTCCCTGGATGATTGGTTTTTGGGCGCGGCTGCCGCCTCTCGGCCTCAGCCAACCCCAATACCTTTCTTCCCGGAAGTGCATGAGGAGCTGACGAAGTCATGGCAGGCTCCCTTGAACTCCCGTGCACGTTCGTCGGCTTTCTCCGCCTTTCCCCCCCTCGATGGGGCGGTCGCCCATGGGTACACTGGGGTTCCCCCGGTTGAACGCTCTGTTGCGATGCAACTGTGTCCTCAGAGTGCTTCATATCGTGGTAATCCTAAGCACCCGTCCAAGGCCTGTAGGCTTTCGTCCTCCCTTGTGGCGAAGTCTTACAAGGCTGCAGGACAGGCGGCCGCCGCTCTGCATGCGATGAGCACCTTACAGGTCTACCAGGCCCAGCTGCTCAGAGATATGCACGAGGGTGGGACTGACCCAGGGCTCTTTGATGAGCTGCGTGCCGCCACTGACCTCGCTCTCCGAGCGACGAAAGAGGCCTCACGCTCCCTGGGTCAGGTGATGGCCACTTCGGTGGTCCAGGAGCGTCACCTGTGGCTGAACCTGGCTGATATGCGGGACGCCGAGCGCTCTCGTCTGCTCGACGCCCCCATATCCCAGGCCGGCCTCTTCGGCGGAGCAGTCGAGGACTTTGCCCAGCAGTTCTCGACCGCACAGAAGCAGTCTGAGGCTATCAAGCATATTCTGCCCCGACGGCCCGCTGCTGCCTCCACCCAGCCGTTGGTTC
Source organism: Gila orcuttii (assembly GCA_026230005.1). NCBI lineage: Eukaryota > Metazoa > Chordata > Actinopteri > Cypriniformes > Leuciscidae > Gila > Gila orcuttii. The sequence continues at coordinate 42,370,919 of JAPDVR010000005.1, forward strand.
AGAAGCCTCAGCCTGCTCGCCGCCGAGGGCGCCCTCCTGTCGCTCCCTCCCCTCCCGCACGGCCCCAGCAGCAGCCTTCACCCAGGCCACGTCGTGGAGGAGGCCGCAGGAAGGCGCCCCAGCCCTCTCCAGCCCCGCGCCCCGCTAAACGCCATGCTAAGCGGCGCTCCTGAGACGGGCTGCTCAGTGATGGTTCCGGTTCTTCCCCAGGAGGTGGTTGCAGGCCCCCTCCTTCCCCCGGCGGAGGGCCGGGGGAGAATCTTTTGTTTTCCCGCTGCTCACCCACGGGTGGGCAGTACCCTAAATCTGTTAAAGAAAGAACCGACACTTCCATCACTGAGCACACAGAGCCGGGTGACAGTATGCGACGCCCCCGGGCCTCGCTGCTCTCATCCCCCTCTGTCACAGAGTTCTCGGACCGCAGTGTGCGCCGCCTCCGGGCCTCGCCACTCCTGTCCCCCTCTGTCGCCAGCCCCCTGGCAGAGCAGACCCCCGTGGAACGCTGGTCCTTCCCTGGTCTCCTCTGTCAGGGCGCGGAGCCTGACCACGCCCCCGCACAGGGCCGCTATGCCACCCTCTCCGGTGCTGGTCACTCCGCTTCGCTGCCCCTCCGGGGGGACGTCTGTCGTTCGCATGACCCCGCTGGTTCAGTTTCTGGCAGCTTGGTTAGAGCTCTCCAACCTGTCCCACTGGGTCGCCCGAACGATCAGGCGCGGCTATGCGATTCAGTTCGCTCGGTCTCCTCCCCGCTTCAGGGGAGTCCGCTTCACTGTGGTCGGTGGCAATGCCCCCATCATGCGAGCGGAGGTTGCCACCCTGCTGGCGAAGGGTGCAATCGAGACTGTCCCTCCAGCCGAGATGAGGTCGGGGTTTTACAGCCCGTACTTCATCGTCCCCAAGAAAACCGGTGGGTTACAGCCGATCCTGGACCTGCGCGTCCTGAACCGCTCCCTTCACAGGCTGCCGTTCAGGATGCTCACGGCCAAACGCATTTTCGAGTGTGTGCGGTCACAGGATTGGTTTGCAGCGATAGACCTGAAGGACGCCTACTTTCATGTCTCCATTTTACCTCGACACAGACCGTTTCTCCGGTTTGCTTTCGAGGGGCAGGCATATCAGTACGCGGTTCTCCCATTTGGGTTGGCTCTGTCTCCTCGCGTCTTCACGAAGGTCGTCGAGGCAGCCCTTGTTCCCCTACGCGAACACGGGGTTCGCATCCTGAACTATCTCGACGACTGGCTGATCCTAGCCCACTCTCGAGCTCAGGTTTGCGAACACAGAGACCTTGTGCTCCGGCACCTAGCCCGTCTGGGCCTTCGGGTCAACTGGGAGAAGAGCAAACTCAGCCCCGTGCAGAGGATCTCTTTTCTCGGTATGGAGATCGACTCGGTCGCCATGTCCGCGCAGCTTACGAGCGAGCGCGCACACTCACTGCTGACTTGTCTTCGTCAGTTCGAGGGCAAGAGTGCGGTCCCACTGAAATTATTTCAGAGGCTCCTGGGGCATATGGCATCTGCAGCCGCGGCAACGCCGCTTGGATTGCTTCATATGAGACCGCTTCAGCTGTGGCTTCGCGATCGAGTCCCGAGGTGGGCATGGCATCACGGCACGCTCCGAGTCCCAGTGACTCCGACCTGCCGTCAGTTCTTCACCCCGTGGAGGAACCTCAGTTTTCTACGGGCCGGAGTTCCCCTAGAACGAGTTTCCAGGCATGTTGTCGTCTCCACAGATGCCTCTTCCACGGGCTGGGGTGCCATGTGCAACGGACATGCTGCCGCGGGCTCCTGGACAGGACCCCAGCGTCTTCTGCATGTCAATTGCCTCGAGTTGCTGGCAGTACGCCTTGCCCTGCACCGTTTCCACACGTTGCTCAAGGGTCAACACGTACTAGTCCGTTCAGACAATACCGCAACAGTAGCGTACATCAACCGCCAAGGTGGTCTACGCTCCTGCCATATGTCGCAGCTCGCTCGCCACCTCCTCTTATGGAGTCAGAGGCACCTGAGGTCCCTTCGTGCTATCTACATTCCGGGCGTTCGGAACCTTGCAGCCGACGAGCTGTCTCGGTTCCGTCCTATCCCCGGCGAATGGCGACTCCATCCCCAGTCGGTCCAGCTGATTTGGGACCAGTTCGGGGACGCACAGATAGACCTGTTTGCCTCCCACGACTCATCCCATTGCGCCCTGTATTACTCCCTGTCCGAGGGCACGCTCGGCACGGATGCACTGGCGCACAGCTGGCCGCGGGGCCTACGCAAATATGCGTTTCCCCCAGTGAGCCTTCTCGCACGGACTCTGTGCAAGATCAAGGAGGACGGGGAGCAGGTCACTTTGGTTGCGCCGTACTGGCCCACCAGGACCTGGTTCTCCGAACTAGTACTCCTCGCGACAGCACCTCCTTGGCCAATTCCTCTGAGAGAGGACCTCCTCTCTCAGAGACGGGGCACCCTTTGGCACCCTCGTCCCGATCTCTGGAGGCTCCACGTGTGGCTCCTGGACGGGACGAGGCAGGTTTGAGTACCCTGCCACCTGCGGTGGCGGCTACCATCACTTCCGCTAGAGCTTCGTCCACGAGACATCTCTATGCGTTGAAGTGGAACCTCTTCGTCAACTGGTGCTCTTCTCGCCGAGAAGACCCCAGGAGATGCTTGATCAGTGTCGTGCTTTCCTTCCTGCAAGACGGGCTGGAGCGAAGGCTGTCTCCCTCCACCCTGAAGGTGTATGTGGCCGCTATCGCTGCATATCACGAAGCAGTTGATGGTAAGTCTCTGGGAAGGCACGACCTGATCATCAGGTTCCTGAGAGGAGCGAGGAGACTGAATCCTCCTCGCCCTCCTCTCGTTCCCTCTTGGGACCTCTCAGTGGTGTTAAATGCCCTGCAGAGGGCTCCCTTTGAGCCTCTGCAATCAGTGGAGCTTAAGTTCCTGTCTTTGAAGACAGCGCTCCTGGTTGCACTGGCCTCCATTAAGAGGGTAGGGGACCTGCACGCATTCTCCGTTGACAAAGCGTGCCTGGAATTCGGGCCGGCTTACTCTCACGTGATCCTGAGACCCCGGCCTGGATGTGTGCCCAAGGTTCCTACCACTCCCTTCCGGGACCAGGTGGTGAACCTGCAAGCGCTGCCCCTGGAGGAGGCAGACCCAGCCTTGGCACTGCTCTGTCCAGTACGCGCTCTCCGCGCTTACGTAGACAGGACGCGGTGTTTCAGGACCTCAGACCAGCTCTTTGTCTGTTATGGTGGGAGACTGAAGGGAAAGGCTCTCTCGAAGCAGAGGTTGTCTCACTGGTTAGTGGACGCCATTGCTTTGGCTTACCAACAGCAAGGCCGACTGTGCCCCCTTGGTGTGACAGCCCACTCCACCCGGAGTGTGGCTTCCTCTTGGGCTCTTGGCAGACATCTGTAGAGCTGCAGGCTGGGCGACACCGAACACATTCGCCAGATTCTATAATCTCCGAGTTGAGCCAGTGTCCTCTCATGTACTCGCTTCAACCAGCTAGTATTGGACCCGCTCAGGTGTCTTCGCTTGCTCGTCATTCCACTCCACGGATACGTGCGATTATCTCCACAGGTGAGCCTTCACCCTTTGAAGCCCCGAGTTCCTCCAGCACTGTTGACGCTGGCGCCAGTATCTATTGCCTGTGCGTCGGCTAGGTGCCTCCGTGTGCATGGTTCCTCCCTGAGTAACCCCCACATGTGTATGTCCACTGTAAGCCTCTTTGAGCATGTGTCTTTCCCTCGGCAAGCCACCTTGCCACCCCTGGAGTTGAAAGTTGCCACCCCACGGGCTGGTTACTCCAGTGTTCCTCCATATGAAGCCTTCCGGCCAAATGTGTATTTCTAAGTCCTCCCTACGGGTAGGCATGCTGCGGCATATCTCCTCTGAGATATGCTTCCCAGTGTACCTTGGTATTCCTGTGTTAAGTAGGACTCCTTCGTCCGTGCCAGTATCACGACAGGGGGATCAGACTTTCGCAGGGCACTGGAAGACAGCTGTGAAGGTGGCGTGATTATACGGGAACCCCCATTCTCCGTCATCCGACGTAACTCGGAGTGACTACGAAAGGGAACGTCTCGGTTACGTATGTAACCCTCGTTCCCTGAGTAGGGAACGGAGACGTTACGTCTCCCTGCCACTTCCACTGTACCGCTGGGTAGATGCCTGAGTTCAGTCTCGGTTCCTCAGCGAAGACATGATCTGCCTTTGCCGGCGTCTCTCCTTTTATACCCACGCGGTGGGGCGGAGATACGCTATGCAAATTCCGCAGACCCATGGCATTTCATTGCCATAGGCTCGTTTTGTAATACTCGAAGATGATTGGCTTTCTAGGCGAAACCCCCATTCTCCGTCATCCGACGTAACGTCTCCGTTCCCTACTCAGGGAACGAGGGTTACATACGTAACCGAGACGTTTTCTGTGCTGCCAAAAAGCCTACAGTAACCTCTCAAGAATTTTCCACTTGGTTAGACTGGAGGATTTCAGGAAATTGAATAGTTAAAAGTCTCTCTCTCTCTCTCTCTCTCTCTCTCTCTCTCTCTCGGTCGCCTTTGACGAAAAGATAAAGATATGCAAACCTTCTTCTTTTTCCTCCTGGGCAATGTCAGCCACAATGTCGTCCACATTATCAGGCACAATGTTGCACTGCTCACCCTGCAGACATCAGAAAACAACTCAAACTTTCAAATAGATTCTAAATGATGTCCCTCATTCAATCATACTATTCTACACAGTGATGGGATTTGATTCACTATTGCCATCTGATTGAAAACCACAAATAAGATGACACAGGTTATATTTTTCCCTGTGTTTGTCCTAATTCCCATACAGTAATCTAACTCTCTCCCAATAAAGTATGTATAACTTTCAAAACTTCCATGGCACTTTTGTGACATGCTGGCTTCATCAATATGTATAGTCTATTGTTGTTTTAGCTCTCAGTTTATAGACTTGTATGACATTAATAATGCAGAGATATTTTTCACAGTAATAAAAGCTAAAAGTGCAACAGCTTAGAACATTTTAGATAAGTAAAGAAACAGACCTTGCGGGCAATTCTCTCCACAACAACTCTGGCCACAGGAGTGATTGCACCACCCTCTGGGTCGTAGAAAGGGCTCTGTGGATGGTCTAAACTTGTGAGGGGACGAATTTTCTCCTGAGGTGCTGCAGGCTTGTTGGGAGACTAAATAAACATTAAACAAATAAACCAGTTTACGATGTTTAAGTGTTCAAGTCATTTATGCCAAAAAAAAAAAATATATATATATCATTGTGTCACGATTTGGTTATGTTTCATGTTCCTGTTTCATGGCTGTCATGTGATCTCTTGTTCAAGTCATGTGATCCTGCCATGTGTTCCCTTGTCTGATGTGTCATGTTGTCATTGGTTCATTGTTACATTGTTCACAGGAGTTCATGCCATGCCATGTTTTTGTTGTTTTATGTTTGTTCACATTATCCTAAATAAACTGCACTTGGGTTCTCATCTACACTTGCCTCCAGTGGACTCCTTTACACAGTGGTAAGAATAAAAGGGATGGTCATTTCATTGTTTCATTGTTCCATTGTTCACAGGAGTTCATGCCACGCCATGCTTTTGTTTTATGTTTGTTCACGTTATCCTAAATAAACTGCACTTGGGTTCTCATCTACACTTGCCTCCAGTGGACTCCTTTACACAGTGGTAAGAATAAAAGGGATGGTCATTTCATTGTTTCATTGATCACAGGAGTTCATGCCACGCCATGCTTTTGTTTTGTGTTCATGCCACGCCATGATTTTGTTTTGAGTTCATGCCATGCCATGCTTTTGTTTTATGTTTGTTCACATTATCCTAAATAAACTGCACTTGGGTTCTCATCTACACTTGCCTCCAGTGGACTCCTTTACACAGTGGTAAGAATAAAAGGGATGGTCATTTCATTGTTTCATTGTTCACAGGTGTTCATGCCACACTACGCTTTTGTTTTGAGTTCATGCCACGCCATGCTTTTGTTTTATGTTTGTTCACTTTATCTTTAATAAACTGCACTTGGGTTCTCATCTACACTTGCCTCCAGTGGACTCCTTTACACAGTGGTAAGAATAAAAGAGATGGTAATTTCATTGTTTCATTGTTCACAGGTGTTCATGCCACACCATGCTTTTGTTTTGAGTTCATGCCATGCCATGCTTTTGTTTTATGTTTGTTCACATTATCCTAAATAAACTGCACTTGGGTTCTCATCTACACTTGCCTCCAGTGGACTCCTTTACACAGTGGTAAGAATAAAAAGGATGGTCATTTCATTGTTTCATTGTTCACAGGTGTTCATGCCACACTATGCTTTTGTTTTGAGTTCATGCCACGCCATGCTTTTGTTTTATGTTTGTTCACTTTATCTTTAATAAACTGCACTTGGGTTCTCATCTACACTTGCCTCCAGTGGACTCCTTTACACAGTGGTAAGAATAAAAGAGATGGTAATTTCATTGTTTCATTGTTCACAGGTGTTCATGCCACACCATGCTTTTGTTTTGAGTTCATGCCACGCCATGCTTTTGTTTTATGTTTGTTCGCATTATCCTAAATAAACTGCACTTGGGTTCTCATCTACACTTGCCTCCAGTGGACTCCTTTACACAGTGGTAAGAATTAAAGGAATGGTCAATTTCTGTCATTAATTGATCAAATGTCACAAAAAATTGTGCGACCGTTTTTTTTTTTTTTATGTATGTACCACAAAAGAATAAAATCTAAAAGAAAAAGAAAAAAACCTAAAAGAAAAAACTCATTATGGACTGTAACATTCACCAGTTGTACTGTTTTGGATTTGCTCATTCTTTGGATTTACTTTGGTTATGTTTATCAATAAAGACTTTCTTACTGCAATTGGATCCTACTGCCATTATTTCTGAATGACCAAAAAGAAAAAAGGACTCATTTTATGTGTATTGTTTCTTTAATGCCTGCTACAAATTGTATGATTTTGGCCTGTCCCAGGAAAAACGATGACCAATCGAAATTTAGAATGATCATCTCACAGTGTGTTTGCTGCTACGACCTACGCTACGTCTACTGACTGGCCAATAAAAATTAAACAAGAAATGGCGTATTGATCAACGCGATATGACGCCAAAACTTGCAAAATTCGCATGCCAAGTTGGCCTGTTTTCCCTAGCCCTGACCGCATCCATAATCTCCTCTTTTGCTTCTTCCGCTTTCTTTCAGCCTACATAAAAACCACAATTGCCAAAATGCAATTCATTTTGCTCAATTTGTTTACCACTAGCGCATGCTGATGATGTTTTATTCTTCCATACTAACTTGCGGTGTAGCCTACGATTCAATAGGTGTGTGTCATCATTATAAAGTCTACATACATGTAATACCCAAGTTCATTAGATCCATGTCGTACAGTGTGATTTTTAATGATCTTATAAGATTGCCAGGATTGTAAATGACAGAATTTTTCTTATATAATTACTGAAATCACAGTCATTAGCAGACATTATATATGCATTATAAATCAAGATAAAACAAAAATAATTAAACATCCAAAGGGTGCTATTATATATGGTTATTCCATATTTTTACAGTTTAAAATCAACTCATCAACAAAGAGACCACCAAGCCTTTAGGCTTTGAAAAGATAGATTAGCTCCACAGTCAACAGCAGCAATGTCACTGAGGGAAGTTGAATATAACAGGCTCAACCAGGGAAGCAATACAAATTATATACATAGACCCACTCCCCAATGATAGGGGAAAAAGTCAAGTGAGGAATCCAAGGTTGTGTTAGGAACGGATTCATTTAGGAATGATCCTGGTTTAATACAACATGAGCTTTATCAACTGCATCTGAGACAAGTTGGAAAAGAAAAGAAAAGATAATTATTTTGTAAGGTGAATGGGAGCATGTTAAATATGCTGTTCATAGAGATTATTTTATATTTAATCAGGAATATTCCTTTAACCACCCAACCACTCCACAAGTAAAAATAGTAGCCTCTCAATATGTAAATTAAACAAACAAACAAACATTTGATCATTATCCATGGGATTGATGTCAATTCAAGCAGATGTTTTGTTCAGACACACTGACACACACCAGTAGATGGCAGAGTCAAGCTATGGTCATGACTGTATGGTCTCAAGTGGACCACTTCAGCTGGCAAAATGCTTTTTTAAAATTAAGTCATAATTTTTCATGATTTTATTTTGCTGTGTTATTAATACAGAGAGAACTCATTTGGTGCAGTTTACTTTGAGCATGTGTATACAACTCATTTCAAAGAGGTATTTCATTGACTTCACATATAAACTAAGAGGAACAAAGGTATGAGGCCACACTGAAAATATGTTTTAAGAATTATTAAAAAGTATTATTATTATTATTATTATTATTATTATTATTATCAAACCTGGAATCAGAAAATTTTGGAAATTTTAAATACCTGAATAAAGAAATTGCTAAAGATCCTATGCCCTTTTTATGCAGTGCATGTGAATATGTGATTTCCTCGCTTTTAAATAAAGTCAGCAAAATTGGAACATACCTGTACCAAATACTAAGGAATTCTAAAAACCATGTTCACTTTCACTTCAACTGCTCACTCAAATTGTCTTGCTGATAATGTAATTTGTATATCTTTCATGAGTGCTCACCTCGTATGTGACTCCGCTGTCTGTTCCTGCATCCCATGGGATGAGGTCCTGAACCACCTTCTGGACCCAGCCACATTCTCTGGTGCAAAGGTCTTCTGATGACAGACCAACGTTCCAGTCAGGACTAGGACCCAGCATCGTCAAAAAGGACATCAGGTGACGTGTCCGGTCAACTGAGAACTCGGCTGAGGGAGCCGCTCGACTGAGGTAAAGAGAGAAATCAGATGACTTCACATTTAGATGGCATACATCTCATTCATACATGAGAGGGAGGTAAAAGAGATTTTTTTGTTTGTTTGGTCACACTTTAGTTTAGGGTCCAATTCTCACTATTAGCTAACTAATAACTACGACTTTTGCATCAATGAACTTCTAATTACCACTTAATAATAGTTCCCTTTCAGTCAATAACGTCAGACGTAGTAGACTTCGACTGAATGGGGATCGCGTCAGAGGGCCAATCGTCTTCGAGATCTATTGAATTGGCGTGCATGATTCGCATCACACACTCCGCCCCCGCGGCGCGGGTATAAATACGGAAGTGGATGCACGCACTAGTTTCCTTTCGCTTCGGAGCCGATCGTTATTGATGTCTCTGAAGAGTGCTGTTGTTTCAACGAGCGAGTGTGTCGGTGTTCTTACGGGAAGACCTCCCAGTGTTGGTGTTCTACAGCGTGGGTGCAGCGGTGATTGCGAGCTTCTCAGCTCTCAACTGCTGTTTTAACAGCATCAAATTTCTAACTGTTTTGTTGTGTGTTGACGGCTGGTTAGAGGGCGAGAAGTGAGTGCTTCCCTATTTCAGTTTGACTGATTCAGTGTTGCCGCGGCCATTCCCTGTGTGCTCCAGCACTGGTGACGGTCCCATTTTGTAAAAGAGCAAAACGGTTGTGAGTGTGTCTTTTTCAAGATGCCATTCCATCCGTGCGTTTCTGGGTGCGGTAAGGCGCTGTCCCCCTCTGACGGTCATGAAAGCTGTATCACGTGTTTGGGCCTATAGCACGCTGAGGCAGCTTTCGTGGATGAGTCATGTTCTCATTGCGGGAATATGGCCATCTCGGTGTTGAGATCGAGACTCGCCAACTTCAAAAGCGTAGGTGCAGTCCCCGCCTCTGGGCCCCACCCTGGCTCTTCTTCTGGGTTACCTTCCCAGAGGAAGATTGGGGTGCCGTCCATGCTGGGTGATCTGAAGATCACAGTGAGGGGCAATCCGCCCGGTAAGTCCCCGTGGATCCCTCACTCCTCCTACGCACCGCAGCCGGTGGAGCTCCCCAGTGAACCTGCTGGTCCCTCTGTAGTGGACCGACCAGTTGTTTCATTTGGGGCCTCTCCAGGGGACAGTATGTCTATTGCAGCATCGGAAGGGGAGCTGAACTCTGGAGATGACGATTTGTTGCGCTGCCTCCCTCTGGGAGACCAGCGTTGTCCGAGCCAGATCCAGAGATGTCAGCTATGCTGAAAAAGGCCGCCGAGGCGGTAGGGCTCGTGTGGAACCCTCCACCATGTCCCGAGCTGTCTCGGTTGGATGATTGGTTTATCGGGGCGGGCTGTGCTGGTTCTCAGCCCGCCGCCCCGGTACCTTTCTTTCCTGAAGTGCATGAGGAGCTTACGAGGGCGTGGTGGGCACCTTTCTCTTCCCGAAACCGCCTAAGTAGCTCCTCCCCCCTCACTACCCTTGACGGGGGAGCGGTGAAGGGTTATGAGGCTATCCCTCCAGTGGAGTGTTCTGTCACGATGCAACTGTGTCAGGCAGCTGATGCTTCCTGGAGAGGTGATCCTCGTCACCCCTCTAAAGCCTGTAAGCTCTCGTCCGCACTTGCGGGCAAGGATTACAAAGCTTGTGGGCAAGTCGCTTCCTCTCTGCATGCCATGGCGTTGCTCCAGGTCCACCAGGCCCAGGCACTCATGAACATGCACGAGGGTAGTCCGGACCGTGAGCTCATGGATGAGCTCCGCACTGCAACTGACCTCGCCCTCCGGGCCACGAAGGTTGCAGCTTGCGCGTTCGGATCGGCGATGTCCACACTTGTGGTCCAGGAGCGCCATCTCTGGCTCAACCTGGCGGACATGAGAGAAGCGGACAAGGTTCGGTTCCTGGACTCTCCTATTTCCCAGGCTGTGTTATTCGATGACGCGGTAGAGAATTTTGCCCAACAGTTCTCTACAGCCCAGAAGCAGACGGAGGCTAACCGACACATCCTGCCCCAGCGGAATGCTGCTGCCTTCACACGCCCGCCGAGGTCAGATCCTAAAAGTCGCCGAGGGCGTCTGCCTGCAGCCGCCTCAGCTCCCGCGGGACCATTGCAGCAGCCTACACCCAGGTCCCGAAGTGGAGCCGGCCGCGGAAGGGACGCCCAACCTGCTCCAGGTGCTGCCAAGCCAGGTGGTAAGCGACAGCGGAAACGTTGAACCTGGACGGGCCCCCCAGAGATGGAGAAGTTGTTCTTGGAGTGGTCACCGATCCACTCCCTCTGGCCGGTTGGAGGGCTGGCTGGAGCTTTTTGTTGTGTGTGTGTTTGTTCCACCGTTGACTCCTATAAAAACGGGGTCAACGGTACCCATATTTTCAAAAAAAGAGCAAACTTCTCTTTCTGGGGCCCCAAGAGGGCGAGTCTGGCGGGTGTGACCCTGTATAGCCTTACACCCCTCAGCTCCCCCTTGGTCGCCAGCAGGCAGCTTGGTGCGTTCGAGGACCCGGTCATCCGCCTTCTCACGCGCCCCCTGCCGCTAGTGGAGACAGGTAAGTGTTGCACAGCACACTAACACCACACTCTCCACTTTGCTGCCCCACCACAGGCTCGGCTATCCCGCCCAAGTCAGTGATAATCATCACACTATGTGTTGAGCAGATGTGCTCCTGAAAATCCAGTGATATTCATCACACCTAGTGTTGAGCAGTGCTCCTGACTTGTGCGCGCTTATCTTTTCCTGCTGGCGAAGGATTTGATATAGCCGCTCCTCCAGCTGGTATGAAGGCCAGTTGTAAACTCGTTCTGCATGCTACTAGGTGTTGGGTCGTGACCGTCTTGGCCCAAGATTGTTCTGCAGCATCTGACCTGAATGACATGTGCTTCAGATCTCTACCTTCCGTACCACAGGCCATCCTGTGAGTTGTGTGTGAGGGTGTGAAGTATCACTACCAGAGTCCTTCCCTTCGAGTGCTCAATAGCCAGTTGGGTTTTCAGGTCAACTGGAAGAAAGCAATCTCGCCCACGGGTTGAGTATCTCTTTCTCAGTTTTGGAGGTGGACTCGATCCAACACGTCTCTCCACTAGAGTGTGTTCAGCTGGTGTGTGTATTGAAATGAGAAAGGGTCCCACTGAAAGAACTTTCAGAGGTTCCTTGGGCATATGGAAGATGCAGCCGTTAGGCTTCCTCCATATGAAGACCGCTTCAGCGCTAGCTTCAGATCGAGTCCCGAGGTGACCGTGGCAGAGCAGCACACCCTGTGTGACAACAGTTCACCCCGGTCTGCTGCCAAACCTTCACTGACTGAGGGGCCATGTACAAAGGGCGTGCTTTAATAGAGGCCTGGGCGACATTCGACTGCACGGCCATGCGTGCCTTGAGTTATTGACATTGCGGCTGTTGCGTAAGCTTCCCTCGCATGCCACAACTCTCCCGTCACCTCCTCCTTGGAGTCAGAAGCTTCTGAGGAGGCTCAGGAACGCATTTCTGCATTTTCTTCATTCCACTATTTTCCCGGCCAACTCAATCGTGCCGCCGACGAGCCTCACGACAGTTATGGCCAGGGTGAGTGGAGACTCCATCCACTGGCGGTCCAGCTGGTCAGCAGGTTCGTGAGGGAGCAAGGGAATGTCCTTGTGCTCCTCTTTATCCTCTTGGGCCTTATCTCTGGTGCAACTGCACTGCAGAGAATGCCCCTGAGCCACTGCAGGCAGTGAGTTAAAAATTCTGTTAAAACAGTTCTCCTGCTCGCATGCTCTCTACTAGAGGGTAGGGACTTGCTCGCTTTCGGTCAACGAATTGTGCTTGGCAAGCCTTAGACCTCAGACCAGCTCTTATCTGTTAGGAATTCAGCAGAGAGGGAAGGCTGTTTCCAAGCGAAGTTGGCCCACTGAATGGTGGCTGCCTTCTTTTCGGTGAAAAAATTCCGAGATGCTCATGTCCACTTAGGTGTTGAGCTCCTCTATAATGAGTGTGTGCTCTGCTGACAGATTTTCTAGAGTTGGGGGCTGGGCGACACCTAGATTTGAACCGCTGCTTCCCGTGGGCTTCACCGTGAGCCCGGATCAAGGTGTTGGCTTGCTGCGCCATTCACCTCCTATGGACTGGATATGTGCGCCATTCTACTCCAGTTGAGTTCCCTTAAACCGAACCCTGTTGAGTTCCTCCACACCCCTCAGACGTGCGGAACGTCTGGTGTTAGGCCTACCACTCGAAGCAGTGTGGAACCTGTGTTAGGCTGGGTCCATATGTTGCGGTCCCTACAGTGATCCCATATGTGTTTTCTTCCACGATACGGCTCCCTATGGCGAGCCCGTGTCTTCCCTCGGCAGAGTCTCTCTGCCGTCACTGTCCGGTGAGTCTCCCCCCGTCTTAGGCTGGAGCCACCCCAGTGAAATTCCATATGTCATACTGCCCGGTCATCCGCCCAGTTCATATGTGTATTCTCCACATTACCTCCCTTCGGGTAGGATGTGGCTTCCGCAGCGTCCCTTCCTTCCAATGTACAGGGAACGCTTTCCCAGTGGTCCTGTAGGAACAGCAGTGACTTCCCTGGCCTAAGCCCTGTCCTTCCCCGCCTTAAAATTGCGGGGGCATCAGGAGGCTTTTGTCTAGGCACTAGAAGGTGGCAGCTTTAGTGGCGTTTTCAATGGTTATCCCCATTCAGTTGAAGTCGACTACGTCTGATGTTATCAACTGAAAGGACGTAGTCCCCTTGCCACTACCGCTGGACCACCGCTGACTCCGGGTTACGCTCGGCTCCTCAGCGAAAAAGCAACTAGTGCGTGCATCCACTTCCGTATTTATACCTGCGCTGCGGGGGCGGAGTGTGTGATGCGAATCACGGACGCCAATTCCATTGGCTTGTTCAATAGTACTCGAAAACGAATGGCTCTCTGACGCGATCCCCATTCAGTCGAAGTCGACTACGTCCTCCGTTCCCTCCTTCAGGGAACGGTGGGTTGCATACGCAACCAGGACGTTAGTAAGGTAGTTGTTAAGTGTAAGTATTGGTTAGGATTAAGGGTTGTAGAATATGGTCATGCAGAATAAGGCATAAATATGTGCTTTATAAGTACCAATAAACAGCCAGTATCCTAGTAATATATGTTTATAAGCACCTATAGGTAATAGTGAGAATTGGACCCTAAATAAAAGTGTTACCGTTTCTTTTAATAAAATTCTAATTTTTTTTCATTATCATCAATATTCTTTTATATAAGGATATTATTTGAATGACAATAAAGCACCCCCCCCCCCCCACACACACACACACACACTTTTTTAATGAAACATAATATCATTGTAATTACTGTAAAGCAAGCTAATACATAAATATTTAAATTGGAAAGCATTTATACATATATAAATATTGGTATAATGAACAATATTTCATGTAAGGGATAAAGTACTATAGGAAACTATAGGCAGGTAGAGTGATAGAAAGTATAGTTAGAAACAAAATACAAACTAGAAAGCTTCAACACTAGGTAAGTCCAAGGTTTTTTTTCTTCTTTTTTTTTTTTTTGCTGACAACAGTACATTATCACTTTTATAAACCCCAGAACCCCCATCACTAAGCAGAAAGTTTATATTGACTGTAGATTATATTTGGTTATTTACCAGGGTTTGAAATGAACACCCGCCAAATGCGGATAAAGATCAACTGTGGTGGGTAACGCTGTCAAATCACTAGTCAATTTGGCGGGTTACTTCACTTTGCTGGGGAAGTTCGTGTAAACCAAATCTGCACAGATTTAGTGCAAAGGCAAAGTTTAGCGTGAGTCATCATGATATATCAAATACAGCATATTGCAGAATCTGCGAATATCTGGCTTAATTGAACAAACACGTCACTACGCAACAAATAACGGTGCACTTGTTCATTTGCATTGATTCAATAGCGAAGATTAAAAAATATAATAATGTGGTGATACTTGCCTGGGGTAACTAACCCCAGTGAAAGTAAAGACCCGCCAAACAACAAAGGAAACCTAGAAAAGAAAATTAGAAGTTCTAATACCAAGTGGCAAGCTGGGCGCGAGTGGCTCGTCTTTGAAAAAAATGTTGTTACTGGAACCAACCACTTCAAGGTAGAGGCTGTCAAAGACCATACATTTTTGGTGGTGAGGACGAAAGAGGAAGGGATAAGAAATAAGCTTGAATAAGAAATTAATGTATGGAATTAATTTCTTAATTCCATACATTAATTACCCCCCCCCCCCCCCCCCCCAAAAAAAAAAAAAAAAAACTATATATATATATATATATACACAGAAAAAAGAAGAAAAAAAGAGAAATATACCAGATTAACTACGTCACAGTTTATATATATATATATATATATATATATATATATATATATATATATAAACTCTGACTTAGTTAATCTGGTATATTTCTCTTTTTTTCTTCTTTTTTCTATGTGTATATATATATATATATATATAGTTTTTTTTTTTTTTTTTTTTGGGGGGGGGGGGGTAATTAATGTATGGAATTAAGAAATTAATTCCATACATTAATTTCTTCTTTTTTTGACTAGTAGAAGTTCTGAATGGCCGGATAACTTAAAATATGTAGTAGCCAATTGGCCGATGAGTGAAAAAGTTAATTTTAAAACCCTGGTTATTACATGACTACTTACAAAATAAATTAATATATAAATGGACCTAAAATACAGATTTTTTTAAATGTTTAAATGAGTTTATTTTCCAAGTGAGATTATTACACAATTCCAAGTGATCCATTTTGTTTTTGATTATATTCTCTCTATGGGTACAGCAAGTTTAACAAATTGAAATAAATAAATAAATCTTCTTACACAAGGTGATGTTTTTGTTCAATCCATCCTTCAATCCAAACAGAGTCTAACTCCCTTTCTCCACAAAAAATACAGAGCAAAATAATTTACACAAAGAACTCTATTTTCATAATCAAAAAAGTTTCTAAACCACTTTCCCCATACAGACAAAATACAGACAAACACATACAGTACATATCACACTTATGCCTGGCTCACACTACAGGAGTTTTAGGCTGATTTATCCCTGATTTTTCCCTCCAGAGAATTGGAGAAAAAATCTTGTCAAGGACCTTGATCGGTTCTGATGTTCAGCGCAGATTATCTGGTAATGTGAGGCGCGTCCATGGCACAGATTGAATCTTGCACCTCCCGATCTGCTCTCACACAAATCGAGCTCGCCCCGATCGTATCAAACATGTTTGATATTTAGGATTTTAAATCCAGAGGAGCAAGACTGTGATTACGTCAGTACTGTCAAAATAGCCAATAATAAACAAGTAGGGCTGTCGTCAGGGCCGGCCCAAGCCTTTATGGGGCCCTAAGCAGAATTTTAATTGGGGGCCCATGGTGCCGCCCGCCAATATGATTGACTATTGTCAATGATTGATTATTCGCAGACTACAAAACTCACCCATTATCAATGTTATTAGTTGTAGCTGTGTTGCTGCATCAATGTGTGCCTGGCATGTTTTTACCCTTATACGGTTTCAAATTGTAACAGCAGCAAACCCACAAGAGTGCCGAGGTCTTATTTTGCACTTTGATATTCAAAGTCTTACAGTAATAAGTGGTATACTCAATGTGGTGTACTAAACAAACCAGCAAGCCTGCTTTTGGTATAAAAAAAAATTGCGTGCAAATGTGCAGAACAATTAAGTAAATAACTTCTTATATAAAAAAAACATAATTTATTTACAAAACGGACAATATTAAATTAAATACTTAAGACATAAAATGAACAGATCAGAATCAGATGGTCCTGTAACAAGATAACAATGATAGATGTATTAACATTAATGGGGTAGTTCACCCATGAAAATTATGTCATTTATTCATTCTCCATGTATCAATTTCTTTGTTCTGCTGAACACAAAAGAAGATATTTTGATGAATGTGTGTAACCAAACAGTTGATAGACCCCATTGATTTCCATAGTTTAAAAAAAAAAAAAATCCTATATGGAAGTCAATGGGGACCTGCAACAGTTTGGTTACCCACATTCTTCAAAATATCCTATTTTGTGTTCAGCAGAAGAAAGAAATTGATACATGGAGTGAGTAAATAATATATTTTTTGGGTGAACTATCCCTTTAACTATCCATGTACACTATAGGCTGCTGTCCCGCTTATAACAAAGTGACAGACACAACTGATTACTTCAACTGTGTTTATGTAAACCCTGTGTGTATTTGACGGTATTTGCACAATCAGACGCAATTTAGATAAAGTCCAGTAATCTGGCACTGTTTGACAGGTTTTTAGTGTGCGCGCGGTCAGTGTGTACTGCACAGAAAAATAAATGCATGTCAGAACAGCACGCGAATGAAATGTTTAACCGTCAAGGCTTATAAAGCAAATGCAAATAATAAACTTTTGTGATTGAGAATAAGTGCAGTGTCCCGTGAGTAACTCTACCGCTGCGTTAACATGTGATGCGAATATACGTCGAGTTACAGGTCATGGTCAGGGTCTATGATCGGACCATAGTTTGGGGGCCCCCTAGTGGCGGCGGGACCCTATGCAGCTGCTTTGTTCGTGTATAGGGAGGGCCGGCTCTGGCTGTCGTGGTGAAGGAATTTCCCTTGAGGTAATTTTGAGTGACTCAACAATGTGATATGCGGTATTATCTCCATTTATTTATTTATTGTTAAATACATGTTACTCTGTGGTCAGCATGCAGGCACGAAGACAAGTACATGTTCAGTAATGAAACAGAAACTATAAAGGGCATTGAAACAAAGTTGAGGAAACAGAAGACACAATGTCAAAGCAAAGGTCCACGTAATATAATAACAGAACATAAACCTGACAATAAGCTTGTTAGGCCATTGTTAACAGTTACTTACGATCCTCGAATCTCACTTTACGAGAGGCTTTCTGCTGATATTTCACCAATAACGGCATTGCTCGTCTCTGGGTGTTATAGACAGGCTGTCACTCAGTCCAGTTACACTGTTACGCCACTAGGTGGCGGCAAGGGACTGTCTTTGTGTGAGTCATTAAACTGTTCATTCAACGGAAATATAAAAAAATGCGGATTCGTTCAAAGATAGATGTAATGAAACAAGCTGTTAATTATTTAAATATTTAATTTGAACTTTGAGCTCCACTTTACAAGGCTCAGCTGAGCAGCAATGAGGTGCATGGGCAACGCTGAAGCTGATGCGTCACTTCATAGAGATCAATGGCATTGCTTCATTGTATTGACCAGCACTGAAGCCAATCATTAGAATTATCCTTACATGTTTTCGAAAGATTTCGCTTTCCTTGGTCATGGCAACCTTTTCTCAAATATGACGATATGAATGACAGATATTTTGTTTACATCCGCTTTTCAGCTTCCGATCTGCTGCGTGAGATCACATGAGGCGCTTCCTCTGGCACGATCCTCTTAATAACATTTTGTAGTGTGTGATGCGCCGCGATTTTCAAATCTTGTAGTGTGAGCATGTTTAAGATTTGAGGGAAGAAAATCTGCAAATATTCTCTGTGTGTGCTGCAACCAGATTTTACAATCGGTTAGGATTTTAAAACCCCTGTAGTGTAAGCCAGGCATTACAGATGAAGATAACTACAATGATCACATTGGATACATTTCTGTCTTCAGGTCTTTGTAACCCCCATTTCTCTCCATTTCCAGACATACATGTATATCTTTCCTTTGCATTGGCTCAATATGGCTGTCAGAGTTAAAGTTCATCCCTCCAAGATTTTCTGTTAAAAGAGAGAAGCGTAGCAAGCTCACGCAGTGGGGTGGACCACCAGGTAGATGTTCACCATTGAAAGGATCACGGTGTCAAACATTTGTATATACTCACAGAGTGTGGGGGTTGCTGGGAATTTATTGTGTCCTTAGGGGATGAACTAGTCTCCAAGTCTCATTTAACCATCTCAAATAAAATGTATGTATGTATTTAAACTAGGGCTGTAAATCAATTACAACTTTTAATCAACTTTCAAATGATTTATATATGTTGATATATGAATTGCATAAATCAATTTTTGCTGAGAAAATTCCTCAAATGATGATCATTCAAAGACATTAAATTATTGTGGCAGACAATTTTAAATATCTATTTTCTGTTTTAATATATTTTAAAATATAATTTATTACTGTGATGCAAAAGCTGAATTTCAGCTGCCATTAAGTCTTCTTTGTCATATGATCCTTCATGAATCATTCTATACTGATTTGATGGAAAAGAAACATTTCTGAGTATTATCTCAGTTGAAAATGTCTGTGCACCTTAATATTTTGGTAGAAACCATGATACTTTTTTTCAGGACTCGTCAATAAATAGAAAGCTCAAAAGAACAGCATCAATTTGAAATATATGCCTAGTTCTGTCATGAAACTCTAGATGGCGCATGCTGATGGGTCCTTAAAGCAACCTGATGATATTCACAGCATTAACTACTTGGCACAAGCTCATTGGTTCATGTCGCATCTGCAGCCAATGAGCTTGCTGCTCACAACATTTAAATGACTGGTTAGAATGCACTATAGCAGTTTGCAAGAGCACTTTCAGAGTTCCTCCGAAACACTCTCCCTTCCCTAGCTCTACCTGTATCAATCTGCTATGGGCAATTTATATATATATATATATATATATATATATATATATATACATATATATATATATATATATATATATATATATATATATATATATGCTATTTGTGCAGCAGTAGTATGTCTTACAAAATCACAGCAGCGTATCAGCATATGTATTGGTAGTAGCAAGTTTCTGTACTTGCTTCGCAGCAGCAGCAATAATCATCAGAAGCAATAATCAACAGCAGCAGCAATTCAGCAGGAGCAGCGTTGCAGATCTTTTCCTCCAAGATACATCAACATTTTCATATCCATTACCATGCAAAAAAATTTCAGAGAGTTGTCATGATAGAAATATATATATATATATATATATATATATATTTACTAACACATTATTTAAATCCCAAGTTGTGTTAACATTAGTTAATGCACTGTGAACTAACATGAAAAACAATGAACAACTGTATTTTTTTTAACTAACATTAACAAAGATTAATAAATACTGTAAACAAATGCATTGTTCATTGTTAGCTAATGTTAGCTTATGCATTAACTCAGTGGTTCCCAAACTTTTTCTGCTGGGACCCCCTTTTGTAGAGAAAAATATTTTCTAGTATAAGACACTCTCAGGCATGACCTTGATTGCAAATGTCTATAGGATTTATTTGAAATATTGTAAGAAATACAGTACTACTTAACTACTTGGCCTCTTAACTTTATCGCATAAATAAGCATACATACATATATATATATATAGTGGGATCTTGTATTACCCTAAAGAGGTTTCTTTTGCATAACAATTTGCTGACTGTGCACTATCCCTTAGCCTTGTGTTACGTTTTAGACAAGTTGGACACTGAAAAGGACCACATGGAGATGCCAAAAAAAAAAAAAACCTAAACCTACCGCCTTGACCTGACTGCATACATGCCTACTACAGTAAATTTAGAATTTCTAAACACAGCAGCATACACATGACAGCCGGTTTGCTTTATCCAGCCAAGAATGTAGTTTGCGTAGATGTTTTGACGCACCGTCTGTATTTCACACGGCGTGATGCATGAGGGATTGCCCTCTTCCAAAACAATCGCAGGATATGACAAAGCTTGTGTTTTATTTATTTATTTATTTATTTATTTAAAAGGGACAGTGCATATTAATGGACATCTTAGCTTTTCAGCAATGTAAATTTGCCAGAATTATCCCAAAGGCTACATTACATCTGTAGTCCCCCGTCAGGTCATCACAGTACAAAATAACACAGCTAAACATTGAAATTGAATACGATACAACACAATTTAAAAGACGCCACAATTTTTAACAACATAAAAGACACCACAGTTAGCAGACAGGAATTATGTAATTTAAGGTGCTGTTTATGCAGTAAAGTGCCATTTTATGAAATAATGTTCAGTTTAATTTAGTTTGAGAGCTGTTTAGTGCCGGATGGTGCTGCATCTAGTACGGCAGATACACATACATAGTAAAGTGCTATTCTATGCAGGAGCTACATGAAGTACATTTTAATTATGTTAAAATGCTATTTAATTCAGTAAAGTGCTGGATCTGGTATGGTATACATATATATACTTAAACAATACAACAGTGAACAAACCCATACACATAAAATACAACAAAGTCTGTTAGTGGTCACAAATTTGATGTGTCTTGAGCCATTGTTTGAGTTGGTTCTTAAAGCTGGGGTAAGTCGGACATTCTCTCACGGCAGCCGGTAAGCCGGCAGCCTTGTTCCAGATCTCTGACCCCTTAATTGACAATAGATATTGTCCAACTATTGTACGTCTGTAAGGCACCATACAATCACCTCTCATGGAAGCCCTGGTTACAGTTCTTCCACCTCCCGTTATTTTCAATTGAATGTACTCACTTAGTGGGGGTGGGGCAAATCCATGTAGGATCTTATATATAGCACAGGCATATTTGAACTTCAGAAAATTTTCAGAGTTTAGCAGGTTATATTTCTGCAGGATTAAGCAGTGATGACAGAGCGGTTTTCTATCAAAGATTTTTAAAGCTCGTTTGTAGAGTGACTCAATTGGTTTGAGTGTTGTGGCATTTGTGAGTGACCAGTTTGTAAAACAGTATTCAATATGAGAAAGGATCATGGAATGAAGAAACATTCTAGCTGCTTTGCATGAGAGTGATGGTCTAATATATCTAAAATTGGAGAGATTAAATTTAACAGTTTTTGAAAGCCTTTTGACATGATTTTTAAAGGACACTGTGGGATCTAATACAATGCCAAAGTATTTTAATTTGTTTACAATCTCTAGTTCTTCTTTTTTCAAGAATATATTTGAGTGTGTCCTTTCAATTGGCCGCTTAGAGAACATCATACAAACAGGTTTTTTTAGAATTCAATAGTAGACATGATTTTGTGAGCCATTCCTGTACACGGGTCAGTGCAGATGTAAGAGATTGTGAGGCTTCTTAATCAGTTTTGGCATGTGTAAAAATTACTGTGTCATCTGCATACATTAAAATATTGATGTTTTGGCATATGATTGATGATTGTGTAGGCAGGTCATTGATGTATAAGGAGAACAGAATTGGTGCAAGTATGGAGCCTTGGGGGACTCCTACTGGACATTCGAGGTGAGGAGATTTAATATTGTCGACAGAGACAGTGCATTCTGTTGGTTAAGTACGAGTTCATCCAGCTGATGGCTTGTTCGGAGAAATTGAAGTTTGTTAATCTAGACAGGAGTATTTGATGATTGACAGTATCAATAGCTCTTTTCAGATCCAGAAAAACTCCACCAACAACAGAATGAGTGTCTAACGAAGGTTTGACCTTTTCAATAAAGACATTAATAGCCTTTTCAGTTGAGTGATGGGCACGAAAGCCAAATTGCATGGGATGCAGAGGGGAGCCAAATTTATTTAGATGCTTTATTAGTTGTTTTGCTATCCATTTTTCAATAACTTTAGATATAACAGGAAGAATACTGATTGGTCTGTAATTATTAATATCTAATCTGCTCCCTGATTTAAAAATTGGTGTAATCGTGGCCACCTTCCAATCTGGTGGAACAACAGACTGTTTAACCCTCTGGGGACCAAGAACGCGCCGGAGCGTTTTGTTCGTTTTTTTTCACATAGCAGAAAAATAGACTTAAAGTACTACCATCATTTCTGGTCATATAGAGTTAAGAAATATGAGAAAATAATCTGTTAAATGTCTACTTTTTTATGTGCCCACATACAATCGAAATAAAATATTGTGATTTTGTAAAATAAAGAAAATAAACACGGTGTGCGTTCTGCCTCTCCGTCACCGTGAACTTTTTTTCTGGAGAACGTCTCTAAACATAAAAAAAAAAACAGCAAATACTATTCACCCAGCCATAAGCAATATATCTTTTAAATCATTTGAGTTTGTACTTTTAAATGATCCGATTCAAAACTAAAATAAATATTCTCCGTTTATGTCATCTATATAAAAAGAGAGACGTGTCAGCCTTCAAATATGTGAAGCAACACATTGAGACGCGTTAACGCCGATATAGGCTAAACTCTGTAAACACACTATATTTTGTAGTCACATTATGATTCGTCTTGTGCGGCTATGAGGAATAATCCTGGGACATTTACCTACCTCAGAACAAGTGCTGGTTTATTTTCACTTCGAGGAGAGGCAACAGATTCAGCTGAGAAGTGTAAGTGTTGCTTGTGCTTTGTTCTAATCGCTATATAGAATAACGTTAGTGTCTGTAAACGGAAAAATAGCATACTGTTTAAATGTGAATCATGTTTCTCTGTGTGTGTGTGTGTGTGTGTGTGTGTGTGTGTGTGTGTGTGTGTGTGTGTGTGTGTGTGTGTGTGTGTGTGTGTGTGTGTGTGTGTGTGTGTGTGAATGAATGAATGAATGAACGCACAGATACACACTGTTACAGACGAAATAAGAGACAACATTTCGTTGACTAGTTTTGGATAAAGTTTTTACTCTAAAATAGACATCAAATAAGCTTTTGTTAGGAGTTTCTGCTCATATGTTAAATATATAGTATGTTTTGTCAATAAACTAATCAACTAAGATGTTATAGTGTTTGTTCCAATGCAAGCTATATCAAAATAATTAATCCTTAACTTTGAAATATGTATGATCAAACTAAGCCATTTATGGAAAAAGACAATTTTCTTTTCAAGATGTTTCCAACTCTAACTTTGAACTATGTATGTGTGTGTGTATGTATGTGTAATATATATATATATATATATATATTGTTCTTGCATTCTTTGGGGTCCTTGCATTCTTTCTCACACCTGAATGAAAGGCTCATTACTATGCAGTCATTACTATGCAGGGTCTTTGTCTTCTCAGGTGTGAACCAACTAACTATTCACAAGGGGGTTGGGCAGTTGACGCTCATTCGCATATTGCCTTGGCAAACAAAAAAATGTTTTTCACAATCAATCTATTGTGTTATGTGAATGATTAGGCAGTATGATTTTCAAATCATTTTGAAGCCAGAACTCGAAGCGACAACATCCATTAGTCAAAAGTCTTGTGGACACATATTTAGTATGTGTTTTGTGGTCTTATTTCAGCAACTTTAATTTTTATTTTTTTCAATAATCACGCATAAACATTATTCTCTTAAAAATACAAACATGTACATACATGTTGATCACATATTATGGTAGCCCCGTTTGTGCTATATAGAGTGAATTTACACCTTTGTCATTAACATGTTTATAAATAACTGAAAAAAGCACAAATGTCAGTGCATGTCAAAACATCCCAAGGGCCCCAAAAACACCTTGGTCCCCAAAAGGGTTAATTGATAGATTAATCATATGTGTAATAGGGCATACTAGAGACTCTTTGTGCAGTTTAATGAAATTTGTGTCCAATCCAAACTCATCCTTAGCTTTGGAATTATTTAATTCATCGGTAACACTTTACAATAAGGTTCATTAGTTAACATTAGTTAATGCATTAACTAATATGAACTAACAATAATCAATACATTTGTTACTGTATTAGTTCGTCTTTGTTAACGTTAGTTAATACAAATACAGCTGTTCATTGTTTATTCATGTTAGTCACAGTGCATTAACTAATGTTAACAAATACAACCTTTGATTTTAATAATATATTAGTAAATGTTGGAATTAATATTAACTAAGATTAATAAATGCTGCAGAAGTATTGTTCATTCTTAGTTCATGTTAACTAAGGTAGTTAACTAATGTTAACTAATGAACCTTATTGTAAAGTGTTACCAATTCATCAATGGTAGAGGCTAGAGATGCGCGGTTGGCGGTTATAGCCACGGACTCCGCGGATAAACCGTGGATCGGGCGGATGACGTGACGAAAAGAAATATTTTAATTAAATTCGGGCGGGTGGTGGGCGGTTTGTAGTCTCGCGGCTGTCATCAGCAGCGCCTTGTATCAGCGGATGGCGAGCGGGTGCGGTTTTGAAAATTGGTCAAAAACGTTGGTGCGGATGGATGGCGGACGGATGATGAGTTTTGTGATGCGGTTGCTGATGAAATAATAGCCCATCCGCGCATCTCTAGTAGAGGCCACATCTGGTTCCGTAATTTCTTCTATCATAAATATAGGCTGTGTGTAGGTAAAAGGAGAAGAAACATTTTCAGATGGGGTGAATAATTGCTTTGACCTTCCGAATTATTTTTATAACTTTATTTCTTGCTGATGTAAATTGTTGTCTGTTTGAGGTCAGGCCAGTTTTAATCGCCCTTTTAAGTAATTGATCTCTTATCTTCATTTGCATCCTGCAGTCACTATGAAGCCATGGTATGTCATTGTCATTAGTTCTCCTATGCATCACCTTTTTAATAAATGATGCCATAACCATTTTAACCATACTGTGGAATGTGACACTATTGTCTGTAACATTTTCACATGAAACAAAAGCAGTCCAATCCTGCTCATTTAAGGCTATTTCCAGATTTGGATGTTGACTTTTGGGGATTATATCATGATACAAAGAATTATTTGAGGAGTTGGAATTACGAAATCGTGTTTTGGTTAATTTTCGTGAAAAGAAGATTCCATTTGGACAGACCAGTTAAAAGGTTGTAGGTTTTAGTAATTCTTTCAAGTTTGTTTGTAAACATTAAATCTATTCTTGTTTTGGAGCGGTTAGCTACTCGTATTGGCGTTTTAATTAATTGATCCAAATTAAAATGATCAGTTATCTGTTTAAGGTTTTTCCTGTCTTTCTTATTGTCCCAGTTAATATTGAAATCACCTATTAAGATTAACTCTTTCTTCACATTAGTAAGATTGATAAGGGTTTTTAAGGTTGCTATAAAAATCTATTTTAGCTGATGGTTTACGATATATACATATGACTGTGAATGTCATTTCTGTAGAAAGTATAATGTCTACTCCCACACACTCATGGTTGGTATCGTCAGGCCATTCAATCTTACTGCATTTAAGGGTGTCTTTAACATATAATATAACCTTTTTTTGTCTGTCACTATGTGTGAAAACGTCTCAGGTTACGTATGTAACCCTGGTTCCCTGATAGGGAACGAGACGCTGCGTTTGAGACGCGGTGGGAACCCTCTGCGTGATTACGTCGTGAAGCACGTGTAAAATCAGTCCAATGGAAGCCCACTACGACATAGGTGACGTCATAGACCAGGAAACTATAAAGCAGCCCTGAAATCAGACCGCGACAGCTTCTGAAAAACCTGAAGCAAGTCGATCAGGGCATGCAGGAAGTATGGCAGGCAAACGCAGCGTCTCGTTCCCTATCAGGGAACCAGGGTTACATACGTAACCTGAGACGTTCCCTTTCAAGGGAACTCGAGCTGCGTTTGAGACGCGGTGGGAACCCTATACCCACTACGCCATAGTGACAAATGCCCGTTCTGTGTGAAGTCCTTGCGCACACTAAGAAGCAAGCTACCTCGCCCCAGGAGTGGAGAGGTCAAGGTCATAAAACCTGACAAATGTATGTGGAGAAGACCATCCTGCCGCACTACACACATCAAGAAGGGAAACTCCCGAAATTAAGGCCATAGAGGCCGCCATACTCCGAGTAGAATGGGCCCGTACAGCCATAGGTGAAGGCTGTCCGGCCGCTTCATAAGCTAATGAAATAGCCTCGACTATCCAGGGTGGACTATCCAGACTACTGGGGTGGTGGTGGCGCAGTGGATAAGACACATGCCTTTGGTGTGAGAGAACCGGGTTCGAATCCACTGTGAGACACCAATGTGTCCCTGAGCAAGACACTTAACCCCTAGTTGCTCCAGAGGCGTGCGACCTCTGAAATATATAGCAATTATAAGTCGCTTTGGATAAAAGCGTCAGCTAAATTAATAAATGTAAATGTAAATGTATCCATTTACTCATAACCTGTTTAGATGCAGGGCATCCTCTCTTGAGTGACCCAAAACAAACAAATAGTTGCTCAGATTTACGCCACAGGGCAGCTCGGTGAACGTAGGCATCTAAAGCCCGGACTGGACATAACAGGTTAAGCTGTTCCTGATCTGGGGTATTAAAGGGTGGAGGATAAAAAGGCCTGCCGCACTATTGGGCCCCCAACATTTAGTGGGACCTTAGGAATATAACCCGGTCTAGGGTAGAGGAATGCTTGAAGGAGCAACCGACAGAGCATGTAAATCACCAATTCTCTTGATAGACGAAATAGCAAGGAGAACTATAGTCTTTAGAGTGAGGAATTTTTCTGAAACCTCCTCGATGGGCTCGAAGGGAGCCAAGGCCAGACCCTCAAGTACAATGGCCAAATCCCAAGCCGGTGCTCTAGATTGCCGTGCAGGCCTGAGCCTCAATGTACCACGGAGAAAACAAATAATAAGAGGATCTCTCCCAAGAGAAGAAGCCCCGAGAGGGGTGGTAAGCATATATAGCCGCTACATACACCTTTAAGGTGGAGGGAGATAATCCAGCAGAGAAACGGTCTTGTAGGAAATCGAGAACTGTACCAACCGGGCACTTAACAAGATTTAAAAAACGTTCTCCACGCCATGTAGAGAACAGTTTCCATTTCAATGTACATAGTTTTCTCGTGGAAGGAGCTCTGGATTGAAGGACGGTCTCAACGACCTCAGTCGAGAGACCTGATTCTATGAGCTGGGCCCCCTCAGAGGCCAAGCCCACCGTTTCCACAACTCCGTTTAACCCTTTTCTATTATGTGCAGGACCCATAGAGAAATATTTGGCAGAAGTTTCCACGCTGCCAGAAATTCCGATAAGGGAACCAGTCTCTCGAGACTGGCCTCTGGATTTGATTGAACAATCATTTCGGTGGCCTGAAGCGGCGAACCGGCAGGGAACAACCGAACTGACCATTCTACAACCCTCCTCAGAGGATTGCACGGGGACGCTGACACCTCGGCGCCCTGAAGCGGCGAACCGGCAGGGAACAACCGAACTGGCAGCGCTGCGACCCTCCTCAGAGAGTCGCACCCCAGCAGAACTCCCGGGAGCATTGATATCGGGGGGAATGTGTACAGGTGGAGCCTCGGCCACACCTGCACCATAGCGTCCAGTCCCAGAGGAGCTGGATATGTGAGGGAAAACCATAGCGGACAATGGGTTGTATCGTATGATGCGAAAAGATCGACCTGAGCTTGACCAAAGATCTCCCATAGGAGCTCCACCACCTCGGGGTCCACTCATGATCACTCACGACTTGTGAGGGAAGCATCCGTCGATAGCATTATGCGTCGACAAGAAACCCCCAACACTGGGCCTGGGCGAGGAACCAAGGTTCTTCCACATGACCGAGGCACGTAGGCATAGCCGCGTGACCTTGGTCATGCGAAAACGGATTTCCCCTCGGAGAAAACCCCTTGGTCCTGAGCCACCACTGCAGGGGTCTCATGTACAGAAGGCCAAAAGTAATTACGTTGGACGCAGCTCCCATGAGACCCACAGTCTGAAACTGTTTCACAGTGAGTGACTGGCCTAGATAAACCCATATTACACCCAGAAAAGTGGTCCTCTGAGCTGGGAGGATCACACTCTTCTTGGCGTTGAGTGGCAACCCCAACATCTTTAAATGAGACAGAACGACATCTCGATGCCGAACTGCCATATGCTCAAATTGAGCTAGGATAAACCAATCGTCGATATAATATAATACGCGAATGCCCTGGAGTCTCAAAGGAGCCAGAGCTGCATCCACGCATTTTGTAAAGGTGCGGGGTGATAAACCTAGGCCAAATGGAAGAACCCGATAATGGTATGCTTCGCCCCCGTTTTTAAAGTGAACCTCAGGAACTTCCTGTGATGAGGATGGATAGATACTTGGAAGTACGCGTCCTTCAAGTCTATTGTGACAAACCAGTCCTCTGACTGAATCTGTGATACAATCTGTTTGAGTGTATGCATTCTGAACTTGAGTTTCTGAACTCTGCTGTTTAAATGGCGCAGATCTAGAATAGGACGCAACCCTCCACCCTTCTTTGGAACAATGAAGTAATGGCTGTAAAACCCTCACTCTCTGCTGGGAGGAGAAACCCTTTCTATAGCTCCTTTTTGAAGAAGTGTCAGTACTTCCTGCTCCATAACCAGAGCCTGCTGTGAGTCCACTACCGTAGGGAGGACCCCCTGAAATCTGGGCGGACGAGAACCGAGCTGATTTCTGTAACCCTTTTCTATTATGTGCAGGACCCATAGCGAAATATTTGGCAGAAGTTTCCACGCTGCCAGAAATTCCGATAAGGGAACCAGTCTCTCGAGACTGGCCTCTGGATTTGATTGAACAATCATTTCGGTGCCCTGAAGCGGCGAACCGGCAGGGAACAACCGAACTGACCATTCTACAACCCTCCTCAGAGGATTGCACGGGGACGCTGACACCTCGGCGCCCTGAAGCGGCGAACCGGCAGGGAACAACCGAACTGGCAGCGCTGCGACCCTCCTCAGAGAGTCGCACCCCAGAGGGCGCAGAGGAGAAACGATTTCTCAAAACCGTCCCTTTTTTTTTTTTTTTTTTTTTTTTCGACAGGACTTCTTGTCTAAGCTTTATCAGAGATGATGACAGTCCTCAGATCTTGCCTACCTCTAACTAGCTTAGTTCCTATGACCCTCCTCGGAGGGATCATAGGAAAAAGCAGGCACCTCAGCACCCTGAAACGGCGAACCGGCAGGGAGACCGAACTGACTGCTCTACGACCCTCCTCGGAGGATCGCATGGGGACGCTGACACCTCGGTGCCCTGAACGGCGAACCGGCAGGGAACAACCGAACTGGCAGCGCTGCGACCCTCCTCAGAGAGTCGCACCCCAGAGGGCGCCGAGGAGAAACGATTTCTCAAAACCGTCCCTACCCCGGAGGGGACCACCCTTAGAAGCCTGATAGCCTTGGCATCAGGTCTTATTCTTTGCACTCTATGCCAGTTTCAGGAATATAGATTAGTGAGGAAGAAACCTCTGGAACGCCGCTGAAAGGATTAGTTTTCTTGAAAGCGGAGCGTCCAGAAGAACAGACATTTTTATCTTTCTTTTTCTTTATTCTTATATCAGAAAAACGTATACATATAAACATATATATATATTCTCGAATATATTCTCGAATAGAGTCAATGCTAACATCCTCACATTCATCTATGTCCTTAAATACTTTACCCACCAGTACTGCCTAATAAAATTAATTTATTATTAAAGATGGCTGGTGGGTAACGTCGGGGTTAAAAATGATGACGCCGACTCGGGAGAGAGAAAGCTCGCAAGCGTCTCTATAATCCAAGGCATACCATGATACTTAATACCCATAACATTACTCTAGTTAGACGTTTGGGTATTAAACACATAAAATAGAAACCGGTTTATTCCACGATCTCGACACCTCAGTGTGGAGATAGGGAAAAACCAGTAGTCCCCGACGAGGAGGCTGAGATACAGAGTTTTCCTGTTTTTTGGATATATTT
This sequence comes from Gila orcuttii, assembly GCA_026230005.1. Classification (NCBI taxonomy): domain Eukaryota; kingdom Metazoa; phylum Chordata; class Actinopteri; order Cypriniformes; family Leuciscidae; genus Gila; species Gila orcuttii. Next base: position 42,401,247 of record JAPDVR010000005.1, read on the forward strand.
CATCTAATAAACTCTTTTTATTTTCACTCTCATAATGTTCAGCTGTTCAGTAAATATTTAACTAGCAACAGCATTAGAAAAAAACCTCCTTTTAAAAGCTCCTCTTTATTCAACAGAGTTATGAGCTGCCTATTTATTAAAAAAACAAACATCTGCCTTTTTCTTAATATTTTTATTTGTTTTGTTCACTTTTTCTTAACAAAACACTAACGATACCAATTCCTCGGAACTGGAAATCGCAGCACACTGGATCTGCAGGTGAAAGCTGAGATAGGGCGGGGCCCGTCCCAACCCACGCTGTCAGATCCGTTTGCGAACCCCAAAATGCAAGTTGCCGCCGTGTCTAGGCAACAGCGGGACCCGCGCGGGGAGAGCGAACCGAACCGTCCTCCTCAAAGAACGATCGGCGAGAGCGGAGCGTCTTCATAGATAGACTCATACAATGCTCACAATCAGCCCCCTTGAGGACTGACTGGGCATGCTCCACTCCCAAACAAGCAACACAAAGCTGATGTGTGTCCCCACCCGTAATATAACGAGGGCAGGGAACAACACACCGTCTATAATCTTGCTTGCTCGCCATAATAATGATAGATATATTGGGCTTGACAGACAACAATAAATAGACAAGGACAGATATACAGAGAGCGCTTGCTGAAGATACAGAAGCTGTCGCGGTCTGATTTGAGGGCTGCTTTATAGTTTCCTGGTCTATGACGTCACCTATGTCGTAGTGGGCTTCCATTGGACTGATTTTACACGTGCTTCACGACGTAATCACGCAGAGTGTTTCCACCGCGTCTCAAACGCAGCTCGAGTTCCCTTGAAAGGGAACTGTTTTTGTAACGAATGGAAACATTTGAAGTAACATATCCATATATTTTTCTCTAGTGTACTGAAGTGTTCATTTTTAACGATTTATAGGCCGCATGCTATAGGCTATTGTTATTATTATTTGGAATTAAAATCACCCCACATCATCACATACCCTTCACCATACCTAGAGATTAGCATGGGGTACTTTCCATAAGATCATCTCTCAATGCAAATCAAACCAGCTATTAGGCTAACTGAAATAAAACCATGTCTATATGGTGAAGGGTGTGTGATGATTGTGGGGCTATTTTAATTCTAAAGGCCAAGGGAACTTTATCAGGATGCATAGTATCCCGGATCCATGAAATAACTGGCCTTTAAAAATAAAAATCTTCCTGCCTCTATGGGAATTTAACATAGAGGTGTCCAGACTTGTGCACCCTGTATTTTAAGGAAGAACATTTAATTATTTGCGATACATTATTCATTCACAAAGAAAATTGGTGTCCTTAAAGGTTGGAGTTTTCCTCATTTTTTGAATTAAGGCATTAAGATGATTTTTTTATTTATCTTTTTAGTCAACTTTAGCATGGGTGTGTTCACTTATTCTATATATATATATATATATATACATAATTAAATCGCAATTTTAACCAGAAAAATCTACAATGTATGCCCAAAGTCGTGCAGCCACATATCAGCATGTTCACAGGTGTTTATTTTTTTTATTTTATTTTTTACAGGGACCTGATGCCACGGATGAGTCCTGCTGACTTCAACATTCACAGGAGACTCTGTACATGAACATGGTAAAATGAAAAATCAAACACCTTGGAAATGACAGGTATGTACTATGTTTCAGGAATGACACAAAGGTGTGTGACTGTTCAAGCCTCTGTCTTTAGATCACTATTTACTAATGTGCTTTTTTGTCCTTTGTTGTGTATCTTTGGATTATGTTGTGTTGTAAATAAATCCAAACAATCTAAAAGCCATTATTTTTAAAATCTCCTCATTCTTTGTGCAAGGCTCCTCATAATGATAGGGCATGATAGCACCTAATAGGGCCATTAGGGGAGGGTCTTTGTCTTTCTCAGGTGTAAAATGTATTCATATTAATGAGAGATCACGCCCCTTCGCATAAAGCTTTCTCACACAAAACACGTCATACAAATTTTAAAAGACTTTATTGTCTTATCTGAATGAGTAGTCAGGATGATTTTCACATAGTTTTGGAGCAAATATTCTAGGCTATGTGATACAAATTTCAAAAGTCTTGTGATGAAATAATCAATATGTGTTTCATGACCTTATTTCAGTGACAATTCTTTTTAGTTTTTGCACAAACCACGCATAAACGTCATTATCTCAAAACTACAAACTTTTACCTACATGCCGCTGACATATTATTGTAGCAGAGTTCAAATACAGTGTAATAAGACTTTAGCCATGAAAATGTCACATGTAACAGAAATAAGCACAAATGTCAGAGCATGTCAGAACACCTCCGGGACCCAGAAAACACCTCAGACCCCAGAGGGTTAAAACAATCTTACTAACCCCAAACTTTTGAATTGTAGTGCATTTATGTTTGTTTATTTATAAATATTAGGGATTCACCAATACCACTTTTTCCAATACGACTTTGACACACTGCTACTTTAATCTCTGTCAGGCCCACTATTGTCAAATATGATTGACAATTAGCATACAGTTTGGATTGGCGGTATGGTTCCGTTCTGGGCAAGAACTCCCTGCGCATCCATACAGCCTAGCATGGATAAGAGCAGGGAGAGCAGCAATAACCCCCCTTAGGGTAAACAGAACAGAACCAACATGAATGTATGCAGATATCATTCATAAAAGATTTAAAGTACAACATATTTCGAGAATTTATTCTGATTTAAGGGGAATCAGAATGCCAAATCCTGAGTGACGAGAGGAGGAGCTGCGGATTGAGGAGGGTAATTAGCTCTTGAGAAAGGCGATAAGAGAGACTTAATAGGGTACCATGTGTCACTTTTGAGTGATTTATGGCCCTCAACTCCAAATGGTCACTGGGGAAAGAGGGGGTGGAAAACAGTAAAGCAAATGTCTTTGTTCATTTCAAATTTCTTGGATTATTTTCAATCCTACAAACACAATAGAAAAAAAAAATAGCTTTGAGCCTTGCTGGAGCAGCTCTAAATATTCACTGTGCTATTAGATGAAAGATAAAATGTGATAGAGCAATAGAATGAACAATCAAAGAAACAGAAGCTTATACAATACATTTTAACAGGCATATTTAGGCATGAAAATAACAGAAGGAAATATCTATTAGCTAAACGAATTAAGCCAACTGCTTTGATTCATGTTCCCTTTCGAGGGAACTCGCGATGCGTCGATGACGCTTTGGGAACGCCTTCGCGTGATTACCTCTGAAGCACGTATGTCAACTAGTCCAATGGAATGAATGAACGCCACGGGCGGGTGACGTCATGACCAGGAAAGGATATAAGCACATACGGTGCGTTACTCGCGTTAGCTTTTTGTGCCTCAGCAAAGCGCTCTGTGTCAAAACTGTCTGTGAATATTTATTGTTGTCTGTCTGATATATACATATATATATATACACACTATGGAAACATTTGCACAAACTCTGTGTTCTCCCTGCTCGCGTTATTTAACGAGTAGGGACACACACGAGCTTTGTGTGATGTGTCTGGGAGTGGAGCATGCGGTATGCCTTGGCTGATTGCCAACATTGTGAGAAGCTTTCGCATCGCATGCTTCGCTCCCCGCCTGTCACTTTTCGAGGGAAGTGGCCAGGCTCGCTATTCTCAGGGTGCAGGACCCGCGTCTGCCGAGGCGGCGCGGAGAATGCATTCCTGTGGATAGCATATAGGATCTCTTTACGGGATTGGAGACGGGTCCGCGGATCTTATCTCCTCCCTTTCCACGAGGGATCCATGGCTCTCTCTCCGGTCTCGGAAGCCCGCGCGGCGGTCTCTTCCGCCCGGGGGGAGAGATCAATGCTTCAGTGCTCTTCCTCCGAGGAGGTAGTGCTGGGCATTGAAAGTAACAAAGAAACACGATCATGGGGGAAGTGGATTTGCCATCTCTTTCCCCAGCGTATGAGAAATATATATACACATATATAATGGTTTATATATTATATATAAAAATAAATATATATATATATATATATACATATTTATTTAAAAAAATAATAATAAAGCTGGTGGAGGTGCTGCTTACCAAGGCTGTAGATAAATTAAATATTTAATGGCCAGCAGAAATAAAGGGGAGCTCGTCCTAAAAATAAAGAACGAGTTTCCTTCCCTCTATTTTCACCTCTATCACGGGGCCTTCCATTTTTTCCCAATATGCACAGCGAGCTGTCTAGATTATGGAAAAAAGCCTTACTCATCTTGTCTTTTAGCCCCCAAGTTCATGTATATTCAGATATTAAGGGCTTAAGAGAGAATGGCTATGGGGCAGTACCCCGGGTAGAACAGACGCTTGCTAGCTATCTGTTTCCCGGTTTAGTATCGTCCCTGAAGGCTTCGACTTCTCTCACTAAACCATTAAAAAATATATATATATATTTTTAATCTAGTGGGAAAAGCATTTTCGGCAGTGGGTCTAGCAGGAAGCTGCTTGCACAATATAGCAGTGCTACAAGCATATCAGGATGACCTGCTGGGGTATTTGGACAGAAGTGAGGGAGTTTGGCCCGATGGGGTTTGAGAACTTCGTCGGGCCACTGATTTATCTCTCTGTGAGACACCTCGGGCTCAATTTGATGGAAATCATGGAGAAAGATACAAGAGAATCTCTCCCTCGCTATGTCCAACCCCCTGGGGCTGCTGGGCGTGAGCAGCTCCAGCCATCTTGTTTCTCATACGCAACACAGCAGCCAATGCCTTCAGAGCAGAAGCCGGATCCGAGGACTGTTCTTCAGGCTGAGAAGGCTTCGGCTCAAAAGAAAAGGTCTGGCGCCACCGGCGTCAGACCGGTGAGGGCAGCCCCAACCGGGGTGGAACGGTGTACACCTCATTATACGGTGCCCTTTCCATCTCGGTGCCCTCAGGGGACCGTTCTGCCAACCCCGCCACCATTGGTGCTTCGGGGCGCAGCGGTCTCCAGCGAGCTTCTGGCGCAGCGTCAACTCGACATTGCGTCGGACTCGCGCCCTCTGAGGGGGGTTCGAAAACAGTCAGTTCGGGTGGTTCCTGCCAGTATGCTTCAGGTCCCTGAACTGGCTGTCTTTATTACACCAGAGGCCAGCCTCGAGGGGCTGGTTCCCTTGGTAGATTTTCTGGCAGCGCGGAAGCTACTGCCAAATATATCTCTATGGGTCCTGCAGTTAGTAGTAAGAGGCAGATTTGGTTCTCGTCCTCCAGGCTACAACGGGGTGTTGCTCACGTTAGTGCATTCCGAGCAGGCTCTGGTAATGGAGCAAGAGGTAAAGGCCCTGTTAGCAAAGAAAGCTATAGAGCAGGTGTACTCATCCGACATTGCATCAGGTCTTTACAGTCATTATCTCATTGTTCCAAAAAAGGATGGAGAGCTGCGTCACATACTAGATCTTCGTCTGTTGGAGTGTTGGGTGCTGGAACTCAAGTCCAAAATGCTGACACTCAAACAGATCGTGACTCAAATCAGTTCCGAGGAGTGGTTTATCACGATAGATCTAAAAGACGCATACTTCCTTTCGGTCTAGCTCTATCACCCCGCACATTCACAAAGCGTGTAGACGCAACTCTGGCCCCGCCAGGCTGCAGTGCAAATGCATTCTGAATTGCATAGATGACTGGCTGATTCTAGCGGAATCAGAACAGTTAGCGGTTCGGCACCGAGGTGTCGTTCTCGCTCATATGCAGATGTTGGGGTTGAGGCTCAATGCCAAGAAGAGTGTGCTTTCTCCAGTACAGAGAACCACTTTCCTTGGTGTGGTATGGGATTCAGTGACGATGCGGGCCACTCTGTCGCCCGTTCGTGTAGCTGCTATCCTAACACCCACAAAAGAGCTGAGGCTAGGCCAGTCACGCACTGTAAAACAGTTTGAGAGACTGTTGGGTCTTGTGGCAGCAGCGTCCAACGGGATACCTTTTGGCCTGCTGTACATGAGACCTTTACAGTGGTGGCTCAGGACCAGAGGGTTCTCCCCGAGGGGAAACCCACTTCGTATGATCAAGATCACGCGGCGGTGTCTCCGCGCCTTGGTTATATGGAGGAAACACTGGTTCTTAACCCAGGGTCCGGTGTTGGGAGCTCTTTGCCATCGAGTTGTGATCTCGACAGATGCTTCCCTCACCGGCTGGGGAGCGGTATTGGAAGGCCGCTCAGCTCAGGGTTTGTGGAGGAGTCATCATCTCTCTTGGCACATGAATTGCCTAGAGATGATGGTCGTCTTCAATGCGTTGGGACATCGCCTCCCAGACCTGAGGGGCCATCATGTGTTGTTCTGGAACAGTGACTGTTAGGCCTCAGGGCAGCAGCGGCCAATGTGATACCCTTTGACCTGCTGTACGTGAGACCTTTACAGAGTTGGGTCAGGACCAGAGGGTTCTCCCTGAGGGGAAACCCACTCCTTACGTTCAAGATCACGCGGCAGTATCCCCGCGCCTTGGTTATATGGAGGAAACTCTGGTTCTTGACCCACAGACAACACGTTGGTGGCCTCTTATTTTGGTCCCTCAGGAAATTACGCTGTCTGAGGGCAGTGTATATTCCAGGGGGGGCCAGAATATTGGAACAGACACCCTGTCGAGGCAGGGGCTGAGGCCAGGGGACTCCACCCCGAGGCGGTGGAGCAAATATGGGAGTTTTACGGCCAGGCAGAAGTGGATTTGTTCTCGTCTCAGCATACGACGCACTGTCCACTCTGGTTATCCCTCACTCAACCAGTCCCCTCGGGGCTGGATGCTATGGTGCAGACGTGGCCGAGGCTACGTCTGTACGCATTCCCCCTGTTGCTCTGCTCCCAGGAGTTCTGGAGTGAATCCGCCAGGATGGAATAAGCCTATTTAGTAGCACCACCCTGGCCGAGCTGAATTTGGTTTGCGGACCTAATTTTTCTCCTCGACGGACCTCCCTTGGCGGTCCCGATCAGGAGAGACCTTCTGTCTCAGGCAGGGGATGCAATATTGCACCCCCGGCAGGGGATTTGGGAACTGTGGGTTTGGCCTCTGAGGGGGCCCAACTCATAGAGAGTGGTCTCTCAACCGAGGTTGTTGAGACCGTTCTAAGGTCCAGAGCTCCCGCTACGAGGAAACTATATTCACTATTTCGAGAGTTTTTCTCTTATTGGTGTTACCAGCGTCAGTGGGATCCGGTTAACTGTTCAGTAAACACAGTATTCGAGTTTCTGCAAGAACGCTTTGTATCAGGTCTATGTCCTTCCATGCTTAAGGTATACGTGGCGGCCATTGTGGCTTTCCACGCCCTGGTGGGTAGTACATTTTTGGGTCGAGACCCCCTGATCACTCGTTTCCTTCGTGGCACTTTGAGGCTGAGGCCTGCAACTTGCACTAGGGTGCTGGCTTGGGACCTTGCAATAGTTCTAGAAGGCCTATCTGGGGCTCCCTTCGAGCCCTTAGATTTGGTCTCAGAGAAGTTCCTTTCTTTTAAGACTATTTTCTGCTAGCTATTTCGTCCCTATAAGAGTCAGACCTTCAGGCCCTTTCGGTCCCCACCTGCCTTGAGTGCACCGGGGATGGCCAAGGCTATCTTACCGAATCATGGATATGTTCCAAAGGTGCCTACCATTATTCCGAGGCCTATTGTGCTGCAGGTTTCTGTCCTCCCCCGGTTTATCGGACCAGGAAAAGCTGAACCTTTTGTGCCCAGTGCGAACACTGGACACTTATGTTCATCGGACTTCTCTGTCGAGAAAATCCAACCTATTGAGCATTTAGATAGTCGAGACTATTCTTCTTGCTTGTGAGTCCTCTGGCCAACCACTTGGTGGTCAGGGCTCATTCCACTAGGAGTATGGCTTCTAAGCTTTATTATCTGGAGTTCTCTCCAATACGTTTGTGATGTGGCGGGCTGGTCCTTACCGCTCACATTCGTGAGGTTTTACAGCTTGGACCGGGAGCCCCAGGTTCCCAGGTGCTTCTTACTTATTTTGCCGACAGTTTTTATCATCTGGCATTTTGTAAGTACGGCGGATTGGGTATTCTCGTTCCCAAAGCGTCATCGACGCATCGCGAGTTCCCTCGAAAGGGAACGTCTCAGGTTACGACTGTAACCCTAGTTCCCTGAGAAGGGAACAAGACGATGCGTCGCCCTGCCATACTTCCTGCATCCCTGCGATCGACTTTGCTTCGGCTCTAAAAGCTAACGCGAGTAACGCACCGTATGTGCTTATATCCTTTCCTGGTCATGACGTCACCCGCCCGTGGCGTTCATTCATTCCATTGGACTAGTTGACATACGTGCTTCAGAGGTAATCACGCGAAGGCGTTCCCAAAGCGTCATCGACGCATCGTCTCGTTCCCTTCTCAGGGAACTAGGGTTACAGTCGTAACCTGAGACGTTCTTTTGGTTACTCTACCCACTATTTAAAAAAAATCACAAATGCAATGAATATACAAGTATCGGTACTCTGTATCAGCAAGTACCAAAAATCAAGCGTGGCGTCAGTTCTGGCAGGTCACGTTAGTCAAGCTCGAGTCAGCTGACTCTCAGCTGATCCACGTCTACCTATACGAATACGACGCCTATCACTGTATACATATATAAGCTCCTTCAGTATTATCAGCAGCTATCGCAGAGAGACTTAATAGTGTACCATGTGTCACTTTTGAGTGATTTATGGCATTAGATCGAGAATAAAAAAAAAAAAAATTAAAAAATTCCCACGGGTGGGGGCCCGTGGGTCCCACTTCTGAACTGTACACCTGTGCGTGGGAAATTTTCCCACGCTAGCCCCTCCCATCTGACCCGCTTCTGGACTGTACACCTGTGGTGTGGGAAATTTTCCCACGGGTCACCCCTCCTGCTTCTGTACTGGACATTTGTAGCATGAGAAAATTCCCACAGACTCCTTCATTTTCCTCATGCTACAGGACTGGACACCTGTTGTACGCCTTGTTCAATGTAATAATTTGCAAAAATGATGAAAAAACATTTAAAAACGATATATATACTAAACCTTTTTTTTTTTTAAATATAATAAGGACATAGAGGTAGGTTTAGTATTTTTTATTAAAGAAGAGAGTTGTACTTTTACACACACATCTGAAAGTGTTCAAAATCAGGTTTAAAACAATGTATAAAAGTTCAACAATAAAATACACGTCTTTTAGCGTTTTTCATACATTTAATGTTAAAAACGTTAAAAGATCAATGAAAAAGTTTAAACTGTATTTTCTAAAAGTTATCAAAAAATGATGTATGTTTTATATATATATATATATATATATATATATATATATATATATATATATATATATATATATATACAGGTGCTGGTCATATAATTAGAATATCATCAAAAAGTTGATTTATTTCAGTAATTCCATTCAAAAAGTGAAACTTGGATATTATATTCATTCATTACACACAGACTGATATATTTCAAGTGTTTATTCCTTTTAATTTTGATGATTATAACTGACAACTAATGAAAACCCCAAAATCAGTATCTCAGAAAATTAAAATATTGTGAAAAGGTTTAATATTGAAGTCAACAGGTGCCACACTCTAATCAGCTAATTAACTCAAAACACCTGCAAAGGCCTTTAAATGGTCTCTCAGTCTAGTTCTGTAGGCTACACAATCATGGGGAAGACTGCTGACTTGACAGCTTTCCAAAAGACGACCATTGACATCTTGCACAAGGAGGGCAAGACACAAAAGGTCATTGCTAAAGAGGCTGGCTGTTCACAGAGCTCTGTGTTGTAATGGAAATTTTACATTTAGATGTGTTCTTTTATCTTTTAGATGTGTTATTTTATCTTTTAGATGTGTGCAACTTTTATTAACATTGAGGATTTATGTACTAATAAGCATTTAAAGGAAGATGTTCATATAAGCAAAAGGACATTATTAAAGATATAATCAAGCTGTTAGAAATGCATAAGTTAAAATAAGCTTTCTGGAACAACATGTATGTGTGACAAAAACCCAAGTAGCAAAGGGACAATGTGTACTCCAAGTGACCTATTGGGTACTTCAAGTGTGAAATGTATGTGTGCAGCTTTTGATCAAACCAGAGATAAGCAAAAGGTGTGAATTCGAACAGTAGCTAAAAACCGGAAATCTTAACGAAGATGTCATTGTTCTGTCTAGACGAAATTTATGTCCAAAAAGAGATCTTGAACAAACATGTTTCCTTTTAAGGTTACAGAGGCAATCTTCTGAAACAGATGCAGCCTACTCAGAATGTGTTAGGGTATATAACCTGGTGGAAGGGATCAGCCCTTCGCCCTTCACATGTCAGACTCTGTCTGTGTGTGAACTGTCTTTCTTGCAAGAAATAAAACGTTTGATAATTTGACTTTTCCAAGGTTTCCACTTGTCTCCTTCCTCCTAACTTTTCGAATAGAATTATTTCCACGACAGTGTACAAGCACATTAATAGAGAGGCGAAAGGAAGGAAAAGATGTGGTAGAAAAAAAGTGTACAAGCAATAGGGATAACCGCACCCTGGAGAGGATTGTGAAACAAAACCCATTCAAAAATGTGGGGGAGATTCACAAAGAGTGGACTGCAGCTGGAGACAGTGCTTCAAGAACCACCATGCACAGACGTATGCAAGACATGGGTTTCAGCTGTCGCATTCCTTGTGTCAAGACACTCTTGAACAAGACACAGTGTCAGAAGCGTCTTGCCTGGGCTAAAGACAAAAAGGACTGGACTACAGCTGAGTGGTCCAAAGTTATGTTCTTTGATGAAAGTAAATTTTGCATTTCCTTTGGAAATCAAGGTCCCAGAGTCTGGAGGAAGAGAGGAGAGGCACAGAAACGACGTTGGTTGAAGTCCAGTGTAAAGTTTCCACAGTCAGTGATGGTTTGGGGTGCCATGTCATCTGCTGGTGTTGGTCCACTGTGTTTTCTGAGGTCCAAGGTCAACGCAGCCGTCTACCAAGAAGTTTTAGAGCACTTAATGCTTCCTGCCACTAACCAACTTTAAGGAGATGCAGATTTCATTTTCCAACAGGACTTGGCACCTGCACACAGTGCCAAAGCTACCAGTACCTGGTTTCCACTTGTCTCCTTCCTCCTAACTTTTCGAATAGAATTATTTCCACAACAAATGGCGATGAGGATGGGATGCATTAAACCGACGATCGGCGTGAGGAGGGGAACAATTTGGCTCAAAATCCTCAATCTTAAGGAGAGATAATTGTTCTACTCATCACGACAACCGAGGTGGACGCAGTCCTAGAAGTGAACTCACAAGGTCATCAAAAAGACGTGGTAAATGAGAAAATTACTTGCGTATTGAATATATTTTTCCTAAAAGGGTCAGAGCTTTGGAATAAGCCTGAAAGTAACTTCCAAGCAGAGTTTGAGAATAAGCCTGATAGTAATTTCTCGAATGTTATGTATTAATTGTTTTCCTAAAAGGGCCAGAGTTTGAGATAAGCCTGATAGTAATTTCTCAAACACCAGATAAGTGCCTGTTTGAAATAAGCCTGATAGTAATTTCTCGAACAGTACAGAGGCACTTGTTTGGGAAAGACCTGCATCGACGGATGCAGGCAATTTGAAAGTCCTATATTGACGAATATAGGCAGGTGCGTGGTGGCCACGCGGGGGAAAGAATTAATACAGTGAATATAGTGACAAAAGAAAAAAGACAAAGACCATTACAAGAAATGTGGTGAAATCATAGTAAAATGGTTAGAAGAGGCAACACGCAGACAACAAAGACAAGTCTGTCGTGCCATTGCACCATTATACTCTGATAAAGAAGGACAGGATACCACAAATAATTGAAAAATATGGGTTTAATGGGGGTTTGAGTGTAAACCATCTGCAAAAGACTAAAGAAAATTGGACAAAAACAAGTCCAAAAAGAAAAGAAAAAGATAATTATGAGATTTATGGTTAAATGAGGCAATTATCAGACAAAGAAAACAGATAAGTGCAGCATTAACACCATTAGGAAGTGCAGGTAGTAAAGATGCAAAGGCAGAAGAAGCCAGAAAAACTTTACTAAACTCTGTTTCTGATTCTTCCGAGGAAATGAGATGCATGAAAACCCGCCTGGCTGAGGATGACCGCTGTCCGGCTCCCTACCCCCCCACCAATTGCAACTGCCAGTCAACAATATGGGACCGCAAAGACAGCCAGAAGCGGCTGGAGGACAAGACCCTGACGAAGAAGACAAGTCAACATCTGTATATCCAAACCTGACAGCTTCAGTTACTTTCCCCTCTGCTCTTCCTGCCTACGCTCCTCCATCTCAAAGATTCGCTGATCCTGAATCACCGACCTAGAGATGATGATCATCAACAACAGCTGCTGAGAGATCAAGCCAAGACTAAGCAGAAAAAGACTGACAAAGACACTCAACTTGCTCTGCTGAAGATGGGAGGTTTGATGATGGAAAATCATCCAAGAAGAGGTGGAAATGGAGGTAAAAGAGGTAAAGGAGGAAAAGGGCGAGGAGGTAAAGGACTAGGAATGGGTAACAGACCCGCAATGGACTCTGAAGCCTGTTTTAACTGCGGTCAAAAGGGACATTGTAAAAGTGACTGTCCACATCCTCCAAGGCACAGAGGATTTCAGCAACATCAACAACCAAAGAAGCAAGGAGAATGAGAGGGGGAGGGGAGCGACGGTGAGGGGTCTGACTCCCAGGTGGTAAATATGTTTAATCTCATTTCTATTTCTGCTTCTTGCAATGAAGAAATCTTGCTTGCAAACACTGAACGAATGTATAAAGCATCTGCTAGATTACCAATGATTGAAGTAAAGGTTGAGGGCAGAAAAGTTAAGTTTTTAATTGATTCAGGAGCAACAAACTCTGTAGTTAAACATAGAGAATTGTCTGATTTAACTCTATTATCTTGTAAATGGGCAACCTCCAGGAGTGCCACAGGGCATCTGGTAAGGGAACCATATACGGCAGATTTGTCTGGTCAGATTGGTGATCACTCGTTTGCGCATGCTTTTCTTGTGTCAACAACTTGTCCGTGTAATCTGCTGGGCAGAGATTTAATGTGTAAACTGAAGTTGAATTTGTACTGTGATGACAATGGCCTCTCTGCTGATATGACTATGATACGAATGCCTGTTGAAATAGTGTATGTGTTTGAATGGAGCACTCCTCAAAGTGGTCTAAAAATTAAAGCCACAAATAGGATGCCTCCTAACCATGATTTCATGGAAGAAAGCCATTTGCATTGTACATGTCACGTCAGCAGTGAGCCAGATGACATTTTTGCTGAAAAATGGACTGGAAATAGAGTTTGAGGAACTGCAGTCCTCAGAGCTATTTTGGTCAGATAAGTGGTGTGCTGTGAAGATTGAATTGACTGATGGTCAGCTAGCGTTGTATGAGTGCTGCACACATCTCTCTTGCAAAGCCACACACTGCTGAGTGGCAAGACTTGGGGCCTTTTGTAAAACAATATGACTCGTTAAAAGATTTCCAACCACTGACAAAAATGTGTGGCAATCTGAGAGCACAGGGTTTTACAAACAGTCACTAAGAAAATACATTAAGGGTTTTAGGACTGTTGAAGTGTTGTGTGATAATACAATGAAAAAAAAAAATGAAAAAATGTCTATTCCTGAGGGTTTAGAAGCAGTTCCACAGGGACTCTGGGCACGTGACAAATACGACGTAGGTCTGATTAAAGGGTGTGACCCAGTTAAAATCACTCCAAAAAAGTGATTACAGACCTAAGAAAATGCAATATGCTCTAAAACAGGAAGCTATTGATGGTATCACCCCAGTATTTAATTCATTACTGGAAAAGGGCGTGATTGTGCCATGTCCAGATTCACCTGTCAGAACAACTATTTTTCCTGTGAAGAAAATTAGGGATAGGAATAAGCCGACGGAGTGGCAATTCGTGCTAGACCTCCAAGCGGTCAACAGTGCTGTTCAGGCCAGAGCTCCGAGCGTACCAAAAGATATGACAATACTGTCTCAAATTCCGCCCAAGACAGTCTGTTACACTGTGGTAGACATTTCAAATGCCTTCTTCAGTGTACCAGTTGATAAAGATTCTCAATTCTGGTTCGCTTTCAATTTCAATGGAAAACCGTATACGTTTACGAGATTGTGTCAAGGGTATCGCGAAAGCCCAACAATTTATAATGAAGCGCTGAAACAAAGCTTAGAGTTTGTTGCAATACGTCGACGATATTTTGCTGTGCTGTCCGTCAATGGAAGTATGCAAAGTTGCAACAGTGGCTCTGTTGACACATTTGGCTGAGCAAGGTCACAAGGTTAACCCTTGCAAAGTGTCTGTGGCACAGACGTCGGTCGTATTTTTAGGCCACGTCCTGTCAGCTGCAGGAAAGTCACTCTCAGATAAAAGAGTGACAGCGATTCAGAATATTCCAAAACCTACAACAAAGAAACAAATGATGTCCTTTTTTGGTATGACATCATATTGTAGAACGTTCATCTCAGGTTATACTGATAAAGAGGCACCATTAACAAAAATGATTTATGGTAACAGTATGGCTGCAAAAGAAACGTTGTAATGTTTTAAATCCAGCTACTCTGCTCCCAACGGAGCAAGACGGTGAACCTCACTGTTGTGTTTCAGCCTTGGAACAGATATGTAGTCCGAGACCAGACTTGACAGACGAGGCTTTACCCAACAGTGACATGATTCTTTATGTGGATGGGTCATCCAGCAGAAATGACCTAGGCAAAGGCAGAGCGGGGTATGCAGTAGTTTCCTTAACTGAGGTTCTGGAACAACAACCATTGCCGTCACATTTTTTCTGCACAAGCTGCTGAACTGGTTGCTCTGACTGCAGCATGCAAATTGGCAAGTGGCCAACATGTTACAATTTACACTGACAGATGGCAAGCCGATATTGCACCACCTGCTGGTGAGTGAATTGTTAGAAGTGATGCAGCAGCATGCTTCAGCCTCTGACAAGGAGAAATGGAGAAATGCAGGGTGTGTGTATGAGAATGGACAATGGAGGGGCCCCAATAATAAACCATGTTTACCTTCTCATTCCTTTCAGGCTTATGCTAAGTTGACGCATGGATTGGACCATACATCAAAAAGCGGGATGTTTACTGTAATGCAGAATAACTGGTTTACCAAACGTTTTTCCACAGTGGCAGCAGATTTGTGCAGCAGATGTCTGATTTGCGGAACTAACAATGTCGGCAGGGGTCAGGCAATGAGACAGGCAGGGCATCCCAGGCCGCCAAGACCATTCTCGCATGTCAAAGCAGCAGTTCCAGAGCCAGCTGAGATGGCCCTGCACAGCATCAGGCCAGGAGATTTCGTACTGATCAAGGATCTGAGGCGGAAACACTGGAAAGCGAAGAGGTGGCAGGGGCAATTTCAGGTTTTGCTGACAACTCACACTGCGGTGAAAGTCGGGGAGAGGACTCCGTGGATCCATGGGACGCACTGTCGAAAAGTGCCAGCTCATGCGGTAGCTGCAACAGTGCCAGCTCATGCGGTAGCTGCAACGGAAGAAGAATCCCATTCACAGCTAACGAGTACCGAACAGGTGTCAAACTAACCAAAGTTGCTTGTCAGCCTGTCGGTTATTCACTAGAAAACCATTGTCATTGGAGAGAGGACGAATCAATAGTACAGGACGATTCTGCAATTTTAGGAGTAGTCCGTACTGCGTCAAGGACTCTGTGGTGTTTTGACGGAGTGGGCATTGCAGTTAACTGTCTAATAATATCTACTAGACCTGCCCTGAGACCAACGATACATAGGGAAACAGGACTCATATCATTTTCACAAGAACATTTTCTTGCCTGGCGAGGTTGCACTGTGTGGCAATATGTTACTAAATCTTATCCTCTTAACTAGCCTGGCCATAGGCCTAGCACAGGATGGTAGCATAGAGGTGAAAATGACAAGAGGAAAAGGAGTGAGATAAACATAATATGTGATCCTATTTCAGCAGCAGGACCTGGGTATAATCCAGAGCGTTTGAACAAATGGGGTAAAGCCATGTATTTTTTTAAGGATCCCTGTGCATGGCAAGATGTGTATGGAGGTAATAAGGAGGCTATCAGAGAGGGTCTCTTGAGCAAGGTGGGGTATACCTCAAGTAATGGTTATAGCAAACGGGTGATGTCAGGTCTCATAAAGTTCGAAGAAATCACTGAAAATTTTAAAACCAAACTGAAAGTTACTTTGTCAACAGGAAATGATGGCGCGACTCAGTGGGGAGGAACATTTTTCTGTGTTTGGTGGACCGCAGGTACCGACACTTATGTTCCAATTGAAATTAAAATGGTAGATCCGCCACCAGAAACTCATAGCCTGTCTGAACTAATAACTCATACTAGCATACCTGAAGAAGAGGACGCTGAATTAGAAAAACAGTTTAATTTGCATCATGAAGACGTAACTATAACACAAAGCAGAATTCAATGTGGGGGCAACAAAGAATGAATGTTAAGTTTACTTCAACGACAAGCTTTGGCCATCAACCAATCATGTTGGTGGTCTCTGCAAATGGATAGAACCTGGAGGGTCCATCCATTGCGATCGGCAAATTTAGGAGAATTAATAGGATTAATACCGTGTGCTATGTGGAAATTACTGAATGCAAAAAACTCTGGAGAGATCAAATCAATATCTCCACAGAAGGTCGTGTGTCAAACCAAATCAGAACACAGTACTAGAGGCTATGACAACGTATGGGTAGTAAAACCACAATTGTGCGATGTGTGTTTATGTAAATTGGAGGTCCAACGGAGTGCGATAATGGTTGGTACATCACACTGTAAAACAACGATAATCATGAATAATGACAAATGTATAACATCGGATGGTACATTTATCACATGTCCAGGTGAAAATGATGATCTAGGAGAGACAGCAGCTGGAACAGTATGGGTCTGCGGTCAATCCGCTTTCCACTCCCTTCCCAAGAAATGGATTGGGTGCTGTTATCCAGGACTTTTAGATGTAGGGACGGAAGTTTATGTCAATAATGAAAATAAAAACTTTAAGCAATCTTCTATGAGATCGAAAAGAAGTTTAGCGGATGAGAAAATGCCTATTATGTTTCAAGGTACCAAACTTTGGGATCCTTGGACGAGCAGAATAGCTATGACTGGTTGGTCTTTCCTTGTGGGGGGAGGCACTGCTGCTAGCTTGCTGAAAATAAATGGCTTAGCCTGGCAGGTATTACGCTTAGCAAATGAGACTGAAGATGCGTTAAAACAACTGAACACTGAACTTAGAGGAATTAGGGAAGCCGTAATACAACATAGACTCGTTTTGGACATGATCACCACGGAACGAGGGGGCGTGTGCAAAATGCTAGGAACCTCGTGTTGTTTTAATCTGCCTGACGTCTATGAAAACGTAACCAACATAATAGAGCACATGAAAATGGCCGTAGCCACTCCTGGAGACATGTCATCTTCACTGGATAGGTGGTTTTTGAGCTTGCAGGGGTGGACGAAATGGCTGATAAGTACAATTATGCCAATAGCATGTTTAGTTTTGATTTTGCTTCTGATGATTCCATGTTTTATGAATTGTATTTCTACAATCACTGCTAAAGCGGTGTCTACCACTATGGTCAGAATGACTGCAGGGGAATACGTAACAATGATACGTAGGGCACCAGAAGATGAAGTTGAGGTTACAGTGCCTGAAACTGAGACATACGAGAACGGGAGCGAACATGAGTTTGACTAAGAAATAAAGTAACCATGGGAAAAATTTACCTGCTGTAAATTACTATGATTATGGAGAAGTAAATGTCAAATTTGTATATATGTTCTTTGAATGAACATGGGGTGGAATGAAATGGAAATTTTACATTTAGATGTGTTCTTTTATCTTTAAGATGTGTTCTTTTATCTTTTAGATGTGTGCAACTTTTATTAACATTGAGGATTTATGTACTAATAAGCATTTAAAGGAAGATGTTCATATAGGCTAAATGACAAGCTGTTAGAAATGCATAAGTTAAAATAAGCTTTCTGGAACAACATGTATGTGTGACAAAAACCCAAGTAGCAAAGGGACAATGTGTACTCCAAGTGACCTATTGGGTACTTCAAGTGTGAAATGTATGTGTGCAGCTTTTGATCAAACCAGAGATAAGCAAAAGGTGTGAATTCGAACAGTAGCTAAAAACAGGAAATCTTAACGAAGATGTCACTGTTCTGTCTAGACGAATTTATGTCCAACAAGAGATCTTGAACAAATATGTTTCCTTTTAAGGTTACAGAGGCAATCTTCTGAAACAGATACAGCCTACTCAGAATGTGTTAGGGTATATAACCTGGTGGAAGGGATCAGCCCTTCGCCCTTCTCATGTCAGACTCTGTCTGTGTGTGAACTGCCTTTCTTGCAAGAAATAAAACGTTTGATACTTTGACTTTTCCAAGGTTTCCACTTGTCTCCTTCCTCCTAACTTTTCGAATAGAATTATTTCCACGACAGTGTACAAGCACATTAATAGAGAGGCGAAAGGAAGGAAAAGATGTGGTAGAAAAAAAGTGTACAAGCAATAGGGATAACCGCACCCTGGAGAGGATTGTGAAACAAAACCCATTCAAAAATGTGGGGGAGATTCACAAAGAGTGGACTGCAGCTGGAGACAGTGCTTCAAGAACCACCACGCACAGACGTATGCAAGACATGGGTTTCAGCTGTCGCATTCCTTGTGTCAAGACACTCTTGAACAAGACACAGCGTCAGAACCGTCTCGCCTGGGCTAAAGACAAAAAGGACTGGACTACAGCTGAGTGGTCCAAAGTTATGTTCTTTGATGAAAGTAAATTTTGCATTTCCTTTGGAAATCAAGGTCCCAGAGTCTGGAGGAAGAGAGGAGAGGCACAGAAACCACGTTGCTTGAAGTCCAGTGTAAAGTTTCCACAGTCAGTGATGTTTTGGGGTGCCATGTCATCTGCTGGTGTTGGTCCACTGTGTTTTCTGAGGTCCAAGGTCAATGCAGCCGTCTACCAAGAAGTTTTAGACCACTTAATGCTTCCTGCCGCTAACCAACTTTAAGGAGATGCAGATTTCATTTTCCAACAGGACTTGGCACCTGCACACAGTGCCAAAGCTACCAGTACCTGGTTTAAGGACCATGGTATCCCTATTCTTAATTGGCCAGCAAACTCGCCTGACCTTAACCCTATAGAAAATCTATGGGGTATTGTGAAGAGGAAGATGCGATACGCCAGACCCAACAATGCAGAAGAGCTAAAGGCCACTATCAGAGCAACCTGGGCTCTCATAACACCTGAGCAGTGCCACAGACTGATCGACTCCATGCCAGGCCGCATTGCTGCAGTAATTCAGGCAAAAGGAGCCCCAACTAAGTATTGAGTGCTGTACATGCTCATACTTTTCATGTTCATACTTTTCAGTTGGCCAACACTTCTAAAAATCCTTTTTTTTGTATTGGTAATATTCAAATTTTCGGAGATACTGAATTTGGAATTTTCATTAGTTGTCAGTTTTAATCATCACAATTAAATGAAATAAAGATTTGAAATATATCAGTCTGTGTGTAATGAATGAATATTACATCCAAGTTTCACTTTTTGAATGGAATAACTGAAATAAATCAACTTTTTGATGATATTCTAATTATATGACCAGCACCTGTATATATATATATATATATATATATATATATATATATATATATATACTACAGAGCTGTTGAATGCTTGATTCTGATTGGTTGAGAACGTTCTAAGACAGGGGTGTCAAACTCAGTTCCTGGCGGGCCAAAGCCCTGCAGAGTTTAGCTTCAACCCTAATTAAACACACCTGATCAGTTAATCAAGTCCTTCAGGCTTATTTGAAAACGGCAGGTGTGTGTGTGTTGAAGCAGGGTTGGAACAAAACTGTGTAGGGCTGTAGCCCTCCAGGAACTGAGTTTGACACCTGTGTTCTAAGGTGTGCAATTATTTTCAGGGAAACGCACGGCTAAAGTAGTTTCAGGCAGGTTTGACAAGAAAACAAGAAAAAACATACAGCCCAATGCGCTTGATCTGCAATTTTGGACACATACAGTTTAATTTTAATAAATAAAGTATATAGGCCTATCTATAATAAATAGAAAATTAAACTGAATATATAAATACATTGATAGTCCTGCTACACGGGTTTTCGTAATTATTCCAGATAATATAACAAATAAATAATTATTGATAGGCCTAGGTACTTGTTAAAAGGGCTTTGTGTGTTTCATTTATTAGGTTATCTACTGTCAATAATAGAAAAAAAGAATGAACGAATTAATTAAAACTAATTGAATTAATAAATAAATAATAATATTGACGCACATGCTTTTCTGTCTCATTATTGCAACATCTCTCTCTCTCTCTCTCTCTCTCTCTCTCTCTCAATCTCTCTCTCTCTCTCTCTCTCTCTCTCTCTCTCTCTCTCTCTCTCTCTCTCTCTCTCTCAATCTCTCTCTCTCTCTCTCTCTCTCTCTCTAATAACTGCATTAATAACTGCATAAAGCCGGGGACACACTTACTCTAAGGCCAGTTATGAATGTAATTTGATACTTATGACTGATCATGCCCAAACGCGTGTTCAGCGCGTTCAGTCTATGTTCACAGTCAGTCTTTAAGACCTGCTACAGTCGATGGAAACAGTCAGTCTTCGAATGTTTCAGCAAGTCGTAAGTGTGTCCCATCATTAGTCTGCTATCAGTGGCTCAAACCTCCGTTACTAACTCTAAAATGACGTTTTGGAATTAGCATCGGAGGCATGGGATTAGATGGGCAAGAAATTAGTCCTACATACAAGAGCGTTTTAATGACAAAAACTTGACAAACGTCTTGAAATGCATCATCTGAACATGTTTCGAGGTGTGGTAACTGTAGTATAAGCGGAATAATTGACTTCAGGCCGTTGAATTATTAGAAAAATTCGTTGTGACCGCATTATCACCTCGGGTGTGCATTATTTTTCTAATAATTCAACGGCCTGTTGTCAATTATTCTACATATGTGTGTGTGTGTGTGTATTTGTCATATGGTGTAAAGAATTGTTAAAAACTCTGTATCCCTATCAAAACTCTGTATCCCTATCATTATGTTAAAAAAATTACATTCTGTTAAAATTACATTAAAAAAAAAAAAACACATTAAAACAGTCTTACGTTTTTTACAAATTCGTTTGGTGAAAGAAGAACAAAAACTATGGTTTACAAAAAAGATATCCTTTGTGCAGTATCTTAGCGATGTTTAAAGTAATCTCCTGGGAGCTTGATGAAAACACGTGTGGTCACTCCAGAGGTCTGACCGAAAAATGACAGAGTGAGAGTGCGCATGGAGCCAGACACAGACTCCACCCCTATCTCCTCCCATGCCAGGTGGCTGTCAGATCGTGGGAAAAGACAACACAAATCTCCCGCACACCAGAGTAATGTGAAACGTGTCTGCAACCTTCCAGTCAAAGTTAGGAAATGAGGAGTAGAAGGATTGTACAGAAAACTGAGGGGTTGGAGTGATGATTTAAATTAAAGTAGTTGACTATGCCAAAGGGTGATAGCCTACTAAATGCAAAACTGTGTGGTTGGAGTGATGATTTAAATTAAAGTTAGTCGACCATGTCAAAGGGTGATACTATGTAAAATAAGATCCGGAGGTGTTTTACCAAATGAAAAAGTTTTTTCACCGTATCATCTTTTTTCTTTTTTTCTTTTTTACTACTTTAATTCATTTTACTCTAATTAAATTTATAACTGTGTCCTTTATCTCTTTTTAAATCCTTTTATAACTGTTTTTATTTTTGTGATTATTTTTAATGTTTTCTATGTAAAACAGTTTGAATTGACATAATGTAATGAGATGTGTTATATAAATAAACTTGTCACGTCTTGCATTGCACAGTCGTAGTTATATTTAATTTTCAGACCAAAGATTTAAGGTGTTTAACATATACACGCACACACACACACACGT
Source organism: Gila orcuttii (assembly GCA_026230005.1). Classification (NCBI taxonomy): domain Eukaryota; kingdom Metazoa; phylum Chordata; class Actinopteri; order Cypriniformes; family Leuciscidae; genus Gila; species Gila orcuttii. The sequence goes on from JAPDVR010000005.1 coordinate 42,423,135, forward strand.
CTCCAGAGAGTCTGTCCTAGTGATGAACCCCTGTGGCGATTATACTGTATGTGTTGGCTTTATGTCTTTTTATTTTTATTTTTTTTCTTTGGCTGGTGTGAGAAATAATTTTATTGCAATGGCTATCTGGAGAGGACGGTGAGGCCTGCAGGACATCCGTCCATATGTTTCTATTCGTAAAATCAGATGTCAGATACCCTACCACATGGTGTGATAAAAAGGATTCTTTGAAGTTGAATTTGCGGGAGAAATAGGGGTTTTAAATCCGAGTAACCCAATCTTTAAAAAGAGCCATACTATGTAACTGAATCAAAGTTAGATTGACGGAGATAGTCTACTGGGAATATTGTCCTACAAAACATGGATGGAAGTCAATACGGTATGTAGCCTATTTCTTATTTTAAGAAAAAAACGTATTATAATGCAAGAATGTGTTAGAATATTGTTATTTATTTTCTCTTCTCTTTTTTTTTTTTTTAATCAAAATGAAACAGATGATGTTTTACTGAATCTTTACCTTGATGACGAAATGGCACGAATTCTGGATGATCTTTGTGAGTGTTTTCATAAAATTCCAAATTTTACAAATTTTATTGAAGTGATTTGTGACACTAATATATATTTGTTTGGGGTTTTCAGATGACAATACCTTTCCAGAGGGTGTTTTACCAGCTGATTTTTATCAAGCTAATACTTATAACGATAATTTACCAGCTGAGAATATTCCAGAAATATTGGTACCGCCCAATACCCCACAATCGCCTGAGATCTGCAAACAGACACTGGAGGAAGTGCCTGTCATCTCATTGGATGCCAGAAATGACATCTACGATGACATCACACCTTGTACTACTCCCGAATGGTCATGCGGTTCACAAACAGCTGAGGACTCGACCGTACGCGAACACATTCCTCAGGATTTGGCCAGCAACGGTAGTGCGGCCTCTAATGAGGTTAGAGTGAATAGGTCTCCGGGTCAAGGAATTAAACGATTCAGAGAAGTTTACGGGGAGATTGGTACGCTCGAAGGAGAACAACTAAGTTATCCTGGAAGAAGCTGTGTAAGGACTGGGCTAAGAGGGTGAATCTGAATAACTAAATACATACTGCTAAAGACCAAAAATCTCTGAATGTAAATTAACCCAAACACACACACACACACACACACATTCCCCCACCAGGGAAGACCACACTCAGGACAGAGCGTGGTGTCCGCTTACAAGACATTTTATGACTGATCGGAATGTCCCAAAGGAAGTGGATTCCAAAGCGAAAAGAAACTTCTTTTTTTTAAAAGACATTTAACCAGATATATTCAATGTGTTTTATGTGTGTTTGTTGAATTGTACGAACAATGTATACAATCTTATCTTACGATTTGTCTTTTATGTGTTTGATCTATGTTGTTGGGAAACTCTAATGGGATAAGGTTTCAAACTTTGCAAACTATGAGTAACCAACTCCATGTGAGGCAAGTTTGGATTCTCTGAGCTCCAATCTTCGTTCCACATTTAGCCATTTATATCACATCTTGCTAAAACTTTGTGACACATAGGACTATAATAATTGTGAAGATTCTGCTCTTAAACACCCGACGAAATTAGGGTTTCAAATGTTTCTCTCTTAGACAAAGAGCAATAAAAACCAAAGTTCCGCCTGTGAAATTCCAACCCTCTAATTGGCCAAGCCAACAGGAAGAGGCTGGATTTCTCCAAGGTGATAAATGAGGCTTCCCCCCTCCGCTCGTTCTCTTACTTCTCTCGTCCTCGTGTCATAATGTAACGTCTCGCCTCCGGGCGAGCTCTTCGCCTTTCTCTTATTTGTTTCTAGTTTAGTTTGTGTTTTTCAGTCTTAGATAAGCCTCCGTGTTGAATTCCAATCGTCGAGTGAAAAGAACACCGCATGACATATCTCTTCAGCAAATCCATCTACAAGGGACCTTTAAACGAGCACGCGCTCGCTTTGAAGGAGAAACACGCGCATCTGACCACGTGACGCGCCGGACCGAGAGACGCACGCGCGCTTCTTCACCAGCCATGCAAAGATGTAACGTTAACTCCGCGTGATTTCACCGTAGAGATCTTTATTTCTTTTCTTTGTTAGTCAAAGTTTTGTTTTCCGTAGTCGACTCTGTTCACTTCCATGAAAGTGAAATGAACTTAGCCGAACTATTTTCCTTTGGTAATGTTACCCCAAAGACTTTGAATCTCCGTTCAACACGCGCGCCAAGAAGCACCACGTGACGCTTCCTAAAGGACTCCGCACGCGGCCAGACAGGGCCGTGCAGGAATGCCGCTACACAGGGAGACCGTGAAACTTGTGCAAGTATATCTCTTTATAGAGCTTCTAAGAAGCAGTAAGATGATGTTTTCGTGTTGTTACAGACAGGTGACTGTCAGGGTGAATGTTGCCAATGCTCTTTCTCTCACTCCCTCTCCCCCTCTCTCTCACACGTGTATCCATTGTCCAAACGCCCCGCGTTGTTGTCATTGCCTGTTAATGTTTGTAAATACATGTATTCCTGTAACGTAGTAAATACATAAGTAGTTCTGCCTTATTAAATTCATTATATTCATTTGATTGATGTACTGCCTCTGCTCATTTTCCAAGTCCCTTAAGTGCCAAAGGTCTAACTTAAGCTACAAGCTTTACAAATTAAAGATACTTTAAAGAGTATTTGGTTTATAGGGCAGAAAACCCAATTCTAGTGGCCACAGAATTGCGTTTCCTGAAATCCTATAAAGTAGGATGATATTGTGGATCCCCACAAATATTATTCTGACAATTGAGCTAATTAATTTTGCCTGTTTTGTAAGACGTGGTCCGTGTAATTAATTACAATCAACTTGTGGTTAATTGCAGGGATACACATGCATGCATGCAGGTAAAATGACACATCATCCCTTAGCGGGAGATTTATTAACATGTAAGACTGATCTAATCCAAACATGTATGAATAATTATTAATTACCAATTATTAATTATGATATGCAAATTCCCCCACGGATTAGATCCGCCTCTGAGTCTTTACAGCTGTTAGTTACTAAAAAAAACGTCTTAATCATAATTTTATTCCTTGAATATTTCAAATAATTAAAAATGATATTTTTCAGAACAAGATCAGGCAGAGGAGTGTGTATCTTCCCCGTCTGGCTACTACGGCCCGTCAGGGAAGAGTCGATTTGGTAAGAGAGGGAGAAGTCTGTACTAGCCCCAAGGACTGGCGTGTAGTCCCTGTTTAAATTCAGAGGAAGAAGAAGATAATGATGATGGTAAGGATAGTGACGCAGAAAAAATAAGTAATATTTATTTTATTATAATATATATAACCATTAAATACTGTTTATCCCTAGTGCAAGATTTCGGTGAAAGAGATTTGGAAATTTTCATGCAATCGCAATCATCTGCGACGAACGGCATAGATTCTGAGCAGAATTCGTCTGTCAGCAGTAGCGAAGTTGAAGGACCCCATGCCATCAGGCCACTATTCAGCGAGAGAGATCTTCACAGACTGAGTTATGAGACATTTCTCAGCGCCAATCGCAATTTTCTTCGGATTATAGAGCTGACGGACATTTGTTATCATACTAGCTGGTGGTGGAAGCTGTACGGAGTGAGACGGATGAGGTTGTTGACCAATTTCTAACCATATCGAACCGTCAAAATCAACATACAACAGGTCTGGCGAATGCTGTGGAACTTTTTGGTAATTTTCATGAACAAATGCTGAACGAAAACAGGCGGTTGCGTAATTAGCTATTATCGCTTCATGAGGATGTTGCGCAGGTAAGAAATGACCAGCAACTTTTCACCGTAGCTATATATTTAATTTCTGAAAGGCTAAATATTATTCAAAGAATATTGAGGGATTTGCAAGATACTCTTAAGAGAAGATCATGATACATGTATGTTTTTTTTTTTATTCATTTAATTGTCATTTTATTTTTTATTCATTTGACTGTTGTTATTTTTCATTTGTTTTCAATCCTTGTTAAGGGCTTCTACCCTGATTATGTGTAGTTTTTATCAATGCTGTTGAAAATGTTATTGTCATATGTGTTTCTGATACGTTTTGTTGTTATCTGTAGTCATTAATATGCTTTATGAATAGCGGTAGACACACGCTTGTTTTCTACAAGATTCTTTTGAAGACACAGGATTTTTTTTTATTGTTTTTTTTTATTTTTTATAAAATAATCCCAAAATGCTTTCTAAAAGATGTCGTACAGATTCTGATTCAGATTCCGATACCGACCGTTCGAGAAGACCGCACAGAAATAATGATCAATTACGGCGTTTAATAAATGAACAGTTACGTAGGCTAAACACTAGTGAACTATCCACAACCGAGAGACTGCGAAATATAATAGACAAACAGCAAACATTGTTGGAGAGGCCTGTACATGATGAAATTGACCAGGTCGGTACAGGGTCTTCAACACATTTGCATTATGACCCACGACTACCTGATATGGGGTTAAATCCGAATGAATTTCACAGGCTGGTGACGGAAGGAGGTACTGTAGGTGAATTTGTGATAACTCCGAGAGTTAACTCCGTTCATAGAACACTGAATCTTCGTGAATTGGATACAAATGATTTAGCAGAGTACAATACTACCGTGCAAAGGCAAAAGACCGTAACTTCGTTTTTGGTCGAAAATGAGTTATTTATATTTTTGGCACATTCAAGACCTCCTTTATCATGTGGATAAGTAGCTTGAGTCAATACCGTTGTTTTTTCGAGAAAATAATGGGTTGTCTTAACCGTAACTTCCAAAAGCCCATGAGAAACCAATAGTCCAGTCATTTTAAGCCAAAATGGGGGTCAACCTTGAACAAATTGCAACAGAAGCAAACTCAACTGATTTTGTATCCTCAATATGTCCTGAGTAAGGAAAAAAAATCCCCGAAGAATCCCATTAGGGGAAAGTTTCGAAAAAGACCCAAATATATCCCATTCATACACCTATTCATTCTTTTTCTCACGTGAAAAGGGTAAAAAATTTTAACCTTTAGATATCATCATGAAAATCACTGTGTTGATTACTTACATCAAGACAAACAAAAAATGTATTACAAGTTTTTTGAAATTGTTTGTTAACATTGACAAACGGTGCATAATATAATTACGTATTAGCTAATTTGCATAATTACCCAAACAGTTCTAAACATTGGGTATAGCCAGGTGAAAATATCTTGTTGACATATAACAGTAAACTATTTAATATTAAGGTCTGAATGGAACCCATTTAGGCTACCCATGAACATTAATGCAGGAAGAAGTACTTTAGAAACCAGCCTTTATTAATTATTATGACAGAGATGGGATTTGGGGCTGGGTCAGTGGGACTGTTTCTGGGGGATGAGTCTGAGGGAAGAACAGGAGACACGGGTAAGGAGAATGCAGAAGACAAAAGGTAGGTGAAATAAAAAGAGTCTGGATCAAAAAATCTAATTACGTACACAATGCACTCAATGCCCAAACCCCATCTCTGCAATAATAATTAATAAAGGCTGGTTTCTAAAGTACTTCTTCCTGCATTAATGTTCATGGGTAGCCTAAATGGGTTCCATTCAGACCTTAATATTAAATAGTTTACTGTTATATGTCAACAAGATTCAAAAAAACATTTTCACCTGGCTATACCCAATGTTTAGAACTGTTTGGGTAATTATGCAAATTAGCTAATACGTAATTATATTATGCACCGTTTGTCCATGTTAACAAACAATTTAAAAAAACTTGTAATACATTTTTTGTTTGTCTTGATGCAAGTAATCAACTCAGTGATTTTCATGATGATATCTAAAGGTTAAAATTTTTACCCTTTTCACGTGAGAAAAAGAATGAATAGGCGTATGAATGGGATATATTTGGGTCTTTTTCGAAACTTTCCCCTAATGGGATTCTTCGGGGCTTTTTTTTTCCTTACTCAGGACATATTGAGGATACAAAATCAGTTGAGTTTGCTTCTGTTGCAATTTGTTCAACCTTTTTTCATAAATGACTGGACTACAAGGCAGAACACCGTAACACCAGTTATGGCTCTTTGGCTTTGTTTTGGAACACTCACGCTTGAGTTACGGTTCTCTGCCTTTGTTTAGCCGAGCGTCAATATTAAGTTACGGTGCCGGCGTTCTATCAAATAATGCTACCTACCAGATTATACAGTGTTCTGCTTTTGTTTTACTCTCCATTAAAATTTAAATTACGATGTAGCCTGTGTAGCTACTGTGTACAGCTACCATCAGTCCCTGTCTTCTGATGTCCTCAGAGCTTTGTCCTGCACTAATGCGTTCAGAAAATTTAGTATGGTCTGAACCCGCTCCATCGACAAACATGCGATAACGATCGCGAAGGATATATGCAGAGATGACAGAAAAATGTTACACATGCCATAGCAGGTGAATACAACAAAGAACTAAAGCCCCGCCTCACCCAGTTTGGATACCAGGGGGCTATTCCATAAATGAAGCTTAGAAAAGCGGGGATTAAACTCCAAAACCGGACTTGAATGAGCCTAACAAATAAGTTGGGGCTAAAGTGGTTCCATAAAAGGTAATTGAAGTTCACGCAATCTCACTAATTTGACCCAGGTTTATCTAATCTAGATAATTGCGTGTGCACGGGTTTCTGAAGCAGCCCTAGAGGTCGATCGTGGATCAAATCGATCCACCGTATATTTTGTGCTGTTTTATGCGTTTGTGACATGTTTTTTTTCCCCCCTCAGTGCAATAATTACATTTTACAGTTATATTCTCCATCTGTAAATGTTAGAAAGTCATGCAAATGTATCCATTTTGCTGCTAATCTTCATATTGAACGAGCGCTGCTGCGCGCATGCGCGCCAAATAGGAGCGCAATAATTCGGACTAAAATATACATTTTGCTTGGAAAATTAACATGCGATATTTTATATCACTAGAAATATCTTCTAATTATAATAATCTCTCTTTAGGATGTTGGATAAGTTGCAGTGAACTTCTAGCTCATTACACTCATATATTTTATACTTCTAATAAAAAAAAGAAATTGAACAGAAGTAGCCTAATTCAGGGAAGATTTTTTTTAAGAAACTAAATATATAAAGATACAAAATATAGTTTTGGGTATACGACCTATGCTACTTTATAAAGATGATATATATACTTATTTAGAATGCTGAGAATTACAGCTTTCTATGCAATAATTTTTTTAAGAAAGCAAGAATCCCCAGTTTTAAATGAGTGGTTAGATTTAGTTTCTAAAGTACATTATGGAGAGGATAACATTAAATTAAGAACAAATGTATACATTTTGAAAAGATATGTGCAACTCTAAAATCAAAGAATATTCCATAAAATAAAGGAATATATATTGGCCTACATTAACTACATTTTTATGTAACCTTCCCTTTTATTTCTAGTTATTTGTTATTTTATTTATTTACTTATTTAATATTGAATATGTATTGAATTAATATTTAAATAATATTACTTGAATAACTATTAGGAATTATGTGTCATTCATTATAAGAGTTTGATATATGTGAATGTTATATTTTTATTAATATTTATTTATTGTTTTATTTATATGTATGTGTTGGTATTATCACAAAAGAAAAAAAAGTAGAAGGAAAAATAAGGAATATTTATTGGGGGAAAATATGATGTCTTTAAAGGAACTGTCCATTTGTATAATTGTGTTAAATATGTTTGAATTGAAAGACATAATAAAGTACATAATATATATATATATATATATATATATATATATATAAGAGACCGAGGCACTCCTTAATTAAAATGTCTTTATTACAAAAATGACATGTCCTAAACGGACAACTTTAAAACGCCTTATATATGTGTCTATATTGTAGCCTTATTTAAGTTGATTTTCTGTATACTGTGTATTTATAAAGTCCAATAATGGTATTAGAGACTGTCAGTGGTAATATCATTGTGTTCTTGTCGGTCAGTGTTGAGGATCTGTGTAACAACTGAGGCTTAGCCTGACAGTTAGCCTGCTCTGGACCAGGCTAGTTTCCCAGCATAAGTTGCCAGGGTAACTGAGTTTGAACTTTTTTAAATTTGATTTATGAAACCGAATCTACCAAAAATACTGACTAACCGAAATAAGCCTGGCTTATACTCTAATCTTGGTTTATGGAACAGCCCCCGGACCTGGTTGAAACAATCATGCATCTAGCTGGCAGAGTGTCAAAACTTCGCCGGCGCCTTCAACACCGCCCTGAACACGGTCGAGCCGACGCAGGACTAATATATCACAGGGAGTGATAATAATTTAGCAACAAGGGTATATTGGTGCATACAACATAAGGAAGCAATAAGTGCTGGTGCATACAACATCAGACCAGCTTTTACAAGCAGGTTATAGAATCGCAGCGTCCGGAATAAATCCACGGGACGAGCGAAGTGCACAAGCACAATAATAGGGCAGACAGTTGAAACCACTGCATACCGAAAAGACGCGGAACACAGAAGGTTGTGCTATAAATGCATTAGTAGGGAGCGCATTCTGGACTACCTAGATGACTGAGTCTCTAGGGGGAAAGCACTGCGTAGGCTACTTTTCGTGAACGGACGAGGAGCGTGACACCTTCGAACACAAATCTCGGTAAGTGCCTGTGAAAGTATGCATCTTTCAGATCCACCGCTTTAAACCAGTCTCCAGGTCGAATGTGCGCGAGGATCTGTTTTATCGTGATCATTTTGAACGCATGTTTAGTCTTATGCCACTCGGTACCACTTGAAAATACTCTTTACCCCATGGAGGTATTTTGTCATTATTAATGTAGGCTATTAATATAGGGCCACCAGAATGCAACCAAAGCACAGGATAGCAATAAGTAGATGGTTATAATTGTAAATCATACAAAATAAATTCCATGATCACTAGATTTTATACAGGTGTTGCTATAAGGATTTTGTTAATGGTGATCAGCAACCAAATATTGATAATGTGGAAGTTACTGCCTTTTGCCTTGGCATGACTTCTCACTTTTTGCTGACAATACAAAGGCAGAGTACAGTAACTTCAAAATAGTGGTCAAAAGTCAAGTTTGAGCTCAAGATTTTTTATGTAGATAATTTTCATTACTTAAACATCTAATTGCCCGATTTTCAGTGTCCTACCTATAATTAATTTGGTGGGACAACTAAAAATCTTTAAAGTCATTTTTCTCAGTTCCACACTCTAGCGAGTTAAAGGGGGGGTTGATTGCGATTTCACTTTTTTCATTTTAAATAGTGTGTAATGTTGCTGTTGGTGCATGAACAGTATCTGCAAAGTTGCAGCGCTGAAAGTTCAATGTAAGCAGAGATATCGTCTTTTAAAAGTCAGGAAGTTTAATGCCTACAAAAACGACTCGATTGGGACTACAGCCGGGTTTTAGACGTCACTAACCCATACATTTACATCAACCCCTCCCTCCGGAATATGCAAAAAAGGGCATGGCCATATTTCTGTGGCTCGTCTAGTGTGTTATGTTCACCAGCTGTCAGGTCTTCTGTGTTCGGGCTTCCCACGGACGCTATAGTTCGTCAACAATGGATTTAATTTATGTTTGATTATGTTCCTGAAAATGACATAGCTCTCTGTGCTGCTCATTTTACGAAAGAAAGCTTCCAGAATCTCCACGAATTCAATGCCGGATTCAACAAGAAACTGTTACTAAAACATGAAGCAGTTCCAACTTTAAAACCAGAGGCAGCAGTTGTTGGGCCACAACCTGTAAGTAGGCTAAGACTTAATCATTTTAAATGTATTTGCATGTATAATTTCAGACGTAATGTTTTTATCAAATGCCAGCGCTGGCTTTATATCCACTAGGCTACTAGTTATGTTATTTCGTGTCTACGACAAACGCGTTCAAACATTTTGGACCTGAATTTGTATATGTACTAATGTTGTAAATGTATTTTTCATGTATATATACTTTATGGTGTTATTTTTCGATTTGATCAAGAACGTAAACCAGTGGCAACACTGTTTGTGTATATAGTAGCCAGTTAGTTCGATGCTATTGTGTAAAACAAACGTGTATAAAGTTAAAAAACAAAATCTAGGCAAATTACCATTCAGAAATGTTTAGTAAGAGCCGTCTTTAGGGAGGTTCTGCTTGACTCTCTTCATCGCCGCTTTCTGGGTCTGATTCTGGCTCATACCAGAGACTGATACTGCAGTATCGACACCATTATTTACATTTGACAGGAACACTCATGCAACTTTCGCCCGTAAAGGTAATGGGCGTTAAGTATCCGGACAACGTGCGCTACAGTTTAGCCAATCACAACACAACGGCCCAAACTAACCAATCTGAGCCCACTGCCTGTTTCTGAGGGAGTGGTTTCATAGACTCAGGAAGTCAACCGGTCTTTCAAATGACAGAGGAGAACGCGGCTTACAATAAAGGTGAAATTTATGAAAAATAAGACTTTAAAAAAAAGAAAAAACACGAATACATGTTATATTGCACACCATAAACACAATCATGCAAAGAAAAAAAGCAGTAAACCACCGCTTTAAGGTCTTTTGCCTTTGTAGGGCAAAATATTTATCTTCACAATATTTTAAATGAAGTTGTACATTTCTCCCACATGATGGCAGGCGACACAGGTTATATTAATACTGCGCTAACAGGTTCTAGTTTACCCACATCCATAAATGCAGTATTAAAGCTACACTGTGTAACTTTTTTAGTTTATTCTTTGCTAAAAACACTTAGTTCTTTCAAAAATATATGTGCTCTTTAATGTATATTTACTTCGTTCAAGTAATAAAGGAATCTCGTGAGTGTATAATATGCAATTAAAAATACATACGGGTGGGGGGTTCCTATGTTGGTCGCCATGTTGCCCCTCCATCTTGAAAGTACATTAGCCAAAGAGGGCCATACCCGTTAATTAAAGCTTCGCCTTTCGCGTTTCAACACTCAATGGCACCGTGTCGAATGTGAAGAGGGGGATTGCTTGAAAACCTGAAAGTCGTTTGCAGATGGAGGATCACAGTTATTCTCGAGGATACGCATCAGAGTCGCCAAAGAAGCGAAAAAGAGCGTTAAAACGGCAACGCAACAGGCAAATCAAAAAAACAAAAGTGAATATTGGAGTGGCGTTTACAAGATGGAAAGAGCTCATGACGAGCAGCGATTTTAAAAAGGACGCCGACTTTGCCTGCTTTCTTCTCAACAGGTAACGTTAATTAAGCCTATTTGTGTATATTGGGAGTTTTATTGTTGCTAATTATATCATGGTGTGCTGTGCATAACGCTAGAACGACATCTAGGATAGGTTTCCTCGCGTCAATGATGAAAAGTATTGTTTACCTTCTAACATAAATCCGTGTTCTATGACGGATAACATTTGATTAATATTTTAATGGCGCTATATTATTTTTTAGGCTGTAAGTTATATGTAGGCACTTTAAATTTGAGTTATTTTTCATTAAATTAAACTTTATACACAATTAATGTAGCCTAGTGTGATAATGGCATTGTAATGCTGCGTTCCAGGCAAGCTGTAACCCGTGTTTTTACAACATGTAACTGGGAGTACATCGATCTAGTACGAGTTCACGGGAGGGACAGTCAAGGGTTTGACTGCCGTTCCAGTGCACTTTCACGGGCAGCATATAAGGTTTGAAAAACACGGGTTACAGGTTGCCTAGATCGCAGCAATAGTTAGCTGTTTCTAAGCGAGATTTTCACTTTCACATCTGCCCTGTAATCTTATTCATTTAAAATGTATTATTTTATGTCTGTTATTGTAGACAGACAGACAATTATTGTATTAGTAAGTATTTAAATTTTAACCTCATCACTTGAAGGGACACTCATAGACGAGGTCGAACTGGAAGCCATGTTAATCTTGGACTACATTGGCCACCATAGGAGTTGAAACGAAATCGGAATTGAGAGGAACAGAAACTAATATTCACTGGATGGTCATATACCTTTTCACCAATAGATGGTGCTAAATATCACACAGTGTAGCTTAAACAATGAGTTCGAGACTTTCCAGAAATCTCTACCAAAGTTATTATACAAATCAACGCTGAAACAACGACGAGTTATTCTACATTCCACACCTGACGAGCTAATATTGGCTCTATGTGAAGTGGCTCTTAATATACTTCACGGATCAATTCCTCTGACTACGAAGCAACATAGTTCTTTAAAAAGAAGGAAAAACTAAATAAAGTGCGTAGCTAATAAAAATATCAATATAGCCAGAAAGAGACGCATGATTAATCAAAGAGGCTGTTTTCTTCTTCCTCTATTAATCGTAGCACTTCCATTTATAACCAGTCTAATAACTAAAAACTGAAGAGAATGAACCATACTGAAAAAATGTATCTAGTCCCTAAGCATCAGATGGATAGACTAAGGACAGCACCGGTTCGTGAAAATATCCATACGTTCGTGGAGGATAACTTGAATACGTCTATTAGAGAGATATTACAGAGACATGGATTGGACACACACGAAAAAGCAAAGCTGTACACTAATGTGCTACAGAGGTTTTTAAATGTGGTAAAGCACAGTGATATGGAAAGTAACACTCTAACTCTTACATTGCCGCAGCACGAGACATCTGACATCCCACATAGTACCGGAAATAGTACCAGTGATGTCACTGATGATGCAATTGTATCAGAGGTGCTAAACAACGTGCCCCAGAGAAGCTTAAAAAATGTAAAATATATTATGGATAAATTGTCCAAAGCCAAACATTTGACTTCATGGACGGATGACGGAGAATTTGTTTATAAAGGGAAAAGCATTCTCGGATCACATGTATTTGACCTGTTGAAAAGTGTAACGATGCCTCAGATGGTACGCGACAGCTGACGCCCTGTGGGCTGGAGGGAATTTCTGCATGCGTTTGCCGCTTGGAACATACCTTATTCGACTGTATCCAATCAGTATGTTAGGCGCTTGATTGAATCGCTTAAAAGAAAAACAAACGGGGATAGTTTTGGAGCTGTACCTACGAAATCTTTGAAAAAGGTTGGATATCATGACTCGTCATCACACGCACATTCAAACACCCCGGATGAAAGTGTATTTAATTCACCTACACTAGATACAAAACAGTGGCTGAATTTTTAAGAATTATATGTGATGATATAACTTGGTGTGTTTATCTGTTTTACAAATATTACCTTGTGTAAGATTTTAGTATTTCATAAATCTGTGTTTTTCATAAATGTGTTTTTATTTTTATTTATTATTTTTAAAAGATGTATATTGTGTTATTGTTTTCTGATGTCAAATAAAAGAAAGAAACGTTTCATCTGCTTTACGAGTCGTTTTATTCGTTACATATACATACATATTCTTTATTTATTCGTTACACACATAAATTAATACGTCTGATACATTTTACCAGACTGCACACATTGTATACACTTAAATGTTTTACTGTTACAGACAACCGGTTTCAATTTTTTTTCACAAAAAGAGACACCATGGAATCATTTTTCATTAGATCATCATTATGGTAAAATGTCATTATATCTTCATATTCATAACCTCTTGATATATAATACAGAAAAAAGACACAATGCTGTCTGCAGGTCTCTGAAGCATAATCTTGGACTTGTCTGTTAGAGTACTGAACAAGTGTAGAATTGACTTTTAGAAAGTTATGAATAGATTTCAGGAAAGATTGGGCATTCGGGGGGTTACCGAAGGTATCAAAAAAGCACCCTAGACCAGTGGTTCTCAATCCTGGTCCTGTGGACCCACAGTTCTGCACAGTTTGTATGTCTCCCTCATTTAACACACCTGATTCAGATCATCAGCTCGTTAGGAAAGAGCTCTATGTACTGAACTGGCTGTGTCAGATAAAGGAGACATATAAAATGTGCAGAGCAGTGGGTCCCCAGGACCAGGATTGAGAACCACCGCCCTAGACCATCTCGGCCTATGTATATAGCTAGCCAGTGTTGACCCGGTTCATCTGAGCTATCCGTATTAGAAATTAATAGGGCGGGCACATCTACCAAAGGTTCTTTGGGGAGGTAATCACAAGGAAGTACTCCTAGAAAATTTATATTACAGGATATGTTATCCATGATTCCTGTCAGTTGGATGGTGTTCATTTCGAGCCGTTCAGTAGTACTCAGTGAGCACCTGTCTCCGGTTTGATATTTCAAGAAGAGAATCGTAAATTGCATAAATTATAATGCTCACGGTGCGTTCGAGAGATTCTCTTAAACGTGCTTCTAATCTAACATTTCCTGATCTAATTAGCGACACATGCTGTCCACATTCTTCGTCGGGTGTCAGATTGAACGCGTAGAGTGTGTAGCCATTGAGGAAATCCTCCCGATCTATAGCGATAGACTGATTCTTCAGAGGCTTACCGGTAGCGGAGACTAGCTGATAAAATTTCCCGAACTGCATTCCCTAAGTTATATTGCGGCTGAAAGGGGCGGCTAGGGATATGTGCACCGTCCGAGGTGAGAGTCAGAAATTCTAGATAATTATGTTTAAAGGCAAACTGATTTTTGTCGTAGGCTCCTGTGAATGCATCATTGTCAGTCATAGCTAAAATGATAGATTTTGGCAATGTGCCGAGGAAGAGGTTTTCTTGGTTAGAGACACACACCCCTACTGGTATGGAGAAGTTCTTCACGCACACACGGTCTATATGGTATTTAACAGTAGCTGAGAGAAGTGCTTGCGCGTGCCCCAGACGCACTGCAGGTGAGACGGTGACTCTCTTGACAAGCAGTGATGCAGAGAGTAATTTTAGTTTATAATCGACTGAGTCCCCGCACATCAAACAGAAGGCGTCTTTCGCTCTAGTTAAACGAAGACGAATATCAACGCCATTCAATAATAATTTCGGTTGAAAGAAGATATCACTGTGTATAGGTGCAAGCAGTTCGACAACACTGCTAGCGTTGGTAAACGCAGCTCGTTTATTTAAACCTATGTCAGCGCCTCCGGGATGCTACACATCCATATGGCCTGCTGTGTCCTTGTAAAAAAGCCCTGCTGAAAAGTTGGTCTCGAGTGTATCTTTCCCATAATTAATGAGCGCCTCGATTATGCATCTGTAAGGGTATGTATTGGAGCTTTGCGATACTAGACGGTCGCCTAAAGACACACCATAATAATTAATAATATAAGATAATTAATCAAAGATACAGGAACTCCGTCCAGGGTTAGTTATTTTAACGCGGGTATATAACAGTGTATTATTCAGATCCGTGTAGTCTTCGCCGGTCCCTGCTATGAAAAAGCGGTTCCAGTGGTGATGAATCAGTTATAGCTGAAACAGGTGGAATTTCTACATATGAATTTTTTTCAATAGCTGTTTGTGTCAGTGGGATCATAAAGAGATCCAATTCTGATTTAACGCACTCGTCAGACATACAATGTAACAATGTAAGACATGTTTTTTTTTATATAGTGATGGCACATCTTTTTAAATTTGTAGATCTTTTCACATGTTTTATAAGAGATCTTCGTTTGATTTTTGTGACTGAGCGCTTCTTGGTGGTGCGCCTAGTCTTCTTTATGCTGTGACCACGCCCCATCCTCATACTGGTCCCTGGAGGTTTTAACATTCTTCGACGCATCACCATCAGATTGTGACCCTCCTGTCCGTTATCGTTATTATTATTATGATGTGACTTTGTCAGCGCTGTGGTAACAACATCACTTACTATATTTTTTGCTGCAGCTTTTAGGTATGGTTTTGCTTTACTGAATCCTCTTCTAAGAAATGGTATTGCCATTCGGTAAAGACACCTAAAAAGCCCCCCTATTCCTGATGCAAATCCGGATCTGTACATGACACCCCCATCTGCATAACCAGGCATTCCGTTTCCGGTTTGAGCCTGGTAATATGATATGTAGCGTTCGGGGTCCGATTTGTATGGTGTGAGATAAGCCATTTTTAAAACAGATGTTGTTTCACAGGCCTAAAGTGAAGTTTGGATACAACCTTCCCGTAGGTGAATCGTACATCTTTGTTTAAATCGTTTTTCACCTCAACAATAATTTCACTAATGATACTTTTATTAACACACTAATGTGTAGTGTGGTTTGTCGTATATGACACTAACCACTTTGTTACTCTCACCGTCTGTATGTACGGTTGCTAATAAAGGCACATATGTGTCACAGACTGATTGATAGTCTATTATATCCATATATATATATATATAGTGTGTAAAGCCCCCCTCTTATATCAGACTGAAATGGAGCGTATGTGGCGTCTGTGAACCGTATGTCTTAGTCAGGGTTTGTACGGGTGCTTGAAATCCTTGAAAATGCTTGAATTTTGATGTTGTGTTTTCAAGGGTTGAAAAGTGCATAAATTTTGGATAAAATGCTTGAAAATGCTTGAAATTGTAATTATTTCTTTCACAACAAATACCTATCTGACTGGATAGTTTGTTTATTAAATGGAGAAATAAATTGTTTGCTGCGGCCCGAGCGCGATTCTATCGAATCCTGGTGCGTTTGCGTGCATCTTACATCATCGCAAACGTGCACGACGCATGATAGAAAACAGAACGCGGGTCAATATATTGTGTTTTTTATTAATTTGGTGCTATTATGCACAGCTGAGTGAACAACACAGGTTTACTGTGTGTCGCATTTGGCTTTCTGCTGATTGCAAATGCAGGAGACAGTTGATTTCCATTAATTTGTTGCCCTGAGTCCACGCGCTATGTGTGTGCGAATACACTGCAGACTCACTCTCACTCTTATCCAAGGTAAATTATCAACACTATCATCCATTACATGTGTTTTATTTAACTAAATACATCATAATTAGCTAAAAAGCATGTGCAGGTCACTTTACTTCCTGAACAAGTGCGCACCCGAGTCCGTGAAGCTTTCACATTCACGCGAACAGCGGCACGGTTCGAGTGTAACCGAACTCAGACCACCTCCTCCAGGCAGTCTCGGGTTTGGTACCGCAGTGCGCACCCGGATCCGCATGACAGCGTTCACATTAGCGATTTTTCATGCGAACCGTGCCACGTTCCGTTCCGAACTAAACTGCCAGTGTGAAAGCACCCTAGACTTTTCAAGTAAGCCAACTGAAGTAGCCTACTGTACACATTAGCGCCTATTTGTTTACGATAGTAACTGCTAGCTAGGAATTCGCAGACTTAGTGACTGGGGGTGCTTTCACACTGGCAGTTTAGTTCGGTAACTAACTAACGTTAGCCCAGTGCATATCAACAATCGTTAATTGCTGAACAGAAATCGTGTCAGATGGAGTGTCATACAAGTAGCCTACTGTAAGGTTGAGGATGGCCTTATGTAATATTTACACTGCTCTATTCCAGTAGATAAATGTATATGTCTTGACAATGAAATATTTTTTTTTTTTCAATTAATATAGGCTATTTATCAGGCAGGTGCCTGTGCACTGTCAGAGTCTTCTGGATTAAAATGGAATTACAGTTGTTGCACTGTCTCAGATTTTGTTCAAACCTCGTCTATATCAAGAATGTGTCCCAAAACCAAGGCCTGTAAAATATTTCTATTCAAATCCTATGTCTTCATATTTTCAGACCTTGAAATTACATCAGTTTTACAGCCTGAAAATCACATTATCTGGGAAGCAATATTTGGACATTAATATAATGAAAAGTATTATTCATAAGCAGCCCAAACTTTGTAGGGTGAAAGACAAACATGTCAATATGACTGAACCATTACAAGTTTGTACGGCATGCCCTAGATTTGGAAAAAAGTGTGAAAAGACTGACAGTAGCATAAAATTAGAGCAAAATCTAGGAGGATCCAGCAACTGTTTTCCTGGACTTTGTCTGATTTGACACAGAAAGACCCAGCTGCATGTCATTTGGCTCAAATCCTCTCACTCAGTGCTACTAGACAGTGATACATTTTGAAAAATAAATTTAGGCTTAAATGTCTGATCCTTCTGCTATTACGAAACACAATTTTGGCTGTTTATAGCATTATCTCTTTTAATGTAATAAAAACACAAAATAATAATTTTGACTATGTATTGGTATGTAATTTACGATGGTGTAAGGTGCTGGAAAAATCTTTAAAATGGACCTTGAAAGTACTTGAAAAGTGCTTGAATTTGACCTTGGAAAAGGTGCTTGATCCTCATGGGGTTTGTTTACAGTTTCTATAGAGACCCCTGGTTTTAAACCTAGAATGACAGCCAACTTACCATAAAACATTAGCGATGCCCACTGAGGAGCTTTTAGAAATATCTTATTCTTTATATGATCGTAACCTAACTGAATCCTTGCTGGTAGGGTCTCGTTTATTTCCCTGACCAATGTAGGTATATCCTTAAAATATCCGGCTTTTAATGTGTTATGATACCTAGGTATTTTTTGGACCTTTCGAAAAGTTTGTATATTAAGATCGCCACGTACTTTATGGCTTCCGTCATCATTCTGTAGTAAGGTTTGATCACAGTCAAAACTGAAACACGCATCCTCCTCATTAAAAGTGTACCACGACTTCGGGTATTCAAATTCAACCAGTCCCACTTCCCAAAATCCTTTTAAATTTATTACTCTGGCCAATCTGGATCTGTAATTAGATATGCTATTATCAGGATACACATCCATCGATGCGTTGGACGGGAGTGTGATGTAGAATCCTTTTTCCTCCATGGTGAATGATTTGCATAAATGACACCTGCCACTGATTCTCTATTCCTTTAATGGTGACTGCAGGTGCACAACCTGTTTTTCAGTTATCCAACTGTTGAATTTAGAAGGCCATCCGTACAATTTCACTAGAACATACATGACTTTACCTCGCTATTGTTTATGCAACATTTTTTCAACCTTGAACAATTTAGCATTACTCACGATAATTTTTGGGAGTTCTTTCTCATAAAAACAACCATCTATTAGCTTTCCGTCGTAGTCCTGTACTGCCCTACTAAGGCAAAAGACCTTAACTCACCAGAGTGTGAAACTGAGAAAAATGACTTTAAAGTTATCTTAATGTCCTGATGTCACGTATCTGGTCCATTCACTTCCGGACATTCACCACCAGAGGTCTCCCACTCACAGCATGGACTCTTGCACTTCACTACAAACAAGGATCCAGCGTTTTTTCTGAAGAACAAGAACACTGGTCAGGTTTGAACCTTGCAAAACAATTACTAGCCCTAAAACAGGGTATGAGACTGTTAGAGGAATATATTCAGGAGTTTTTGGATTTAGCATATTTTTCTGATCTGCCTGATTGTGTTCTCATTGACTTTTTTTGTGACGGTATAAATCAACCCCTAAGATCTCGATTAATCCATGAGGGTCCTCGAACATCGCTCTGTCATTTTTTAGATTATGCTCTACTGTTAACTGGCTCATCTCTCACTGTGGGGGTTGCAGAGGAATGCACCGGTCCTTCCGTGCCTATAATGGCAGCCGCACCTGAGCCCTGTTACATCTCAGCAGATCTTCCAGAGCCTTGTTACGTCTCAGCAGATCTTCCAGAGCCCTGTTACATCTCAGCAGATCTTCCAGAGCCCTGTTACGTCTCAGCAGATCTTCCAGAGCCTTGTTACGTCTCAGCAGATCTTCCAGAGCCCTGTTACATCTCAGCAGATCTTCCAGAGCCCTGTTACGTCTCAGCAGATCTTCAAGAGCCCTGTTACGTCTCAGCAGATCTTCCAGAGCCCCACCAAGTCACAGTTGATCGTCACGAGTCAAGCCAAGTCACAGTTGATCGTCACGAGTCAAGCCAAGTCACAGTTGATCGTCACGAGCCAAGCCAAGTCACAGTTGATCGTCACGAGTCAAGCCGAGTCACAGTTGATCGTCACGAGCCAAGCCGAGTCACAGTTGATCGTCACGAGCCAAGCCAAGTCACAGTTGATCGTCACGAGCCAAGCCAAGTCACAGTTGATCGTCACGAGTCAAACCAAGTCACAGTTGATCGTCACGAGTCAAGCCGAGTCACAGTTGATCGTCACAAGTCAAGCCGAGTCACAGTTGATCATCACGAGTCAAGCCAAGTCACAATTGATTTTCCAGAGTCTCGGCATGTCACCACTGACCAGCCAGAATCTTCTCACGTCCTGTCTGCCACACCCAGTTATTCAAGGTCAGTGCTTCGATTTCCCAGTCTGGTTTCCAGTGTGGGGGATGCACCACTGGTTTCTGCACGCACAGCTGGTATCCCAAAACCCACTCACTTTGATCCCTCTGATCCTGCACTGATTACCCTGTCAGAAGCGCTTCCCATGATGGGGATCGCTCTATGTTGCGTTTGGGCTGCGTATACCACCTTAGAACTGCCCCAGGCTAAGGCACCCGCTGCAGTTAATCCATAGGTGGCGGCACGAGCTGCAGAACCTCTTGAAGCGGCGATGTACGCTTCAGCCCCTTGTATGGTGGTTGCGCCCAGCAAAGTCCTCTCAGCCTGTCATGTCATGGTCAAAGGAACCATAGATGAGCACGGTACCTGTCTTGTTAATGAACTTTACCAGATTCTTGATGCTACCACTGTAGAACCTCCAGAGGTGGCGGCGTCTGCTGCAGAACCTTTGGAGGTGTCAGAGGCGACTATTTATGAATTCTTGTCCAGCCCTGTTACCCATCCAGAACCTTCACCACTGGTCCTGTCCAGTCCAGGGTCTTCACAACTTCACGTCAGCCCTGCCGAGCCTGAACTGCTTCACGTCGGCTCTGCCGATCCTGCACTTCACGTCAGCCACGTCCAGCCAGAGCTTCACGTCAGCCACGTCCAGCCAGAGCTTCACGTCAGCCCTGTACAGCCAGAGACTGTCCACGTCACGTCCGCACAGCCAGAGACGCTACGCGTCACGTCTGCCGAGCCGGTGTCTGCTGTTCCCGAGCCGGTGTCTGCTGTTCCTGAGCCGAAGCCAGTGTCTGCCGTTCCTGAGCCAGAGCCAGCGTCTGTTTCTGTGTTTGTGTCTGTCTCTGTCCCAGTGTCTGCCGTTCCTGAGCCAGAGCCAGCGTCTGTTTCTGTGTTTGTGTCTGTCTCTGTCCCAGTGTCTGTTCCTGTGCCCATGTCTGTGTTTGTTCCAGAGCCAGTGTCTGTGTCTGTTCCTGAGCCAGTGTCTGTTCCTGTTCCGGAGCCAGTTCCTGTTCCAGAGCCAGTGTCTGTTCCTGTTCCGGAGTCGGTTCCTATTACTCCCTGGTCTTCTCCGCCGTGGCCGTCAGAAGGATCCTCTCCGCCGTGGCCGCCAGAAGGATCCTCTCCTCGCCCTGGTCACCTGCACAGCCTGCTCTGCTCTGGTGGTCTTTTGCTCCGCTGTGAGGATCTTTGTCTCCGTCCCGCCCCCCCCATCCGCCTTCGCTCCATGGTCTTCTTGGATGTTATTGGAGCGTCTGGAAGCCGCTCATTGGAGGGGGGCTATGTCACGTATCTGGTCCATTCACTTCCGGACATTCACCACCAGAGGTCTCCCACTCACAGCATGGACTCTTGCACTTCACTACAATCCCCATCATTCATTGCACTGACGATTCACACAGCTGATTCCAATAATCACGCTCACACTTGAGAACCATCACACACCCTCTCACACCCTTTATAACCCTTGGACTTCCTCTCTCTGTTGCCGGATATTGTTTCTTTGTACTGTATTGTCAGCGTTTAACACTCCCCAAGTGTTAGCTACTTACTGAGCCTTCCATTGAACTCTAGTCTTGCCTTGTCCTTCGTGTTTTGATTCCTGCCTGTGTCACTTGGATTCTCCCTCAGCCTAGCCCTTCGGATTCTGTTTGCACCTCGTCGACCCACGCTTGCCCTTAGGGTTTCTCTGTACTATGCCTCTGCCATACCAGTCTGCTGTTCATTGACCTTGCCTGTACTAAGACTAAGTTTTTGGAATAAAGCCTTGCGAATGGATCTGTACGTCTCTCCTCTGGTTCGTTCTGTTACACCTGACAATTGAGTTATAGGTATAATATTGTAATTTGACCTTTGACCCTTTTTCGGAAGTTACTGTATTCTGCCTTAGCATTGCCCACAAAATGACAATCGGTCATACCAAGGCAAAATACCTTAACTTCTATTTTATAGCACAATGTTATGATAACACTTAAAATGTAAGCAATATTATATTGGACTCACTATGATAAAAATGGCTTCACATGTATAAACAAGAAGTTGAAGTAGTGAGAATAGTTGGAATGTCCTGTATGAACAAAATGACGGAGTATGTTTTTATGTTTCCACTGTTCGATCGCGCCCGCGCCTCTCTCTCTCTCTCTCTCTCTCTCTCTCTCTCTCTCTCTCTCTCTCTCTCTCTCTCTCTCTCTCTCTCTCTCTCTCTCTCACAGACACACACACACACAACATATTCCAGCATCAGAGCTAAGGCGGGGCTACAGATTAGTCCCTAAACAACTGTATCTAGTAGTTCCGCATTGTAATGGATTTGCTTTCTCGTCGGTTGTTTGACATGGATTTTAACCAGGGTTCAACAAAAGGTAGGCTCTAAATTACTACATTCCTGCTGCTGGTGTATAATGGGTGTGTCGTTACGGCTCCAACCAACCAACTCCCGTACATAGTTTTTTCAGTCAGTGGACTGTCATTGGCAGGCGAGAGCTAGCCTATGAGAAGCACATTTTATTTCAGTTGTACATGTATGTAGCCTTGTATTACGGGCTGTGAATTAAGATATCCTACCTACAAGCCTGTTCTAATGCAGCGTTGTTACTGGATAAGTTGTTGATTATGGCTCGAAACGTGCTTGTGTCTAGTTTGCGAAGTAGCATCGCTAGCTAAAGGCTACCGCTAGCTATTACTGGATTTTAAAGATGATCTTTTTTTATGCACCCGTGTCGTGTCATTCTTACCTTGATCTTGGTGTTTACGTTTCAAAGCCATTTCCTCCCGAGAATATGCCACAAAAGCAATCACTGTATGACATGTACGTGTGTGTCTGAGGTGATTTAATTGCTACATCATAACCCCGTAACTCCAACGCAGCAATATTTTGATGGTCGGTCAGAACCAGGCAGAGTGTCGTAACTTCAGGGCAGCGCAACCGTAACTTCATTCGAGTGACGTTACGGGCTTCTACCACAGTTTCCCCATGGCTTTTTGAAGTTACGCCAAAAACATCATCTTATTTCCCCCAAAAAACAATCGAATTGAAACTTGATGTTTGTGTATATGATAAAACTTATGTTTATTGTCCTAAAAATGACAATAACTCATTTTAGCCAAAAATCGAAGCTACGACCTTTTGCCTTAGTGCGGCAGTGTAGTCTATACATGGGGATTTCCCGTGGTATACATGAAGCTATTGTGAAATATTCTTCAGTATAATTTTGCTCGTACCCTTTGGCGAAAATATTCCGGACTTTTGAGATTCTCACAACATCGATCATCGATCGAGAATTTAAAGATGGATGTGCCTTTATGTATTTTTCTGTATAAATTATTAAACACCACCATTTTATTTTCTTTATGTACATCCAGCCTTCTGTGGGAACATGACCATCGCAACACTAAGGTCGAGACTCAATTATCTCATTCGAGAGAGAGTCCCCTCATCCACACCCCGATCTACACCCTCCTCGAGAGGTGGTACTTCGGCTGGTGGACAGGGTGACTTGAGGGTGACGGTGTGGAACAAAAATCCGACGATACGTCCTCGGACCACGCCCCCCTCTGCAGTGTTGCAACCCGCGAGCGCCGCGGTGATTTTACCGGGTCCATCCATTGATGCCCCGCGTATTTCATTCGGCGCTCCAGAGGATGACTCGATGTCGATCGCGGCATCTCAAGGTGGGCAAGAGTCATCGGGAAGTGACGATGCGGCTGCGTTGCCTCCTTCTGGAGTTCCAGCGTTGCCCGTATCAGATCCCGAGATGACCGCCATGCTCTCCCGAGCCGCCGCGAGCATCGGGCTCGAGTGGAACCCTCCACCCTGCCCCGAGCGCTCGCGGCTGGATGATTGGTTTTTGGGCGCGGCTGCCGCCTCTCGGCCGCAGCCAACCCCAATACCTTTCTTCCCGGAAGTGCATGAGGAGCTGACGAAATCATGGAAGGCTCCCTTGACCTCCCGTGCACGTTCGTCGGCTTTCTCCGCCTTTCCCCCCCTCGATGGGGCGGTCGCCCATGGGTACACTGGGGTTCCCCCGGTTGAACGCTCTGTTGCGATGCAATTGTTTCCTCAGAGTGCTTCATATCGTGGTAATCCTAAGCACCCGTCCAAGGCCTGTAGGCTTTCGTCCTCCCTTGTGGCGAAGTCTTACAAGGCTGCAGGACAGGCGGCCGCCGCTCTGCATGCGATGAGCACCTTACAGGTCTACCAGGCCCAGCTGCTCAGAGATATGCACGAGGGCGGGACTGACCCAGGGCTCTTTGATGAGCTGCGTGCCGCCACTGACCTCGCTCTCCGAGCGACGAAAGAGGCCTCACGCTCCCTGGGTCAGGTGATGGCCACTTCGGTGGTCCAGGAGCGTCACCTGTGGCTGAACCTGGCTGATATGCGGGACGCCGAGCGCTCTCGTCTGCTCGACGCCCCCATATCCCAGGCCGGCCTCTTCGGCGGAACGGTCGAGGACTTTGCCCAGCAGTTCTCGACCGCACAGAAGCAGTCTGAGGCTATCAAGCATATTCTGCCCCGACGGCCCGCTGCTGCCTCCACCCAGCCGTCGGTTCAGAAGCCTCAGCCTGCTCACCGCCGAGGGCGCCCTCCTGTCGCTCCCTCCCCTCCCGCACGGCCCCAGCAGCAGCCTTCACCCGGGCCGCGTCGTGGAGGAGGCCGCAGGAAGACGCCCCAGCCCTCTCCAGCCCCGCGCCCCGCTAAACGCCAGGCTAAGCGGCGCTCCTGAGACGGGCTGCTCAGTGATGGTTCCGGTTCTTCCCCAGGAGGTGGTTGCAGGCCCCCTCCTTCCCCCGGCGGAGGGCCGGGGGAGAATCTTTTGTTTTCCCGCTGCTCACCCACGGGCAGGCAGTACCCTAAAACTGTTAAAGAAAGAACCGACACTTCCATCACTGAGCACACAGAGCCGGCTGACAGTGTGCGACGCCTCCGGGCCTCGCTGCTCTCATCCCCCTCTGTCACAGAGTTCTCGGACAGCAGTGTGCGCCGCCTCCGGGCCTCGCCACTCCTGTCCCCCTCTGTTCCAGAGGGCGCAGACGACAGTGCGTGCCGTCTTCGGACCACACCGCTCTCGTCCCCCTCTGTCGCCAGCCCCCTGGCAGAGCAGACCCCCGTGGAACGCTGGTCCTTCCCTGGTCTCCTCTGTCAGGGCGCAGAGCCTGACCACGCCCCCGCACAGGGCCGCTATGCCACCCTCGCCGGGGCCAGTCACTCCGCTTCGCTGCCCCTCCGGGGGGACGTCTGTCGTTCGCATGACCCCGCTGGTTCAGTTTCTGGCAGCTTGGTTAGAGCTCCCCAGCCTGTCCCGCTGGGTCGCCCGAACGATCAGGCGCGGCTATGCGATTCAGTTCGCTCGGTCTCCTCCCCGCTTCAGCGGAGTCCGCTTCACTATGGTCGGTGGCAATGCCCCCATCATGCGAGCGGAGGTTGCCACCCTGCTGGCGAAGGGTGCAATCGAGACTGTCCCTCCAGCCGAGATGAGGTCGGGGTTTTACAGCCCATACTTCATCGTCCCCAAGAAAACCGGTGAGTTACGACCGATCCTGGACCTGCGCGTCCTGAACCGCTCCCTTCACAGGCTGCCGTTCAGGATGCTCACGGCCAAACGCATTTTCGAGTGCGTGCGGCCGCAGGATTGGTTTGCAGCGATAGACCTGAAGGACGCCTACTTTCATGTCTCCATCTTACCTCGACACAGACCGTTCCTTCGGTTTGCTTTCGAGGGGCAAGCATATCAGTACGCGGTTCTCCCATTCGGGTTGGCTCTGTCTCCTCGCGTCTTTACGAAGGTCGTCGAGGCAGCCCTTGTTCCCCTACGCGAGTTGCTGGCAGTACGCCTTGCCCTGCACCGTTTCCACACGCTGCTCAAGGGTCAACACGTGCTAGTCCGTTCAGACAATACCGCAACAGTAGCGTACATCAACCGTCAAGGTGGTCTACGCTCCCGCCGTATGTCGCAACTCGCTCGCCACCTCCTCTTATGGAGTCAGAAGCACCTGAGGTCCCTTCGTGCTATCTACATTCCGGGCGTTCGGAACCTTGCAGCCGACGAGCTGTCTCGGCTCCGTCCTTTCCCTGGCGAATGGCGACTCCATCCCCAGTCGGTCCAGCTGGTTTGGGATCAGTTCGGGGACGCACAGGTAGACCTGTTTGCCTCCCACGACTCATCCCATTGCGCCCTGTATTACTCCCTGACCGAGGGTACTCTCGGCACGGATGCACTGGCGCACAGCTGGCCGCGGGGCCTACGCAAATATGCGTTTCCCCCAGTGAGCCTTCTCGCACGAACTCTGTGCAAGATCAAGGAGGACGGGGAGCAGGTCACTCTGGTTGCGCCGTACTGGCCCACCAGGACCTGGTTCTCCGAACTAGTACTCCTCGCGACAGCACCTCCTTGGCCAATTCCTCTGAGAGAGGACCTCCTCTCTTAGAGACGGGGCACCCTTTGGCACCCTCGTCCCGATCTTTAGAGACTCCACGTGTGGCTCCTCGACGGGACGAGGCAGGTTTGAGTACCATGTCACCTGCGGTGGTGGCTACCATCACTTCCGCTAGAGCTTCGTCCACGAGACATCTCTATGCGTTGAAGTGGAACCTCTTCGTTAACTGGTGCTCTTCTCGCCGAGAAGACCCCTGGAGATGCCTGATCAGTGTCGTGCTTTCCTTCCTGCAAGATGGGCTGGAGCGAAGGCTATCTCCCTCCACCCTGAAGGTGTATGTGGCCGCTATAGCTGCATTTCACGAAGCAGTTGATGGTAAGTCTCTGGGAAAGCACGACCTGATCATCAGGTTCCTGAGAGGGGCGAGGAGACTGAATCCTCCTCGTCCTCCTCTCGTTCCCTCTTGGGACATCTCAGTGGTGTTGAATGCCCTGCAGAGGGCTCCCTTCGAGCCTCTGCAATCAGTGGAGCTTAAGTTCCTGTCTATGAAGACAGCGCTCCTGGTTGCACTGACCTCCATTAAGAGGGTAGGGGACCTGCACGCATTCTCCGTTGACGAAGCGTGCCTGGAATTCGGGCCGGCTTACTCTCACGTGATCCTGAGACCCCGGCCTGGATATGTGCCCAAGGTTCCTACCACTCCCTTCCGGGACCAGGTGGTGAACCTGCAAGCGCTGCCCCTGGAGGAGGCAGACCCAGCCTTGGCACTGCTCTGTCCAGTACGCGCTCTCCGTGCTTACGTAGACAGGACGCGGTGTTTCAGGACCTCAGACCAGCTCTTTGTCTGTTATGGTGGGAGACTGAAGGGAAAGGCTCTCTCAAAGCAGAGGTTGTCTCACTGGATAGTGGACGCCATTGCTTTGGCTTACCAACAGCAAGGCCGACCGTGCCCCCTTGGTGTGACAGCCCACTCCACCCGGAGTGTGGCTTCCTCTTGGGCTCTAGCGCATGGCGCCTCGCTGGCAGACATCTGTAGAGCTGCAGGCTGGGCGACACCTAACACATTCGCCAGATTCTATAATCTCCGAGTGGAGCCAGTGTCCTCCCATGTACTCGCTTCAACCAGCTAGTTCAGGACCCGCTCAGGTGTCTTCGCTTGCTCGCCATTCCACTCCACGGACTGGATACGTGCGATTTATTTCCTCAGGTGAGCCTTCCCTTCGGAAGCCCTGAGTTCCTCCAGCACTGTTGACGCTGGCGCCAGTATCTATTGCTTGTGCGTCGGCTAGGTGCCTCCGTGTGCATGGTTCCTCCCCAGTAACCCCCACATGTGTTTTCCACTGTAAACCTCTTTGAGCATGTGTCTTTCCCTCGGCAAGCCACCCTGCCACCCCTGGAGTTGAAAAGTTGCCACCCCACGGGCTGGTTACTCCAGTGTTCTTCCATATGAAGCCTTCGGGCCATATGTGTATTCCTAAGTCCTCCCTACGGGTAGGCATGCTGCGGCATATCTCCTCTGAGATATGCTCCCCAGTGTACCTTGGTATTCCTGTGTTAAGTAGGACTCCTTCGTCCGTGCCAGTATCACGACAGGGGGATCAGACTTTCGCAGGGCACTGGAAGACAGCTGTGAAGGTGGCGTGATTACACGGGGACCCCCATTCTCCGTCACTCGACGTAACTCGGAGTGACTACGAAAGGGAACGTCTCGGTTACGGATGTAACCCTCGTTCCCTGAGTAGGGAACGGAGACGTTACGTCTCCCTGCCACTTCCGCTGTACCGCTGGGTAGACGCCTGAGTTCAGTCTCAGCTCCTCAGCGAAGACATGATCTGCCTTTGCCGGCGTTCCTCCTTTTATACCCACGCGGTGGGGCGGAGATACGCTATGCAAATTCCGCAGACCCATGGCATTTCATTGCCATAGGCTCGTTTTGTAATACTCGAAGATGATTGGCTTTCTAGGCGAAACCCCCATTCTCCGTCACTCGACGTAACGTCTCCGTTCCCTACTCAGGGAACGAGGGTTACATCCGTAACCGAGACGTTTTTGATGAAAACATTCCAGGCTTTTTCTCCATATAATGGACTTCAATAGGACACAAACGTTTCAAGGACCAAATGACAGTTTCAGTGCAGCTTCAAAGGGCTTTAAACGATACCAGACGATGAATAAGGGTCTTATCTAGCGAAACGATCGGCCATTTAAAAAATAAATACAAAACTTTAAGTTTTATAAGCACAAATGCTCGCCTTGCTCTGTTCTGTGATGCACGTTCGTGATCCTGTTCGAACTCGTTCATCAAAATGAACAAATCTTTTTTCGAGTCATTTCATTCGTTGAATGAACGAAATGACTCCAAAAAAGACTCGTTCAAAATGAACAAATCTTTTTTCGAGTAATTTCGTTCGTTGAATGAACGAAATGACTCGAAAAAAGATTCGTTCATTTGGATGAACGAGTTCGAACAGGAGACTCACGAACGACACGAGCGTGATTGACACTGCTAAGACATTCCTCCTGGCTCTGATTGGTTGTTTCTGACCGGGAGCGGTGTATTTCTGCAAATGGCAATAGGACCACAGGGAGGAGCCAGAGGAGCTTGATTTTTTCCACAGATTATCTGTCTCATTTTCTAGTGTCAGGACATAATGACAGTTTTAACAAATATTTGTTTACAAAAGCTACCTACTGGAGCTTTAAATATCTCCACATTCAACCGTTTAATGTTTTATTAAATCGTTCAATGACTGATGCTTTTAAGTCACTGGCTGTGGCAAAATGGTGTATGTTGTATTTTCTCGTCATCTGTTGAAAATACTTGTTAAAAAATTTTGTACCCTTATCTGTTTGTAGCTTTGCTGGTACACGCCCCTCCCACAGGATAGATCTAAAAGCCTTAGTTACCTCTGGTCTCGTTTTGTTTTTCAGAACTCGAGTCCATGCATATTTGCTAAAAATGTCGATAACTGTAAGTATATATTTTATATGATCGTTCTCTTTTGAGTCTGCAGACATGTCGACCAGATCTGCTTGGAATTGTTGGTCTTTCCCATATACCACAACACGATTCCTTTTATAACGTATCGGCGCAGTCCTATGGAGAGTGTAAGTGTCTTGGCTAGATAACCATCTAGCACGTGCCCCCTCAGATTTTTCCTCCCTGATAATTTTTTTGTCACAACTTTATTCCTATTATGCTCCATAATTACCAGAGCCTATAACGACTCAAATGTATTCTTCTGGATGTGTAATAAATCGCTCAGCATCAGCCCGCCCCTTTTTCCTAATATGGTGTCTGTGTAGGCCTATATCAAATCTACGCACGTAGCACTCTAGAATCTTTGCTGTGTATGTTCAAGCAACTCACTCGTCTCGCACGTTGAGCTGGCAATGTTTTACAGATGGTCTTGAAGTGGTAAGTGGGCAAAGCAACAAATCGGCATTGAATTAGTTATCGGATGATATTAAAAGGTAGTGGGATTATTTGTGGTTGACCTGGAAATTTTAACTTGATCAAAAAGTTATGGATTTGATATTAGCTGCGAATTTAGAGCATTAAATTAAGTTGTGTCAGTGTAACGTTATCGATAGCTAGCCTAGTCTAACCGTAAACTAGTTGGCTAACGTTACTGCCTGCCATACAAAGCCAATAAGCAATAGTAACGTTATCTGATCGGTTTTGAAACATCTGTTCTGTTTTGTCTTGTGTCAAAGTCTCCAGCTGGTTCAATTGTTTTCAGTTTCATAGAAACGAGGGTGTTAAATTTGTTGTAGGCTAACTGCAAAATCCAACTTAACGTTATCAAGGCATCGACTTGATGTTTCTCCCATAGACTGTTGTTCACGGTTCTTCACGGATCAGGCAGCTAATTCAAATGCAGTGAAAAAAGATAGGCTACCCGTTCGAAAGCTACAGCATAGTTGTTATACAGATCGCTATGACCGTGATGTAGGCTTAGAGTACACGAAAGTGTAGCAGTCAGCCTCTCTCTCATGTGCTCATATAACTTCCGTTATTATTATCAGGTTACTTTACTTGCTCATGATTCGCAAGTAGCAACTTACAAATGAGGTACTACTTGCCATAATACAACAGTAATGCAGTAATACAAAATATATTATTATCATTAGTAAAAGAGTATGGCAGTAAGATGATAGATTCAATGCCTCAATATTATTCAAATATTTATGCCAGTAAGATAATATATATATATAGCCTATATGACCACTAACACATGTTAAAATGAGCAGAACACTGAATTCTATTTGGTACCTACAGGTCATGATGCAGAGAAATATTTTGTCATTTTTTCAAAAGAAAAGGCCAGAAGTCACAGCCCGTGTATCCTGTCAAGAAACTGAGAGGGCAGGTAAGTAATTTGTGGGATTTAGTGAGAATTCCTATTTAGTGGTAAGGGAAGAATATGTATTTATTTGATGAATGAAAAAAAGTCAGCATTTATTAGTAGCCTATATGTAAGAAGCTTCATAGCCATGAGATTGAAGGTGATTATGTCAGGGGGAAAGTCAAGGCTGTTCTTTGTGACAATTTGATATTACATTTGATTTGATTACTTTTTTACATTTATGTCAAATATTAACCATTTTCAAATAAACGGGGTAGTGTTAACCTTATTCAGCACTGAAATCTGTCAAACTTCTTTCAAAGTCCTTCATCACATATTAATATTAAAATAACTTAATTTCAGAGCACCACAAAGTCAGACCTCAGCACCTTTATGTACCTTTAATGTAAGATCGTTCTTAGGTCACATACCAATTTAAAATCATAACATAAAAAACTGCAATGGTACTGTTTTTAAAATCATGTGTAGTAGGCCTAAATGTACAGTAAGTGTGTGTGTAAACATGCTTTAATGAAGTAGACTTCAAAAGCTTTTGAATTTGAGCTTACAGTTCTTTCATCAACCTGTCTTTTACATAAACTTACAAAATAGATACTTTAACTTAGTCCTCAGATAGAGGAGGGTTGCTGCTAGCTCCATTAAGGTATTTCTGTCCATCCCAAACTGCATTGAAATGGTATGTTTAGCAGCCAGAATTTAAAAATTTTCAGGGGGAGAAACCCCTGACCCCTCCTAACATGATCCATATCACCCGTCAGAAAACAATTGCAACGTCTCAGATTGTGCCCCCCCAGAATTTTGGCTTGCATGACGCCCCTGACCCAAAGCACCAGAATTCGCAGGATCATAGTACATTTTTCATTAGGTCCGACATGCTGACTCTGTGAATCTTCACACAATAATGAATCAAGTTACAACATTATTCAGTTTTTATTTATTTTTACATACATAGTTACACACAAGGGTATATATATCATCCAAATATTTTCTTTTTTTTTTTTTTTTTTTTTTTTTTTTAGAATATAAAAAGGTACATGGTTACAAGTATGCATGGGATGAATTTATATACCAACCAAATAACAAAAGAAATTTTACACACAGTTCAAAATTTTTCTCCAGGATGTATTCAACTAAAATATCAATTATTTTACAAATATCAGGATCTTCATTTCTTGACAGTGTACAAACATCAATTACATACGTACAAAGGCCTAATATATTTCCTATT
Source organism: Gila orcuttii (assembly GCA_026230005.1). Lineage (NCBI taxonomy): Eukaryota > Metazoa > Chordata > Actinopteri > Cypriniformes > Leuciscidae > Gila > Gila orcuttii. Next base: position 42,455,188 of record JAPDVR010000005.1, read on the forward strand.
TTAAGGGAATCCTCGTTTTCAGGCATTAGATCGAGAATGTTTTTGATAGTCACGTACGGTGTGCATTTATGGTTGACGGATATGTTCACCATATTATCCCAGTCGTTTGATGACTTCTGTGCAGTGTTCATTTGATTCATTAATTTCGCTAGACGTATATTATCCACAGACTGGTCTGTGATTGTTGCGTGATTATCAGCGATAATCTTTGATATTCCACATTTAACATGCGATTTAAATAAATACTTGGTAATCCAAGCAGTACAGGGGAAAATCCACATTTTCACATGGGGGTAGACTCAGGGGCTTCAGCAACGATAAGTTTCCAGCTCTCAACAGCAGAATAGACTATTTTATATTTAATATTATTTTAGTGCTCATTCGCGTCACACCACTTAACTCTTCGGGGTCACCGATCACACTGGCGTGATCAAGTCACATGACCAGTTTAAGACGTCGAAGCATAAAAACAGTCACGTTGAGCGCTGCCGTCCACTTCTGTCGAAAGTGCTGGCTTGAAATTCTATTGTACTTTTTGTTTTGTGTTGATAGACCAAGTAAAAACGGAGATATGATCATTTAAACTTTATATTAAAAAATATTGACGCGTTCGTAAAAGAACGCAAGATGGGATGCAACAGGCGTTGCATTTATTCTAATAACTTTGTCGGTTTTTGTCAAAACAAAACAGAGAAAAATGTGTGAATCTGCTGACTCTGCTCTTCAGGCTGCACATTTTAGGGAATGGAGGAGGAGCCAACTGAGCAAAGAAGCGAAATTGAAAGGCAGGAGATTTACGGAGTAAACAAAGAGAGTCATATATACGTTATATATATAGAGAGATATTATTGCTAGTATTTGGAAGAGTTTGAGTAGATTTTGAGAGTAGTTTAGGAGTAGTGTAGATAGTTTAGGTAGTTTAGGAGTAGATTTAGATAAACTGTTTTGAGGAGTGGCACAGATAAAAAAAAAATTATAAAAAAAAAAAACACACCTGATATTTGTTGTAAATAGTTGTATGTATAGTTTGATTTTGTGTTCATTTTACCTTTTGTATGGTATATTTGCACTATTGAGGATCCCCTCTGACTCAAGGAATGAAAGCCCTGTAATGTAATTCTACAAGAAGTGTTTTGTAGAGTTTCTAAGCAAAAAAAGAAAAGAAAAAACGCCTATTGCCACAACTGCTTTTTGCTTTATATAGTTTGATTTTACCTTTTTTATGTTGTATTTGCACTATTTGGGAACCCTCATACTCTGGGAATGCAAGGCCTCTCTGTATAATTGTGTGCACAAATTTTTTTAAAAAGTGGCAAAGCTAAAAAAAAAAAAAAAAGCCTATGGCTACACCCGCTTTTTTTTTATTTTTTATATAGCTTGATTAAATCTGAATTGTACCTGTATATTTTGACATTTACAACTTGTGTTTACATTTTAAACCTTTTAAAATGCTTCATTGAGCATGTTTGTGTTTTTTGTAGTAGAAAAGCTATAATTTTTCCATTCGGATGTTGTGTTTTTTGTGTGATTTTGGGTCCAGTATGTTGATACAGTACATCAAAGTGAAAAACTTATTGTCTGGTCATATAGGTGATGTTGTGCTGAAAAGAATTCTACCAGACATTGGTATGGTAAACATTTGTTTATGTTGCAAAATTGAAAAAAAAAAAAATAATAAAGTACTCAAAAACAGTCTCAAAGGGAAAAGAGTTAAGACTCCGAAGGGTTAAAAAGTTTATCAATTTTGGCAAAAATGTCTTCCAACACAGCCACATCCTTCCACTGAAACATGAATTTTAAATCGTAGTATTTAAGATGATTATCCTCTGAGATAGGCCATGCACATTCAGGTACATCCTTTCCAAAATCAATACAATAGGGTGTACAATCCTTCCACTCCGTCATTCCTAACTTTGACGGGAAGGATGCGGATGCGTTTCACGATACTCTGGTGTGCGCGAGGTTTGTGTTGTCTTTTCCCACGATTGTTAGACACCTGGCGTGGTGGAGATAGGGGTGGAGTCTGTGTCTGGCTCTTCGCACACTCTCACTCTGTCATTTTATGGACAGACCTCTGGAGTGAATGGACACCTTTTCACATTACTCCCAGGGGATTACTTTAAACATCTCTAAACTTTGGAGATACTGCACAAAGGGAATCTTTTTTGGAAATCATAGTTTTTAGTTTTCTTTCACCAAACGGATTTGTAAAAAACGTAAGGCTGTTTTAATGTATTTTTTTTTAAATATGTAATTTTTAACACAATGTAATTTTAACTGGATGTAATTTTTTAACATAATGATAGGGATACAGAGTTTTTAACAATTCTTTACACCAGATGACATATATATAACATACATAATTTTTTGATAACTTTTAGAAAATACAATTTAAACTTTTTTCATTGATGTTTTAACGTTTTAACATTTTACAAATGTATGAACGCTAAAGACGTGTATTTTATTGTTTTGAACCTGATTTTGAACACTTTCAGATGGGTGTGTAAAAGTACATCTCTCTTCTTTAATAAAAAAAACTAAACCTACCTATGTCCTTATTATACATTTCTTAAAAACGTTTTAATATATATATCGTTTTTGAATATTTTTTCATAATTTTTTAATTTTTTTTACATTGAACAAGACAGGCATCCATAACAGGTTCACAATAGGCGTACAACAGGTGTCCAGTCCTGTAGCATGAGGAAAATGAAGGGGTCTGTGGGAATTTTCTCACGCTACAAATGTCCAGTACAGAAGCAGGAGGGGTGACCCGTGGGAAAATTTCCCACGCCACAGGTGTACAGTCCAGAAGCGGGTCAGATGGGAGGGGCTAGCGTGGGAAAATTTCCCACGCACAGGTGTACAGTCCGGAAGTGGGACCCACGGCCCCCACCCGTTGGAATTTTTTAATTTTTGCCATAATGCCATAAATCACTCAAAGGTGACACATGGTACACTATTAAGTCTCTCTGTGATAGCTGCTGATAATACTGAAGGAGCTTATATAATATATACAGTGATAGGCGTCGTATTCGTATAGGTAGACGTGGATCAGCTGAGAGTCAGCTGACTCGAGCTTGACTAACGTGACCTGCCAGAACTGATGCCACGCTTGATTTTTGGTACTTGCTGATACAGAGTACCGATACTTGTATATTCATTGCATTTGTGATTTTTTTTAAATAGTGGGTAGAGTAACCAAAAGAACATGAATCAAAGCAGTTGGCTTAATTCGTTTAGCTAATAGATATTTCCTTCTGTTATTTTCATGTCTAAATATGCCTGTTAAAATGTATTGTATAAGCTTCTGTCTAGTCAAAGTCAAAGTTTTATTTGCCATTTGTATAGCACAAAATGAATTGTACACATACATAGGAATTGGCCATCAAACCTGTCCATAAACATACAATATGACAACGGGGGTAGACAGGACAGGAAGACAGGGACTTGAGAAAAATACAGCATAACATGAGGAGAGGTGAGGAGAAAAAAAGGCAACCCCCAGACTATGCTCCTGTAAGGAGTACAGTGTGGGAACAGGAAAAAACACCTCAGCAACATTAGCACATAATCAGTACACTCTACAACATGAAAAAGACTTGCAACAGGGGTGGGGAGTGGGGGATGGAGGTAGTCCAGCACAGGCAAGCAGCCATCCGGTCCTGCAGCCATTTCAGGCGCTGGTCACAGACCTGCCTGTCAGACTGGGGGTAAGAAGCGGCGAAGGCGGGGGATGGGGTGTGGGGCGGATGCATATCTGTGTAAATGTAAGTTCATGTGTTTGTAGGCCTGGAGAGAGTCGCTAAGCCGGCACCATAATCTGGATGCCTCAGTCTGCAGGATTGTGGCTCACTGCAGTGCTCTTCTGGGGGAGTTGTTGTTCCAGCAGCGACCTTGGCCAAGGCCGAAACAGATAAGATTGGGATTGTTTGGTCTTCGGGCGAGTAGCCGCATTCAATTTACACAGGCTATTCTCCTGGTCCATTCTGGTCTCTGAAACGATCCATTTGCCTTTGCAAAGCTGTGAGCTTCTCCATGATGTTATCCGAATGGTTCATAGACCCAGTCTGAGTGCTGACAGCTCTGCCCACCGCTTCAATCATGACGGGCAGCCTTGTGAGGCTTTGGACAGCTGTCACCGTCTTCTTAATTCCTCGATAAACCAGGGCAATGCCTAATCCAATCAGCAGAAGACCTGTTATCATGGTTCCGAATAGGTAGATATCTTCAACGTCCTCCACGGAAAGAGCCGCCAGACACACGACCCGCCACTTCTCCCACGCGTCCATCGTGTAGCCAGCTGCGAACGTTCCGGCAGGGCAGGCAGGTTCCCCCGAACCCAAGCTTCTCGTCGAGAAGATGGTGTCAATTGCGTTGAGAGACCAGTTGATCAAATCCATGATTTCTTAGTTTGGAAAGCAGTGCTGAGAGAGTCTCTCAAAGTACAAGACAGTAGACTAGATGTGACGAGAGGAGCAAAGCAGGGGAGGTAAGGGGAGGGAGAGGGAGAGAAAATGTGACCGCCTTCATTGAGAGCAAAAGAAGCAATTTCTTTGGTTTATTTGGTTTGTTCATTCTATTGCTCTATCACATTTTATCTTTCATCTAATAGCACAGTGAATATTTAGAGCTGCTCCAGCAAGGTTCAAAGCTTTTTTTTCTATTGTGTTTGTAGGATTGAAAATAATCCAAGAAATTTGAAATGAACAAAGACATTTGCTTTACTGTCCCCACATATTAAGCTATTGTAACTGTGCTCATTTCCGTCGTTGGTATGAGTAGCAGTGGGTGGAATAGACAAGAAATGTACAGTTTTCTACCATCTTGCTGACAACGTTTCTTTAGTCATTCGGCAGTCTTGCAGTCTGAACCCCTGCAGGATTTCCACCCTTACATGTTAACAGGGGTTAAATTTTATTAGATACCAGTGAAAGATCAGAATTTTCAAGTAATTCAATGTAAAATAACACTCTATTGTCTTCACTGAATTAATTAAATATAGATTAATCCAAAGTTACAAAAGTCATTCAGTCAAGAGAAGTGGGTGATTTTCTGTTTGTCTTTTGTTTTTAGATGAACATTATGGACAAAGACAGCAGTAAAATACTGTCACTTTAAGAGATAGAGGTATCCAACATACCGATTGTCACCATTATGTTCAGTTTAATTCAGTTCAAGGACTTTTAGTTTGTATTTCTTCAGTTCATGGCTTACTTTGTTTGATTTCCCGCCACTCTTTAGTTACCATGGTCACGTTATTATTAGTTAATTTGTTCTAGCTGTGTTCTATTAATTACCTTGTTTAGTTCACTATATAGTTGTACCCCTGTCTTCAGTCTTTGTCTGGTCATGATCACGTTTAGTTGGTATTTGCTAAACTTCGTTGAGAACTTTATTCGTCTGTCTGTCTGTCAGTCTGTCTCTTGTGACACCGTTACACATGCGTCAACTTTTTAAGTCAACTGTTTACTTTCACTTAAGTCATAACCGACTATGTTTCACCAGGAGACTCACCAATACAGGCATTTTGACATAATTCAGTTCATATTTTACTTACATATATGATTTAGTTTTAATCCAAATGACGCATGTGTGAGTTTGTGATCAGAAACCAAGAGCATGCAACATATGTGCGTGCGCTCTCTCTCTCTTTACTGTCAGTTAACGTTAGTAATTTGTTCCTGGTTTTACACTCTTTGCTATTGACAAATCCGATCGAACTATAAAACATTTCAGCAATGTCTGTAAAAAAGGTATGCACTCGACAAGCTCAAGCCGATGTGCACTCAATCCACGTCTGCGTTTCACTTATCAACTCGCAAACAGCAGCTGTGCGTGCATATTTGATTTGTTTAATATTCTGTTTATTAGATACATTTAGGCCTACTTCATAGACATTCTTGATATCTCTATTATGCTCTTTGTTTGCTCTGTTGTCAGGGTTTCTTTGTCTGGACGTATACACGCTGTGCAGTATCAGGCTGAAACAGATAATGGTATCAGTATCGGTGCATCCCTAATAGACATACAAGAAAACATACTCTGTGCCATGAATTATACAGCCTAACTAATGCGACTATACTTAATGTGCACATATGCCTTTGAAATTACAAACAGTGATCTTAAAATAGCACAGCATTCCTGCCATACACTGACATTTAACTGACAAACAGTCAGCACACATATGCTTTACGACAGCGCTGCAAAATTCAGCATAGAATTGTGTCATTATTACTTAACAAGAAAACAAAGTCTGTTTTAAAGCCTTATCTTTATTCACCCCTTTAAGGAAAATGAAATCATCCAACTCCACCCTCTAAAAGAAGCACACAGACACACACAAACACAAAACAAATCATGCAGCTAATTAGAGACTTCCATTGACAGCATGTTATTTTACTGTCTGCTTGTCAGTGCACTGCTAACTCTACTCAAGCTTTTCAAGGTTTCTGGAAAGTTCCAACAGCAGAGTAGGCATTAGCTGCTATTCTAAATATACAGCTACTGAACAGATCTGCAGAGAAGACAAGAAGAGAAACAAAGAAAGAACATGTTTCCTATATAGGGTTTTTGGACATAAACTGCTGTCAAGTGACTGTACAGCGTGAGGAAAAGACATTTATAGCTCTGTTCTCAAGCACTTCTAGCCTCATACTGAGCATTTAATGGCACTCTAAGTCATTTCAAAAGCAATTTCCTGTCTGCGCTCAAGTCCTTATGCGCCCAAATGTACTCTATCAGGTGAACACCAGCATTATAAATTTGAAATGATTTGTGCTTGGGGGATTCTGGGAGCATTGACCAATTTAGATCACTTACGATATTAAACAAGGAGAAAATAGAGCACTCCAAGCACATAATGAGTGCCAATAAGTGCTAGTGAAGGCTTTTCTTTTCCTTTTCTAAGATGCCGTTTACACAACATCGTTTTCAACTAAAAACATATTTTTTTATGAGTTTAGCTGTCAATTTACATGACTTTTACTTAGATGTTTTTGGGCCGTGCAAACTTTTGAAAACAAGTTTCAAAATGAAAGTTCCTTTTCAAGTGACCTCGAACTGCGTCGACTACGACAATTTGGGGAACGCCCTTAGCGTAACGCATCTGAAGTATGAATGAAACTAATCCAATCCTGATTGGTGTTGCATCATGACGTAACGTGACGGCATACACGGAAGCTACAAAGGGACGCCGGCACACAACAGAGTTAGCTTTTTGCCCTTCAGCAAGCGCTCTGTGTCAAACTGTCTGTCCTATTTGGTGTTGTTTGTCCCATAAGAATTGTCCTAAATAAAGGTCTGCATTGCAATATAGAATCTAGTGGCTCGGATCTCTTGTTTGCCGAGGCAGCGCGTAGATTACGGGTCAACTCTGCAATAAAGATTCTGTGACTGAGATCTCGCGTTGTTGAGGCAGCGCGTAGATTAAAGGTCTGCATTGCAATACAGAATCTATATTGGCTCGGATCTCACGTTTGCCGAGGCAGCGCGTAGATTACGGGTCTACTCTGCAATAAAGATTCTGTGACTGGGATCTCGCATTGTCGAGGCAGCGCATAGATTAAAGGTCTGCATTGCAATACAGAATCTAGTGGCTCGGTCTCCTGTTTGCCGAGGCAGCGAGTAGATTACGGGTCTACTCTGCAATAAAGATTCTGTGTGGGTGCAAGGCATGCACAGTCAGCTCCTGAGGGTGCTGGCTGTGTTCATTGAGAAATATCTCGACGCGCACAGTCGTGCGTTTTCGGGTGTTTCAGCCTCGCGCCCGTTGATTTTCTTCTCAAGAGATGAAAGCCAAATATATTGTGAACGACTCGAATCTTGCGTTTACCAAGGCAGCGAGTAGATTACGGGTCTGCAATAAAAGGGACACATGCGATCTGTGAAATAATACTGTTTAGGTGCGAGGCATTCACAGTCAGCTGCTGAGGGTGCTGACAGCTGTTCATTGAGAAATATCTCGACGCGTATATCCATTCACTGTCGGATGTTTCAGCCTCGCACCTGTTGACTTTCTTCTTGAGGGATGAAACCCAAATATATTGTAACGACTCGAATATCGCGTTTGCCGAGGCAGCGTTTAGGTTACGAGACCGTATAACACATATTAAAACAGTATTGTCTGGTAATTATGGCTGCATTTAATTTTAAGAAATTAAAATGATGAAATATTATCTGACTTTAAGAAGTTAGATATTTTAATTCAGCCTACCATTCAGATCATCTTTCACTTATCCAGTGTTTATGGCTGCATTTAATTCTGAGGAATTAAAATGATGAGCAGCAAACACACGCTGCTCTGTCTGCCCCACAGGCTTGTGGCCATGCAGTGTTCCTTCTGCACATCGAAAATCGTTTTCGATTTTTTCCCTGCCGGTCGTCTCGAAAACGAGACGAAAATAGCAGGGCTATCCCCCCTGAGAATCTCTCCTCCGCGAAGCCGTCAGGAAATCGATGTTTGTATCCAGCGTCAAGTGCGCTTCGGGACACATTGGTTTTCAGCGAATGCGCACTGCAGTATCTGCCCCAAGGGCTTGCGGCCAGGCAGTGTTCGTGTTCGCCCATCGGAAACATTTTTTGATTATTTCCTGCCGGTCCTCCGCTTCAGGGTGTCGAGAACGAAACCGAAAGAGTCTGCTCTCAGGTGAGCCCTCAGGAAATCGATGTCTGTATCCCGCCGTTAAGTGCGCTTCGGGACACATCGGTTTCCAGCGAACGCACGCTACTCTGTCTGCCCCACAGGCTTGCGGGCAGGCAGCGCTGATGTCCGCACATCGAGAAACATTTCGACCAAACCCTGCTGGAGAGCTGCTTCAGGGGATTGAGAACGAATCTTGAGTAATACCCGAAATCAGTCTCGAGAGGCTGGTTCCCTTAATAGAATATTTCAAAGCATGGTAAGACCTGCCAAATATTTCTCCTTGGGTCCTGCGCACAATAGAGAAGAGTTACAGGCTGCAGTTCGATTCCACCCACCAAAATTACACGGGTTGGTGTGGACTGCAGTCGACCCAGTGCAGGGTCGGGTATTGGAACAGAAAGTAAACTCCCTGCTGGTAAAGGAGGCCATAGAGCATGTTCCTCCGCCGGACAGGGAGTCCGGGATCTACAGCCGCTACTTCATAGTTCTCAAGAAGGATGGAGGGTTGCGTCAATTTTAGATCTAAGGCATTTGAATCGGTCTCTGAGGAGATTTAGGTTCAAGATGCTCACTATTACCATCATCGTGAGTCAGATCAAATATGAGGATTGGTTTGTCACGATAGATCTAAGGGACGCATACTATATCCATTCTTCCATCTCACAGGAAGTTCCTGAGGTTCGCTTTCGGGGGCGAAGCGTTTCAATATTGGGTTCTTCTTCCGTTCGGCCTAGCTCTCTCCCCTAATGCATGGATGCAGCTCTAGCTACGCTGAGGCTTCAGGGTATGAGGGTGCGAAATTATTACATTTAAATTACATTTATTCATTTAGCAGACACTTTTATCCAAAGTGACTTACAAATGAGAACAAAAGAAGCAATTAAACTAACAGTAGGACAACCATATGTAAGTGGTATGACCCCTCTCAGTTTAATTTAACGCAGGTGTTTTTTTTTGTTTTTTTTTAAATAGTAAAATAGAATAGAATAGAAGAGAAGAGAAAGTGTTAGTATTACTGGATCAAGTGCTGCTGAAAAAGATACGTCTTCAGCAGTTTATTGAAAGTGGCTACTGACTCAGCAGCTCTGGTTGAGTTAGGCAGATCATTCCACCAACAGGGAACAGTCATGGTAAAGGTCCGAGAAAGAGATTTTGTGCCTCTTTGAGATGGTCCCACAAGACGACATTCGCTAGCAGAGCGCAACTTTCTGGATGGCACATAAGTCTGAAGTAATGAGTTTAGGTAAGAGGGAGCAGTGCCAGTGGTTGTTCTGTAGGCAAACGTCAGTGACTTGAATCTAATGCGAGCGGCAACTGGCAACCAGTGCAATTTTGTGAGGAGAGGAGTGACATGTGCTCTCTTCGGCTCATTAAAGACCACTCTGGCTGCAGCATTCTGGATCAGTTGCAGAGGTTTGACAGAGCAAGCTGGAAGACCAGCCAGGAGAGCATTACAATAGTCCAGTCTGGATAGAACAAGCGCTTGGACAAGGAGTTGTGTAGCATGCTCTGTTAGGAAGGGCCTGATCCTCCTAATGTTGTGCAAGGCAAATCTGCAGGACCGGAAAGTTCTAGCAATGTGGTCTGTGAAGTTCAATTGATCATCAATTACAACCCCAAGGTTCCTAGCTGACCTTGATGGAGTTATGGATGATGAGCCTAGCTGAATGGAGAATGTGATGAAGTGTTGGGTTGGCCGGGACCACAAGTAGCTCTGTCTTCGCAAGGTTTAGTTGAAGGTGGTGGTCCTTCATCCAGCCAGAAATGTCTGTCAGGCAGGCTGAGATACGAGCAGCTGGAATGAGAGGTAGAGTTGTGTCATCAGCGTAGCAATGATAGGAAAAGCCATGTTTCTGAATCACAGATCCTAGTGATGTCATGTAGATGGAGAAGAGGAGTGGTCCAAGCACTGAGCCCTGAGGCACCCCGGTAGCTAGATGTTGGGTCTTAGATGCCACACCCCTCCACGACACCCTAAAGGACCTACCTGAGAGGTAAGACTTGAACCATTGGAGTGCAGTTCCCGAGATGCCCTTCTTCTTTAGGATTGACAGGAGGATCTGATGGTTAACTGTGTCAAAGGCAGCAGACAGATCCAGCAGGATGAGAACTGAGGATTTGGAAGCTGCTCTTGCCAGTCTCAGAGCTTCAATTACTGAGAGCAGGGCAGTCTCAGTTGAGTGTCCGCTTTTGAAACCAGACTGATTGTTGTCCATGAGGTTGTTCTGTGTAAGAAAGGAGGAGATCTGGTTGAAAACAACTCGTTCAAGTGTTTTCGCGACTAATGGAAGAAGGGATACCGGTCTGTAACTTTCTAGATGTGCTGGATTTAGATTGGGTTTCTTAAGCAGTGGGAAAGGTACCAGTGTGAAGAGAGGTGTTTATGATGTGCGTTAGTGTGGGTACAACTGAGGAAGAAATGGCTTGAAGTAGATTAGTGGGGATAGGATCAAGCGGACAGGTGGTAGGGCAATTTGAAAGGAGGAGTTTAGAGACTTCTGCCTCTGAAAGTAGAGAGAAGGAGGATAGAATGTGTGCGTTTGCTGGTAAAATGTGTGTGTCAGTTTGTGGATTTGTAAATTGGCCGCTGATGGTGGTTGTTTTATCTATGAAGAATGTGGCAAAATCATCAGCTGTTAGGGTTGATGAAGGAGGAGGAGGAGGAGGGTTGAGAATAGAGGAGAAGTTTTTTAGTTTTCACTGTTATGCTGATAATACTCAGCTCTATATTTCTTTACGCCCTGACGAAACTTACCAATCCACAAAATTAACGGAATGCATAGCTGATATAAAAAATTGGATGACTAGTAATTTCCTATTACTTAATTCTGAAAAAACAGAGATTCTAATTATTGGACAAAAAACTTCCTCACGTAATAACGTAGAATACTGTCTAACACTTGATGGCTGCTCTGTCAAGTCCTCGTCGTCGGTTAGGAACCTGGGTGTGCTCTTTGATACCAATCTTTCATTTAAAAGTCATGTGTCTAGTATCTGTAAAACTGCATTTTTTCATCTTAAAAATATATCTAAATTACATCATATGCTCTCAATGAAAAATGCAGAACAATTGGTTCATGCGTTCATGACATCAAGGCTAGATTATTGTAATGCTCTACTTGGTGGTTGCCCTGCACTTTAATACATAAACTACAGTTGGTCCAAAATGCAGCCGCTAGAGTTCTTACCAGAACCAGGAAGTATGACCATATTAGCCCGGTTCTGTCAACACTGCATTGGCTCCCTATTAAACATCGTATAAATTTTAAATTATTGGTGATTACTTACAAAGCACTAAATGGTTTAGCTCCCCAGTACTTGAGTGAGCTCTTAACGCATTATACTCCTTCACGCCTATTGCGATCTCAAAATTCTGGCCAGTTGATAATACCTAGAATATCTAAATCGACTGCTGGCGGTAGATCCTTTTCCAATTTAGCACCAAAACTTTGGAACAATCTTCCTAACATGGTCCGGGAAGCAGACACAGTCTGTCAGTTCAAATCTAGACTAAAACACATCTCTTTGGCTTAGCATACACATAACACATTATAGACTTCTATAATTCAATTTTAGGCTGCATAGTTTAGATCAGCCGGAACCGGGAACACTTCCCATAAATCCTGATGTACTTTGTACATCATAAGAAGGATGGCGTCTACGCTAATATTAGTCTCTCTGTTTATCCCGAGGTTTGCCGCAAACCGCCGGATCCAGGCCATATCCAGATCTGATGAAAGACCTGCGCCTGGACACGACGACAACACATCCCTGAAGTGCCAGCCTCATCAACCCTGTGAAGGCCTCATGGACACCTCAACAAACTCGTCTCCATACCGGCGTGATGACTCCGACCCCAACCAGATGAACTGGATAAATATTGTGAAAGTTCTGATCCCATCTGACTTCTGACCTGATTATGCCTGAATCATAATCATACACTGTTCGTTCATTGGCCAAAGGAGGACTGGCCCCCTGACTGAGCCTGGGTTCTCGCAAGGTTTTTTTCTCCATTCTGTCACCTGATGGAGTTTTGGTTCCTTGCCACTGTTGCCTTTTCGCCTTTCTTCGCCTTTGTCGCCATTGGCTTTTGGCTTGCTTAGTTGGGGACATTTCAATTTGTATTTAACCCTCTGGGGACCAAGAACGCGCCGGAGCGTTTTGTTCGTTTTTTTTCACATAGCAGAAAAATAGACTTGAAGTACTACCATCATTTCTGGTCATATAGAGTTAAGAAATATGAGAAAATAATCTGTTAAATGTCTACTTTTTTATGTGCCCACATACAATCGAAATAAAATATTGTGATTTTGTAAAATAAAGAAAATAAACACGATGTACGTTCTGCCTCTCCGTCAACGTGAACTTTTTTTTTTTTTGTCTCTAAACATAAAAAAACCCCAGCAGATACTATTCACCCAGCCATAAGCAATATATCTTTTAAATCATTTGAGTTTGTACTTTTAAATGATCCGATTCAAAACTAAAATAAATATTCTCCGTTTATGTCATCTATATAAAAAGAGAGACGTGTCAGCCGGTCTAATTATCTTCCTCTCAGCTCATTATTCTGGTAATGTGACATGCCCACGGAGAGCGCGCGCTATTCAAACGCAAATATGTGAAGCAACACATTGAGACGCGTTAACGCCCATATAGGCTAAACTCTGTAAACACACTATATTTTTTTGTCAGATTATGATTCGTCTTGCGCGGCTATGAGGAATAATCCTGGGACATTTACCTACCTCAGAACAAGTGCTGGTTAATTTTCACTTCGAGGAGGAGCAATAGATTCAGCTGAGAAGTGTAAGTGTTGCTTGTGCTTTGTTCTAATCGCGATATAGAATAAGGTTAGTGTCTGTAAACGGAAAAATAGCATACTGTTTAAGTACACAGGCAAACAAGGATAATTAATCACACACACACCTGAACTGAATGATAAATCAAATCAGCAACCATGACAACACACACAACTAAGGCCCTGTTTACACGAGAACGCTCGCGGGTGAAAAACTTAAAAAATATTTGATCAGATGTGCCTTTCGTTTACACGGCGACGACGTTTCTGGGGCTTAAAAACGCAAAAAAGTGAAACCACCCTCCAGAGTGGAAATCTTAAAAACGCTTCACCGTCGCGTTCCCGTCTAAAGGGTAAAAACGCAAATCATCTCACGGTGGCTCTCGTCGCGTACGCGTTTACGTCACAGGCATGCGCCAGTACAGGAAAATAACAATCCATATGTCGGATTATTTCCATACGTTGGACCTTCAAGTTGCCCTAGCAGCTCTAATAAACGTACAAGAGTCTTTTTGCTGTTCGCTTCGCCATGTTTTGATTTCGCGCTACTAGGGAGAGAAGTAGAAGGAAGGTTGTACGCAGGCGCGTGGACTTGTTGTTGTTGTGTGGTAGTGCTTCACATTGCGCAGAATAAAAAGTGATAACGCAACGCCACTTTTGCGTTTTCTCTTCAGATCGTTTCCGTTTAAACATAGCCTTAGGGAAACAGTGTAAACCAAAAACAGTAACAATTATAAAGGTAAAAAAAGTGTTTTTTAAAGTGGTTAGTGGTTGATGCCACTTTGTAAATGAAACGCTATACACGCCTATGTACTGAACACATAATACACATGCGTATGACGTTACCATTTTCACAAATTAGCTTTTGTTGTAGTTTGATATGATAAAAGTATTGTTTTCAAAAACGTCTCGGGTTACGACTGTAACCCTTGTTCCCTGAGAAGGGAACGAGACACTGCGTCGACTACGACACTTTGGGGAACGCCCTTAACGTAACGCATCTGAAGTATGAATGAAACTAATCCAATTCCTGATTGGTGTTGCGTCATGACGTAACGTGACGCCATACACGGAAGCTACAAAGGGACGCCGGCACACAACAGAGTAAGCTTCTGTGATGAAGTAAGTCGCTTCCAGGCAGGGGAAGGCGTGGTGGAGGGACGCAGTGTCTCGTTCCCTTCTCAAGGAACAAGGGTTACGGTCGTAACCCGAGACGTTCCCTTTCGAGGGAACTCGAACTGCGTCGACTACGACACTTTGGGGAACGAGTACCCACTATGCCACAACGAGCCCTGCCTGTCCCAGTATGAAACTGCGCACAGGCACACTTAGGATGAGACCACTAGAGTGCCTGGCGTAGAAGAAATGTCCAGGCTATAGAATCTAATAAAAGTATGAGGGGTGGCCCATCCTGCTGCATCGCACACTTCTTGGATCGGGGCCCCTCAAAGGAGGGCTCTAGAGGACACCATGCCTCTGGTTGAATTAGCCCTCACGGCCAAAGGTGAAAGCAAACTGCGCACCCTTCTTGGGCGACCCGAAGCACACCAGCAACTCGTCTGACTTCCGCCATGAAGAAGACCTCTGGACATATATCTTGAGAGCTCTGACAGGGCAGAGCAAATTAAGTCTTTCTTCATCCGCCGTCACGTCACATTAGATGACACTTTAGGCACATAGCCCGGCCTGGGATGCAAGATAGCCTTAATGTTGCCTGGAACAAACTTCAGGCACCCGTGAGATATAGAGAGCATCTGAAGGTCTCCTACTCTCCTCAGAGAAGTAATGGCTAATAAAAAAGCTACCTTGAGGGAAAGGTTCTTGGCCTCAGCCAACTCCAGAGGTTCGAAGGGGGCCTCGACCAGCCCTTCAAGAACCACTGCCAGGTCCCATGTGGGAGCCGCAGATCTCATCCTCCGAGGCCCACGGAGGAAATGTACGACCAGTTGATGTCTCCCCAGAGCCCCATCACCCAGAGGAGCGTGGAAAGCTATGTATGTATGTGTGTACATACATACTTTGAGTATGTATGTGAACTGTGTGTGAAAATATAATTCTTTAAAAAATATGAGTGAAGCTCGACTAAACTTGAATAGCTCTAGCGAATATCAGATTGTAGGGATTTAGTGTGTGAGTTGCGTTTGTTATATGTGTCTACTTTGATGTGTAGCCAAAACATTGTACTATTAGCAATAACACTAGCCTACGTTCAGGACTAACGTTAGCTGAATAATAATAATAAGCTGTTATAATAGTATTCCAGATAGCTGTTGTTACCATGAGTTTTCCCCATAATGTTAGATCTGTAGCTATATGACTGATTCTGGTACGTTTTATCATACTGCTGCTTCCAGTGAAGCACCAGCAAAACTAGCTGTATGTATATATTGAAAGTGTAAGTAACGGATATTATATTTACATGGTTATAAAATTATGTTAGAAAAACAACTATAATGACTTACCCAGCAGAATGAGCCATCATTGAGTTAGACCGCCAATCTGAATATAGTGTGTTTTTGTCGCTTTAAGAAATGCGCGTGCATGATCGTTTTTTTCATTATGCACGAAACGGGAGGGAGGGGCGAGCTAACTTGGTTTGTTTGGGGTCTAGCTTCAAACACAAACAGAAGTGACGTCACCCACAATCGCTGATACAACCTTTAAGGGCTATTTAGTTTGTTTAATAAAATAACAAATTGTAATCTGTCGCTATAAAGAAAATAAAATCAAATTTACTTGACCTTCAAGGGGGGGCGGGGCGAGCCGTTAGGAGGGCGGGGGGCCCCCTTATATAATGGTAGGTGAAACACTGAAGTAGACTGATCCCGCCTCGACGGACCCTCTTCAGAACTCCTGGGAGCAGAGCAATCGGGAGAAAAACGTACAGGCGTAGCCTCGGCCACGTCTGTACCATGGCATCCAACCCCAATGGGGCTGGATTGGTGAGAGAAAACCACAGTGGACAGTGGGACGTCCCTCGAGACGCAAACAAATCCACTTCCACAGGGCCGAACCTCTCATATATCGACTTCACCACCTCGGTGTGAAGTCTCCATTCCCCAGGCCTCAGCCCCTGCCTCGGAAGGATGTCTGCTCTCTGATTTTGGTCCCTGGGAGCAATGCATTGCTCTGAGATAACAGCTTCCCCTGAGACCGCAGGAGGATCTGATCCGCCAATCTAGATAGAGGGCGCAATCTCAGAACCCCCTGATGAATCAAGAAGGAGACCACCGAGGTGTCTGCATGGTGACCCCTGAGATCTGGGAGGAAGCTCCTCAGAGCCCTGCCATCCATGATCGCACCCCAGCCCGCGAGGGAGGCGTCTGTCGAAGCGGCTTTCCGGCGACATGACGCTCCCAGCACAGGCCCTTGGGACTGAAACCAAGCTTTTTTCCACATAGATAGGGAACGAAGGCATCTGCGCGTAACCCATAACATGCGGAGCGGGTTCCCACTTGGGGAAAACCCTTGGTTTTCAACCACCACTGCAGGGCCCTCATGTGCAGTAGGCCGAATGGAATGACATTGGACACTGTTGCAATGAGCCCTAACACTCTCTGAAAATGTTTTACAGTGATGCTTGGCCTAGCTTTATCCTGGTCACCGTGGCCAGGATGGAATCGATCCGTCCAGGAGATAATTGTGCCCGAATCGTCACTGAGTCCCATACCACTCCCAGGAATGTGGTTCTCTGGGCTGGTGCCAACATGCTTTTTTTCGTGTTGAGTCTCAACCCCAGGCTCTGGATGTGGGCAAGGACGACATCTCGATGCCGAACTGCCAGCTCTTGAGACTGGGCCATTATAAGCCAGTCGTCGATATAATTTATATAATTATATAATATAATATATAATTTATATTATAAATTATATTATATAATTTATATATAATTTATATAATATGATTATTCATTGACGGGGTATAAGGCGTGTATATAACTGATTAGTGCACCGTTCAGCGGTCGCGGCTGCCCTCGTGTGAAGCCCTCATCGTGTGAAGACCAAAGAGTGTAAAGACCAGCGACTATACCTGTGCGACTCCACCGAGCAAGGACACCGATAAGGCACTTGAGTATTAAATTCTTCTTGTTTATTTTATTTATTGTTGTTTCCTTTCTCTTCTACAACTTTTCATCTGATCTTTCTGTTTGTGAGCTCCATTACACTATGTGTTTTCAAATCCCTACTATTACTTACATACGTAAATCAAATGTCACACGTCGGAGGCGGGACAATCCTAACAATCTCCGTACCTTTCCGGTGTCTTCTAATACTTTATTCTCTTTTCCTATTGGTCTCTGGAACTGCCAGTCTGCTGTAAACAAAGCTGATTTCATTACATCTTTTTAAGTCATTCAGGTCTCAGCCTATTGGCCCTGACTGAGACCTGGATCAGACCAGAGCACACGGTCACACCTGCTGCCCTCTCCACTAACTTCACTTTCTCACACACCCCTCGTCTGACCGGAAGGGGTGGAGGTACTGGTCTGCTCATCTCAAATGATTGGAAATTTGATCCTTTACCACCTCTGTGTGACAACAGCTCATTTGAATCATATTCAATTACCATCACTAGTCCTATTAAAATCCATTTTGTAATTGTATATCATCCCCCAGGTCAACTTGGCAGTTTCTTGGAGGAGCTTGATGTGCTACTCTCATCCTTCCCTGAAGATGGTACTCCTCTCATAATTCTTGGACACTTCAACATCCACCTAGAAAAACCTCAGGCTGCCGATTTCCACACCCTGCTTGCCTCATTCGACCTCAAACGAGTATCTACTGTGGCTACTCACAAATCAGGTAACCAATCGGACCTTATCTACACATGCTACTGCTCCACGGACAATACACTGGTCACTCCACTGCACACCTCAGATCACTTCCACTTCTCAACCTCAACCTGCCTCAGAACACAACACACACTCCTCAACAGGTCACCTTTCGGCGGAACCTACGCTCACTTTCACCCTCTTGCTTATCCTCTTTGGTCTCATCCACACTTCCTCCACCTGATCAGCTCTCAACACTAGATACTAACAGTGGAACTGATACTCTTTTCTCCACTTTAACATCCTGCTTGGACAACTTCTGCCCCCTTTCCTCCAGGCCAGCCCGCGCCACACCCTCTACCCCCTGGTTATCTGATATTCTCCGCGAACATCGTTCTAAACTCAGG
The DNA here is from genome assembly GCA_026230005.1 of Gila orcuttii. NCBI lineage: Eukaryota > Metazoa > Chordata > Actinopteri > Cypriniformes > Leuciscidae > Gila > Gila orcuttii. The sequence goes on from JAPDVR010000005.1 coordinate 42,473,811, forward strand.
GGTGTAGAGAGGAAGTGGCGCAAATCGAAAGATCCTACAGACCAGGGTCATCATTTATAACCATTGCGTACGCACAAAACAGTCCCTGAAAGAGGCGTACGCCACTTCCGACGCACAAGTTGTGATTTATAAAAACAAACTTGACAGGAAAATTTGCGCATCTGCACGCAAACTCTGACCCATGCGTACGAACATTTTGGAGATGGTGCAGTTTGGCGACACCGATGGTGAGCTGGAGCTTTTTGGTCACTTTTAGACAGAAAATCTAAAAAAATTATACATATACAGAAAGATAATACAAATATAATTTCACTCACCAAGCCTATCAAATGAAGCAAACATCCATCTCTTCTTAAATGTCCACGCTAGCGAGCGCGTTGGGCCGTGTAGTGAAATTGACGCATAGCATAACGCATCTAAAACCGTAAATCTTCCTTATAAGTCCTAATCATAAATACAGTTCATGTTCATAATAACAGTTTAAATAAATAAAAGAATGATTTAAACTTTGTTTTACTTCTGTTGTAAAGATTTAGATTAAATATGCCATTCTGATTAATGGAGTTAACACTTAAATTACATGAAATCATTACTGAGAAGTTACAACATTTTTTATATTCAATAAATATAAATATTTGTTGTGGATTCAATTCTTTCGAACACTTTTCCTCTGGCATGCTGTGTTTTAATGTTTTAACTACAGAGATAATTGCTTATCATGATAATAGCAGATTGTCTGAGAAAATAGTTTTGTGCAAATAATGCACAACAAGGTCTATCTGTTTCCATTAAAAACATAAATCAATTAAAAATACTCTTTGGCCAGTGGAAAAGATTGAGAAAGACCTTCTCCGAAATGTATTTTACACTATTTTATTTATTTATTCAAAAACAAGGCAAGAATAGGCTACTAAATGATTTTTATTAATGTATCTAATGTGACAGCACATCCGCATTTCATATTTTCCTGATGTCTTGTACCGTTAAACATGTTATCACGTGGATGAATAATCATAAACAAATGATATGCAGATCAGGATATGCATAGTAAAACTAGGCGTTGTAAGCTCCATATATGGTTGTTTCGGGACGTGCGCACAATCTTCCGCTAACTGGGATTTATAAAGTGAATTCTGCGCAGGTTCTGGCGTACGCACGGTTTTATAAGTCTAAATATTTTTTTGCGTACGCCATTTTTGGCTTTCTGGCGCACGTACACTTTTAGTAAGGATCCTACGCACAGTTTTATAAATGAGGCCCCTGGTTCTTTATCAATCCCTCCTCTCTTCCTTCTCTGCTAATATCTCTACTGCTAAAATGACTTACTATCACAACAAAATTATCAATTCTTCTGACTCTCGCATGCTTTTCAAAACCTTCTCAAGTCAAGTCAAGTCAAATCACCTTTATTTATATAGCGATTTTTACAATAGAGATTGTTTCAAAGCAGCTTTACAGAGATAACAGGAAAATAATGTTGTAATAGTATTGTTAACCCTCTGGGGACCAAGGTGTTTTTGGGGCCCTTGGGATGTTTTGACATGCACTGACATTTGTGCTTTTTTCAGTTATTTATAAACATGTTAATGGCAAAGGTGTAAATTGACTCTATATAGCACAAACGGGGCTACCATAATATGTGATCAACATGTATGTACATGTTTGTATTTTTAAGAGAATAATGTTTATGCGTGATTATTGAAAAAAAATTAAAATTAAAGTTGCTGAAATAAGACCACAAAACACATACTAAATATGTGTCCACAAGACTTTTGACTAATGGATGTTGTCGCTTCGAGTTCTGGGTTCAAAATGATGTGAAAATCATACTGCCTAATCATTCACATAACACAATAGATTGATTAAAATTGTGAAAAAACATTTTTTTGTTTGCCAAGGCAATATGTGAATGGGCGTCAACTGCCCAACCCCCTTGTGAATAATTAGTTGGTTCACACCTGAGAAGACAAAGACCCTGCATAGTAATGACTGCATAGTAATGAGCCTTTCATTCAGGTGTGAGAAAGAATGCAAGGACCCCAAAGAATGCAAGAACAATATATATATATATATATATATATATATATATATATATATATATATATATATATATATATACATACATACATACATACACACTCACATACATAGTTCAAAGTTAGAGTTGGAAACATCTTGAAAAGAAAATTGTCTTTTTCCATAAATGTCTTAGTTTGATCATACATATTTCAAAGTTAAGGATTCATTATTTTGATATAGCTTGCATTGGAACAAACACTATAACATCTTAGTTGATTAGTTTATTGACAAAACATACTATATATTTAACATATGAGAAGAAACTCCTAACAAAAGCTTATTTGATGTCTATTTTAGAGTAAAAACTTTATCCAAAACTAGTCAACGAAATGTTGTCTTTTATTTCGTCTGTAACAGTGTGTATCTGTGCGTTCATTCATTCATTCACCCACACCCACACACACACACACACACACACACACACACACACACACACACACACACACACACACACACACACAGAGAAACATGATACACATTTAAATCAGAAGAACTCAAACAAAAAGCAGTGTGTTGAAAGTGCCAAAGAGCCACAGTAATTATGCTTTGCAAGACAACCTATAAGTGACATACTTGTATATGCATATTAAACTGGAATATTTCACCTTTAACACTTTAGTTTGTATTTTAATGAAACATTCTACAGAGGTAAGATATAACACTAGCGCGCACACACACACACACACACACACACACACACACACACACACACACACACACACACACACACACACACACAGACACACACACACACACACACACACACAAATAATATGACAGTTACTCACACATTGAGGGGTTGCCAGGCTGGCCATTGGGCCTTCATCTTTATGACGGTTAAGACCTCGTCACCCTGCGTGATAAAACACAGAAAAGTAAATCAATTAGTAAATATAAGAACACAAAATAAGTGCTTAAGAACTTCCTGAAGTCATGGTAAAATTACTGTAAAAACGAGTAAGAATTACAGTACTTTTTGAAGTGATTCTGTCTTTCTTTCATGCCATCCCTTCGTTTGTCTTAACAGAAAGTAATGAAGCTTCCTATTATTCCTGCTGATGGAGTGATCGCATCCTAGTCTCATAAAAGATGTATAAATATTTCATCAATGGCTCATGGCACACAGGCCAGCAGTGTGTGTATTCGTGTATGGCTCTCTCCCACTTAAACCATATCAGGAGTTCATGGGAAGGGCACCACTGAAGACTGCAGAGGTGGAAAGTAACGAATTACATTTACTCGCGTTACTGTAATTGAGTAGTTTTTTTTTGTGTACTTCTACTTTTTTAGGTAGTTTTTAAAATCTGTAATTTTACTTTTACTTAAGTATGTTTTGTTTGAAGTATTGTAATTCGCTACATTTTAAAACACATCTGTTACTGAGTAAAAAAAAATAATACAAAAAAAAATGCTTTGGGTGAAAACATCGCGCTCCGGAAACTACAGCATTTGATCGATTGAAGGGTGGGAGAACAGACGCGCTAAAATCACAAAACCAAATGGAGAAGGTGACGGACAAGACAGACAGTGATGAAGACCCAGCTGAACGCGAAATGCTGTCGAAATCTCACTCGCACACATACCGGAATGTGAAGCCCTGGTCAGTATAGGAATACTTTGGATATAGAAAAAAAATGGAATTTACAGTATAATGCAGATGTCACGTAAATCACGCAAACTGGTAGATGTATGGATGAATAAATCGAAAGTAAAGCTGTACAATAAATCCAATCGCGACATGATCTGTAAATATTAAAGCACAAAAGACTGCTATGTAAATATATAATCTGCTTCTTCTGCGTGTCTCTGTGTGAATGAGCTCTATAGTGTTTTCGTCTACTTACTACTCAAGTACGTGACGCGCTCATGCTGTTTTCAGCATCTCGCAAACAATACGAGGACATGAATACATGAACATTTCCAGAGCTGCACTGAGAGAACGCCTAATGAGCATTTTCATAATTTCATAATTTGAGAAAAAACATTGTCAAACAGGATTTAACAAATCGTCAAAATAAAAGTTCGGTTTTACTAGAAGAAATTATGACAGATATATTACTATTTTAGGCCTACAATATAATGTATTTACTTCTCATAATAATAACAACAACAATAATAATACTACAATTTATTTAAACATTATTTAAGGAATATATATTATTTGTCCATGGTTTGAGTAAATCTGTTTTGTAGCACTTTGCCAAAAACTAAAAGGATAAAACGTTTGCTAAACTTTTATTTGATTACCACCGTTTTTGATAAAATATTTGTATTAAATCATAAAAAGAAAAAAATTCTGAATAAGAAACATTTCATATAACTTTATTTTTAAACATTTTAATAAGTTATTAATGATAAAAAATAAGTTGTTAATCTAATTCATAATCAATTATTGAAAGTAGTTGATTAGATATGTTTTATTGAACAAATGTTTCATTTATTTAACTGTCATTTTAACTGAAGATAATAATAACCATAATTTAATAATACAGTTTATATAAACCGTGATATTTTCTGAGAGGGTTATCATACTGTGAAACTCTCATACACCCCACCCCCAATGTTAAAAAAGTAAATTTTAAACAAGCTACTTTTTACTTTTACTTGAGTAGATTTTTAGACCGGTACTTTTACTTGTAATTAAGTAAAGTTTTATTGAAGTAATAGTACTTTTACTTGAGTAGAAAATTTTTGTACTCTTTCCACCTCTGGAAGACTGTCAAGGAAAGGTTTTACTGCTGGGTTAAAAAGCATAATTCTTGATCATGCAAATACATGACACTTTGTTTCACACTTTGAGCTTCGCATGCAGTATTGTTCCAGCTTTCTTACACACTAATTTCCATACATTCAAAAGCAGAACACAATTCTACATTTGTATATCCTCAAGGAGCATCACTAGAATCTTAAAATGTAAAGTGTGAAAATGTAGGTTTTCAAAAGTTTTTTTTTTTTTTTTTATCAAACAAGGGTGTGTTTCCTATTAGCATTATTAGCATTGTTAGCCAACTGTAGTCGCACGTTTAATATTTAGCAACATAGTTCAACTATTCTATTTCCCGAAACCATTGTTCCATCTATAAACACCACCACAAACTTGTGTGGTTGGAACTTCAGCTCTCAGCATGTGGTTAGGAGTATAGTTTCTTGAGATCATGCTCTTGGCAATAATAAGCAAATTAACGTGCAGCATATTCTATCTTCATTCCATTTAAACATATGTGTATTTCAATTTATATATCTTAGTGTGTTAACAATCAGTGCTGTTTTTGAAGAGTGTGTGTGCATAAGGGAACCCGTGATGAATCAAACATCAAATAAAGCAAAATGACAAAGATGAATGAATTACATAAATAAATACAATGTATGCCAATTACACACTGCATGTTAAAGGGTTAGTTCACCCAAAAATGAAAATTCTGTCAGTATTTACTCACCCTCATGTTGTTCCAACCCCGTAAGACCTTCGTTCATCTTCGGAACACGAATTAAGATATTTTTGTTGAAATCTGAGAGCTGGATCACTCCTCCATAGGCTTCTTCAGGGATTGAACTTGCCGGCCTCGAAAAGTTATTAAAGACATCGTTAAAATAGTCCAAGTGACTACAGTGGCTCAATCTTAAGTTTATCAAATGACGAGAACATTTTTTGTGCGCAAAAAAAACAAAAATAACGACTTTATTTCAACTATTCATTTCCTTCTCTCTGGGCCTCGAGTCAGGTTACTAGTTTAACAGCGTACACTTCTGTTGTTGTACGTAGCTCTACGCAATTACACTAGTTTAACTGACTAGAGGCCCAAAGAGAAGGAAATGAATAGTTGAAATAAAGTCGTTATTTATGTTTGTTTTTGCGCACAAAAAGTATTCTCGTCGCTTGATAAACTTAAGATTGAGCCACTGTAGTCACTTGGACTATTTTAACTATGTCTTTAATAACTTTTCGAGGCCGGCAAGTTTCAATCCCTAAAGAAGCCTATGGACTAGTATGGAGGAGTGATCCAGCTCTCAGATTTCATCAAAAATATCTTAATTCTTGTTCCGAAGATGAACGAAGGTCTTACGGGGTTGGAACAACATGAGGGTGAGTAAATGCTGACAGGATTTTCATTTTTGGGTGAACTATCCCTTTAATGTGATTTTAAAAAAGAATGGCTTTCTGTTGTTTGTGAAAATTAACTATAATAATAATAATAATAATAATAATAATAATAATAATTTATTAAAAATACATTAATTGTGATCTCAAATTGATTAATTAGCAGAAGTTATTTTCACCATCTGTGTGTGTCCATCTGCGTGTGACTTCATTGACAGTTCTAAATTGTTGAATCAACTCGGTGCAAGTGATGGATGTGCAAGTGATGGATGTGCAACCATGTTATAACAGTTTTAGGAAACAATTGTCCTTAGCAAGTTAATTTCTCTAACAATGCATCATACTACAGTGGTTAAGCAGCAATTTATGTCGTTGTACCCCAGTTAAGTTGAGAACAGTATAGTCAATCTTATTGGTCTCTGTTGGAATTACCAAATAATCTGAACCCTTGCGATCTCTTTAGGATATACTGTATGACATCTCACTGTAAGTCTAACTGACAACACTCTCACATATCTGACTAGCCCTTGTGCATCAATTAAAAAAAGTTACACATAGGTCCATAAAGGACAAAAATGTCCGTGTCAAAAAAATGTGGTTGGGTGCACAGACTTAAGTTTGGTCTCATTTTAAAGACCATTGGCATATTATTGCTCAAGTGAAAAAATATATACAGTATATAAGTAAATCCCCAAAAAAGTTATATAGGTTTAAGTTTATGAAAATTATTTATGAACATTATTTTATATACAACTTTTTTCCCATTGGATGCCAGCAAAACTCCACTGGTGCACACAGTGATTGGATTTGTTATTTGCAGTTGAGTTTTTCTCTCTCAAATATTACAAGCACACAAACACAATGTTTTTTTTTTTATTACACACATAGAGACCACACTCAGACATCATACCAACACACCCACACAATTATCGTTGCATAATGCATCCAATTGGCTCTATAATATGCAGAAGCAGAAAACAGGAATAAAGCGATTATTTGCTTTATAGGCCAAACCTGAAAAATGGCTCTGAAAAAAAAAATCTGGTAAAAAATAGTAAAAATTTAAATTTTGAAGCCTTGCCAACAGAATGAAAGCCTCTTAACAAAGATTGCATCATGTTATAGTTAAATGGCCCTGGGATTAAAAATTGCAGTTTTAATGGGTTTCAATGGGGACATTTTTGTCCAAAAGGTGCTGAGAGGAAGTATTTTTTGTACCTAGTGCAAAATGAGCAAATTAGCTCTAAAGAAATATTAATAATCAATCATAACTTATTATAATTGATTATGAATATTTGGATCAGTTAATAAAATTAACTTAATGTAGAAACATTTATATTACAATCAATCAACCTGTTCGTCCCGTGAACACTCGGGTGTTAATTGTTTATTAATTCTAAGAAATTTTCATTTCCGGGGAAGGGAAATGTCTTTCATACTGTACAGTACTACTAAGAGCCTGTAGTCAAAATCTAAATCGTAAAATAAACTTTATTGCGAGCAGAGAATCAGAACCAAATACATATTGTGCACAAGTATTATTAACTAAATCACAAACGCATAACTAACATACAATTACTCATACATGGGTTGATGGTAAATGACAGAATGAAACCGGAAATGAAATGAAGCTACAGAAAAGATTCATTGAACATGAAAAGAACCATCAGCTTATTATTTTCAGAGCACCCCATTAATTGTATACTTGCATGGCCTTTGCAGTGAAAGCATTTCTTGAAGTTCCTGAAAAAGGGTCTTGATGGTTCCGTGAGTGTCAAACGTTGAAGTTGCGATTGTTTTCTTCTCCGTTGGTTGGATGAAGAAGATATGATGAACTTGCATGGTTAGTTCGACTGGTTGAAAGCTCCCTCTCTCCATGAACACATGGCTGGTTGTGAGTCAAAGCCTGCTGCCCTGGGGCCTGCTGAGAACACGCAGGACAGCACAGCACCCCGAATGTACCGAGAAGGCCAAGAGAGGGAAGGGCTTGTGTAGAGGCCATTTAAAGCAGGGTTGGCTCAACCAATAAGAAAAGGGGAATTTCTAAGCGGGTTGGTTTCTAAGCGATTTCTGACGCCATCTCAAGTGTGATTAGACCTATGCCTTGCCGTTTGTGTCCATTTATACTCGGATAGATATAAAAAACACACACTGCATTCTAAGAGAAGGTGATGTACACTAAAGTGTGAGTCATTAAATGAGGATTAATTAGATAGGAGACATGATACAGGTGGGGTTACATTGACCGTTTATTGTATAATAACATGCATACAGTATCAAAGACATAATAGTACACAAGACAGTAAATCATTCACACAGTGTCCTGGGGTGCATGTTCATTTATCGATCAGTTCGTCCATAAATTGATGCAAAATCTGTTTTAATGGCTGTGGGTCTTTTCTATGGCCTCTGCTTTTTCCACGTGACCACATTTTTAGCAGCAAAAAACAACAACTTATCTGATCGTAGTCATGGTAACCAAGACCCTTCTTGACCTTGTTGGGGGGATGGGACCATAGATCCCAGAGTGAATTTTAAAGATTATTTGTTAAATATAACAATTATTATTATATTGTGTCTGATTTGTCTCAGTCGTTACAAGGAAATGGCGGTGAAACAGTAATATTCCAATAAAAATACTCACCTGTGCCAAATGTAATGCAGTTAGCATTAACAGGCAAAGTGATCAAAAAAACAAAACTGAAAAAGACAAAAATGTACATAAGGATGCACAAGGGCTAGAAGAGTGATCAAATTCACAACATTTATATTGTGAAACTGACATGCCACACAATAGGGATGAAAGTGAGTTTGGTCGTCTGTCATTTTTACTCACTTTTACATAATTCCAAAACCTCATGATTTAATTTCTTCTTGGAACACAAAATATGATGTTTAGCAGCATATGTAAATATGCAAGTTATTCTTTTCCATACATTAACGCTTTGATGCACAACATGGGTCTAAATAGATCCGACTGAGTTATAATTTTCTATATCTTTGCAAGAAATTAATTTCATCATTCAGTATTCCAGGTATTCCTCAATTAACTTGTTTTTGATCATCAAAAATCCTTATTTTTATTTTTACTTTCTTACTTTTTGAATAAAAATAGTTTTTGTATCGCAACCCTTCTAATGCGCAACATGGGTCTAAAAAGACCCGCATTCATTTCCTATGTTATTTCAGTGATGGCTGAGTGTTTTCTTTGCTGAATCTTTAAAATATATGTATTTTATCATTTGTTATTCCAGGTATTCATTAAATATCTTGTTTTTGATTTCCACAAATCATTATGTTTATGTTTCCTTTCTTACTTTATAAACAAACACAGTTTTTGTATTTCTACATCAATTTTACATACATGGGTCTAAAATGACCCGTATTCATTATGATGTGTGCCCGTATCATGTAAGCTTTATGGTACTCCTCAAACAAGGGAATTTATAGTAATTTACAGTGTTAATACTTATCAGCGAGTGGCTGACAAAATTATAAACGCAACACTTTTGTTTTTGCCCCCCTTTTTTCATGAGCTGAACTCAAAGATCTAAGACTTTTTCTATGTACACAAAAGGCCTATTTCTCTCAAATATTCACATCCAGCATCTTCACATACAAGATCATCTGAGACCAGCCACTCGGACAGCTGCTAAGCTGCTTTGCAGCTGCAAAGAATTTCTGCACAAACTGTCAGAAACCGTTTCAGGGAAGCTCATCTGCATGCTCGTCGTCCTCATCGGGGTCTCGGCCTGACTGCAGTTCGTCGTCGTAACCGACTTGTGTCGGCATATGCTCACATTCGATGACGCCTGGCACTTTGGAGAGGTGTTCTCTTCACGAATGAATCCCGGTTTTCACTGTACAGGGCAGATGGCAGACAGCGTGTATGGCGTCGTGTGGGTGAGCGGTTTGCTGATGCCAACGTTGTGGATCGAGTGGCTTATGGTATGGGCAGGTGTATGTTATGGACAACGAACACAGGTGCATTTTATTGATGGCATTTTTAATGCACAGAGATACCGTGACGAGATCCTGAGGCCCATTGTTGTGCCATTCATCCACGACCATCACCTCATGTTGCAGCATGATAATGCAGGGCCCCATGTTGCAAGGACCTGTACACAATTCCTGGAAGCTGAAACATCCCAGTTCTAACATGGCCAGCATACTCACCGGACATATCACCCAACTGAGCATGTTTGGGATGCCCTGGATCGGCGTATACGAAAGCGAGTTCCTGTACTTTTCAAAATGGCCACTACTGTAATGGGTGGAGTCTTAATGTAAGATGTTCAATGTGATGCATGATGAGAGGAATCAGGTGTACTAAATTTAAATGTTTCTAGACCAAAGGTTAAAAAGTTATAACCGTTTCAAATCTGAATTTTTGAACTGGTGGTGGCGCTACAGAGTTTTTCCTGGAGACCCCAAAGTTCGTCTACTATTCATTACCATCATTACAAGTATGCCACTTTTCAACATTTTCCTACTTTCAGTTCATAGGTCATAGACTCCCATTGCAGAAAATAATAAGAAAACTAACAGATACAATAGAGGCCTTTCTCAGGGAGAACAAAACAGAGGTAGGTATCTCAGGGAATATTATCATCCATTGAACAGTTCTAGTTGAGACCAGAATGAATGCGTGTGGTGGAGGCTTTTGTAGAAGTTGCTGATGAGTGTGATGTTTGGTGACAGGTGGCTGTGATTAGTACTCCGTTGTGAGGGAGTGAAGCCTGGCGAATACCTGACAGTGGGTGAACTATTTTTGGGTGAACTATTGTTTTAATGAGTCACTGAATCATACTTCATTAGTAGCCCTGCACAGTACATAAGATGTCTTCACCCATGTCTCTGTACTCAAGTGTGAATAAATATACTATATATAATTTTAATTTTATGAGGGGGTGAACATGTATCTCTTAGGAAACAGCTTTAACAATCAGCTCATTTTAATCCTTAATAAAACCTTTGATGAGGAGCTCAAACTAAACCTTGGCTCTAATTGGAAGCTCCTTGCGGGAGGTTTTAGAATAACTGCATATATGCATTTACTCACTCAAAAGCACCATAAATTAAGACTTCTAGAACATGCAAGTTGCTGAGTTTTTAGAATTCATTCGGAGAATGGAATGTTGCTTTAGTACCCCATGACATCAATCCCATTACATTGCTGAGCACAGAACTCAAAGCCATCTTCCTTGCCAGAGTTTTTGTTGTAAGAGGAGTACAGGGCGAACCTTTCCTGGAGTCAACTGCGTGATCATCCAGGTTTATTGGCCAGCATTACTGAAAACATTTTAAATCATTTACAAGCCACAAGACAAGAGCATAAATTTCCCTCCATCCCTTGGCAGGAGGCACTTGGAAAAGTGCCATATCAGGCCCTTGCAATATGGTATTGAAAAATCAATACTAAAGTGGCTTGAAGACAATTAATGTTACAGAGAAGATAAAAAAAGAAAAAAATAAGAAAGGGCAGGACATGGGGGATAACTTCTAAATCTCCTGTCTGAGAGGTAAAAATAACAATGTCTCATGCTGAGCTTTACTAATTTTTAAATGTTAACAAGTCGGCAAAATAAGGCATATTATACGCTTTTAAGGAATGTGTTATTACAACATGATTGTCAAGAAATCTAATTTACATGAGGCTACATTTACAAATAAATGATAATTAATCTCAAAGAACAAACAACAAGCCACACATAGCTATAAATTGCTTATAATATATCGATTTATTCAGATTTAAATTTACACACATGAAACTGGTGTGATTATAATGTTCAGTGATCAACTGCTAAATTCAAATGTGCTTTTGCGCTTTGGTTGAGGATGAGCCAGAGACGGATGTGCTCAGCGCTTGTCATATACGACAGCTATTCAGTGTTTAATGTTTATTTTAGGTTTCAGACATTTAAATACACAAAAGTACTATCAAAACAACACATTTATAGTTTGTAAAATGCCACTGATGTACATGGAAGCGTATGGAGCTAGAAATGTGTCTTTATTACATGCGAGAAAATAAATGATCTGAGAGAAAGAAAAAAAAAGTTTGAGAGAAAAATGTATCACACTGATAGCAAAAAAGCATTTCATGAGAGAAAAAAGAATATTTGAGAGAAAAATTTTTCAAGCCAATAGCAAAAAATAATATTTGAGACTAAAAAAAGTTTTGAGAGAAAGTATTTTCTCATAGAACATAAAAAGAAAAAAATTGACATCTTTTAAATTATTTCTGAGAAAAAAAATCTCTCTCAAAATACTTGGAAAAAAAATCTCAAATATATATTTTTTGCTATCAGTGTGGAAACATTTTCTCTAAAAAAAAAGTGTTTCTCTCAAAACGCTTTTCTTTGCTCTCGATGCAATTTTTTGCTCTCGTGTCAGGATTTTGCTTTAGCTGTGAAAATTGTGTCATGGGCGGGGCCACGTTCTTTTTTTCCTATTGGAACGTTCCTATTGGCCAGTCGGGTGAGCATCGTCTTGTATTGGGAGTCGAACTGAATCATTACACCATTGTTGGCGTTCGGTTCACCTAGATAGATGCCTCCTCTGCCTTAGAGTTTAGATTCTCTGCCCGAGCCCGAGGTCGGGCCGATATTTCCCGTCACCATCCTCGGGCCGGGCCGGGCCTTTGATCTAGAGACGTGCACTCCCAACGCAAAAGAGTGTTGCGCGGGACTAGATTTGATGGCCGAGTGCGAGCGCGGGCGCGGGCTGTAATGCACTCACTCTGTATGTGTGGGTTCCGGGAGAATAAAACGATTCGTGGGACTCCCGCAAACTAGAAATATCTATGAATAAAACATAAAAACGAATAAATTTTTATTCATCTGTTGCAGAAAAGCAACAAGAACAACTAAAACAAAATACAAATGATTTACAGGCCAGAGTTTTGTTTTATAACATGTTTGCAGCGTTGAGCGATGTAGCCAATCACAGACAAATGTGTTGATTTCTTGAACGCAATGGCCAATCAGAAGCATTTAAGATAGACTCCCCTCACTGCTCAAAACGGACTTTTTGTTCAGAGCTGAATTCTGTATGCTGGCAAATCCTCTAATTATAACAAACAAAGTGTATATATTATGAAAGATTCATTGTGCAGTCAGCTTCATTGATAATAACAGAGATGTGTGAGATCGAGATGAACTGATGTCAGCTTTAGGAATTTTTAAGGGAGCGCACTTTCAGTTATGCCAAACCATGCACGGAGTAGCCTGCTTGATTTTATGTTATAACAGTGGTTTGTGTGTCAATGCTTTAATAACACATAATTTATCAGGAGCATTTATGCTGATGTGTATGATGGTGACACGTAGGCTAACTTGAAAGTATTTGGAGGTGCAGAACAGAGGAGGAGGAGAAAGTAACATAGAAAAGTAGTTGAGAACGTCAGTTATAACGACCCACGTATTAAAATGGTCGGGTTTAAATCGGGCTCGGGCTCATAATTATAGTTAATGTGTCGGGCCGGGCTCGGACACAACGTGGGCTCGGGTAGGGTCGGGCTGGATTTTTTGGGCCCGATCTAAGCTCTAAGTTGAGCACGGACACTCCAATGCTTGGGTAAGATGATGACACACACAACTGGATGTTAGCTGGCTGAGCAAGTTCAGCATCACTGAAGATTAAACATTAAAAATAGCACTCATATTCATGAATGAATGTGTATTATATTATTAGCTTGCTAATCGCTAGTAAAGCTAATTATTAATTAGCCATCATGCTAGGTAAACTTGCATGAGTGCTATTTTTTTATGTTTAATCTTCAGTGATGCTGAACTTGCTCAGCCAGCTACCCATCGAGTTGTGTGTGTGTCATCATCTTACCCAAACATTGGAGTGTCCGTGCATATAGGGCAGAGACGGCATCTATCTAGGTAAACCGAACAAGAACAATGGTGAAATGATTCAGTTCGACTCACAAGACAAGACGATGCTCACCCGACTGGCCAATAGGAACGTTCCAATAGGAAAAAAAGAACGTGGCCCCGCCCATGACACAATATTATGAAGGTAAATTAGTAGCAAAACTTGAGAGCACGTAGATGTGAATTTGAGAACTTGTACAATAAATATTCGTACGTGTACGCGAACATTTACACTCACAGCTCCAATGTGAAAACCTGTAAAATAGAAATCTGAACTTGAACTCTGAGATTTGCACTCGCAAACAATAGTCACAAACCTGTATTCTGAATCTGAAGCTGCAGACAAGCAGTCACAAATGTGTAAAATGCCATTCACAAAGATACAACGACAGACACAAACTTGTAATACAAATTTGCACTTCTTCTAACATTAAAATTCGCAGTACAACCTCAAATTGGCACTTGCAACTTCTCAAATCTGTCACTGCAAGTTCAAATTTCGCGCCTTGACTTTTGCTACTCTTTTCGCGATATATGAGGTGCAAAACTGATTTGTGCACTTGTAACTCAGTAGTGGCGAGAGAGAAAAGGGGGCGGGAGCGGGGGTGTTCAAAGGAGACGTTTTATTGGTTGGCACCTAGCCAATGAAATGGGACTTCTATTGTACGCGATGATGTCATGAAACCCGCCTCCTCGTGGATGTTCTGAAAAGCTAACATGGCTTAATGCATTAGACTTATTTAAAAGACATAAATGATATTATCAAACTTAGTAAACACCATACTAATAATGTATACTACAGAAAAACAGATGAGCACAGAATATGACGAAAGAAAGCAAATTTGTGTTCAGTGCAAATAAACCAGCTGCCTGTGTTTTATTAATAATGTATAACGAATTGTGTTTTTTTTTTAATAACTGTTGGTCCATTAAGCATCATTAAGCGTTTTCTTGGTTTTCTATGAGAGTAAAATGCTTAACGTACAATTAAACGAGTTGCGTTCATATTCTGCTCAATTGCTTTTCTGTATGCTTTATTTATGGTGTTTCCTGAGTTTGGTATTTTAATACCACTGTCTTAATTTAACGTGTTGCGTTCATATTCTGTGCTCATTTGCTTTTCTGTAGTATGCATTATTGTGTTTACTAAGTTTGATAATATCATTCATTTCTTTTAAATAAGTCTAATGCATTAATGTTAGCGTTTCAGAACATCCACGAGGAGGCGGGTTTCGTGACATCATCGCGTACAATAGAAGTCCCATTTCATTGGCTAGGTGCCAACCAATAAAACGTCTCCTTTGAACACCCCCGCTCCCGCCCCCTTTTCTCTCTCGCCACTACTGAGTTACAAGTGCACAAATCAGTTTCGCACCTCATATATCGCGAAAAGAGTAGCAAAAGTCAAGGCGCGAAATTTGAACTTGCAGTGACAGATTTGAGAAGTTGAAAGTGCCAATTTGAGGTTGTACTGCGAATTTGAATGTTAGAAGAAGTGCAAATATATTTTACATGCTTGTGACTGTCATTGTATTTCTGTGAATGGCATTTTACACATTTGTGACTGCTTGTCTGCAGCTTCAGATTCAGAATACAGGTTTGTGACTATTGTCTGCGAGTGCAAATTTCAACATTCAACTTCAGATTTTTATTTTACAGGTTTTCACATTGGAGCTGTGAGTGTAAATGTTCACATACAAGTACGAATATTTATTGTACAAGTTCTCAAATTCACATCTACGTGCTCTCGAGTATTGCTACTCTTTTACCTTCATACAATATTCACAGCTAAAGCAAAATCCTGACACGAGAGCAAAAAATTGCATCAAGAGCAAAGAAAAGCGTTTTGAGTAAAACACTTTTTTAAGAGAGA
Organism: Gila orcuttii; assembly: GCA_026230005.1. Taxonomy (NCBI): domain Eukaryota; kingdom Metazoa; phylum Chordata; class Actinopteri; order Cypriniformes; family Leuciscidae; genus Gila; species Gila orcuttii. Next base: position 42,489,745 of record JAPDVR010000005.1, read on the forward strand.
AAATGTTTTCACACTGATAGCAAAAAATATATATTTAAGATTTTTTTCAAAGTATTTTGAGAGAGATTTTTTTTCTCAGAAATAATTTTAAAAATATCAAATTTATATTTTTTTATGTTCTATGAGAAAATACTTTCTCTCAAAACTTTTTTTAGTCTCAAATATTATTTTTTGCTATTGGTATGAAAACTTTTTCTCTCAAATATTTTTTTTTCTTTCATGAAATGCTTTTTTGCTATCAGTGTGATAACTTTTCTCTCAAACTTTTTTTTTTCTCTCAGATCATTTATTTTCTCGCATGTAATAAAGACACATTTCTAGCTCCAAAGAGGCTGCAATAACACTCTTTTCAATTATAAATTGGCGTGGTGTTTTATTCATTTAAGATACACATTGTATAGGTATTTATAAAGTTTACTCTATTCTTCTCCCATCGGCGACTTCCTTTGATGTATTTCGGGAGAAGTGGATGAATTGACGTGTTGTAAACCCGACAGATCCGATTGTCAGAAACGCGGCGCAAACTAACATGGCGGCGCCCATCGCACATTATAGATCAACTAACATGATTATTTAAAAGGTTTTCAAAAGACAAAACACTTTAACTTATAAGTATTTGAGAACCAGAATATCAGGTAGTAGATGATATAGCCAACAAGTGAATATTTGGAATAAAAAAGGCAAAAAAAAACAAAAAGCGATTGAAGACTAAAATTTAATCTTTTAATATAATTTTATTATTTAATATTATGTATCTGTATTATTATCTTTATTAATATTCATAATCAGTTGTATTATCTTATGGAGTTTTAAATGCATGTGTCTGAATGCATACTATAGATAGCATGTGTGAGGATCATATGTCAGACAGGGAGGGGGGCGGTGAAAATGTAATGTTGCACTGATAAAGATACGCAGATGGGAGTTTTACTTACTCAAACATGAGGGTAGAAAGGAAAATGATTGGTTTACAGCTTCAACCAATGAAACAGAAGCAAAGGCGGGGTCAAGACGTTTGAACGTGCGGAGGGATTAGTCGGACTTCGGAATACAAGACAAATATGTTTGTAGGAGAAAGCATGTATTGCAAGGTAAGTGATTTTACAATATATTTTGTTAAAATTCATCATCCTCTAACGTTTAAGATAATCAGCGAACATTAAAATGCACAGAACTAATAATCATCATCTAAATATTGTATTGTATGCATTTTGATTCGATTATTTCATCAGTCAACTGCAACAAAGCTGCTTAGGGACCGTTCAGTATTTATGGAATGGACCACCGGAGGAAAATAGGGGAGGGTCATGTCTTTTTATTCTTTGTTGAGGGGAGGATCATCCAACTTTTTTTAGTCTAGGGGAGGGTCACCCAACTTTCGTATTCATGAAAACAGCAACATTTCAAAGTGGCTTGTTTGGTGCATATTTTTCCATGTAGCTCCATTTAGCTCTCTCAGTCTCGGCCCCCATCGCTAGTAGATGGATCTGACCCAACAAAAATCAGACGCAAAAGATAAAGTCCAGTTTGGCGCTGTTTGACAGAGTGTGCGCGCGCGTGCGCTTCGGGCGTACGTGCTCAAAAAAAGTGCATCATGTCAGAACAGAACAGAAGGCCAATGAAATGTTTACCCGGCAAAGCTTTCAAGTACGAGCAAATAATGAACTTTTGTGATTGCGAATAAGTGCGGTGTCCTGTAAGTGTAACTCTACCGCTGCATTAACATGTGATGTGAATGTACGTCGAGTTTTACAGTATTGGGACTTAAGCCTTGTTTATACTGACGCCTGGCTCCGGAGCGCGAGCCTCGATCCGCTGCCTGTGCGCGCACCTCACCAAACATACTTGACGCGCTCACCGCTATTCTTTGAAACGACAGGATCGAGACGACTCGGAGTAATTGTCCTCTAGCCCATCCAGGAATCAGCGGTGAGAAGAAGTACACAGGTGAATGTTTTTGAAGACACAGGTGAAGACTTCTCATGTTGCTTCTGCCCAGCGAGAGACTGTTCACGTCGCGTCTGCCCAGCGAGAGACTGTTCACGTCCCGTCTGCCCAGCAGGAGACTGTTCACGTCACGTCTGCCCAACGAGAGACTGTTCACATCACGTCTGCCCAGCGAGAGACTGTTCACGTCCCGTCTGCCCAGTCAGAGATAGTTCACGTTCCGTCTGCCTTCATGGACCTGGACTATCTGGAGCGTCTGGCTCGGATCCTGGACATGCCCGTGTCTCCTGTCCCAGAGCCGGAGCCAGTGTCTGCTGTTCCAGAGCCGGAGGCAGAGCCAGTGCCTGTTCCAGAGCCGGAGGCAGAGCCAATGCCCGTTCCAGAGCCGGAGGCAGAGCCAATGCCCGTTCCAGAGCCGGAGGCAGAGCCAGTGCCCGTTCCAGAGCCGGAGGCAGACCCAGTGCCCGTTCCAGAGCCGGAGGCAGAGCCAATGCCCGTTCCAGAGCCGGAGGCAGAGCCAGTGCCCGTTCCAGAGCCGGAGGCAGAGCCAGTACCCGTTCCAGAGCCGGAGGCAGAGCCAGTGCCGTCTGCCTTCCTGGACCTGGACTATCTGGAGCGTCTGGCTCGGATCCTGGACATACCCGTGTCTCCTGTTCCAGAGCCGGAGCCAGTGTCTGCTGTTCCAGAGCCGGAGGCAGAGCCAATGCCTGTTCCAGAGCTGGAGCCAATGTGTGTTCCAGAGCCAGTGCCCGTTCCAGCGCCAGAGCCAGTGTTTGTTTCTGTGTTTGTGTCTGTTCTTGTGGCTGTTACAGTTTTGGTGTCTGTTCCTGAGCCGGTCTCTGTTCCTGAGCTAATGCCTGTTCCTGAGCCAGTGTCTGTTCCAGAGCTGGAGCCAGTGGCTGTTCTAGAGCCAGAGCCGGTGCCGTCTGTTCCAGAGCCAGTGTCTGCTGTTCCAGAGCCTGCTGTTCCAGAGTCTGCTTCGCCCTGGGCCCCCGATGGGTCGTCTGCTTCGCCCTGACCGCCCGATGGGTCGTCTGCTTCGCCCTGGCCGCCCGATGGGTCGTCTGCTTTGCCCTGGCCACCCGATGGGTCGTCTGCTTCGCCCTGGCCGCCCGATGGGTCGTCTGCTTCGCCCTGGCAGCCCGATGAGTCGTCTGCTTCGCCCTGGCCGCCCGATGGGTCGTCTGCTTCGCCCTGGCCGCCCGAGGGGTCTTCACCGCCCTGGCCGCCTGAGGGGTCTTCACCGCCCTGGCCGCCCGAGGGGTCTTCACCGCCCTGGCCGCCCGAGGGGTCTTCTTCGCCCTGGCCGCCCGATGGACTTTGCGTCTCGCCCTGGCCTCCCGATGGACTTTGTGTCTCCCCCTGGATGCCCGATAGATTTTTTGTTTTGCCTTGGTCCCTGGTTAAACCCTCACCCCTTGTTCCTGTCTCCCTTCATGGACCTGGCCCACCTTCCCTCTATTAGAACAAAATAAATGAATTTGAGAACATAACAGTAGAACCTAACTAAATTAATAACTTACATATTTTCTAATTTAACTAAACATTTTCATTTAGTTTTGAGAACATTTTTTATAAAACATGGACCATAATTAAAAGGGCTTATGTCTGCTATTGTAGGCTCATTTGAGACAAATGAGAGGTATATGCTCGGCCAGATTCGGCTCGAAGTCGTGCATCTTCTGATGCGGAGCCGCGCGCTCAGTTACAAAATCTGCCGTGCACATGCCAAGCGAAAGGGACCCTTGCGCACCTTCACGCTCGTGCGGACGCGGCGAGTATAAACCAAGCTTGAGGCGCCAGAACTGCAGCTGATAGAATGTGCGCTGTAGCACGATACTACCATATTTCTTCAAAAGCAGATTGTGGAGACATTAAATCATCCACGATCAAAAATCGTGATAAGCACAAGTATAAAACAACTGTTATCATGTCTGAAAACAAACACAAGTAACGGAGTTTACAAAACTGTATCGCACGCGTGCTACAGTGGTTTATTCATCGCACAGACCAATCTTTTCATTGATATATGTCGCACTGTACAGGACCTTTTTAATGAACTATTAGTGTAGGTCTACTAGGCATCGAGATATCTGAACATCTTTGCCAAGCGCAAACCAGTACAGAAGTAATCAATAAATTATCAGGGAGGGTCATGCCTTTTTTCACAATCATTTTGGAGGGTCATAGAAAAATGTATTGCTGGCGAAGGGAGGGTCAAGTCTATTTTGACTATAGATCTCAAAACTCCTCCGGTAGCCCCTTAAATAAAAAATGAACACTCCATTAGGGGTAACTGTGTAAAACATGCTTTTCCAATGCTACATCGCTGTGTGTGAAATTGATATGCGACAACAGAACTCGTTCAAGTCTCCGCAACATTTCAAAGGTCAAACTGATACATCTTCAAATCGCTGTTATTTTAGTGTATTACGCGCTGCTTTCGTGGCAGTAGTAGTCAATAGATTCAAATCGCTGTTATTTTAGGGTATTACGCGCTGCTCTCATGGCAGAAGTACTCAATAGATTCAAATCGCTGTTATTTTTAGTGTACTACGTGCTGCTCTCAGGGCAGGATTGCTCAATAGATTCAAATCACTGTTATTTTTAGTGTAATACGCGCTGCTCTCAGGGCAGGATTGCTCAATAGATTCAAATCGCTGTTATTTTTAGTGTTCTACGCGCTGCTCTCAGGGCAGGAGTAGTCAATAGGTTTAAATCGCTGTTATTTTAGTGTATTATGCGCTGCTCTCAGGTCAGGAGTACTCAGATTCAAATCGCTGTTATTTTAGTGTATTATGTGCTGCTCTCAGGGCAGGAGTACTCAATAGATTCAAATCGCTGTTATTTTAGTGTATTACGTGCTGCTCTCAGGGCAGGAGTACTCAATAGATTCAAATTGCTGTTATTTTAGTATATTACGCGCTGCTCTCAGGGCAGGAGCTCTCTATATGGGTTCAAATCGATGTTATTTTTAGTGTATTTTAGCTGTCCAGGCGCACCAAACTTACTTCAATGTGCACTTAACAGTGCGAAGCATGCACAGTAAATTCCCCGGTGTTAAATTAACACCGCTCGGTGTTCATATGGGAACCACCAGCAGGGTGTTAAAAGTAACACTGAAGCAGTGTTAAAGTTCATTAGATAATAAAGTAATTAATTGAGTGATGATTGTTTGATTATTGAAGACACCTGATGATAACAAGCAGAATCACTGAAGAAAAGAGAAACAAATGAACTACAACTGACGTCAGGACACAGCTTTAGATGAAATCAACTGGAAAGACGTGAAATCTCTCTTATTACAAACCAGTTTGACCTTATTTCTGTTATTCATCTACAGACGTTATTTTTGAGAATGAACAAATTTTTAGATGTTGAAGTTTTACTGACAATGTTTGGTCACCATTATTGTGATCAGTGTCCCATTTAGTTGGGTGGTTTGTTTGACAATTTATATATTTTTTTTTTATGTAAGTTTTTTGTCTTTGTAACAGTGTTTACTAAAACACATACTTTGTTGCGAAGGAAACCATAATCAAAGATATGATATATAATTCATTACCATAAAAAAAGTTTAACAAATGTCATAACTGACCAACAGAGGTAACATGAATTAACAGATTTTTACCATCAATACTTTTTTCTGCCAAAGATCAAACATTCTGAAACTTAACTTGTAAATACATTGTGAGAAAATAAACAGTAGTCACAAACACACACTGACATCAAGAATCAGCTTATGAATCTCAACAATGGTGACATGCTTCATGCTGCAATGCATGCTGGGAGCCATTAGTTTTATAATATGGTGGTTCCCAGCATGCATTGCTGCATGAAGCATGTCACCATTGTTGAGATTCATACGCTAATTCTTGATGTCTGTGTGTGTCTTAAATAATGTACTCCACAATGTAAAAATAATAATAATAACATAATTCAGAATGTCTGTTCTGTGACAATACACTATCATTGGTGAAAAAGTAATCTTTTAATAACAAATAACCATTTATGGTAATTTATGAGATTAATGAATATTTCTACTTTATGATGGTTAAGGTTACATCACTTGATCATGTTTGTTTCTGGCATACTTTGTAATAAAATTAAGTGTTTAAAAACCACAAACTTGCATAACAAAGACATGAGTCAAACTGCCCAACTAAAGCAAACACTGATCACTATAATGGTTACTTCACAAAAAAATAAAAGAAAATAAAACATGTATAAATAAATGAATAAAATAAATAAAAATAAAATGAATAAAACATCCAATAAAACATCAACATCTACACCTCTATTAATTCTCAATAACTAGTTGACAATAAGTGAAGCTGATAATGCTGTTTGTGGAGTTCTTTAATCCTCCTCTGCTGAGAACTTGAGAGATCTTGAGAGATTTAATATTGTCTTTTCTCTTCAGTTGATTTCATCTCCGGAAGTCAGTTGTAGTTCTTGTGTTTCTCTTTTCTTCAGTGATTCTGCTTGTTATCATCAGGTGTATTCAATGCTCAATCATCACTCAATTAATTACTTAATTATCTAATTAACTCTAACACTTCTTCAGTGTTACTTTTAACACCCTGCTGGTGGTTCCCATATAAACACTGAGCGGTGTTAAATTTAACACCGGGGAATTTACTGTGTAACAATATAACTGTGACCTTAGTGCTATTTTGTTGTATGACTTGTCAAAGAAATTTCATTATAAATGTATTTTAGCTTAGAGATCTTAAGGTTTCTACTAGTAATTCTATTTGTTTACATTGCTACATTAGTAACACTTTACAATAAGGTTTCATTAATGTTCCTGGCACCAAGTTTACTCCACAAAAGAAAGTAGTCCAGGAAATATTTGATAATGAGGATGTTCATTGTTCAATATCCAAAACTGAAGCCTGCAGTTGAAATACATTTTATGTTTTTTTTTTTATTTTTTTTTTTATGACTGTCAGTGTACATTGAAACAAATCTTTATGCATTTCATTTGCAGGAAGACCTACACTTCAGGTATTTAAGGAGGAACTGACAGACATTTGGCCAGGCGACTCATGGCCTTGGGCCTGGTTTAATGGGAAGCACAGTCAAGTTCAACGACTCCTGTCTAAAATAAAAAAAAAAAATTATAGCACCTTAAAACCTCTAAGAATTATGATATGAACTAGTTAAAAGTACAGCAGTTTAATGATAAATTTTTGCTCTGCATTTGTTGTGATATTTTGCTGTTTTAAAAATTTAATTCACTGGAAATGTTTTGTAATAGTATAAAAAGGAAACTCATAATTATACGTGGATTGATTATTTTATTGTAATATTGGACTAATATTAAAAGGCAATTCAAGGAAAAATATAATTAGTGAACTGATTATTTACAATCAACGTTTGTTCTTTCATTTTGTTCTTATACAAATAATCTTCACAACAGTCATTGGATGAAAAGACAGTAACAGCATGTCACGGTACACACACACACAAACAGGTAAGTTCCAATTGCAGTAATTTTAATAGGGTAATCCTTACTCACAATCCAGTCCAAGCAAGGTTCAAAATCCAAAAGGCAGTCCAAAACATAAAACACCAACAAGACACAGGCAAAGGCAGGGCATAGAAGTGTGCGGACATTAAACAACGACTCCGTGAAAAACACTAAAACAGACAGGGTATATATACACACACTGAACTAACAAGGTGATGGGAAACAGCTGTGTGTAATGAACAGATGAGTGGCAGAACAGAATGCTGGGAAATGTAGTCTATTGTGAATGACACCGTGAAAACGAGGACCTCTAGTGAACCCCAGGGAAACACAACCAGACACTGTGACAGAACCTCCCCTCTACGGAGCGGCTACCAGACGCTCCATGACAGAAAACAAGACAAAACAAGAGTCCAGGAGGGAGGTGGAACGGTGGAGGATCAGGGGGAGGGATGGGGGGCCAGGTCCATGGAAGGGAACAGAAACAGGGGGTGATGGTTTAGCCGGCGGCCAGGGCGAAACAGACAGTCCATCGGGCGGCCAGGGCGAAGCAGACAGTCCATCGGGCAGCCAGGGCGAAGCAGACAGTCCATCGGGCGGCCAGGGCGAAGCAGACGACCCATCGGGCGGCCAGGGCGAAGCAGATGACCCATCGGGCGGCCAGGCCGAAGCAGACGACCCATCGGGCGGCCAGGGCGAAGCAGACGACCCATCGGGCGGCCAGGTTGGTGAAGACCCCTCGGGCGGCCAGGGCGAAGCAGACAGTCCATCGGGCGGCCAGGGCAAAGCAGACAGTCCATCGGGCGGCCAGGGCGGTGAAGACCCCTCGGGCGGCCAGGGCGGTGACGACCCCTCGGGCGGCCAGGGCGGTGACGACCCCTCAAGCGGCCATGGCGGTGACGACCCCTCGGGCGGCCACGGCTCAGGAACAGACACCGGCTCAGGAACAGACACCGGCTCAGGAACAGACACCGGCTCAGGAACAGACACCAAAACTGTAACAACCACAAGAACAGACAAAAACACAGAAACAAACACTGGCTCTGGCGCTGGAACAGGCACTGGCTCTGGAACAGACATTGGCTCCAGCTCTGGAACAGGCACTGGCTCTGGCTCTGCCTCCGGCTCTGGAACACGCACTGGCTCTGCCTCCGGCTCTGGAACAGGCACTGGCTCTGGCTCTGGCTCCGGCTCTGGAACACGCACTGCTCTGCCTCCGGCTCTGGAACGGGCACTGGCTCTGGCTCCGGCTCTGGAACAGACATTGGCTCTGCCTCCGGCTCTGGAACAGGCACTGGCTCTGCCTCCGGCTCTGGAACGGGCACTGGCTCTGGCTCCGGCTCTGGAACAGCAGACACTGGCTCCGGCTCTGGAACAGCAGACACGGGCATGTCCAGGATCCGAGCCAGATGCTCCAGATAGTCCGTAAGTGCCTTGGCGGCCACACAAATGGGCATTTCTGGATCTGTCTCAGACTGGGCAGACTGGACGTGAACAGTCTCTCGCTGGGCAGACGTGACGTGAACAGTCTCTCGCTGGGCAGATGTGACTGACGGGACGTGAACAGTCTCTCGCTGGGCAGACGGGACGTGAACAGTCTCTGACTGGGCAGACGTGACGTGAACAGTCTCTGACTGGACAGACGGAACGTGAACAGTCTCTGACTGGGCAGACGGAACGTGAACAGTCTCTGACTGGGCAGACGGAACGTGAACAGTCTCTGACTGGGCAGACGGAACGTGAACAGTCTCTGACTGGGCAGACGTGACGTGAACAGTCTCTCGCTGGGCAGACGGAACGTGAACAGTCTCTGACTGGGCAGAGGGAACGTGTCTCTTCCTCCTCCTCCGTCCATGAGAGCGAGAGGGTGCTGGGTTGGACGGCGCCAGCGGTGAGAGCTCTGGGCTGGCCGAAACCCGCGGTGATAGCCTCGTGCTGGGCGGAACCCGCGACGAGCGTCTTGTGCTGGGCCAGACCAGTGGCTCCGGATCAGGAACATGGCAGGGCGGAGGACGGTGTCGTGGAACTTGTCGACCACCTCCTCCCCTGCAACCTCCCCTAGTTCCGTAGAACTTGGCCAGACGAGTCCCCTCAAACGATCCTCCTCTCTCGAAGGAAGGGGCCTCGGGGGACTTTCCCACCACGGTCTCCTCCGTGATGCGAGCCCACAGTGCAAAACACTCGAAAATGTTCATACGAGGTGGCACCTTTCCAGTTTGCGACCTCCCCCCCTCGGTGGCTGGGGAAGAGGCCCGGAATCCCATACTGCTGGAACTATTCATTGACGGAGTCGTTCTGTCACGGTACACACACACACAAACAGGTAAGTTCCAATTGCAGTAATTTTAATAGGGTAATCCGTACTCACAATCCAGTCCAAGCAAGGTTCAAAATCCAAAAGGCAGTGCAAAACATAAAACACCAACAAGACACAGGCAAAGGCAGGGCATAGAAGTGTGCGGACATTAAACAACGACTCCGTGAAAAACATTAAAACAGACAGGGTATATATACACACACTGAACTAACAAGGTGATGGGAAACAGCTGTGTGTAATGAACAGATGAGTGGCAGAACAGAATGCTGGGAAATGTAGTCTATTGTGAATGACACCGTGAAAACGAGGACCTCTAGTGAACCCCAGGGAAACACAACCAGACACTGTGACACAGCAAGGCAAAACAGGGTTCCTACGCATTTTCCATTTCAAAATTCCATACTTTTCTAAGGGTGGATTAGGGTTCAGGCTTCAGGACTGCCAAATGACTAAAGGAATGTTTGTCAGGACCAGTGTCGCTATGCTTGATTATCAGTAAGATAGTAGAAAACTCTATATTTCTTGTCTATTACCACCCACTTCTACTCATACCAAAGATGTAAATAAGCGCAGTTACAATAGCTAAATATGTGGGAGAGTGTTGCTTGTGTAACGATATTGTATTGCAATAGGTAGCCCTTCAAAATCAATACCAAATCAAAACTAGTTAGCACATTATTTCCAATTGAAAGGGTTTAATGACAATATATGGTTATGGTTACACTTAAAATAGTTACAAAATAGATGAGATGATAAATTCTAAATTCAAGTCAATAATAGACCGAAAATAAATGGTCTACTGATGTAACAATGAAACGATTAAAAAGAATCAAATACGCTTAAAATTGTGTATAGATTTACTACACTATAAAACCAGCAAAAAATAAACTGGAAAAAGATATACCAAAACATCAATACTATATAGAACGGTTAGACTTTTTTTTTTTTTTTACAGTATGTGCACTTACATGTACTTTACATTGTACTTACCTAAGAAAGTACTAGGTAATATAAGGTAACTACATGGGTTAAGGTTAGGTTTGGGGTTAGGTTCAGGGTTAGTACCTTGTTATTACCCAGTTAATATAATAAGTACATAACATAGGGAACAGGAAAATAAAGTGCTACCTATAGAACAAATGAGGGGAAAAATATTTTGTACACTGTATATTATGGGATTGTGTTACAACTTTGCTTTAGTTTTACAACAGTGATGCCCTGAAGAATAACAGCGATTTGAAACTATTGAGTACTCCTGCCCTGAAAACAGCGCATAATGCGCTAAAATAACAGCGATTTAAACCTATATTGAGTACTCCTGTCCTGAGAGCAGAGCGTAATACACTAAAAATAGCAGCGATTTAAACCTATATTGAGTACTACTGACCGGAGACCAGCGCGTAGTAGGCTACACTAAAAATAACAGCGATTTGAACCTATTGAGTACTCCTGGCCTGAGAGCAGCATGTAATACACTTGAATAACAGCGATTTGAACCTATTGAGTACTCCTGCCCTGAGAGCAGCACGTAATACACTAAAATAACAGCGATTTGAATCTATTGAGTACTCCTGCCCTGAGAGCAGCACGTAATGCACTAAAATAACAGCGATTTGAATCTATTTAGGTACTCCTGCCCTGAGAGCAGCATGTAATGCACTAAAATAACAGTGATTTGAATCTATTGAATACTCCTGCCCTGAGAGCAGCACGTAATGCACTAAAATAACAGCGATTTGAATCTATTGAGTACTCCTGCCCTGAGAGCAGCACGTAATGCACTAAAATAACAGCGATTTTAATATATTGAGTACTCCTGCCCTGAGAGCAGCGCGTAATACACTAAAATCAACAGCGATTTAAACCTATATTGAGTACTACTGCCCGGAGAGCAGTGCATAGTAGGCTACACTAAAAATAACAGCGATTTGAACCTATTGAGTACTCCTGCCCAGAGAGCAGCACGTAATACACTAAAATAACAGCGATTTGAACCTAATGAGTACTCCTGCCCTGAGCAGCATGTAATACACTAAAATAACAGCGATTTGAATCTATTGAGTACTCCTGCCCTGAGAGCAGCGCATAATACACTAAAATAACAACGATTTGAACCTATTGAGTACTCCTGCCGTGAGAGCAGTGTGTAATACACTAAAAATAACAGTGATTTTAACCTATTGAGTACTCCTGCCCTGAGATCAGAGCAAAATACACTAAAAACAACAGCAATTTAAACCTATATTGAGTACTCCTGCCCTGAGAGCATCGCGTAATACACTAAAATAACAGCGATTTGAATCTATTTAGTACTCCTGCCCTGAAAGAAGCGTGTAATACTTTAAAATAACGATTTGAATCTATTGAGTACCCCTGCCCTGAGAGCAGCGCGTAATACATTAAAATAACAGCGATTTGAATCTATTTAGGTACTCCTGCCCTGAGAGCAGCATGTAATGCACTAAAATAACAGTGATTTGAATCTATTGAATACTCCTGCCCTGAGAGCAGCACGTAATGCACTAAAATAACAGCGATTTGAATCTATTGAGTACTCCTGCCCTGAGAGCAGCACGTAATGCACTAAAATAACAGCGATTTTAATATATTGAGTACTCCTGCCCTGAGAGCAGCGCGTAATACACTAAAATCAACAGCGATTTAAACCTATATTGAGTACTACTGCCCGGAGAGCAGTGCATAGTAGGCTACACTAAAAATAACAGCGATTTGAACCTATTGAGTACTCCTGCCCAGAGAGCAGCACGTAATACACTAAAATAACAGCGATTTGAACCTAATGAGTACTCCTGCCCTGAGCAGCATGTAATACACTAAAATAACAGCGATTTGAATCTATTGAGTACCCCTGCCCTGAGAGCAGCGCGTAATACATTAAAATAACAGCGATTTGAATCTATTTAGGTACTCCTGCCCTGAGAGCAGCATGTAATGCACTAAAATAACAGTGATTTGAATCTATTGAATACTCCTGCCCTGAGAGCAGCACGTAATGCACTAAAATAACAGCGATTTGAATCTATTGAGTACTCCTGCCCTGAGAGCAGCACGTAATGCACTAAAATAACAGCGATTTTAATATATTGAGTACTCCTGCCCTGAGAGCAGCGCGTAATACACTAAAATCAACAGCGATTTAAACCTATATTGAGTACTACTGCCCGGAGAGCAGTGCATAGTAGGCTACACTAAAAATAACAGCGATTTGAACCTATTGAGTACTCCTGCCCAGAGAGCAGCACGTAATACACTAAAATAACAGCGATTTGAACCTAATGAGTACTCCTGCCCTGAGCAGCATGTAATACACTAAAATAACAGCGATTTGAATCTATTGAGTACTCCTGCCCTGAGAGCAGCGCATAATACACTAAAATAACAACGATTTGAACCTATTGAGTACTCCTGCCGTGAGAGCAGTGTGTAATACACTAAAAATAACAGTGATTTTAACCTATTGAGTACTCCTGCCCTGAGATCAGAGCAAAATACACTAAAAACAACAGCAATTTAAACCTATATTGAGTACTCCTGCCCTGAGAGCATCGCGTAATACACTAAAATAACAGCGATTTGAATCTATTTAGTACTCCTGCCCTGAAAGAAGCGTGTAATACTTTAAAATAACGATTTGAATCTATTGAGTACCCCTGCCCTGAGAGCAGCGCGTAATACATTAAAATAACAGCGATTTGAATCTATTGCATACTCCTGCCCTGAGAGCAGCGCATAATACACTAAAATAACAGCGATTTAAATCTATTGAGTACTCCTGCCCTGAGAGCAGCGCGTAATACACTAAAATAACAGCGATTTTAATCTATTGAGTATCCCTGCTCTAAGAGCAGCGCGAGGGCGGGAGATGTATCAGTTTGACCATTGAAATGTCGCGGAGATTTGAACGAGTTCTGTTGTCAAATATATCAATTTCACACACAGTGAAGTAGCATTGGAAAAGTATGTTTTACACCAGTTACCCCCTAAGCAGCTTTGTTGCGGTCGACTGATGAAACAGTCGAATCAAAATGCATACAATACGATATTTAGACTGATTATTATTTCTGTGCATTTTAATGTTCGCTGATTATCTTAATAAACGTTAGAGGATGCTGAATTTTAACTAAATAATTCACTTACCTTAAAGTTGCAATAAATACTTTCTCCCACGAACATCTGTTTGTCTTGTATTCTGAGTCCGACTAATCCCTCCGCACTTTCAAACGTCTTGACTCCGCCTTTGCTTCAGTTTCATTGGTTGAAGCTGTAAACCAATCATTTTCCTTTCTGCCCTAAGAAAATGGTTAAAGCAACACCAATTAACTTTTCCTCTGCGGTCGCCCTACAGGTTGGAAGCGGAATTGTCCATTACCGCTGTCGTAAATAATTTAGCCTACCGCAGCCTACTGTCGCACGCGCACACACATGCTCTCTGTTTATCCAGCACCGGCTTTGGAATCAATAATGGCCACAGACAAGGTAGAGTATGATGCATGATTTTATGAAAGTATGATGTATTGCGACATCACAATCGAGCAATTGTAACGCTTGCCGTAAAGCAAGTCAAATTAGTAGTTTTCTTATGTCTCATTAGAACTACAGAAACGCGACCCGATTTGGCAATCTTACATAGTGTGGATATATCAGATAAAGGACTGCAAAGCTGTGGCATAAGTGCATTTCACCATGTCACGACTTGATGAACCACTGAAACGATTTTGGAAACATAATTTTAAGGTAAAAAATCTTACTTAGTGTTGCTTTAAGTAAAACTCCCATCTGCTAATGACACATCAAATGTGTACAGTTGGCATATTCTTTACAAGGAATAGAATGTTTTTCAACTGATGCAATGTACCACAAATGTATACACTGAAGGGAAGTTTCTTAATATGGAAAGTGGATTGTGCCATGTGTAAGCATGACATATGCATTCCATTTTTAAAGCTCAAGCAACATGTTTTTGTACCTTACAAGGAAGTTGTAAAGTCCCTCAGTGGTGTATATAAGTTCAATCTTACTGTACTATGGCAGAGAAACACGGAAACGCATAGACCTGGCATGAATACAATATCTTCTCAAGTTTCTCTCCTGACATATAAGAATAAAGATTTTTCTTGGCAAGATAACTGGTATCCGGTCCCGTGAATCAAATAATAACGGGGAAAAGGCTAATAAGGCAATTTCTTTAAAATAAAATATTTCGGTAACACTTTATAATACCTGCACGGTATTAATCATTAGTTAAGCATTAGTAAACAGTTAATTAATCATCTATAAAGCAAATAGACATTAATTAGCAGTTTATAAATACAACTATACATGCCTGATTCTTGATTTATAAGCATATCTATAATGTTTAATAATTGTTTAATAATTGTATTTTCAAACTTTATTAATGATGCTTTATTAACATGTATTTCTAGTGTAATTCAGGGTTAATTCAGGTAGTTATAAAGCATTTAGTAGTGGTCAGTTAACTATTTTTGTGAGCTCATCTAAAGTGAGGACTATTTATGCCTTGTAAAGCATTTACGAAGGAGATTTAAAGGCTCTGTTAAATATGTATATGTTATGTATACACTGTGTTGTACAGGGCATAACTAGTCCTTACTTTAGATGAGCTCACAAAAATAGTTAACTGACCACTACTAAATGCTTTTATTTACACACTTTTATTTAAGCATTTATTTACATACTAAGTAACTGTTACTATGTCTGAATAATAAGATGAATGTACATTTAAATAGTTTATTAATCATTTACTTACACTTCCTAAGTGATCTTATGAATCACTGACAACTCCTAAATAACTGGTTTGTAAATAATGCAATAGTTAATTTAGAATGAACTACACAATAAATTGATCATTAATAAAATATGAAAATACAATTGTTAAACACATTAAAGATATGCTTATAAATCAATAATAAAGCATTTTAGCTGTATTTATAAACAGCTTATTAATGTATATTATTGCTTTATAAATGATTAATTAACTGTTTACTAATGCTTAACTAATGCTTAATAGCATGCAGTCATCATAAAGTGTTACTAATTGTGTTACTGTTGTTTATGCTCAAACAGCAACATTACACACTAACTAAAGTTAGAAAAGTGAAATCATAATCAACCACCCCTTTAATTCACAACCAGGTCTGTGAAATCACACAGCATACAGTGAGATGCACAGAAGAGAGAGAGACGTTGTTTAGAGTTATTTTGAATAATAAAATATGAAACATATACATTTTTGTTTGAATATGAAAATGTAAAAATTAAATTTACTTGGTTTTGTCCTAAATATAATTTAATTTTGAATAGCAATTGTTTATGAGAAACAATTTAATATCACATGAATGTGATTAATACAGCAAAATTGGCTATGTCAAAGTATTCTGTTTTTAAGCCCATTGCCACAGTAACAGCAGGTTACAATTTCTCTCTCTCTCTCTCTCTCTCTCTCTCTCTCTCTCTCTCTCTCTCTCTCTCTCTCTCTCTCTCTCTCTCCTCTCTCTCTCTCTCTCTCTCTCTCTCTCTCTCTCCTCTCTCTCTCTCTCTCTCTCTCTCTCTCTCTCTCTCTCTCTCTCTCTCTCTCTCTCTCTCTAAGATGCTCAAAGCTTTTGTAAATTAAGGCCTAAATAGGTTCTAATTCCTTGAGCTTCACTTATTTTACACTGTAAAAATTCTACTTATTTTGACAGTTCCAAAAATGTGATGCATTTATTGAAGATGGGTTTTTTCTATTTCTGCAGGTCATATTCCTTTACTAGAATGTATAAACAGTACATTAGCAAGCCTTTGTAATACTCAGGTTGCTGAATGTCTTATGTTATGCAGGGTCAACTGAAAGATAAAGTTGCATCCAGCTGCTAACCTTATTATAAGCATAAGACTCCATTGAAGGGCAATTTTAATGTTCCATACTTAGATGTTTTCATCGCAAGTGAAACTGGGCTCTTTTCCCCACTCTAAATTCAATCAACAACCCATTTCATTATACAAGAAGACCCCCAGACACCATCTGTGCGTTTGAGCAAGCTTCCAATAATGTCAATTTAATTTAGAATTCCTTCTATTTGGACCACTGGTAGAGCCCCTGAGGTCGCCTCTCTTTGTCAGCTCTCTACTTTAACCAAGGTTTTATATATGGAAATGAGGAAATCTTTATAAAATCAGCAATGACCTCAATCAATCTCACTGCATCAGGACATTCAGATGTTACTAATAGTGTTTTCATCATAGGCACACAGGCCTGTCATTGACAACAAACCAGGAATGTGTTTCTTAAAATAAGTCATATTATACTGTATTGTTTTCAAATGGGTTTTCCAAACACTCCCACTGGTCGGATAAAAAGGTGTTGCTTTGTCAGGCTAGGCTGAGCTTGTGTTTCTTCAAAACATTGTCAGGCAAAAATTTTCCCAATTTCTGTCTTTATTAACAATAATAAAATAATAAAATCCCAAACCCATAGTTCCAATGAACATTTGCAAGCAAAATGGAGTATGACAGGCAATCTGTATTTGAATTAAACATCAGTAAATAAAGATAAACAAAATATGGTAAATAAAAATAGCGAAGCAGTTCTTAGATGCCACATTTGTTATTTACAGAAATAATCTGATATTAATTAAAAACAATAGTATTTTATATATTATATTTAAATACATTTTATAGTACCATAGATCTGCAGTGTTTACACTTTTCGGGGGAATAAATGCATGAATATTGAGCTGGGATGGGTAAAATTATTTTAGACAAAGATAAATCTCAAGAGAGCAAAGTCAAATATTACCAAGTACTTGCTGGAACCAGTCCCCATGTGTCCCTTGTTGTAAATAATAGATCAGTAGATCAAAACAAGTCGTAATTGATCAAACTGTATTGCTCTCAAATATGTTATTCAGTTCAGGACCTGGGGCAGCACTTTTCTATTTATGATGTAACCACTTCACAGTCACTAAAAGAACATAAATAAATGCATCTGTTGAAACCATTAGTTTTCACTGTTATGCTGATGATACTCAGCTCTATATTTCTTCACGCCCTGACGAAACTTAGCAATCCACAAAATTAACGGAATGCATAGCTGATATAAAAAACTGGATGACTAGTAATTTCCTACTACTTAATTCTGAAAAAACAGAGATTTTAATTATTGGACAAAAAACTTCCTCACGTAATAACCTAGAATACTGTCTAACACTTGATGACTGCTGTGTCAAGTCCTCGACGTCGGTTAGGAACCTGGGTGTGCAGCCGCTAGAGTTCTTACTAGAACCAGGAAGTATGACCATATTAGTCCGGTTCTGTCAACACTGCATTGGCTCCCTATTAAACGTATACATTTTTAAATATTGCTGATTACTTACAAAGCACTAAATGGTTTAGCTCCCCAGTACTTGAGCGAGCTCTTAACGCATTACAATCCTTCACGTCTATTGCGATCTCAAAATTCTGTCCGGTTGATAATTCCTAGAATATCAAAATCGACTGCTGGTGGTAGATCCTTTTCCTATTTAGCTCCAAAACTTTGGAATAATCTCCCTAATATTGTCCGGGAAGCAGACACAGTCTGTCAATTCAAATCTAGACTAAAAACACATCTCTTTGGCTTAGCATACACATAACACATTATAGACTTCTATTATTCAATGTTATGCTGCATAGTTTAGATCAGCCGGAACCGGGAACACTTCCCATAAATCCTGATGTACTTGGTACATCATAAGAAAGATGGCGTCTACGCTAATATTTGTCTCTCTGTTTATCCCGAGGTTTACCGCAAACCGCCGGATCCAGGCCATATCCAGATCTGATGAATGACCATTGCATGGACACGACAATATGCATTCCTGAAGTGCCAGCCTCATCAACACTGTGAAGGCCTCATGGACACCTCAACAAACTCGCCTCCATACCGGTGTGATGACTCCGACCCCCAACCAGATGGAACTGGATAAATATTGTGAAAGTTTTCTCCATTCTGTCACCTGATGGAGTTTTGGTTCCTTGCCTTTCTTCGCCTTTGTCGCCATTGGCTTTTGATTTGCTTAGTTAGGGACATTTAAATTTATATTTACCAATATTATTACAACACTATCTTTCTGTTATCTCTGTAAAGCTGCTTTGAAACAATCTGTATTGTAAAAAGCGCTATATAAATAAAGGTGACTTGACTTGACATTATTTTCCACAACTTCGCTATTACAGCTAATGAAAAGCATGAGCAGGATTTATTGGCTTAATGACACAATATACCACAGATCAGTACTGTTTATAATCAGCTTATCATGCTATAAAGAGCTATAGCTGACATTATGCATTTAAAGCTTTGTTTGTTTCATAACCTAATGAACACATTTCAGCAAAGATACTTCAGAGAAAGTATATTGATTGCTGAATTTACACAACAATGTTGAGCTTACTCTAGGAGCAACATAATGTGTCATACAGGACTTGTAGGCAACTTGCCCATAAGAAAGAAAAATCACAAATGAGTTCTCTTTAATATCTCAATTGTTTCTGTAGACTGCGATGTTATTAAATGGCAAGTACTTTTATGTATTAATTGTTTTTATCCAATACAAAGTTACAAAACAAAGTCCCAATAGCTCAGCAAAGAATGGGTTACCTGGGGCCGTATGTATAAAGCCGCTCAGAGTAGTTTTTCTCATAAGTGTGCCAAAATTCTAAGAATGACGTTATTTTAGTTTGATTCATAAAGGTTCCTAAGTGTGAAGACTAGGTCTCAGCTCTTAAATTATTTTAGAGTGCTGGTGAGGTATCCATACCTAGTAACAAGATGGCAGCAAAGAGGAAGAGATACACACTTTCCAACAAACATTTATTGTATTGGATTTATGTATATGCATATTATGTTATGCATTTTATGATATGATAACACGGAGTTAACCCTTTCATGCATGAATTATGATAACCTCAGTCAGGATTTTTCTTCCTATTTCTTGTATTGCTCTTAGGCATGAAAAACAAGATTTGACTTTTTTTTCTTTTCTTTTTTTTTACACATTTTTCAAAGAGATTTTCAGATGTCCACTTGAGTGGACAGCATGCGTTTATGGTTTAAACTGAAGGGATACTGTATTCAACATAATACAATAATAACACAGCAATATTGTGTGTATTTAACAAACCAATCAATACAATTTTATAAAATAATGTGAAAACTATAAAATATATACCGAAAATACAAATGTGAAATATTGCAAAAGCAATTGAACTTCATACAAGTTGAACTCCGCATTTCTTTGATATCAGAACATGAGGATCAGAAATCTCTACAGCCTGTCATGGTACAATTGTGGAAACCACTCAGATGCTCCCTCCAGTGTACCAGAGTATGTCAATTTACCCTTATTAGCTGATAATTCTGATTATGTTCAAGATGGACACATTTCTAACATAGCCCTCCTCTGAGAAAACCTAGTGATCAGGTGTTTTCAATCTCATCTGAAATGAGCAGTGTTGGGGGTAACGCTTTACAAGTAACATGCATAATGCAATCAGATTACTTTTTTGATGTTACGAGTAAAGTAATGCGTTACAAGTAATGTGCATTATGTAATCAGATTTTTTTAATGTTACGTGTAAAGTAATGTATTACAAGTAACATGCATTACGTAATCAGATTACTTTTTGATCTAACAAGTAATTAATTACAAGTAATGTGCATTATGTAATCAAATTACTTGTTGATGTTACGAGTAAAGAAACGCATTACAAGTAACGTGCATTACGAAATCAGGTTACTTTTTGATCTAACAAGTAATGCATTACAAGCAACATGCATTACGTAAACAGATTACTTTTGATTACGTAATTGATTACTCAATTCTACAAATCAATTCTCTGACTGCAGTAATGAAAAGAAATAATGACATTTTCGGCAACTGGAAAACGGTGCACCGGTGACGACTTGGGTCCATCAGTCCACAGTAAGCAGGGTCTTAAATAGCACTATTGTGGCACTAACCACATCAAACAAACATAGTAGTGGCCAGAAGTGGTGAAAGTGCAAAGGTTTTTGTTTCGTTTTTTGTTTTTAATGAACGTTTCAGGTTACGACTGTAACCCTAGTTCCCTGAGAAGGGAACGAGACGATGCGTCGATGACGCTTTGGGAACGCCTTCGCGTGATTACCTCTGAAGCACGTATGTCAACTAGTCCAATGGAATGAATGAACGCCACGAGCGGGTGACGTCATGACCAGGAAAGGATATAAGCACATCCGGTGCGTTACTCGCGTTAGCTTTTAGAGCCGAAGCAAAGTCGATCGCAGGGATGCAGGAAGTATGGCAGGGCGACGCATCGTCTCGTTCCCTTCTCAGGGAACTAGGGTTACAGTCGTAACCTGAGACGTTCCCTTTCGAGGGAACTCGCGATGCGTCGATGACGCTTTGGGAACGAGAATACCCAATCCGCCGTACTTACAAAATGCCAGATGATAAAAACTGTCGGCAAAATAAGTAAGAAGCACCTGGGAACCTGGGGCTCCCGGTCCAAGCTGTAAAACCTCACGAATGTGAGCGGTAAGGACCAGCCCGCCACATCACAAACGTATTGGAGAGAACTCCAGATAATAAAGCTTAGAAGCCATACTCCTAGTGGAATGAGCCCTGACCACCAAGTGGTTGGCCAGAGGACTCACAAGCAAGAAGAATAGTCTCGACTATCTAAATGCTCAATAGGTTGGATTTTCTCGACAGAGAAGTCCGATGAACATAAGTGTCCAGTGCTCGCACTGGGCACAAAAGGTTCAGCTTTTCCTGGTCCGATAAACCGGGGGAGGACAGAAACCTGCAGCACAATAGGCCTCGGAATAATGGTAGGCACCTTTGGAACATATCCATGATTCGGTAAGATAGCCTTGGCCATCCCCGGTGCACTCAAGGCAGGTGGGGACCGAAAGGGCCTGAAGGTCTGACTCTTATAGGGACGAAATAGCTAGCAGAAAATAGTCTTAAAAGAAAGGAACTTCTCTGAGACCAAATCTAAGGGCTCGAAGGGAGCCCCAGATAGGCCTTCTAGAACTATTGCAAGGTCCCAAGCCAGCACCCTAGTGCAAGTTGCAGGCCTCAGCCTCAAAGTGCCACGAAGGAAACGAGTGATCAGGGGGTCTCGACCCAAAAATGTACTACCCACCAGGGCGTGGAAAGCCACAATGGCCGCCACGTATACCTTAAGCATGGAAGGACATAGACCTGATACAAAGCGTTCTTGCAGAAACTCGAATACTGTGTTTACTGAACAGTTAACCGGATCCCACTGACGCTGGTAACACCAAGAAGAGAAAAACTCTCGAAATAGTGAATATAGTTTCCTCGTAGCGGGAGCTCTGGACCTTAGAACGGTCTCAACAACCTCGGTTGAGAGACCACTCTCTATGAGTTGGGCCCCCTCAGAGGCCAAACCCACAGTTCCCAAATCCCCTGCCGGGGGTGCAATATTGCATCCCCTGCCTGAGACAGAAGGTCTCTCCTGATCGGGACCGCCAAGGGAGGTCCGTCGAGGAGAAAAATTAGGTCCGCAAACCAAATTCAGCTCGGCCAGGGTGGTGCTACTAAATAGGCTTATTCCATCCTGGCGGATTCACTCCAGAACTCCTGGGAGCAGAGCAACAGGGGGAATGCGTACAGACGTAGCCTCGGCCACGTCTGCACCATAGCATCCTGCCCCGAGGGGACTGGTTGAGTGAGGGATAACCAGAGTGGACAGTGCGTCGTATGCTGAGACGAGAACAAATCCACTTCTGCCTGGCCGTAAAACTCCCATATTTGCTCCACCGCCTCGGGGTGGAGTCCCCTGGCCTCAGCCCCTGCCTCGACAGGGTGTCTGCTCCAATATTCTGGCCCCCCCTGGAATATACACTGCCCTCAGACAGCGTAATTTCCTGAGGGACCAAAATAAGAGGCCACCAACGTGTTGTCTGTGGGTCAAGAACCAGAGTTTCCTCCATATAACCAAGGCGCGGGGATACTGCCGCATGATCTTGAACGTAAGGAGTGGGTTTCCCCTCAGGGAGAACCCTCTGGTCCAGAGCCCACTCTGTAAAGGTCTCACGTACAGCAGGTCAAAGGGTATCACATTGGCCGCTGCTGCCCTGAGGCCTAACAGTCACTGTTCCAGAACAACACATGATGGCCCCTCAGGTCTGGGAGGAGATGTCTCAACGCATTGAAGATGACCATCATCTCTAGGCAATTCATGTGCCAAGAGAGATGATGACTCCTCCACAAACCCTGAGCTGAGCGGCCTTCCAATACCGCTCCCCAGCCGGTGAGGGAAGCATCTGTCGAGATCACAACTCGATGGCAAAGAGCTCCCAACACCGGACCCTGGGTTAAGAACCAGTGTTTCCTCCATATAACCAAGGCGCGGAGACACCGCCGCGTGATCTTGATCATACGAAGTGGGTTTCCCCTCGGGGAGAACCCTCTGGTCCTGAGCCACCACTGTAAAGGTCTCATGTACAGCAGGCCAAAAGGTATCCCGTTGGACGCTGCTGCCACAAGACCCAACAGTCTCTCAAACTGTTTTACAGTGCGTGACTGGCCTAGCCTCAGCTCTTTTGTGGCTGTTAGGATAGCAGCTACACGAACGGGCGACAGAGTGGCCCGCATCGTCACTGAATCCCATACCACACCAAGGAAAGTGGTTCTCTGTACTGGAGAAAGCACACTCTTCTTGGCATTGACCCTCAACCCCAACATCTGCATCTGAGCGAGAACGACACCTCGGTGCCGAACCGCTAACTGTTCTGATTCCGCTAGAATCAGCCAGTCATCTATGCAATTCAGAATGCATTTGCACTGCAGCCTGGCGGGGCCAGAGCTGCGTCTACATGCTTTGTGAATGTGCGGGGTGATAGAGCTAGACCGAAAGGAAGTATGCGTGTTTTAGATCTATCGTGATAAACCACTCCTCGGAACTGATTTGAGTCACAATCTGTTTGAGTGTCAGCATTTTGGACTTTCCAGCACCAAACACTCCAACAGACGAAGATCTAGTATGTGACGCAGCTCTCCATCCTTTTTTGGAACAATGAGATAATGACTGTAAAGACCTGACGCAATGTCGGATGAGTACACCTGCTCTATAGCTTTCTTTGCTAACAGGGCCTTTACCTCTTGCTCCATTACCAGAGCCTGCTCGGAATGCACTAACGTGAGCAACACCCCGTTGTAGCCTGGAGGACGAGAACCAAATCTGCCTCTTACTACTAACTGCAGGACCCATAGAGATATATTTGGCAGTAGCTTCCGCGCTGCCAGAAAATCTACCAAGGGAACCAGCCCCTCGAGGCTGGCCTCTGGTGTAATAAAGACAGCCAGTTCAGGGACCTGAAGCATACTGGCAGGAACCACCCGAACTGACTGTTTTCGAACCCCCCTCAGAGGGCGCGAGTCCGACGCAATGTCGAGTTGACGCTGCGCCAGAAGCTCGCTGGAGACCGCTGCGCCCCGAAGCACCAATGGTGGCGGGGTTGGCAGAACGGTCCCCTGAGGGCACCGAGATGGAAAGGGCACCGTATAATGAGGTGTACACCGTTCCACCCCGGTTGGGGCTGCCCTCACCGGTCTGACGCCGGTGGCGCCAGACCTTTTCTTTTGAGCCGAAGCCTTCTCAGCGTGAAGAACAGTCTTCGGATCCGGCTTCTGCTTTGAAGGCATTGGCTGCTGTGTTGCGTATGAGAAACAAGACGGCTGGAACTGCTCACGCCCAGCAGCCCCAGGGGGTTGGACATAGCGAGGGAGAGATTCTCTTGTATCTTTCTCCATGATTTCCATCAAATTGAGCCCGAGGTGTCTCACAGAGAGATAAATCGGTGGCCCGACGAAGTTCTCAAACCCCATCGGGCCAAACTCCCTCACTTCTGTCCAAATACCCCAGCAGGTCATCCTGATATGCTTGTAGCACTGCTATATTGTGCAAGCAGCTTCCTGCTAGACCCACTGCCGAAAATGCTTTTCCCACTAGATTAAAAATATATATATATTTTTTAATGGTTTAGTGAGAGAAGTCGAAGCCTTCAGGGACGATACTAAACCGGGAAACAGATAGCTAGCAAGCGTCTGTTCTACCCGGGGTACTGCCCCATAGCCATTCTCTCTTAAGCCCTTAATATCTGAATATACATGAACTTGGGGGCTAAAAGACAAGATGAGTAAGGCTTTTTTCCATAATCTAGACAGCTCGCTGTGCATATTGGGAAAAAATGGAAGGCCCCGTGATAGAGGTGAAAATAGAGGGAAGGAAACTCGTTCTTTATTTTTAGGACGAGCTCCCCTTTATTTCTGCTGGCCATTAAATATTTAATTTATCTACAGCCTTGGTAAGCAGCACCTCCACCAGCTTTATTATTATTTTTTTTAAATAAATATGTATATATATATATATATATATATTTATTTATTTTTATATATAATATATAAACTATTATATATGTGTATATATATTTCTCATACGCTGGGGAAAGAGATGGCAAATCCACTTCCCCCATGATCGTGTTTCTTTGTTACTTTCAATGCCCAGCACTACCTCCTCGGAGGAAGAGCACTGAAGCATTGATCTCTCCCCCCGGGCGGAAGAGACCGCCGCGCGGGCTTCCGAGACCGGAGAGAGAGCCATGGATCCCTCGTGGAAAGGGAGGAGATAAGATCCGCGGACCCGTCTCCAACCCCGTAAAGAGATCCTATATGCTATCCACAGGAATGCATTCTCCGCGCCGCCTCGGCAGACGCGGGTCCTGCACCCTGAGAATAGCGAGCCTGGCCACTTCCCTCGAAAAGTGACAGGCGGGGAGCGAAGCATGCGATGCGAAAGCTTCTCACAATGTTGGCAATCAGCCAAGGCATACCGCATGCTCCACTCCCAGACACATCACACAAAGCTCGTGTGTGTCCCTACTCGTTAAATAACGCGAGCAGGGAGAACACAGAGTTTGTGCAAATGTTTCCATAGTGTGTATATATCAGACAGACAACAATAAATATTCACAGACAGTTTTGACACAGAGCGCTTTGCTGAGGCACAAAAGCTAACGCGAGTAACGCACCGGATGTGCTTATATCCTTTCCTGGTCATGACGTCACCCGCCCGTGGCGTTCATTCATTCCATTGGACTAGTTGACATACGTGCTTCAGAGGTAATCACGCGAAGGCGTTCCCAAAGCGTCATCGACGCATCGCGAGTTCCCTCGAAAGGGAACTTACAAGTTCCCTTAAACTACATCAAAATGTGAGGAAAATATTTTATTTTTGTATATTTCAAAATATGAAGGAAGAACAAAACCTTAACTTAGAGAAGGTTTTTATTTGAAAAACAATATTTGGCAAAAAAAGAGGCAAACTACAACAGGTTTTAGAAAACCCCCCCAAAAAAAGCTCCAGGAAAAAGAATACATTGACAACAATCAGTTATTAATATTTCACTGGTTCTCTCTTGTTTTGCATGTGTTCTTTGCACAATTTGGTATGTTTCAGTGCTTCATCACAAATAAAACAATTGACTCAAAGCAAAACTACACAATATGCTTACAAAATCTATAATACATTTTTAATAATATTTGGATAAAGGGTGAATATGTCAATTTTCATAGGCTGCTCAACACTTTTGGCCACTACTGTATGGCAGTTCATTGACATTCCAAATGATCTACAAACCATGCGGCAAACGCAAGCCACTTTTATGAGAATTGCAAGCTTCCCTGGAGTTGTTGGAGCCGCTGATGGAACTCATGTTTGCATCATCACTCCAACTGTAAATGAGGAGACATATATCAATAAAAAGGATTCCGTAGCACTTTTTAATTTTTTATTTAACTTTTTAAAGTAAATGTAAGTATTGAAATAAATGTTAAATTACGTGATTTTATTATAATTACATTAAATGATTGGTGTCATGCTGCTGTGACCTCACCCTTGCAGGCTCACTATTGGCTGATTCAGAGGTTGAGGGTGACCATTTTGGGTTGACATAATTTTAGTCCTTAGTTTGCAGCACTTTGGCCCTGTCCCAAATGGCGCACTTCATGTGGACTTTCGGTCTCGTGGACTTAAATTGCGCGTGCTCTCTGAGTCTATGAGTCCGTAGGCCGTCCCATTCATCATTTTAAGGCGAGACACGGCAGGCAAAAACATCGGTTTTTTTTCACTGGTCAATTTTGAGATTTTGGGATATTTGTCTTCAATAACATGTCTTCTTTCAGACTTCTTGTGAAAAAAAGTCCGAAATACACATTTAGGTCTTTATTTTACTACACTTTGTCTGTTTGCGTCTGTAGATT
This sequence comes from Gila orcuttii, assembly GCA_026230005.1. Lineage (NCBI taxonomy): Eukaryota > Metazoa > Chordata > Actinopteri > Cypriniformes > Leuciscidae > Gila > Gila orcuttii. The sequence continues at coordinate 42,516,815 of JAPDVR010000005.1, forward strand.
TCTCATAAAGTCATCAAAAGTTTTCGTTATAAATCATCCCTCTGCTCCGCGATCGCGATCTGCACCCTGTCATCACACACACCATTAGAAAGCTCTTTCTCTCCTGTACAATACTGCCAGATCCAAATATGGTCATTTCTTTTTTATCAGCAACCAATCGTGAAAGTAAAAGGGGGGATTTTACTCTAAATGAGCAATCTCATTGGCTGATGCTAAATCTTTAAAGCCCGTTTTCTCAAAATTACTTTTCTCTCATACTCCAAGTCCGAAATCTCCACTTCAGTAGCACCTATATACACCAAACTTTCCAGTCTTGTACATAGTTATATTATGAAGACATTTACTGAGGGATTTTTAAATATATTATTCCTAGCCTGATTTATATAACATTTTATTCCAAAAAACATGGCGAAAATCATTTTTTAAGGCTATTGGCAGTATATTCTGATTTACAGGATAACAAAAGTAGATATCCATAAATCCCTCTGTAATTTTTTCCCCATCTAATATGTGAACACAATGAAAAAATAATTTTGAACCTGGCTTTATCCAATACTCAGATTTCGTTTTTTTTTTTTAAATATATGCAAATTAGTGCATATTTAATTAGATAATGCCTCATTTGCATATTTAAACATTAAATTACAGAAAACTTGTAATATTTTTTTTTCTCACCTTAATGTAGGTAATCAACTGGCAAAGTTTCATGGTGATATCTGCTAGTTTAAAAAAATTACCCTATTCACCTGTAGTGTCTCGCCTTAATAAACATAGTATGAATATTTAAACCTGTAAATTCTTCTGAAACTCACGCACATTTTCATTATGTGTTAAAATTGTAATCTTAGTTCAAATGGAACATTAGGTATTATTATGTACAATACATCATTTAAATAAGCATGTATCTATTGTCTAATGCCTAGGTGGCATACACAATATCAAAATATAGAACTGTAAAAGCAGGCTGTGTAGTTGACATGGAGATAAGATTTGGGAAAAGAAAATAAATCATGTTCTCGAACGATGCTAAATAGTATAATATTTGTACAGTATATGACATTTGGGATTTTTATCTAATAAAGGGACTGATGAGATGACCTTTCAGTTTATTCGGCTCCGTATGGAGAGTCGATCAAGTCTGTCCCAAAAATACCTCTCAATGCGCCCTTGTGGACTCACGCCAAGGGCCCTATAGACTCTGAGGAAGTCCACAAGTCCGGAGTGTGCCATTTGGGACAGGGCCTTAAGTGCCATTTCAGGCAGCACTTAAAGGAGAACTCTGGGCGATTTTTACGTTAATCTTGATCGTTATACCTTTGTGAGTACTGTCTATAGAAAAAAAAAAACGAACCGGATTGGTGCTTGCAACACGGAGCTGTTCCCGCAAATGCCCAGAGCTCCCACTCAGCTAAAACGGCAGTTATGTGGGCATACATAAAGAGTGTCTTTGTGCCTCTTAACAGACACAAAATGCAATTAAAATGTCTGTCCAACGTGAACAGGGCCCTTACATGTGAACAAGATGCGTTTAGCAACTTAGCCATTGTTTAAATTCACCTAAATAGTGTTTTAGACGGCTTGCTGTAGTCTCGCGCTGAAGTTCCGTAGGAACTCAGTTGTAGCCAAAGGTAAATAGCAGTGTGTAGGTGGGAGGAGTGTAGTGTGTGAAGAGTGATGATCGGAGTTGCTCACAAGTGAAGAAGAAATGGTTGTAAGAAACGTCTCGGGTTACGTATGTAACCCTTGTTCCCTGAGAAAGGGAACGAGACACTGCGTCGGTGACGACACTAGGGGAACGCCCTTCAGCGTAGCGCGTCTGAATTTATGAATGAAACCGAATCCAATCCTATTGGCGTTGCGTGATGACGTAGCGTGTGACGGCATAAGCGGATGTATACAAAAGCACGCCGGCACACAGAAATGTCAGCTTTTGCTATGAAGCAAGTGCTCCAAGCGGGGTGAGGTGTGGCGAACCGACGCAGTGTCTCGTTCCCTTTCTCAGGGAACAAGGGTTACATACGTAACCCGAGACGTTCCCTTTCGAGGGAACTCGAACTGCGTCGGTGACGACACTAGGGGAACGAGATACCCACTATACCACAACGAACCCCGCTCATCCTAGTGTGAAGCTGTCTTCAGGCACAACTTAGGACGAAAGCACTCGTGCACCGGGTGTAGAGGGAAGGTCCAGACTGTAAAACCTCATGAATGTGTGTGGAGTGGCCCAGCCAGCCGCCTCACATATATCATGGATAGAACCCCTGAAAGGAGGGCTCTAGAGGCGCCATGCCTCTGGTGGAGTGAGCCCTCACGGCTATAGGTGAAGGCAAATTGCGCACCTGATAGGCCAGGGAAATAGTCTGAACGATCCAGTTGCTGATGGTCTGCTTAGAGGCGGGAAGCCCCTTCTTGGGCGATCCAAAACACACCAGCAACTGGTCCAACTTCCGCCATGAGGAGGACTTCTGGATGTAATACCGAAGTGCTCTGACAGGGCAGAGCAGATGAAGTCTCTCCTCATCCGCCGTCACATGAGGTGGAGGATGAAATGCCTGCAGAACCATAGGCGGTGCCACATTAGATGACACCTTGGGCAAATAGCCGGGCCTGGGATGTAAGATGGCCTTAATGTTGCCTGGAGAAAACTCCAAGCACCCATTGGAAATAGAGAGCGCCTGGAGATCTCCTACCCTCCTCAGAGAAGTAATGGCCAACAAAAAGACCACCTTAAACGAAAGGTTCTTGGCCTCAGCCGACTCCAATGGTTCGAAGGGGGCCTCGGCCAGCCCTTCGAGAACCACCGCCAGGTCCCAAGAGGGAACCCTGGTGCGAGTCGCAGGTCTCATCCTCCAGGCTCCACGGAGGAAACGTACGACCAGGTGATCACTCAGAGGAGCGTGGAAAGCCGCAATGGCAGCCACATAAACCTTGAGTGTGGGCGGGGTAAGCCCGGCAGAAAAGCGGTCTTGGAGAAACTCCAGCACTGAAGCCACTGGGCAGTGAACTGGGTCCAAAACACGCTCTCTGCACCAAATGGAAAAAACATTCCACTTAAGGCCGTATAACTTCCTCGTGGAGGGAGCTCTGGAAGTGAGTATAGTTTCAACCACTTCTGCTGACAGGCCGGCTGCTAGGTACTGTGCCCCCTCAGGGGCCAGACCCACAGTTTCCACAGCTCGGGCCGAGGGTGGAGAACTGAGCCCTCTGCCTGAGACAACAGGTCCCTCCTCAGAGGGATCTGCCATGGCGGGCCTGCCAGAAGCAGGATGATGTCCGAAAACCATACTCGGGCCGGCCAACACGGGGCTACTAATAGTAGGCTGACCCCGTCCCGACGGACCCTTTCCAGAACTGCTGGGAGCAGAGCGATTGGGGGAAAGGCGTACAGACGCAGCCTCGGCCACGTCTGCACGATAGCATCCAACCCCAGCGGGGCTGGATGAGAAAGGGAAAACCACAGTGGACAGTGTGTCGTCTCTCGAGACGCAAATAGGTCCACTTCCACTGGGCCAAACCTCTCGCATATTAACTCCACCACCTCGGGGTGGAGTCTCCATTCCCCGGGCCTCAGCCCCTGCCTCGACAGCATGTCTGCTCCCTGGTTCTGGTCCCCCGGGACATACATCGCCCTGAGAGACGACAGTCTCCGCTGGGACCACAGGAGGATCTGATGCGCCAGTCTGCACAGAGGGCGCGACCTCAGACCCCCCTGACGGTTTAGGTAAGATACCACCGACATGTTGTCGGATCTTACTAGGACATGGCGACCATGGAGGTCTGGCAGAAAGCTCCTCAGAGCCCGGAACACCGCCAACATTTCTAGGCAATTTATGTGCCAAGAGGAATGATGGTCCTGCCAGAGACCTCTCATAAAGCGGCCGTCCATGACCGCGCCCCAGCCCGTGAGGGAGGCATCTGTCGAAACGGATACTCGGCGACATAATGCTCCCAACTTGGGACCTTGGGACAGGAACCAAGGTTTCTTCCACATTGAAAGGGAACGAAGGCACCTGCGCGTAACCCTTATCAAGCGGAACGGATTTCCCCTTGGGGAAAACCCCTTGGCTTTCAACCACCACTGCAGGGCTCTCATGTGTAGCAGGCCAGAAGGTATGACGCTGGACGCTGCTGCCATGAGACCTAACACCCTCTGGAAGTGTTTTACTGTGATGGTATGGCCTAGCTTCACCCTGGTTAGTGTGGTTAGAATGGACTCGATGCGTGCGGGAGACATGTGTGCCTGCATCGTCATTGAGTCCCATACCACCCCCAGGAACGTAGTTCGTTGGGCGGGTGTCAACACGCTCTTCTTTGTGTTGAGCCTCAACCCCAAGCGCTGAATGTGGCCAAGGACGACATCTCGATGCCGAACTGCCAACTCTCGAGACTGGGCCAGTATGAGCCAGTCGTCGATATAATTCAGCACGCGGATGCCCTGGAGCCTCAGTGGGGCCAGAGCTGATCCATACACTTGGTGAACGTGCGAGGGGAGAGTGCTAGGCCGAATGGAAGAACCCGATATTGGTAAGCTTCGCCCCCGAAAGCAAACCTCAGGAACTTCCTGTGCGATGGAAGGATGGAGATGTGAAAATAGGCGTCTTTTAGATCTATCGTGACAAACCAATCCTCGGATTGGATCTGACTCACGATGGTGGGAATAGTGAGCATCTTGAACCTGAACCTCCTCAGAGACCGATTCAGATGCCTCAGATCTAAAATTGGACGCAACCCTCCATCCTTTTTTGGAACTATGAAGTACCGGCTGTAGAACCCGGACTCCCTGACTGGTGGGGGAACATGCTCTATGGCCCCTTTTCCCAGCAGCGAGTTGACTTCCTGTTCCAACACCAGACCCTGCTCTGGGTGCACTGCCGTTCGAACCACCCCGTTGAATTTTGGTGGGCGGACGCGGAACTGCAGTCTGTACCCAATTTCTACAGTGCGCAGGACCCATGGAGAAATATTCGTGAGGTTTTGCCATGCCTCTACGAAATTCACCAAAGGAACCAGCCCCTCGGGACTGGTGTCCAGTGTTTTGTGCGAGTCCTTGACGGCACCCTGAAGCGGATGACCGGCAGGGGAAAACCGACAACGACCCACCGTGTGCGAACCCAAACGCTGTTTGACTGCAGGCCTTCGGGGCAGAAAAAGCAGCGTGTGCTCGCTGGAAGCTGGCGTGACCCGAAGCGTCAGAGACGGCGGGATACCGACGCCAGCATCCTGAGGGCCCGAGGAGAGAGGGGACCTCGATCGCTCTCTCTCCGGGGGGGCAGCCCTTGGAGGTCTCACAGGAGTTAGGACCTCTTCCCTTTCGCCTTCCTGGCCTGAAAGGCTTTGGGCGAGAGCGCCGCCTAGAGTCCCAAGCTCAGCTTTTTTTTTTTTTTTTTTTGAGGGGGACCTCTAGAAGCGATACTCTCCTTCAGATGGTAGGCTGAATTAAAATATCTAACCAAGTTCTAAGTCAGATACAATTTTTAATTACTTTAACTCCTCGGAATTAAATGCAGCCATAACACTGGAATACTGTTTTATATTTAATTATACGATCCCGTAACCTACACGCTGCCTCGGCAAACGTGAGATTCGAGCCATTATAATTTGGCTTTCATCCTTGGAGAAGAAAGTCAACAGGCGCGAGACTGAAACACCTGACAGCGCACGGCTGTACGCGTCAAGATATTTCTCAATGAACACAGCCAGCACCCTCAGGAGCTGACTGTGAATGCCTCGCACCTAAACAGTATTATTTATCAGATCGCGTGTGTCCCTTTTATTGCAGACCCGTAACGCGTTGCCTTAACAAACGCGAGATTCGAGTAGTACACAAGATATTTGGCTTTCATCTCTCGAGAAGAAAGTCAACAGGCGCGAGGCTGAGATACCCGAAACGCACGTGTGCGGCGAGTTATTTCTCAATGAACACAGCCAGCACCCTCAGGAGCTGACTGTTCATGCCTCGTACTCACACAGCAAACTGCAAAGTAGACTCGTAACCTACATGCTGCCTCGGCAAACACGAGATCCGAGCTACTAGATTCTGTATTGCAACTGCAAGGCAACCTTAAATCTACGCGCTGCCTCGGCAAACGCGAGATTCCAGCCACAGAATCTTATTGTAAAATACACTCGTAATCTAAGCGCTGCCTCGGCAAACGCGAGATCCGAGCTACTAGATTCTGTATTGCAACTGCAAGGCAACCTTAAATCTACGCGCTGCCTCGGCAAACGCGAGATTCCAGCCACAGAATCTTATTGCAAAATACACTCGTAATCTAAGCGCTGCCTCGGCAAACGCGAGATCCGAGCTACTAGATTCTGTATTGCAACTGCAAGGCAAACCTTAAACCTACGCGCTGCCTCGGCAAACGCGAGATTCCAGCCACAGAATCTTATTGCAAAATACACTCGTAATCTAAGCGCTGCCTCGGCCAACGCGAGATCCGAGCTACTAGATTCTGTATTGCAACTGCAAGGCAAACCTTAAACCTACGCGCTGCCTCGGCAAACGCGAGATCCCAGCCACAGAATCTTATTGCAAGATACTTTAACAGGACATACAACACCAAATAGGACAGACTTGTTCACACATACACAGAGCGCTTGCTGAATAGCAAAAAGCTGACATTTCTGTGTGCCGGCGTGCTTTTGTATACATCCGCTTATGCCGTCACACGCTACGTCATCACGCAACGCCAATAGGATTGGATTCGGTTTCATTCATAAATTCAGACGCGCTACGCTGAAGGGCGTTCCCCTAGTGTCGTCACCGACGCAGTTCGAGTTCCCTCGAAAGGGAACTATGTTGCAGTCAATGTATGTTTTTTTTTTTTTTTTTCAGTGAGCTTTTTTTGTCTTTCTAAAACCTCTAGCTGTAGTTTGCCTTTTGTGTCACTTAATATTCAACAATATTATCGATCTGCATGCATTGACACCTTATATGAGACCTGAACTGAGCTGGACGATGACATTTTCTCCAGAGCGGCTGTATAGATAAATTAACTAAATTAATAACTTTTTTACAACAGAAATGAATAAACACTGAACTTACTTAAGCTGGACAATGACACTTATTTTCTTCTAGATCTGTCGTACAGCTGAAGCAAAGTTTGTTGCATTATTTTCCTGTTATCACTGTAAAGCTGCTTTGAAACAATCTGTATTGTAAAAAGCGCTATATAAATAAAGGTGACTTGAAATAATTTTGTTAGATAAATACCTTCACTAAGTTAAGTGTTTTGTTCTTCCCTCATATTTTACTAGCAAACATTGAAGAAAAAAAAAAAAAAAAAAAACTCTGCACATCATTTTTGGCCACTACTGTATGTTTGGTTTGGTCAGTGCCAATTGTTTTAAACCTGTATGAGTTTCTTTCTTCTTCAGAACACAAAAGAAGATATTTTGAAGAATGTCTGTAACTAAACAGTTGATGGGCCCCATTGACTTCCATATAGTACATTTTTCCTACTATTCTCTTCTGTATAGCATTGATTTGTAGAGTGGAAGAAAGCTATTCAATTTCTTAAAGGTCAGATACAAAAAGAATACATTGATGATCAAGCTTTTATCGTTTGATCAACTCCGTCGTCATATTAACTAAAATACATTATATGTTCGTTAGAAAATGTGTGTTCTCCTCCTCTCTGCTACCATCTTGTTATTCCTAACTAGGTTAGGATACCTCTCCAGCACTCTTAAATATTTAGGAGCTGAGACCTAGTCTTAACACTTAGCCATTATCATGTGTGTCCTATATTTCTGCCATCTGTTATAAATCAGAACTACTAGTATTGCAGTGAATATTCTATGAATTAATCATTTATTTAATCAGTTCTTTCCAGTGAATTAGAACAGTTTTGTGAAACAATCAAAATAAAATTGATTCAGTTTGGATTCATTGCTCTCTGACTGAATTATTAGGGTGTTTTTTTCAGTCAACAAAACAGCATACTTAAGAACACAGAGAACAAACATAACAATTGATGAAATTAATATTTACCTACAATTAATTGAAACATAAGGTTACTTTTTTTTTAGCGGTAACTGAAAATCGAGTACTGTGTCCTGTGAATGAGGTGTTGCTCACAACAAAAGTTTTTTGTTCTGCTCTGGTGTACTACTGCACTGTGTCCTGTGTTTTTAGCTCAAGAATGCATTTGGTCTGAGGGTCTGTATGTCTTACCAGGGTTAGACTATGGTCTCTGTTAGCCAATAGTTACAGTATGTTTATGCTACACATAAAAATGCTTATATCAAAGCATTTTTCCCCTGTGGGAACATACTCAAAGATCCCCTACAAAAATAAAGGTACACTTATTTACCTGGTCAGGTATCTGAGGTATCCTTACCATTGGTCTTGAAAAATATATATTTTCCAGGGATACACTGATACAACCTTTTAATGCACTGATCCAATTCCGATACACAAATTCTCTGTTGTCACAGTCTACTGAAGGATGAGGATATGGAAGTGGAGTATACAATATTTATTTGACACGTAAGGCAAGCCCCAGACAACAGGAGACACAAAATCCAAACTGAGGTGCACAGCACACAAGATATTCTTTTACTGTAACAGTCCAGGGTATCAATCCGTCATCAGAGTGCTTCGTGTAGATTCCAGATCAAAGGAAGGACGGGTGAATGGAGCTGGGTGATTCAAGGGTGATCTCCGCGTTGAAACTGTTCAGGAGACACAGAGGGGGTTAGCATGAGACTGATCAAACTTTGCATAAGGAGAGAGTTCTGGAACCAGACAACGAGGGTTTGGAACCAGAGAGTCCTGAGTATCGTATAGACGAGACCGGACGCTGAGTATCAAGTGACAGGGCCTTATAAGCGGTGAGAAACAGAGGAGAGTGATGATGACTTGCAGGTGGACCCGATCAGAACTCCGGAGATGATGAGCGAGACCAGGTGCGCTGAGTTGAGTTAGTTTGGGCTGAGTCGTTGCTGGTAGGATACGTGACAGTACCCCCCCCTCCACAGCCAGCTCCCGAGGGCTGTAGACTCCGACGATGAGGGCGGCCCCATGGACGAGGGCCCGGACATTCCAGATGAGATTGATGAAACTCTTGGAGGAGTGTGGGGTCCAGAATGTCATCCCGATGGACCCAGCAGCGTTCCTCCGGTCCGAATCCCTCCCAATCCACGAGATACTGAAGCTGACCCACTCGTCGACGGGAATCTAGAAGGGTGCGGACCTGGTAGATGGTCTCTTCAGCGGGGTCTACAGGCGGATGAGGGGGTACTTCGTCGGCATTAGGTTCTGGGGACTGAGAGGAGAGGGGTGTCACATAAGGTTTCAATAAAGAAACATGGAAGGTGGGTGCGATCCTGAAGTGACTGGGAAGGGTGAGACGATAGGACACCTCATTGATCTGTCTTTCGATTGCGAAGGGCCCGATGTAACGGGGACTCAGTTTCCGTGAGGGCAACCGGAGGCGTATGTCCCGGGTCGAGAGCCACACCAGTTGACCCGGGGTGTAGCGGGGAGTGACTCTACGACGAACGTCTGCTTGTTGCTGATGTCTTCGGACAGCCCTTTGGAGATGGACATGGGCTGAATCCCAGACTCTTTCACTTTCCATGAACCAATGTTGGACCGCCGGGACGTCAGATGGTTCCCCTGTCCAGGGAAACAAAGGTGGTTGATATCCCAGGACACACTGGAATGGAGTTAAACCTGTCGAGGACTGACAAAGTGAGTTCTGGGCATATTCTGCCCATGGAAGGTACTGATGCCATTGATCTTGTGCTGCATGGCAGTGAGTTCGCAGATACCTGCCAATCTCTTGAATTTTGCGTTCCGCTTGACCATTAGATTGGGGGTGGTACCCCGATGTCAGACTGACCGACACTCCCAATAGCTTAAAGAAGGATTTCCAGACGTGAGAGATAAATTGAGGTCCCCGATCAGACACAATGTCTTCCGGAATCCCGAAGTGACGGAATATCCCTGAGATCAGTAACTCGGCAGCCTTGAATGCGGTGGGAAGTCCGGAGAGTGCCAGTAACTTGCAGGACTTAGAGAACCTGTCCACGACGACGAGAATACAGGTCCTTGTGTCTGAGGGAGGCAGATCAGTGATAAAATCAACTGCTATGTGAGACCAGGGTCTGTTTGGGATAGGTAGGGGCATCAACTTTCCCTCTGGTAGTTGTCGGGGTACCTTGGCCATGGCGCAGGCGGTGCATCCCTGTACATACCGCGAGATATCTGGAGCCATACTGGGCCACCAGTAGCGTTGTCTGAGAAGTGCAAGGGTCTGATGATTGCCTGGGTGTCCAGAGCCAGGAGAAGTGTGTACCGATTCCATGAGGGGAATGCGAAGGTTGGTTGGCACATAGATCTTACCCTTAGGACCTCCTGGAGGGGCTGGTTCGGACAGGGTGAAATCCGCTAACCGTTCGTCGAGGTTCCATTGGATGGGGCTTACAACGATGGCTGGGGGGAGAATGGTTTCATTACTTTCTGCAGAATTCTCAGATTGATGCAAACGAGACAGAGCGTCGGCCTTGAAATTCTTGGACCCGAGACGGTAGGTTACGGAGAAATTGAAGCGCGTGAAGAACAGGGCCCACCGGGCCTGACGTGGATTCAACCTCTTGGTCCCTTTCAGATATTCCAAATTACGATGATCCGTGATCACTTGAAATGGATGATTGGCTCCCTCCAGCCAATGTCTCCATTCCTACAGTGCCCTCTTAATGGCCAGAAGTTCACGATTGCCTACATCGTAATTTTGCTCTGCCGGGGACATTTTCCGTGAGAAGAACGCACATGGCCAGAGCTGGGAAGGGGTTCCCTGTCGTTGGGACAACACGGCTCCCACCCCATTGGTGGAGGCGTCGACTTCTACCACAAATTGTCTGTCCGGATCCGGGTGGCAGAGCATGGGCGCGGAACAGAAGGCACTCTTCAACCTTTCGAAGGCGGTAGTAGCTTCGGTAGACCAGGTTAACCGCTTGATCCCCTTCCGTACCATCGACGTTACGGGAGCACAGACCTTGCTGTAATCCTGGATGAAGCGACGATAAAAATTGGCGAAGCCAAGGAATCGTTGCAGCTCCTTGAGGGTCTGAGGTCGCAGCCAGTTGCGGACGGCCTCCACCTTGTGCTGGTCCATGGAGATGCCCTCGGGACGAATCACGTATCCTAGGAAATGAATGGTCCTCCGATGGAACTCACACTTCTCTAGTTTGAGGTATAGTTGATACTCACACAGGCGTTCCAGGACTTGCTGTACCTGTCGTACGTGTTCCTCCAGGCTGGTGGAGTAGATGAGGGAATGAAGGATATCTTGGCACGTTCTGAAACAAACTGGTTAGCGTTGATCTCCATATACAGGCGACATTGTAAAAGGAAGCCACTGCATTCACCTTTGCCTGAATAAGATGAGGGTCTGGCCATGGGACTGACTGCGGCGGGTCTGAGATTTTGTAGAGTACGGCTGAGTTCAGACAAGGTTTCTTGAAATGATGGCGGCTGTGTGGGTACTGCAGCTGCGTCGTTTATGGGAGGTTGAGGACCGCGGCAATCCGCTCGGCCTCTATTCCCAAAGCCGGGATCTCGTGTGCCGTTGGAGCTTGCATAGTGACGGTCCGGTCTTCTGTCACAGTCTACTGAAGGATGAATATACGGAAGTAGAGTATACAATATTTATTTGACACGTAAGGCAACCCCCAGACAACAGGAGACACAAAATCCAAACTGAGATGCACAGCACACAAGATATTCTTTTACTGTAACAGTCCAGGGTATCAATCTGTCATCAGAGTGCTTCGTGTAGATTCCAGATCAAAGGAAGGATGGGTGAATGGAGCTGGGTGATTCGAGGGCGATCTCCGCGTTGAAACTGTTCAGGAGACACAGATAGGGGGTTAGCATGAGACTGATCAAACTTTGCATAAGGAGAGAGTTCTAGAACCAGACAATGAGGGTTTGGAACCAGAGAGTCCTGAGTATCGTATAGACGAGACCGGACACTGAGTATCAAGTGACAGGGCCTAATAAGCGGTGAGAAACAGAGGAGAGTGATGATGACTTGCAGGTGGACCCGATCAGAACTCCGGAGATGATGAGCGAGACCAGGTGCGCTGAGTTGAGTTAGTTTGGGCTGAGTCGTTGCTGGTAGGATCCGTGACATCTGTATGGGCCAATTCCGATCTTGATCTGATAATATTTTTCTTGATTAGTTTAGAACATCTATACCTCTCTGTCTGGGTAATATATATAATAACAAATTCCAATAATTTTGTGAATAGGAAAGATGAGAGGGGCAAGTGGCGAACCCTTGAGGCACTCCTGTCGTAAATTATTGTGACGTGAACACTGCTCTCCTCTAAGAAATATCAAAATGTATACCTGTGAAGCAGGACTGAAATGAAGAGCAGTTCTCATGTTGCCCATTGTTGAGAGAGTAGATTAGGACAATTTGCAGATCATGATGAAGACAGAAACTTTGGAAATTTGATAGAGATTTGGAAACTGCTTGACTTCTGCTTCTCAGATTTTTCTCCTGACAAAAACAATATTCTCACATGTATCTCCTCTAGAGTTTCAAAAGAGATCTAAAAAAATGGTTAAAACTGTGATTAACCTTTTGGGGTGGACGGTATCGCCGGCGATACCAGCTTGCTTTTTTTCTTATATTGTGTATACTCACAATAAAAACAAGGGAAAAAAGTGTTGTGCTTTTTGCCAAATAAAGAAAAATAAACATGATGCGAGTTCTGCCTTCTCTTTGTCAGTGAAGTCCATTCTGAAACGCGTCCGAAAATGAACTGGAACTCAGCGAATACTCTGTCACGCAGGCATACAGGCACACAGGCATGAAGCTTGAATTCTCTTCTTTTAAATGAAGTAATTTATATAAAAAACAAATATTCTCAGTTTATGTAATCTGTATGAAAAGAGAGCGATGTCAGTATGTTTCTTTTCAGCTCATTAAGTGCTAACATGATCACGCCCACGGAGAGCGTGCGCTATTCAAACGCAAATGATCTGAGGCAAGCCATGCAAACTGCCAATGCCCATATCAGCTGGATAAAACACATCAAGTTTAATAAGAATCATGTACTTTACTTTGCTACGCTGTGAGGAATAATACTATTGTAATAATCCTGATCCTAATCAGAAGTGCTGGTAGTTTCATTTCGAGGAGAAACGGATCCAGCTGATGTGAACAGTAAGTTTATTCTTAAGTGCTTTATTCTAATCGCGATATGGAATAGTGTCTGTAAACCGCAAAAAGACTGTTTAAATATGAATTGCATGTCTGTGTGTGAAAGAATGAATGAATGGCAAAGTGCGCTACAGCTGTACAGCGCGCATCTCACACTCGTACCTACATTAGTAAACATGTTATTTTTACATGAACACATCCAAACTATATTGCTATAGCCTACTGAGATGAGTAAAAATAGACTGAAATATGTTGAAATAAAATGTCTTTGTATAAGCAACAAACTGCAAATGAACATTTATAAGCTAATATATCATAAACACGATTAGTTTTGGATAGATTATAAAGATTTTTCTGTAAAAAAAAGACTACTGCCACATCAAATAAGCTTTTGTTCGCCAATTTCTGCTCATATGTGAAATATATAGTATGGGATGTTTTGTCAAAAATAAAGTAGGTATATTGAATTATCAACTAAGATGTTATTATAGTGTTTGTTCCAATATTCAAACTAATGAATCCTTACCTTTGAAATACGTATGATAACATGTATACTTTTTACAAAGAAAGATTACACTTGAAATATTGTTAAAATTGTAATTGTTGTTGTAATTGTAACCTTTTTTTTATTGTGTTTTATTAGTGACAAATTTGGGGAGAGGATACAAATTCCCAAATTTTCTGAAAATACAGTATGAGAATTAACTGCACAATTACTAGAAATGTTTACCTTGGATATTATACAATTTGCATGCATAAAAAATTTGTGGAAAAAAGATGTTTCTTTTTTAAGATGTTTCCAACTCTAACTTTGAACCAATTCTGTAGAATATACACATATATATATTGGTTCAAAGTTAGAGTTGGAAACATCTTGAAAAAATCTGTCTTTTTTCACTGGGTACCACACGAAAGAATGCGAGGACTATATATATATATATATATATATATATATATATATATATATATATATATATATATATATATATAATTTCTTTTGTCCTCGCATTCTTTGGTACCCAGTGACTCACCTGTGTGAAAGGCTCATTATGCGGCTCATTATGCAGGTCATTATCTTCTCAGGTGTGAATCACGCCCGCACGCATATTGCCTTTCCAAACAAAAAGTGTCTTACAAAATTTAAATCAATGTATTGTTTTGTGTAAATGATTAGGCAGTATGATTTCCAGATCATTTTGGAGCAAAAACTCTAGGCGACAACATCCATTAGTCAAAAGTCTTGTGGACACATATTAGTATGTGTTTTGTGGCCTTATTTCAGAAACTTTAAGTTTTAGTTTTTTCAATAACCATGCATGAACAATATTCTCTCAAAAATACAAACATGTACATACATGTTGCTCACATATTATGGTAGCCCTGTTTTTGCTAAATAGAGTGTAATGACAACTTTGCCATTAATATGTTTATAAGCAAATGAAAAAAGCACAAATGTCAGGGCATGTCAAAACATCCCAAGGACCCCAAAAACACCTTAGACCCCAGAGCGGATTCAATCTATCCAATCAGTGGAGGGGCTTTAAGAGTCTGTGGATTCAGTAAACATCATAATGATAATGATGTGTGGTTGTCGGAAGCATATGATAAGCAGTGATAACAGTTCGCTGATTGATTATCAGCCAGTACAGTAACACATTAGTGATTACAAATTTTAAAGTGGGAGGTTAGGGCATAATGAGTTAACTAATCAGTTTGCGTGTGTGAATGTCTGTGGATTCTTGTCTAACTGTATATTTTATCTATATTTAGGCCTCAGCAAAGCAACAGAAACTATTTGTAGCGAATGCAACAGGTTCATTCAAATCTGGGAATTCCATTCACATTCATAAATATTTAAAGGAAATGCAATTTATATTTTTTTTATAAACCAGGGTCTATATTTAGTTCATGTTAATTTTTTAGATGAGGTTTAAGTTAGTGCTGGCTAAGGATTCACTATTACACAATGTTTTAGCTCTTTCTGGTGGGCAGTTAAGCACCATCTGAACAGAACTTGTGTTTGCAATTGGTATCCAATTTGTCCCCTTTATAGTGGGGTCAGAGGGTGGATTGTAGTTGGCCAACAGAGAAATTGCTCACAGCCAACTTGAGGTTGCTTTCTGGGTTTATGCTGAGGATGATTCCAACATAGCTGGTCATAAAATACTTATATCAAACCCAGAGGATTTTCCTCAGGGGAATCAAGGGAGGCAGTTCCTCTTAAAAACAATTAGATACAGTACAAAAGCGACACTGTCTTCAAGAAGCCATCTACAGCTCGCCAGAGGATGGTGCCTGTATGACATTTTTCTTTCAGATGCCTTTGGGACTACTGTGTTTCTGTATGGGCAACACCCACTCAGAAGCAGCGCTGGCTGAGTCCATCTGGCCTCTATCAGAGGTGGACCTTAACCCTCTGGGGTCTGAGGGGTTTTCTGGGTCCTGGAGGTGTTCTGACATGCTCTGACATTTGTGCTTTTTTCAGTTATTTATAAACATGTTAATGGCAAAGGTGTAAATTGACTCTATTTAGCACAAACGGGGCTACCGTAATATGTGAGCAACATGTATGTACATGTTTGTATTTTTGAGAGAATATTGTTTATGCATGGTTATTGAAAAAACTAAAACTTAAAGTGTCTGAAATAAGGCCACAAAACACATACTAAATATGTGTCCACAAGACTTTTGACTAATGGGCATTGTTGCCTAGAGTTTTTGCTTCAAAATGATCTGAAAATCATCCTGCCTAATCATTTACACAAAACAATACATTGATTTAAATTTTATAAGACACCTTTTGTTTGGAAAGGCAATATGCGTGGAGGCGTGTTCACACCTGAGAAGACAAAGGCCGGGTAATGTGCCACATACATAATGAGCTGCATATTAATTAGCCTCTCACACAGATGTGTCACATGGTCCCAAAGAATGCAAGGACAAAAGAAATTATCTATATATACATATTTTACAATTAGAAATTGTAACCAATTACAAATAGGTTACAATTACAACAACAATTACAATTTTAACAATATTTCAAGTGAAATCTTTCTTGGTAAAAAGTATACACTTTATCATACGTATTAAAAAAGGTAAGGATTCATTAGTTTGAATATTGGAACAAACACTATAATAACATCTTAGTTGATAATTCAATATACCTACTTTATTTTTGACAAAACATCATACTATAGTATATTTAACATGATCAGAAATTGGTGAACAAAAGCTTACCTATTTAATGTGACAGTAGTCTTTTTTTACAGTCAAAACTTTATAATCTATCCAAAACTAATCACAAAATCTTGTCTAAACATTCATATTTAGTCTGTATCATATTGTGTATGATATATTAGCATATACATGGTAATTTGCAGTTTGTTGCTTATACAGACATTTTATTTCAACATATTTCAGTCTATTTTTACTCATCTTAGTAGGCTATAGCAATATAGTTTGGATGTGTTCATGTAAAAATAACGTTTACTAATGTAGATGCGAGAGTGAATGAACGGCACAGACACGAGCTGTATAACTGTAGTAAACAAAGCGCGACCGCCTGTGCCGTTCATTCATCATTTAGCCTACACACAGACACGCAATTCATATTTATACAGTCTTTTTGCGGTTTATAGACACTATTCAATATTGCGATTAGAACAAAGCACTTAAGAATAAATTACTTACTACATCAGCTGGATCCGTTGCTCCTCGAAATGAAACTACCAGCACTTCTGGTACATTTTCCAGGGTTATTAGATAGTATTATTCCTCACAGCGGAATAAAATGTGTTCACAGCGGTAGTAAGAAACTTACTAAACATGATGTGTTTTATAATCCAGCTGGTGGGCGTTGGCATGTTTGCATGGCTTGCCTTAGATCATTTGCTTTGAATACCGCACGCTCTCCGTGGGCGTGGCACATTAACGCGTAATGAGGTATAATGAGCTGGAAAGAAAAATACTGACATCTCTCTCTTTTCATTCAGATTAAATAAACTGAGAATATTTGTTTTTTTATATAAATTAATTCATTTAAAAGAAGAGAGTTCAAGCTTCATTATGGAAAAACACTCGTGCCTGTATGACAAGTATTCGCGGAATTACAGTTAATTTTCGGACGTGTTTCAGAATGGACTTCATTGACAGAGAGAAGGCAAAACTAGCATCATGTTATATTTCTTTATTTGACTAAAAACACAATACTTTGTTTATATTGTGAGTATACACAAAAAAATTGGACACTTAACAGGATCGAATGATGTATAACACAAATATGTAAAATCAAAATCAACAGAGTATTTTGAGTCTCTTTTGCACTGATAAGAAAAAAAAGCGAAACTATCGCGCCGGCGTGATAGCCGACCTCAGAGGGTTAAAGACCACAGTGATGAGCTCATGACGACTAAGTGTCCCCTAAGTGTCTTCTTCCTCTCACCCATCCCTTTCCGGCTTCTCATGCTCCACGCACCATGGTGGAACTGCGAGTCCAGAGTGGAGACTACAGCTAAGGGTGTTCATGCCGGCACAGGTCCTGCATGCCCCCACTCTCTAAACGTGCAGCTCCCTGCCTCAGAGCGGCGATATTCCGTTTACAAAGCACAAATTGTTACAGCTCCTTACTCATTCACACGATATAAGCAGCCCCCCGCATCAGGGCAGCAGTCTGCCATGTACAAAAGACAAAAAATGTCTGGCCGCTCATACATTCACATGATATAAGCAGCCCCCTGCCTCAGAGCAGCGGTCTGCCATGTACAAAGCACAAAAAGCTCTGGCCGCTCACTCATCCACTCGACATATGTGTCACATAATCTTCTGGGATAAACTTTACTATGCAATAGTGTCATTGCCCACATTGTTCATTCATCATAGTGTCTATGGTGCTGATATGGTTGTAGTTTATGCCGCATCTGGAGGCAAATGAAGGCATGAATGCTGGGAGTGAGTGAATGGTTAAATCAACAATGCCGGCAAGTTTACCGCCTTATTACTGCAGCAGTATAATGTTTGTGCAACTTGCTCTTATGGCTGCTATGTCACTGAGTTTATGAAGTTGTCCGCCGCATGAAGCACTTTTAGTTAACGTCAATGGCTTTGTTTGCAGCTGAGCTGGACCCTCACTATTAACACGGCGGGATTATATAAGATCCCCTTAGTGTCAGTTCACGAGTTCACACTTACAAATAATTAGAAAGAGTAAAAGAGTATGTGTATTTGGCATTGTCTGGGGGAGTGCTCCGATCTCAGAATGTGGCCCGAACCCAGTGATCCTGGACCTGGCCTGTAGACCCGTTCGCATTTGGTGTTGGGGAATTTCTCACTTGAACTGAGTTAGTGGGTCCCTAGACATGAAAAATCACAAAGGTGCTTGTCTGCCATATTGCCACGAATTACGTAATGGTCAAATCAAATATGGCCGCCATCGGATGATGATGTAAATCCAACTTCTTTGTTTCTGAATGTTTATACACATGTAATACCTCTATTTTGACTAAATATGGTATGTGGAATTCATTTCTGCCATTGATATGACCATATTGGGTGATTTTGACCCGTTTTCCTATTCTGAAGAATCTAAAAAGACATGTATATGCGAACTAACTCAAATTTAAAGTCTGCCCTTATACTGTGTATTTGTACAGCACTGGACAGAGTTCACAGAAAAAAAGAAGACAAGGTTTGACTTTTCTTGCATTTTGCAGAGTCCACAGAAAAAAGAAGAAGTTCTTGTATGTTACCAGAAGTAGTCAAATTTAAAAGATTTCCAAGGTTTCTAAAGTTTTCGTCTCACTATTGAGCATCGCACATATTGATCAACATGGAGAATTCTAAAATACCTGGCCCCAAAAGCTTGAATTTGGTTGTTTCAATGGCAGATCAGGACAATCTTAATCAAAGGTCATCTGTCAAGAAGATAATAAATTGCCTGTAACAAGTGAAAAGACAGGACATAAGAGAATCAAACAAGCTGCTAAAATCCATAATGATGTGGTTACAAATCGTATCAAAACTCTGATGGGGGATGATGATGAGGATAATGATAATAGCATGTTTGTTTACCATAATACCAACAAATGCTACAAGTCATACACTCATTCGCGCAAACTGACATCTATTGAGAAGAAAATAATTGAAGAATCTAAGGTGTGTGAGACAGAAGATGAGGCTTCTACAAGTGTTAAATTCATGAAAACCGTACGGAGAAGTGTTACACCTTGTGCACCTCCAAGTTCTGACAAGGATGCAAGAACATTGCCCTGTTATATGTGGATATATGGAACACAAGAAATGTTGTGACAAGTAAAGAATTTGTGAGCATGATAGTACGAAAAAAAATCATTGCTGCAGCAAACCATAACCAAGATGTAGTTTTAACACGAATTGCAGATCGATTGAAGGACGATGAAGATAGCTCTATTAAATCAGTCATATCAGCTGATTTATTTTGCCACAATCTCTGTCACCAGAACTACATGCGAAAATATGAACGTGGCAGCAAAGCCAAAGCACTAGAGAAACCGGCCATTACCAACATCAAGCAAGTGCTGTTTGCTCGTGCTCTTTCATATATTGACAAGCTTTTGGCAAAGGGATAGTGTTGCACTGTGAGTGATATTGTGGAGTTTGCATTGAGCCTGTTGGAAGAAGGGGAGGTGCTTACAAGTACCTTCCAGACCTGTGATATGAAACAGCTGATCCTTAATTTCTTTTCTTATCTGACATTAACGCTACTGACTTGGCTATCAAGCTGAAGAAACGGGACATAATGAGAGAGGCAGGCACCAAGTTGAGAGAAGTCTCAACTTCTCTGGACGTTGATTTTGGTCTGCAAAACAGCTTCTGTGACAGTACTGACTTGAAAGCATCATGGGAGACAACAATGATGCCAGCATCCCTTCTTACGTTCTTAGCAGCTCTGATCAAGGTCCCCAAGCACAAGGTCTTTAGAAGCAGTGCTGGAGACCTAGAGGAGCTTCTCCAGCCTCTACAGGATGAGGACAATCAGTCAGCAGCAGAGGAACTGCTATCACTGCAGCAATATTCCAAAGAGGGAGAGGATAATGGACAGTCCACACAGGGGGAGGATAAGGGCAGCCAGCTAGCAGAGGAACAGCCACAGCAGCAACAGCCCACACATGGAGAAGAGCCTCTACTGAGAGAACAGTCTCTACTAGAAGAAGAGGGGAAATGGGTGAGAGATCACAAGAGTACATAACTACACTGTCTCTTCCAAATACTTGTGTATAGCATTCACAGTGGAGTAAAGCGAACACCGTTGCATATTATGCTTGGCCATGCTATTTATGCAAGAGATCGCAACAAGAGCCTTCTCACAACTTTCAACAGAATTGGTTCATGTTTAAGCTACCAGACAATCAGATCTGCCCGCAGTCTTCTTGCTAGCTATGTTGTGAAATGCTCAGAAGATGGAGAGACACCCATACCAAGTACTTTTACAAGGGAGAATTATACTATGGCAGGCATGGACAACTCCGATTATGCTGATAAATCATCACTTCCTGGTACCAAGGGTTCACACTATGCAGCATTAGAGATGTCACAGTGAACAGACCCCTTCATAAGCCTCCAGTGTCAAGCACAGGATTAAGCCATGCTGATACAATCCTGCGGACAAAGTTGCCATGCCAAGCCAGTGGTTCGACCTGCCCTGCCGCAAGACATGCAGCTGCATCCTGAAAACAAGCAAGCAACATTACTTGATGTTGCAACTGCCAAAAGTGTATCTGGAAAGTGAGAATTCTTGATCAGTCTGATCCGCTCTGGTGCATCAGCAGGAGACCCTCTGATATGGGCCGCTGTGCACACACTTTTCTCATCTGCTGTGGTGCCGATGATGCGTTTTGGCTTCCTCCTTGTCATACCAAGACCCATTACTGAGCGTGCCACCGTCAGACATTGCCTCACCAACTTCCAGAGTGTTCGCAGTCAACTAAATCAGGCGTCAAAGGTGATTTGGTGTGATGAAAGCGTGTTTGCCCTGGATGTAGATATTTACCTGCATGAGACAGAACAGTTCAAGGATCTGTTCCTCTGCATAGGCCCTTTCCATTGGACGCGTGTTCTACTCAGATGCCAGGGAAAACTGCTTCGAGTTTCTGGCCTGGATGATCCATTGGGGGAGTTTGAAGTGTTTGGACCTGGCGTGATAGAGTCGGTGTTAAATGGTAGTCATTATGTCCGGGCTCTCAATGGGATGCTGATTGTGGAGGATGTGATCAGGTTGCTCCAGTGGGAGATGTTCTGGCAACACAAGGACAAAGCAGAATATCCAGTGCTAGCATAGGTAGAGGCACTGCAAACTACACTGGCTGCAAATCAACGTTGCCCAGAGCAGTTTGAGGCTGTAACGGGGTTCGTTGTTATGGGAAGGAGGAGGCGGGAACCGGTGAACAATCAAAGACTTTTAATGATAAAATAAAAGAAATACAAAAACAAAAGTATCCGCCAGCAGCCCCTCGCGGACGACTGCTGGCTACACAAAAGAGAAACAAAACACATCTTAAAATCAGGCCTGTTCCTCTCTCGATCTTCACCGTCGTCGCTCCTCCTTTTATGCTTCCGCTCCTCCGTGAGAGATGCGAGACCGGTGCGTCTCACAGGTGTCATTCATTATCACTCACGCCACTGGCCTCGTGCCGTTCTCTCACGTCCCTCGGCCTCGTCCTGCTCACCACAGAGGCCTTGATTGAACAAGTGCAGAAGTTGAATCAGGACTTTCTGGAGTTTGAGAAGGAGTGTAAAGCGAAGTCAGAGCTCTGCCATTTCTTTGGAGTTTAGCTGGAATTGGTAGCCGTCATCAAAAATGCTCAGCAAGCAGGCTGTTGACCGAGGTGTCACTCCTCGCTTGCTCAACTGTCTCCAAAATTGGAAGCATGTCTACTGCTCGTACAGGCAGGAGAGGTTAGTTGAGAAGACCAAGAAAATTAGCACAACCGTAAAAATCAGAAAGAAGGAGCAGAAGTTAGTCTCATCCAAAGACATGGCCCAGGCACATAGGAGTATGGACATTGCTAAGGAGCGGGGCATGAGTATCCGGCAGATACTTTCTCATGATGTGCTTTCAGCATCTCCCCTGTTTGATAGTCACCTTCCAGCTCATGTCAACAAGTCAAAACTTCTCAGTGAGTTTGAGCCTCGACTTGATCTCACCCAATGGAGTCCTAAGTCTACTTATGCCACTCATGTTGTGATAGACTTCATGCCAAAGATGCGACAGATGCCTCTAGCACAATTCCCTACTTTAGGTGCTGTCATCAATGCCATCATCAGCTCAACATCATCCCTCTGCCAAGAGCCGGAGTTCATCCATCTTGTACTAGATTCCTACATCGAGATGTCCCTGAAAGAAGGGGAGCGCATGCGGCGTTGTTGACTCAACAACAGGCATCAACATCATTGGCATGAACAGACACACACCCATGCCTCAGCAACTTGACAAGTTCAGGGCGTCTGAGGAGAACAAGCGGAATCTCCAACTGTTAGCTCGGGATATGGTGTGCAATCGAGTCAGTGCCAATGCTACTGTCATTGTCAGCTCTATTGTCATTGATGATGAGGTGCTACCAGCAAAGGCAGCTGGTGGCGAAGATATCCCAGACCTCTTGAACTGGATTGAGGAGGCTGATGCCAGGTTGAGTGTATGTTGAGTGGGCTGTTCGTATGAAGCAGTGCAAGAGAGTTGTCATAGTCTCCAATGACACAGACACCTTTGCATCGCTTCTCCATTACAGCCCATACTTCCAAGAACTAGAGATGAAGGAGATCTAGCAGCAGTATGGCACTGGTGAGAGGCGGCGAATGCTTCCACTCCATCAAGCAGTCTCTTGTCTTAGAGCGTCACTGTCAAATACAGTGATTAACCCTCTGGGGTCTGAAAACGCGCCGGCGCGTTTTGCTGGATTTTCTTCACATAGTAGCACAATAGACTTAAATTACTCCGTCAATTATGGCCATACAGAAAAAATAAATATGAAAAAATGATCTGTGATATGTCTACTTTTGTATGTGTCCACTTACAATCAAAACACAACATTGTGCTTTTGTAAAATAAAGAAAATAAACAGGGTGTGCTTTCTTCCTCCGTCTCGGTGAACTTTTTTTTCTTGAGCACGTCTATAAACTGAAACAAAACTCAGCGAATACTATTCACCCAGGCATGAGCTATACAGCTTTATAATCGTTTAAGTTTGTTCTTTTAAAAGAACTGATTCAAAACGAAAACAAATTTTCTCTGTTTAAGTAATTTGTATAAAACCAACAAGATGTCCAGTTTCTCAAACGCTTGCTCATTAGTTTTAATTTGACCACGCCCACACGCGCAAAAGAGATTGATATGCAAATCTCCACATGAAGGAATGAGAACGCGCTCATTACCTCAAAAACAAAGCACCAAACTTCACCAGTCCTCTGCTTTTCATCGAGTTTGGAAGACACGCTGTGAGCTTACATTGGATTTACCTCAGAAGAAGAAGAATACGAGAAGACAAGAAAGATTTAAGGTAAGAAATGTATTATGAATTATATTAGTTAGTGTTATTGTTGCATAAACTTAACATTGCAGTTGAACTGTTGCTAGACTAAAATGTATGCATGCTATTGTCTATTGTTATTATTATTTGGAATTAAAATATCCCACATCATCACATTCCCTTCACCATACCTAGAGATTGGCATGGGGTACTTTCCATAAGATCATCTCTCAATGCAAATCAAAAAAATATGGGGATATTTTAATTCCAAAGGCCAAGGGAACTTTATCAGGATGCATATCCTGGATCCATGAAATAACTGGCCTTTAAAAATAAAAATCTGCCTGCCTCCATGGGAATTTAACATAGGGGTGTCCTGACTTATGCAACCTGTATTTTAAGGAAGAACGTTTATTTATTTGCGATACATTATTCATTCACAAAGAAAATTGGTGTCCCTAAAGGTTGGAGTTTTCCTAATTTTTTTAATGAAGGCATCAATGTTTTTTTATTCCTCTTTTTAGTCAACTTTAGCATGGGTGTGTTCACTTATTCTAGGCACTGTGTGTGTGTATATATATATATAATTAAATCGCAATTTTAACCAGAAAAATCTACAATGTATGGCCAAAGTCGTGCAGCCATATAGTTTCTCTTGATATCAGCATGTTCACAGTTGTTGTTTTTTTTTTTGTTTTTTTTTACAGGGACCAGATGCCCCACGGATGAGTCCTGCTGACTTCAACACTCACATGAGACTCTGTACATGAACATGGTAAAATGAAAAATCAAATACCTTGGAAATGACAGGTACAATGTTTCAGGAATGGCACAAATGTGTGTGACTGTTCAAGTCTTAGTAAGTGTGTTCAATAATGTGCTTTTTTGTCATTTGTTGTGTATCTTTGGATTATGTTGTGTTGTAAATAAATCCAAACAATCAAAAAGCCATTCTTTTTTAAGGCTCTCCTCATTCTTTGTGCAAGGCTCCTCATAATGATAGGGCCTGATAGCACTTGATAGGCCATTAGGGGAGGGTCTTTGTCTTTCTCAGGTGTGAAAAACTATATATTAATGGGTGGTTTACTCCTCCTCGCATTCAGCTTTCTCACACAAAACATGTCTTGCAAATTTTAAATCAGTTTATTGTTTTATCTGAATGAGTATGCAGGATGATTTTCACATAGTTTTGGAGCAAATATTCTAGGCTACGTGATACAATTGTCTAAAGTATTGTGAAGAACTAATTAGTATTGGTTTCATGACCTTATTTCAGTGACAATTTTTTTTTTCACAAAACACACATAAACGTCATTATCTCAAAACTACAAACTTTTACATACATGCTGCTGACATATTATTGTAGAAGAGTTTGTGCTGAATACAGTGTAATCAGACTTTAGCTATGAAAATGTCATAAGCAACAGAAATAAACACAAATGTCAGAGCATGTCAGAACACCTCTAGGGCCCAAAAACACCTCAGACCCCAGAGGGTTAAAGCACATATCCTGACTGGAGATGACTGTATGAGCAGGGTGGGGACTAAACATGCTGCTATGGCTTCTGACCCAGTCCAATACTTAGCCAACTTTGGAGAGGCAGACACCTTGACAGAGCAAGATGCAGCGTTGACTGAGAAGTACTTGGTGCGTGTCTGGGCTGGGGCCAGGTCAACTACAACAGCTAAGACATTTGATGACTTCAGGGTAGAAATCTACACCAGTGGAAGTGCTGGAATTGATGCTCTCCCTCCCACAAGTAGTGGAATCAGAGGCCACATCCAACGAGGGGATTTTCTGGTTCATACGGCATGCTACTTGCTTACAACAGCCAAGGACCCCAAAGCAAGACTAGAGCAAACGGAACATGGATGGAAGGAGCACTTTGGCACACTCCTGCCATCAAAATGTCTGAAGCCCTTACCACCAAGTCTGCTCACAGTATGTAAGTGTGCAGGCAAGTGTGACAATCGCCGATATGGCTGTCGTGCTGCTGGAGTTTCATGCACCGTATTCTGCCATGGAAAAATCATCCTGTAAAAACCCATCCCACTAACATGCATGCACACATACAGTACACTTTGAGAGAAATCAGACTTTATAGTGCACTTTTATTTAATTTGGTATGATGTAATTTGAATTACTTGTATTGCTACATAGTTTTATTTGCACCCAATTGTTTTATTTTATATCATTGTATTAACACACAATTAAAATAAAAGTTAAAAGGGGATGTTTATAATTGTTACGTTTCTTCTCTTCATGTCTTGTTATAATTAAAACAAACCATTATGGAAAAAAATACAATTAAAAGTGACCCAATATGGTCATAACAATATCAGAAATGAATTCCACATACCATAATAAGTCTAAATGGAGGTATTACATGTGTATATACATTCAGAAACAAAGAAGTTGGATTTTCATCATCATCCATCGGCGGCCATATTTGTTTTGACCATTACGTAATTCATGGCACTATGGCAGACGAGCACCTCTGCGAACACCAAATTGCGAACGGGTCTACAGGCCCGATACTGGATTACAGAGTATCCCCCCTTAATAAGTAATTAGCCAACAGTGAGGAGTTGGGGTGGCAAAGGGATGCAGAAAAGACTGTTGAGGAACACAGGTCATCTATATAGGCCTCCAATTGAACTGATTGGGCAGGTCATTTGACATGCTCCTCCCGAACTTTGTTAATAAAACATAATTTATTGATGCAATGTTGAAAGATCCAAACTCGAAAGGGAAAGTCTCTGGTTACCTAACG
Organism: Gila orcuttii; assembly: GCA_026230005.1. Classification (NCBI taxonomy): domain Eukaryota; kingdom Metazoa; phylum Chordata; class Actinopteri; order Cypriniformes; family Leuciscidae; genus Gila; species Gila orcuttii. Next base: position 42,543,269 of record JAPDVR010000005.1, read on the forward strand.
TAACCTAGGGAACGAGACATTGCATAAGCTGCTTACATAGCTCAGAGTCATTGAAAGCTACGCTCTGCTTCAGTCCAAAGATTCTGAGGGAATGACGTTCAGCACCACCTGATAGAGCGGAGGAAACCCACCACTATTTTGCACGCTTGAATGCCATTGGCAGGCAAATTCTCGCCTCCGAGATTTTATAGGGCTTCAGTATTCTTGGAGAAAAGGTGTTTAACCATAGTGTCAGCTACTGATGCAATATCTGATGGAATATCATTTCCCACCTCTCAGGGAACCAAGGTAAAGTAAGGTAATTAGAGACGTTATCGGTCCAGTTTCAGATTGCTAAATATGGTAACATTGACAAATTTGTTTGCCTATTAACCCTCATGTGGTGTTCAAAACCCTATAACACCTGTGATGTTCCCGGTCAAAAATGACCGGCCCATAAAAAAAAACTTATAAATCACTAATTATACCATATTTTCACCCAATCTTGGATTCAATCTTTTTGTCAACTTGTTCTCTTTCAATTAGGACTGGTTTTATATTTTGATTTGCATCTGAATAATCATAGGCCTCATTTATTTGAGAGTAGGCATCTCATTTTTTGAGTAATTTTGTTAAAATTTTTGAATAATTTTGGAAATATTAAATAAAATCTGAAGAAAATTGGTATTGTTGATCACACTAGTCAACTTAACATTTTCACCAGGAATTTTGTTTTGAAACTTTTGTTTTGTAAAAAATATGGCACATAGTCACACTTGTGGTGTTCCCGGTCAAAAATGACCGGCCTATAAAAAATAGCTTATAAATCACTCATTATACCATATTTTCACCCAATCTTGGATTCAATCTTTTTGTCAACTTGTTCTCTTTCAATTATGACTGGTTTTATATTTCTTTTTGCATCTGATTAATTGTGGGCCTCATTTATCTGAGAGTAGGCATCTCATTTTTTGAGTAAAAAACAAATAATTTATGAGTAAATTTGTAAATATGAAAAAAAAAAATATGAAAAAAATGGCTACTGTTGATCACACTAGTCTACTCTAATGTTTCACCAGGAATTTTGTTTTGAAACTTTTGTTTTGTAAAAAATATGGCACATAGTCAGACTTGTGGTGTTCCCGGTCAAAAATGACCGGCCTATAAAAAATAGCTTATAAATCACTCATTATACCATATTTTCACCCAATCTTGGATTCAATCTTTTTGTCAACTTGTTCTCTTTCAATTAGGACTGGTTTTATATTTCTGTTTGCATCTGATTAATCGTGGGCCTCATTTATCTGAGAGTAGGCATGGTCAAAAATGGTCACAATGGCCGACCATTGAAAGTGAATGGGAGAGACTGAAAATAACAGAACAATTTAGTTTTCAGGAGCATGTTCATTATTTTCATGTACACATATGAGCATGTGTGCTTGCAAACATCGAGCCCTTGGACCTGTGCATGTATCGATACATACACACGCTACCCAGACACACACACGTTAAAACACACATTCTTTTCCACAGAGAGAAATTTGATCCTACCCTAACCTGCATCTAATATACATTTATCCATCTGACATTACCACACAAAATAATCTTTCTTTCATGTTCTTGTTTCATCACAGCTTCCAGACAAAATATTATGACAATTTGTTTTGGAACTGTGAGGTTATCACACAGAACTAGACAATATTTACAAATATACATCATGTGATAGCACAGGCATATATAAATGCCTCACAGCACCTTGCTTGTCATTCATTTGTGGCAGCACAATGGCAAAGCAGCTCTCTGCACATGATGTTATTCATCAGATTTTTGACTCAGAAACTAGTGAGCTCCGTAGCCGATTCAGTGGTGCTTTCCTCTTCAGAAACATCTTCACTGCAAGATGCATCCTGCATTTCCTCCTCCTCACTAGTTTCTGAGTCAAAAATCTGCTGCTGTAGGTAACTTTTGTAAATTAATATTTTTTACATATTTGTTAAAACTGTCGTTATGTCCTGACAGTAGAATATGAGACAGATAATCTGTGAAAAAATCAAGCTCCTCTGGCTCCTCCCAGTGGTCCTATTGCCATTTGCAGAAATACACCGCTCCCAGTCAGAAACAACCAATCAGAGCCAGGAGGAATGTCTTAGCAGTGTCAATCACGCTCGTGTACGCGCTGATCACACCCCTCTCTTGCACAGCGCGAGCGCGTACCGTCGTTCAAACTCAAGATTGCCGGTGTGCTGCAGCTGTGCTAATGGGGGAGAAACAACCTAAACTGCCAATTTCTCGAGTGGCACCTGCTCATAAAACAAAGAGGTAAAAGGAAAAAGACGATAAACAAGCGAAAAAGAAAGAATTAGACAGAGCCCATTGACTCTGTGTCAAAACTCTAGCAGCATAACATGTAGATAAAATGTCACGCACTGTGCTAAGCAACAATTGAAACCTGCTAATTCACTGGCTTGTCATGTTGCTGAAATAATGTACTAGCAAACCTTATCTAGCATTACATATCGCTAGAATAATTACTTACATACTGTAACATTAGTTACCGTTATATTAACGTTATCTTACTAGCTATTTATAACTTATAGAAAGAGTGCAATGTTATAAAGTTACATGTATTGCAAAATAGATAATGATTTGAGGACCAAGTTTGTAATCAAAGTATGGGCAGGCCATAGTCAATGTAAAGCATATTGTTGATGTTTCGTCCCTATTAGTGAATGTGCCATAACTGTTTATCCGCCGTCATCGGTGGCATTGCTTACTAGCCTGCGCGTTCACGGCAGGCTCCGCTGTGGGGGAGGAGCTGTGGAGGGAGGGCTGTAGCGCAGCAGAGAGCAAGGGGATGGGACCTGTAAGTTGTGCTTGTTCAAATTTTCAGGCTAAGTCAACATTTTCTCAAAACTCCCTACTGCAGCTTTAATGATAGTGATAAACACGTTTTAGGAATTAACTGATTCCCTTACATTTTCAGGACTCACATGCTTGCTCTATGCTGGACAAAGGTTTGTGTCTACATTTGCATATTTCTATACGTCTGAAGTTTATTTATTTGTGTGCTTCTGAAATTAAATGTTATATACAGTACAAGTGATTTTCAGACAGTTGACCTATTACTGTTGTCGTCTCATGGACTGCATGAAATGAAAATAGAAATCACTTACACTCAAAATAATTGTTGCTCAAACAGCTCGACCTGCATAAATTGAAAACTAACCAAACAGGAAGACGATATACACTGGAGACTTGACAGACAGCAGGAAACCACACCACAATCCGATGTGCCGTGGGCGGCACGTCGCATATTATTGCGCAATATTTTCTCGATATACAAAAACGAAAAAATGAAAAGCTAAACATATCACATATTTTTGGAAAGCTGAGACTCTTGTGATTCGAACAATGTAAACCATTTTAATATACACTAAACACAGCGGGTACAATCTGTCTCTTTATCAGACCACCAAACATGTAAAAACCAGAAGAAACTTACCTATAAAGCCTTCTGTTAGTCCACTGATCCATTACATTCCAACAAAAATGGTTTGGTTACACTGTAAAGGGTCCATACAATCCAATTCAATGAAGTATTTTGTCCATAACACATTTATATATCAATAAGCATCCACGGAATGCAGTAGTAGCCTTTCAAGTTAGCCAACAGAGCTATCACAACTTCGACGGATTCTATGTTCTAGCTTCACATGAGATGTAAACATTAAGAAATCATTCTAGCCAATCGATTCATGCTAGAGGCTGATAGAGGTGTCCCTTTGTATCAATAGCCAAGGAGCGCCCAGTCCGGCTCTGGGGTGCGCCAATGAAGAAGAATTGCACCTCCCTCTCTTTGAGTGACAGTAAATCAAACCAGTTGTAATAGAGTATGGAAATGACTGTATTTTCTGTTAGCCAATTAATTTCTGTAAAGATTTATATGCCGCTTTAGTGGGTTGATTCATCTGGTCATGCGTGAAGTCCGTGCGCAAAGTAGCAGTGATCCATGCGCCCGTGCGCAAAGACAGCATTGATAGAGTGAAACAAGGTAACGTGTAAAATGGCAAAGAGAACTATAAAAACACACTTCTTACTTGAAGAAGTTATTGAACAGTGTACTCGCCGTGACAGTGATGAGTCGGAAGATGACATTTCTGACGAAGAGAGCGATGTTTCATCAATTGACTCGGTAGCAGAGGACATGTTTTGGATGTTGGACACGTCACTCTCTTTCTCGACAAGTAAGATTTATTATATTATGCTACATATTTGACTATATACTGATGTATGCGTTTGTTTTGAGGTGTACTTGTCAGGTTATGTCGTGTGTTTGGTGTGTTATGCCGAGTGTATGTGTTTTGTTTTGATGTGCAACGTTAGCCTACCTGCTAACTTCTGTAGCCTAGTGTGCGCACGTGCAGGAATGTTTGTTTATGTTTGTGTTTCTGTTTATATGCTTGTGAATACAGAAACAATGTTAATGTTTTGTAAATTACTTATTTATTTGTTTTTTTTTATATCACAGACCATCATCTGAAAATCATGTCGTTTTTATGTCCAAACAGGTACATCATGGGTGGAGTGGAGTGGATCTCATGCCCTAATAAGTTACTACAAAGTCATCCACAAGACCCAGAAGTGGTATAAGGCACTTTTTAAAATCTTTTTATTTTTTTATCTTTATTATTTTTCTTGGATTCTGAAAAATATAATTTGTAAATAGTTTGAAATACATACACATACGTGTGTTTGTGTATGTATATATATATTTATGTTCATTTTGTTATATATATATATGTATATATATATGTGTGTGTGACTTCTAATATTAAAGTGTTTTAGTACCATAGCACTTGTTTTGTATCTTTATTTGTAGAAAGTTTGGTTTCAAGAATTGGAAAAAAAAACACTATAATGTGTTTATGCTTCAGTTACTATGTGTCAGCAATTATTGACAGTGAATCTGGATAAGGAATATAATAGCTCTAAGTGTAACCTTTCATTAGAGCCCAAAATTATGACTGTAGAGTAAAGCATTCAAGAATAGCAGCATTTTATGTGTCTATGGTTACAAAGGGTCATTTGGAGTCTCCAAGTGGCCTTTTTTGGGGAAGCGCCTAGACATAAACTTAGATAAACATGTGTAAAACACTCATTTTCTAAGGTATTGATATCAAATTTTAAACTGGGTTTGGTAAGGCTTCATGCTGTGTTTTCCAGCTTATAGCTCCCAGATGTAGTTATCTGCAGGCAGCTAATTACAACAACAAAAATGTAGGCGGATTTTTTTGGTCCTTTTTCAGTGAGTTCAAAGTTGTATTACTCAATACCAGTAAGACTTACAGTGATCCTGGCTGTTTAGGAACAAACCTCTGAGTGTCACCTTTCAAAAGAGACCAAAAGCATGCATATACTCCAAATGGTTCAAAAACAGCATGCAATTTAATTTGGGTATGCCTTTTTTTAGGCGTTTTAGGCTAACATTGCAGGATTTTTAAGGGGTTAAAGAACAGGACACAAGGGCTTCTTCTTTCTGCAGGGGAAATCTGCTAATTAGCTGTTGAGAAAGACTGACATTTCCTCTTGCTGACTAATTTAAAATTATGACCACTGACAGGTGAAGTGAATAACACTGATTATCTCTTCATCACGGCACCTGCTAGTGGGTGGGATATATTAGGCAGCAAGTGAACATTTTGTCCTCAAAGTTGATGTGTTAGAAGCAGGAAAAATTAGCAAGCATAAGGATTTCAGTGAGTTTGACAAGGGCCAAATTGTGATGGCTAGATGACTGGCCCAGAGCATCTCCAAAACTGCAACTCTTATGGGGTTTTCCCGGTCTGCAGTGGTCAGTATCTATCAAAAGTGGTCCAAGGAAGGAACCTTGGTGAACCAGCGAAAGGGTCATGTGCGGCCAAGACTCATTGATGCACGTGGGGAGCGAAGGCTGGCTTGTGTGGTCCGATCCAACAGACGAGCTACTGTAGAACTCTGTACTGTACTCAAGAAGTTAGTACTGGTACTCAAGAAGTGGTGGTTCTGATAGAAAGGTGTTAGAATACACAGTGCATCGCAGTTTGTTGTGTATGGGACTACGTACACATGACCAGTCAGGGTGCCCATGCTGACCACTGTCCATCGCCGAATGCGCCAACAGTGGGCACGTGGGCATCATAACTGGACCACGGAGCAATGGAAGAAGGTGGCCTGGTCTGAATAATCAAGTTTTCTTTTACATCACATGGATGACCGTGTGCATCGCTTACCTGGGGAACACATGGCACCAGGATGCACTATGGGAAGAAGGCAAGCCGGCAAAGGCACTGTGATGCTTTCGGCAATGTTCTGCTGGGAAACATGTGGATGTTACTTTGACACGTACCACCTACCTAAGCATTGTTGCAGACTGTAGCAATGTTCAGGGAAGAAGGAGGCGGGAACCGGCGAACATTCAAACATACTTTATTTAAAATAAAACAAACAAACCAAAATACCACCAGCAGCCCCTCGCGGACGACTGCTGGCTACCGAAAATAAACATAACTGCCAGCAGCCCCTCGCGGACGACTGCTGGCTAAAATAAAATACAAATACAAAAACCAAAACACAACGTAAAACCAGGCCTGTTCCTCTCTCGATCATCAACGTCGTCGCTCCTCCTTTATGCTTCCGCTCCTCCGTGAGAGATGCGAGACCGGTGTGCTTCACAGGTGTTGCTCATTAGCAATCGCACCACCGGCCTCGCGCCGTTCTCTCACGTCCCTCGGCCGTCCTGTTCGCCACACAGACCATGCACACCTTTTCATGGAAACAGTGCTCCCTGGTGGCTGTGGCCTCTTTCAGCAGGATAATGCACCCTGCCACAAAGCAAAAATAGTTCAGGAATGGTTTGAGGAGCACAACAACGAGTTTAAGATGTTGACTTGGCCTCCAACTTCCCCAGATCTCAATCCAATCGAGCCTCTGTGGGATGTGCTGAACAAACAAGTCCGATCCATGGAGATATATATATATATACACACAGAGGTGGGTAGTAACAAAGTACATTTACTTGGTTACATTTACTTGAGTATTTTTTTGGAGAAATTGTACTTTTAAGAGTAGATTTTAATGTGGGTACTTTTACTTTAACTCAAGTACATTTCTAATGAAAAAACTGTACTTTTACTTCGTTACGTTGGGCGACGTATATATATATAATTTATTTATCACTTGAAGTGACAGTTGAAGATGTCTTGTGAGAGGTTTGTAAAAAATAAAGGCAAAAACAAATTATCTCATCTCTGTCTAAGTGCAAATAGCCATTAGTTCATTATCACAGAGCCCTTTTCCCTCTCTGTGTTTACCACTTACTGAATACAGGGCTGCCAACTCTCACCATTCAGCGTGAGACTCACGCAATTGACCCAATTCTCACGCTCTCACGCCACACCCCCGATTTCTCACGCTGAAGTGTCAATCCGGTCGGTCAAATGCCTGAAAGATGAGTTTATCTATACATCTACCTGTTGAGCCACTCGTGATCGAGCTAGTTATACCGCAAAGTATAGTAAAGTGAGCTTCTGAGTCAGTAGCCACTTTCAAGAAACTGCTGAAGACGTATCTTTTTCGGCAGCACTTGATTCAGTAGTATTAACACTTTCTCTTCTATTCTTAAAAAAAAACAAAAAAAAAAAAAAAACACTGCACTTAAGTTAAACTGAGAGGGGTTATAGCACTTACGTATTGTTGTCCTACTGTTAGTTTTAACTGCTTCTATTGTTCTCATTTGTAAGTCGCTTTGGATAAAAGCGTCTACTAAATGTAAATGTAAATGTAAGTAGTTAAAATATCCTGTAATCTAGAGCGAGCGTGCATGCGAGACAGATATTGTGCTCCGCGCGCGCGCACGGCAGAGAGGTAAGCGAGCGAGAGACCTTGCGTGTGCAGACCCCATCCAAAAAATGAAGTATTAGAACTCTAGCTGGAGAACAATAATCAAGGCCTTAAGTACACTCTGAACATTACTATTTTAAAAATGTTGTTAACAGTTTCCACACACACACAATAATAAATAAGCAGCGCAAGTGTTTAGATGTTTTAAACATTGATCAGACTGGAGTAATGGCTGCTGAAAACAGGAATGAAATCATATATCAAAAATATGACAAGACTCCTTTAAACATGAAAATGCTGTTGTGATCAGTATCACTGCAGTAACCTTGACTTTCATCGTACTGAAGAAAAGATTTCTAAAATGACTTAATCCATGAAACCACAAGTGGGGAAACTGTCAAAAGAACCATCTTCATCTCAATGGGTTTAAATGCAGCAGCAGCCCCTCTGTTTCTTATTGGACTCGGTGGGTTTTGATACCAATCCTGAGTCATGATCCCTCTCCTCAAAATATAATGCTTCCCTGCCCTTCCCAGGATATCCATGTGTGAGTCAGTGTCTGTGTCTTTACATAATGTCACTGGAGTGGAGAAGTTTTAAAGCCTGCATTTACCTACAGAATCACTTCCAAGGACCCTTCTGCATATTAAAACCTATATTAAGTTTTAATTAGTGGATGTGTGGAGGGCTTACTGCATATATTAATTTGCTTTTGACCCGTTAAATGGGAACAATGGCAGCTAAAAACCCTCTCTATGTGCACCCAGAGCAGGGTTCTCTTGTCTAGGAAGAATTGGCCTGTCGTGTTGGAAAGCTGAGCAGATCAGCCATGAAATTGGTTCAAGGCAGAGTAAAACTAAAAATGAACTGTGGTTTAAATATTGCCTCTGTGGTCATAAGATTTGGTCTGAGTACGTGTTGTTAAGCCTTTCTTTTCTTTTTTTCTTTTTTTTTGTAAAAACATCTTAATATAGGTTTAAAAAATGCATACTATCATACTACAAACTCAAAACTTTTTTTACAGTATGCAGTATATTATAAGTTATATTATAACTTGCAAATTGTCAGTATGGAATACCTGGATGACCTACTATATTTGACAAAAGTACACAACAGCACTGCTTGTAATACTCTTTCCACAATCAATGTGTTCAACGTGACCTTTAAATTCCAGTGTGACAAATGATCTGCAAGCAATATGAGCCATGATCGTTAACATCCCTTTGTTATATATTTGATCAGACCAAGCGTGCCGCACAAGCCCTGAAAATTGAGGCCCCCGGGTGACTGGTCCTAGTATAGGTCATAAACCCCGCCTCCCCATGTTATTCAACTTATGTTATTCAACCCATGTTATTCAACCATGTGAGACCAACTAAACAATTAAATTATACTTCACATATCTTTTTTCCAAAGATAGTTTCTGTTATTTTTCTGTAGTTGTTATCACGGTGATGTAATTTCAAGTGTTTGTTTTTAAAATAAGTTTGTTTTTAGTTAGTTATTTGATGCTATAAAAACGGTGCTGTGACGTCATGATTGACAGGTTCTCTAAGCAAAGTAGTCACTAAACCACCAACGGACTTTGGGATCTTCGGAGGACTGAGGAGATTGTATTTACTTTATTTTAACAAGCCTCTTGTCATACTGCAATCAACAGACATCAAAATTGGAGCAGAACGGAAGAACGGAGCAGACATAGGCCACTTTAAAAAAACTGCAGCGACTGGGAGTGCATTCGGCGAGAGTGAGGGCGGGGCGTTGATTTCGCGGCTTTACTTCCTGCTCACTACTGCGCAGGTCTGGCCCCGAGATCGCAACTGCGCAGACTCAAGTCCCAATATGTCAGCGCCATATCAGCACCAATGGAAGAGAGCGAAGGGGCGTTGTCCATCTTTTTTTACAGTCTATGGATCAGACTAAGAGATCAAGGTTTGGCTGGTTACCAAAGTCAATTACCCCCTGCTATACTGTATATGAGATAACTACACCATATAGACTTTATCAAATAATTTGCTGACTTTCTATTCTAGAGTTAGTACTGGCTACAGATAAAGCCCTAATTGTTGGTGATTTTAATAGACATGTAGATAACGAAAAAGAGGCATTGGGATTGGCATTTAAAGACATTCTTAACTCTATTGGAGTTAGACTACACGTGTCAGGACCTACTTATTGTTGTAATCATACTCTAGATCTAATATTATCACATGGAATCAATGTTGATGCCGTTGAAATTCTGCAGCAGAGCTTTGACATCTCAGATCATCATCTAGTCTCGTGTAAACTTCATTTAGCCAAGGCTGCAAAGCCGACTCCGTGTTACAAATATGTTAGAAGAATCAATTCTGCCACTAAAGATTGCTTTATAAATAAACTTCCTGATCAGTTTAATCATCTCAGCATCCCAGATAGCTTAGAATAACTCAATACTGCGACAGAAACTTTTAACTCTCTCTTTTCCTTTAGACACAGTTGCACCTTTGCGCTTAAAGAAGATTAAAGAAAATAGTCCTACGCCATGGTACAACGAGCACACTCAGGCCCTTAAGAGAGCAGTCAGAAAAATGGAGCGCAACTGGAAGAAAACAAAACTAGAGGTATTTCACATTTCATGGAAAGAGAGCACAATTGCATACAGAGAGGCCTTAAAAACTGCTAGATCTGCTTATTTTTCAACCCTATTAGAAGAAAATAAACAAAACCCTAGGTATTTATTTGAAACAGTGGCTAAACTAACAAAAAATAAACCTTCAAGCCCAGACCGCAGCACAGCAGTAACAACTTTATGATTTTTTTTACTTACAAGATTAATAATATCAGGGAGAAAAATAAAGCTGCAAGCAGCCATTACGGGGCCAAGCGCAAAAGAAGACGACAAGACATGCCAACCTGGCTGGGAGTTTCATAGCAACTGCAGCAAGGAGCAGTTAAAGACATTTTAAGAGGATTTTGGGAAAATGGCTGAAAAATCATATATAAAGTAACTTATAAGATGATTTAATGGTTTATCACTTTCGACCTATAGGTGGCGCAGTTACGAAATCGATGTGATGTGGTCAGAGTGAGGTGACAATGACACATACAAAGTTTGGTTTCAAAATGTCAAGGCATTGCAGAGATAAAGCCTGAATAGTCATTTTGGCAGCATGCCTCAACTTTGATGCTGCGGTATACGAAAACGGTTTCGTCTATCAACACGAAATCCATAATTTTTAGTCGGCACGGTCTGGAGAAGATACGATTCGATTTTGGTGAAAATCGGACGAACGGTCTAGGAGGTGTTCGAAAAAGTAGGTATTTAGTGAAAATCAAGATGGCGGACAGGAAGTTTGGTTGACTTTGGCAAAATTGCTATCTTTGTTTTCGGCATAACCCAAGGAATCAATTAAGACCAGGGTCATTACAATAGGCAAATTCATTCAAAAGTTATTAGCATTTTTGTATATTTAATTATAACTTTTGACCAAAAGGTGGCGCTGTCTCAAAATCTTTTGAGTACCTTCAGGGGATGGTGCTGGTGGCAAATTCTGACTTTCATAATGTTACAGCAATGCATTTGTTAAGTATAGCATTTTACATCACAAAACTGTATTGAAGTCAATGGGAATTTCATGTTTTGTTCTATTATAGCGCCACCAAGAGGCAAAATCCCACAATTTTTTTCATGTGTCCTCGGAATGAGGTCATATATGTGTGTGCCAAATTTGGTGACAATATCTCAATTCTCTTTGGAGTTATAGACATTTATATGAAAAAAGACGTCAAAAATGACTGACACATGACTTTGATTGAATTTTCTATCCCCTTACTATCAATATTTTGGCATTTGGGCATTGTCTTTTAGTTAACCAGCTATGGTTTCAAACTTCTGATGGTGGTTTCGTCTCGATCGGACTAACGGTTTCGAAGATATCGGCAAATGTTTTTTAAGCGCTAAATCACAACGCTACACAAACCGTAAGGCAAAACCTAGCATGTTTAGTATCTGTGGACTCGGCAAGGATTCAGGAACCTAACGAGATGACTCCCGTGAAAATAAGTCAACCACACCCAGAGTTATAAGCGTTTGAAAAATAAAATTTACCACTAGGTGGCGCTGTTTCGAAACTTCTCAGGCTCCTTCAGGGCATCGTACTGATGACCCATACCGAGTTTCGTAACAATTCGTTCATGCGTTCAGAAAATACAGCATTTTAGCACATAATTCAAAATGGCCGACAGCCAAAATGGCTGATCTGAGAAAATTGGATATCGCTCGACTCGACATGACGCCCTGAATCTAACAAGGCCACTTTTATGATTTTTGGACAACCCTTTCAGAAGTTATATGCAAAAATAGCCATTTTCTGTATCTCCGGACCAGTAGGTGGCGCTGTGCCGAAACGCAGCATGTAGCCTCAGGTCATGCTTGTGATGACATGTACCAAGCTTGGTCTAAATACGATAAAGCGTTGCGGAGATACAGCCTTACGTCCGTTTTTGCAAGCGCTACGTAAAATTTTTTCGTGCGTTTTTCGAAAACGGTTTGACGAATCAACTTGAATTCCATAACTTTTGTCCCCACTGCCTGAAGATGATCTGGTGCGATTTTGGTGAAAATCGGACAAACCGTCTAGGACGAGTTCGAAAAAGTAGGTTTTTTGAACAATTCAAAATGGCGGCCATATTTTTATGACGGAAAATGACGTCATAGGGTGCCATCGAATCGTCATGAGCTCCGGAATCAGAGGAAAAAATAATTTTGTTGATAGGCCTTACGGTTCAAAAGTTATTAGCATAATAAAAATGAAATTTTGGACAGGTAGTGCGCGCTAGAGGCAATGAGTTAGAGACACCAAAATTGGTGTATTTAATGTTGGGACTGTCCTCTATCAGAATGTCAAACCAAAACAACTTTCCCGCAAACGGTTCTATGGGCTGCCATAGACGCCCAGTCGGAAGAAGGAAGAAGAAGAATAAGAACCGGAACAGATACAATAGGTGCCTCCGCACCTTCGGTGCTTGGCCCCTAAATAAGAACCGGAACAGATACAATAGGTGCCTCCGCACCTTCGGTGCTTGGCCCCTAATTATAACTATGCAACCGTCTACTACAGTATCGCATCAGACAGTGCATTGTAGTCTCCCTGACAAAACATTTGATTCATTCATTGCTATAGGAGAGGGTGAATTTTATAAACTCGTTAAATCATCTAAATCGACAACGTGTGTTAGACCCTATACCAGGGCTATTCAATTAGCTTCATTCGAGGGCCGGATTATTCAATTGAAAAGTTGAGGTGGGCCAGTGGGTTTAGCTTACTTATTGAAACATAACAGTATCAATAAGTAAGCTAAAGTAAACATAAAAGTATTGTATGGAAATGTGGTACCCAACAGTATGCAGATTTATAAGACCATAATAAATAACTTATTTACAGCTATGTACAAATATATGAATTATACTGGATCATAGCTGGTAAGAATTGTTTTATTAATAATTATTATAGGCTTAAATTAAAATATACAGTGAGACTTCGTAACCATTGGTAAAACCATGGCTACTCACTCCCAATAAAAAATGCATTAACAGGTAAAAACTATACACAATTACTTATGTATTCCTCTACCCCCCTAATAAATCTAATGCAATATAAATGACTATAACATAGTATTCAATATAAATATTCACAGTAAATGTTTGAAAGGGTGGTGATTAGGGATTTATAGTCTTGTAACTTCATTCATGGCACAATGTTTCTGCTATTTACCTCATCAGTCATGTTGGGAATTTTGAGGCTGTTTCATCCGATTTAAAACACGTTAAAATCATTGAGTTATTTGTGGTTTGTAACAGAGAGATGTGTCAGATTGAAACGCTTCTCACTGGATGTCGCAACACTGTTTAATAATAGTGTCCAGGACCGGGAGTAAACGCAACTCCTTTAAGCTTGCGTTCCGTTATTCACTGGACCGCGCTGCGTAGTTCAAAGTAAACTAGTGAAACAACTGAATACAGCGCTATTTGTTCTCTATTTGTTCTTACTGACCGAGAAACCGCTTCAGATGATTCAGTGACAGAACGGTCCGAACGAAGCCGAATCGTTTCAGACCGTTATGCAAGCGCGTTTGGCCAATTCATGGAAAGGAAATACTCGAACCAAAGAATGATTAATTCACGAATGATTGATATCGCTGGTTCAGTCGACAGAAATACGGGACACACATAATAACTGCTGAAATATTCGAACTGAAACCGCTTCTCAGGTCAGTCGGAGCGCTCATAGTGCGTATAGCCGTAGGCCTACAGCTGCAGGCGCCACTATGGTCACGCGCATATCTAACCAAATTTCACCGCACCGCCAGGAAAAGAGGAGGAGGGAGGTTGAGGTGCCCTCGGGCCGGATGGAGATGATTGGCGGGCCGGACTTGGCCCGCGGGCCGCCAATTGAATAGCCCGGCCCTATACCGACTAAGCTACTGAAAGAGATGCTTCCAGAGGTCATAGATCCTCTTCTTCATATCATTAATTCATCTTTGTTATTAGGATACGTACCAAAAAATTGTAAGCTGGCTGTGGTTAAACTGCTTGTTAAAAAAACGCAACTTTATCCTACAGAATTAGTCAATTACAGGCCGATCTCAAATCTACCTTTCCTGTCGAAGATAATAGAAAAGGCAGTATCTTCACAACTATGTTCGTTTTTAGAAAGAAATGGTATCTGTGAGAATTTTCAATCAGGATTCAGACCGTATCATAGTACTGAGACAGCTGTCATTAGAGTCACAAATGATTTGCTCTTGTCATCCGATTGTGTATCTCTCTATTAGTGCTACTCGATCTTAGTGCTGCATTTGACACTATCGACCACAACATTATTTTAAATAGACTCAAAAATGATGTTGGCAATAGTGGAATTGCACTAGCATGGTTTAAATCAGGGTTTACCAACCCTGCTCCTGGAGAGCTACTGTCCTGCAGACTTTAGTTCCAACTCTGTTCCAACACACAGGCATGTAATTATCAAGTAACCCTGAACAGCTTGATTAGCTGGTCCAGGTGTGTTTGATTGGGGTTGGAGCTAAAATCTGCAGGACAGTAGCTCTCCAGGAGCAGGGTTGGTGACCCCTGGTTTAAATCATACTTATCTCTCCATTGACTGCCATTCAAAAGTTAGCTTACTTTTTATTTCTGACGAAATAATGTGTGCAAGCAACATATGAATCACAAATATCTTTGTTAACACTTTCTATGAAGACCGTGCTTATAATGAATTATAGACCCATTACTTATTTATAAGTAAGTATTACTATTCTAGAAATGTATTTATAAAGACTCATTAAGACCTACACTGCATTATAAGAACAGTTGTAGTTACATTTATATTATTTTTATTATTACGTATAAGTCATCCATTTGCTTTTTCAATGTGCATGCTCAAAATCCATTATACACTGATTTATAATATAAAATTATATCACATATAAAATAGATCCAGAGAAACTTGTTTGGTGTGCCAATTAGTTATCAATTATGTATTTAATGATTAATGTTTGCATTACAGGTCATGAATGGCAATTTTGATTTGTTAAAATCAATATATCCTCAGCCATATGCAGGGTATTGCTTATAGCAGTTTGAAAGTATGCTGTAAAATTATTGTTGCAGTGTTTTGCTAGTATGTAACAAAAATATTAAAAAAAATCAACTGTTTTTATTAATGATTTCTGTTTTTCTATTACAGGAAATATTGTTAATTAGTTTAAAAATAAACAACTTAAAAATGTATAATGAGCACATCATCATGATTTCTTAACATTTGCTTTAGGAAAATCGCATCATATGTTTTCACTTTACTTTAAGTCATCAAAGATATATTATAGAGGTTAGTAACTATTATCACTCACAATAAGTATTTATAAGAGCATAACATGGCTATTAATAACAATATATTCACTTAATTGACAGAAATAAATCGTAATTACAAAAAAGTCATTGTAACTATAATATAATAACATTATAGCAATGCAGGTAGCATCTTTATAAATACGTTTATGGAACCATACGACTGACTAATTGATACTTATAAATCAGTGTATAATTTATTATGAGCACTAACATCACAGTTTAGGACAATGGTATTTATCTCAGCCTTGAATTTTAGTGATGGCTCCACCCATTTGAAAAGATTTCACCATGCACGTTGGATACTTCTGCAGGGCTTACATGACAAGTGGGTAACTGCCACTGAGATTGCTAATGAAGGGTTTTCTCCAGGTTATACACATTACATTAAGCATAATACATATGTATAATTACATTATACATTAAACAAAGAGTATTGGAGTATGTTTTACTAGAAAACTTTCAGTCATTCTACTTAAAAAATGTAAAATTTGATACTTGCCATTTATTTGTAATTAATTGTGAGTTTTAAGAGCAATTTCTGAGTGAATATTATTCTACACCATTTGTTTTTCAGTGAATTTGGATTATTTTGCCAAGAGCATAACTGCAATACTTCCTTTATTTCATAATTAAACATGCACATAATTAATCACACAGTACTACACATACTGCAAATGAAGCATACTTCTGTTTAAAATGTTTACTTATGCATACTGCATACTTACACCTTACAATACAATAGGCAGTGTACTGCACAGAATACAGAATGTAATATGCTATTACTACAATCTGAACAAATTTTTTTTTTGGTGGCATATTGAATTGTTTGATTTAAATGGGACTAATCATATATTTGTCTTTGTCCTTATAGTGTAAATAATTGTTTGGCAAATTGTCTGAATATACTATATTTCATTTGGAAGTTGTGAAAATGTCAAAAACTTGACACAAATTAATATGCAACTTAACCCGACGAACATAGTGAAAACCATGTCTTAGCCTTTTAAAAACATAAAAAAAACATTGATTGTACAAGTGAAAATCAACAAGACTCAAATTTTTCAGTGCACCCACACTTTCCACACGTAACTCGATTTTGACCTGTTTAGTCATCATGTTTTGGGGCATTTCCTTGTCAGTGTAGTGTACTTGTGTACAATGTGTACAATGTACTTGTTATCTCTCCTGACCTCTGGTTGTAGTATAGATCACTAACATCAACCTAAAACACAAGAAAAGGCTATTATACTGCCTGCCAGTACTGAACAACAGTGCGAGCTACACAGAAAATATGTATCCCCTAAAAGTACTCTCTCATTTATGCACTATGCACAGATTTTAATGTACATTAAAAATTACCTAAAAAACTTTAGGAAAAACATTTGGATGTACAATATATATATACCAAACATACCCCAAATATTTTTCTAAAGGCCGTAATGACTATAATGTTATATTAAAAAGATTGGGATGCACTAGGCTACCTGTTTCAGCCGCATATATGTCCATTGAAAATGAATGCATTTTGGTACAATGCAAATACATTAAAGAACCATATATGTGTACTACATGTACAGGTGCGATGGATTGCATACAAACCAATAGGGTGTCGGAATGGTATATGTTTATACTTCTCATCCAACCACAATCAAACTCACTCTATCCGGATGGCGCGATTTATCTGGATAGTTTTTTTTTTTTTTTTTTTTTTTACGATGACAAGCCGGAATGAAAACAAGCCGAAATGAAATAGGAGTAACAAGGCTATTTTTAAAAGGAGCAGAAGTAAAAAGTCGGCTGAAAAAGAATTACTCCAGTAAAGTATAGATACCCCAAATTTCTACTTAAGTAAGGTAACGAAGTATTTGAACTTCGTTACTTGACACCTCTGGAAGCTTGGGAGCACAAACTTAAGTTTTAAAGAATTGTAAAGAAGACCGTTGGTAGATTATTGCTGAAGTAAAAAAATTGTAAAAAGTAAATCCAAAAAAAAGTTATATAGGTTTAAGTTTATGAGAATGATTTATGAACAGTATTTTATATCAAATTAATATTTTATGAAACATGTTGAACTCTAAAACGGCTAGAAAAACAAAGCCATAAATCTAAACAAGTTGTGTTCCAAATTGAGGTTGATATCTAAAAAAAAATTAGCTTTCAGTGAGAGTTTGTTTGGGCGCAGTAACAGATTTTCCCCATTGGATAACAGTAAAACTCCACTGATGCACACAGTGATTGGATTTGCTATTTGCAGTTGAATTTTTCTCTCTCAATATTACAAACACAAGCATGCACACACACACAAATATTTTTTTTTGTATTACACACATACAAACCACACTCTGACATCCATACCAACACACCCACACAATTATCATTGCATAATGTATCCACTTGGCTCTATAATATGCCGAAGCAGAAAACAGGAATAAAGCGAGCATTTGCTTTATAGGCCAAACCTGAAAAAATGGCGCCATCTGGTAAAAATAGTAAAAAATTTAATTTTAAAGCCTTGCCAACCGAATGAAAGCCTCTTAACAAAGATTGCATAATTTTATAGTTAAATGGCCCCGGGATTAAAAATTGCAGTTTTAATGGGTTTCAATGCGGACATTTTTGTCCTAAGGCGCTGAGAGGAACTATTTTGTGTACCTAGTGCAAAATAGATTTTTTAAAGGAAATGGGGGTGAAATAGTAAAATTCCAATAAAAATACACACCTGTGCCAAAATTCATGCAGTTGGTATTAACAAAAAAAAAAAAAAAAAAGTTACACATAGGTCCATAGTTCACAAAAATGTCCAAGTAAAAAAAAAAAACTGTCATAAAAATGTTAAAGGGGTCATCTAATGCCATTTTTGTACAAGTTAATATGAATCTTTAGGGTCTAAATGAAAACTTTGTAATATACTTTTATAAAAAATTCTCATTAGTATTATAAGAAAACACTCATTTTACCTGGTCAAAAACAGCTCTGTTTTCAGCACGCCGTTTCAGTGCATATGCCTTTAAATGATAATGAGCTTTGCTCACTCCGCCCCTCTGTTCTGTGGGGCGTTTTGACACAACCGCACTTGGAGTGTTGCCTTGACAACAGTTGAGGGTATATTTTGGAACAAGAATGGCAGCGGGAGTCTCTGAGGACACATCGGTGCAACCATACCAATTTGAACCGGAGTCGGACCCGGAACAAGATGACGGCCCCGAAGAAGTTTGACAATTAAGGCTCGAACAGGATGTTTCTGAATGGTTGGTTAACGTAATGTCACATAATGTACACCTGCGTACACAGTTTTTAATAACACATTAACCATAACGCGTTGTTCATTATAAACGTGGGATTATGAATTATATAGAGAACATCGTAAAGTTACATAGAAAACATGCCGTAATATACCCTGAGTGTAAACATTAGCCGCATTCATCGTGAAGCGTGCAAGCGATTTGCAAAGATTAATATTTAAAGGTTAATAAAACGTTACACTCACTTCTTCTGGAGGTGGAGAAAGAACACAAATAGTTGGTACCGATTCTTTTTTCAGGACCAGCTTCTTAGCAAAACCAGATTTACACTGACCCTTGTTTAGAAAGCAGTCTGGTGAGAAATGATTAGCGCAAACATAAAAGCATTTACGTTGATCGTTGGGAATATTCCCTTCAAAAATAAAACTCAGCCACTGCGTCTTCAGCGGTTCGGATTTAGGAACACCAAAATGACTGCTGTGTTCGTTATTACACCCAAGAACAGAACACCACAATTGCTTAGACGCCATTCTGCTCCAGCGTATCAACAATGGTGGACTACAATGACAGCTCGCTCAGGGCGGGTCTGTGTTGAAACGCTGCTGTCAATTATCAATCGTGGGAGGGGTGTCCGATCTAGTGACGTCACAAGATCGAACGGCTCAATTTGAGGCAGGGGAAAACATATAAGGAGATTAAAACAAAAACACTGGATGGATGTTTATCATTATATGATGGTTGTGTACAGGAACTGCCAACACACATTTCAGTACAATCAACTTGTAAAAGTGAATATCACACATCATACCAATACCATTATATGACCCTTTTAAGCTTGGGAGCAAATACTTAAGTTTGGTCTCATTTTAAAGAAGACCCTTGGCAGATTATTGTTGAAGTTAAAAAAGTGAAACCAAAGAAAAGTTTGGTCTCATTTTAAAGAAGACCCTTGGCAGATTATTGTTGAAGTTAAAAAAGTTAAAAAAGTGAAACTAGGGATGGGACGATTACCGGTTTCACTATAAACCACGATAAAATGTACTGACGGTTAGTAATATCGTTTGAAATTCAATTATCATTAAAACCGTGTTTGATTATCGCGATTTTAATAACTCATTATTGTAGCTCATTATGTAGCGTACGCAAGGCAAGTTAACTTTGATCTCAATACTAAAACTACGTCTGGGAAATAATAGGGCACAAAATGTTGTTTTGAGTTGAAATATTTTATCTTGAAATAAACTTGAAGCTTCTGCGAAGAAAAGTTCGCAGCAAGTGGCTTTGAGCCAAAGACGAACAAACAAGTTCAAACAAGACTATTAAGAGTGACATTTAAAGAGATAATAATGTATATTCATTTTACCACATAATTACGGGGACATATTGAATAGAGATTAATGTCTCTATTCTTAGCTGTTAAATCCATTTTGTACAGCGTACAAAACTCGTCCAGACAAGATGATCACAACAATATTATCAAATCATGTAAACAATAAATCAACTCTGATTTCATTTTCAATACAATCAAAAACGGAGACGCAAGATGACAAGTTGTATTTGAATGAAATGAGAGCGCGCGTCCGTTGTGATATACATGGATGTGCGCTGTGTTATATGTTGCTATTGACGACGGTCATTATAAGGAAGAAAATGCCACAGAATAGAATCTTACATTAAAAAGTGCATAGAGCTGCTTGTTTTATTTGTTGTTTGTTGATTCTCAAATATAAAACTTGTTGAAATGTTTTCAGTGTGAGCATCAGTTCTTTTTTAACACTTTCATCTTGTTTTAACAAAACCGTGATAATATTGATAATCACGATAATTTTGGTCACTATAATCATGATATGAAATGTTCATAACGTCCCATCCCTAAGTGAAACCAAAGAAAGGTTATAGAGGTTTAAGTTCATGAAAATGATTTATGAACATTATGATCAATATTTTATATAATATATATATATATATTATGAAACATGTTGAACTCTAAAACTGATAGAAATTAAAAGCCATAAATCTAAATAAGTTATGTTCCAAATTTGAGGATGATATTTCAAAAAATGAGCTTTCGGTAAGATTTTGTTTGGGCGCAGTAACAGATTTTCCCCATTGGATGCCAGTAAAACTCCACTGGTGCACACAGTAATTGGATTTTAGATTTGCAGTTGAGTTTTTCTCTCTCAAATATTACAAGCACACACACAAACGTTTTAATTACATGCATACAAACCACACTCAGACATCATACCAACACACCCACACAATTATCGTTGCATAATTTATCCAATTGGCTCTATAATGTGCCTATAATTTGCTTTATAGGCAAAACCTGAAAAAATGGCACCATCTAGTAAAAAATAGTAAATATTTTAATCGTGAAGCCTTGCCAACAGAATGAAAGCCTCTTAACAAAGATTGCATCATTTTAGTTAAATGGCCCTGGGATTAAACATTGCATGAGTTTGAATGGGTTTCAATGTATGTATATATATCCCTTGTGCATCCTTATGGATATTTTTGTCTTTTTCAGTGTATATATATATATATATATATAACAAGGAAGTGAAGGGAAATGCATATAAATTCATGTATATATATATACATGAATTTATATGCATTTCCCTTCACTTCCTTGTTGCCAAAAATGTCAAGCACGTAGTTTTTACTATTACTGAAATTATTATTAGAATTTGTTTTGGTTGAACATTATTAATTTATTTTAAATGCAATTTTCTTCACGTCATTTAGAAATGACAATGTCGCAAAGAGGGCTAGCAAAACAGATGTAGCGGATATCACTATAGACTCTAGCATGGGGATGGAAATCCATTGGGCAGACAGCGTGAATGTGTGTGGGTTGATGGGCGGATGTGGATGTGGATCTGCGAGAGGAGGACACATAGCATGAGAAAAAGAAGAGAACAGCGTGTTGCACTGGTATGTTTTGTGAAATCGGAACAACAAGAGGAGAGAGAGAGAGAGAGTTGCAGAGAAACAAGAAAAAGTGTGTATGTGCTGATGCACCGTGTGCATGCTCAACTGAGACTCTAGTTCCACTTATCTTCCGCGACGTCATTAGACACAGGCAGACAACTGTGTGTGTATCCGCTGTAGATTGCTCTGGTTAATTAGAACACATCAGAGCTGTTCAGAAATGCACAGCACATTGTGCTGCTTCATACCACCATGAAGCAGACAAAACTTGTGCCAGAAATAAGTTCTGCTAACATCTCTGTAAAATGATGAGATCATACTTTTTCCTCCAAGTTTGGTCCAGAAATAGGCAAGTCAAATGTCAAGATGGTCGTTTTTCTGCCCACAGCTTCAAGGTATGGAATAATATAAAGTATGTTATTCAACAGAATAAAAAGGTGACAGTGAGCTTCCTACATAGGTACATTCAATGCAAAGGCTGTTCCAAATAGTATGCAGCATGATTATGCTAGAACACAAATGACATACTATACACTATGCACTATGTACTCAACTGTCTAATGTATGCAGTGGATACCGTTACAGATTTAATCATGCTATTTGTGAGATCAGGCACTTATGAGATTCTAGTTAGGATGCTGCCAGTTTAGGCAGTAGACAGTCAGGCAGCTTACTAGTTTTTAAAACAAAGCCATAGATTAAAAAATTTAAATAATTAATCTGGGTCTGAAAAGAACTCAAGTTGCTTAAGGCATTGGGTGAGAAATAGCTAATGCACCCTGATCATTCAATTTAGAGAATTTGACCTTCATTAAAATCTCTGTCATTAGAAAAGTGGCTCACATTTGATGTGCTGAATTAGTCCTTATTAACTATAATTTTACAGTGACATGTTTTTTAAAGGAGCACTGACAGGACTAAGGATCATAGTGGGATGATTATAACCAATGCCAGTTAACAAATTATCTTTTTAATTAAGCAGATTATCATTATATCTGCAGTAGGTAACTTTTGTAAACAAATATTTGTTAAAACTGTCATTATATCCTGACAGTAGAATATGAGACAGATAATCTGTTAAAAAAATCAAGCTCCTCTGGCTCCTCCCAGTGGTCCTATTGCCATTTGCAGAAATACACCGCTCCCGGTCAGAAACAACCAATCAGAGCCAGGAGGAATGTCTTAGCAGTGTCAATCACGCTCGTGTACGCGCTGAACACCCCTCTCTTGCACAGCGCGAGCGCTTACTGTCATTCAAACTCAAGATTGCTGGTGTGCTGCAGCTGTGCTAATGACGGAGAAACAACCTAAACTGCCAATTTCTCGAGTGGCACCTGCTCATAAAACAAGGAGATAAAAGGAAAAAGACAGATGACGATAAACAAGCGAAAAAGAAAGAATTACACAGGGCCCATTGACTCGGTGTCAAAACTCAATTGAAACCTGCTAATTCACTGGCTTGTCATGTTGCTGAAATAATGTACTAGCAAACCTTATCTAGCATTACATATCACTAGAATAATTACTTACATACTGTAACGTTAGTTACTGTTATATTAACGTTATCTTACTAGCTATTTATAACTTATAGAAAGAGTGCAACGTTATAAAGTTACATGTATTGCAAAATACATAATGATTTGAGGACCAAGTTTGTAGTCAAAGTATGGGCAGGCCATAGTCAATGTAAAGCATATTGTTGATGTTTCGTCCCTATTAGTGAATGTGCCATAACTGTTTATAATCCGCCGTCATCGGTGGTCCTGCTTAATAGCCTGCGCGTTCACGCACGGCAGGCTCCGCTGTGGGGGAGGAGCTGTGGAGGGAGGGCTGTAGCGCAGCAGAGAGCAAGGGGGTTGGACCTGTAAGTTGTGCTTCTTCAAATTTTCAGGCTAAGTCAACGTTTTCTCAAAACTCCCTACTGCAGCTTTAACTTTAAATTGTATGAATGTACAGCTAAGCAGAATGTAGGTCCTAGGATCATTTTTCTATCTCTACGCAATCCCCCCTGGAGTATATCACACATGTATTTTCATATATATTGTGTGTGTATATATATATATATATATATATATATATATATATATATATATATATATATATATATATTTCCTACAAGGCCAGTTTAATAATTAATGTAAGAAAACCTTTCATGTGAACATTATTCATATAACTTTAAGAAAGTTATTCACACAACTATAAGAAGAAAGAAAAAACAGTGTCTCAGCTGCTTCCCCTAGACAGCAATAAGATAAAAAAAGTACAATTGAAGACTTAAAATTCTTGCCTCTTTGATTTCTATCTCTAAAGAAGACATTTTCCCATATTGAGATGATGAAATGCATTAAATAATTTTATTGCCTAAGTGTTCTTCTAACATGTTTGCCATATAAACTAGATTTTGTGTATTTTGAGTTTACAGATATTTAGTTCTGTTATATAACTCAATATAATTCACATCTATGGTATACTCACAGAAAATAATCAAACTGGTTAACCAGTATGTAAATTATGAACACTACTTTGTAATTATTTTATATCTCAATTTAATACAAGCTATGATAAGAATATAGATGTACATTAAGTCATTCATTTACTCAGGTTATACAAGTATAGTGTAACCACAAGGACCTACAGGGACAATATGTTTCTTTAGGATTTCTTACCGAATATGTATTTTGTATTGTAAGCAATTAAACATCTATGACTAATTATGACTCTTTCTTTGTGTCTTTTTATAAATACTCTGTGTAAAATCATTAATACAAAAATAAATTATAGTATTTCAGGAATGTTTTGGATAACAATCAAAATGAACAACATCAAAACAGCACATTTTAAATCGAATAAAAGCACCCCTAATATAAAACACATGACACAATTATATTAAGTATATCCTTGGCTCTGCCCTAAACTTCTGCACAGAGATTGGCCTGGAGTTGTGTGGGCAGACAGTCTTTCACCCGAACCATATGCAAGCCCCTACAAATTGCATAGATCAGAAGGTATTGTTCGGGTATACTGTTATGAAAATATAAAAAATTATTACAGTAAATATAAATAACTAAAGTAGTTATTAAAGGGTATCTAATTTGCACCACAAAAGCCTTTACATTTTTTTTTTATTGTTTGTACAATTTAATGAGACATCAGTGTGTTAAAAAAAGTAATTCAGTTAGTTTATCAATGCATATCCATTTGTTTTTGTGGTTTGTTTTTAATCACACAAAAGAGGACTCAACCTTAACATCTACCCTCATTAGTGCCTCCTGTAGTGCCCACAAAACATTGCACACAATATTTAATTTAGCTTTCTACATGAAAAATCAGACATATCTTATTAAGGCACAGCTCCTCTGCACAACAAGAAAAAAGAAAAGTTAATTAAACTGTATTAATTAACATTTCTCCATAGTTTTTAAAGTCTTATTGGGAAATAGCCCAATTAAGGTTCAATCCCTACCCAAAAATCTTTTAATCTTCTTGTCCCGAGAAAAAAAAAAAAAGAAAAAAAAAGGGAATCCAAGCAGCAGCATCCAGCCAAGCTTCATTGCTAATTCATGCCTTTATCTTATTATTCATGAAATCCAACAGGGATCCTGGGTAATTTGTCCTAGGTCCAGCTCTCTCTCATGTCACCACATGCCAAAACAAAACAACAGGTGTGGCATTTTCTCCCACAGGCCTTCACTGTATCATTCTTCATGCTTGAAGCTTTTGAGGAAGATGGCAATTAAAATAAACATTGAACACCTGTCAGCATTTATATTAATCATTTTGCTAGCTGTGTTATACATATTTATTAAAGCTCACTCAATATGATGCAATTGTTTACTCACTGTCATGTTCTTCCAAACTCTTATTTTTGACTTTCCAGATGGCATTGAAGCAATATAAAGGTACCATAAAAGTAGTTCATATGACTTGTCACTATATGCAAAAAACAGCCTAGTCACATTACATTGGTATCAGTACATTATATTTACAGATACATACCCATATGGTAATACTTTACTAAAAGCCTTAATGTATAATGCATTATACAAGTATTCATAATGTAATGTACATCCCATTATGTATTCATAATGTAACGCATGATCCCAGCCTGTGTGCCACTGGTCTTGTGTGGACTTTTATGTTATTTCCTGTTCTGTGCCATGTTTTGTAGTTTTTCTTGTTGATTAGTTCTCTGGTTGTTCCCAGGTGTGTCTTGTTTGCCTATTAACTTGTTTTTTTAACCCCCAGTGTTTAGTGTGTTCCTTGTTCTACATAGATGTTATGTTTGGTGCACTCATTCTCTTCCCTAGTTCTCTTCTCCGTGTTGGATTTGTTATTATGTTTACTTTACTATTAAAGCAACACCAAAGATTTTTTTGTACCTTAAAATAATAGAGAAAGAGCTCAAACTAGAGTGAACATTGGACCGGCTTACACTCGTTGGCGAGGGCTGAAGGAGGCTACAAGATGCAAGGCTGATGGTCACTTGGCTTTGTTGCTACTGGACTTGTAAGTAATAATCTTTTTATTTTTTATTATTTATTTTTTTAAGAGTGTGCATAAATTCGTGCAACATACTCTATCTTGTCTGTGGACATCGTTATTTCCAAAACCGGTGCTGGATAAACAAATAGCGTGCGTGCGATGGTAGGCTGCGGTAGGCTAAATTATTTACGACACCGGTAATGGACAATTCCGCTTCCAACCTATAGGGGGACCGAAGAGGAAAAGTGCTTTGGTGTTGCTTTGGATCCAGCTCTCCTTTATTTTTGAGTTCACCCTATTTAACAGCATTAACTCATAAATTTATTTTGCACTTTCATAAATAAATGTAACCAAAGTTAAAATGCATTATAATATTTGCAGATTCCTTGTAAAAACGTTGTATTATGCAAGTAGTTATTGATGTCACTTTGTAAAGAAAGACCAAGCAAGCACCTGCACACATACACATTCTTTTACGGAGCACTCACGCTAAACGCACATGCCTTTAGACTAAACACGTAATATGCATGTGCATGTTTTCACAGATTTGTGTTTTTGTAGTTTACAAAGAGACAATAATGGTATCATTTTCAAAAACTTTCACCTTGAAACCCTTTTTCAAGTGTTTCAGTTTTTTAGGCCCCAAAAACGCTGTTGTCGTGGAAATAAAAATGTTTTCTGTTTTTAGTTGAAAATGGTGTTTAGATGAAAATATGACTTTCTCCACTGACGTTTTAACTTGTTCAAAGCATTTCTAAGGGTACTGCTTTTTAGAAGGCAGCTGTCTGACTCTGAGATAGTGAACGGGAACATGGTTTGTGTAACATTAGCAACACCTTATTAGCTGTTTGATAATGTTGTCAAGCCAAACACTAATCATATCAATTACCGTTATGTGTCCGATGTTGTAGAGAGCGATACATAAAACACATTAACATTCCAATACATTGACTTGTAGATGAGCCTGTATGATTGAGTGGATACAGGGCTCATTTGCATTTTCATGGATCTGCATATACTAAATGAAGCAAGGGTGTAAAGTTATATTCAAACTATATTAAGGCATGCATGTATATATATATATATATATATATATATATATATGTTTAAATATGCCATTTTGGTTATAAAAGATGAGTTTTAAGAGATACAATTATTGACTAGAGGGGGACTTTAAAAAATAAATCCTGTATGAAGAAAAACAATGATAGATGAGTGTAATCACCATAATTTATTTATTGTTAAATAGTAGTATTTATTGTCAAAAAAGTAGTGAAAATGAAAACGTGTTTCGCAGTCCTCTCTAGTGGTATACAATGTGAGGTACAGAGCAGAATTTAAGCTGTTAATTGCTGTAAATTTTATCTTGATTCATTCCATGAAGGCAAGAATATTTAAATCACCCAAAACATTAATAAAGGCTTGAATTTGAGTCCGTTTCTCACAAAACGCAATCATATGGATTCTGAAGATTTGTATTATAGTGTGCAAATAAAATGGATTACTTTTATGATCATTTTATGTTGTGTTTTTGGTGTATTTTATGGTAATTTGAGACAGCATTTTGAGAAAACATTTTGTGTCCCTCCGCAAACAAAATAAATATTATATGATGATTGATGGTATGAGTACAGACATGCTGAAGATTCTTCAAAACACCTCCTTTTGCATTTCACAGAAAAAAGAAAGCCATTCGGGTTTGGAACAATATGTGGGTGAAAGCAAAAGTGATGACAGAATTTTCCTTTTAAACCTATTCCTTTAACTCAGACTTATTAAGAAATAATAATAAAAAAATCATAATTTAAGTATAGAACAGAAGTGGCAGTGGTATCTTTTATATATGTCAGCTTTTGTGATGAATGGAGCAAAGATTTTTGTGAAAGTGTCCCAAAATTTCAGTCCTTAATGGTGAGCTGATTGATGTCTAGTACATCAGAATGGCAGCTGGGATAATCTATTGACAGTGAATTTGATGAGACAGCAGCTGCATTACATTCCTCTGGCTGTCCTCCATCATTAGGGAGACTTTTGGATATTTCACTGTTTCTCTGGAGACACCTCTCTTATCCTGTCATAAGCTGGAGAAAGCTTACAGTGGCCTGAGGGAAAAGCAGAAAAAGTTCCCTAAAATAGTACAGATTCACCCAGCCTATCGTTGTGTTTGCTGATCGGGTCACTTTGCCTGTGAACATCATGTCTGGAGCTTAGCTTTGCTTATGACTCCATGCTGGCTTTACATTAGCACGAAAAGGCTGTCTGAAATCTGAAAGGAAGTGTGAAACAGCTGGACGGAGCTTACGGCTGCCTCACAGTACATGATGTCTAGAGAATGGGTGCATTATAGTGGAGGACAGAAGGATGAGTGCAGTTTGACAGACAGATGGTTATTCCTTCTGACAGAACATGAGGAGGATCAGCCATGTGCAGAATTAAAATGAAAATCATAAAAGCACTAGTAACTGTAATCTCCTTAAAAATAGTAATTAATTTAACAGAGGCTCATTAGAAAAACAGGCCTCTACTAAACTTTCTAAACGTACCTATAAATCAAATTCACTGCAGTTTCCAGCTAAAATGAACCATATTGAAGTAAAGCACAAATAACTTTTATTTCTTTCACACATTCCTTTTTAGTTCCTGTTTCCCCACACAGTTTAGTTTTGAGTTAAGATAAAAGAGCTCAAACACTTTTCATTTAATTTTTGCTTTTGTTAAAACTATAAGCTTTATCAGCTTAGGTTTAGTATAGCATTATGTTACTTTCAAATGCAATTTTAGAACCACTTAAATTTCTGGACTGCAGTTATATGTAAGGGTACGTTTACACGACAAAGATATGCTTAAAACAGAAAAGTTTTTCCTTTGAGTTTTTCGTGTACAGACGACACCATTGTCAAAATGTTTTCAGTTGAAAGCGGTGTCGTGTAAACAGCCCCTCAAACAACCATCTTAATGACATTTTGCCAGATTCCCATTTATCCGTTTCAGATAAAACTGAACAAGCTAATACATGCAAAAAAAAACAAAAAAACATGTCATGTCTGTGGAGTGAGATTTAAACTTGTAAACACCCACACTTAAAGGCACACTATGCAAGAATTGTACCTTAATATAACAGCTTCAAAGTCATTTCGGTGGTAAACAAACTCATAGTAGGCTGAATAATCCTGGTAGTAAAGCTTGGGGGGGACGCCGCTGGAAAAACCAGCAATGCAAGTTTGAGAGGAGCGCCCCCGACAAATCTCACGAGAATCACAACATGCTTTACAGCAACGATGTCGCACACATCAACAACATATGAAGCACAAAGACACTTGCGCACATTTCAGACGTGATACTCAACGTTGTAAAAAGCAAAGAAAACGTGGTCGGAAGAGACTAGGAAAAGGAAAAGAGAATCTCACCGCGTGAGGAACCGGACAAGAGTCCCACTCGGTCGGGCTTTCACTCGTTGGCGTGAGCTAAAAAGCAGCACTGGATGCAACAATCTTGGATGCACTGGCGATCTTGTTGATGGACTAGTAAGTAAATCTCTTATTTTTAAACTTGTTTGCGTTCTATGTTAACAGCCAATGTTATGAAATAATGCGACGTACATTTAACTTTATTGATGTCATCTGCCATTTTGTAATGTTTACATTACAATCAAAAAACACAAATGAAATTATACAGTAGGCCTAGACTATAGGCTATTTACTTGTGATTTAGCAGCAATCATGTAAAAACGTTATAAGCCAGCAAACGCGGTAGACTACTTTATTATTATAAATTACTCTAACACTTATACATTAGTTATATTAGACATATAGTTATTATTATCCTATTACCATCATCAGTAGTTAAGTAGACTATGCAGTAGCCTAATATTTGTATGAAATCGTGAAACATTACCTGGTCAATATCTTCAGAGTCTATCTGTGCCTGTTGCATGCCCGACGCTTCTATCCTACCGAACAGGTACCGGTGTACAGGGTGGGGGGGTCGGGGGTGGGGGTATTTACGACAGTGCAAGTATTCCACAGCGACTCTAGGGGTCGCTGTTTGACAAAAACACAATTTCTACATAGTGTGCCTTTTAAGGCAAAAAAATATATATATATCATTTAAGCCACATTAGCTCATACTCAGCATCATTCCACCTAAGGGTACGTTTACACAAAACACCGTTTTCAACGGTCTCTGTGTAAACAATAAAATCGTGATGCTGTGAAAACGATGAAGTCATGCACATATGTATTACATGTTAAGTCTATAGTGTTTCATCACCATTTAGTGGTCTGGCAGCAGAATTTAGCATTTTTTTGTATTTTTCACAGATCCATGTGAATGGCCATCATTTTGACAATGGTGTCGTCTGTATGCGGAAAAATGTATCCGTTTTAAGCAGATGGTTGTCGTGTAAACATACTGAACCCCAGATTCTAAAACCCTCCTTCTCCTTATCTTCAAAGTAACAATGGATTTTAATTCCGTATTTGTAGATTTCCAATTAATGAATTTGAACCACATGAATTGACATGAAGCCAGTGTGTGACCATGAATATTATTTAGAGCAGCAGATGGTTTTGGGTGTGGGCAAAGCATCCATCCCACTGGCATTCACCAGTGGATCTGGTGCAAAATAAAACAACTGTTTATACTTTTAGAACAGTGTGTAGGAACAAGTAAAGCTTGCCAATACTTACTACAGAGATTAAGCTATTTGTTTCCAAGAGTGCTGATCCTTCTAGAAATTTTAAAGCAGAGCTATTCAGCTCCGATCCTGAAGAACCAGAGACCTACGGACTTTATTCAAAACTGTAATCAAATACACCTGCTTGTAATTTACAAATAATCTTGAAGACTTTGATTAGTTTGTTCAGGTGTGTTTTATTAGGGTTGGAGCTAAACTTGGCAGAACCCTGGATGGAGATGAAGAGCCCTGGTTAAGATGAGTTGTTTCTATGTAATTATGATGCAAAAACGCTTTTTAAAGGCATTCAGTGGCTCTGAAGTTTATGGACATTAAGCCATACAGACCTGACAGCAATCCCATGACCCATAAGCAAGTCTTGCTATTTCAGAAGCATAACAGGGATAATTTACCTAGAAGTCTGAAAAGTGGGGAAAAACAATTCTATGCCAAACACTTTAGAGCTTTTGAAATTGTTGCAAATCATTTTTTCCACTGAAGTCAAGTGAAGTTATGTTGCATAAAAAAAAACAAGTGCATTGAAACATTATTTGAGATGTTCAATTTACGTTAGCAGAAATCAGTGGCGCAGATAGGATTTTTTAACTGGGGGGGACCAAGCTGTCAGCAAATTATTTAAACTCAATTCGTTATTTTGCGTAATTTGGGCTTTAACTAGTGCTCAAGTAGTTACTTCGTGTAATTTGGGCTAATGATTTGCACTAAAAAGCCATTGGGGGATTCTTATTTGAAATCATGGATAAGCAACAATGAACAAAGGTAAACAAAGGCCTACCTGATCACCACTAGCAATGCATGATCAGACTGTTATTTGACTAGTATGCCAATCACCCACCAAAACTTCATGTCTTCAGCAAAGTATTTTTTGTGGCTGCCCTCCTGCAGATCCTCACTTGACTGACTAGGGCCTGCCTTACTGTCATCAGAAATTGCCTGCAGGCCAGGAGGACAACATTTTAAATCTTATCATTTCAGTTAACCCTCTATACCTCTATAGAATTTCACAACAATGTGAAATACAACATATTCCTGAGAATTAATGGCTAAAACTACTATTTCAAAAATGTCTAAGAATAACTCAATTTTAAATTTAAGTGTTAATTACAAGTTTGTTGCAATTTATAGATTAGACATATCTTTCAAATGATGTATGACATATTAAGAAATGTTTTTCATAGCCCATAATTTAAGAATCTATATCCTAAGTTGCTCCAGTACATACAATAAAAAAAAACATGATTTCCTGCTATAAGTTATATATAAAGTTTAGGTAGGCCTTTATTTGTTGTTTGCATAAACCTTGCACCACACAAATTTACTTGTTATAATTATTTTTATAGTGGCTTACACGACAGTGAACATACCTCAGTCAATTTATACAGTACAATGGGTTAAATGATAAGATAAAACATTATTTCCCGATGACGATAAATTGTTTGATTTATCCAACCATTCTTTTTGTGTTCATTCATTATTTGCCTCTGTCCACTCACCTAAATGCATAGTTATGGTCTCCACATTTTGCTGTGTTTACTAAGTGCAAAAGCCTTCTTGCCATTATTGTCAGACTAGCTATTCCCCTTAACAAATCTAATCTGCCACATCTGGGAAATTCAACAGGCATAGGATACTTACATTGTTTGGTTTTTGAAAAAACGAGGGGATTGTTTTTTGTCTCTTCATGTTGTTGATCTTCATTGCCTTTATGTGGCATTTATACAGTCGATTTTTTTTCAGTTCAGAAAATCACCGACTCAGCTCAGTCATAGATGGTATATGATAACTATGGTTACCGGTCTGCTCCTACAGGCACGATCGAGGCAGCCACCAGCTCCTCATAGGACCCCGGCGACGTCACTCAGGAGTCGTAGCACACACACAGAGAGAGAGTCTAAACGTCGGTGGCATGATGACATCGTGTGTTTATTGACAACAGAACAGCGTGTAGTGAGAACGTGGGTACAACATTCAGGCTGCGTCTGCGCCGACCCGATTCTGAAGCAGCGGCGGGCCGGGACACTTTGGCTAATGTACATAGCGAAAACGCTGGTTAAACCTCTGTTTTACCGATTTTTGTCGCCTTTCGTAGGGATAGTGAGGGCGGGGGACGGATCGGGTCATTATGAATCTGAGGGGGTCATGTCCCCCCCGTCCCTAGTGCCATCTGCGCCGCTGGCAGAAATTATTCCATGTTAAGGAAGAAAAGTGGTTTAACCCAAACATGATTACTCCTGTGAATGGTGTACAGAAAAAGCCAGAATGTTAATCTATTAAAATATAGCTGCAGAGAGGAGCTGAAGTAAGAAAAGTTTGTTCCCACTCTTTCTGCTAATCAGACATCCTGACCAAAACATCGTTTGCTTTACCATCTCTAACACAATTTCAAATCCAAAACAATTACTGCATTCCCTAATAACTGTCATTACATGACAAGCCTGACTGGGCTAACAAGCTTTTTCTGGCAGATTGCATTACCATCTCTGAGCTGCTGAGGCACAAATAATAGCCCAAGTT
The DNA here is from genome assembly GCA_026230005.1 of Gila orcuttii. Taxonomy (NCBI): domain Eukaryota; kingdom Metazoa; phylum Chordata; class Actinopteri; order Cypriniformes; family Leuciscidae; genus Gila; species Gila orcuttii. The sequence continues at coordinate 42,576,885 of JAPDVR010000005.1, forward strand.
GTGTTTGACAAGTCAGTCATTTTGTAAGGATAGGACATAGCGTATGGTTTAATTGTCTTTTTGTGTTACATAAGAGTAAAACATCACCTTATTTATTAGATCAATTTTGCAGTGAAACACTCCTTAATTGCAATTATCACACTACCCCTAGATAACTGCACATGCAGAAGAGCACAAAAGGATATGACAAGAAAACTCCAGCTTATAAGAACACATGGCATCCAGCACCTCCGGACAGCCACAGGCATGCCCAGTAGTAGAGCATGAATGGTTAAGTGTGCCCAATTATTGTGTCCTGCCTTGAGGAGGCACCATGCTCCCATTGACCTCTGCAGAAAGCCTGCAGCATTACCATAGTAGGCTTGGCAGGCTCTGACTTGACGTTTAATGCAGCTAGATAAAACAAGGACTGGAGAGGTGTTGTCCTCATGAGATTTTTAAGGCGTTGAGTCAGCTGGGTAAGCTGGGTCAGTGATCATTCTACCAGTTAGACCAAATACATTAACACCACAAACACCACCAGTGGCAAAAACACCAACTGTACCACCACTTATAGTTACAGCAATCACACATGTCATGATTGTTCGGATTTTCAAGATGGAAGAAGACATTACAAAATAAAATAATTGGTCTCCAATACACACTATTTCGAAAAGAACTTGATTACACCTGACCACTGCACATTCATTTAAGTCAAAGGGAAAGAAAAAAAAGTTAAATTTAGTACAATTTAGCATACTTAAAAAAAAAAAATTCAAACAAATATACTTGTGCATCCTTAAAGGGATAGTTCACCCAAAAATGAAAATTAGCCCATGATTTACTCACCCTGAAGCCATCCTAGGAGTATATGACATTCTTCTTTCAGATGAATACAATCGGAGTTATATTAAAAAATGTCCTGGCTCTTCCAAGCTTTATACTGGGAGTGAATGGGTATATTTTTTTGGAAGTCCATCAAAGCGCATCCAGCTAATTGCTGAATCTTACAGCAGTTCACGTCATCCTTATACCAAAACCATGGGTGCCCTCAATAAGCAGTATGGCCAGCCACATCAGTTGGCTTTGCAGCGCATAGTGGAATTGATGGAGGGACCAAGCATCAACACTGGAGATATCAGAACCTTCCGAATGTATGCTCTGAGGGTGAGATCCTTGGTGGGAATGTTGCGACAACTAGGTAAGCCTGGTAAAGTAGAATTAAAATGTGGATCTCATGTGTCCAGACTTCTGGGTAAATTGCCACATGATCTGCGAAGCAGTTTCAGAAGATTCATCTATCCATATGATGTAAAGATTCCTACCCTCCTTGACTTCTCAGACTGGTTGGAATATGAAATCCAAGTGCAAGAAGATTCCACAAGATATGCAAGCCACTTTGGTAGAGGGTACTCGACCAGGTCATCCTGGGACGAACCACCAAGGAAGACCAAATCATTCCACAAAGGGACAGAAGTTCTACTTGGCACTGAGAAATACCTTTCGGCACCACCCCCACCTGTCACAGCTAAAACCACCCTGGCAAAACCTTACTGCCCTTACTGTGATAATAACAAACACTCTTTGAATAACTGCGCCAATTTCTCTCAACTCTCCAAATTTCAGAAGAAAGATAGATGCTAGGCCACAATAGATGCTGGGGCTGTGGACGGGGCCATAGATCAACAGAGTGTAATCTGAAGATGCGCTGCAAGGCATGTAATGGGCGTCATTTACTTGTTCTTCATGAAGTTAATGCGCGGAGCAGGGAGAGAACAGTAGAAGGAGAGGACCCATCTGCTAGCCCTAACAGGGAGGAGGCCGCCAACGAAGTATTATTCATTGACAAGCCCCCAGGAAGTCGGAAAGTACTGTTGAAAATATGTAAAGTCAATGGAAGCTTTAGCTTAAGTTCTGTCAGGAAGACTCAATCAGCGCGTCATGTATTACCTCATCCCTATCCAATCAGGTGTTAACAGCCACAGTATAAAAGATTGGTACTTACACTTGTCTGAGTTCGCAGATGCTAACGCTGCCATTCACCTCCATCCTCCCCAACCACCACCAAGATGGTACCTTCCCCTCCATCCTCCCCATCACCACCACCAGGATGGTCCCTTCCTTACCTCCAGGGGGTCGGCTGCGCCCCCGCCTTCATCTCAGGCGGGACATGCAGATTCGGCTAACCTCGCTTTGTTCGCTAAGGACGGGGCCTACGCCAAAGAACTCATAAATTTATGCTTGCTGAGCTGTCAATAAATGTATACAGCCTTTCAATTTATCTCCCGAGTCTTTCTGGTAGAATTCTGAGAAATGGAGATCGATCCATGAAAGCTTACGCCATTCTTGATGATGGCTCTGAAAGGAGCATTTTACTACACACTGCGGCTAGCCAGCTGAAATTGAAAGGTAAACCAGAGGACCTGCCCCTGCGCACAGTCAGACAAGAGTTAAAGGTCCTACATGGGGCGGCTGTATCCTTCAACCTTTCACCAGCCTGTCAGCCAGACAAGGTATATCCAATTAGCGGAGCTTTTACTGCGCCAGAGCTGGGGCTTGGAGTGCACTGTCATCCTGTAAAGGCTTTATGGAAAAGGTACCGTCACCTTAATGGACCTCCCCTCCAAGAGATTAAAACTGGTCATCCAGTTTTGCTCATTGGATCAGACTACCCTCATTTAATTACTGCAGTCGAACCAGTTCGCTTGGGCCCACCAGGAGGTCCTGCAGCGATTAGAACTCTCCTTGGGTGGACTCTGCAAGGACCAGTTCAGGCTCTGCAACACAGTCTCACAGAGCAACAATGTCTGTTCACAAGTTTGTCACCTTCTGCTACTCTGCACGAACAAGTTGAACGACTCTGGCAAATGGATGTCCTTCCTTGGAGGGATGAGGAGACAACTACTAGATCAGTACTTGACCAGCAGTCACTAAAACTACTGGAACAAAAAACTGTCAGAGTTCAAGTCGATGGGATTCTGCGATATGCTACCCCACTGCTCAGAGTTAAAATTATGCCCTCTCTTCATGCCCCCAAAGCACCGGTAATGCCTCATCTAAGAAGCCTAGAGCGTCGCCTCAGTAAGTGTCCTGATCAAGCAGCTATCTACCAGGCTGAGATTAAACGACTGGAGCAAGAAGGTTACATTGCTGAACTGCAGTCAGGAGCTGAAGACACTCCAGTAAGTTGGTATATCCCACACCATATGGTTGAACATAATGGGAAACATAGAGTAGTTTTCAACTGTTCATTCCAGTTTCAAGGAAACAACCTCAATGAATTGTTACTTCCAGGACCTACACTGACTTCCTCCTTACTGGCTGTGCTACTAAGATTCAGAGAACATTCTATCGCTATTAGAAAGCGACATTAAAGGAATGTTCCACCAGATAAGACTCCTTGCTGAAGATCGACCCCTTCTCCGTTTCTTATGGAGAGATCAAGAAAGAGAAGTTCAGCCCAGAGTTTTGGAATGGCAAGTTCTCCCCTTTGGGACTACTAGTAGCCCATGTTGCGCTGTCTTTGCCTTGCAGAAGCATATCTTGGAAAATAGTCAGCCTGGTGAAAAGATGCTTGATGCTGTACTAAAGGCATTTTATGTAGACAATTACCTGCAAAGTCTGCCCTCTGTAGATGAAGCAAAGCTCATGGTAGCCCAGTTGCAGAGTACCTTGGCAGACGGAGGATTTGAACTCAGGCAATGGGCCAGTAATGCGCCTTCCACCATCAGTCACTTACCAGCAGCCGCCAGATCGGACAGTGCTGAGCAATTGATTGTCAAGGGTAATGCCTCAAACCATGAATCGGTGCTTGGATTGCAGTGGAATTGTCAAACTGATACTTTGTCCTATAAGTTCCGTGCTGTAAAGTGCCAAGAAGTTACTATGCGCAATATATATAAGGTGCTTGCCAGTCAATATGATCCTCTTGGCTACATTGTCCCGTACACCACACGCGCCAAGGTGATTGTGCAGCGACTATGGGACAAAAGGAGAGATTGGGATGATCCCAGGTTACCAGAAGATTTAATGAATGCTTGGAACAGATGGACAGAGGAGCCTAGTGACCTACAAAAGATAGCCTTACCCAGATGCTATTGTACTGCACCGAAAGATGATCTTTTCAGCCAGCGAGATATCCATATCTTCTGTGACGCGTCTGAGTCAGCTTATGGGTCGGTCGCCTATCTTCGAACGGAAGACCGGCAGGGAGACGTGGAGGTCACATTCATAGTGGCCAGATCAAGAGTGGCTCCTAAGAAACGGCTGTCAATACCTCGTCTAGAACTATGTGCAGCCCTGACCGGTGCGCAGTTGGCTAAGACCCTTCAGAAGGAATTGACTTTGCCTATTCGACAAGTTTGCATTTGGACTGATGCCACCACTGTTTTGACCTGGATTAGATCCGAATCCTGTCGATTCAAGGTTTTTGTTGGGACAAGGGTGACAGAGATTCAGGACCTTACCAGCCACAGTGAATGGCGCTATGTGGCTTCAGATAGCAACCCGGCAGATGATATCACCCGAGGAAAAAGGCTGGCAGATCTAGGGCCACAAAGTCGTTGGAATACAGGGCCCCTATTCCTTCACCTTTCACCTGATCAGTGGCAGGTTACACCCCCATCCTCTCTTATTGACAGTGATGAACTAAGAAACTCTACATTCTGTGGTCTGACTGATACTGTACATCGCTTGTCCATGCCTGAGCTAAGCAAATTTCTAACCTTTCAAGAGCTACTGACAGCTATCACAGATTCTCTTAGGGAGGATGGGGCCAATGTATCAGCTGAAGACTTTCAACAGGCTGAGCACAAGGATTGTTTAGAGTGTCAGAAGCTTCGTAAAAACCCACAGATGCCCAGAATGGCAGATCTGCCTCCAGCCAGACTACGTCTCTTCAAACCCGCATTTTATTCTACTGGTATTGACTGTTTTGGGCCATACATAATAAAAATTGGACCCAGGAATGAGAAACACTGGGGTATCTTGTTCAAGTGCATGACTACTCGTGCGGTGTACATCGACCTCCTTCCAAGACTTGATACAAACTCCTTCCTTATGGCTCTCAGGCGTTTTATAGCCTGACGTGGGAAGCCTTTGGAAGTTTTATGTGATCAAGGTACAAATTTTAAAGGAGGGGAAAGGGAGCTACGACAGGCATTTGGCGAACTACTTCCAGAACTTCAGGAACAGCTTGCCAGTCAGCAGATTATCTTCCGTTTCAACCCACCTCATGCTCCACACTTCGGTGGGTGTTGGGAAAGGGAGATTCGTTCCCTGAAACAAGCTCTACAGGTCACTCTGGGAACTCAGCCTGTACCTGAGGAAACTCTTCTCACTACACTCATTGAGATCGAAGGGATTTTAAATTCTAAACCTCTGGGGTATACCTCCTCGAATGCCTCTGATCCAATTCCTATTACTCCTAATACGCTCCTTATGGGGCGGCCTGATTCGTCCCTTCCTCAAGTGATATACCCTGAAAGTGAAATACTGAGTCGACGTCGTTGGCGTCATAGCCAAGTTCTAGCAGATCACTTTTGGAAGCGGTTTATCAAGTTCTATTTGCCTGGCCTTCAGACTCGTGGCAAGTGGCAACGAGAGTCACCCGATATCACAGTTGGAACTACAGTTATGATTGTGGACCCTCAATTTCCCAGGGCCCTGTGGCCCACTGGTCAGATCTCGCAAGTATTCCCTGGGGTGGATAATAAAGTCAGAACTGTTGAAGTGAGAATTAAGGTTACGTTTTATGTGCGACCTCTGGCTAAGGTTATACAGCTGCCTGAGATTCCAGACTAAAAATTGACTTTGACCTTTTTTATAATGGGCAGATTTCCTCATTCTTTAGAAATCTGGGGGCGGCTTTTAAAAATGCCCATTGTATTTGTATTGGAGTCTGTGAGACTTGCTCTGACAACATGCTCTGACATTGGCTGATTGCTAAAGCAGCAATGTGAAGACTAGGCTCCGCCCATCTCCAGCAGGTGGCATTGATTAGCATTTTAGTTAATAGCTCTGCATGTGGTGAGTGTAGAAAACAGACTGTGCTTTCTTGCCATTGATGTGTGCGTATCCTATTATACAAACCACACCTAAGATCATGGCAACTTGACTGTACTCATCTGCAATTATGGGCTAAGCCTTTATTGAAGCTTTATGGATTGGTTGTGGAGAAAATAAAGCTACATGTAGAAAACTTTCTGCTGCTTCTTCATGTCTCTAACCGGACATCTGTGGTGAACTAGTCCCCTACTGGCAACCCCAAACTGATTGAAAGTCAACAGTTTTCTTCAACCCCTTTAAGCTTATATGCAGAGGACGAAATCCGGCGGGAACTGAAAAGTTGCACGCATTCCTACGTCACCGGACTAATTTAACTAATCTTCAAGCTACTTTAGACCGCGATGGAAATGCAGACAGCAACAGGTCTGGGGGAAAAAAAGTTCCCTGGGGCAAATTATTCCAGGTAATTTCGGTGGAAACGTAGCTTTTCTTTAAGTAGTACATCTTTATATGTAATAACATAATTACTTCTATTGTCTGAAATATGGTTTAAGTGTACAGCCGTATTTATGGAAAAATATTCTTTAATGTCAATTACATTTACACTTGTATGTCATGTATATAAATATATTTGTAATAGCACATTTCTGTGCACAATAAACTATGGAATAGTAATATGTTTACTTACACATGATCTTCATAAAATGTTGACAACTATTTGCAATAGTTTTTGCTTTATTGTGAGAAACCCTATATGACAGTGCTGTTGTAGATAACCCCCGCTAGTACTGAAAACTAGTTTGCACATTAATGTACAGACCATTAGTTTTGTGAAAATAACAAATAGAGTGGTGCAGGTGTGACGTAAATTTGTTGGCCAAAACACGTTGCATTTTAATACTTCCAGTTCCATCGTCCCAAAGTCAATGGGGTTTTTTAATAGGTTTTTTGATAAAATGACTGAAATAAGGTCTGTGGTTAACACAAGCTCAAGATAATTTCACACTTTATTCTACAACATAAAATACAGCAGTATTACCCCACTCATGATTTGAAATCTGTTACATGTTTTGAAAAAGGTGGTAGCTAACAAGTGGCTAAATGGGACTACAGAGACTATCAGGGACATTAAATGTGTCATGTCGAACAGGTAAGCTCAGTCTGCTTTTACAGCCTTGCTATGCTTATAATTGTGCTGTTATAAACTATTCTAACTCAAACTCTCTGGAAAATGTTTTTTAGATAAAATCTGAAAGAGTTTTCGGAAGCTTAGTGACGTTGAAATCGTAGGACCGTGGTACATTTCATTTATAGCCTACCTTTAGTTTTTTACTTCTGGGGACTGCATTTAGGCTTCAAAATTCATAAAAGTTGTATTCATCTGTGAAAATTATCTTGATGGACAAAACATGAAACAACTTTGATCACAGAACTTGTTTTTTGCGATAATCCAAAAGCTTATGGAAAAAAAGATAAGGCGTACGTGCGCAACTACTGCTATCATTAATGTATTTGCTGTTTATGGTAAATGCATACAGCATTAGAGAAGGTTCCGTGCTGGCATCAGCAGCTGGCTCTGTAGTCTCCCCATGGCACTCAATCCCAGCTGAACACCCTGGAGTTAATCATTGTGCTAAAAAGATCATTAGTGCTAATTAGCATGCAAATACCTTCCTTTAATATTTGGAGGGTTTTTTCTTTCTTTTTTCCAAACTGTTTGTATATGAATTTGATATTATATTTTATATTGTATATATTTTGTTATTGTATTATATTGTACATTTTCTGAAGTGATACAAATGATTCCCATAAGGTAAGATTCCAGACTAAAAAGTGGTGATTCTGTCCGTTATAATGTGAATGTACAAAAAATAAGAATAAATGGCCAAGAATCTCCAAAAATTCCATAGTTGCCATATCACCAGCAGTGAAAACCAGGGAGCTTGCAGAGTCCAGATAATGCTAAAAATAATTGTTTTGGATTTCTCTTCTTGCCTTAGGCACTGGGAGAAGATCCTCTTTGCCACTCTGTTGGAAGTCATCTCCAGTACATTGGTTTTCTGATGGCATAACCATTTTCTTCATTGTGTCAGCACACACAAAGTCAGTGTTAGCAACAAGTACATACTAACAACTTCCACTAGGACACTGGTAACTGTGATACTGCTATCATTGTCAGGAATTACTTGTCTCCTTTTACATTTCTATTGCATGCCCTCCCAAATGGATAAAGTAACACTTCTAGTACAGTAGAGATAAAACAGCCCAAAAACATTCTATTTGGATCTTGCAGGCCAGTTTGGTGATGGTCAAATCGAATGCTTCCCCACTTTAACGTGATACGTTATAGACGAACACCATTCTCTCCGGTTGGATTTCAAATTGATTAGCCTACTGTGGCCAGAACAACTATGCGAACATTATGTGTGCTTGTAAAGCCTGATACAGTCATTTATCAGGGTGGACAAATATACAATGGAAAGACCCAGGAGAAGAAATGGACGTTAACTTTGTTTAAGTTATCTGCACTACCCCTCTACTGTATAGGTTGTATATTCTGAAAGGTTTTAATATTATTTGGTACAAGCTGTGACATCTTTGTTCCAGATCAAGTGAAAATGGTTACTGACAAGCCTATTTATATTTAACTCACATTTAAAGGAAGATTTAATCTTATCAGTAGTAAGTCACACAAATCCTTTCCTTTCCTTAGCGTGACTACAGTGTATATAGTCACTGGTCTGTATTAAAGTGCAGACAGTTCTTGCTCACTCATCTAATCGTTGTTCTGCCATATCCCAGAGTATGGCTCTGGTGAGTGCAGTTCAATGGTTTTTGGAAATGACTTCTTGCGGTAGCAGTGAAGCAGTACAATTATTGATGGATTGCTCCTGCTGGTTAATAAAACTCAAAGGTCCTGTTACGCACATCAGAAAAAAATCAGTATATTACTTTCAGGTAACAGTAATACAGCTATTGTAACGAAGCTGGTCAAACACAGTGGTGCTGTAGAAGAGGCTGCTCCCAATTAGTTTAAGCAATTTAACCTATGATTTCATGTTTTAATTTACATCTATTTTAGTAGAAAATTTACATTGTAAGAAAAGCCTCTCTAAAATAACTAGAAAATGCCAGGCTGTGAAGAACTATTTGGCTCTTCCTGAGTTCACAATTTTTCAAAGAGGCAATTGTTTCTGTGTGTTTGGTGGCATTAAGGCTGTATGGTGGCACTTGTATGTTATTTTCTCCTATACACTTTTGCAACAAATTGTTTTGCATTAGTGGAGAGAGATGGATGTGCAAAAGTGTTCCATATCGACTGCTCCAGCCACAACAGAGATTCATTTCATACATCTGTAAAATTGTAGTGCTAAAATGTGCACCATTCATTAACTAAAAAACAAAATAATATAGTTGTTATAAAATACTTGAGATATTAAAGGGGACTGAAAAAAAAAACTTAAAACAAGACACTTTTTGCTGCAGGCTGCTCTTGAATTCAAAGAAGTGATAGGATGCAGCTATTGCAAGAAGCACAACCAATTAAGTTTAAAATGCCTTTTTTATACAGGTGGCTATGGGTGTTTGACAACCTTAAGTATTAAATAAAGACCTAAAACCAACCAGTGCAACCAGTTCCACCTGTGCATACGAGTGTTAGGCTTGGTATCAGACGCACCACCACGTCCATGCCAAAGGGTGTGGAGGAACTCAACAGGGTTCGGCTAAAGAGGAACTCTACTGGAGTTCCTCCACCCACAAACCCACTGAGCAGTTGGTGTCAAGCAATCAAGTTTCTTTAACTAAGCAGAGTTAACAGCTAAAACCTGCAAAATATTTGCATATACCTGTTTTTTTGTGGTAAAACTGTCTTGACTCTATTTGAGGTTATAAACACTAAGGCAGACCGACTTTATAAAGTAGAATGGGTGGAAGATGTCTGAAAGTGTTTTTTTTTTCCAATAAATAAATAACACTCTATTGTTTGTGCTTAATTGACTGTCATGGATGTCTTCTCTGATTATTCCTCTAGGTTCTATTAAGCTTTCATACTTCTTGATGGAGCTGACTGAAGGCTTTGAAATTACCATTTGACCAAATACCTGAGTTTGAATTAACTATACAATTACTTAGTTAGGAAGTAAGCATGGCAAATATTTATAAAATGGCATTGACAGAAAATATTTGCATGCTAGAGAGCTCCACACCTCCGCCAAACAGGTTCGATCAGAGAGGCAAAACTTCTGACCTGTTCAGGACTTCAAGTGCAGGTCAATTTCATCTGTAATTGTAAAATAGGCTATTGTACTTTTGTCTTTGTTTGCTTAGTTAAACATTAAACTGCTAGCAGTAGCACCCCATTACTATTATCACTCAAACTTCTGTATGCTAAAGGACATCATTATCTATTGTAAACTGCTAGCAGTAGCACTCCATTACTATCATCACTCAAACTACTGTATGCTAAAGGACATCATTATCTATTGTAAAGTTACAGTAGTAATTTAGCAGATAAATATTCACATCGTTTTATAATAGGTTTAGAGCGAGCTCAGGCAGACAACAATACAACTCTTACAATAAATTAACCATGGTTTTACTACAAATAAAACCAAAAACGTTTCGGTTATGTATGTAACCCTCGTTCCCTGAAGGAGGAAACGGAGACGAAGTCGAGGTGTCGACTGATTGGGATCACGCTAAGGGAGCCTGTTATCTTCGAGTATTGTTAAAACGAGCCAATGCACATTGGCATGCGAGAATTGCATCACACGCTCCGCCCCGCAGCGTGGGTATAAATACAGAATTGGATGCACGCACCAGTTGTTTTTTGCTGAGGAGCCGAGCGGAGCCAGGGGTCAGTGGTGGTCCAGCAATAGTGGCGACGGGACTACGTCTCCGTTCCCTCCTTCATGGAACGAGGGTTACATACGTAACCGAGACGTTCCCTTTCAGTCACTCACGTTCGACGTAGTGGGTAGTAGTCCGACTGATTGGGATTCCAATTAAAACGCCACTAGTGCTGGCACCTTCTAGTGCCTAGACAAAGGCCTTCTGATCCCTCCGCATTATTGAGGCGGAGACGGGATAGAACTTAGGCCAGGGAAGTCACTGCTGTTCCACAAAACCACTGGGAAAGCGTTCCCTTTGTAACACACCGGTCAGTCGCACACCGCCAGTCTGGCCCTCTTGAGACCCAGGAACAGAGGAAATTACTCTTTTTTTAATTTCCTGGGTGGAGAGTGGATCGGTGACCATCTCTAAGAGCTCCTTCCTCCATCCCTGAGTGGCCCGCTCAGGAACACTAACGCTGACGCTTGCCACCTGGCTTGGCAGCACCTGGAGCGGGCTGGGCGCCCCATCTGCGGCCGGCTCCACGCTGAGGCCTGGGTGGAGGCTGCTGTGGTGGCCCAGCAGGAGCGAAGGTGGCGGCAGATGGACCCCCTCGGCGACGAGCAGGCGGAGGACGGGTGGAGGCAGCAGCGGGCCGCCGCGGCAGGATGTGTCGGATGGCCTCCGTCTGCTTCGGGATGGCAGAGAACTGTTGGGCAAAGTTCTCTACTGCGTCGCCGAACAACCCAACCTGTGATATGGGGGAGTCCAGGAACTGAACCTTGGCTGCATCCCTCATGCAGAGAAAGGTGCCGTCCATGCCCTCGTTAGCTCTTCATGCACTTCAGGGAAGAATGGTACTGGGGTGGCGGGCCACCCCGAGAAACCAATCATACAACCGAGACTGTTCAGGACACGGTGAAGTGTTCCACTTGAGCCCGACCGCCTCGGCAGCCCTTTTCACCATAGCTGCCATCTCTGGATCTGGCTAGGGCAACACTACTCTCCCAGAGGGAGGCAGCGCAGCCGAGTCGTCATCTCCAGAGCCCAGCTCACCCTCCGATGCTGCGATGGACATCCTGTCCTCTGGAGAGGCCCCGAACGAAACGGCTGGTCAGTCCACTACAGAGGAACCAGCGCACTCACCGGGGAGCTACACCGGCTGGGGTGTGAAAGAGGATTGAGGGATCCACGGGGCTTTGCAGGGCAAAGATCACCCAACCCACACAGCACTTTAGCCGCCTTCTGGGAAGATCTCAACACCGAGATGTTCACATTCCCGCAGTGGGAGCATGAGTCATCCACGAGCTGCTTCAGTGTGCTGTAAGCCCAAACACGTGATGCAGCAATTGTGACCGTCAGAGGGGGACAGGGCCCTACCGCACCCAGAAACGCACGGATGGAATGGCATCTTGAAAAAGACGCAAAGGCACCAGTGTTGCTTTTTCAGGAAATGGGATCCGTCACCAGTGCCGGAGCACAAAGGGGAATGACCACGGTGCCGGCAACACAGAACAGTGAACTGAAACAGTGAAGCACAGGGACCATGGTTACTAGAGTTATAAACCATGGTAACCACAAATTAACAATGTTTTTTCTACACTACCCATAGTTTCACCATGGTAGTTATAGTAAAACTCTGGTTATACAAATGGTAATCAATTTTATCAACTTTACTATAATAAAACCATGATTAATTTTCGTAAGGGAAAAACATGACTCATGATAATGCAATTTTTATATAAAGATATTTTCATGAAGTATTTATTATTGTAATAATTTTGACATTTAGGTGATTTAGAAAATATAGTTTTGTTAAATCTCCAGTATTTAAGTAATTTTGAGCAGATGTGCATATCTGTAGATGTGTATCAGTCTGAGTTCAAAATAAACTCACCAATGTTAAAACCAAACTACACCTGTGCTGGAAAGAGCAGTGTAGCTTGTGCGAACAGCCCATGATCAAAAGTCACATCTTTGGAGATGCATGCATCCTCTGCACACTTCCTTACAAGTGTGTGTGTGTGTGTGTGTGTGTGTGTGTGTGTGTGTGTGCATGCTGATGGGTGGGCATGCAGTATCTGCGCCTCTGATCAAGAGCCTTTGGGTGCTTGTCACTGTGTGCTATACCAGCCAGCTGTGATTATAAACGTACTCGGTTACTAACGTAACCTCCGTTCTCTCTAGAGAGGGAACGAGTACTGCGTAATATCTTACGCTACGTGGAAAACCTCTTTTCCACGAGATATTGAAGCCCAAAAATTATCCTTAATTTTGCATTAATGTAAACCGCTTTGCAGCAGCATGCAGACATTGGCAAGGCGGCTTGCGCGCCTATTGGCTGCCCTGCGACAACAGCAGCAGCCTATCGAGAGAGGCGCTGCGTGACATGACATCCAATGGGGGCAACTCGCGCCCATTTCGTCACGTCCCGCCAGAAAGGGCGTGGTCTCGGCCTATAAATATAGCTCGATTAGGCTGTTACACTGGTTTTCATCGGCGAAGCGAACCAGAGCTGTGTATGCACGGCAAGATACGCAGTACTCGTTCCCCTTTCTAGAGAGAACCGAGGTTACGTTAGTAACCGAGTACGTTCTCTTACGAGAGTACTCTCGTACTGCGTAATATCTTACGCTATGGGGAACACTATGCAAAACGACGTGCGTACTGGGATCCAACACCAAGGTCCCAAGGGCAGTAGCCCGGGGCTCATATAGTGCATAATCACCATGGACTCACAGAGAGTCGGAGAAGAGAGGCTGCAAGCATCATTCCCCATGAAATAGCTTCCCACAGGAGCTAGTTATGTAACAGTGTTCCAGGCAGACAGGGTGAACGCATTCAGCCTGAACTGGGCACTAGAAAGGGTTATTCACCACCCATGGGCTGTTCTATCGCTCAGTGAGCGATGCACAGGCAAAACTCAGTATCTGGGCCGGCACAGCGGGGCAGATAGCACTGAATTCTATACCGACAGAAGCTTGGCTTGTAAGGCGGGAACCTCTAGGTTATAAAACCTTATAAATGTAGACGGCGAGGCCCAGCCCGCGGCCGTACAGATATCTTGCAAGGTAACCCCACTATACCACGCCCACGATGAGGCCACGCCTCTCGTGGAGTGCGCTCTGACACCCAAAGGACACTGCAGGTCCTTGGAAGTGTAAGCCAGTGCTATGGCGTCGACTATCCATCTGGATAAGCTCTGTTTTGATGCGGCCAGTCCCTTGGAGCGTCCGCCAAACAAAACAAAGAGCTGCTCGGTCTGTCTGAAAACAGACGAGCGGGACACATAAGCTCTCAGTGCCCTGACAGGGCAAAGGAGACTCGCATCCACCTCCTCAGCATGAACCGGGAGGGCGCACAGGGAAATGACCTGGGCCCTGAACGGTGTGTTGAGGGATTTGGGCACGTACCCGTGCCTTGGTTTGAGTATGACTTTTGAGTCATTAGGCCCAAACTCCATACATGACACGCTTACTGAAAGCGCTTGTAAGTCCCCTATGCGCTTCACTGAAGCGAGAGCCAAAAGAAACACCGTTTTGAAAGACAGATGCTTCATGTCTGACAAATGGATTGGCTCGAACGGGGCACCTTTCATGGCTTCCAAAACCGTAGAAAGGTCCCACACCGGGACTGAAGGAGGTCTGGGAGGGTTCAGCCTCCGAGCTCCCCTGAGGAATCGCACGACCAGGTCGTTTTTCCCCAGTGACTGGCCAGACACAGGTTTAGCAAACGCTGCTATGGCCGCCACGTACACTTTGAGCGTGGATGGGGTCCTGCCCTTATCCAGCAGCTCTTGAAGGAAGGAGAGTACTTCCGTGACCCCGCAGTCTACGGGTGAAAAGCCCTGAGCTTGACACCAGGTAGATAACACAGACCAATTCGAGGAGTAAAGCCGTCTAGCAGACAGGGCTCTCGCCTGCGTGATCGTGTTTAACACACCCTCCGGGAGGTTAGCGGGTACCCGTTGATGGCCCATGCATGTAGGGACCATAGTTGCGGGTGAGGATGCCAAATCGAGCCCTTGGCCTGAGAGAGGAGGTCTTTCCTCAACGGTATTGGCCACGGGGCAGTGCTGGTCAGCCACATCAGGACTGGGAACCAAGTCCGGTTCGGCCAGAGCGGAGCCACAAGCAGCACTGGCCATCTGTTTTCCCTGATTCATTCCAGCACTTGAGGCAGGAGCGAGACGGGGGGGAAAGCATAGAGGGGACAGCGGGGTCAGACGTGGGCTAGCGCGTCCTCGCTCTTGAAGAAATATTTCGGACAGTGAGTGTTCTCGTGGGACGCGAACAGGTCCACCTGCGCTTTGCCGAATGTCTCCCACAGCAGTTGGATCGTCTGTGGGTGCAGCGACCATTCCCCTGCTGGGACAATGTTTCTGGACAGTCTGTCTGGTCCCAGATTCAGGTGACCAGGCACATGCGCTGCTCTCAGTGAAAGCAGGTTGTGCTGAGCCCAGACCAGGAGGCGTTCCGTTAGCCTGTAAAGGTTTCGGGACCTGATGCCGCCCTGGCGATTTGTGTATGCCACCACTGACATGTTGTCCGAACGGACCAAGACATGGTGACTTTTTATCTGGGGACAGAAGCGCCGTAGCGCGTTGTCGACTGCCATCATTTCCAGACAGTTTATATGTAGGAGCTTTTCCCGTTCTGACCACTGGCCAAAGAACGGTCTGCCATCGAGCAGCGCTCCCCATTCCGAGGTGGAGGCGTCCGTGGACACCACCTTCACACTCGAGGGAGTCTCCAGACTCACACCTGACTGATACCAGTCGGTTACTTTCCAAGGTTCCAGAGCTGAAACGCATTCTAGATCGACCCAGAGGCGAAACCGGCCAGCGGTCCATGCCCGGGGCGGAACTCAAGCTTTCAGCCACAGCTGCAGTGGCCGCATGCGAAGCAGACCCAGCTGGAGTACTGAAGCTGCTGAGGCCATGAGGCCCAGCATTTTCTGAAACCTTTTGAGCTGGACTATCGAGCCGCGGCGGAAGGATTTCACGGCGCGCTGAATGTCCAGCTCGCGCTCTGGCGACAGGCGCGCTGTCATGGATAGCGAGTCCAGCACTGTTCCCAGAAAAGAAATTTTCTGGCTGGGAGACAGCAAACTTTTCGCCCAATTGACTGTGAGACCCAGATTCTCGAGATGCTCGAGTAATGTGGTCCTGTGTTCTATGAGCTCTGATCGTGATCAAGCTACAATCAGCCAATCGTCCATGTAGTTCAAAATTCACATGCCCTGGAGTCTCAGGGGTGCGAGAGCCGCGTCCATGCACTTCGTAAATGTACGGGGTGCCAGGGACAGGCCGAACGGCAGGACTTTGTATTGGTATGCTTGGCCCTCGAAGGCGAATCTCAAGAATCGCCTGTGACGCGACGCTATTTGTATTTGAAAATAGGCGTCTTTCAGATCTATTGACATAAACCAGTCCTCCTGGCGAACTTGCGCGAGGATTTTCCTGGTTGTAATCATTCTGAACTGGCGCTTCGTGAGCGCTCTGTTTAGCTGTCGCAGATCTAGAATGGGTCTGAGACCCCCGTCTTTTTTTCCGGTACCAGAAAATGCCTGCTGTAAAGACCCCCTTTGCTCTGAGCCTGAGATAAAGGTTCTATAGCCCCTTTTGCTCAGTAGTTTCGCTATCTCGGCGCGAAGTAGATGAGATACTTCGTTTTTTACCGTTGTTTCAACTCGCGCCGCACAACGGCAGGGGCGTCGAGCGAACTGCAGCGAATAGCCCTTCGCACGAGCCACAGGAACGAAGCATCTTTAAAAAGATGCTGCTCTTTTAGATAAAGAGAGAGAGAGAGTGTGAGTTGCAACGGCGAACAAACACTCTCGGCAGAGGTAAAAGGATATATACGGAAAGCGTAGCAGGTACGGCGACTGAAGGCGGCGAGGTGAAGGCCAGCGGCTTCAGGTTCAAGGGCTCGTCCCGCAGAAGGCTTTTGTCAACGCCGCGGCTTCTCACTCTGGATCCAGCGATGCGTGTCGCTTCGCTGAAGAGATGAAAATCAGTGTACCAGCCTAATCGAGCTATATTTATAGGCCGAGACCACGCCCTTTCTGGCGGGATGTGACGAAATGGGCGCGAGTTGCCCCCATTGGATGTCATGTCACGCAGCGCCTCTCTCGATAGGCTGCTGCTGTTGCCGCAGGGCAGCCAATAGGCGCGCAAGCCGCCTTGCCTATGTCTGCATGCTGCTGCACAGCGTTTTACATTAATGCAAAATTAAGGATAATTTTTTGGCTTCAATATCTCGTGGAAAAGGTAAAAAAATGTAAAACGCTGTGCAGCAGCATGCAGACATAGGCAGGACAGCTCGCGCGCCTATTGGCTGCCCTGCGGCAACAGCAGCAGCCTATCGAGAGAGGCGCTGCGTGACACATATCCAATGGGGGCATTTCGCGCCCATTTCGTCACGTCCCGCCAGAAAGGGCGTGGTCTCGACCTGTAAATATAGCTCGATAAGGCTGGTACACTGATTTTCATCTCTTCAGCAAAGCATCACGCATCGCTGGATCCGGAGTGAGAAGCCACGCCATCTGAGGAAAAGCACACAGCGGGACGAGCCATTGAGTCTGAAGTCGCTGGCATCGCCGCCTTTAGCCGCCGTACCTGCTACGCTTTGCGGCGTTATATCCTTTCAAACTGTGTGTGTGTTCGCCGCTGCGACACACATTTTTTCACTGTCTCTCTCTCTGCTAAAAGAGCTGCGTCTTTTTCAAGATGCAAAGATCCTGTGGCTCGTGCCGAGCCACACTCAGCGACGGGGACCGTCATGTCATCTGCGTTTCCTGCCTGGGTGAGGATCATGCGGCTCTCGCTCTCGTCGACGGCGGATGCCCTCACTGTGAGCTACTGCCTATGGTGACTCTGAGGACTCGCCTGGCATCTTTCTCAGAGCCTTCACTTCAGCCCGCTGTAGCGCCGCGCCGTAAAAGCGCCGTGCCCAGCGCGGCCCCGAGCCTTCTCCTGCCCGCCAGCTTCGCCGGCATTGCTCGAGACCCTCACCGACGGACAGCGGCCGCCGTCTGCCACCGCTTGCGCCATTGAGGTTGACGAAACAGCCCCGAGCCTTCTCCAGCCCGTGATAGCTCGCCGGTTCGCCCGTCAGCTTCACCAGCTTCACTCAAGTCGCTCGCTGACGGACAACGGCCGCCGCGCGCCGCCGCTTCCGCCATTAATGACGACGAGATAGCTGCATCTGTAGAGAAGGCCAGCTTCAAAACCGCGGCTAGCTTTCTTTACGTTATAAGAAAGCTACCCCGCTAACATCTGCTCGGGCTATTTTAAGCTTTTGTCGTTTCCCCCTGTGGCTCAGTGGCGAAACCCAAAGCCTTCGCACAGGAGACCTGTGTTCGAGCCCAGCTCTCGCAGCGGATAAAAATTTAGTCTCGCCGCAGCCAGACTGACACCCAAACTTTTCACTCGTTCAGTTCCGAGAAAATGCGACTGTTCCAGTGTATTTTGCAGTAAACAAGCCGGTACCATGGCCCGCTTGCCTGCACACAAATGCCGTTTCCACGGCGACCCAGAGAAATCATGTAAGCAGTGCATTTTCTGGTATTCCGGCCACAGCCGATGGTGTTATGAGTGTATTAAAAATGCCACAGCCCAGTGTTCATTTCTACACACAAACACAGCCCGCCAAAGTGCAGGGCTCGCACAAATGAGTTCGACTAGTGAATGTGCCCACAACCCAGTGCCCACAAACACTACACACTGCATGTGCCACGTTTTCTGTAAAAGAAACCAACAAACATACAGGCAGCTAAGGCCCACAGTGTTTAAGTCTCGCCGCGGCCAGACTCTACCGAAACTTCTCGCTCGTTCAGTTCCAAACAATGTGACTGTTCCAGTGTATTTTGCAGTAAACAAGCTGGTACCACAGCCCGCTTGCCTGCACACAAACGCCAGTTTTACAGCGACCCAGATAAATCCCAAAAAGAGTGTATTTTCTGGAATTCCGGCCACGGCCGATGGTGTTATAAGTGTTGTAAGAATGCCCACGTCTCAGTGCCCATTCCCACACACAGACACAGCCCACCACAATACAGGGCTAGCACAAATAAAATCGACTCATGTCGATTGTGCAATAAATGTAGTGTACGTGCCCACAACACAGTGCCCACAAACACTACACGAAGCATGTCCCATGGTTTCTGTAAAAACGAAACCAACACATTCTCAGTCGGCGAGAGCCGACAGTGTTCCCAGTGCAGTGAGTGTGCCCGCTATCGCGCGCCCACATTCCCTCACAGACATGCCGAACCCTACGGGGCTCGTCCCGCTCGCATTCTCTCCACAACCTGTCAGAGAGAAGCTGAGCGCGGCCGGGCTGCCCGCTGGGATCAGCGCACCCCCCGCCTTGCTCACTGCAAACAAAGTGTTTATTTCCCAGCACACCGGAGCTCTCCGGCCGCCGTTATGCAGCGGCCAGAGCCCAGATTTTCATTCTACCTCTAGCTATTCACGCAGATGCGTGGGCGAAGCTTCCCGGGGTATCAGAATGGGTGCTGAAGACTATAAAATGAGGCTATTCGCTGCAGTTCGCTCGACGCCCCCGCCGTTGCGCGGCACGAGTTGAAACGACGGTAAAAAACGGAGTATCTCATCTACTTCAAGCCGAGATAGAGAAACTACTGAGCAAAGGGGCTATAGAACCTTTATCTCAGGCTCAGAGCAAAGGGGGTCTTTACAGCAGGTATTTTCTGGTACCGAAAAAAGACGGGGGTCTCAGACCCATTCTAGATCTGCGACAGCTGAACAGAGCGCTCACGAAGCGCCAGTTCAGAATGATTACAACCAGGAAAATCCTCGCGCAAGTTCGCCAGGAGGACTGGTTTATGTCAATAGATCTAAAAGACGCCTATTTTCAAATACAAATAGCGTCGCGTCACAGGCGATTCTTGAGATTCGCCTTCGAGGGCCAGGTATACCAATACAAAGTCCTGTCGTTTGGCCTGTCCCTGGCACCCCGTACATTTACGAAGTGCATGGACACGGCTCTCGCACCCCTGAGTCTCCAGGGCATGCGAATTTTGAACTACTTGGACGATTGGCTGATTCTAGCTCGATACGATCAGAGCTCATAGAACACAGGACCACATTACTCGAGCATCTCGAGAACCTGGGTCTCACAGTCAATTGGGCGAAAAGTTCGCTGTCTCCCAGCCAGAAAATTTATTTTCTGGGAACAGTGCTGGACTCGCTATCCATGACTGCGCGTCTGTCGCCAGAGCGCGAGCTGGACATTCAGCGCGCCGTGAAATCCTTCCGACGCGGCTTGATAGTCCAGCTCAAAAGGTTTCAGAAAATGCTGGGCCTCATGGCCTCAGCAGCTTCAGTACTCCAGCTGGGTCTGCTTCGCATGCGCCCACTGCAGCTGTGGCTGAAAGCGCGAGTTCCGCCCTGGGCATTGACCGCTGGCCGGTTTCGCCTCCGGGTTGATCTAGAATGCGTTTCAGCTCTGGAACCTTGGAAAGTAACCGACTGGTATCAGTCAGGTGTGAGTCTGGGGACTCCCTCGAGTGTGAAGGTGGTGTCCACGGACACCTCCACCTCGGGATGGGGAGCGCTGCTAGAGGGCAGACCGTTCTTTGGCCAGTGGTCAGAACGGGAAAAGCTCCTACATATAAACTGTCTGGAAATGATGGCAGTTGACAACGCGCTACGGCGCTTCTGTCCCCAGATAAAAAGTCACCATGTCTTGGTCTGTTCGGACAACATGTCAGTGGTGGCATACATAAATCGCCAGGGCGGCATCAGGTCCCGAAACCTTTACAGGCTAACGGAACGCCTCCTGGTCTGGGCTCAGCACAACCTGCTTTCACTGAGAGCAGCGCATGTGCCTGGTCACCTGAATCTGGGACCAGACAGACTGTCCAGAAACAATGTCCCAGCAGGGGAATGGTCGCTGCACCCGCAGACGATCCAACTGCTGTGGGAGACATTCGGCAAAGCGCAGGTGGACCTGTTCGCGTCCCACGAGAATGCTCACTGTCCGAAATATTTCTCCAAGAGCGAGGACGCGCTGGCCCACGTCTGGCCCCGCTGTCCCCTCTATGCTTTTCCCCCCGTTTCGCTCCTGCCTCAAGTGCTGGAACGAATCAGGGAAAACAGATGCCCAGTGCTGCTTGTGGCTCCGCTCTGGCCGAACCAGACTTGGTTCCCAGTCTTGATGCGGCTGACCAGCACTGCCCCGTGGCCAATACCGTTGAGGAAAGACCTCCTCTCTCAGGCCAAGGGCTCGATTTGGCATCCTCCCCAGCAACTATGGTCCCTACATGCATGGGCCATCAACGGGTACCCGCTAACCTCCCAGAGGGAGTGTTAAATACAATCAAGCAGGCTAGAGCCCCGTCTACTAGACGGCTCTATTCCTCAAAGTGGTCAGTGTTCTCTGCCTGGTGTCAAGCTCAGGGCTTTTCACCCGCAGACTGCGGGGTTACGGAAGTGCTCTCCTTCCTTCAGGAGCTGCTGGATAAGGGCAGAACCCCATCCACGCTCAAAGTATACGTGGCGGCCATAGCGGTGTTTGCAAAACCAACGTCTGGCCAGTTACTGGGGAAAACGACCTGGTTGTGCGATTCCTCAGTGGAGCTCGGAGGCTGAATCCTCCCAGACCCCCCTCAGTCTCTGTGTGGGACCTTTCTACGATTTTGGAAGCCATGAAAGGTGCCCCATTCGAGCCAATCCATTTGTCAGACATGAAACATCTGTCTCTCAAAACGGTATTCCTTATGGCTCTCGCTTCAGTGAAGCGCGTAGGGGACTTGCAATCGCTTTCGGTAAGCGTGTCATGCATGGAGTTTTGGCCTAATGACTCAAAAGTCATACTCAAACCAAGGCACGGGTACGTGCCCAAATCCCTCAACACACCGTTCAGGGCCCAGGTTATTTCCCTGTGCGCTCTGTCGGTTCATAATGAGGAGGAGGATGCGAGTCTCCTTTGCCCTGTCAGGGCACTGAGAGCTTATGTGTCCCGCTCGTCTGCCTTCAGACAGACCGAGCAGCTCTTTGTTTTGTTTGGCGGACAAACCACGGGACTGGCCGCATCAAAACAGAGCCTATCCAGATGGATAGTTGACGCCATAGCACTGGCTTACACTTCTAAGGGCCTGCAGTGTCCTTTGGGTGTCAGCGCGCACTCCACGAGAGGCGTGGCCTCGTCGTGGGCGTGGTATAGTGGGGTTACCTTGCAAGATATCTGTATGGCCGCGGGCTGGGCCTCGCCGTCTACATTTATAAGGTTTTATAACCTAGAGGTTCCCGCCTTACAAGCCAAGCTTCTGTCGGTATAGAATTCAGTACTATCTGCCCCTCTGTGCCGGCCCAGATGCTGAGTTTTGCTTGTGCATCGCTCACTGAGCGATAACACAGCTCCATGGGTGTTGAATAACCTGTACTATTACCCAGTTTAGGCTGAACACGTTCACCCTGTCTGTGTGAAACACTATTAACATAACTAGCTCCTATAGGATGCTATTTCATGGGGAATGATGCTTGCAGCCTCTCTTCTCCGACTCTCTGTGAGTCTATGGTGATTATGCACTACATGAGCCCCGGGCTACTGCCCTTGGGACTTTGGTGTCGGATCCCAGTACGCACGGCGTTTTGCATTGTGTTCCCCATAGCGTAAGATATTACGCAGTACGAGAGATACTCTCGTAAGAGAACGTTCTCGGTTACTAACGTAACCTCGGTTCTCTCTAGAGAGGGAACGAGTACTGCGTATCTTGCCGTGCATACACAGCTCTGGTTCGCTTCGGCGATGAAAACCAGTGTACCAGCCTTATCAAGCTATATTTACAGGGCGAGACCACGCCCTTTCTGGCGGGACCTGACGAAATGGGCGCGGAATGCCCCCATTGGATATGTGTCACGCAGCGCCTCTCTCGATAGGCTGCTGCTGTTGCCGCAGGGCAGCCAATAGGCGCGCGAGCTGTCCTGCCTATGTCTGCATGCTGCTGCACAGCGTTTTACATTAATTCAAAATTAAAGATAATTTTTGGCTTCAATATCTCGTGGAAAAGAGGTTTTCCCCATAGCGTAAGATATTACGCAGTACTCGTTCCCTCTCTAGAGAGAACCGAGGTTACGTTAGTAACCGAGTACGTTTTCCCCGTAGCGTAAGATATAACGCAGTATGAGAGTACTCTCGTAAGAGAACACATCATTTAATTGCTTTACTCTAGTTATGAAATTTGCTAGAAAAGACCCTTCCCTTACAGCAGGTGTGTTGCTGAATGGTTTCTGCATGCCTTATAAATAAACATGCCTTAAAATGCTGGTGAACACAATGTCAGGTGTGGATATTTGGGATTTTTTGACACTCATCAAATGCGATGACTGACTGAAATGCGATAAGGAGCCGCATGTTCCTAGTTCTACAAAGACATCAGGCAAGCAGTAGAACAGACTGTGGGTAGTTCATGTACATTGGACTAGCATGTTCCTAAAAAGCTAAATAATACATTTAGTTACTAATTTATGGTTTAAACTGTAAGAACGCTATTCTGACATTGTTATTTTTATTGAAAATGTACATGCAAATAATAATAACTATAAGAATGCAGTAACTCATTTTGCATTTCATGTATATTTTATTTATAACAGATATTCAGCTGATCTTTTTAAAAGTCAACTTAATAAAGATAGGCGTCATGATGGTCACAGACATGGAAATTAAACTTTAATTTCACCAAACTGATTGCTCACTACAAACGCTTACACATTGCGTTTTCAAGTCACTTCAAGTTTGATTTTGTGTTGTTTTCAAACTTTTTAATTAGTCTTCCCATTAACAAAATTATTTATTAATTCAGACTGTTTTGCCAATGGGGAATGCACACGAAAACAAGAGGCAGGATTATCATGTAAACAGCATAATAGACCAATCATACTGTGAAGGAGGCATTGCTTCCTCTCATATGACTTTTCCCCATTCATTCTGTCACGTTTGTTCTTAGGCTTGTTCGACTTCATGCAGCGATGTGCAGAACGATCGGCAGTTGCATGCCGGTTAGAAATTCTGTCTGACTTGATACAGCGCCGACGCCATGTCACTGTGACGTATGACATTAAAGTACAGAGAGAACGATTCAAGAGCAGACTGCTAACTCAGCCGTCGTCGTTCTCAATAGCGGCTGCGTAAGCGCTGATGCTGACACAGCAATTCCACGATTGGCCGGATTCACTGCATGACAACGAACACGTGTGTTTCGTGTTTATTCTGACACCTTCAGTTCCACTAATGCTCACAAATCTGTATTTTTATAACAGTAAAAGCTCTTTTCTTGTAGTCGCGATGTTATATCATGTAGAGTATCTCTGGTCAATTTGGGGAATATGTATTCAATAATTAATAATTATTCATACGGGTTTGAAACAGATAAACTTTACATTATTAAATCTCCCAAAAAGGGATAATATGTTCCCTGCATCTGCATTCATATATGTACCTAGACAATTAACCACAAAGGATTATAATTAATTGCATATGTAGACTATATTTTACAGACAGGTTAAAATTAGCTCAATTGTATATCAATACTTAATCACAATGGATTATAATTAATATATCAATTAGGTCTATCATATATCAACTCTAAGGATAGTCCCTGTGGAATTAATTTGTGATCTGATAATCCGTTTGTCCAGCAAACTGATCATGCGATCTTTATCAATTCTCACACCGAAATCATCTCAGAGATTCGCAGGAAAGGCAATTTCTGGCCATGAATACAACCTTCCTGTTTTACAAAGATAGCCTGCTAGTTAAAGTAATTTCATACTTTTAAAGCACGTAGCTTTGGATCGTACATTAAAGGGACTTGTACATGAGCAAGAGGCAGAATCAATAAATGAATATAATGTATTTTAAAGGCACACTATGCAAGAATTTTACCTTAATATAACAGCTTCAAAGTCATTTCGGTGGTAAACAAACTCATATTAGGGCAAATCATCCTGGTAGTAAAGCTTGGGGGGGACGCCACTGGAAAAACGTCTCAGGTTACG
Source organism: Gila orcuttii (assembly GCA_026230005.1). Classification (NCBI taxonomy): domain Eukaryota; kingdom Metazoa; phylum Chordata; class Actinopteri; order Cypriniformes; family Leuciscidae; genus Gila; species Gila orcuttii. The sequence continues at coordinate 42,601,729 of JAPDVR010000005.1, forward strand.
ACTGTAACCCTAGTTCCCTGAGAAGGGAACGAGACGATGCGTCGATGACGCTTTGGGAACGCCTTCGCGTGATTACCTCTGAAGCACGTATGTCAACTAGTCCAATGGAATGAATGAACGCCACGGGCGGGTGACGTCATGACCAGGAAAGGATATAAGCACATCCGGTGCGTTACTCGCGTTAGCTTTTAGAGCCGAAGCAAAGTCGATCGCAGGGATGCAGGAAGTATGGCAGGGCGACGCATCGTCTCGTTCCCTTCTCAGGGAACTAGGGTTACAGTCGTAACCTGAGACGTTCCCTTTCGAGGGAACTCGCGATGCGTCGATGACGCTTTGGGAACGAGAATACCCAATCCGCCGTACTTACAAAATGCCAGATGATAAAAACTGTCGGCAAAATAAGTAAGAAGCACCTGGGAACCTGGGGCTCCCGGTCCAAGCTGTAAAACCTCACGAATGTGAGCGGTAAGGACCAGCCCGCCACATCACAAACGTATTGGAGAGAACTCCAGATAATAAAGCTTAGAAGCCATACTCCTAGTGGAATGAGCCCTGACCACTAAGTGGTTGGCCAGAGGACTCACAAGCAAGAAGAATAGTCTCGACTATCTAAATGCTCAATAGGTTGGATTTTCTCGACAGAGAAGTCCGATGAACATAAGTGTCCAGTGCTCGCACTGGGCACAAAAGGTTCAGCTTTTCCTGGTCCGATAAACCGGGGGAGGACAGAAACCTGCAGCACAATAGGCCTCGGAATAATGGTAGGCACCTTTGGAACATATCCATGATTCGGTAAGATAGCCTTGGCCATCCCCGGTGCACTCAAGGCAGGTGGGGACCGAAAGGGCCTGAAGGTCTGACTCTTATAGGGACGAAATAGCTAGCAGAAAATAGTCTTAAAAGAAAGGAACTTCTCTGAGACCAAATCTAAGGGCTCGAAGGGAGCCCCAGATAGGCCTTCTAGAACTATTGCAAGGTCCCAAGCCAGCACCCTAGTGCAAGTTGCAGGCCTCAGCCTCAAAGTGCCACGAAGGAAACGAGTGATCAGGGGGTCTCGACCCAAAAATGTACTACCCACCAGGGCGTGGAAAGCCACAATGGCCGCCACGTATACCTTAAGCATGGAAGGACATAGACCTGATACAAAGCGTTCTTGCAGAAACTCGAATACTGTGTTTACTGAACAGTTAACCGGATCCCACTGACGCTGGTAACACCAAGAAGAGAAAAACTCTCGAAATAGTGAATATAGTTTCCTCGTAGCGGGAGCTCTGGACCTTAGAACGGTCTCAACAACCTCGGTTGAGAGACCACTCTCTATGAGTTGGGCCCCCTCAGAGGCCAAACCCACAGTTCCCAAATCCCCTGCCGGGGGTGCAATATTGCATCCCCTGCCTGAGACAGAAGGTCTCTCCTGATCGGGACCGCCAAGGGAGGTCCGTCGAGGAGAAAAATTAGGTCCGCAAACCAAATTCAGCTCGGCCAGGGTGGTGCTACTAAATAGGCTTATTCCATCCTGGCGGATTCACTCCAGAACTCCTGGGAGCAGAGCAACAGGGGGAATGCGTACAGACGTAGCCTCGGCCACGTCTGCACCATAGCATCCTGCCCCGAGGGGACTGGTTGAGTGAGGGATAACCAGAGTGGACAGTGCGTCGTATGCTGAGACGAGAACAAATCCACTTCTGCCTGGCCGTAAAACTCCCATATTTGCTCCACCGCCTCGGGGTGGAGTCCCCTGGCCTCAGCCCCTGCCTCGACAGGGTGTCTGCTCCAATATTCTGGCCCCCCCTGGAATATACACTGCCCTCAGACAGCGTAATTTCCTGAGGGACCAAAATAAGAGGCCACCAACGTGTTGTCTGTGGGTCAAGAACCAGAGTTTCCTCCATATAACCAAGGCGCGGGGATACTGCCGCATGATCTTGAACGTAAGGAGTGGGTTTCCCCTCAGGGAGAACCCTCTGGTCCTGAGCCCACTCTGTAAAGGTCTCACGTACAGCAGGTCAAAGGGTATCACATTGGCCGCTGCTGCCCTGAGGCCTAACAGTCACTGTTCCAGAACAACACATGATGGCCCCTCAGGTCTGGGAGGAGATGTCTCAACGCATTGAAGATAACCATCATCTCTAGGCAATTCATGTGCCAAGAGAGATGATGACTCCTCCACAAACCCTGAGCTGAGCGGCCTTCCAATACCGCTCCCCAGCCGGTGAGGGAAGCATCTGTCGAGATCACAACTCGATGGCAAAGAGCTCCCAACACCGGACCCTGGGTTAAGAACCAGTGTTTCCTCCATATAACCAAGGCGCGGAGACACCGCCGCGTGATCTTGATCATACGAAGTGGGTTTCCCCTCGGGGAGAACCCTCTGGTCCTGAGCCACCACTGTAAAGGTCTCATGTACAGCAGGCCAAAAGGTATCCCGTTGGACGCTGCTGCCACAAGACCCAACAGTCTCTCAAACTGTTTTACAGTGCGTGACTGGCCTAGCCTCAGCTCTTTTGTGGCTGTTAGGATAGCAGCTACACGAACGGGCGACAGAGTGGCCCGCATCGTCACTGAATCCCATACCACACCAAGGAAAGTGGTTCTCTGTACTGGAGAAAGCACACTCTTCTTGGCATTGACCCTCAACCCCAACATCTGCATCTGAGCGAGAACGACACCTCGGTGCCGAACCGCTAACTGTTCTGATTCCGCTAGAATCAGCCAGTCATCTATGCAATTCAGAATGCATTTGCACTGCAGCCTGGCGGGGCCAGAGCTGCGTCTACATGCTTTGTGAATGTGCGGGGTGATAGAGCTAGACCGAAAGGAAGTATGCGTCTTTTAGATCTATCGTGATAAACCACTCCTCGGAACTGATTTGAGTCACAATCTGTTTGAGTGTCAGCATTTTGGACTTGAGTTCCAGCACCAAACACTCCAACAGACGAAGATCTAGTATGTGACACAGCTCTCCATCCTTTTTTGATGAGATAATGAGATAATGACTGTAAAGACCTGACACAATGTCGGATGAGTACACCTGCTCTATAGCTTTCTTTGCTAACAGGGCCTTTACCTCTTGCTCCATTACCAGAGCCTGCTCGGAATGCACTAACGTGAGCAACACCCCGTTGTAGCCTGGAGGACGAGAACCAAATCTGCCTCTTACTACTAACTGCAGGACCCATAGAGATATATTTGGCAGTAGCTTCCGCGCTGCCAGAAAATCTACCAAGGGAACCAGCCCCTCGAGGCTGGCCTCTGGTGTAATAAAGACAGCCAGTTCAGGGACCTGAAGCATACTGGCAGGAACCACCCGAACTGACTGTTTTCGAACCCCCCTCAGAGGGCGCGAGTCCGACGCAATGTCGAGTTGACGCTGCGCCAGAAGCTCGCTGGAGACCGCTGCGCCCCGAAGCACCAATGGTGGCGGGGTTGGCAGAACGGTCCCCTGAGGGCACCGAGATGGAAAGGGCACCGTATAATGAGGTGTACACCGTTCCACCCCGGTTGGGGCTGCCCTCACCGGTCTGACGCCGGTGGCGCCAGACCTTTTCTTTTGAGCCGAAGCCTTCTCAGCGTGAAGAACAGTCCTCGGATCCGGCTTCTGCTTTGAAGGCATTGGCTGCTGTGTTGCGTATGAGAAACAAGACGGCTGGAGCTGCTGACGCCCAGCAGCCCCAGGGGGTTGGACATAGCGAGGGAGAGATTCTCTTGTATCTTTCTCCATGATTTCCATCAAATTGAGCCCGAGGTGTCTCACAGAGAGATAAATCGGTGGCCCGACGAAGTTCTCAAACCCCATCGGGCCAAACTCCCTCACTTCTGTCCAAATACCCCAGCAGGTCATCCTGATATGCTTGTAGCACTGCTATATTGTGCAAGCAGCTTCCTGCTAGACCCACTGCCGAAAATGCTTTTCCCACTAGATTAAAAATATATATATATTTTTTAATGGTTTAGTGAGAGAAGTCGAAGCCTTCAGGGATGATACTAAACCGGGAAACAGATAGCTAGCAAGCGTCTGTTCTACCCGGGGTACTGCCCCATAGCCATTCTCTCTTAAGCCCTTAATATCTGAATATACATGAACTTGGGGGCTAAAAGACAAGATGAGTAAGGCTTTTTTCCATAATCTAGACAGCTCGCTGTGCATATTGGGAAAAAATGGAAGGCCCCGTGATAGAGGTGAAAATAGAGGGAAGGAAACTCGTTCTTTATTTTTAGGACGAGCTCCCCTTTATTTCTGCTGGCCATTAAATATTTAATTTATCTACAGCCTTGGTAAGCAGCACCTCCACCAGCTTTATTATTATTTTTTTAAATAAATATGTATATATATATATATATTTATTTTTATATATAATATATAAACTATTATATATGTGTATATATATTTCTCATACGCTGGGGAAAGAGATGGCAAATCCACTTCCCCCATGATCGTGTTTCTTTGTTACTTTCAATGCCCAGCACTACCTCCTCGGAGGAAGAGCACTGAAGCATTGATCTCTCCCCCCGGGCGGAAGAGACCGCCGCGCGGGCTTCCGAGACCGGAGAGAGAGCCATGGATCCCTCGTGGAAAGGGAGGAGATAAGATCCGCGGACCCGTCTCCAACCCCGTAAAGAGATCCTATATGCTATCCACAGGAATGCATTCTCCGCGCCGCCTCGGCAGACGCGGGTCCTGCACCCTGAGAATAGCGAGCCTGGCCACTTCCCTCGAAAAGTGACAGGCGGGGAGCGAAGCATGCGATGCGAAAGCTTCTCACAATGTTGGCAATCAGCATACCGCATGCTCCACTCCCAGACACATCACACAAAGCTCGTGTGTGTCCCTACTCGTTAAATAACGCGAGCAGGGAGAACACAGAGTTTGTGCAAATGTTTCCATAGTGTGTATATATCAGACAGACAACAATAAATATTCACAGACAGTTTTGACACAGAGCGCTTTGCTGAGGCACAAAAGCTAACGCGAGTAACGCACCGGATGTGCTTATATCCTTTCCTGGTCATGACGTCACCCGCCCGTGGCGTTCATTCATTCCATTGGACTAGTTGACATACGTGCTTCAGAGGTAATCACGCGAAGGCGTTCCCAAAGCGTCATCGACGCATCGCGAGTTCCCTCGAAAGGGAACCAGCAATGCAAGTTTGAGAGGAGCGCCCCCGACAAATCTCGCGAGAATCACAAAATGCTTTACGGCAACGACGTCACACACAAGACACTTGCACGCATTTCAGACGTGATACTCGAGTCGAAGATGGAAAAAGTAAAGAAAACGCGGTCGGAAGAGACTAGGAAAAGGAAAAGAGAATCTGACCGCGTGAGGAACCGGACAAGAGTCCCACTCGGTCGGGCATTTTACTCGTTGTCGCGAGCTAAAAAGCAGCACTGGATGCAACAGCATCTTGTTGATGGACTAGTAAGTAAATATCTTATTTATAAACTTGTTTGCGTTCTATATTGTATGTTGTTGCGCTTGCTTGTAGTATGTCATTTTTTACGATGCTGTTCATTCATCCATTGTTGATTATCATGAGAACAGTTGTCAATATCTCACATAATTATCAGGACACAAATAAGCCTAGAGGTTGTAAATAGTGTAAACGAGCACAATTTGCAAACTATTATGATAAATTGCAATAATCATGTCTAATGACATCATAATGGCGAATGTTATGAAATAATGAGACATGCATTTAACTTTATTGATGTCATCTGGCATTTTGTAATGTTTACATTACAATCAAAAAACACAAATGAAATTATACAGTAGGCCTAGACTATAGGCTATTTACTTGTGATTTAGCAGCAATCATGTAAAAACGTTATAAGTAGGGCTGTCAGTTAAACGTGTTATTAACGGCGTTAACGCAAAACCATTTTAACGCGATTAATTTTTTTATCGCGAGATTAACAGTCTTTTTGGCCTAGCAAACTTTGTAGTTTTTTTTCACATGCTTTTGCAACAGAACGCGGCATGCGCGGCGCTGCGCTATGAAACCCATTCATTTCAAGGGCATGCGCCGTGCGAGGACGTTTTGTTGCTTCGTCGACCAAAGCGCAAGTGGATCTAGCTAGACCAGAAACAAAACAACAGGCACGCGCACACATTTGTTTGGGCTTGCGAGCCGGCCAAATAGGTTAAAGTTACGTTTTGAGTGGATGACGAGCGCGAGACGCCGAAATGGATGCCAATAAGTTTCTGAATGGAAAGTTTACTTTTAAAAAGTTGCCAAATGGTTCCATTGACTAGACCAAAGTGATCTGTCTGTTTTGTCGTTATGAACTGAGCTATCATCATCGCAGCACGTCCAGTCTGAAATACCACTTGATGATGGCCAAGCACACACACACAGCTGATGCGAATTCTCCGCCCCCTCGTCAATATCAGTACCTCGTCAGTATTTTTTTCACCCTTTTATTGATGGACAGTGTTACATTGTGTTACAAAGAAATTATTTGCTCCAAGTGAGAATGTTAGTGTGAAATTGAACACAGTATTGCCAATGTTGTTTTCAATAAAAAAAATGTGCACAAAGCAAGCAATCCACTTTTTTCATGTTGATAAGAGCATTAAAATGAGAAAAAATAATGAACAAAAAGAGATCAAGAGACATTTAGAATAGATAAAAATGTGTGATTAATCGTGAGTTAACTATGACATTAATGCGATTAATCGCGAATAAATATTTTAATCGTTTGACAGCACTAGTTATAAGCCATCAAACGCGGTAGGCTACTTTCTTATTATAGAATAGAATAGAATAGAATAAATCTTTATTGTCCACCGGGGTGGAAATTTTTCTTTGGCTCACCGCAACATACAGTACAAAACAGATAAAACATACAAATAATGTCTCAGAAATAATGAAGAAACATTTCTAGATTAATAAAATAAAATAGAAACACATCCTATTAAGAATAAATATACTTATACATTAAAATAGCAGCTCATTTGTTATTGTTACTTTGTTTGGTTAAGGATACTAATGGCATTTGGAATGAAAGATTTTCTAAAAGAACTTTTAGCCAGAGGCACTCTAAAGCGCCTCCCAGACTTCATTAGTTCAAACTCGCTAGAAAGGGACTATCTGCTACTATCTGCAGTGATTTTCCTAGCCTTATTCCTCGTTCTGTCAATGTATATTTGGGACAGTGGTTTTTGTGGTTTTCCTACAATTTTACTAGCCATTGACACTATCCTGTTGAGCTTTTTCTTTAACTTGCAGTTTAAATTGTCAAACCAAGCAGAGAGGTGAAAAGTTAAAACACTTTCAATATGTGTAATATACACTAGCTCAGTAATCTGAGCACTGACACCCAGGCAGTTCAGTCTTCTAAGAAGACTGAGTCGTTGTGAGCATTTCTTAAAGATAAATTCTGTATTATCGGTAAAACTCAGGTGGTTATCAAGAACCGTACCTAGATATTTAAAAGTTTCCACAATTTCAACTACTTGACCATTTAGTCAAATTGGCTCTATTATTATGTCTTGTTCCCTTTCGAAGGGAACTCAACAATACGTCAACGACGTTATGGGGAACGCCTCAGGCGTGACAGGTGTCTGAAATCACTATCAAATCACGTCAATCATATTGACCGGCGACAGCCCGTGAATCATTAGCGTGAATGATTAACATGCGACCTGGAAGTATAAAGGGGCGCCTTGCACACATGACAAATCATCTCATCGTCTTCAGGGACTGTCTGTTTGAAAACGCTACTCAATGAAACGGTAAGAAAATTAAATGTACAGCACACGAGTGTGCTTTTCCTGCCTGGGAGAAGAGCGCGCACGGGAGATTCTCGAGGGAATCCTCTGTGTGAACTGTGAGCGTTTTTCTTTTAAAACGCTCGCTCTCGTCTGGCCCTCTTCTCGAGTGAAGGGGGTTCAACGTTCTGCTCGTGCCGAGGCAGAGCGGCGACTTGCATCATGGGCTTCCAGATAGAGCTCGTCGATCATCTTGAGAGTGCTGTAAACCTCTCAGATGATTCGACGGCTGACGAGGGCGAAGCAGGTGCTTTTGCTGCTCTTCAGGACGAGCAGGAGATGGCTGAGGAGGTTTATAATCAGGTAGATCCTGAACCCTCTCAGCCACCCTGCCCCGTGTATGCAGGTCTGGTGGATGTTGTGGAGCGCGCCGCCAACAGGCTGTAGCTGCCATGGCAACGCACTAGAGGAGAGACCGCTCGCGTAGGCTCGGCGATTGGTTTCTCCCCGGCCATACACCACCAGCTCAGGTGAGCCTAATCCATTCCTTCCTGATCTTCACACAGAGATCTAGAGGGCATGGAAGAGCCCATTCTCTGCCAGTATTCACTGACATCAGCGGGTTAATTTCGCTGATGTTGAGGGGATCGCAGAGCATGGGTATGTGTCGATGCCGCCCATTTGACGAGTCGTTTGCGAACTATCTCATGTCTGGGCAGGCGTCGACACTGAGAGCTCCATTTCTGCCATCCAAACCGCTAGAGACAACAGCGCGTTTGAATGGCAGAGCATACACGGCAGCAGTTCAGGCTGGTGCTTCCCTGCACACCATGGCGGTGCTGCAGGCATACCAGGCCGACCTGCTGCAGGATCTCGACCAGGGGGCAGGGATGTCCCCTGAGGCGGTTACTGAGCCGCGCCGAACCACGGTTTTTGCGCTCCGGGCCACCAAACAGACTGCTGCCACGATCAGTCGGTCGATGGCGGCGATGGTGGCCACGGAGAGACAGCTTTGGTTAAACCTGGCCGACGTTGAGGAGAAAGAGAAGGCCTTTCTCCTCGATTCGTCGGTTTCGCCCTCTGAACTCTTTGGCCCCTCCGTGGAGGCGGGGCTTGGGAAGTTCAGGGAGGCGAAGGCGCGCTCAGCTGCTTTTAGGAAAAAACCTGCATACCGCTGAGATCCGGTTCCACGCCCAGGCAGGCGGGAGGGCCTGGCCCTTCACGGTCTGAGGACCATAGACAGGGCCAGAGAGCCAGTGTCGCCTCTCGTGCGCCCCCTCTGTGGAGGAACAGGGCGCAGGAAAGGCGTGACTCCCGCTAGAAGAGGGATCTGAGGGAGGTTATCCAGCACAAGCGCATACAGCGTCGCTGATGGATAATCTCCCCGGAGGGCTTCATTAAAAAGAGAAATCCAGCCCTCTCCTCTCTTCTGACTCCCCAGACGTGCATTACATCAGGCCTGGCGCTGGGCCTATGATAAGAACGATGTTCCGATGGCCCGCCTAGGCTTGGTTAGTAGAAACGCCTCTTTCAGGCATGTAAAGTGGTGGACCCCAGGTTCATAAAGAACTATCTGGCGAGTCTTCACTCCGCACGCCGCAGGTGAGCTGTCTGGTCTTTTCAAGAGTCAATTTTGTGAATTAAAATTCCGAAATGTATCTCTCTACAGACCTCGTTCCCTAAGTAAGCTTCACTTCTTCTTTGGTCGAAGTACGCTCCCCTGAAGCCAGAGCATTGCCCTGAGCTGACGCCCATGCATAGATGGTAGGCCCCTGACTAATGGGGCCTCCGTTGAGGCAGAGTGGCGTATGTTGTACTCCCCTTGTTTTAAGGGTGCTAGCTTTTTTGCGGAGTACACTGCCATGGGCAATGTGATTAGGCACCATGATGCTGTAGGCGCTGCGTAAACAGCTTTGCTGCCAACGAAGGCTGCGCCATTAGGTAGTAGGCCTCAGCAGGCCTCCTTGATTGGACAGCCCCCTAGAGGGCACTGTAGGCCAGCTCACTTTACGTGGTTGGCCTTGGTGGTTCGGGCAGTTGACTCACTGATGGGTAGTAGGCCTTAAACAGGCCTCCTCGGAGGTGAGTCCCAACATTGTGGGACATACCTTATAGCGCTACTGGAAGCCCATTAGTAAATTATGCTTGTGTAGTATGGTTCCCAACAGTGTACTTTATAGCAGAATATGACTTGCTATTAGCTAGTAGGCCCGACCAGGCCTCCCTGATAGGCGAGTCCCCAGCTGGCTGGCCTTAGCAGGCCACCTTATACTATCACCCGGACTCAGGGCTCAAAGCTAACAGTGGTTATCAGGTAGTAGGCCACTCAGGCCTCCCTGAAGGTGAATTCCCACTTAAGATGGTTATCAGGTAGTAGGCCTCAGCCGGCCGCCCTGAAGGCGAATTCCCACTTAAGTTGGCTATCAGGTAGTAGGCCTCTCTGGGCCTCCCTGAAGGTGAGCTCCCAAATATTGTGGCTGTCAGGTAGTAGGCCGCTCTGGGCCTCCCTGAATGTGAGCGCCCAAATATTTTGGGTGTCAGGTAGTAGGCCTCACCAGGCCTCCCTGAAGGTGAGTTCCCACATGCTGTGATTATCAGGTAGTAGGCTCCTCCAGGCCTCCTTGAATGAGTACGGTCAGGTAGTAGGCCTCACCAGGCCTCCCTGAAGGTGAGCTCCCCACATACTGTGGTTGTAAGGTAGCAGGCCTCACCGGGCCTCCCTGAAGGTGAGTTCCCACGTACTGTGGTTATCAGGTAGTAGGCCTCTCTTGGCCTCTCTGAAGGTGAGCACCCCACATACTGTGGTTATCAGGTAGTAGGCCTCTCTGGGCCTCCCTGAAGGTGAGCACCCCACTTACTGTGGTTATCAGGTAGTAGGCCTCACGGGCCTCTCTGAAGGTGAATTCCCACTTACGTTGGCTATCAGGTAGTAGGCCTCTCCGGGCCTCCCTGTAACGTTCCCTAGTGGTGCTGGGTTTATGAAGCTAGTGGTCTCTTGCTATCAGTTTCAGCTAGCCTTAATAGGCAGCTGCTGAAGGCGAGCTTGCGCCCTGGCTCGCTAAAGTGTTCATTCTCTGCTATTGGTTCCCTCCCGGAACTTTTTCTGCCTACAGCCTGGTTTGCCTACCAGGCAGACCTGTGCTCCCCTCACCGAGGGTCTCTATGAGCATGCGGCTTCCTGAGTCTGGTCAGACGGTCGTAGGCCTCTCGTGAGGCCTCCCAGTTAGATCAGCCCTTAGGCCTTCACAGGCCTCCTCAGTGTTTTGAAACACAGACACTGGGTTGATCCGTGGATCGAGTAGAGAAACTCCCCTCGCTAGCAAGGGTTGGAAAGCACTATGCTGAGTCATACTCTCCGGGATATCCCGTCTCTGAGATCCGGGCCGAGTGGTTCACTGCCAGCTTCGCAGTCCCTCGGGTTGGATGCCTTTCTTAAGGCTTTGTTGTCCAGAGGCTCTGTCTTCAGACAGACAGGATTTGGCCAGACTAGTGTCTATGTACTGACGCCAGGTCAGGCCGTCCTGGTGGCATTTCGGGGTGAGTACGTTCCCCTGAATAGTGACTGGCTGGGGTTCCTTCGGGTTCCCTAGCCACATTCCCTAGAAGGGACCCCTTCTAATCGGAAGCTGTGGTTCCAGGCCCGGAGCCGGCCCAGGTAGACCTTTTTATTTAACCATGTTTATGAAGGTTTTTCTGTGAGGCTGTAGCTTGGGCTATGACCGTAGGGAATGCTGTCACTGACAGCCCAGTGTGACCTGAGGGTGAGTGGTTCTAGCGTTTCATTTGAAGTTGCTGGTTCTGACAGTTGTCACTGCCACTTGGCATGCACTCCCCTTAGCATGGCGGAGTTGGTATATCGTTCCCCATAATGTCGTTGACGTATTGTTGAGTTCCCTTCGAACGGGAACGTCTCAGGTTACGACTGTAACCTATGTTCCCTGAGAACAGGGAACGAGACAATACGTCTCCCTGCCATGCCTCGGGGCTTGCCTACCGTACAGTCCCTTCAGACGATAAGGTGATTTGTCATGTGTGCAAGGCGCCCCTTTATACTTCCAGGTCGCACGTTAATCATTCACGCTAATGATTCACGGGCTGTCGCCGGTCAATATGATTGACGTGATTTGATAGTGATTTCAGACACCTGTCACGCCTGAGGCGTTCCCCATAACGTCGTTGACGTATTATCTCGTTCCCTGTTCTCAGGGAACATAGGTTACAGTCGTAACCTGAGACGTTTTTTGCCAAAAATTAGCTCATTTGTCTTTGCCACATTAATTTCTAGCTCACTTTCTTTGCACCATGCTTCAAGAGCCTTTACATGTGCAAGATAAGAGGCTTCATCCAAGGAATTCGTTTTTTGTAAGAGTCCTACTAAGGCCATATCATCTACATATTTGATCAATTTAAACGTGCTATTGTTTATATTAAAATCATTTGTAAATAAGGAAAAAAGCATAGGTGAAAGAACGCTGCCTTGTGGGCAGCCTGTACTAATGGTACGCACTCCAGACAAAAAGCAATTTACACTTACCCTCTGAGGGCGACAAGAGAGAAAGTCTCTGATCCAGAGAATCAGGCTGTTATCTATATTAATATTAACTAGTCTTTGCAGGAGAATATGTAACTTCGTAGAATTAAATGCTGCACTAAAATCTATAAATAAAACTCTAGCATGCCCTTTTGGGAGTGCAAGCTGTTTTGAAATAGAGTCTAGGTTATTATAAAGTAGTCTAACACTTGACATATAGTTATTATCATCGTTTTACCATCATCAGTAGTTCAGTAGACTATGCAGTATGCAGTAGCCTAATATTTGTATGAAATCGTGAAACATTACCTGGTCAATATCTTCGGAGTCTATCTGTGCCTGTTGCATGCCCGACGCTTCTATCCTACCGAACAGGTACCAGTGTGGGGGGTGGGGTGGGGTATTTACGACAATGCAAGTATTCCACAGCGACTCTAGGGGTCGCTGTTTGACAAAAACGGAATTCCTGCATAGTGTGCCTTTAATAAATGAAAACTACGTTACAGTTACATGGGATAGATGTATATACAAACAGATAACGGACAAAACACGGAAAGAGATTGAAAGTGAAAGAAACCGGGAGTGAGTGAGAGAGAGAGAGATAGAGAGAGATCCGTAAGGATCACAGTTTGGCAAAATTAACCTGGACAAAACCCTCTGAGAGACCACAAGAAATCAACATCACCCTAAACGGGGGTTAACAAATCTTAATGCTATGAAAGCTTAGAAAACGAAATACTTGCACATATATAGCTCTTTTGTGTGGCTGATATGAAGAAGGCGTGTGTGTCTCGATCCTGGGAGCGTCACGTGTTCACTCGTTCTTCCAGAGCAAGCCAAGCGCAGCGATTTTGAATGTCTGTTTTGAGGTGACGTTGCCGGTTGATAATTCAGGCTAAGTTCATTTCACTCGTCGGTGGAAACGAACAAAGGAAAATCCGAAAATGAAAAATAAAAACTTGGAGAAAGAAACAAACAAAAGAAAATGAAGAAAAGGCTTTAAGAGCCTTGAAGAGGTTCACGAAGGGACGAAGAAGGTAAGAGGAAGAGTATACATGGAAGAGCGTGGAAGTAAGAGGGAGAAGGCAGGGGGTTCAGTTCTCTTAAAGAAACTGAAGTCCACGCCTCTGTGGGGCGAACTGGCCAATGACATTCAACGAAACTTTGGCGGGCAGAATTGCTTTTGTCTTGTCAGGACGGTCATTTAGATGTTTTATGGCCGTGGCCGAATTCAGTCAGAATCATTCCAAAAGCCGATGCACATAGAATCATACATTTTACGGCATGTTCAATTACATACATGGCTTGGTCAGATCAAGAGGATTCTGAAGGTAGGAAGAAATACATGTAAGGAGGATTATATTGCAAAGTTACATTAAAAAGCATAATTAAAAACCCTTGTAGTTTGTTTAGAACTACTATACACTCACAGATCCCCCCATAGGACCTGGGCAATCGGACGAACATAACATCAAATATATCTCAGTAAAGTCTACTAAATGAGGAAATTAGTAAAGGTCCATGTATGTGTGTGTGTGTGTGTGGAAGGAGCTGCCTTTTCGCGGCCTGGCATTCCTTTTGTCCGCAGCAAAGGAGGGGTTAGGAGATACTGATCTCTTTGAAGCTCGGGGTCCGAGTTTATGGCTGTTGGTTTTCCTCTCGCGTATGGCACAAACGTGTCAGTGGGGCAATTAGGACTCAGACTCTGTGGGGCCAGGCCTGAGTTACGGGGCCCAACCCAAAGGTTAAAAGCTTTCCAAAAACTCAGAGTGATTAAGGCATGTGGATCTGTCCAGATACGCTACAATCGTCTCATGTTTATCAAAATAAAACTGATAAAAAACAGATCCCACTTCAATGGTTTTTGAATACTTGCGCAAACAGACGCTGTATTAAGCAGTATATAAAGTATTGAATGAAAATGTCTCTGAAACCATCTGTGTATTGTACAAATATTGCATTTAATTCACTTCATCTGTTATAAAGTAAGCAAACACTACACAAGCGTCACTAAGGGAAGCAGTGTCCAACTTCACGTCTCCGTTTTCAGCTGCAAGCAGCAACTCTCGCTGAATCGGTTACATCCAGCAGCAGTTGAAGTTGAATTCGCCTATTGTTTCCAGTGTTTTCATGTTTTTATTTTGAAATTTGTTATAGCCATGTTTTCTTTTCATGTGATTCCCTTTTACCCAAATGTGATCCTGTCATGTGCTTCCCCTGTTTATGTGTCTTGGGCTGTGTTTTACGTCCGTTTCACACCGCAAGCGTCAGCGGCGCTTGAGCAGCGCGTATTTTTTTCGGCGTGCATGTAAATCAATGAGTGCGTTCACACCGCGAGCAGGAGCGTCGCGTGAGCGTCAAGCAGGAGCGTCGCGTGAGCAGCAGTGAAGCGGGGGTTTCGGCTTCGAGTCTATTTTTGCTGCGCTGCTCACGCTCAATTAAAGTGAAAGCACACTTTTGATGGACAAAATTAATATGATTTCACACAAAAAGTGCCCAAAACGCATAGAATTTGCATGTCTAGTGTGTTTTAACAAGAACTGCAGTATGTCAGAAAAGGAAATGAAGACTAACATAAAGAAAATAAAATTTTATAGAAAATGTACCCATTAAACTTGTTTTGAATTATTCAGTTTGGGCTTTGAACAAACTTCAAATGTGTTTATGACCAACTTCTAAAAACTAATTTTACAAAAGTCTTTGTAAAGAAATGCTTGCTTATATGTAGACTGGGAGCCGCTGTTGTGACGCTGACGCTGTTGTGACGACTATCCAATAGAAGCAGAGCATATGTAGACGGGGGGAAGTCTCTCGCAGGTCCTCTGTTCTAGACTGGCGCTGGCTCAAAACCACACCCATAGCGGTAAACTTGAGGAACGCCCATCAAAGTACAAATGTGGGGAGGCGTCGCGACACCACGCTACAGTCGTGTCGCAAAAGTGGATCTCTACCGTAACGATGTAGTTGCGCTGACGTGCTGCTCACGCGCCGCTCATGCTTGCGGTGTGAAACGGCCGTAAGTCCAACCCCACTAACACAGAACGTTTAGGGAACATTAGTTTTTGGTTCTCTAAAGGTTAGTTTGAACCGAACCAAAAACGAACGTTTAGGGAACGTTCCCTCAGGGTTACAACCAACCAACTAAAACGTTCTCCTGTGGTTGCACTGTACCTCCACACATCGTTCCCGTTTGGTTGTTTTTGGTTGTTCTGAGTGCGGTTTTGAAATGTTTATTTAAACCAGCTCCATTTAAGTTTTTGACATAGCATATAAAAGGTTTGCAGTCACTTGATTTAGATTCACTCAAAAATGATTGGTCTTATGAAATCTAAGTAAGATAAACAGCATAGCAAGAGAGTATTTTCAATTTAGCTAAAAACAATACTTTTGTGTTGATTTCGTTTTTTTAACTAGTTGAAAATTAAAACAAGAATCTATCAATAGAACGACTTTCACAACTAAGAAAATTCACTTTCATTTCACATTTCACTTCAAGAAGCGGATTTCGACTCAGACGCACCTCAATTTTTTGCTTTTTACGCGAATGGATTAAAAATGTTCAAGCGTCCAACTAGACGCTCTATTTCGGTACAAATCCAACCGTTACACCCCAACGCCAGTAGGGGGAAGTGCCTCTGCTTTCAGGTGACCGATTGAAGTCCTTTCCTGACTTCCATGTTGTGCTATTTACATACACCAAAGTTCTTCTGGATACACAGAACTTGACAGGGAACCTGTCTTCTTTCAGTGGCTTTCAGGTAAATGGACGCTTGAGATAAATTGGTGTGTTTGAGCACAGGAATATTAGAACCCTTAATGTTATAGACACGTTTTAGTAAGTGCTAGCTCCCAACTTAACTGACCAGTTCATGTTGCCTCAGATGTTGCCTAAGCTTGGGGTGCTTGTGTAGTTACATTTTTTAATAAATTTTTTCGTCTCTTTATAGTAGGCCTCCTTTGGTCGTTTGTCGACCATGGGTATTGCGCCCTAAGAGTTCGTAGTGTTGCGACTAAAACAGCATCGTCGGTGGCTGGTGAGTCCAATGCGGGAATGACAGTCTCTGCTGCACAAAGTGCAGATGTAGTTGGTCGTGGCTTGATGTCCGTGTGTGCGTGACTTCCGACTAGTTCTTCTCTCCTCTGCTAGCTTCAAGATCTTCTCCTCGCCTGTATTTAGCTGTTTCTTGAGCATACAGCGCCAGCTGCTGCGGTTAGCTGCAATGTCCTCCCAGATATCTGTATTGATGTCCAAGGCTTTCATGTCTCGCTTGCAGACATCTTTGTATCTCAACTGGGGGCGACCTTTGGGTCTTTTGCTGTATGCGAGTTCACCATAGAGGATGTCCTTGGGGATCCGCCCATCTTCCATACGGCGCATGTGGCCAAGCCAGCGCAGTCTGCGTTGTCTGAGCATCGTGTAGATGGTGGAGAGGCCGGCACGGGCGAGCACCTGGGCGTTGGGCACTTTGTCGTTCCAGCTGATACCAAGGATGCGGCGAAGACATCGCATGTGATAGCTGTTCAGCTTTTGCTCTTGCTTGGCATATGTTGTCCAGGATTCACTCCCGTACAGGAGGGTGGTGACTATGCAGGCTTTGTACACTGCCATCTTGGTTTGGGTGGTCAGCTTGGGGTTTTCCCAGACGCAAGTGGTCAGTCGTCCTAGAGTTGTTGTAGCCTTGCCGATGCGTTTGTTGATTTCGACATCTAAGGACAAGTTGTCGCTGATGGTTGAACCTAGGTAGGTGAACTGGTGGACCACTTCAAGTTCGTAATTGTCGATGGTAATGATAGGTGGTGTGTAAAATATTTGTATAATAGTTTTCTGCTATCACTGTTAGAATACATTCAGAACATGTTTAATTTATTCCTGTAACGTTACCGTTGGCATTCCTGTAACTTAAGTTACCGTCGAGCAAATAAGGATGTGTAATGTCACACACTGTAGCATTATACCTTTACATTTAAACAGTAAATTAAGAAAACAAACTCCATACCTATTGTTTAAGTGCAGGAAAGAGATACAAAAAAACACTATACGTGGTAGTACCACTGTGTCAGATAGAGCAACACTCCATTTTAGTTTAAATTTACCCTCTAAAATGCTGATTGGCCAGGCTGCTTGACGGTAAGGCGTGTGACGCAACACTGACGTTCATGATTGGCTGGAAGAAATGGATAAGTCTACGTAGAACCCAGTAGACCGTTCACTATCAGGAAGTCTTGGAAAAAACGACCAACAACAACAACCTACACAGCTTCACATTCTCACGAAAAAGTAAGTGAAATACGTTACAGTTTCATGATGTTGTGGTTGCAATGCAAGGGTTTGGGGTTTAACCTTAAGCCCTTTCCCTCTTAGGGCTTTTTTATATTCTGGCACTGCGCATGCTCATATGACTGTTTTGGGTCCTGTAGCTGTAATAATGGATATAGCTCCAGCTAATGGCTATAATTCTTATACATATCTGTAATTCATATATATATATATATATATATATATATATATATATATGAATTATTTCTTTTATATTTTTTGTATTTTTTACATTTTATATTGTATATTAAAGTTTTACATCCCATCAAGTTTGCCTGTTCATTCATTCCTGCTAATATATAATAATTCATTCCTGCTCATGCACAGACAGTTTAAAGTAATAATAAAATTGGTTGTTAAAGTTTTTTAAAGGTTAGGGGAATGTAAAAAAGAACGTTAGGGGAACGTTACCTAAAGGTTGCAACTTAGGGGAAGGTTGCCTAAAGGTTGCCTAAAGGTTGCAATGTAACCAAAAACGAATGTTCCCTGAACGTTAAGAAAACTATCCATGGGAACCAAAACCTAACCTTAATCCTAACCTTAAGGGAACGTTCCCGCAACCAAAAACCAACGTTCCCAGAACGTTCTGGGAACCATAAATTGTTAGCTGGGAATTTTGTTGTGCCCTTCCCTCGCTAACTTCCCTCTGTCTCGTTCACTCGGATGTACGCCATTGCTTAACATTGCACGAGTGCCCCACTACTGGCAGACCCTTGAAATGTGTGTTTAAATGGAACGCTCTAAGACCCTGAACACTTGGAATCAGCTGATTAATTATTTGTTTTTTTTCCCCCTTTTTTAACAACTGTTTGAGTTTTCTTTTTTTATATAGGCAAATAAATACAAAAATACAAAGCAAAAATCAACGATATAAATCTAGAACCCACCCAAAATCATCCCACCCTTGGTAGACTTCGAGAATATAGAAATAAAATACAAACACAGAATGTATACACTATATATTTTTTTTGAAGTTTAAAAAAGTTGACAATATCAAAGGCAGCATGCCATAAATTCACAGTCTTGACATTGGATCCATGCATACAAGAAGTTGAGAGTTCCATCGATATAATGTCCAGCAAAGACACTGTCCATGTTCATCTGTTCATAGTGTGAGGATGATTCCAGCAGTTGACTAATATTTTTTTTGCCACTGTGAGAGCGGCTAACAGTAGAATTGTTGAATGGATAAAGGTCCCAAAAATCATTCAAAAAAGTGGCGTGGGGTCAAACATATCAGTGCCCAAAAGATTTGATAAGTTCTGTGAGAGCTGGGTCCAGAAAAGTGAGAGAGAGGGACAGTCCCAAAAGAAGTGTAAGTACGTCCCTAGAGATCTTTGAGAACAAAGATTACATGTAGGAGAGGAGGATAGATTCATGTAGAAACGTTTCATAGGAGTCAAGTAAATATGTAGTAATTTCCAGTGTATCATTTGATGATTGGGGTTCTTTGAAGACTGCTTAAACATCCTCCATACCTGATCTGAAAATAAAACATGCACATGGCTGATAGCTAGAACAGGAGGTTGGATTGTGAAATTGAGTTATTTCTTATAAAGTCTTTAACTGCATTCCAAAGTGTCTGCTGATCATCCACTGAGCCTTGGTTAATTTCAATAAACTCAGCGAACCTATTTCTGAACTGACTGTAAAAGCTTCCGTCCTGTAACAAATTAGGTTAAATCATCATCTAGAGGCCCGAGAAGGCAGAGGGACTAAAGATAATATGAAGAAATTACCATCATGATCATACAGAGATATGGAGCAAATATCTTGAGCAGCTAAAGATAAAGAAGCAGAAATACAAATATTGTCGATTTGTGAATAGGTTTTATGAGTGGCGGACAAGAAAGTGAATGACCTAGCAGAAGGGTTTAATAATCTGCAAATATCCACCAGTGAGGATGAAGTTGCACATTGCCAAAGTTTATCAGGACAAAGACCTTGAGAGTGTGATTCCTTTTGTCCAGATCTATCTAATGGCGCTTTTCCACTGCATGGTACGGCTCGGTAGGGCTCAGTACGGTTCGGCTCGGCACGGCACGGTTCGGCTCGCTTCGCTTTTCCACTGCGTGGTACAACTCGGCCCGGCGCGGCACGGCTCAGTTCGCTTTAGCTCGGTTGCTTTTCCACTGCAGTTAGTACCGCTTCAAAGTGGGTGGGATTATGACTGATCGTTATAGTTTTTTGCCGCTCCTCGGCAACCAACAAGAGGAACGTCTGCGCTTCTCGTCCACTGACCACGATTCAGACATTTCTTTTTTGGAAGTTTTTTTTCTTCAAGCAAGTCAAGCAAGTAGTTTTAAAACAGGTCCTACGGGTTTGATGTCTCGCAAATACAATGACGCTGGTAGTGACGATTCTGTCTGTCTGACCAATAGTGATCTACAGTGGTTCCACGTCACATTTTAGTATCGATACGGTACGCTTGGAACCTCAACAGAGGTGGTACCATTTAAAGCGAGCCGAAGCGAGCCGTACCGTACCGTACCATGCAGTGGAAAAGCGCCACAAGTGAGCCGTGCCGAGCCGTACCGTACCATGCAGTGGAAAAGCGCCAAAGCGTGCTGTACCGAACCGAACCGTACCATAGGTGCAGTGGAAAAGCGCCATAAAGTATGGGATATTGCAGAATATGCACCCATTACAATTTCAAAGTCAGAGAATTTCAAGATATAAGCTGAGAGTAAAGAGAAGAAAGTAGGGTCAGGAGTACATGAAGCATAAACTGAAAGAAATACAATATTCATATTCTCCACTGCTGTTTTTATGTGTTTTACTCTACCATCTGAGTCACAGCCTTTATCCAAAATAGTGATAATTAAAGTCCTCTGTACCAATATTAAGACACCTTTAGTTTTAGTATCCGTAGATTAATGAGATACCACTACCTAAATCTTATTGCACCTGCGTACCTCCTCCTCTTTCAAATGGGATTCTTGACCTAAAGCTATATCAATCTTTCTTATTCGGAAAAAATCCTAAAAGCTTGTGCATTTGTGAGGGACGTTAAGTCCATTAATTTTGGAACTCAGAATATTAAGCTCAGTCATAGGTATCAAATAGAAATGCTGCTTGATAAAACAAAGTACAACTTTAGTCTACCATCACCCTTCCCATCACCATTTGAAAAAAACATAACAATATTCCCATGAACTATGGCGGATCAAACCTTAATAAGATCCGTGGCATCAACAGAAACCTGCACATTACTGAAGCATTGGCCCCATGCTAATATAATGGCTAGCAAGTAAAAAAAATCAACTCTGTTTTTAGAATGTCCTCAAAACATGCTACATCGTTAGCCATTTTGTCAAACATATCACTCGTGGTCGGTGCCTTGGATCTCTTCTTAATCGGAAAAGATGATGGCAACAAATTCTGCTGTTTCCGATTGTGTGCCATCTGGCAAAGTACAATTATTGAATATAAAACGAAAAATCATCAAAAAAGGGGCCAAATGTACGGGGCTCTACTGGAGCACGTCACGTGACTCTCCCTCAGTTTTTTTTTTCCTTTTGAATTTGTTTTATGCACCATTCTATAGGCCTGTATGTGTGCTTGGGCTATTAAAACATTTATTACAAAAATATGAATTATGAATATATGAATATATTCATATTAAATATAAAATATTTTAAAAACTCATATAATAATATCATAAATAATAACAATACAATAAACTGTAACTGTTAAATATAGTCAGCTTAAGGTGACTATATTTAACAAGTTTAAATATAGTCAACAAATATTAAATGTGGTAAATGTCAAAATAACTCAAAAAGGTATAATCAGGAATGTGTCTCCCTCATCTACTTGTGATCCGACTGAACAAAACGCATCTTAATACCAGGAGTAAAAAGAGCCTAAGCTGCAACATCTAGCTACTGGGGTGCCTCAGGGTTCAGTGATTGGACCACTTCTCTTCTCTATCTACATGTCATCACTAGGATCTGTCATTCAGAAACATGGCTTTTCCTATAACTGCTATGCTGATGACACACAACTCTACCTCTCATTCCAGCCAGATAATCCAACAGTAGCTGTTCACATCCTGGCCTGCAGGCAGATATTTCGGACTGGATGAAGGACCACCACCTTCAACTCAACCTTGCAAAGACAGAACTGCTTTTGATCTCGGCCAACCCAACAATGCATCACAACTTTTCCATTCAGCTAGGTTCCTCATCCATAACTCAGCCAGGAACCTAAGAGTTATGACTGAATATGAATTAAACTTCACAAACCACATTGCTAGAATGGCCCAGTCCTGCAGATTTGCCTTACACAACATTAGAAAGATAAGGCGAACACTTATCAGAGCATGCTACACAATTCCTTGTCCAAATTCTTGTGCTATCCAGACTGGATAGATTCTTATATATTGTTGCCCTCTTGTTGAATTTATTGCTTATATTGTTCTTGATTGCTTCATTGCGCTGAACTCAGCAACCCTAAATATGTTTGAAGAGATGGAGAATGTTTGCAAAATGTCTGTTTCGTCACCCTGCACCAAGCCTGTTTTGTTGCCCAGCACCGAGTTAATGATGTCATTGATGTTCCTGCCCTGCCTCCCACTCCCACCTCCCACCTCCGCCTAGAACCTTCAAGCCCGTCACTCCACCTCAGCCCGTTGACCAGTAGGCTCCACTTTGGCTCCTCGCCCCATGTGCTCCAACTGGGACCCTCATCCCTCTAGCTCTGCCTTGGTCAATCATTGATCTGCCGTCTCCATGGACTTGCGAGCCTTCATCTGCGACTCGTCCCTGCACCCCATTGGCTACATCAGGCTCCACCTCAGTCCTCCACCAGCCTGGCTTCCCATCGGCCACTCGTCTCTGTGGCTCCGCCTTGATCTTCAGGACCTTCTGTGTCGCTTCAGTCATTCAGGTTTGCCTGGGTCTCCACTGCCATCAGCTCTGCCTCAGTTGGTCATATGTTTTCATCAACTTACAAGATACAAAGTTAATTGTAGATATATGAATGCTCCGTTTTTCCTGTTGTTTTAGTACATTTGGCCAAAGTCTTGTTATAAAAGATTAAGTGCTATGCACAGGCTGTATTGGCTATGATTAGAGGGCACTGACATTCATTTACATGACATTCTTGGCTTCTCAAAGACATAAAACATTACCCTTTACAAGCATTGTTTATTTTTTTCTTCAGAAATTGAAATCTTCAGAAATTAAAAGCTCTACTTATTCAAAGAACCAGTTCTTTATTTACTCATGCACAGCAAATAAGCAGAGCGACGGTCTCCAAAATGTGTGCAACACTTCATTCACGATTGAGGCTGGTGGAGCTACTGAATAAGGTTTTGCCTACAGAATGAGGATCTGCTGGAGTTACAGGGATTAGTCACAAGCTCTAGTATTAAGCTATTTAGCATAAAGTATAGGCACAAAAAAGTTAAAAATATTTTTTATTTATCAACCGGTATGTTTACTAATCAAACCGTTTTCGGAACTGTAATGTTACAGAAGGAACGCAAGAACAGAAACGTTAAAATACTAATTCTGTTCGTTTTTTAAAGCCCTGTCCAGAGCTGAATATTTTTTGTCTGGAACTAAGCAGGAGTCGAGTCGAATTTTAGTGAGATTTATTTGGCAAATGTTGGTTGCTGAAACACAATATCTGTTTGACAGACTGGAGAACAAAGGAGAACAACAAACACATTGTTTATTGGTTATAGAAAGCCAGACACTTCAAAGCGGTGCAAAACGCACAGTCAGGATCACCAGTCATTAACGACCCAACTGACTGGATAGGAACAAGCATGTTCATTTACGTGCACTCTGCTTAGATTGCATAGTACCGATTAACCAACCAAACTAAAAAAATAAATAAAAAACATAGCACTTCTGTGCATTCATCTTTTACTTTACAAAGAAAGCAGCTCATGCCTCATAGCTATTTTTTTACGCAGTAAAAAGCACACCATACCCTTGGAGGTTTGGGAAAACGGAGATCATATCTCATCAGCATGACAAAACAGACACCTGTGATGTGGCTATGGACGTGGAGGCACAGTAGCTCAGTTTGTCAAAAAGCAGTGTTCAGTCATTAGGGCCCTCCCTCTTGGCCCAGGAGCACTGAATGCTGAGGCGTAATGGACTGCTAAATGAATGAAACATTAGCATATGTAGCTCAGCAGCAGGTCCTGGTTCCCAGCTCCCCTAGCCACCTGATGATTTTGAAAACCTCTGAAGGGGTTTGGTCTTTAAATGGTCCATGTTGTTTCATGAAACTGTGCTGTGGAGTTGCCTGGCTAAAAAGATCGCATCAGGCTGCTAAACTAACTTAACTGACAAGTTTAATCAACCAGCTTAACACTACAAACAGTGCTAGCCAGAGTTCACCAACATGCTTTTCTGGAGAAAACAATAGGTCTCATTCACTAACCGTGCGTTCGCACAGATTTGTGTGTGACATCTGCATACAAACATTTGCACAAACAAATCATGATTTATCAATAACTTTAGTTCTAAATTGTATTCTAAATTTATGAAAAATATAGGAACAACTGAAACCACACATACGCAAAAATCACATACTCTGGGTTAGAGGTCATCATGGGACTTTTTTTTGTCCCGCTCCCACTAGGTTTTATTACGCACCCTCTTGATTCCACTTAATATTCACTGTGTTCACCCGTTATCTGCTTAAAGTGATTTTCTTCCCGACCCGGCCGATCCCACTAAATCCCACCAATCTCACATTTAAATTTTCTCTAAAGAAGGAGAGAGTGATTGGGGATAACAAAATGTTGGCTATACAAGAATTAATTTTTTTTCTTTTGTCTTATCATTATACTGTCAACACAGTGAAAACTGTCACAGAGACATATAGGCTAAATTAAATACGACATATGTCACTCAAAGCCAAAAATATGAATAAACAAAAACTATTGGCTTACTAGCTATGCTGCAAAAAAAAAAAAAAAAAAAAAAAAAAAAAAATATATATATATATATATATATATATATATATATATATATATATAAATCGTATTTTTTTTTACATCTATGCAAGAACAGACTATCTCTGACTGGCAATGGTTTCAGTAGCCTACATCTCTCCTCCAAAATCTGACCACAAAGGCTGAATGTTCTCTCACTTGTGGCCGGGATGCAAAAAACTGCCAATTAAGGTTTGATCACAAATAATGTTTTGTTAAAATAAATAAAACATGGGTAAAAAAAAAAAAAAAAAAAAAAAAAATCACAAAGTCAAATTTAAATATATGACCTCTGAAACGAAAGCAAGAGCACCCTCAGTTGACACTTTATTAATATAATATTATTGGTGAAACAGATTTGCCAAACGCTCCAAACGTGCAAACGTTTTTGTGTTTGCACTCTGGAGAACGTGAAATGTTCCTATCTACAGAAATGCAGTGTAGACAACTGTATTAATTTTAATGGAACGTTGTGAGATGCAAACTGTGATGAGTGACAGCTTTTAAGTGATTGTAAAGTGAACGCTCTTTCGCGTTCTCATACGAGAGTCTCTCTCGTACTGCGTAATATCTTACGCTACGGGAGAAAACCTCTTTTCCACAAGTTATTGAAGCCAAAAATTATCCTTAATTTTGAATTAATGTAAAACCCTGTGCAGCAGCATGCAGACATAGGCAAGACGGCTTGCGTGCCTATTGGCTGCCCTGCGGCAACAGCCGCAGCCTATCGAGAGAGGCTCTGCGTGACACATATCCAATGGGGGCATTTCGCGCCCATTTCGTCACGTCCCGCCAGGAAGGGCGTGGTCTCGCCCTATAAATATAGCTCGATTAGGCTGGTACAACTGATTTTCATCTCTTCAGCGAAGCATCACCGCATCGCTGGATCCGGAGTGAGAAGCCACGCCGTCTGAGAAAAGCACACAGTGGGACGAGCCTTGAGTCTGAAGTCGCTGGCATTGCCGCCTTTAGCCGCCGTACCTGCTACGCTTCCGTCGTTATATCCTTTTCTGCAAGTGTGTGTGTGTGTTCGCCGCTGCGACACACATTTTTTCACTGTCTCTCTCCCTCTCCTAAAAGAGCTGCGTCTTTTTCAAGATGCATAGATCCTGCGGCTCATGCCGAGCCACACTCAGTGAAGAGGATCGCCATGTAATCTGCGTTTCCTGCCTGGGTGAGGATCATGCGGCTCTCGCTCTCGTCGACGGCGGATGCCCTCACTGTGAGCTACTGCCGATGGTGAGTCTGAGGACTCGCCTGGCATCATTCTCAGAGCCTGCACTTCAGCCCGCTGTAGCGCCGCCGCCGTAAAAGCGCCGTGCCCAGCGCAGCCCCGAGCCTTCTCCTGCCCGCCAAAGCTCGCCGGTTCGCCCGCCAGCTTCGCCGGCATCGCTCGAGTCCCTAACCGACGGACAGCGGCCGCCGTCTGCCGCCGCTTCCGCCATTGAGGTCGACGAAACAGCCCCGAGCCTTCTCCAGCCCGTGATAGCTCGCCGGTTCGCCCGCCAGCTTCACCAGCTTCACTCGAGTCGCTCGCTGACAGACAACGGCCGCCGCTTCCGCCATTAATGACAACGAGATAGCTGCATCTGTAGAGAAGGCCAGCTGCTCTATCCTGGCGTCGGACAGTGAGGATTGGGCGAGCTCTGTGGACCTCCCCCTTCTGCCCGCGAGTCGTCTGGGAAACGGGCCAGCATCAAAACCACGGCTAGCTTTCTTTACGTTATAAGAAAGCTACCCCGCCCCCGCCCCCCGTGGGCATGCGTCACCGGCAAAATGAGGAAAGAGTGTGTTTTTAGTCCCGCCGAGGCCGGACCAATCTCCATTTCTCAAACATTTCTCAGCTCCTCTTAGTTTGAGCGGCTGAAAATGTCAATATTGCAGCAATGAGCCTGTTGTATAACACGCACGCCTGCAAACAAACGGCAACACACACAAACTGTGATGACGCTCTCTTATCTGCTCGAGCTATATTAAGCTTTTGTCGTTTCCCCCTGTGGCTCAGTGGCGAAACCCAAAGCCTTCGCACTGGAGACCCGTGTTTGATCCCAGGTCTCGCAGCAGATAAAAATGTAGTCTCGCCGCGGCCAGACTTGCACCGAAACTTTTCGCTCGTTCAGTTCCAAGAAAATGCGACTGTTCCAGTGTATTTTGCAGTAAACAAGCCGGTACCATGGCCCGCTTGCCTGCACAAAAATGCCGTTTCCATGGCGACCCAGAAAAATCATATAAGCAGTGTATTTTCTGGTATTCCGGCCACAGCCGATTGTGTTATGAGTGTAATAAAAATGCCCACAACCCAGTGTTCATTTCTACACACAAACACAGCCCGCCACAGTGCAGCGCACGCACAATTGAGATCGACTCATGTCATTGTGCATTAAATGTAGTGAACGTGCCCACAACCCAGTGCCCACAAACACTACACACTGCATGTGCCACGTTTTCTGTAAAACGAAACCAACACACATACAGTCAGCTAAAACCCACGGTGTTTAAGTCTCGCCGCAGCCAGATTCCACCGAAACTTCTCGCTCGTTCAGTTCCAAACAATGTGACTGTTCCAGTTTATTTCGCAGTAAACAAGCCGGCACCACAGCCCGCTTGCCTGCACACAAATGCCCTTTTTTACGGCGACCCAGATAAATCCCAAAAGAGTGTATTTTCTGGTATTCGAGCCACGGCTGATGGTGTTATGAGTGTTGTAAGAATGCCCACGTCTCAGTGCCCATTCCCACACACAGACACAGCCCGCCACAGTTCAGGGCTAGCACAAATAAAATCGACTCATGTCGATTGTGCAAAAATGTAGTGAATGTGCCCACGACACAGTGCCCACAAACACTACACGATGCGTGTCCGTCGTTTTCTGTTAAAACGAAACCGACACACATTCAGTCAGCACAAGCCGACGGTGTTCTCAGTGCAGTGAATGTGCCCGCCGTCCCGCGCCCACATTCCTTCACAGACACGCTCAACCCCACGGGGTTTGTCCCGCTCGCTCTCTCTCCACAACCTGTCATAGAGAATTCGAGCGCGACCAGGCTGCCCGCCGTGATCGGCGCGCCTCCCGCCTCGCACACTATAAACACAGTGTTTATGTCTCAGCACACCGAAGCTCTGCAGCCGCCGCTATGCCGCGGCCAGAGCCCGGATTTCATTCTACCCCTAGCTATTCACGCAGATGCGTGGGCAAAGCTTCCCGGGGTATCAGAATGGGTGTTGAACACTATAAAAAGAGGCTATTCGCTACAGTTCGCTCGACGTCCCTGCCGTTACACGGCGCGAGTCGAAACCACGGTAAACAACGAAGTATCTCATCTACTTCGAGCCAGAATAGCGAAACTGCTGAGCTAAGGGGCCATAAAACCTTTATCTCAGGCTCAGAGCGAAGGGGGGCTATACAGCAGATATTTTCTGGTACTGAAAAAAGACGGGGGTCTCAGACCCATTCTAGATCTGCGACAGCTGAACAGAGTGCTTATGAAGCGCCAGTTCAGAATGCTGACAACCAGGAAAATCCTTGCGCAAGTGCGCCAGGGAGACTGGTTTATTTCAATAGATCTGAAAGACGCCTATTTCTAAATACAAATAGCGTCACGTCACAGGCGATTCTTGAGATTCGCCTTCGAGGGCCAGGCATATCAATACACAGTCCTACCGTTCTGTCTATCCCTAGCACCCCGTACATTTACGAAGTGCATGGACGCGGCTCTCGCACCCCTGAGACTTCAGGGCATGCGAGTTTTGAACTACTTGGACGATTGGCTGATTCTAGCTCGATCACATTCAGAGCTCATAGAACACAGAACCACATTACTCGAGCATCTCGAGAATCTGGGTCTCACAGTCAATTGGGCGAAGAGTTCGCTGTTCCCCAGCCAGAAAATCTCTTTTCTGGGAACAGTACTGGACTCGCTGTCTATGACAGCACGTCTGTCACCAGAGTGAGAACTGGACATTCAGCGCGCCGCGAAATCCTTTCGCCGCGGCTCTATAGTCCCGCTCAAAGGTTTCAGAAAATGCTGGGCCTCATGGCCTCGGCATCTTCAGTACTCCAGCTGGGCCTGCTTCGCATACGCCCACTGTAGTTATGGCTAAAAGTGCGAGTTCCACCCCGGGCATGGACCTCTGGTCTGTTTCGCCTCAGGGTCGACATGAAATGCGTTTCGGCTCTGGAACCTTGGAAAATAGCCGACTGGTATCAGTCAGGCGTGAGTCTGGGGACTCTCTCGAGTGTGACGGTGGTGTCCACGGACGCCTCCACCTCGGGATGGTGAGCGCTGCTCGAGGGCAGACCGTTCTTCGGCCAGTGGTCAGAACGGCAAAAGCTCCTACGCAAATGCTGGCAGACGACAACGCGCTATGGCGCTTTTGTCCCCAGATAAAAGGCCGCCACGTCTTAGTCCGGTCAGACAACATGTCAGTGGTGGCATACATAAATCACCAGGGTGGCATCAGGTCCCGAAACCTTACAGGCTGACGGAACGCCTCCTGGTCTGGGCTCAGCACAACCTGCTTTCACTGAAAGCAGCGCATGTGCCTGGTCGCCTGAATCTGGGACCAGACCGTCTGTCCAGAAACAATGTCCCAGCAGGGGAATGGTCGCTGCACCTGCAAACGATCCAACTACTGTGGGAGACATTCGGCAGAGCGCAGGTGGACCTGTTCGCGTCCCAAGAAGACGCTCACTGTCCGAACTTTTTCTCCGAGAGCAGGGATGCGCTGGCCCACGTATGGCCCCGCTGCCCCTCTATGCTTTTCCCCCCATCTCGCTCCAGCCTCAAGTGCTGGAACGAATCAGGGAAAACGGATGCCCAGTGCTACTCGTGGCTCCGTTCTGGACAAACCAGAATTGGTTCCCAGTCCTAATGCGGCGGACCAGCACTGCCCCGTGGCCGATACCGGTGAGGAGAGACCTCCTCTCTCAGGCAAAGGGCTCGATTTGGCATCCTCGCCCGGAATTATGGTCCCTACATGCATGGGCCATCAACGGGTACCCGCTAACCTCCCAGAGGGAGTGTTAAATACAATCACGCAGGCTAGAGACCCGTCTACTAGACGGCTCTATTCCTCAAAGTGGTCAGTGTTCTCTGCCTGGTGTCAAGCTCAGGGCTTTTCACCCGCAGACTGCGGGGTTACGGAAGTGCTCTCCTTCCTTCAGGAGCTGCTGGATAAGGGCAGAACCCCATCCACGCTCAAAGTATACGTGGCGGCCATAGCGGCGTTTGCAAACCGACGTCTGGCCAGTCGCTGGGGAAAACGACCTGGTCGTGCGATTCCTCAGGGGAGCTCGGAGGCTGAATCCTCCCAGACCCCCCTCAGTCCCTGTGTGGGACCTTTCTACGGTTTTGGAAGCCATGAAAGGTGCCCCATTCGAGCCAATCCATTTGTCAGACATGAAACATCTGTCTCTCAAAACTGTATTCCTTATGGCTCTCGCTTCAGTGAAGCGCGTAGGGGACTTGCAAGCGCTTTCGGTAAGCGGGTCATGCATGGAGTTTGGGCCTAATGACTCAAAAGTCATACTCAAACCAAGGCACGGGTACGTGCCCACATCCCTCAACACACCGTTCAGGACCCAGGTTATTTCCCTGTGCGCCCTCACGGTTCGTGATGAGGAGAAGGATGCGAGTCTCCTCTGCCCTGTCAGGGCACTGAGAGCTTATGTGTCCCGCTCATCGGTCTTCAGACAGACTGAGCAGCTCTTCGTTTTGTTTGGCGGATGCTCCAAGGGACTGGCCGCATCAAAACAGAGCCTATCCAGATGGATAGTCGACGCCATAGCACTGGCTTACACTTCTAAGGGCCTGCAGTGTCCTTTGGGTGTCAGAGCGCACTCCACGAGAGGCGTGGCCTCGTCGTGGGCGTGGTATAGTGGGGTTACCGATATCTGTACGGCCGCGGGCTGGGCCTCGCCGTCTACATTTATAAGGTTTTACAACCTAGAGGTTCCCGCCTTACAAGCCAAGCTTCTGTCGGTATATAATTCAGTGCTATCTGCCCCGCTGTGCCGGCCCAGATGCTGAGTTTTGCTTGTGCATCGCTCGCTGAGCGATAAAACAGCTCCATGGGTGTTGAATAACCCGTACTATTACCCAGTTCAGGCTGAACACGTTCACCCTGTCTGCGTGAAACACTGTTAACATAACTAGCTCCTGTAGGATGCTATTTCATAGGGAATGATGCTTGCAGCCTCTCTTCTCCGACTCTCTGTGAGTCTATGGTGATTATGCACTATATGAGCCCCGGGCTACTACGGCATTTTGCATTGTGTTCCCCATAGCGTAAGATATTACGCAGTACGAGAGATACTCTCGTAAGAGAACGTACTCGGTTACTAACGTAACCTCGGTTCTCTCTAGAGAGGGAACGAGTACTGCGTATCTTGCCGTGCATACACAGCTCTGGTTCGCTTCGGCGATGAAAACCAGTTGTACCAGCCTAATCGAGCTATATTTATAGGGCGAGACCACGCCCTTCCTGGCGGGACGTGACGAAATGGGCGCGAAATGCCCCCATTGGATATGTGTCACGCAGAGCCTCTCTCGATAGGCTGCTGCCGCAGGGCAGCCAATAGGCACGCAAGCCGTCTTGCCTATGTCTGCATGCTGCTGCAAAGCGTTTTACATTAATTCAAAATTAAGGATAATTTTTTCAAAATTAAGGATAATAACGCTGTGCATGCTGCTGCACAGCGTTTTACATTCATTCAAAATTAAGGATAATTTTTGGCTTCAATATCTCGTGGAAAAGAGGTTTTCCCCCGTAGCGTAAGATATTACGCAGTACTCGTTCCCTCTCTAGAGAGAACCGAGGTTACGTTAGTAACCGAGTACGTTTTCGAGGCTAAGGACGCATGGTCTAAAAGGGTTGTCCCTATTTTCTAAATGAGTAATGGGTGTGTTTTTGCCGTAACGTGCAATAAACCAATTAGAGTCTCATTTCCCATTCCCTTTAAAAGCCAGTTGTGCTCGTGCCATGGAGGATATGCTCTTTACACGGTGGAATTTGCAAGCAGAAAAACTAAACACTTCTCTAGTGAGGAACCTGATCTGCTCATGTGCAAAGTTAAAGTGCGCGAGCAGACCATCTATGGGACAAAGTGTACGTGCATTGTGGACCCGCCTATAGGTACACATTACTAACGCGCTTTTTAAACAACAAAAAAAAGATTGTGCAGTCTATTTCAGTTATTCAGTTATTCAGTATCACTCAAAATAGCAACGCTCCAATAATGCACCTGAACACACCTCATTTTCAGACCAGCACGCCCATGGGCGCACAAATGGGCGCAAATGCATTTGCTATTTAAACAACGTGGCACAGGATGTGAAAATGATAAAGGGCCGAAGTTAGCAATAAAACACTTGCATCGCGCCAGCCGCTACATTGCGGTGGTTGTATGATAGGGCCCTAAATAGCTATAATCCATTAAATAAACATATTGTTTTTCATGCCGCTCAGAGGACCAATGGCTAATTACAAGCTGCAAAGTTTTGGAAGTGACATCTACATATATATTCAGGATTCACTCTCGAAATTGCAATTGACAGTGATTCTAGCATGTGATAAAAATATGGCATGTCAAAATAGATAAATGTAAATGTAAATGTAGACTAATAGATTACTAGAAAATGATTCATTTCATTCCAATTATTTGTAAAAGAAATGACATAAATAACCTTAAATGTCTCACTGTACATTGCTATTCTTGTTATAGTGGAGCCGTTGCTTACACATTACATCTGCACTTTAGCCTACTAAAGAACCCTTACTAATTTCAGATACTCAGTGATGTAATTCTTAATGTTCTATCTTACAGTAAAATTAAAATGTTAAGTTTTAGTAAACTTTAAAGTTCAAGTAAATGTTTAATTTTCCATCTGAGTGATAAAATAAAAATGACTTTTGTCATTTTGACATTTTGTATTGCAACATGTTTATGCATAAATCTCAATTTTAACAATGAAAAGCTACAGACAGTAGGGGTGTTACGATACACAAAACTGACGGTTCGTACCACGGTTTTGATGTCACGGCTGGTTCAGTTCAGTACAGCAGGGGGGAGAAAACTAAACATAATTTTATTTTTATTTTTATTAAACAGTGGTTTACTGAACAAATTGTGTCTCTGTCTATAAATGAATTCAATTATAATTAAAATTTTCTTAAGGATACAAAAATGTATCTCTGCTAATGCTGTAAACTATATAGAGCCCAATAACTATAACACAGACCCCAAACTATTAGCCTAAATTCAGTTGCTATTTATTTTTAGATATAATAATCAACACTCAAAAAAAAAAAAATTGTATGCAAACATGTAAACTGCAAGGCAGTTTTTGCATTAACTTCTAATGTGATTTGTTTTTTCAAATTTACTTCAATTAGTTGTTGAAATAGCCTATAATAATTTATACAGTTGCTGTCATTTTCATGACAGATATTTTGAACATACATCAAATAATCAAGACATCATAAACAGGTTAAGTAAAATATAATATATAGGATCATGTAGGGCATATATTTAGCGAAAGAGTTAATTTCTCTAGTGAACTAACAACCTGTGGAAAGTGAATGACTTGCCTGAAGTAAATGTAATGCATGACATTGTTTACAAGCTGTTTTATTGATGTCTTTCCGCCATTGAAACACTGATTGAGCGATTACATGAGTTATGATGCGCTTCAGTAAGTTGTACTGTATCTTTCAACATACCTTCAGATGTTCATTCATATTTATTCTAACTAGTATTTAATTAACTAGTATTTAAGAGGAAGAGATGATCGAGCTTCTCGCTGCCGCTTGAACTGAGGCGCCTATGATCTGTCACTCCACATTAAAGAGCGCCAAAACGGTATTAATTGTTTGAATTTCGTGATAAAATGCACAGAATTTGAAAGATTACACTTTGTTTCTGGTCGAAAGTAACAAAACATGGAGCTTATTTCGATTAGTGATGATAAATGGTGGTTAGGCTACAGCGTTTTATTCGTAGAATAGACATAAGACACGAAAATTTGCAGGATGCATACATGTACTGTTACACCCCTAATTACTATTTCACTAGTTCGCCTGCCCATTCAGCCTTCAAGAATAATAGTAAACTAACTTGGCTTGCTGTCCTTGGAGGAGGCTCGAACCCGAGGCTCGGCTCGAGCTCCGAGTTAAAAAAAAACCCTGCACATAGGAGGAAAGAAAGAATTAGATAAGGAGACGGGGAGGAGGAGGAGGGCTGCAGGAATAATTTGTCAATGGGATGCCGCAGTGTCTGCTGCTTATATAATCATAATGATAATTGACAGGACTGAATTTTTAGGCTTCTCCCGAACCTACGTTTGGAACTTCATTTAATCAAATGTCAAGAAAAAAAAAATTGTTTTGTGACATAAAGTGAGGTCAACCTCAACATATGAACAAATCTATGTCCATATGCACAGTGCACAGTGAGAAGTTCTCTTGTGCATATAAATACAAATAATCCGTGCAATTATTAGTGAATGAAACCCAGTGGCTATGTTAACAGGCATATGCACTAATCAGCATAAACCTGGACCTGCATGAAAATTCAGCAGGGTGCAGAACATGTTCCAGGATCAGGATCACATTGTATGTAAGTTTACAATAGTTTTAGGGTTGGAATTGAAGCTTTGACAAGATTATAATTTTAGGTCTTATTAATGTTAATTAGGAGTTGTTAATGTGTATTTGTTTCTTTTACAGTAATGCTGTTCCAAGACCAACAAAAGTCCAACAAACACATGCAAAATCACTTTTACCTTAGAAACTGACAGTAAAAGGTTTCAGTGTGTAGATATTCTGTAATACGGTGTTAAAAACAGCAAGGTCCATGAAAGGGTCTTCAATTAAATTAAAATGTAAAATACAACAATCATACCTTCATAAGCAGCACTGCTATATCACTTTATTGTTTTTATTATTCTACAGCAAATAACATTCAGTCTATTACAGCAAACCAAGACTTTGGTTATTTTCCAAGGACAGACTTACTTTATTGTGTCTAAAGGTTTGTTTTGGAAAAGACAGATAGTCCAGCTCCCAGCTACACCACCCTGGCCTGAAATATTCAGCAGTGTCCTCCAAAACAAATAAGCATATGACCTCAGCAGTTTCAATTCATATCAAGCTTGTTATTAATAAAATCAATCTATATTCTGCTATACAAAATGAAGCAGCTCAAAGGGATTGTTCAGTTAAAAATAATTTATTTTTAACTTTATAACTTTATTTACTCTTTTCCAAACCGAAATTATATTTTCCTTCATGAAAGCTTTTTTCTATACACGTGTCACACGCAGGTTTAAACAAAGGATCCAGGATCTACTTGCAGCAACTTTACTTTATTTCCAATGAACATAAAAGAAACCAAACACTCAGAACTGAACAACCAAAAATATAGCAACAATGACAGACAACTGGACAGAACTAAACACTTAAATACACAGGCAAATAGGGGAGTTAACAAGATAATTAACAAGACACAGGTGGCAGAGATTAAATCAATGAAATCAATGCATGGGCAAACTGGGTGTCACAGCTAAACATAACATGAACATGATGAAAACTAACTCAAAACAGAATGTCTCTGTTCCCTTACGTAGTCACTCCGAGTTACGTCGGATGACGGAGAATGGGGGTTTCGCTTAGAAAGCCTATCGACTTCGAGTATTACAAAACGAGCCAATGGCAAGAAATGCCATGGGTCTGCGGAATTTGCATAGCGTATCTCCGCGCCACCGCGTGGGTATAAAAGGAGGAGGCCGGCAA
Source organism: Gila orcuttii (assembly GCA_026230005.1). Classification (NCBI taxonomy): domain Eukaryota; kingdom Metazoa; phylum Chordata; class Actinopteri; order Cypriniformes; family Leuciscidae; genus Gila; species Gila orcuttii. The sequence continues at coordinate 42,637,038 of JAPDVR010000005.1, forward strand.
CATGCAGATATGTTTTCGCTTCGGAGCCAAGAGTATCTCTTCACCCCACAGCCATTCCTGATTTCACTCTACGAGACATCCGGTGTTGGTGTGACGGCGATCTGCAGTGAGTTCACATTGCCTGCTGATCTGTGCAGTGATCTGCCAGTGAGTGTGTTTCTCCCTGCTCGCTTCAACATTGCGGAGTTTTTTTTTCTCCTCTCATAAAAAGAGCTTGCACGCGGCACGTCTTTTTAAAGACGGCTCGCCCGTGCATTTAAAAAAAAAAAAACAAATGGTTGCGGCAGCTTGGTATCGGACTCTGATGGGCACGAGCATTGTCTAGTATGGTTGAGAAAAAAAAAATTGATCACGCTAGAGCAGCGCTCGTGGATGACTCATGTTCTCTCTGTGGGAACATGACCATCGCGTCATTAAGGTCGAGACTCGGTGAACTCACAAGTGTGAGAGTCCCCTCATCCACCACCCGTTCTTCGGCTGGTGGCCAGGGTGACCGGAGGGTTAAGGTCTGGAACAAGGCGCCGACTCTGTGTCCACGCCCCAGTCCCCCTCCTCAATGAAGGTGCCCGCTAGTGAACAGGTGATTCCCACGGGTCTACCCTCTGGTGGCCCATGTGTTTCATTTGAAGCTACAGAGGATGATACTATGTTTGTAGCAGCTTCACAAGGTGGGTTTGATTCTCCTGGAAGTGACGACTCGTCACAGCTGCCACCCTCTGGTGTGCATACGGCCGTGCCTGAGTCTGATCCGGAGATGACGGCCATGCTTTCCCGGGACGATTGGTTTTTGGGTAAGGTCGCCGACTCCGTCCACGGCAAACCCCAATACCTTTCTTCCCGGACGTGCATGATGAGATCTCGAAGTCCTAGAAGACCCCATTGTCTTCTCGGGACCGCTCACTGATCTCATCCGCCTTTCCTTCCGTCGTTGGGGCCGCTACCCATGGGTACACTGGGGTTCCCCCGGCTGAACGCTCTGTTGCGATGCTATGTGTCCTCGGAGTGCTTCTTCTCGGCGCAATCCTAAGCACCCGTCCGTGGCCTGTAGTTTTTCGTCTACACTTGTGGCGAAATCCTGTAGCTCCCAGGACAGGCAGCCGCCTCACTGCATGCCATGGCCATTCTGCTGGTCTACCTGGCCCAGGTGCTCATGGACATGCAGGAAGGTAGGACTGACCCGGGGCTCTTCATCGAGCTGTGCGCCGCCACTGACCTTGCTCACCGAGCGACGAAAGTGGCCGCGCGCTCTCTGGGTCAGGTGATGTCCACCATTCAATCCTCTGGCTTGACCTGTCCGATGTGTAGGTTGTCCGGCGGACCCCTCTGCTCGACACCCTCATATCCCAGGTCGGCCCTTCGGCGGTGCAGTTGAGGGCTGTACTACAGTTCTCGACCGCCCATGAGCAGACTGAGGCTTATTCTGTCCCGACGGCCCTGCCGTCCGCTCAGGTCTCTCAGTCTACCCACCGCCGAAGGCGCCCTCCTGCGGCTCCCACCCCGTCCGTTCACCCGGGCTGGTTCTGGGGGCCGCAGGGGGACGCCACTGCCCTCTCCAGCCCCACCCCCCGCTATACGCCAGGTTAAGCGGCGCTCTTGAGACGGGCTGCTCGGAGGTGGGACTCAGTTCTTTCCAGGAGCTGGTAGCAGGGCCCCTCCTTTCCCCGGTGGAGGGCCGAGGAAGAATCCTTATTCTCAGAAGGAACTGACTCTCCCGTCTCTGAGCACACAGAGGCCGGATGACAGTGCGCGACGCCCCCAGGCCTCTCCGCTCTCGTCCCTCTCTGTCACAGAGTTCTCGGACCGCAGTGTGCGCCGCCCCCGGGCCTCGCCACTCCTGTCCCCCTCTGTCCCAGAGGGCGCGGATGACAGTGCGTGCCGTCTCCGGACCTCACCATTCTCGTCCCCCTCTGTCGCCAGACCCCTGGCAGAGCAGACCCCCGTGGAACGCTGGTCCTTCCCTGGTCTCCTCTGTCAGGGTGCGGAGTTTGACCGTGCCCCCGCACCGGGCCGCTATGCCACCCTCACCTGGGCCAGTCACTCCGCTTCGCTGCCCCTCCGGGGGGATGCCTGTGGTTCGCATGTCCCCGCTGGTTCAGTTTCTGGGAGCTTGGTTAGAGCTTCCCAACCTGTCCCGCTGGGTCACCCGCACTATCAGGCTCGGCTATGCGATTCAGTTCGCACGGTCTCCTCCCCGCTTCAGGGGAGTCCGCTTCACTATGGTCGGTGGCAATGCCCCTATCATGAGAGCGGAGGTTGCCACTCTGCTGGCGAAGGGTGCAACCGAGACATTCTTCATTGTCCCCAAGAAGACCGGTGGGTTACGGCCAATCCTGGATCTGCGTGTCTTGAACCGCTCCCTTCACAGGCTACCGTTCAAGATGCTCACGGCCAAATGCATTTTCGAATGCGTGCGGCCACAGGATTGGTTTGCAGCGATAGACCTGAAGGACGCGTACTTTCACGTCTCCATCTTGCCTCGACACAGACCGTTTCTTCGGTTTGCTTTCGAGGGGCAGGCATACCAGTATGCGGTTCTCCCATTCGGGCTGGCTCTCTCCTCGCGTCTTTACGAAGGTCGTCGAGGCTGCCCTTGTTCCCCTACGCAAACACGGGGTTCGCATCCTGAATTATCTCGATGACTGGCTAATATTAGCTCACTCTCAGGATCAGGTTTGCGAACATAGAGACCTAGTGCTCCGGCACCTAGCCCGTCTGGGCCTTCAGGTCAACTGGGAGAAGAGCAAACTCTGCCCCGTGCAGAGGATCTCTTTTCTCGGTATGGAGATCGACTCGGTCGCCATGTCCGCGCAGCTCACGAGCGAGCGCGCACACTCACTGCTGACTTGTCTTCGACAGTTCGAGGGCAAGAGTGCGGTCCCACTGAAACTGTTTCAGAGGCTCCTGGGGCATATGGCATCTGCAGCCGCGGCAACGCCGCTCGGATTGCTTCATATGAGACCGCTTCAGCTGTGGCTTCGCGATCGAGTCCCGAGGTGGGCATGGCATCACGGCACGTTCCGAGTTCCAGTGACTCCGACTTGCCGTCAGACCTTCACCCCGTGGAGGAACCTCAGTTTTCTACGGGCCGGTGTTCCCCTAGAACGAGTTTCCAGGCATGTTGTTGTCTCCACAGATGCCTCTTCCACAGGCTGGGGCGCCATGTGCAACGGGCATGCTGCCGCGGGCTCCTGGACAGGACCCCAGTGCCTTTTGCATGTCAATTGCCTCGAGTTGCTGGCAGTACGCCTTGCCCTGCACCGTTTTCGCACGTTGCTCGAGGGTCAACACGTACTAGTCCGTTCAGACAATACCGCGACAGTAGCGTACATCAACCGTCAGGGTGGTCTACGCTCCCGCCGTATGTCGCAACTCGCACGCCACCTCCTCTTATGGAGTCAGAAGCACCTGAGGTCCCTTCGTGCTATTTACATTCCGGGAAATCTGAACTTTGCAGCCGACGAGCTGTCACGGTTTCGGCCCATCTCCGGCGAATGGTGACTCCATCCCCAGTCGGTCCAGCTGACTTGGGACCAGTTCGGGGACGCACAGGTAGACCTGTTTACCTCCCACGACTCATCCCATTGCGCCCTGTATTACTCCCTGACCGAGGGCACGCTCGGCACGGATGCACTGGCGCACAGCTGGCCACGGGGCCTACGCAAATATGCGTTTCCCCCAGTGAGCCTTCTCGCACGGACCCTGTGCAAGATCAAGGAGGACGAGAAGCAGGTCATTCTGGTTGTGCCGTACTGGCCCACCCGGACCTGGTTCTCCGAACTGATACTCCTCGTGACAGCACCTCCTTGGCTAATTCCTCTGAGGAAGGATCTCCTTTCTCAGAGACGGGGCACCCTCTGGCACCCTCGACCCGATCTTTGGAGACTCCATGTGTGGCTCCTGGACGGGACGAGGCAGGTTTGAGTACCCTGCCACCTGCGGTGGCGGCTACCATCACTTCCGCTAGAGCATCGTCCACGAGACATGCCTATGCGTTGAAGTGGAACCTCTTCGTCAACTGGTGCTCTTGCTTTCCTTCCTTCAAGAAGGATTGGAGCGAAGGCTGTCTCCCTCCACCCTGAAGGTCTATGTTGCCGCACACCATGACCTCATCGAAGGTAAGTCCGTAGGGAAGCACGACCTGGTCCTCAGGTTCCTGAGAGGAGCGAGAAGACTAAATCCTCCTCGCCCTCCTCTCGTTCCCTCTTGGGACCTCTCAGTGGTGTTAAATGCCCTGCAGAGGGCTCCCTTTGAGCCTCTGCAATCAGTGGAGCTTAAGTTCCTGTCCATGAAGACAGCGCCCCTGGTTGCACTGGCCTCCATCAAGAGGGTAGGGGACCTGCACGCATTCTCCGTTGAGGAAGCGTGCCTGGAATTCGGGCCGGCTTACTCTCACGTGATCCTGAGACCACGGCCTGGATATGTGCCCAAGGTTCCCACCACTCCCTTCCGGGACCAGGTGGTGAACCTGCAAGCGCTGCCCCTGGAGGAGGCAGACCCAGCCTTGGCACTTCTCTGTCCAGTACGCGCTCTCCGTGCTTACGTAGACAGGACGCAGTGTTTCAGGACCTCAGACCAGCTCTTTGTCTGTTATGGTGGGAGACTGAAGGGAAAGGCTCTCTCAAAGCGGAGATTGTCTCACTGGATAGTGGACGCCATTGCTTTGGCTTACCAACAGCAAGGCCGACCGTGCCCCCTTGGTGTGACAGCACACTCCACTCGGAGTGTGGCTTCCTCTTGGGCTCTAGCGCATGGCGCCTCGCTGGCAGACATTTGCAGAGCTGCAGGCTGGGCGACACCGAACACATTCGCCAGATTCTACAATCTCCGAGTGGAGCCAGTGTCCTCTCATGTACTCGCTTCAACCAGCTAGTACCGGACCTGCTCAGGTGTCTTCGCTTGCTCGCCATTCCACTCCACGGACTGGATACATGCGATTATTCCTCAGGTGAGCCTTCCTCTCTGAAGCCCTGAGTTCCTCCAGCACGGTTGACGCTGGCGCCAGTGTCTATTGCCTGTGCGTCGGCTAGGTCCCTCCGTGTGCATGGTTCCTCCCCTGAGTAACCCCCACATGTGTATATCCACTGTAAGCCTCCTTGAGCATGTGTCTTTCCCTCGGCAAGCCACCTTGCCACTCCTGGAGTTGAAAGTTGCCACCCCACGGGTTGGTCACTCCAGTGTTCCTCCATATGAAGCCCCTTGGGCCATATGTGTATTTCTAAGTCCTCCCTACGGGCAGGCATTGTGTTGCATATTTCCTCTGAGATATGCTTCCCAGTGTACCTTGGTATTCCTGTGCTAAGTAGGACTCCTTCGTCTGTGCCAGTATCACGACAGGGGATCAGACTTTCGCAGGGCACTGGAAGACAGCTGTGAAGGTGGCGTGATTACATGGGGACCCCCATTCTCCGTCACCGACGTAACTCGGAGTGACTACGAAAGGGAACGTCTCGGTTACATATGTAACCCTCGTTCCCTGAGTAGGGAACGGAGACGTTACGTCTCCCTGCCACTTCCGCTGTACCGCTGGGTGACGCCTGAGTTCAGTCTCGGCTCCTCAGCGAAGACATATCTGCATGTTGCGGCGTCCTCCTTTTATACCCACGCGGTGGGGCAGAGATACGCTATGCAAATTCCGCAGACCCATGGCATTTCTTGCCATTGGCTCGTTTTGTAATACTCGAAGTCGATAGGCTTTCTAAGCGAAACCCCCATTCTCCGTCATCCGACGTAACGTCTCCGTTCCCTACTTAGGGAACGAGGGTTACATACGTAACCGAGACGTTTACTATCGTAACCTCAGTTTCCTGAGAGAAGGGAACAAGACATTGCGTAGCTACACTGCAGGAACTCCTCCCTTCTCCACTTTTGTTGAAATCTTATGGGCTAACGCCAGAATGGAACAGCTGGCCAATTTGCATCGACAAACACTGACAGGCTCGCAGGCAGTATAAAATGGATGAGCGTGATAATTGCGTCAGAATCATGACTGAACGCTTCACAGCTGATCGAACAGGCGGCTAACGCAATGTCTCGTTCCCGCCTCTCAAGGAACTGAGGTTACGATAGTAACCGGAGACGTTCCCTTTCGAGAGCGGTAACTCTACATTGCGTAGCTACGCTGCAGGAACTGTATTAATTCCCGCCGTGAGAGTTGTGAAGATAAGCCCGGGGAAAACGGGGCCAAGCTACACCAGCCTAGGAAGAGACAGACAGTCAGCCAATAGCCATGCCGCAAGGTGTGCTCGCATCTGATAGGCGGAACTAAACCAATGAGACATCAGCTCCGGCCCTATTCAAATTGTATATACAAACGGAATGAAAGGAAGGCTGCACTGATCCAGAGCAGACACAACACAATAAGCACTCAGACGCCACAGACGGTACATCCAGCTTATAAAATCTGGCGAAGGTGTTCTGAGAAGACCAGCCATCAGCAAAACATAAATCCTGGAAGGCATACCTCTAGACCAGGCCCATGAAGAGGCAACAGCCCTCGTCGAATGAGCTCATATGTTAGGGGGGGGACAACCTTCCCCAGGCACGCGTAAGCCAGCGTGACAGCGTCCACAATCCAGTGAGAAAGACTCTGTTTTGAGACAGTTGACGTCTTTCCCTTAGTACAGCAACATGTGCAACATGTTCATGATAACACGTGTAAGTCTCCAATGCCCTTAACTGAAGCAAGGGCATGGAGCAGGGGAGAACTTTTTTTTCAGGGAGAGCTCCTTAATAGCAATCGAAACCAAGAGCTCGAAAGGCGGTAGAGAATGAGCCCTCAAAACTAGAGCTAGATCCCACGGCGGCACTAAAGGCGGCCGTGAAGAACATAATCTCCTCACTCCCCTGAGAATCTAACCACCAGAGCATGTCTTTCGATCGATTGCCCGTAACCGGGGAACGAAACGAAGCAGTAGCAGCCACGTATTCCTTCAGTGTGGGTGCACTCACATTATTTTCCAGTCTGTGCTGCAGGAAGCACCAAACATCTGACACGGGGGAACCAACGGGTCAACGTCAGTATCCTGGAACCATTTAAACCAATCACAGAGTAGAACAACAGCCAATAGCGTCGCTCCTCTGGGAGTGCTCACAGCTGATAGGCAGGTCCAGTGAGCTCCTCAGCTCAAGTACACCAGAATTGCATATCAGCTAGAATCTTAGGCTGCACTGAACAAGAGCAGCATAACAGCACACCAGCATAATCAGATATCAGTATATACATAAGCACAGCGTCAGCGGCCGTAGCAACGACAACTGTGAATATACGTAGTTAGATCAGAATAGCCAGTTGCACTGAAGAATACAGGGCAACATAACAGCATAAACACATATTAGTATGTACATAAGCACAGCGTCAGCGGGCGTAGCGACAACAACTGTGCATATACGCAGTTAGATAATTATAGCCAGTTGCACTGAAGAATACAGGGCAACATAATGGCATAAACACATATCAGTATGTACATAAGCACAGCGTCAGCGGCCGTAGCGACGACAACTGTGAATATACGCAGCTAGATCAGAATAGCCAGTTGCACTGAAGGATATAGGACAACATAACGGCATAAACACATATCAGTATGTACATAAGCACATCGTCAGCGGCCGTAGCGACGACAACTGTGAATATACGCAGTTAGATCAGAATAGCCAGTTGAAGGATACAGGGCAACATAACAGCATAAACACATATTAGTATGTACATAAGCACAGAGTCTGCGGCCTTAGCGACGACAACTGTGAATATACGCAGTTAGATCAGAATAGTAAGTTGCATTGAAGGATACAGGGCAACATAATGGCATAAACACATATCAGTATGTACATAAGCACAGCGTCAGCAGGCAAAGCGGCCTCGACTGTGCAAACCCGTAGTCAAAACTCAAGACTAGGAGATAATTGAGGATAATCACACAAGGAAAAGCACTGTTCTGTGAAGATCAGCCGGTTGCAAAACGTACAACTCTAAAGATGCGCTTACATGGCCCATGAAGAGGGGATAGACCTCAAAGAGTGAGCTCACATGTTAAGAGGGGTCTTTCCTCCTGAATGTGCGCTAGTGAAGTGCTCGGTTGATGGGTCTCGGATCCAGTATCAGACGGAGTCCTCCATCCCTCTTGGGCACCACGAAATAGCAGCTGTGCACTTCCATTCTCAGAACGGGGCGTTTTGAGGCAAAGTCAGTGACAGACCCACGTCTGACACGGGGTGGTCTGCGTCTGGACTGAAGAGAATACCTGTTTTGAATTATCCCCAGTAGCCAAGGTGAAATGCCTGGAATAACTGTCCATGCGTCTAGAAAATGACACCGGCCGTATTAGTTCAATGGCCGCTGTTGCCAGTTTGTAGACTGGAGCCATGCCCCAGCCAGGCAGGCTGTCGCTCAGGAGCACGAGCGGTGTCGTGCACAGCGAGGGAACATTGGCACTCTCACATTTTTCCATCGGGAGGCCAATATAAGCACGGACTGCGACTCCACGCTGCTCGGGGCAGGGCGAGTGACAAAGTGTTGAGTGTATGAGGAGGAAACGGCCCTTTGTGTGAAGGGATATGTGCTCTTATTGTGGAGCTCACACAAACAGCACACAAACATTGCAAATGTCGCCTACAGGAACAGAGGGAACATGATCCAAATGGTCCACATGGCGCTTGGGGACGGGGCCTCCAACAAACTCTCTCCTCCTTTTGGATGGTCCGTAGGACGAAGGCTTGGCAGCCGAGGACGGCGCTTTCCGTGGTCCATGATGCTACATTCTTGGCCCCTCCCACTGCCTACGGTGAAGATCCGGCCAGGGCAGAGCCGCAGCGGGCTGCTCAGTCGATCTTAGGTGGGACGAGGTGCCAATGAAGAGAGAGACCTCGACGAGGGCTGGAACGAGCGACGGGGCAATATTCGTGACTCATAGCGTTCGTGATTCTGCGCCTCAGAGAAATGCTCAGTAACTGACTCCACGGCGTCACCAAGGAGGCCGGAGGAAATGATTGGAGCCTTTCTTTTTTCTGCCAGATGAGCCGTGAACTTGCACGGATTGGACTGTAAGCTGAGATCCGCGTCCAAAGACGAACGGACGGGCTCAGATGCACGATGACGGTCTCCTCGATGAGGGGTATGCGCACAGAGCCGTGGGCTTCCGCCTCGTCCGTTTAGACGTGCGCCGATTGTGGTGCATACAACGACTTTACCATGTGCTCTTGGACGTCCTTCCCCTCAAAGCAGCCTGGCGGTGGTTCGACTGGAGTTGCCAGACTTTCTTTTTACCTTAGCATTTGGCGTCAAGTCCAGCGCGTCCGCGAAAAGGACCACTGTGTTGCAACGACAGAGGACTATGGGCCCTAGGCCTCGTCGTCACCGCCGTTTCTGGGTGGGGGAGGGCCCGCCAGCGGCTCGCTGTCCAAGAAGGCCGCCTCGGCGGCACAGTACTCGTAGGTGTGGGGCGGGTCGATGGGGTCCGCTCAAATCCTGGAAAGGTTAGCCATCAGATGCGAGGAAGAAAAGGTAACTAGTCCTCAGGTGCAACTTCAACAATGACAGCATGAAGAAAGATTCTGACGCAATTGTCAAGCCCATGCATTTTATACTGCCCGCGAGCCTGTCAGTATTTGCATACTTCGTGACAATTGGCCAGCTGTTCCAAGCTGGCGTTAGCCCATTCAAACAAAAGTGAAGAAGGGAGGAGTTCCCGCAGCGTAGCAAAGCAATGTAGAGTTACCGCTCTCGAAAGGGAACTTAAACTGTGACAACACGTCTCTTCGTGACCATGTCTATTGAGATTTTTTTTCTCTCTATCTACTTGCTCTCGATCTAATGAGAAAGCAAAACTATTTAACGAGGTGGGGATCAATCCATACTATGTGATTTGTACAGAAATGTGCAATATAGACAGATGATAGTTTTAGAAAAAGCATAAGCATTAAGGTCCACCCATCCCTAAACCTTACCATCAGTGCAGAGTAAACAGATCGTACGAAAATGGGACAGTGTGGATTAATATAAATTAGCCATAATTTTGTCACATAGTTGAGTGTTTTGGACTGGTTGTTGTCACAGTTATATCTGCTGTGCGATAGCTTAACAACATAATTTTTATCGCAATCACATTTTGTGATTGTTTTATAGCTCATCTTTAATTTGGAGCTTTCAATAGCCCAGACTGGAATCGTCACTATATATATAAAAATAAAATCACAGATTTCACACAGACAGATACATACAATCATAATTTCATACTGAGTTTTAAGACCTACTTGTCTATACTCAGTATTGCAGGAAGTTGAATCATAATAACAGTTCCCTTTCGTTGTCACTCCGAGTTACGTCGCATGACGACGAATGGGGTTTCGCTTAGAAAGCCTATCAACTTCGAGTATTACAAAACGAGCCAATGGCAAAGAAATGCCATGGGTCTGCGGAATTTGCATGACGTAACTCCGCCCCACCTCGTGGGTATAAAAGGAGGAAGTCTGCAACAGCAGTTTATGTTTTCGCTTCGGAGCCAAGTGTATTCTTCTCTCCACAAGCCATCTCTGAATTGTCAGCTTTACAAACGAGTACCTCGAGTGTTGGTGTGACGGCGATCTACAGCGAGCGCGTGCTTCCTGCTGATCTGTTGCAGTAGTCTGCCAGTCGGTGCGTGTCTCCCCGGGTGCTTCAACACTTGAGTTTTCTCTCACTAAAAGAGCTCGCACGCGGCACGTCTTTTTAAAGACGGCTCGCCCGTGCATTTAAAAAAAAAAAAAAAATGAATGGTGCGGCAGCTTGGTATCGGACTCTGATGGGCACGAGCGTTGTCTAGTATGTTTGGGCTTGATCATGCTAGAGCAGCGCTCGTGGATGACTCATGTTTTCTCTGTGGAAACATGATCATCGCGTCATTAAGGTCGAGACTCGGTGAACTCACATGAGTGAGAGTCCCCTCATCCACCCCCCGTTCTTCGGCTGGTGGCCAGGGTGACCTGAGGGTTATGGTCTGGAACAAGGCGCCGACTATGTGTCCGCGACCCCAGTCCCCCTCTTCAATGACGGTGCCCGCTAGTGAACAGGTGATTCCCACGGGTCTACCCAAAAAAAAAAAAAAAAAAAAATGGTGGCCCGTGTATTTCATTTGAAGCTACAGAGGATGATATTATGTTTGTAGCAGCTTCACTAGGTGGGTTTGATTTTCCTGGAAGTGACGACTCGTCGAGTCTGATCCGGAGATGACGGCCATGCTTTCCCGGGACGATTGGTTTTTGGGTGAGGCCGCCGACCCTCGTCCACGACAAACCCCAATACCGTTCTTCCCGGACGTGCATGATGAGATCAGGGACCATTCGCTGATCTCATCCGCCTTTCCTCCCCTCGATGGGGCCGCTGCCCGTGGGTACACTGGGGTTCCCCCGGCTGAACGCTCTGTTGCGATGCTATGTGTCCTCAGAGTGCTTCTTCTCGACGCAATCCTAAGCACCCGTCCTTGGCCTGTAGTTTTTCGTCTACGCTTGTGGCGAGATCCTATAGCGCCAAGGGACTGGCGGCCGCCTCACTGCATGCCATGGTCATTCTGCTGGTCTACCTGACCCAGATGCTCATGGACCTGCACGAGGGCGGGACTGACCCAGGGCTCTTCACTGACCTGCGCGCCGCCACTAACCTTGCTCTCCGAGCGACGAAAGTGGCCGTACGCTCCCTGGGTCAGGTGATGCTCACCATTCGGTGGCCGTACCTGTTTGATGTGCTGGATGTCGCGCGGACCCGTCTGTCCGACATTTCCATATCCCAGGTCGGCCTCTTCGGCGGTGCGGTTGAGGGCTGGCCCAACAGCTCTCAGCCGCCCATGAGCAGACTGACGTTGATTCTGTCCCAATGGCCCCGCCGTCCGCTCAGATCCCTCGGTCTGCCCACCGCCAAGGGCGCCCTCCCGCGGCTCCCACCCTGCCCGTTCACCCGGGCCGGCTCTGGGGGCCGCGGGCGGACGCCACAGCCCTCTCTAGCCCCGCCCCCCGCTACACGCCGGGTTAAGCGGCGCTCCTGAGACGGGCTCCTCGGGGATGGAGCAGGCTGAGGTCGACTCTGTCCCGACGGCCCCGACGTCCGCTCAGGTTCCTCGGTCTGCCCACCGCCGAGGGCGCCCCCCCCGCGGCTCCCACCCCGCCCGTTCACCCGGGCCGGCTCTGGAGGCCGCGGCCGGACGCCACAGCCCTCTCCAGCCCCGCCCCCCGCTACACGCCGGGTTAGGTGGCGCTCTTGAGAAGGGCTCCCCAGAGATGGGACTCAGTTCTTTCCAGGAGTTGGGAGCAGGACCAGGGCCGGGGAAGAATCCTTATTCGCAAAGAACTGACTCTCTCGTCTCTGAGCACACAGAGTTCTCGGACGACACAGAGCGCCGCCCTCTAGCCGTGCTCTCCTCGTCCCCCTCTGTCCCAGAGGTGGTTGACACGGCGTGCCGTCCACGGACCGCTTCGCCCCTGTCCCCCTCTGTCGCCAGACCCCTGGCAGAGCAGGCCCCCGCAGGACGACCAGCCTGGTCCTCCCCTGGCCCCCTCTGCCAGGGCGCGGTTGCTAACTGTGCCCCCACACCGGGCCGCTATGCCGTCCACGTCTGGTCCAGTTACTCCGCTTCGCTGCCCCTCCGGGGGGACGCCTGTCGTCTGCGTGATCCCGCCGGTTCAGTTCCTGGGAGCCTGGCTAGAGCTTCCCCGTCTGTCCCGCTGGATCGCGCGTTCCGTCAGGCTCGGCTTGCGATTCAGTTCGCACAGTCTCCTCCCCGCTTCAGGGGAGTCCGCTCCTCTTTGGTCGGTGGCAATGCCCCCGTCATCAGAGCAGAGATTGCCACCCTGCTGGCGAAGGGTGCAATCGAGACTGTCCCTCCAGCCGAGATGAGGTCCGGCTTCTACAGCCCTTACTTCATTGTCCCCAAGAAAACCGGTGGGTTACGGCCAATCCTGGACTTGCGCGTGCTGAACCGCTCCCTTCACAGGCTGCCGTTCAAGATGCTCACCGCCAAACGCGTTTTCGAATGCGTGCGTTCCCAGGATTGGTTTGCAGCGATTGACCTGAAGGACGCCTACTTCCATGTCTCCATTTTTCCTCGCCACAGACCGTTCCTACGGTTTGCTTTCGAGGGGCAGGCATACCAGTTCGCGGTCCTCCCTTTCGGGCTGGCCCTGTCTCCTCGCATCTTCACGAAGGTCGTCGAGGCTGCCCTTGTTCCCCTTCGGGAGCACGGGGTTCGCATCCTGAATTATATCGACGACTGGCTGATCCTAGCTCACTCTCGAGATCAGGTTTGCGAAAACAGGGACCTAGTGCTCCGGCACCTAGCTCGTCTGGGCCACCGGGTCAACTGGGAGAAGAGCAAACTTTGCCCCGTGCAGAGGATCTCTTTTCTCGGTATGGACATCGACTCGGTCGCCATGTCCGCGCAGCTTACGAGCGAGCGCGCGCAGTCACTGCTGACTTGCCTGAGACAACTCAAGAGCAAGAGTGCGGTTCCACTGAAACATTTTCAGAGGCTCCTGGGGCATATGGCATCTCCCCAGAGATGGGACTCAGTTCTTTCCAGGAGTTGGGAGCAGGACCAGGGCCGGGGAAGAATCCTTATTCGCAAAGAACTGACTCTCTCGTCTCTGAGCACACAGAGTTCTCGGACGACACAGAGCGCCGCCCTCTAGCCGTGCTCTCCTCGTCCCCCTCTGTCCCAGAGGTGGTTGACACGGCGTGCCGTCCACGGACCGCTTCGCCCCTGTCCCCCTCTGTCGCCAGACCCCTGGCAGAGCAGGCCCCCGCGGGACGACCAGCCTGGTCCTCCCCTGGCCCCCTCTGCCAGGGCGCGGTTGCTAACTGTGCCCCCACACCGGGCCGCTATGCCGTCCACGTCTGGGCCAGTTACTCCGCTTTGCTGCCCCTCCGGGGGGACGCCTGTCGTCTGCGTGATCCCGCTGGTTCAGTTCCTGGGAGCCTGGCTAGAGCTTCCCCGTCTGTCCCGCTGGATCGCGCGTTCCGTCAGGCTCGGCTTGCGATTCAGTTCGCACAGTCTCCTCCCTGCTTCAGGGGAGTCCGCTCCTCTTTGGTCGGTGGCAATGCTCCCGTCATCAGAGCAGAGATTGCCACCCTGCTGGCGAAGGGTGCAATCGAGACTGTCCCTCCAGCCGAGATGAGGTCCGGCTTCTACAGCCCTTACTTCATTGTCCCCAAGAAAACCGGTGGGTTACGGCCAATCCTGGACTTGCGCGTGCTGAACCGCTCCCTTCACAGGCTGCCGTTCAAGATGCTCACCGCCAAACGCGTTTTCGAATGCGTGCGTTCCCAGGATTGGTTTGCAGCAATCGACCTGAAGGACGCCTACTTCCATGTCTCCATTTTTCCTCGCCACAGACCGTTCCTACGGTTTGCTTTCGAGGGGCAGGCATACCAGTTCGCGGTCCTCCCTTTCGGGCTGGCCCTGTCTCCTCGCATCTTCACGAAGGTCGTCGAGGCTGCCCTTGTTCCCCTTCGGGAGCACGGGGTTCGCATCCTGAATTATATCGACGACTGGCTGATCCTAGCTCACTCTCGAGATCAGGTTTGTGAACACAGGGACCTAGTGCTCCGGCACCTACCTCGTCTGGGCCTCCGGGTCAACTGGGAGAAGAGCAAACTTTGCCCCGTGCAGAGGATCTCTTTTCTCGGTATGGACATCGACTTGGTCGCCATGTCCGCGCAGCTTACGAGCGAGCGCGCGCAGTCACTCCTGACTTGCCTGAGACAACTCAAGAGCAAGAGTGCGGTTCCACTGAAACATTTTCAGAGGCTCCTGGGGCATATGGCATCTGCAGCCGCGGTCACGCCGCTCGGATTGCTTCATATGAGACCGCTTCAGCTTTGGCTTCGCGACCGAGTCCCGAGGTGGGCATGGCAACAAGGCACGCTCCGAGTACCAGTTACTCCGACCTGCCATCAGTTCCTCACCCCGTGGTCGAACCTCAGTTTTCTCAGGGCGGGTGTCCCCCTGGAACGAGCTTCCCGGCATGTTGTTGTCCCAACAGATGCCTCCACCACGGGCTGGGGCGCCATGTGCAATGGACATGCTGCTGCGGGCTCCTGGACAGGACCCCAGCGGCTATGGCATGTCAATTGCCTCGAGTTGTTGGCAGTACGTCTTGCCCTGCACCGCTTCCAGGCGTTGCTCCGGGGTCAACACGTGCTAGTCCGTTCAGACAATACCGCCACTGTAGCATACATCAACCATCAAGGTGGTCTACGCTCCCGCCGTATGTCACAACTCGCCCGCCACCTCCTCCTATGGAGTCAGAAGCATCTGAGGTCGCTTCGAGCCATTTTCATTCCCGGAGCGCTGAACTGTGCAGCCGACGAGCTCTCACGGCTTCAGCCCCTCCCTGGAGAATGGCGACTCCATCCCCAGTCGGTTCAGCTGATTTGGGACCAGTTCGGGGACGCACAGATAGATCTGTTTGCCTCTCACGACTCGACCCATTGCGCCCTGTATTTTTCCCTGACCGAGGGCACGCTCGGCACGGATGGACTGGCGCACTGCTGGCCGCCGGGCCGCAAATATGCGTTTCCCCCAGCGAGCCTTCTTGCGCAGACCTTGCGCAAGGTCAGGGAGGACGAGGAGCAGGTCATTCTGGTCGCGCCGTATTGGCCCAACCGGACCTGGTTCCCCGAACTTGTACTCCTCGCGACAGCACCTCCCTGGCCCATTCCTCTGAGGAAGGACCTTCTTTCTCAGGGACGGGGCACCCTGTGGCACCCTCGCCCCGATCTCTGGAGCCTCCACGTGTGGCTCCTGGACGGCTCGAGGTAGGTTTGAGTACCCTTCCACCAGCGGTGGCGGCTACCATCACTTCCACTAGAGCGTCGTCCACGAGACACGTCTATGCGTTGAAGTGGAACCTCTTCGTCGACTGGTGCTCTTCTCACCGAGAAGACCCCCGGAGATGCTCGATCAGCGTTGTGCTTTCCTTCCTTCAGCAAGGGTTGGAGCGAAGGCTGTCTCCCTCCACCCTTAAGGTCTATGTTGCCGCCATCATGACCCCGTCGAAGGTAAGTCGGTAGGGAAGCACGACCTGGTCATCAGGTTCCTGAGAGGAGCGAGGAGACTATATCCTCCTCGCCCTCCTCTCATTCCCTCTTGGGACCTCTCAGTGGTTCTAACTGCCCTGAAGAGTGCTCCCTTTGAGCCTCTGCAATCAGTTGAGCTTAAGTTCCTGTCTATGAAGACAGCGCTCCTGGTTGCACTGGCCTCCATCAAGAGGGTAGGGGACCTGCACGCATTCTCCGTCGACGAAGCGTGCCTGGAATTCGGACCGGCTTTCTCTCACGTGATCCTGAGACCCCGGCCCGGATATGTGCCCAAGGTTCCTACCACTCCCTTTCGGGACCAGGTGGTGAACCTGCAAGCGCTGCCCCCGGAGGAGGCAGACCCAGCCTTGGCACTGCTCTGTCCAGTACGCGCTCTTCGCGCCTATGTAGACAGGACGCAGTGTTTCAGGACCTCAGACCAGCTCTTTGTCTGTTATGTCTGGGCGACACCTAACACATTCCCCAGATTCTATAATCTCCGAGTGGAGCCAGTGTCCTCTCATGTACTCGCTTCAACTAGCTAGTACCGGACCCGCTCAGGTGTCTTCGCTTGCTCGCCATTCCACTCCACGGACTGGATACGTGCGATATTCTCCTCAGGTGAGCTTTTCCGAAAGCCCTGAGCTCCTCCAGCACTCCTGACGTCGGCACCAGTGTCTCTTGCCTGCGCGTCGGCTAGGTGCCTCCCGTGTGCATGGTCCCTCCCCTGAGCGACCCCCACATGTGTATTTCCACTGTAAGCCTCTCTGAGCATGTGTCTTTCCCTTGGCAAGCCACCTTGCCACCCCTGGGGTTGAAATATTCCACCTGTTGCTGGACACCCCAGTGTTCTCCATATGCTTCCTTCGGGTCATATGTGTATTCTCTAAGTCCCCCCCCTCTGGGTTGGCAATAATTGCATACTTCCCCTAGCTTGGGATATGCTTCCCAGTGTACCTTGGTATTCCTGTGTTAAATGGAGTCCTTCGTCCAGTCTTTGACAGGGATCTCGATTTACGCAGGGCACTGGAAGACAGCTGAGAAGGTGGCGTGATTAGACTGGTAACCCCATTCGTCGTCATCCGACGTAACTCGGAGTGACAACGAAAGGGAACGTCTACAGTTACGTATGTAACCCTCGTTCCCTGAGTAGGGAACGGAGACGTTACGTCTTCCTGCCACTTTCCGCTGTACCGCGGGGATCGCCTGAGCTCAGTCTTGGCTCCTCAGCGAAGAAACATAAACTGCTGTTGCAGACTTCCTCCTTTTATACCCACGAGGTGGGCCGGAGTTACGTCATGCAAATTCCGCAGACCCATGGCATTTCTTTGCCATTGGCTCGTTTTGTAATACTCGAAGTTGATAGGCTTTCTAAGCGAAACCCCATTCGTCGTCATCCGACGTAACGTCTCCGTTCCCTACTCAGGGAACGAGGGTTACATACGTAACCGTAGACGTTTTGCCTGCCAAAAAACAGATAATTTTTAGCTGTTCTATTTAAAAACGCTCTTTGTTTTCCTAAAAGGCAACAGCTCTGCCCAGCACTATAGTTGACGTGACAAGAGCCCAAAAATCTGCCAGTTGACTGAAATTAAACAATCAACAGCATTATGCAGGATGGCGTTATTCAGACAATGCAGCAGCCCGAGATTGGCACAAGGCCCTGAGAGAGGCACCCGCACAGGGATGTAATGCATGGACGATGAGAGAGAAAGTGAAAACAAGAAAGAACCCGTGGCGGTCATCCAAAGTCATGATGGTTTAAGACTGTCTGTGAAAAGGAATCAGGAAATGCTTCTTGTCACTGCATTCCCCTGAGCCACCTTAGACTTTGGCAAAGTAGCCATGAAAGATGTAACAGCCATGCAGCAAGAGAGAATGCTATTAACAGGATCTAATCATAGTTCATCTATCATCTTTGTTTAATAGTATGCTGTGTACTACTACTAGCAGTTTTATTTATTTTATTTTTTTATCTGAATCTGTATCACAGTTTGTATCTTGCCTGACTGATTTTACACCAGAGGTCACATTTATCAGAGGTGTTCAAAGACAGCAATCTCTCCAGTCTGATGATTTCAGGGTTGAAATATGGAATTGCAGAGAGGCCACTCACACAGACACAATTGATAGATGGGACGCAAAGAGAACGTGCAAACCTGGATATCCATCTTGTTGCTAAGCCACTTCTTGTCCTGAGAGATCCTATCAGAATATGGGTCTCAATTGAGTTTGTTCTGTGATGACAAAGTCGTTATGCTATAGCAGTACACACAGGGAAGAAGGAATTGTGGTAATAATAGCGTTGCACATGTGTACACGCTGCCTGCATTGTTTTAGCATTTGATTCATTAAGTAATTTGAATCCGGTAATGGTGAAAACATGCCCAATTGAGAATTGGTTCTAATTACCAGGATGGAGGATGCAGCAGTCCTTTCAAGACTACACTATCCTCAAAGAATTTCACGAACACAAAAACAAAAAGAGGCAGGTACAAGAACCGCAGTTTTACAAATAATTTATGATATTCAGTTCAACAGTTCTTCCACCTCTGATGCGGATAGAACATTGTACTAAAACAGGTAGTGTTTCCTCTGTCTATAAAATTTCCCTACACATATATGCCTACAAGGCACAACAAATGTGGTGATCATATATATATATATATATATATATATATATATATATATATATATATATATATATATGTGTGTGTGTGTGTGTGTGTTTTGTAAATTTCATAATTTTAACCAGAAAAATCTAAAATGAATTCCCAAAATCGTGCAGCCCTATAGTTTCTCTTGATCACAGCATGTTCACAGGTTTTTATTTTTTGTTTTGTTTTGTTTTTTTACAGGGACCAGATGCCACTGGATGAGTCCTGCTGACTTCAACATTGATGCGGATAGAACATTGTACTAAAACAGGTAGTGTTTCCTCTGTCTATAAAATTTCACGAGTTCACACAGAGTAAAGATTATACGTATTTGGCGTGCTGTCTGGGGGAAGGCTCCGGGCTTGGAATTTTGGCCCGAACCCAGAGTATTCCCCCGTTGTTGTAAGAGTAGTTAGGACTAAGTGAGGAGATGAGGAGGTGGAGGGATGCTGTTAACCCCCTGGGGTCGGCTATCGCGCCGGCGCGATTGTCTCGCTTTTTTTCTTATCAGTGGAAAAGAGACGCAAATAACTCCGTCGATTTTTGTCATACAGGCAAGTGTTATGCATCATTCAAAACTGTTAAATGCCTTCTTTTATTTGTGTACACTAATGATAAAAACAAAATGTTGTGTTTTTTCGTAAAATAAAGAAAATAAACATGATGCACGTTCTGTCATCTCTCTCAATGTGAAGTTCATTCTGATACGCGACAGAAAATGATCTGTAACTCAGCGAATACTTGCCACCCACACGTGAGAGTTGTCTTTACAAAGCTTTAAGTCTCCATTTTTAAATTATGTAAATCATATAAAAAACAAATATTCTCTGTTTAAGTAATGCATATGAAAGCAACGACATGTACAGTTTCTCCAGCCCAAGCTCAATAGTTCTAATGTGACCACACCCACACGCGCACGAGCTGTTCACATCCAAATGATCCACATGAAGGAATGCAGAGCTGTAAACGCCCTCATAACCTCTAAACAAAGAATCAGCGACTTCAGTACTCTGCTGCTTTTCATCGAGTTTGGAAGACTGTGTTTGTGCTTTGCTGTTTATCTTCGATTTACCTCAGAAGAATTAGAAAAACATGATTTGATTATGAGAATGATTTTTAAGGTAAGACACATAATAGTAAGCATGTTATTGTTGCAAGAACTTTACATTGTAGCTATTAGTTAAACTGGTGCCAGACTAAAATGTTATGAAATGAGATTGGAGTAAAAACATGAAGCCTAATGCTAATTGTATATACATGTATGACACAAGAATGTTTTTATGTTCGATAATTAAACACTGCACGATATGAAAGTAGGCTAGTATGAGTGTTTATTCTAATATGGTGAATATTATAAAGTTTAGACCTGTGTTTACTGTTAAATACTGTGTTTGTGGATATCTGATCAAACGGAGATATGTATAATGTAACAATAATGTTTCATAGTTTGGAGCGGCTCGATCGCTTCTGTAAATGTTCTCTGCACGTGCTGTGAGTTTGGGTCAGTCGCGCTGTGCGTTTGAAAAGCAAAACACGGCAAACATTAAGCTTCATGTTTTTACTCCAATCTCATTTCATAACGAATGGAAACGTTTTAAGTAACATATGATAATCCATATATTTTTCTCTAGTGTAGTGTTACTGAAGTGTTCCTTTTTAACAATCTATAGGCTGCCTGCTATCTAGGCTATTATTATTATTTTATGCAGCCCTACACATATATGCCTACAAGGCATACTATATATATATATGTGTGTGTGTGTGTTTTGTAAATTTCATAATTTTAACCAGAAAAATCTAAAATGAATTCCCAAAATCGTGCAGCCCTATAGTTTCTCTTGATCACAGCATGTTCACAGGTTTTTATTTTTTGTTTTGTTTTGTTTTTTTACAGGGACCAGATGCCACTGGATGAGTCCTGCTGACTTCAACATTCACATGAGTCTCTGTATATGAACATGGTAAAATGAAAAATCAAACACCTTGGAAATGACAGGTATGTACTATGTTTCAGGAATGGCACAATGGTGTGTGACTGTTCAAGTCTCTGTCTTTAGATCAGTGTGTTTTTTTGTGTGTTTTTTTTACAAACCACGCATAAATGTCATTATCTCAAAACTACAAACTTTTACATACATGCTTCTGACATATTATTGTAGCAGAGTTTGCGCTGAATACAGTGTAAATAGACTTTAGCCTTGAAAATGTCACAAGTGACAGAAATAAGCACAAATGTCAAAACACCTCCAGGACCCAGAAAACACCTCAGACCCCAGAGGGTTAAACTGTCAACGAAGGGAGGTAAGTCTGCTGTATATCGTTGATTGGGTTGATTAACTGAATGTGCTCCACACGTGTTTAATTAGGTTTGATAATCTGAATGTGCTCCACATGTGTTTAATTGGGTTTAATTATCTGAACGTGCTCCTCCCGAACTTTGTTAATAAAAAATCAATAAATGTGATGAGCGACAAAGATTTCTGTGGTCATACAATAAAAATAAATAAATACATAAACAAACAGACAACACATTATTGTACTGAATTGCCCATTGACAAACGCATGCTCACTGAACCTCAAGTCATTGATTTAGGTCATATCCAAATAATAAACTTGAATCCAAACAATAAATCAAGGATCAGTGTAATTAATTACTGAATGGTTGTTCATATTATGACATGTTCTTAGAGGTACACAGAACATTTTTGTTGTAATAAATGTTTTAATGTTGCTGAAATAGTATTTTTTTTGCCTATATTTGTTACATGACGACAAAATATAGTAATTATTTGGTGCTTTCTCTGTGTTCAAAATGGTCACCTTGCCTTAACCCAATTCACCACAGTAAGCTTAAAATAATGAACTATAATTTGAGCAGTCAGGATGAATTTTGCAGTAAATTTCAGTTTGACACCACTCATCTTTACTTGGTTATGTCAAGGCCACAAATAAAAAGAAGCATGTCTGGCTCATGGATATTTAGTTCACGTGTAAACTACTGTCGGAAGCAAAACTCTTTCAAAGATTTAGTGCCATGAACTTTACAAACTTTGGCAAATTAAGTTATTAGTAGCAGCCAGCTAATAGTAGTGGAACTGTCGATTTGAGTCAGTGTCTGCCATTTTGCAATATGCATCAGAGAGTCAGTGAACTGTGGCTGACATTGAGACTTGCACACAAGTATGTGTTTATTCTGTCATATACCATTAAGTCTGGAGTAATGATGAGTGAAGTAGGTGTGAGATAAAGATAAAGAGGTATTTCATAAAGATCTCTGTGATGGCTTCATCTGAGGAACAGTGGGGCGGGGTAGAACACTGGTCATTGTCAGCATGTCATCCATTAGAAGAGATCTGGGCAGTCGATTCTCCAACAGACTCATCATGGGGTCTCTCTCACAAGAGCGACAAAGAGATTACAAGATGAAAAAAAAAAAAAAATCACAGCTTGTCTGACCACCCAGGCATGGATGCTGTTTAATGGTCCTATTTATACTCATTTAATACATGGTAATTTATTATACACAGGCAACAACAGGAAATACAAACAAAGATCATTATGATCCAGATCCATTCAACCAGAAAATCAATACACACACCAGCAACAAGATATTTTCATGTCCTCAATTTATAGACACGATGTAATGGGTAACAAATTAACTCACAATTTTTTAAATGATTAAAAGCAATTTCGCACGAGTAGCCGTGCAAAATTGCTCTATATCAGCACGACTGTGATTCGGCCATAGGCAATCACAATTGAGCTGATTTAGAGCCATATAGCACTGCTACGAGTGCGATATTGCATTTATACAACAGTTAAACGGCAGAAGTGTGTAAATAAATTATAAACAATAATGGAGAGTCTTTAAAAACCCTCTTTTGTGCAGAACTACTTCCTTCAGCCACGGATGGATTCAAATCACAAATTGACAGTTTAAGAGTTGAGCCCAAGCCTCTATTACAAATTCTAAAACATCACTTTAGAACTAGCAACGAAGGAATGTTGAGATGCTTTATTGAAGCTTAGTGTATGATGAGCAGAGTATTATGAGTTCGACTAAGCTAGTGCATTATCTTCAACTAGCTGATATTCTTCAGGTCAGTCTTATATTCATAATCACAAAATCAGTTTGAATGTCCGTTGAGGAAAGCGATATCTTTGTCCTTTTAACAATTAAGGGGATTTCCCATTACAGCATTAGTCAATGCATTTGTAAGTTGCGTCGTATTTTTTAAAACCTTGTTTCGTCTTTTCAATATGAAAGTCTTTGCTACTGACTCACTCATAAAGACAGTCTTTGCTGCCATCTAATGGTGTAATAATGTAACTAACTTTCACTGAAGTCGAAATCACAACCACTAACAGACCCTTTCTCAATACCAAATACGGTTATGTATATAATATTTAAATAAACAATATTAGCCATTATAAAATTATAAAAAGTTTGTACAATAGGCAACAGAAAGGTAAACAGTTCAGTCAAATAAAAATATTTAACTGAAAATATAAAATATAAAAATATACAAGTTATGAAACTTAACTTTGCCCATAGCCAAATCGATTTGCTCTGGAACAAGTAATAGATTAATAAGACCAAAGACGGCCTGTTTGTTATACCCAAAATTAACTATATCTCATGTTTAAACACTATCTACCTAAGAGCCAGCAGCAAATTCCCAAAGGACTGGCCAAGCTAAAGCTGCTCTAGCGGTTATATGAGCACTGAAAAGCCGCTGACAACCTGGCAGCACACATCTCTGAAAAATTCTATACAAATTGTCAAATATGCGCTGTTTAAATATAAGTAGCATATTTCAGGTCTAATTAACTACATCCTCATCTACAAAACTCTTAAAACTACATTCCCTGACACAACAACAGTAGTATTTGTAAAAGTATGGTGGTTTGCACGTCCGACATGATACACTTTGTGAGAACTGCTGCAAGCGGAGTGATACATAAGGTGAAACGGTTCCTCATTTATATCTAGTTCCTCTTCTGGTTTACCGAATAGACAGGGTGACCTGAGGATTACAGTGAAGGCTTCCCCGCCCGGTAACCAATCCCTGTGGGCCCCTCACTCCTGTAACGACTGAGACAAATCAGACACAATTATTTGTTTTAGGTAACAAATAATATTTAAAACTCACTCTGGGACCTATGGTCCCATCCCCCAACAAGGGCAAGAAGTATTTTTGGTTACCATGAGTACGATCAGATAAATTGGTATTATTGCTGTGAAAGAATGTGAAGACAGAAGACAGAAACAGACTTTGAAACAAACTTTGCTGCATTAATTAATAAACAAACGGATCTATAAATGAACACGCACCGCCAGAAAATTGTGTGAATGATTTACTGTTTTGTGTAGTGTCTTTTAATTCTATTAACTTTTATTGTTTTGATGCTGTGGATTATTTTGGTGGAACCAACGGTCAATGTAACCTCACCTATGCAGTGTTTGATCTCTATAACTTGGTTCTTTGAAGATAGAAATGACAGTGTACATGATATATCGATAACAACAACATATTAGTATTAACACAAGAATATTTCATAGTTCTTCATCAAGCTACCACTCATCCAGCGTGCACATGCAAATGAGCCCTCTTGGAACAAAGACCCATAAATCAAATTCTCCCGCCTGGAAACTCCACCTTTATTATTGGTCGAGCCAACCCTGAGAGGTGGGACCTTTCTCAAGCTTCAAATAGCATCCTACGCAAGCCTTCCTCCTCTTGACTTCTCAGTACGTTCACGGTGTTGTGCTGTCCTGCGTGGCCTCAGCAGGCCCCAGGGCCCCGGGCCTTGACTCACAACCAGCCATGTGCTCATTCAGGAGAGAGCGGACTCTCTCAACCACAACAGAATCCAGGACAACCTCAGCAGTTTGGCACAACGTCTTCATTCAACGCAGAAGTCCATCGCAACTCCTACCATTGGCTCTCTTAGTCCTCTCTTCCTCTGGCCTTCACTGCTGCTACTTTGGGTTGATGTCTGCATGGACCCCCCACGGAAATGAATATTTCTTAGAATTAATAAACAATTAATGCTGAGTGTCCATGGGACAAACAGGTGGGTTGAAGTAAAAATTAATTTTACTACATTAAGTTAATTATATTAACTGATCCAAATATTCATAATCAATTATAACCAGTTATTATTGATTATTAATATTTCATAGAGCTGATTTGCTACACTCCTCTATCAAAACGCAAACATGCTGAGACTGCGTTCGTGGGTGGTTCATGTTCTCTCATGAGAGCATGACCACTTCGGCACATTGTTCGTCTTGCCTTTCTTATAAGGGCTTGAGCGTTCAGCGTGCCATGTGCTGTCGAGTTTGATGGCCAAGTTTATTGTCTCACATGACTGGCTGCTTCCGGATGAGATTGCTCACTCCCCTCACTCCTCTATCGAAACGCAAACATGCTGAGACTGCGTTTGTGGCTGGTTCATGTTCTCTCATGAGAGCATGACCACTTCGGCACATTGTTCGTCTTGCCTTTCTTATAAGGGCTTGAGCGTTCAGCGTGTGCTGTCGAGTTTGATGGCCAAGTTTACTGTCTCACATGCCTGGCTGCTTCCGGATGAGAGGGCAGTTACGCTCTGGAAATGAATATGAAGCTGAGATTCCCACTATGTTGGTGCGTGTGCTCATGCTGAATTGGACAGCCATGCTTTCCCGGGCTACTCTGGCGGTGCAGTGTGACGCGTAATCGCCTTGCCCCGCCCCCATGCCTTCCCGGATGTGTGTCAAAAACTTTGACAGTATGGAAGCATATTGGCACCAATATGGCAAGCCAAATATGCCTAAATCTGCAGAAATGTTTTTTCCTCTCTCACTACCCTCAATGATTGGGCGGCTGTGCTACTGCAGACGCCTCTTCCCTGCATGTGATGGCCACCCTGCAAGTATAGTGGAAGGCCAAAACACTCATGATGCACGAGGGTAGTTCTGAGTCGGGGTTGAGCTGCACATGGTGATTAACCATGATTAAAGTCACAGCGCTGGCCCTCCGCCAGACGATGTCCATACTGGTGGTCCAGAAGCGCCCCCTGGCTAAAGCGAGACATTGCCAAAGTTCGCTTTCTCAATGCTCCCATCTCACGAGGTGGCCTTTTTCGGCAACACTGTTGGAGACTGTGCCCAGCGGTTCTCCGTAGTTCAGAAGCAGGCTGAGGTAACCAAGAGCTTTCCCCGATGTGCTACCTGAGTCACTCGGGGGCTGCCCCACAGTCAGTCCCCAGCGGAAAAAAAGAAATTCCGCCACAGCCAGCGTTACTGTGACGTTGAACATTCGCAGGAAGACGGCGCCACCCGTCTCAGCAGCCCTGAGACTGACGACCAAGAGTAAGCTGCTCTTCGCCGGAGGAGGGCCGGGTGGAGAATCTTTTGTTGAATCAATTCTCAGCCAGCGGTACCCAAATTCTCAGTAAGAGTAGCTTCTCAATCTCTGGGTCCCAAGAGGGCCTGACTGGTGGTGTGCGACCCTCTTGTATCGCCAGGTAAGTGTCACACCGAACACTCAGACCCTACTTCGGGCCGCTTCCGAGCCTTCCGAGTCGGGTCCCTGTCTTCCACCTTGCTGCCCCACTGCGGGTACGTCTGTGGTGCCCCTGGTCCACTTGGTTTGGTTTGTGAAAGCCTGAAAAGCGCTTCCCAACCTGTCCAGCTGGCTCCTCCGTACCATCAGACTTGGCTATACGATTCAGTTCGTTCGGCACCCACCCAAGTTCTGGAGTGTTCACTACACTTCGGTGTACAGCTAACGGGCCCCTGTTATGCATGCGGAGAAGGCAGTCCTACTGGCGAAGGACGCGATAGAGCCGGTCCCTCCAGTCGATATGAAGACAGACTTCTACAGCCCGTACTTCATTATACCCAAGAAAGGTGGGCTATGGCCAAAATTGGACCTGCGAGTCCTGAATCGAGTCCTACTTTAGCTACCATTCAAGACGCTAATGCAGAAACGCATTTTCAAATGCTTACGCCCCCAAGATTGGTTTGCAGCGATTGACCTGAAGGACGCATACTTTTATGTCTCCACCCTCCCACAACACAGATCATTCCTGCGCTTGCGTTCTAGGGTCGAGCATATCAGTACAAAGTCCTACCCTTCGGGCTGTCCCTGTCGCCCCGCATCTTTACGAAGGTCACAGAGACGGCCATTTCATCCACGACCATGGTGTTCGTATCCTCAACTATCTTGACGACTGGCTGATACTAGTGCAGTCTTGGGAGCAGTTGTGCGAGCACAGGGACCTGGTGCTCAGACATCTCAGCCATTTGGGTCTTCCGGTCAACTGGGAAAAGAGCAAACTCACAGAGGATCTGTTTACTCGGTATGCTGGACTCTGTCCTTCGGCACATCTCAACGTGTCCGGTCAGTGCTGAACTGCTTGAATACTGTCAAGAGCAGAACAGTGGTCCCAATGAAACTAAGGTGTTTTTGGGGTCCTTGAGATGTTTTGACATGCCCTGACATTTGTGCTTTTTTCAGTTGCTTATAAACATATTAATTGCAAAGGTGTAATTACACTCTATTTAGCACAAACAGGGCTACCATAATTTGTGAGCAAGATGTATGTACATGTTTGTATTTTTGAGAGAATATTGTTAATGCATGGTTATTGAAAAAACTAAAACTTAAAGTGTCTGAAATAAGGCCACAAAACACATACTAAATATGTGTCCACAAGACTTTTGACTAATGGGTGTTGTTGCCTAGAATTTTTGCTTCAAAATGATCTGAAAATCATACTGCCTAATCATTTACACAAAACAATACATTGATTTAAATTTTATAAGACACCTTTTTCTTTGGAAAGGCAATATGCGTGGAGGCGTGTTCACACCTGAGAAGACAAAGGCCGGATAATGTGCGAGCTGCATATTAATGAGCTGCATATTGTAGGGACTGGGCGAGGTGAATCTGAATAACTACATACATCCTAGCTAATATCCCAAAGCCTTCAGGCCCAAAAAGCCTGGATATAAATTAACATATACACACACACACACACACACACACACTCACAACCACACACGCATCCCCCACAAGTGAAGCCCGCTCAGGACAGAGCGTGGTGTCCAGTTACGAGACATTTTTAAGACTGACTGGAATGTCCCAAAGAAGGATTCTAAAGAGAAAGAAACTTCTCTTTTTAAAAGACATTTAACCAGATATATTCAATGTGTTTTTATGTGTGTCCATTTGCCCATGTCACATTGGAATGACTATGATTTTATTGTAGCTTAAAGTGAATTATAAATACCTTCATTATGCATTTTAAATATAACTGTCTATTCCCATAACTTGTACACATAGTTCTGGACACCTCCAGAATGCTTTCAGTGTGATCAATCAGAATACGTACAGTAATATCCAGTAAAATATAGTTTACTATGTTTTCCATCTTTGGAGTGAAAAGAGACCAAAACTAACATCACTGGAGTTCTTAGATAACAGCGTTTACGACCCAAAGGAATGTTCACAGAACTGTGGCTCTCTCTGAATTCTAACCAAGGAGGAGAAATGAATCCTGTATTCATATATATATATGCTATTATATCTCCACTTGAGAATTGTATGAACAATGTATCTAAGTTCCCTATTTCATGAGTTGCCTTTTTGTGGTTTGGTCCATGTTTCTCGACAACTTTAATGGGATAATGTTTCAAACTTTGCCAACTAATGTTTAACCAAATCCATATGTGGCAAGTTTGGTCTCGATAAACTCCAATTTTCATTCCCCATTTGTTAATTGACATTACATTTTGCTAAACTTTGTGACACATTAGTATTATAAGAATTGTGAAGATTCTTCTCTTAAACACCCAATGAAACTAGAGATTTAAATGCCTGGTTATAACACAAAGGGTCATAAAATCTCCCTCCAAAGGGACAGCTCCTGATTGGACCCGCTTCCAAAAGAAGGCGGAAACGTCAGGTCTTCAAAAGGACTGAATACCAGTTTAGCCCTCTCTTGGTTTTCCATCCTGCCGCAAACACTGTCTCGGGTGATACGGGGGAAACCCCCCCTCCCCCCTCCATGGGGGCCAAGAGGCCTTCCAGCAGGCCTGGATCCCAACCAGATCCGGCCTCATGGAAAAGAGAGGACACTCTCTCACAAAGAACCAAAGACAATCTCAGGAGTTTTGAAACAAAGACTCCAACCAACAACGACTCCAATCACTTCTCCTGGGTGCTCGGCGTGGCCTCAACAGAGTCCCAGGCCTTGACCAAACCAATCATGCGTTCCTGGAGAAAGAGAACGCTCAACCAACTTCCACTTGACACTGCCGGAACCATCAACGACTTCAATTTTCAAAAACTTCAAGAATTGTTCCCATTACAAATGCAGGTATTCAATTAAATGAAATGTGAAAATGAAATTCTGATGGTTCTTCTCATAGACCCTCTTCCGGTTTCCAATTTCATCCTATCACTAACCTATTTATGTATTCATGTGTGTATGTTGTTTAGTTTATTTATATTCATATAAATATCTATATTTAGTTAATAAAACTTGTACATAATATGTATTTGGTTCTGCTTTGTTTGCAATACAATGTCACTTTATGATCACGGTTTTTGCTACTGGCTCAACGTGCGGTATATGCGAAGAAATAATTATTCTTCTGTGGCCATGGAAGATACCCTTTTCTTAGAATAAATTAATAATCAAAAGAGTTCGTTGGACGAACTGATTAATTGATTGTAATATTAATTCAGCCACATCAAGTTAATCCAATTAACTGACCCAAATATTTATAATTAATAATAACAAGATATTATTGATTATTAATATTTCCAAAAAGCTGAATTCCTTACAATATTAATTAGCCTTTCACACAGATGTGTCACTTGGTACCAAAGAATGCGACCTCGGACAAAAGAAATTATATATATATATATATATATATATATATATATATATATATATATATATATATATATATATATGTTACAATTAGAAATTGTAACCAATTACAAATAGGTTACAATTACAACAACAATTACAATTTTAACAATATTTCAAGTGTATTCTTTCTTTGTAAAAAGTCTACATTTTATCATACGTATTAAAAAAGGTAAGGATTCATTGGTTTGAATATTGGAACAAACACTATAATAACATTTTAGTTGATAATTCAATATACCTACTTTATTTTTGACAAAACATCCCATACTATAGTATATTTAACATATGAGCAGAAATTGGCGAACAAAAGCTTACCTATTTAATGTGACAGTAGTCTTTTTTTACAGTCAAAACTTTATAATCTATCCAAAACCAATCACGAAATCTTGTCTAAACATTCATATTTAGTCTGTAACATATGGTGTTTATGATATTATATTAGCATGTTAATTTGCAGTTTGTTGCTTATACAGGCATTTTATTTCAACATGTTTCAGTCTATTTTTACTCATCTTAGTAGGCTATAGCAATATAGTTTGGATGTGTCCATGTAAAAATAACATATTTACTAATGTAGGTGCGAGAGTGAATGAACGGCACAGACACGCGCTGTATAACTGAAGTAAACAACGCGCGCGCGCCTGTGTCGTTCATTCATCATGTAGCCTACACACAGACACGAAATTCATATTTAAACAGTCTTTTTGCGGTTTACAGACACTATCCAATATCGCGATTAGAACAAGGCACTTAAGAATAAATGACTTACTACATCAGCTGGATCCGTTGCTCCTCGACATGAAACTGCCAGCACTTCTGGTACATTTTCCAGGGTTATTAGATAGTATTATTCCTCACATCGTAGGGAAGGACACGCTGTGTACACAGCGGTAGTAAGATACTTCCTAAACATGATGTGTTTTATAATCCAGCTGGTGGGCGTTGGCATGTTTGAATGGCTTGCCTTAGATCATTTGCGTTTGAATACCGTGAGCTATCCGTGGGCGTGGCACATTAACACGTAATTAGGTATAATGAGCTGGAAAGAAAAAGACTGACATCTCTCTCTTTTCATACAGATTACATAAACTGGGAATATTTGTTTTTTTTATATAAATTAATTCATTTAAAAGAAGAGAGTTCAAACTTCATTATGGAAAAACACTCGTGCCTATATAACAAGTATTCGCGGAATTACAGTTAATTTTCGGACGCGTTTCAGAATGGACTTCACTGACAGAGAGAAGGCAAAACTAGCATCATGTTTATTTTTCTTTATTTGACTAAAAGCACAATACTTTGTTTATATTGTGAGTATACACAAAAAAATAGAAACTTAACAGGATCGAATGATGTATAACACTTGATGTTGTTTCAACAGAGTATTTTGAGTCTCTTTTGCACTGATAAGAAAAAAAGCGAGACTATCGCGCCGGCGCGATAGCCGACCTCAGAGGGTTAAGAGGCTCCAGGGGCAAATGGCATCAACAGCCGCATTAACGCCGCTGGGTTTTCTTCATATGAGAGCGCTTCAGCACTGTCTTCATGGCCGAGTCTCGAGATGGGGGTGACAGAGCAGCACGCTCCGTGTGACAATAACCCCGGCCTGCCGCTAAACCCTCAGCCTGTGGTCAGACCCTTCGTTTCTCTGGGCCGGAGTGCCCCTAGAACAAGTTTCCATCCACAGATGCCTCCAACACCGGCTGGGGTGCCACGTACAATGGGCATGCAGTAGAGGGGATCTGGAAGGGCCTCCAACTAAATTGGCACATCAACTGCCTCGAGTTGCTAGCAGTACACCTTGCTTTGAGCCGCCTCAAAACGCCTCTGCTCGGCAAGCATGTGCAGGTCCTTACAGACAACACTGCGACCGTTGCGTAGATCAACCATCAAGGTGGTGTACGCTTCCCTCGCATGTCGCAACTCACCCGCCATCTCCTCCTATGGAGTCAGGAACATCTGAGGTCGCTTTGTGCCACTTATGTCCCCGGCCTGCTCAATCGTGCTGCCGACGAGCTCTCACGACAGCCTGTGGCCCCGGGAGAGTGGAGACTCCATCCCAGGCGGTCCAGCTGATGTGGGACCAGTTCGGGGCCGCACAAATAGATCTGTTTGCCTCTCCAGGCTCGACCCATTGCCAGTTGTTCTTTTCCCTGACCGAGAGGACCCTCAACAAGGATGCACTGGCACACAGCTGGCCCCGGGGCCTACGCAAGTATGCGTTTCCCCCATTGAGCCTTCTCGCACAGACACTGTGCAAAGTCAGGGAGGAAGAGGAGCAGGTCTTGCTAGTTGCCCCTTATTGGCCCAACCGGACCTGGTTCCCCGAACTGATGCTACTCTCGACAGCCCCTCCCTGGCCCATTCCTCTCAGGGAGGACCTCCTCTCTCAGAGACGGGGCAGCATATCGCACAGACCTCTGGAAACTCCATGTCTGCATGCCTGCATGCATTTTCGGTCTACGAATTGTGCCTGGAAATCGGGCCGGCCGACTCTCAAGGCATCCTGAGACCCCGGCCTGGATTTGTGCCTAAGGTTCTTACCACTCCCTTTCGGGACCAGGTGGTGAACCTGCAAGCGCTGCCCCCGGAGGAGGCAGACGAAGCCCTGGCTTTTCTGTGTCCCGTCCGCGCTCTGCGCCTGTACGTGGACAGAACGCAAAGCCTCAGGACCTCAGACCAGCTCTTTGTCTGTTATGGAGGCCAGCAGAAAGGAAAGGCTGTCTCCAAGTAGAGGTTGGCCCACTGGATAGTGGATGCAATCATCTTGATAGTGGATGCCATCAGTCGGACGTGGTGGAGCGTCCGACCCCAGGCCTAGCACTCGTATGCATGGTGGAACCTGTGCTAGGCTGGGTTCCATATGTTGTGATCCCTACGGCGATCCCATATGTGTATTCTTCCACGGTACGGCTCCCTGCGGCGAGCCCGTGTCTTTCCCTTGGCAGACCCTGCTCTGCTGTCTCTGACCGGTGTTGTCTCCCCCTGTTATAGACCGGAGCCACCTCAGTGACATTCCATATATTGTACTGCCCGGAAATGACCAGACCATATGTGTAATTTCCACATGATACCTCCCTACGGGCAGGATGTGGCTTCTGCAACGTCTCCCTTTCCACCGAAAGGACACTCTTTCCCAGTGTTATCCTAGTCTGTCTGAGTGGGTCATGCGGAACAGCAGTGGACTTCCCTGGCTTAAGCCCAGTCCCATCTCCGCCTCAATAAATGTGGGGGGATCAGGAGGCTAGACACTGGAAGGTGGCAGCACTAGGTGGCGTGTTAATTGGGATCCCAATCAGTACGGTACGGCTGACTACGTCGAACATGAACGAACTGAAAAGGAACGTCTCCATTCCCTCCTTCAGAGAATGAGGGTTACATACATAAATGTTTTTATGTTTTCATTGGCAAAACTGAGCAAAACAGACAATATTGTGTCTGAAATAACACATCATTAACTCATTTATTTATTAACATCATTTATTTATCTAACCCCTTGGGGTCGGCGTTATTGCCGGCGATACCAGCTCACTTTTTTTCTTATCAGTGCAAAAGAGACTCAAAATACTCTGTTGATTTTGATCTTACATTTAAAAGTGTTATACATAATCCAATCCTGTTAAGTGTCTATTTTTTTGTGTGTATACTCACAATAAAAACAAAGTGTTGTGCTTTTTGCCAAATAAAGAAAAATAAACATGATGCGAGTTCTGCCTTCTCTCTGTCAGTGAAGTCCATTCTGAAACGCGTCCGAAAATGAACTGTAACTCAGCGAATACTCAGTCACACAGACTTACAGGCACACAGGCATGAAGCTTGAATTCTCTTCTTTTAAATTATGTAATTTATATAAAAAACTAATATTCTCAGTTTATGTAATCTGTATGTAAAGAGAGAGATGTCAGTATTTTTTTCTTTTCAGCTCATTATAGCTCATTAAGTGCTAATGTGACCACGCCCACGGATAGTGAGCGCTATTCAAATGCAAATGATCTGAGGCAAGCCATGCAAACATGCCAACGCCCACATCAGTTGGATAAAACACATCAAGTTTAATAAGAATCATGTACTTTACGTCGTCTTGCTATGCTGTGAGGAATAATACTATCGTAATAATCCTGGAAAATTTACATCAGAAGTGCTGGTAGTTTCATTTCGAGGAGCAATGGATCCAGCTGATGTGAATAGTAAGTTTATTCTTAAGTGTTTGTTCTAATCGCGATATGGAATAGTGTCTGTAAACCGCAAAAAGACTGTTTAAATATGAATACGTGTCTGTGTGTGAATGAATGAATGAACTGCACAGACATGCACGCGCTGTTGTTTACTACAGCTGTACAACTCGCATCTCTGACGTTCATTCACACTTGCACCTACATTAGTAAACATGTTATATTTACATGAACACATCCAAATTATATTGCTATAGCCTACTGAGATGAGTAAAAATAGACTGAATTATGTTGAAATAAAATGTCTTTGTAAAAGCAATAAGCTGCAAATTAACATTTATATGCTAATATATCATAAACATGATATGTTACAGACTAAATATGAATGTTTAGACACAATTTCGTTGATTAGTTTTGGATAGATTATAAAGTTTTTACTGTAAAAAAAAGACTTCTGCCACATCAAATAAGCTTTTGTTCGCCAATTTCTGCTCGTATGTTAAATATATAGTATGGGATGTTTTGTCAAAAATAAATAAGGTATATTGAATTATCAACTAAAATGTTATTATAGTGTTTGTTCCAATATTCAAACTAATGAATCCTTACCTTTGAAATACGTATGATAAAATGTATATTTTTTACAAAGAAATATTACACTTGAAATATTGTTAATGTTGTAATTGTAACCTTTTTTATTGTGTTTTATTAGTGACAAATTTGGGGAGAGGATACATATTCCGAAATTTTCAGAAAATACAGTATGAGAATTAACTGCACAATTACTAGAAATGTTTACCTTGGATATTATACAATTAGCATGCAGACAAATTTTGTGGAAAAAAAATTTTTTTTCAAGATGTTTCCAACTCTAACTTTGAACCAATTCTGTAGAATAATATATATATATATATATATATATATATATATATATATATATATATATATATATATATATATTATTCTACAGAATTGGTTCAAAGTTAGAGTTGGAAACATCTTTAAAAATTGTCTTTTTCCACTGGGTACCACAAGAAAGAATGTGAGGACAGAACAAATATATATATATATATATATATATATATATATATATATATATATATATATATATATATATATTAGTGCTGTCAAACGATTAAAATATTTAATCGCGATTAATCGCATTAATGCCATAGTTAACTCGCCATTAATCACACATTTTTATCAAATAGACTTTTTTTTGTAGGCTACCTCCAAATACTTTCACCTACGTGTCGCCACCATACACATCAGCATAAATGCTCCTGATAAATTATTTGTTATTAAAGCATTAACACACAAACCACTGTTATAACATAAAAGCAAGCAGGCTACTGCGTGCATGGTTTGGCATGACTGAATACGCGCAAAGTGCGCTCCCTTAAAAATCCCTAAAAAGCTGACATCAGTTCATCGCAATCTCACAAATCTCTGTTATTATCAATGAAGCTGACTGCACAATGAATCTTTCATAATATATACACTTTGTTTGTTATAATTAGAGGATTTGCCAGCATACAGAATTCAGCACTGAACAAAAAGTCCGTTTTGAACGGTGAGGGGAGTCTATTTTAAATGCATCTGATTGGCCATTGCGTTCAAGAAATCAACACATATGTCTGTGATTGGCTACATCGCTCAACGCTGCAAACATGTTATAAAAAGAAACTCTGGCCT
This sequence comes from Gila orcuttii, assembly GCA_026230005.1. Taxonomy (NCBI): domain Eukaryota; kingdom Metazoa; phylum Chordata; class Actinopteri; order Cypriniformes; family Leuciscidae; genus Gila; species Gila orcuttii. The sequence continues at coordinate 42,672,530 of JAPDVR010000005.1, forward strand.
ATAAAACGTTTCTATTTTGTTTTATTTGTTCTTGTTGTTTTTCTGCAACATATGAATAAAAATATATAAATTTCTAGTTTGCGGGAGTCCCGCGAATCGTTTTATTCTCCCGTACCCGCACACATAGAGTGAGTGCATTACCCCCCGCGCCCGCACTCGCACTCTGCCGTCAAATCTAGTCCCGCGCCGCACTCTATTGCGTTGAGAGTGCACGTCTCTAGATCGGCGTCTCGCGCTCGCGCAATCCACTCAAAACGTAACGTTAGCCTACTACTCTTTGGCCGGCGCGCAAGCCCAAACAAGTGTGTGCGCCGTGCCTGTTGTTTTGTTTCCGGTCTAGCTATCCGGTGTGATGTTGTAGTTTTTCTAACGTTACTAGTTGTTGCAACAGCATGTGAAAAAAACTACAAAGTTTGCTAGGCCAAAAAGAGCATTAATCTCACGATAAAAAAATTGACGCCGTTAAAATGGGTTTGCGTTAACGCCGTTAATAACGCGTTTAACTGACAGCACTAATATATATATATATATATATATATATATATATATAGATATATATATAATTTATTTTGTCCTCACATTCTTTGGTACCCAGTGACACACCTGTGTGAAAGGCTCATTATGCAGCTCATTATGCAGCTCATTATGCGCCTCATTTTGCAGGTCATTGTCTTCTCAGGTGTGAATCACGCCCCCACGCATATTGCCTTTCCAAACAAAAAGTCTTACAAAATTTAAACCAATGTATTGTTCTCTTACGAGAGTATCTCTCGTACCGCGTAATATCTTACGCTATGGGGGAAAACCTCTTTTCCACGAGATATTGAAGCCAAAAATTATCCTTAATTTTGAATCAATGTAAAACGCATTGCAACAGCATGCAGACATAGGCTAGGTGGCTCACGTGCCTATTGGCTGACCTGTGGCAACAGCAGCAGCCTATCGAGAAAGGCCCTGCGTGACGTGATACCCAATGGGGGCGCTTTGCGCCCATTTACGTCACGTCCCGCCAGAATAGGCGTGGCCTTGGCCTATAAAATAGCTCGACAGGCTGATACAAACTGATTTTCATCTTTTCAGCGAAGCACTACTGCATCGCTGGATCCGGAGTGAGAAGCCGCGCTGTCTGAGAAAAAGCCTTCTGCTGGACGAGCCTTCGAGCCTGAAGCTGCTGGCCTTCACCTCGCCGCCTTCAGCCGCTGTACCTGCTACGCTTTCCAGCGTTATATCCTTTTACTCTGCTGAGAGTGTGTGTTCGCCGTCGCGACTCACACTCTCTCTCTTTATCTAAAAGAGCAGCGTCTTTTTAAAGATGCTTCGTTCCTGTGGCTCGTGCCGAGCCGCACTCAGCGACGGGGACCTCCATTTCATCTGTGTTTCCCGCCTGGGTAAGGATCATGCAGCTCTCGCGCGCGCAGACGGCGGCTGCCATCATTGCGAGCTATTGCCATGGTGACTCTGAGGACTCGCCTGGCATTTTTTCTCAGAGTCTGCACTCCCGCCAGCTGTAGTGCCGCGCCGTAAAGCGCCGTACTCAGCGGGTCCCCGAGCCTTCTCCAGCCCGTGAAAGCTCGCCGGTTCGCCCGCCAGCTTCACCAGCTTCAATCGAGTCGCTCACTGACGGACAACGGCCAACGCGCCGCCGCCATTATGACGACGAGATAGCTGCATCTGTAGAGAAGGCCAGCTGCTCTATCCTGGCGTTGGACAGTGATGGTTGGGTGAGATCTGTGGACCTCCCCATTCTGCCCGCGAGTCGTCAGGGAAACGGGGCAGCATCAAAACCGCGGCTAGCTTTCTTTACGTTATAAGACCAATCTCCTTTACGCCGGACCAATCTCCATTTCTCAAACATTTCTCAGCTCCTCTTAGTTTGAGCGGCTGAAAATGTCAATATTGCAGCAATGAGCCTGTTGTATAACACGCACGCATGCAAACAAACGCCGACACGCACAAAACTGTGATGACGCTCTCTTATCTGCTCGAGCTAATTTAAGCTTATGTCGTTTCCCCCTGTGGCTCAGTGGCGAAACCCAAAGCCTTCACACGAGAGACCTGTGTTCGATCCCAGCTCTCGCAGCAGATCAAATTTAGTCTCGCCGCGGCCAGACTTCCACCGAAACTTTTCGCTCGTTCAGTTCCAGGAAAGGCGACTGTTCCAGTGTATTTTGCAGTAAACAAGCCGGTACCATGGCCCGCTTGCCTGCACATAAATGCCGTTTCCACGGCGACCCAGAAAAATCATAAGCAGTGTATTTTCTGGTATTGCGGCCACAGCCGATGGTGTTATGAGTGTAATAAAAATGCCCACAGCCCAGTGTTCATGTCTACACACAAACACAGCCCGCCACAGTGCAGGGCTCGCACAAATGAGATTGACTCATGTATATTGTGCATTAAATGTAGTGAATGTGCCCCCAACCCAGTGCCCACAAACACTACACACTGCATGTACCACGGTTTCTGTAAAACGAAACCAACACACATACAGTCAGCTCAGAGTCTTCCTAGCCTCCTAGGAAAACAACGGTGTTTAAGTCTCGCCGTGGCCAGACTCCACCGAAACTTCTCGCTCGTTCAGTTCCAAACAATGTGACTGTTCCAGTGTATTTCACAGTAAACAAGCCGGTACCACAGCCCGCTTGCCTGCACACAAACACCATTTTTACGGCGACCCAGATAAATCCCAAAAAGAGTGTATTTTCTGGTGTTCCGGCCACGGCCGATGGTGTTATGAGTGTTGTAAGAATGCCCACGTCTCAGTGCCCATTCCCACACACAGACACAGCCCACCACAGTTCAGGGCTAGCACAAATAAAATCGACTCATGTCGATTGTGCAAAAAATGTAGTGAATGTGCCCACAAACACTACACAATGCGTGTGCCACGGTTTCTGTAAAAACGAAACCAACATACATTCAGTCAGCACAAGCCGACAGTGTTCTCAGTGCAGTGAGTGTGCCCGCTGTCCCGCGCCCACATTCCCTCGCAGACACGCTCAACCCCACGGGGTTTGTCCCGCTCGCTCTCTCTCCACAATCTGTCATAGAGAAATCGAGCGCGACCAGGCTGCCCGCCGTGATCGGCGCGCCCCCCGCCTCGCACACTGTAAACACAGTGTTTATGTCTCAGCACACCGAAGCTCTTCGGCCGCCGCTATGCCGCGGCCAGAGCCCGGATTTCATTCTACCTCTAGCTAGATGCGTGGACAAAGCTTCCCGGGGTATCAGAATGGGTGTTGAACACTATAAAAAGAGGCTATTCGCTACAGTTCGCTCAACGTCCCCGCCGTTACACGGCGCAAGTCGAAACCACAGTAAACCACGAAGTATCTCATCTACTTCGAGCCGAAATAGCGAAACTACTGAGCCAGGGGGCCATAGAACCTTTATCTCAGGCTCAGAGCGAAGGGGGGCTATACAGCAGATATTTTCTGGTACCGAAAAAAGACGGGGGTCTCAGACCCATTCTAGATCTGCGACAGTTGAACAGAGTGCTTGTGAAGCGCCAGTTCAGAATGCTGACAACCAGGAAAATCCTCGCGCAAGTTCTCCAGGAAGACTGGTTTATGTCAATAGATCTGAAGATGCCTATTTCCAAATACAAATAGCGTCACGTCACAGGCGGTTCTTGAGATTCGCCTTCGAGGGCCAGGCATATCAATACACAGTCCTACCGTTCGGCCTGTCCCTAGCACCCCGTACATTTACGAAGTGCATGGTTTCGCCTCAGGGTCGACATGAAATGCGTTTCGGCTCTGGAACCTTGGAAAATAGCCGACTGGTATCAGTCAGGCGTGAGTCTGGGGACTCCCTCGAGTGTGAAGGTGGTGTCCATGGACGCCTCCACCTCGGGATGGGGAGCGATGCTCGAGGGCAGACCGTTCTTTGGCCAGTGGTCAGAACTGGAAAAGCTTCTACACATAAACTGTCTGGAAATGTTGGCAGTCGACAGCGCGCTACGGCGCTTTTGTCCCCAGATAAAAGGCCACCACGTCTTGGTCCGGTCGGACAACATGTCAGTGGTGGCATACATAAATCGCCAGGGCGATTTAGGGCGCCAGGGCGATAAATCGTCGTGGGCGTGGCCTAGCGGGATTTCCTTGCAAGATATCTGTATGGCGGCAGGCTGGGCCTCGCCGTCTACATTTATAAGGTTTTATAACCTAGAGGTTCCCGCCTTACAGGCCAAGCTGCTGTCGGTCTAGAATTCAGTACTATCTGCCCTGCTGCGCCGGCACAGAATGCTGAGTTTTGCTTGTGCATCGCTCACTGATCGATAGAACAGCTCCATGGGTGTTGAATAACCCATACTATTACCCAGTTCAGGCTGAACACGTTCACCCTGTCTGTGTGAAACACTGTTAACATAACTAGCTCCTGTAGGATGCTATTTCATGGGGAATGATGCTTGCAGCCTCTCTTCTCCGACTCTCTGTGAGTCTATGGTGATTATGCACTATATGAGCCCCGGGCTACTGCCCTTGGGACTTTGGTGTCGGATCCAAGTACGCACGACGTGTTGCATTGTGTTCCCCATAGCGTAAGATATTACGCAGTACGAGAGATACTCTCGTAAGAGAACGTACTCGGTTACTCACGTAACCTCGGTTCTCTCTAGAGAGGGAACGAGTACTGCGTATCTTGCCGTGCATACAACAGCTCTGGTTCACTTCAGCGATGAAAACCAGTTTGTATCAGCCTGTCGAGCTATTTTATAGGCCATTGGGTATCACGTCACGCAGGACCTTTCTCGATAGGCTGCTGCTGTTGCCACAGGTCAGCCAATAGGCACGCGAGCCGCCTTGCCTATGTCTGCATGCTGTCGCAACGCGTTTTACATTGATTCAAAATTAAGGATCATTTTTGGCTTCAATATCTCGTGGAAAAGAGGTTTTCCCCCATAGCGTAAGATATTACGCAGTACTCGTTCCCTCTCTAGAGAGAACCGAGGTTACGTTAGTAACCGAGTATGTTTTGTGTAAATCAGTGTTTCTCAACCTCTCCTGCAGGGACCCCCTGACAGGACATGTTTTTGTTTTAACCCTGAAATGGCACACCTGATTCAATTAATTAAAGGCTTAATGTGCAGCTGACTAATTGAATCAGGTGTGCCATTTCAGGGTTAAAACAAAAACATGTCCTGTCAGGGGGTCCCTGCAGGAGAGGTTGAGAAACACTGGTGTAAATGATTAGGCAGGATGATTTTCAGGTCATTTTGGAGCAAAAACTCTAGGCGACAACATCCATTAGTCAAAAGTCTTGTGGACACATATTTAGTATGTGTTTTGTGGCCTTATTTCAGAAACTTTAAGTTTTAGTTTTTTCAATAACCGTGCATAAACAATATTCTCTCAAAAATACAAACATGTACATACATGTTGCTCACATATTATGGTAGCCCTGTTTGTGCTAAATAGAGTGTAATGACAGCTTTGCAATTAATGTTTATAAGCAACTGAAAAAAGCACAAATGTCAGGGCATGTCAAAACATCTCAAGGACCCCAAAAACACCTTAGACCCCAGAGGGTTAAGAAAGTATTTTTGTAGGGCATGATTACTATAAATGATAACCTGCAACATCCACCTCCCTGCTTTCTTGGCATCGGCAGATGAAAAACCTATAACTGTCGATCACTACTTTCAATCCTGTCAGTCCTTAAAATTCATTTAACTATCAAAATCCAGTATGTTGTTAGTTAAAGTAAATTTATTTTATATTTTTATTTTATGCTTTTATACTTTTTACTTAATTTAAAAGAAGAGAATTCAAGCTTCATAAAGAAAAATCTCTCGTGCCTGTGTGACAAGAATTCGCTGAGTTACAGTTCATTTTCGGACGCGTTTCAGAATGGACTTCACTGACAGAGAGAAGGCAAAACTCGCATCATGTTTATTTTTCTTTATTTGACAAAAAGCACAACACTTTGTTTTTATTGTGAGTATACACAAAAAAATAGACACTTAACAGGATAACACTTATATGTGAGATCAAAATCAACAGAGTATTTTGAGTCTCTTTTGCACTGATAAGAAAAAAAGTGAGCTGGTATCGCCGGCGATACTGCCGACCCCAGAGGGTTAAATGCATGTATATAGATGTTTTTGGAAGAAACAAAACTAATTCTTACAAAAACAAAGAAATAACAAACAGCAAGGTTGTTTAATATTCTTATATACACCAAACACCCCCCTGCCCATCCCCCTTAAAAAAGAAAACAGACTTGGTTCTGCAAATTTGTATATGGTGCTGATGTGCCTGTGTGGGTTTCACATTTGTAAGTTCCTGTATAGTGTGAATTCTCCACCTTCCCCATTCTTCATATCAGCAGGAATAAACAATCTTCTCTCAGATTGTTTCATGTTTTTTTTTTTATATTTAACATAAAAGGAAGGTCAATCTTGCTGTCGTCTTAATGCACATCCAGAAATAAAGTCTCTTCACACCCTGTATCAATTAAAGTTTTGGCTATTGTTTAAGGCAGAATGTGTCAAAGCTTTGGAGTATGATTATTTGGGTATTGTACCCTGAGTTGTGAAGGCAGGGGAGGAAAACAGATGAGTGAGAATGTAACGCTTCCTCATCAAATCCAGGAGAAAACACCTCTAGCGGAGTGCTGAGTGCTGACTGAATGTTATTTCATGTCAGTTCTGTCACAGTGTCAAACATCAAGCCAGTCCTTTACGTTTGTTAGTCAAGGCGCTTTTGCCGTAGAGCAAATTATTCTTTTTTCTCTCTCTCTCACCTACGCAACTCTATTAACAACTATGGGTGTTTTATGCTCTGATGTCAAGTGCAAAAGCTGGGACGTTCTGCCGGCAGAGTGAAGACAGTATTAGCTATAAATGAACTAAATGAATCCACAGTTTCTAAGTGTTGAAACATTACAATGAACACAATTAAACACTGTTATTTCCACAGAAGTGAACCAAATCTCAAAATGATCCTGTCATGATAACAATTCTAAGCAATTCTAAAATTATAAGCTGTCATGATAACAATAAGCAATGTCACTGTTTCTCAACCAACTCAAGTTATCCCAGAACAGCATGGCTGTCCAATGCTTTACCAATGCGATACCAATAAAATAAAAAAAATAGAAAATACAAATCAGATTTTTCTTACAAAACAGCATTTATTTTGTTGTAACATTCAAATATAGCACACTCCAAACTTTTAATGGTAAACACATTGAAGATCAATTAATAAAGTGATCAGCTGTTTCCTCTCAAAAGTCAGTATACTGATTGCAGCGTATTGAAGTCTCTCCTCTATTGACATCTATAAAAAAAAAAAGTGACATTCACATCACCCGCATTTGGGTTGGCTTGTGTTCATTTCAAACCATGGTGAAGATGTGTAACAATGATGCCTTTTGTCTTTAGAGTTATTAAAATAGAGCTTCAGATTGGTCTCTCTTTTGTTTGGACGTTTGGCATATGTATAATCACTTTAGAGGGATGTTTAAAGGGGACCTATTATGCCCATTTTTAAGATATGTAAAATAAGTCTCTGATGTCACCGGAGTGTGTATGTGAAGTTTTAGCTCAAAATACCCCACACATCATTTTGTATAGCATGTTAAAATTCACACTTTTTGGGGGTGAGCAAAAATGCGCCATTTTGGTGTGTATCCCTTTAAATGCCAATGAGCTGCTGCTCCCTGCCTCCTTTCAAGAAGACAGCGGAGCTTTAGGAGCTCTATAGCAACAAAACAGGACAATCTCACACGTTGAAACTGTCAGAAACTGTCAGCAGTGTTCAGCTTACAGAGCCAGAGAATATATGCTGCATGGAGTTAGAACAGGTATAAAACAGGTCATAACTTATGCTGTCATCTTGCTTTTATTCACTATTAGTACAAGCTTGTTGTAGCGGACCCCGTCCAAATGATGGCCAAAGATTTACTGATGAGTTTTATGAAGTTTATTGTACATCACACAAAAGATAAAGTATCCGTTTTCACTCTATAAAATCACAGTAAGAGCTGAATAAAACAGTAGAAAAAGTGTGCATTAAAGTCTTATCCATAAATGCTCTCTCTCCCTTTCATTATTATCAACGTACACAGTAATTTAAACAAAAACACTTGCTACAACTAACAGTAAACACATATATACAGACCTTATGCCTTTTCAGGGGGTGCTTAATAAACTGGTCAACTTTATATTCGTAAAACAACTCTGATAAACTGTAATAATGTGCGCACTCTCCCTTTCATTATTGCCGTGACCAGTATCAGTCCAGAGCAGGGGTCAGCAACCCTGCTCCTGGTGAGCTACTGTCCTGCAGATTTTTGCTCCAACCCCAATCAAACACACCTGGACCAGCTAATCAAGCGGTTCAGGGTTACTTGATAATTACATGCATGTGTGTTGGAACAGGGTTGGAACTGAAGTCTGCAGGACAGTAGCTCTCCAGGAGCAGGGTTGGTGATCCCTGGTCCAGAGACTATAAGCTGGATCACGAAAAGTTGGTACTGATCCATCCTTGAGTAACAACTTCAACCACGGTGTCCTCAGTGACTCAGATGCCGGGAGTCTATGGAGACTCTTATGTTTGTTGGAACATCCAACAACAGAACATAATGTTTTTTGGCACAGACATTGTATATCCACAGCTACTACAGCGAGTAAATAGAAACAGAAACAGAAACAGGGCTGTGTCGATGCTAATAGGGAATATCGTCACCAGTTATGGGAGGAGCTTACATAAGAGTAGGGGGAAATCTGAAACCATACGTATGGAGAGATTGTTAATTATTTATGGGGGTTATTAAAAAAAAGTATTGGGTGGATTTTTATAATTATAGGCTTGTTGTTTACACACGCTGTAGACACATATCTGTGTGTTCAAACCTACACCTTATAAATATGAATTTTGCATTATAGGTCATTGCATAATACAGTTACAAAACAAATTATGTGACTTAAGTAAGAAAAAAATTGCACAGATAGAAACCGTAAAAGAGAAAAAAAATGGACAAAGTGTGAGACACAATGTCCAGTGTTTCATGTAGACCGCAATAGTAGAGCTGACTAGCATTGCTATCATCTTTATCTCAGGTGGCACCTTATTTTTGTCCATAAGGGGAGAGAACAGCAGTTGTTCAGTCAGGAAATGGAGAATTTTACAATCCATCTGAGATCCTCTGGTGGCCTGTGCCAGCAGAACCTGAGTCAGAGACAAGGCAGCCATTAAAAGCACCACAACAGCAGTCTTCTCATTAGCACCACACTGAGCTGAGGTAGCAGCCAGCTGCATACACAAATTACCAACTGGGTGAGAAGTGAGGGAAAAATGGTGTGGCAATACAATGAAATTAGCTGCTGAGGCCATATTTTTACTCAAGCCTGTAGTTTACAGCTCAGATAACATCAGGAAAAGGGGATATTTTAATGACCTAAAAAAAATCTGTCTAGGTATTGCCCATCTAGACTCAGGCTCAGGTAGCATGCATACAGACCTATCACAGACCTGATGTACACTGCACAAAAAAAAGAAAAAGAAAAGCAAAATATTGATTTCCCGAAACCATACTTCCAACAGACATTTACGAACAGCATTGCAAACTTGTGTGACTGCTTCTAACCACTGGTCGAGAGCTGTAGTTCCATAGTTTCTTGTTAGTATGACATGTGGACACGAGTGAAGTACAAAGCTTTGTTTACAAAATAACTAATAGGTTAGCAACCAAATGTTACATTGTGAAAATGGAAACATTTGAATTTGTGCTGAATGAGAGAGGTACGTGAACCCATAAATTAAGATTAAACCATATGTCGGCCATATGTCGATTTCCCACAAATTGAACAATATTCAACGATGTAATCCACTGAACTAAATATGGGCAATAACAATATTTAAAAAATTAATTACATTTATTGTGTTCGTCCAATTTTGAATTTACAAAATAATAATAATAAAAAAGTAATGCCCCAAAAAAAGAAAGAAAATATAATAAGCTAATTTCTTTAGTGTACACATACCAGACTTTATGCAAAGTCTGGTATGCTCTAGTTTTTTTCAAGAGCCTTCGATTGTCCCTCTAGATATACGTTTAATTTTGTAATGATTTATATACACTGTTATTTGTTGAAAGGGATATGGAAGTAAAATAATTCCAAATGTTTTGAAACAAAAAAGCCTATTGAATTGCACTACTTGAAAAAAAATAAAAATAGGCATTGCATTAACCTTGCTTGCATTTTAATGCGTTGTATTTTTAGGGCTTGCATTTTTATGGGATGAAATATTTAAGCTGTGAATATCAATGTTCAAAACATTTCAAACACATTTTCATTATTAAAAATTCAATAATCCATCTTCACCTTTCATTTTTCACTTCCAAAATATTCAAACTTTTAAAAAATACAACCTATAATATTCAACAGGCAATGTTCGGTCCATTTTATTTCGCTTTTAAAGGGGAACTCAGCAACTCTAGCTATTTCTTCGCTGTTTTCACTTTTGTTGTCACATGTTTTCTCAGCGAGCTCCCCCTACAGCTGTGGGGCGTATATTTCACAACAATGTCGTAAAAAAACTCACTTGCGTGCTGTGCATTAGAAGGGGTTTGCATAGCTTGTGCATCAAAAGGTTAATGCAATGCATATTTTTTTCAAGTAGTGCAATTCAACAGGCTTTTTTTGTTTCAAAAACATTTGGCAGTATTTCACTCCCATAAAGGGATTGATTACTTTTTTGGGCTTTTTTTTCGAAACACAATATGTCCTTCTTTGCAACCTTTCATCAAAATACTTGCTTCGCCTCTGAAACGACTTTCTTTTTTGGCAGATATCACCAATATCTATTGTTCTTCCCCCTGTAATATAGAGACACTCTTTATGAAATCAATTTTGATTGAATATTCTATTTCAGATTTCGAGAATAAAATGACTCTTTATGTTTCAAACTGACTTTAAAAGTGAAAAGGGAACATCTTTTCGGTTTCAAGTACACAATATACCCAATCTTGTCAAAAGAACACTTCATAATGAGAGGCCTTACAAGATATGCTAACAGCACTAACATATGGCCATGTGGCATTTGGGTAGGGAATTACACGGGTGAGAACACAAACAATCACACTCTCATTGCCGTGTGGAAGCAGAGACTCTTTAGAAATAGTAGAAGCATAAAGGTTTTGGAGAAAACATTAGTGTTATCTGAGCTGAATGAGATAGATCCACCGAAGCATGGATATTTTATTTTCCACTTACTCCCCCATAGAGTGTCAACAATGACCTGAAAATGTATGAAAAACATTTTAGCATACAACGATGACTAGCAACGGCCTCTAGAGGGGAAGGCACATCATGATGATCTGCGGTGCAGGAAATTGGGAAGAAAGACTGCTTATTTATCAACAGGATATGGCTCTTTATCAACACAACAATGTGAATTTTTTCACATTGGAAAAAATTCTAAAAAAAAATTCAATTCAATTAAAAAAAAAATGGAAAAATTTTCCATCTTTTAAAAAGATGATGGAAAAAAAAAATAATATTTGCTGTTTAACATGTTATATAATGCAATAAACAGCATACTTTTTTTTATTCCTTAACCCTCTACCCAGGGGCGTCACTAGGATTTTCATTTTAGGGGGGCTAAGCCCCCAATGAGGGTATGATTTTGTTTTTTTAAATAATAAAAAAAAAATAACACTTTAGTTTAGGATCTAATGCTCACTATCAATTTCATTACCATGCAAAGGCAGGGTTTATAATCACTGTGGTCTCAGATGTGAGATAGGGTAGACAGGGGGGTTCGGGGGTTCCCCGAGAAAATTTTGTTTTGTCTACATATGTGCATTTTAAGATGTTTTGAAGGCCAAACAAATTGGATAACAGCTTTAAAACCATGTCAGTGGGCAGCTGATTATTTTCCTCTCCTCATCAGCATCAGACTCTTTTTCTCTTTGTTTTTATCTTGCCCTGTCTCTTCCCCTCCTGAAGCTGAGCTTTGACTGATATAGGCTTTTCATTTTTGTCTGTCAGTGAAGAAAGTAAACATAGGGTCAACTGATTGCATTCACAATATGTAGGCTACACATTCATTATTGATCTTATGCCTAATACAGGGCCGTAGACAGGGCTTTATAATCAAAGAGGTCCTAAATTTGAGGTTGGTAGGGGATTCAAATTTTTTATTTCTCTGATGTGCATTTTAAGACGTTTTTAAGACCCCCCCCCCCCCCCCCCCCAAAAAAAAAAAGGATAAGAAATAGCTTTAAAACCATGTCAGTGAGTGGGCAGTAGATTATTTGTCAATATCTGCTCTCTCCTCATCTCCATCTCTCTTTCTTTTTTTCTCAGTCTCTTCATCCCTTTCTCTTCCCCTCCTAAAGCTGAGCTTTTTTAATTTACTAAAGGCTACAATTTGTATTATATTCTCAATATGTACACATTCATTATTAATCTTGAGCCTAACATGATGTAAACGGCTTTGTTAAGGTTTCTTGTCCCCTCACAATGACAGTAAACTAATTATTACATTACACGTTACATAGGCCTATTTTCAGTTCAAAATGGCGAAAATATTGTTCTGATTATTTTTTGTCATTCGTTTAACATTTGACCTAAAAAAATGTCAAATATAAAATGTTAAGTTTAGCTACTTACATCTTATCTCGCACTTGACCGAACGCGTCGAGTCACACTGTTAAAATTCGCGCTCAGCAGCGTCTGTGAACATAAAGCCCGCCTACTTTGATTTGATTGGTCATCTCAAATATTCTGACATTGACGAGCAGTGACAGACCAATGAGGCTCAGATGAACACACACACACACACACACACACACACACACCCTGTCCTCTGTTTCTGATGTGCTCTCTGCTCGGCGCCGCTGCGTATTGAAGATGAAGAACGCGCTGAATCTGATTATATCAAGACTGAAGCGAACACGAATTTGTGTAGCCTAATCACAAATTTTTAGGGGGGCTGAAGCCCCCCCTAAAAAGGGCCTAGCGACGCCCCTGCCTCTACCACATGGTGTGGCCACATGGCAAAATACTCTGTGTTAATTTCCTTGCCACTGTTTCTTTAAGAAAAAATTCTCGTGTTTTTTGTTGGACTGAGAAGACCTTAGTTCAGCCATTGATGTGCTTTGGTTAAGTCACATGACATGCAGTTTTTTTTTCTGTGTGCGATTTCTGACAGACTACTGTCTCTTGTCGGTAGTTGCTGAAAGCAAACTAAAACATCAGTAACAAACAAGGACCAGCCCATATCACATACAGTACACAAAAAAAAAATATCGGAAACATCACCTCATGTAAGTTATGATGACATATTCATCACTCAAAAAAGTTTTTATGAAATTAGATTCTGGTAAATCGATCTAATGTCTGTGTTGCCAAGTGGCAACACTGTGCAATAGTGTAATGACATTATTGCAATAGTTTAGCTAGCTAGAAAGGTCAGCTGCAATCTGTTAAGCTGTAACAATAACAACATTAATGCTAGTGATATAATGTTGATTAGTCATATGTTAAGACTGCCAAGGCATTTGTATTATGGGGAAAAAAATCAAATTTGAAGGAAGTTTCAAGGATTATGGGTTGGGGCTCATGTTCATAGTCTTTCTCTCATAAGATGCGTAATGTTGAATTTCCATTAACTGCAATGTTTTTGGTTCCCTTTCATTGTCACTCCGAGTTACGTCGGATGACGACGAAATGGGGTTTCGCTTAGAAAGCCTACCAACTTCGAGTATTACAAAACGAGCCAATGGCAAAGAAATGCCATGGGTCTGCGGAATTTGCATGACGTAACTCCGCCCCACCTCGTGGGTATAAAAGGAGGAAGTCTGCAACAGCAGTTTATGTTTTCGCTTCGGAGCCAAGTTAATCCTTCGTTCCACAAGCCATCTCTGAACTGTCAGCTTTACAGACGAGCGAGATTCTCTGGTGTTGGTGTGACGGCGATCTCCCGGCGAGTGCGCGCTTCCTGCTTATCTGTGCAGTGGTTTGCCAGTGAGTGTGTTTCTCCCCGGGCGCTTCAACACTCTCAGAGTTTCTTTCTCTCACAAAAGAGCTCGCACGCGGCACGTCTTTTTAAAGACGGCTCGCCCGTGCATTTCTGGTCACGGTTGACTCATTTCCGATTTTGATGGGCACATTCTCTGCTCTGCGTGCTTGGGCTTGATCGCGCTAGAGCAGCGTTTGTGGATGACTCACGTTCTCCCCGCGGGAACGTGATCATCGCGTCATTATGGTCGAGACTCAATGATCTCGTTAGAGAGAGAGTCCCCTCATCCACACCCCGATCTAACACTCTCCACGTGAGGTGCTACTTCGGCTGGTGGCCAGGGTGACCTGAGGCTGTTGGTGTGGAACAATGGCGCCGACTATCTGTCCGTGCCCCACACCCCCCCTCTTTATTGACGCAACCCGTGAACGTTCACCGGATGCCCGCGGGCCCGTCTTCGGACCCCCCGCGGGTTTTCCCTTGACGTTCCAGAATTGGATCTGTTGTCCATCGCAGCATCACAGGGCGGGCAAGAATTTTCAGGAAGTGAAGATTTGACAGTGCTGCCACTTTCGGGTGTGCATATGGCATTTGTCAGGTCAGATCCTGAGATGACGGCCATGCTTTCCCGGGACGATTGGTTTTTGGGGTGGCCGCGGACCCTCGTCGCCGTCTAACCCCAATACCTTTCTTCTCGGATGTGCATCAGGAGATCTCGAAAGCACCCATCCAAAGCCTGTAGTTTTTCGTCTACATTTGTGGCGAAATCCTATAGCGCCCAGGACAGGCAGCCGCCTCACTGCATGCCATGGCCATTCTGCTGGTCTACCTGGCCCAGGTGTTCACGGACATGCAGGAGGGTAGGACTGACCCGGGGCTCTTCATTGAGCTGCGCGCCGCCACTGACCTTGCTCGCCGAGCGACGAAAGTGGCCGCACGCTCCCTGGGTCAGGTGATGTTCACCATTCAAGCCTGTGGCTAACCTGTCCGATGTGCAGGATGTCCGGCGGACCCGTCTGCCCGACACCCTCATATCCCAGGTCGGCCTTTCGGCGGTGCCGTTGAGGGCTGTACAGCAGTTCTCAACCGCCCATGAGCAGACTGTGGCATTCTGCCCCGACGGCCCTGCCGTCCGCTCAGATCCCTCAGTCTGCCCATCCGCCGAAGGCGCCCTCCCGCGGCTCCCACCCCGCCCGTTCACCCGGGCGGGCTCTGGAGGCCGCGGGGGGGACGCCACAGCCCTCTCCTGCCCCGCCCCCCGCTAAACGCCGGGCTAAGCGGCGCTCCTGAGACGGGCTGCTCAGGGATGATGGTCACTTCTCAGGAGATGGTAGCAGGACCACTCCTTCCCCCGGTGGAGGGCCGGGGGAGAATCCCTCGTTTTCCACTCTCCGCTGCTCACCCCCGGGTGGGCAGCAGCCTAATGTGGTTAAAGAAGTGACACGTTCATCCCTGAGCACACAGAGTTCTCGGACGACACGGTGCGCCGCCTCCGAGCCGTGCACCCCTCGTCCTCCTCTGTCCCAGAGCCGGATGACAGCACGCGCCGTCCCCGGACCGTGCAGCTCTCATCCCCCTCTGTCGCCAGACCCCTGGCAGAGCAGACCCCCGTGGAACGTTCGTCCTTCCCTGGTCTCCTCTGTCAGGACGCGGTCTATGACTGCGCCCACACACTGGGCCGCTATGCCGTCCACGTCCGGGCCAGTCATACCGCCTCGCTGCCCCGCCGACGGGAAGTCTGTGGTTCACAGGACCTCGCTGGTACAGTTCTTGGGAGCCTGGTTAGAGCTTCCCCACCTGTCCCGCTGGGTCGCCCGAACGATCAGGCTCGGCTACGCGATTCAGTTCGCGCGGTCTCCTCCCCGATTCAGGGGAGTTCGCTCCTCTATGGTCGGTGGCAATGCCCCCATCATGAGAGCGGAGGTTGCTACCCTGCTGGCGAAGGGTGCGATCGAGACTGTCCCTCCAGCCGAAATGAGGTCCGGCTTCTACAGCCCGTACTTCATTGTCCCGAAGAAATCTGGTGGGTTACGGCCAATCCTGGACCTGCGCGTGCTGAACCGCTCCCTTCACAGGCTGCCGTTCAAGATGCTCACTGCCAAGCGCATTTTCGAATGTGTACGGCCCCAGGATTGGTTTGCAGCGATCGACCTGAAGGACGCCTACTTTCATGTCTCCATTCTCCCTCGACACAGGCCGTTTCTGCGGTTTGCTTTCGAGGGGCAGGCATATCAGTACGCGGTTCTCCCATTCGGGTTAGCCCTGTCTCCTCGCGTCTTCACGAAGGTCGTCGAGGCAGCCCTTGTTCCTCTTCGGGAACACGGGGTTCGCATCCTGAACTATCTCGACGACTGGGTGATTCTAGCTCACTCTCGGGATCAGGTTTGCGAACACAGGGACCTAGTGCTCCGGCACCTAGCCCGTCTGGGCCTTCGGGTCAACTGGGAGAAGAGCAAACTTTGCCCCGTGCAGAGGATCTCTTTTGTCGGTATGGAAATCGACTCGGTCGCCATGTCCGCGCAGCTTACGAGCGAGCGCGCGCAGTCACTGCTGACTTGCCTGAGACAGTTCGAGGGCAAAAGTGCGGTTCCACTGAAACTTTTTCAGAGGCTCCTGGGGCATATGGCATCTGCAGCCGCGGCGGCGCCGCTCGGATTGCTTCATATGAGACCGCTTCAGCTTTGGCTTCGCGACCGAGTCCCGAGGTGGGCATGGCAACACGGCACCCTCCGAGTACCAGTTACTCCGACCTGCCGCCAGACCTTCACCCCGTGGGCGGACCTCAGCTTTCTACGGGCCGGAGTGCCCCTGGAACGAGCTTCGCGGCATGTTGTTGTATCGACAGATGCCTCTTCCACGGGCTGGGGCGCCATGTGCAATGGACGTGCTGCCGCGGGCTCCTGGACAGGACCCCACCGCCTATGGCACATCAATTGCCTCGAGTTGCTGGCTGTACGTCTTGCTCTGCGCCGCTTCCGGGCCGTGCTCAAGGGCCAACACGTACTAGTCCGATCAGACAATACCGCCACTGTAGCGTACATCAACCGTCAAGGTGGTCTACGCTCCCGCCGTATGTCACAACTCGCCCGCCACCTCCTCTTATGGAGTCAGAAGCATCTGAGGTCGCTTCGTGCCATCTATATCCCCGGAGCTCTGAACTGTGTAGCCGACGAGCTCTCACGGTTTCACCTCCTCCCGGGAGAATGGCGGCTCCATCCCCGGTCGGTTCAGCTGATTTGGGACCAGTTCGAGGACGCACAGATAGATCTGTTTGCCTCCCACGACTCGACCCATTGCGCCCAGTATTATTCCCTGACCGAGGGCACGCTCGGCACGGATGCTCTGGCGCACAGCTGGCCGCAGGGCCGCAAGTATGCGTTCCCCCAGTGAGCCTTCTTGCGCGGACCTTGCGCAAGGTCAGGGAGGACGAGGAGCAGGTCATGCTGGTTGCGCCGTACTGGCCCACCAGGACCTGGTTCTCCGAACTGGTTCTCCTCGCGACAGCACCTCCCTGGCCGATCCCTCTGAGGAAGGACCTACTTTCTCAGGGACGGGGCACCCTATGGCACCCTCGTCCCGATCTTTGGAACCTCCACGTGTGGCTCCTGGACGGGACGAGGCAGGTTTGAGTACCCTACCACCACCGGTGGTGGCTACCATCACTTCCGCTAGAGCTTTGTCCACGAGACATCTCTATGCGTTGAAGTGGAACCTCTTCGTCAGCTGGTGCTCTTCTCACCGAGAAGACCCCCGGAGATGTTCGATTAGTGTCGTGCTTTCCTTCCTACAAGATGGGTTGGAGCGAAGGCTGTCTCCCTCCACCCTAAAGGTCTATGTCGCCGCCATTGCCGCACAGCATGACCTTGTTGAAGGTAAGTCTTTGGGGAAGCACGACCTGATCGTCAGGTTCCTGAGAGGAGCGAGGAGACTGAATCCTCCTCGCCCTCCTCTCGTTCCCTCTTGGGATCTCGCAGTGGTGCTAACTGCCCTGCGGAGTGCTCCCTTTGAGCCTTTGCAGTCAGTGGAGCTTAAGTTCCTGTCAATGAAGACAGCGCTCCTGGTTGCACTGGCCTCCATCAAGAGGGTAGGGGACCTACACACATTCTCCGTTGACGAAGCGTGCCTGGAATTCGGGCCGGCTTACTCTCACGTGATCCTGAGACCCCGGCCTGGATATGTGCCCAAGGTTCCTACCACTCCCTTCCGGGACCAGGTGGTGAACCTGCAAGCGCTGCCCCTGGAGGAGGCAGACCCAGCCTTGGCACTGCTCTGTCCAGTACGTGCTCTCCGCACCTATGTGGACAGAACCCAGTGTTTCAGGACCTCAGACCAGCTCTTTGTCTGTTATGGTGGGAAGCTGAAGGGAAAGGCTCTCTCCAAGCAAAGGTTGTCTCACTGGATAGTGGACGCCATTGCTTTGGCTTACCAGCAGCTAGGTCGACCGTGCCCCCTTGGTGTGACCGCCCACTCCACCCGGAGTGTGGCATCCTCTTGGGCTCTAGCGCATGGCGCCTCGCTAACAGACATCTGCAGAGCTGCAGGCTGGGCGACACCGAACACATTCGCTAGATTTTACAATCTCCGAGTGGAGCCTGTGTCCTCTCATGTACTCGCTTCAACTAGCTAGTACTGGACCCGCTCAGGTGTCTTCGCTTGCTCGCCATTCCACTCCACGGACTGGATGCGTGCGATTTTCCCCTCAGGTGAGCTTCTCCGAAAGCCCTGAGTTCCTCCAGCACTTCTGACGTCGCCGCCAGTGTCTATTGCCTGCGCGCCGGCTAGGTGCCTCCCGTGTGCATGGTCCCTCCCTGAGCGACCCCCACATGTGTATTTCCACTGTAAGCCTCTCTCGAGCATGTGTCTTTCCCTTGGCAAGCCACCTTCCCACCCCTGGGGTTGAAATATTCCACCTGAGGCTGGACACCCCAGTGTTCTCCATATGCATCCTTCGGGTCATATGTGTATTTTCTAAGTCCCCCCCTCTGGGTTGGAAATAATTGCATATTTCCTCTAAAATTGTGGGATATGCTCCCCAGTGTACCTTGGTATTCCTGTGCTAAATAGGAGTCCTTCGTCCGTGCTAGTCTCACGACAGGGATCTCAGATTTACGCAGGGCACTGGAAGACAGCTGAGAAGGTGGCGTGATTAGACTGGTAACCCCATTTCGTCGTCATCCGACGTAACTCGGAGTGACAACGAAAGGGAACGTCTCGGTTACGTATGTAACCCTCGTTCCCTGAGTAGGGAACGGAGACGTTACGTCTTCCTGCCACTTTCCGCTGTACCGCGGGGATCGCCTGAGCTCAGTCTTGGCTCCTCAGCGAAGAAACATAAACTGCTGTTGCAGACTTCCTCCTTTTATACCCACGAGGTGGGGCGGAGTTACGTCATGCAAATTCCGCAGACCCATGGCATTTCTTTGCCATTGGCTCGTTTTGTAATACTCGAAGTTGGTAGGCTTTCTAAGCGAAACCCCATTTCGTCGTCATCCGACGTAACGTCTCCGTTCCCTACTCAGGGAACGAGGGTTACATACGTAACCGAGACGTTTTATGTCAATGTTTTATGATACATGATGAACAGTATTATATTTGTTATTAGCTGTATAAATTTGCAATTTAATAATATTCATGAAAAATGTAATGAAATTCAAAGAATATAAAGCATAAATTCAGCAAAAAAGAATGGAGTAAATAGAATCTCAAGTTGTTGGAAAGTATGTATAAGGTGTTGTTTATAAGTACTGTGCTAAAGCTTATCATAGCATAAATTGAATCAACACAAACAACATTTCTGAGGAAAAAATAATAAGTAAAGCAAGTTAACTACAAGTAAACAAACTTATTCTAAGTCATTTCCACTATTGTATGTTGTTGCCGTATGGCAACATATCATAAAGTAGGCTACCTTAAAATTATAATTTAAAAAAAAAAAAAAATTTAACAACACTTCAAGTTAAGCCATTCTCAGAAAAGAAAAAAGAGTCAAATATAGTTTTTTATAGGTCTATCATAATGTGTGCGGTAGAGGGTTAAGTAGCTAGGCTAATATCTTTTTCCCACATTCTTTGTCTAGAATATAATATGGCTAGTAGATGATCGAGCTATCTGTGCACTGCTCACCAGCTCTGCAAAGCAAGAGAGAGAGACCAACTGAGGATGGGCCGCATGTACCAGGCTGTGCTCACTCCCATGTCGTCCTCTTTGGGGTTGATGCGCTTGACGTATGCAAACTATGTGTAGGACACTGTAAATTGCAAACTCTGTCTGGCTGGCTACCTGTTTGTGATACTTTCATAAACATGATTGACTTCGTGATTAAGACACGCAGATGTAAGTGCAGAAATGATTATGAATTAAAGCACAAAATAAACTTTTAAGCTAACAGTTCTCATTCAAACAGAGAGATAACAGAGTATTGCAGACACATCACCAAACACACAACATAAGAGCCAAAGCTAAATGTGACATTTATTATAATGGGTTTATGTAAATATTGTTCTAAGTTAACTTAAATTAAATTTTATAATTGTTTAATGCTCTGTAATTGTTAATAAATTATAACACTTATATTGTTGTTTATTTGCATGCACTTCACTACACGATTCACAATTATGCAAGTGGAAACGTCCAAAAAATCTGTGCTGAATGCAACTGGCACAATGCAATTATCCATGTTGCAGGCGGGTTCTGAGTGCTAGGTTGCGATGGATTCAGAAGACTACCAAAACCTGGCAAAAGTACCAGCACTGTGATTTAGGCATCTAACTCAACTTTAAAATTCAGAAAGTGCTCTTGATTAAAGCTGGTTAAACTGAATTGCAGGTGGTCCATAATTATGCACTTTTTTTGTGTGTTGATCTTTTTAGTAATTTACCTCATTTTTAATTCTAAAGAATTTAAAGTAAAATATCTTTAATCATGCTGTGATGGACTGGCCATCCATCTATGGTGTTTTCCTGCCTATGGCCCAATATAATTGGATAAGCTCCAACATCCTCACACCCTACAGAGGACAAGTGATTTGGAGAATGGATGGTAGAAAATTTTCCTTTGGCAATAGGTGAGGCTTCATTTCAGTGAGAGACAACTCATAATTCCAAATTCTTTTATAAGCCACTTGAAAGTTGAAAGCACAGTCATTGGATAGATTAGAATATAAATGAGACATCTCAGACAGATGGTGCTTCTATCCTCCTTGAGAGAAGGAAAGATGTCACATTGTGGAGTTGCCACCAGCTGGCTCACTGTGCCAAGCACCCCCCACATTCATCTCATCTAACTCTGGGCTTCGACCAACTGCTTCATTTCGATCTAGGTGGTAACAGTGCATAATGATTCCTCGATTTAAGCGCTGCTATTGTCAGAGTGATTACTGTAGCTCGGAGAAAGCAAGTTTACTGACTCTGAATAGAAAGAACAGTCTGACTTCTGTGCATGAAGCCTTTTGCATTAAAAAAAATGTAAGGTCAATATGAATTCTGACTGAGCATTCATGAACTCTGTAGATTGTAATAATAGTAAATGTAATATTTACTGTGACCTGAACAATCAACATCGACTCTGACATCGAAGTATTAGACCAATAAGAACTTGCAGACCATTTGCTACAGCATCTACAGGTGTGACCATTCAATATGGCCTTATCCATTGTTCAATATGTAGGCCTAATGTTAAAAGCACTATACAAATAAACATTACTTGACTGGAGTAAACTGGTGTAAAAAAAAAAGAGTAAAAAAAACAATTTATACTTTATACTTACGCTGTTGCTGTGTAGCGCGCGTACACTTCGGCGTACCCTGACGTGCACCTCTCCAAAAATGTAACGTCAATTCTACGTGTACCGCAAGCGCTATGATTGCTACAACCGCTCCCCGGGTTTCACATGCTCCCTCTGCATGTGTAATTGCGCGTCAACGCGGACAACGACGCAGAGATATAAATGAAAACCAACGCGTAGTCTATAGCGTATTGTCTTCGGCGCAAGTCCGACGCATTAGTATAAATCAGCCAAGAGTGAGGTGAAGTGACAAACTAGACAAACACTGTTAAATACAGGCATAGGCATATATTTCCTGTGCATTTTGATTCTTTATGTAATATATATATATATATATATATATATATATATATATTAGTGCTGGGCAACGATTACAATTTTTAATCGCGATTAATCGCATTGTTATGCGCAAAATTGAATAATGACTTCTAAAGTAGTGTATTGCACACTTTTGATTTAAATGTACTGCTATATACACAAAAGTGCAATAACTTTAAACAAATAAGGTGCTTTTATACCAGCAGTATTCCCTTTACACAGTAATCTCAAATCTCAACTTAAACATTAATGTAATCAAATCAAATATTTAAACAAAGCTATTTGCCACTGCCAGGGCATTACCTTTTATCTAGTTTGTTAAAACGAGTCCAGTTTTCTTGTTTTTTTCTGAACAGGTATCAACAGGTATCTTTTATCAGGAGTAGCAGAAACAGTCTATGTAGTAGTCAGAGGTCATGATCACTACTATATAAGTCGACCAACATTACTTATAGTAGCTTAGGTTTGGTCATGCCATGGTTTCCCACGTAAGATTACATTAAACAGAGTAAAAAAAACAATTTATACTTTATACTTACGCTGTTGCTGTGTAGCGGGCGTACACTTCGGCGTACCCTGACGTGCACCTCTCCAAAAATGTAACGTCAATTCTACGTGTACCGCAAGCGCTGTGATTGCTACAACCGCTCCCCGGGTTTCACATGCTCCCTCTGCATGTGTAATTGCGTGTCAACGCTGACAACGACGCAGAGATATAAATGAAAACCAACGCGTAGTCTATAGCGTATTGTCTTCGGCGTAAGTCCGACGCATTAGTATAAATCAGCCAAGAGTGAGGTGAAGTGGTCGAGCACAGGGTGCAGCGACAAGCGGGTGCGTTCCTGTGAAACCTTTGCGGTCATGCTCGCCTCAAGCACGCGCCCGCTCGTTGCCGAAGTTGAATTGTCTATAACTTTTTATAAAGGACGCGCAGCACAAATCATTAGAAGAGAGACTGATCCTCGGCTCGCTGTTAGTGAGTTTCCAGAATCTAAATAGTTATTATCTATAGGTTTTATAGGTAATATCCATAGAGCGCCTGTCATTCACTCGCGGAGCGCAACCCTTTAACTGTTCACCAGAGAGAACCTGCCTCTCTCCACTGCTTGTTTGGGTGGGTTATTTGCTGGCTGACCAACATCCCACCCCTCCTGTGATCATGGTTTGACTGTAGGCCTATGTGTATTCAGAGCCAGTGAGCAACGGACTTTCAAAATAATAATAATAAAAAAAAAACTGCGTTAACGTGCGATAAAAAAATTGTCGGCATTAATTAATAAATGCGTTAACGCGATAATAACGCGTTAACTTGCCCAGCCCTAATATATATATATATATATATATATATATATATATATATATATATATATATATATATATATCACAAGTAGTTATTGTTTACATACATTTGCAATCAAAATTATTCAACCCCCATTGCAAATCAGGTTTATGTTATAAAACAAAAGTAATTGAAATAGATCAGCACAACAAATGTTTCAAGTGGTTTCCCTAAATTCAACTGAGAATGCAACTTTTAATGACTTCTGCAGTATCATAATTATTCAACCCCCTGAATAGAATCCCTCACAACAGCACAAATCTGCAAAACAGGTGTGGTCTCAAGCATACCTGATGCAACTAATCAAGGGCTTCATTAGTTGCACCAGGTTTGCTTGAGCTACAACACATGAAATACCTGAACTGGCTAGGTTTGTTGAGTGTCACGTTTGACTGCATGTTAGAAATATGACTAAGTGAAAAGAATGGTCCAAAAGGTTAGGAGAAGTTATCAGTTATCACTCTCAGGATCTCGCCTGAGAGCCCAATCACCTTCGAGTGTAAACTAAACGATGCAATATTTGCATCACGCCCCTCGTATATTAACCCTCTGGGGACCAAGAACGCGCCCGCGCGTTTTGCTGTTTTTTTTTTTCACATAGCAGCAACATAGACTTAAAATACTCCGTCATTTATGGTCATATAAATAAAATCAATACATGATTATAAACTATAGAGGGTCTTCTTTTTTTGTGTACACTCACATTAACATCAAACCTTGTGTTTTTTTTTTTAAATAAATAAAATAAACAGGGTGCGCTTTCAGCTCACTCTGTCTCCGCAAAAATCTTTCTGAAACATGTCTGGAAAATGAACGGAAACTCCGCTAATACTTATCACACAAACATGAAACATACGTCTAAAGAACGCTTTAAATTTCTACTTTTAAATAAAACAATTCACATTTAAAACGTCTACGGTTACGTATGTAACCCTCGTTCTCTGAGTAGGGAACGGAGACGTTACGTCGGATGACGACGAATGGGGTTTCGCTTAGAAAGCCTATCAACTTCAAGTATTACAAAACGAGCCAATGGCAAAGAAATGCCATGGGTCTGCGGAATTTGCATGACGTAACTCCGCCCCACCTCGTGGGTATAAAAGGAGGAAGTCAGCAACAGCAGTTTATGTTTCTTCGCTGAGGAGACTGAGCTCAGGCGATCCCCGCGGGACAGTGGAAAGTGGCAGGCAGACGTAACGTCTCCGTTCCCTACTCAGGGAACGAGGGTTACATACGTAACCGTAGACGTTCCCTTTCGTTGTCACTCCGAGTTACGTCGGATGACGAGGAATGGGGTTACCAGTCTAATCACGCCACCTTCTCAGCTGTCTTCCAGTGCCCTGCGTAAATCGAGATCCCTGTCATAGACTGGACGAAGGACTCCATTTAACACAGGAATACCAAGGTACACTGGGAAGCATATCCCAAGCTAGGGGAAGTATGCAATTATTGCCAACCCAGAGGGGGGGGGGGACTTAGAGAATACACATATGACCCGAAGGAAGCATATGGAGAACACTGGGGTGTCCAGCCGCAGGTGGAATATTTCAACCCCAGGGGTGGCAAGGTGGCTTGCCAAGGGAAAGACACATGCTCAGAGAGGCTTACAGTGGAAATACACATGTGGGGGTCGCTCAAGGGAGGGACCATGCACACGGGAGGCACCTAGCCGACGCGCAGGCAAGAGACACTGGCGCCGACGTCAGGAGTGCTGGAGGAGCTCAGGGCTTTCGGAGAAGCTCACCTGAGGAGAATATCGCACGTATCCAGTCCGTGGAGTGGAATGGCGAGCAAGCGAAGACACCTGAGCGGGTCCGGTACTAGCTAGTTGAAGCGAGTACATGAGAGGACACTGGCTCCACTCGGAGATTATCGTCGACGGAGAATGCGTGCATGTCCCCTACCCTCTTGATGGAGGCCAGTGCAACCAGGAGCGCTGTCTTCATAGACAGGAACTTAAGCTCAACTGATTGCAGAGGCTCAAAGGGAGTACTCTTCAGGGCAGTTAGAACCACTGAGAGGTCCCAAGAGGGAACGAGAGGAGGGCGAGGAGGATATAGTCTCCTCGCTCCTCTCAGGAACCTGATGACCAGGTCGTGCTTCCCTACCGACTTACCTTCGACGGGGTCATGATGTGCGGCAATGGCGGCAACATAGACCTTAAGGGTGGAGGGAGACAGCCTTCGCTCCAACCCATGCTGAAGGAAGGAAAGCACAACGCTGATCGAGCATTTCCGGGGGTCTTCTCGGTGAGAAGAGCACCAGTCGACGAAGAGGTTCCACTTCAACGCATAGACGTGTCTCGTGGACGACGCTCTAGCGGAAGTGATGGTAGCCGCCACCGCTGGTGGAAGGGTACTCAAACCTACCTCGAGCCGTCCAGGAGCCACACGTGGAGGCTCCAGAGATCGGGGCGAGGGTGCCACAGGGTGCCCCGTCCCTGAGAAAGAAGGTCCTTCCTCAGAGGAATGGGCCAGGGAGGTGCTGTCGCGAGAAGTACGAGTTCGGGGAACCAGGTCCGGTTGGGCCAATACGGCGCGACCAGAATGACCTGCTCCTCGTCCTCCCTGACCTTGCGCAAGGTCTGCGCAAGAAGGCTCACTGGGGGAAACGCATATTTGCGGCCCGGCGGCCAGCTGTGCGCCAGTGTATCCGTGCCGAGCGTGCCCTCGGTCAGGGAAAAATACAGGGCACAATGGGTCGAGTCGTGAGAGGCAAACAGATCTATCTGTGCGTCCCCGAACTGGTCCCAAATCAGCTGAACCGACTGGGGATGGAGTCGCCATTCTCCAGGGAGGGGCTGAAGCCGTGAGAGCTCGTCGGCTGCACAGTTCAGCGCTCCGGGAATGAAAATGGCTCGAAGCGACCTCAGATGCTTCTGACTCCATAGGAGGAGGTGGCGGGCGAGTTGTGACATACGGCGGGAGCGTAGACCACCTTGATGGTTGATGTACGCAACAGTGGCGGTATTGTCTGAACGGACTAGCACGTGTTGACCCAGGAGCAACGCCCGGAAGCGGTGCAGGGCAAGACGTACTGCCAACAACTCGAGGCAATTGACATGCCATAGCCGCTGGGGTCCTGTCCAGGAGCCCGCAGCAGCATGTCCATTGCACATGGCGCCCCAGCCCGTGGTGGAGGCATCTGTTGTTTCATGCCGGGAAGCTCTTTCCAGGGGGACACCTGCCCTGAGAAAACTGAGGTTCGACCACGGGGTGAGGAACTGACGGCAGGTCGGAGTAACTGGTACTCGGAGCGTGCCTTGTTGCCATGCCCACCTCGGGACTCGGTCGCAAAGCCAAAGCTGAAGCGGTCTCATATGAAGCAATCCGAGCGACGTGACCGCGGCTGCAGATGCCATATGCCCCAGGAGCCTCTGAAAATGATTCAGTGGAACCGCACTCTTGCCCTTGAGATGTCTCAGGCAAGTCAGCAGTGACTGCGCGCGCTCGCTCGTAAGCTGCGCGGACATGGCGACCGAGTCGATGTCCATACCGAGAAAAGAGATCCTCTGCACGGGGCAAAGTTTGCTCTTCTCCCAGTTGACCCGAAGGCCCAGACGAGCTAGGTGCCGGAGCACTAGGTCCCTGTGTTCGCAAATCTGATCTCGAGAGTGAGCTAGGATCAGCCAGTCGTCGATATAACTCAGGATGCGAACCCCGTGCTCCCGAAGGGGAACAAGGGCAGCCTCAACGACCTTCGTGAAGATGCGAGGAGACAGGGCTAGCCCGAAGGGGAGAACCGCGTACTGGTATGCCTGCCCCTCGAAAGCAAACCGTAGGAACGGTCTGTGGCGAGGAAGAATGGAGACATGAAAGTAGGCGTCCTTCAGGTCGATCGCTGCAAACCAATCCTGGGGCCGCACGCATTCGAAAACACGTCTGGCGGTGAGCATCTTGAACGGCAGCCTGTGAAGGGAGCGGTTCAGCACGCGCAAGTCCAGGATTGGCCGTAACCCACCGGTTTTGCTTGGGGACAATGAAGTAGGGGCTGTAGAAGCCGGACCTCATCTCGGCTGGAGGGACAGTCTCGATTGCACCCTTCGCCAGGGGTAAAACCTCTGCTCTCCTGACTGGGGCATTGCCACCGACCAAAGTGGAGCGGACGCCCCGGAAGCGGGGAGGAGACCGTGCGAACTGAATCGCATAGCCGAGCCTGCCGGTGCGCGCGATCCAGCGGGACAGACGGAGAAGCTCTAGCCAGGCTCCCAGGAACTGAACCAGCGGGATCAAGCGGACGACAGGCGTCCCCCCGGAGGGGCAGCGAAGCGGAGTAACTGGCCCAGACGTGGACGGCATAGCGGTCCGGTGTGGGGGCACAGTTAGCAACACGCCCTGGCAGAGGGGGCCAGGGGAGGACCAGGCTGGTCGTCCCGCGAGGGCCTGCTCTGCCAGGGGTCTTGCGACAGAGGGGGACAGGGGCGAAGCGGTCCGTGGACGGCACGCCGTGTCAACCACCTCTGGGACAGAGGGGGACGAGGAGAGCACGGCTAGAGGACGGCGCTCTGTGTCGTCCGAGAACTCTGTGTGCTCAGAGACGGGAGAGTCAGTTCTTTGCGAATAAGGATTCTTCCCCGGCCCTCCACCGGGGAAAGGAGTGGTCCTGCTACCAACTCCTGGAAAGAACTGAGTCCCATCTCTGGGGAGCCCCTCTCAAGAGCGCCACCTAACCCGGCGTGTAGCGGGGGGCGGGGCTGGAGAGGGCTGTGGCGTCTGACCGCGGCCTCCAGACCTGAAGGACGCCTACTGACACCTCAGCCTGCTCCATCCCCGAGGAGCCCGTCTCAGGAGCGCCGCTTAACCCGGCGTGTAGCGGGGGGCGGGGCTAGAAAGGGCTGTGGCGTCCGCCCGCGGCCCCCAGAGCCGGCCCGGATGAACGGGCAGGGTGGGAGCCGCGGGAGGGCGCCTTCGGCGGTGGGCAGACCGGGGGATCTGAGCGGACGGCGGGGCCGTCGGGACAGAATCAACGTCAGTCTGCTCATGGGCGGCTGAGAGCTGTTGGGCCAGCCCTCAACCGCACCGCCGAAGAGGCCGACCTGGGATATGGGAATGTCGGACAGACGGGTCCGCGCGACATCCAGCACATCAAACAGGTACAGCCACCGAATGGTGAGCATCACCTGACCCAGGGAGCGTACGGCCACTTTCGTCGCTCGGAGAGCAAGGTTAGTGGCGGCGCGCAGCTCAGTGAAGAGCCCTGGGTCAGTCCCGCCCTCGTGCAGGACCATGAGCATCTGGGTCAGGTAGACCAGCAGAATGACCATGGCATGCAGTGAGGCGGCTGCCAGTCCCGTGGCGCTATAGGATCTCGCCACAAGCGTAGACGAAAAACTACAGGCCACGGACGGGTGGTTAGGATTGCGCCAAGAAGAAGCACTCTGAGGACACATAGCATCGCAACAGAGCGTTCAGCCGGGGGAACCCCAGTGTACCCATGGGCAGCGGCCCCATCGAGGGGAGGAAAGGCGGATGAGATCAGCGAGTGGTCCCTGATCTCATCATGCACGTCCGGGAAGAATGGTATTGGGGTTTGCCGTGGACGAGGGTCGGCGGCCTCACCCAAAAACCAATCGTCCTGGGAAAGCATGGCCGTCATCTCCGGATCAGACTCGACGAGT